>OY757246.1:10000000-12400000 GCA_963583935.1 Diaperis boleti
TCAGCGAAGAAGTCCAGGATCTTGTTGGGACCGCTAGTTGTGATTGTTCTCCCAGACGCCGCTTCGGCCTCAAACATGATCCCCACATTCCTGTTACGGAACTGAGAAACCACAGAAAACCAGTACCAGGATCGGTGTCGTGGGTACATCAATTTCAACGAAGGAGTCCAGGATCTTGCTAGGACTGTTAGTTGTGCTTGTTCACCTAGGCACGGCTACCGCCTCGAACAAGATCCCCACATTCGTGTTACGGCACTGAGAAACCGCAGAAAACCAGTGCCAGGATCGTTGTCGTGGGTACAGTTGGTTTGTTGTTGCCGTGCTCTGGGGTTTCAGGTTTCGGGGCCGGGAGGCGCCGTTTCCATATCCACGATCGTGGGTCCCTTGACTGGTTTCGGAGTCCTTTTCGTTAATACGTACGATTTCGTTAATAGAAGATGGAGAGTTATTGAAGGAAGAGTTGTAGATTGGGTTGGAGGAAAAGTGAAAAGATGACAAAAGATAACAAAGGATGAGGGTTGTTGGTGTTGGAGGGAAACTGGCTAGGGTATAATTTTGCTCAATGGTTTTACTACTTAAACTTAAACTACAGATGGTTTGATTGATTGATTTTATATAGCGGATATTTTATAGCTCATTTTATATTTTTTAACGACGCTGCCCGCGCTCAACTTTTGTTGTGTCCTTAAAGTAGTATTGAGCGCGGACAGCGTCGTCGAAAATAATCCATCAATTTGAAGCTCATTTTATATTGTTTAACGACACTGTCCGCGCTCAACAAGTAATGCAGTACCTATTAGAACAAAATTATAAAATTGGAAAATTAGGCCACTGGGTAGCGACTAAAATCTGGGATATGGAATTTAAACGAAGCAGCTCGTGATAGAATTCGCGGAATATTATTCTTCTAGGAATTTCACAGAAAGTCTACGTCCCAAAATTATAATTAAACATTTTACTACAGTGCTAAGTACTTAAGCCACCCGTAAATATATTACCTACAGATTTGTGTTGTGCTTAAGGTCTAACTAGAGGGGTTGAAAGGGAGGGCTTAAAAGCGTGATTTTACGGTTCCCCAAACATCTCTAAATTACCTCTTGTCTTCGACAATATACAGTGTGATTAATTGAATTTTTACCCAGCTACGGCATCGTGAATGTCTTAGCTAACTATATTTGTACAAAATTCATATTAGTATAATAGTTGACATGTTCCTGACGTATTGATTGTTAAATTGTTAACATTTCAGTCTAATTAACTATTATGAATTTGCAGACATCTGGACGTCCCCCGACGTCCCAGCAACATAACCTGCTCTTCTTCGGGAAGTTCCTACTTGGAACGTCGCGATTCCGCCGTCGCTCTCGGCCTGCCGGCGCTGCCAGGCCACAAATCGAAAAGTCGTCGACGCCAGTCGTCGCCTCTAAACGAAATCTACGACTTTTACTACCCCATCGACATCAAGGTGATTCAGCCGACTCCCGGGGGTTCCCCTTGCGGAAGCGACCGTGCTCTCTACGACCACGTCGCCGAACCTCCGAATCTCTCGCCACGCCTGGCGCCGTTAGCATCAATAAGTAGTTGTAACAGTTCCCTAGGTGCTGATTATACAGACTTGGACATGGCGTCTTATACAAGTGACTCCGTTTTCCAAGAAGACAGAGATAGTACCGACGACGAAATAGACGAATTTTCGACAGACAGCGATTTAAGTGATGCCGGAGCTTGTTACAACAGGAGGAAGAAGAAAGGGAGTTGTGAGTCGTTAGTTTGCACACCGATTAACGAAGGACCTTCTTGTGTTTCGCCAAAAGTTAGTAGTAGGTCTTTATCGAAGTCTTCGCTGACTATTGTAGAGAATCTGGATCTGCCCGAAGTATCAGTGTGTGACAGTGGACTGAAGTTGTCTGCCACTATCGATATTGAAGGCGCAACAGCACGAGAGACTCTTTTCTAGAGTTTTTGCGGCGAAAGTCGTTACAAGTATTTATAGGTGCTAGTACTGCTAGGTTACTCAAGTCAGTGGTACGATATCGTGGAAACTTCGCACAAATGTTACAATTACGAAATGTATTGAAACGAGTTAATTTTTATACTTTTACTCTTATTCTTTAATTACTTAGTCTTTTAGAATTTGTTTGATTTAGGGAAAACTTGGATAAGCGAGAGTACCAGCAAAAAAATATTAGGAGAACTAGATATTCATTAACACTTGGGCTTTTCAAACCGATGTCAGGAGACAAACCTTAGCTTGCTTACCCAAGTATTTCCACATTTCTGGAGTGCCAATCTAGGACCTACTTTTTTACTTAATTATCTTTAAAGGCAAAAGCAGAACGTTGTGGAATAAAACGAATAGTTGATGTCAATGTCCAATGTTAGCAACTTCTAGGTCAAGAGCGGACACCAAAATTAATCGTATTTTCTTTCCCTTGCGTTGATCTGGGATCACTTTACGGAACCTGCTCCAACCTCCAACCTAGTGGAACCAACTTTCTCGAATTTATAACCACACTTGAGTGTGGTTAGATTAATGTTTATACATATGTAAAAATACATATCGCTGTAGATAATTCGCTGTGAAATAAGTGGGTTTAGTCTTTGTGTCCTCCGGTACGACGCTATTCGCTCCAACTGAGCGATCACTGTTGTCAGGTCAGGGTCCCTTTATGTCTAACAGTTTGTGTAAACGCATTTATTCGGAACAGCTGTTGTGTCAGAAAAATTTTCGAAAAGTCTAGAGATTGTTTTTCAATAGAGAAGCGGATAAGTGGCGTTGATAGGTTTTCTTAAGATTACTGCCTTTGTTGGTGACGAAATCAAAATGGAATAGTTTTGTTACATTTATTTTATATTGTATCGTTGTTGATTTGAATATTGTGTCAAAAGGAAATAAATGTAATAATTGTTTGTGGTTTTAATCATTAAAATAATTTCCAGTAACTCATCATCCCTGCTTCTAAATTGATTGTTGTCTTTTGTTACGTTAGCAAACTTCAAAAGAATCAAAAAATGTACTTTTGCATTTTACAAAAATAATTATCAAATTTCTGTGAAGGTGAGCATCATAGTTCTTAAAAAACTAAATTTTTGATAAACATGTTTCAAAGTTATGACCTGAAGACGACAAAAAATTAGTTCCAAATTGTTGTAAACGTTGTAATTCATCAAACTTGCTGCCATTTGGTATACAGAAGAACTAAAACTGACACCTGAGAAAATCATCTTCTTCAGGATCACTATCTCCCTCCCTTTATACAGTTGTAAAAGTTGGTTAAAACCATGTTCACTCTTTGATGGAAACGTGAAAATACTACTTTTCTTGCTGTTAATTCTTTCCATTTGGAAACCGAAATGATTCAAAAAATGTTAAAAATATTTGTGCCTTTTTCAAATCATTGTCATGACACTTTTCGATTACTTCACATGTTGTAGAATCACAGATTTTCGTTTGTAAGTTTTTTTTGCTGGAACTAGACTGTTTTAGAAATTTTCAAGTCAAGTGTCTTTCAATTTGGAAAAGAAAATAATTCAAAAAATGTTAAAAATATTTTTGCCTTTTTCAAATCATTGTCATGACACTTTTAGACCATTTCACATGTTGTGGAATCTCAGATTTTCGTTTGCAAGTTTTTTTGCTGGAACTGGACTGTTTTAGTAATTTTCAAGTAAAGTGATTTTCAATTTGGAAACCAAAATTATTCAAAAAATGTAAACAATATTTGTGCCTTTTTCAAACCATTGTCATGACACTTTTCGACCATTCCACATTTTGTGGAATCTCAGATTTTCGTTTGCAAGTTTTTTTGCTGGAACTAGACTGTTTTAGAAATTTTCAAGTAAAGTGTTTTCCAATTTGGAAACCGAAATGATTCAAAAAATGTTAAAAATATTTGTGCCTTTTTCAAATCATTGTCATGACACTTTTCGATTACTTCACATGTTGTAGAATCACAGATTTTCGTTTGTAAGTTTTTTTTGCTGGAACTAGACTGTTTTAGAAATTTTCAAGTAAAGTGTCTTTCAATTTGGAAACCAAAATAATTCAAAAAATGTTAAAAATATTTTTGCCTTTTTCAAATCATTGTCATGACACTTTTCGACCATTTCACATGTTGTGGAATCTCAGATTTTCGTTTGCAAGTTTTTTGCTGGAACTAGACTGTTTTAGAAATTTTCAAGTAAAGTGTCCCTCAGTTTGAAAACCGATAAATTATTCAAAAAATGTAAAAAAAATATTTGTGCCTTTTTCAACCATTGTCATGACACTTTTCGACTATTTCACATGTTGTAGAATCTCAGATTTTCGTTTGCAAGTTTTTTTGCTGGAACTAGACTGTTTTAGAAATTTTCAAGTAAAGTGTCTTTCAATTTGGAAAAGAAAATAATTCAAAAAATGTTAAAAATATTTTTGCCTTTTTCAAATCATTGTCATGACACTTTTAGACCATTTCACATGTTGTGGAATCTCAGATTTTCGTTTGCAAGTTTTTTTGCTGGAACTGGACTGTTTTAGTAATTTTCAAGTAAAGTGATTTTCAATTTGGAAACCAAAATTATTCAAAAAATGTAAACAATATTTGTGCCTTTTTCAAACCATTGTCATGACACTTTTCGACCATTCCACATGTTGTGGAATCTCAGATTTTCGTTTGCAAGTTCTTTTGCTGGAACTAGACTGTTTTAGAAATTTTCAAGTAAAGTGTTTTCCTATTTGGAAACCGAAATGATTCAAAAAATGTTAAAAATATTTGTGCCTTTTTCAAATCATTGTCATGAGACTTTTCGACCATTTCACATGTTGTGGAATCACAGATTTTCGTTTTGCAAGTTCTTTTTGCTGGAACTGGACTGTTTTAGAAATTTTCAAGTAAAGTGTCTTTCAATTTGGAAACCAAAATAATTCAAAAATGTTAAAAATATTGTTGCCTTTTTCAAATCATTGTCATGACACTTTTCGACCATTTCACATGTTGTGGAATCTCAGATTTTCGTTTCCAAGTTTTTTGCTGGAACTAGACTGTTTTAGAAATTTTCAAGTAAAGTGTCCCTCAGTTTGAAAACCGATAAATTATTCAAAAAATGTAAAAAAAATATTTGTGCCTTTTTCAACCATTGTCATGACACTTTTCGACTATTTCACATGTTGTAGAATCTCAGATTTTCGTTTGCAAGTTTTTTTGCTGGAACTAGACTGTTTTAGAAATTTTCAAGTAGTGTCTTTCAATTTGAAAACCAAAATTATTCAAAAAATGTAAAAAATATTTGTGCCTTTTTCAAACCATTGTCATGACACTTTTCGACTATTTCACATGTTGTAGAATCTCAGATTTTCGTTTGTAAGTTTTTTTGCTGGAACTAGACTGTTTTGGAAATTTTCAAGTAAAGTGTCTTTCAATTTGGAAACGGAAATTATTCAAAAAATGTAAAAAATATTTGTGCCTTTTTCAAACCATTGTCATGACACTTTTCGACCATTTCACATGTTGTGGAATCTCAGATTTTCGTTTGCAAGTTTTTTTGCTGGAACTAGACTGTTTTAGAAATTTTCAAGTAAAGTGTCCCTCAGTTTGAAAACCGATAAATTATACAAAAAATGTAAAAAAATATTTGTGCCTTTTTCAAACCATTGTCACGACAATTTCAGACCATTTCAACCGAAATTATTCAAAAAATGTAAGAAAAAATATTTGTGCCTTTTTCAACCATTGTCATGACACTTTTTGACTATTTCACATGTTGTGGAATCTCAGATTTTCGTTTGCAAGTTTTTTTGCTGGAACTACACTGTTTTAGAAATTTTCAAGTAAAGTGTCCCTCAGTTTGAAAACCGAAATTATTCAAAAAATGTAAAAAAAATATTTGTGCCTTTTTCAACCATTGTCATGACACTTTTTGACTATTTCACATGTTGTAGAATCTCAGATTTTCGTTTGCAAGTTTTTTTGCTGGAACTAGACTGTTTTAGAAATTTTCAAGTAAAGTGTCCCTCAGTTTGAAAACCGATAAATTATACAAAAAATGTAAAAAAATATTTGTGCCTTTTTCAAACCATTGTCACGACAGTTTTAGACCATTTCACATGTTGTGGAATCTCAGATTTTCGTTTGCAAGTTTTTTTGCTGGAACTAGACTGTTTTAGAAATTTTCAAGTAAAGTGTCCCTCAGTTTGAAAACCGAAATTATTCAAAAAATGTAAAAAAAAATATTTGTGCCTTTTTCAACCATTGTCATGACACTTTTTGACTATTTCACATGTTGTAGAATCTCAGATTTTCGTTTGCAAGTTTTCTTGCTGGAACTACACTGTTTTAGAAATTTTCAAGTAAAGTGTCCCTCAGTTTGAAAATCAAAATTATTCAAAAAATGTAAAAATAAGATTTGTGCCTTTTTCAAACCATTGTCATGACACTTTTCGACCATTCCACATTTTGTGGAATCTCAGATTTTCGTTTGCAAGTTTTTTTGCTGGAACTAGACTGTTTTAGAAATTTTCAAGTAAAGTGTTTTCCAATTTGGAAACCGAAATGATTCAAAAAATGTTAAAAATATTTGTGCCTTTTTCAAATCATTGTCATGACACTTTTCGATTACTTCACATGTTGTGGAATCTCAGATTTTCGCTTGCAAGTTTTTTTGCTGGAACTAGACTGTTTTAGAAATTTTCAAGTAAAGTGTTTTCCAATTTGGAAACCGAAATGATTCAAAAAATGTTAAAAATATTTGTGCCTTTTTCAAATCATTGTCATGAGACTTTTCGACCATTTCACATGTTGTGGAATCACAGATTTTCGTTTTGCAAGTTTTTTTTTGCTGGAACTAGACTGTTTTATAAATTTTCAAGTAAAGTGTCTTTCAATTTGGAAACCAAAATAATTCAAAAATGTTAAAAATATTTTTGCCTTTTTCAAATCATTGTCATGACACTTTTCGACCATTTCACATGTTGTGGAATCTCAGATTTTCGTTTGCAAGTTTTTTGCTGGAACTAGACTGTTTTAGAAATTTTCAAGTAAAGTGTCCCTCAGTTTGAAAACCGATAAATTATTCAAAAAATGTAAAAAAAATATTTGTGCCTTTTTCAACCATTGTCATGACACTTTTTGACTATTTCACATGTTGTAGAATCTCAGATTTTCGTTTGCAAGTTTTTTTGCTGGAACTAGACTGTTTTAGAAATTTTCAAGTAGTGTCTTTCAATTTGAAAACCAAAATTATTCAAAAAATGTAAAAAATATTTGTGCCTTTTTCAAACCATTGTCATGACACTTTTCGACTATTTCACATGTTGTAGAATCTCAGATTTTCGTTTGTAAGTTTTTTTGCTGGAACTAGACTGTTTTGGAAATTTTCAAGTAAAGTGTCTTTCAATTTGGAAACGGAAATTATTCAAAAAATGTAAAAAATATTTGTGCCTTTTTCAAACCATTGTCATGACACTTTTCGACCATTTCACATGTTGTGGAATCTCAGATTTTCGTTTGCAAGTTTTTTTGCTGGAACTAGACTGTTTTAGAAATTTTCAAGTAAAGTGTCCCTCAGTTTGAAAACCGATAAATTATACAAAAAATGTAAAAAAATATTTGTGCCTTTTTCAAACCATTGTCACGACAATTTTAGACCATTTCAACCGAAATTATTCAAAAAATGTAAAAAAAAATATTTGTGCCTTTTTCAACCATTGTCATGACACTTTTTGACTATTTCACATGTTGTGGAATCTCAGATTTTCGTTTGCAAGTTTTTTTGCTGGAACTACACTGTTTTAGAAATTTTCAAGTAAAGTGTCCCTCAGTTTGAAAACCGAAATTATTCAAAAAATGTAAAAAAAATATTTGTGCCTTTTTCAACCATTGTCATGACACTTTTTGACTATTTCACATGTTGTAGAATCTCAGATTTTCGTTTGCAAGTTTTTTTGCTGGAACTAGACTGTTTTAGAAATTTTCAAGTAAAGTGTCCCTCAGTTTGAAAACCGATAAATTATACAAAAAATGTAAAAAAATATTTGTGCCTTTTTCAAACCATTGTCACGACAGTTTTAGACCATTTCACATGTTGTGGAATCTCAGATTTTCGTTTGCAAGTTTTTTTGCTGGAACTAGACTGTTTTAGAAATTTTCAAGTAAAGTGTCCCTCAGTTTGAAAACCGAAATTATTCAAAAAATGTAAAAAAAAATATTTGTGCCTTTTTCAACCATTGTCATGACACTTTTTGACTATTTCACATGTTGTAGAATCTCAGATTTTCGTTTGCAAGTTTTTTTGCTGGAACTAGACTGTTTTAGAAATTTTCAAGTAAAGTGTCCCTCAGTTTGAAAATCAAAATTATTCAAAAAATGTAAAAATAAGATTTGTGCCTTTTTCAAACCATTGTCATGACACTTTTAGACCATTTCACATGTTGTGGAATCTCAGATTTTCGTTTGCAAGTTTTTTTGCTGGAACTGGACTGTTTTAGAAATTTTCAAGTAAAGTGTCTTTCAATTTGGAAACCAAAATTATTCAAAAAATGTAAAAAATATTTGTGCCTTTTTCAAATCATTGTCATGACACGTTTCGACCATTTCACATGTTGTGGAATCTCAGATTTTCGTTTGCAAGTTTTTTTGCTGGAACTAGACTGTTTTAGAAATTTTCAAGTAAAGTGTTTTCCAATTTGGAAACCGAAATGATTCAAAAAATGTTAAAAATATTTGTGCCTTTTTCAAATCATTGTCATGACACTTTTCGATTACTTCACATGTTGTGGAATCTCAGATTTTCGTTTGCAAGTTTTTTTGCTGGAACTAGACTGTTTTAGAAATTTTCAAGTAAAGTGTTTTCCAATTTGGAAACCGAAATGATTCAAAAAATGTTAAAAATATTTGTGCCTTTTTCAAATCATTGTCATGACACTTTTCGATTACTTCACATGTTGTGGAATCTCAGATTTTCGTTTGCAAGTTTTTTTGCTGGAACTAGACTGTTTTAGAAATTTTCAAGTAAAGTGTTTTCCAATTTGGAAACCGAAATGATTCAAAAAATGTTAAAAATATTTGTGCCTTTTTCAAATCATTGTCATGACACTTTTCGACTACTTCACATGTTGAGAATCACAGACTTTCGTTTTGCAAGTTTTTTTTTGCTGGAACTAGACTGTTTTAGAAATTTTCAAGTAAAGTGTTTTTCAATTTGGAAACCAAAATTATTCAAAAAATGTAAAAAATATTTGTGCCTTTTTCAAATCATTGTTATGACACTTTTCGACCATTTCACATGTTGTGGAATCTCAGATTTTCGTTTGCAAGTTTTTTTTCTGGAACTAGACTGTTTTAGAAATGTTCTAGTAAAGTGTCCCTCAGTTTGAAAATCAAAATTATTCAAAAAATGTAAAAATAAGATTTGTGCCTTTTTTAAACCATTGTCATGACACTTTTAGACCATTTCACATGTTGTGGAATCTCAGATTTTCGTTTGCAAGTTTTTTTGCTGGAACTGGACTGTTTTAGAAATTTTCAAGTAAAGTGTCTTTCAATTTGAAAACCAAAATTATTCAAAAAATGTAAAAAATATTTGTGCCTTTTTCAAATCATTGACATGACACTTTTCGACCATTTCACATGTTGTGGAATCTCAGATTTTCGTTTGCAAGTTTTTTTGCTGGAACTGGACTGTTTTAGAAATTTTCAAGTAAAGTGTTTTTCAATTTGGAAACCAAAATTATTCAAAAAATGTAAAAAATATTTGTGCCTTTTTCAAATCATTGTCATGACACTTTTCGACCATTTCACATATTGTAGAATCTCAGATTTTCGTTTGCAAGTTTTTTTGCTGGAACTGGACTGTTTTAGAAATTTTCAAGTAAAGTGTTTTTCAATTTGGAAACCAAAATTATTCAAAAAATGTAAAAAATATTTGTGCCTTTTTCAAATCATTGTCATGACATTTTTCGACCATTTCACATGTTGTGGAATCTCAGATTTTCGTTTGCAAGTTTTTTTTCTGGAACTAGACTGTTTTAGAAATGTTCTAGTAAAGTGTCTTTCATTTTGGAAATGAATTCATATTATTCAAGAAATGTAAAAAAATAGTTATCCCTATTTCAAACCGTTGTCATGACGCTTTTTGACTATTTCACATGTTGTAGAATCTCAGATTTTCATTGGTAAGCTTTTTTTGCTGGAACTGGACTGTTTTAGAAATTTTCAAGTAGTGTCTTTCAATTTGGAAACCGAAATTATTCAAGAAATGTAAAAAAAAAATATTTATCCCTTTTTCTAACCGTTGTCATGACACATTTTGACTTTTCACATGTTGTATAATCTCAGATTTTCATTTGCTTTAACTAAACTGTTGTAGAAATTTTCGAGTAAAGTGTCGTTCAATTTGTAAATGGCAATTATTCAGAAATTGTCAAGAAATGTGTTTGTCCATTTGAACGTTTTCACGACACTTCTTGACTATTCCACATGTCATACTTTCATTTGTAAATTTTTCTCCTAAACTAGTAAAATAAGAAAATCAAAATTATTGTCTTAATTTTTGTAGGGTTTGTAATAATGACGTCCTTGTAAAGATAAACTTGTATTAATAAAATGTTGTGCTGTTACGCTCAAGTAGGAAAAAAACAAAAAATTAATTAACTTATTGATTTCGGGAGTACTCAGCACGAGTTTCTATCTATCAGGTCAGTATATAATGGTATTCTAGTAAAGCGTTGGTCATTCCAGTTCTGAGTCTTGAACGAAGCACACCCCAATATCGTAAGTGCACGATCGAAAAAAAAATACTTCCAGAAATATTTTTCTGTTTCAGCTAAAATGAAATATTTGGCACTTTTCGTTGTTTTGGCTGTTGTTTTGACCAGCGCTTATGGTATTGGTCCCACTCCCAATATTTTTGCCGGTCGTAGTGGTCTAGGTACCAGCGGTAGTCAAAATCCTGTGGACATTTTCGCATCTTTGGGCGACTATTTCCACCGATTGAGTATCATGAACCATCAAGGTGCTCTCGACATCAATGGCCAAAACCAAGGACGCTAAATCATATGTAGTATACCGATTGAATTTTATTCTATTATTATTAATATTTTTTTCTATTAAAATAAAGTAATATATATTGGCTCAATATCTTATATCTGTTATATCCTCAAATCTATAAATAGTGTAGTAATAGCTGCACAGCTCATATCATTTATCTTTCAGAGGAATAGAAACAAGAGATAAAAAACAGTTTAACCAGGAAAGAAAGAGAGATAAAAAAAAGATATGAGCGATAGCGAAACGTGAAAGGTAAGAATAAGCTATCGGAAACTTCAGGTAGAGAGAGATTGGTGAAGATGGAATGACGTCACCGGGCGTCATTAAAAAAATTTCGAAGGAAAAAAAACATAAGAAAATGAGAAAGAAGGCAAAACGAAATAAAATATACGATTTAACAAAAAACAGAAAAAAATAAAGGAAGAACAAGATTGTTATTGTATATTATAGCACACTCTACAGACTCATATTAAAGAAAATTTCAAGACGAACACGCTGGTGTCACTAAATTAGGTCAGTGACCTACAGTTTACGAGATATGAGCAAAAATGTTTTTGCGTGCTCTCGAACTGCACGAATATTACAAAACTGCAAAGATTTTATAAATTTTTTATCTCCGAAACCATTACAGATATCGGAGTAAGAGTCGCACCGTTTGATCCGAGTTCGACCAGGAAATGGCCATTTTGAAGCAGTTTTAGAGATTAAAAAAAAAAACTCGAAAACGGTTATATTTAGGGGGAAACCAAAGGTACAGCCAGATTGCTAGCGTCAATTTGCATAAAATGTGATGATGTAAGTTTCGTTTATTGAATTTTCAAAATTAACTCCATCTAGGAAAGATTGTTCTTCTAAGAAATTTATTAATTGGCACATCTAGAAAATCTACGAAAATTGGAAAATGTTGAAGTCTAATAACGTGGAGGTGCATCAGAATCTAGGAAATCTAGAGGATCTAAAGAAACTAGCAAATCTAAGGAAATTAATGAAGCTATAAAATCTAGGAAATCTAAAAGATGTACGAAACTGAAAGAAATTTTGTGAAACTAGAAATTATTATATTGCATTAGATAAAATATAGGCTGTTTGGAAATGAGGAAATAAGTATCTGGACAATCTGAAAAATCTAGGAAATTTAGTTTATCTAAGAAATCGGGAGAACTAAGGGAATCTGTAAAACTTATGAGATCTAGAGACTCTAGAAAATCTAGAAAATCTGAGAATTCTAAGAAATCTATACATCTAGGAAAACTTGTTCTTCTAGGAAATCAAAAATTTACCGAATTTAGGGAAGGGTCCAAGAAATTAAGGTATTCATTAAATCTGCTGCATCGAAAAATCTAAGAAACTCTGAAGGTGTGGGGGTCTAATAACGTGGAGGAGCAACGAAATCTTGGGAAATTAATGAAGCTATAAAATTTAGAAGATTTAAAAAATAAAAGAAATTTTGGAAATCTAGAAATTATACAGCATTTATATAAAATATAGGCTGTTTGAAAATTAAGAAATAGTAATCTGGACGATCTGAACCATCTAGGAAATTTAGGTCTAGAGATTTAAGCTCTAGAAAGTTTGAGAATTTCAACCAATCTTTACATCTAGGAAAGATTGCTCTTTTAAGAAATCTAAAAATTTACCGAATTTAGGGAATCTAAGAAAAAGGCAAAATATGGGGGTCTAATAGTGTAGAGGACAATCTAGAGATTTTGGAGAGATATGTAACTTACGAAAGATGAAAAATCTAGATCTAGGGAATCTGGAAAATTTGAGAAATCTAGAAATTATATAACATTTTGGGAAAATGGCGCAGCCAGGGTTGGCATAATCTAGGAAATCAGACATCTTGGGATTGTCGAGAATTGAGAGAAAAATTGAGGCAACATCTAAAAATTGATTAGTTTCAGCACACTTCCCTTAATTTGATAATAAAGCAAATACAATAAATGCTAATCAACAATCTCAAAAGGGATTGTTGAGTTATTAATTGATAAGCTCGGATATAAAAAGAGGAACATTTTTACGATGATCAGACAACTTCCAACGTTGACTACTACCAAACGTAAGTAAATCTTTTCGTTAACCACAATATCGCATAAATGTATAAAATATTTTAGGTAAAAATGAAATATTTGGCTCTTTTCGTCGTTCTCGCTGTCGTTTTGACTAGCGCTTACGGTATCGGCCCAACACCCAACATTTTTGCCAGTCGCGTCGGTCGGGATGCCAGCGGAAGCCAAAATCCTGTCGACGTCTTCGCCTCTTTGGGAGACTACTTCCACAGATTAAGCGTTATGAGCCACCCTGGAACTCTTGATGCTAACGGTCATCCTTCTGGACGTTAAATGGATTTGCGTGTTTCTCTTTTAAAATAAAATATTTAGCATACTTTTGAAGTTTTATTCCCGAAAGGTACCCAAAAGTAGAAAATTGATTTAATAAGCACTGTCAATCAAACAGATCAAAATAAGTTATTAAATATAATATTACTATAAAAAGAACGATACAGCAATAAAAGTCCTGACTTTTTGTCGCCCACTACTGATAGGATATTGTACACGTTGAAAGTGATGGTTTGGAAGCGTTTTGCAACAAACAGTGTCTTTTCTGAATTTTCAAAATTTACGCTCTTAAGGTTAAATTTTTTTTTTTCAAACCTCGACTACTTCTAAAGTCTTTGACTAATGGCGGCGTAGCCACGAACATAAATAAATACAAAACTCTCCTTTCGATTGGTGTCCTCAGAAATGTCCTATCTAGCAGGGTCTATTCGTAAAAAAGTCAAAAAAGCAAAAAATACACAAAATTTTCGGTTTTTTGCTTCTAGCATCCTCAAAACACGAGTTCTAGGACTCTCTAGGATTTTTGAGAATTTTCGAAAAACGTTTGTAGAAACTATATTACAGATTTCTGTATTCAAGATTTCAACTTTCTAGATTCTTCCGGTTTTTAAAATTCCACAAATTGGAATTCTGAAAGTTTTGTGATTTGGAGATTCCAAAATTCTGTTTAAAATAACAAATACCTATTACGATTATAAGAATCCAAATCCTCAAGGTTGCAGTGTACATGGGAAAGATAAATCAATGAAAATACAAATAAATATTCTTTATCTACATCTGTGCGATATCGTGATAATCAATATAAATAAACATTAATGCAATATTTGCAATCGTATAAAGTAACACCAGAATATACGCTTCTGCCACTGAATCGCTCTTCCAGCCACCATGTCTCTTTACAGTTAAAAGATCTCCTAAAGCAGTGCCCTGCATGTTCCTTTGGATGTGGCAACTCCAAAAATTCAGCAATTATTAACATTACCAGTTGTATTAATATCAATTGGTTGCTTAGTACATTTGCCATTTTTGTATGAAAGAAAAAGCCGATTGATATCACAATGTTTGACAAGCTCTCTCGCGCTATTTTGGTTTTGTGCTGGGAATCATAACGCGAAGACATTTTCCTTCTTCTCTCACCTTTTCTCTAAGCAAATACGTGATTTCTTCTCTTCTGCAACCTCCAGCCAGGCCGAACATTAGCACGGCTTTAAAAGAAATTGTTGAAGTTGGTAAAAGGACATTTCAAGAGTTACCTTCATCCATAAAAATTTTTCATCGTCTGCATTTTTTTTTAATCTTGCTGTATTTTCCTTCGTTAAGACTTTAGAGTTTTTGGGTTTAGACTTCCTCTTAAGTAAAGCAATCAAGTTCCTGTATTTTTTATATTGACATTTTTCTTAATTGAAAGTTCGGTCTTCAGCATTGAATAATAACACTATAAAAAATAAGTATTCTGCACTTTGCTCAGTTCTCCAAAATACAATAATAAAACCTTTTAATTTGTCAGGTCTTGAATCCTTTTCTCCCTGTACCATTTTTCATACTGCTGAAATGTTAACTGACATTTTTCCGCAACCAGACCGGCAATAACAGCTGAAGTATGTTGTTCAACATCTAAAGGTAAATCTTCGTCTGAAGAACTCATCTTTTGTTTTTTTTTTCAAAAAGCAGCGAAACACACCGAAACACGCAACGAAATTGTCAAAATTTGGGGCTACCGATTTACGGAAGCAGATAAAGTCTTGTACGTTATTCGTGGAATACTGCACTATGTGATTACAATTCTTCACATTGCGTGCGTTAATAATGTGCGTATCCTATTTATACGGTAAATAATTATTAAAATTTTCATGACATTTATTTTTAACTTTTCTGTTTATCAAACATTTTCTATTCATCTTTTAGCGTTCATTTTATTGAATTTTTAATTCTGCATCTGTTTCGTTATCTTCTAGTTTTTATTTGTCTTTTGGTATTCTATTAAGGTTGTCATTTAATGAGAGACAAATTTCTTCCGATGTTGAAGTGAGATAAAATTTTGTATATTTTCTGTGAGATGGTGTAACCTCGTGCAGAATAGTAGAACTAAAGTGTCTGGGTGTAATTTTGTTCGTGATATTACAGTGTCTTTTTGCTGTTGAGGATGAACGAAAAACCCAGTCAAGATTGTTTTCTTTGTTATTCGGAACGTTCAAATTGAATATTGGCCTGGGTGACCATATCTCTTTACAATGAGGACTTTCTCCAACGTCCCACATCTGTTTGTGGAAAAAATACTCGTGATAATACTAATTTCTCAATTGCGTAGTATTTATTGAATAAAGAATATTCTTTTACTTTTTATTTTACTGTTACTACATATTTCTTTTATAATGTTTGAAGTGATTTATATTTCAAGCTTAGATCTCTTTTGTGACTTGTTATCTTCTCTTCTTTACCCTCTTCAATTGGACCTACAGTTGAAAATGGAATTGCACTTCTATTCTTATTGTATTGTTTATCAACAGTTTTGTTTACTAAATCACTGACACCTTCACAGAAATCAATACTGACTCTCTACTTATAATTTATTAGTTTCAGCACACTTAATTTGATAATAAAGCGAATATAATAAATAAATACTAATGTGTATCAACAATCTCAAAAGAGATTGTTCAGTTATTAATTGATAAGCTCGGGTATAAAAAGCGGAACAGTTTTACGATGATCAGACAACTTCCAACGTTGACGACTACCAAACGTAAGTAAATACTTTCGTTAACCACAATAATGCACAAATGTATAAAATATTTTAGGTAAAAATGAAATATTTGACTCTTTTCGTCGTTCTCGCTGTCGTTTTGACTAGCGCTTACGGTATCGGCCCAACGCCCAACATTTTTGCCAGTCACGGCGGTCAGGGTGCCAGCGGAAGCCAAAATCCCGTCGACGTATTCGCCTCTTTGGGAGACTACTTCCACAGATTAAGCGTTATGAGCCACCCTGGAACTCTTGATGCTTACGGTCATCCTTCTGGACGTTAAATGGATTTGCGTGTTTCTCTTTTAAAATAAAACATTTTGCACACTTTTCAAGTTTTATTTAATAAGTACTGTCAATAAAACAAATCCAAATAAGTTATTAAATATATTACAATAAAAAGGACGATACAGTAATAAAAAGGTCCTAGGAACTAACTTACAGCATACAACATTAATCAAACACTTTGTTAAAGCATCTTAATCCAAACTATCTTCCTCAAAGAAACCGTTTTGTTAAAAGCAAGAGTTCATTATTATCCCCTGTAACCAGGGTGACCCAAGGTGTCCCAAAAGGGCCCACATGTCCCAAGTGTGGCCCAAGGATGTCCCAAAAAGACCCCCTGTCCCAAGGTGACCTCCTTTTACGACGATCACTAACTGGATCACGGTATACTGGATTGCCTACCTAAGCTGTTCAGATCGTAGCTACGCTCCTCTGTACCATTTTCGCATCTTTAGGCGATTATTTCTACCGATTGAATATCATGAACCATTAAGATGCTCTCGACATCAATGGAGAAAACGAATGACGCTAAATCATATGTAGTATACCTACCGATTGTATTTTTTCTATTAAAATAAAGTACATAATATATATTGGCTCAATATGTTACATCTTCAATATCTTCAAATGGAATAGAAACAAGAGATAACCAACGGTTTAACAAGGAAAGAAAAAAAGATACAGAAAAAGATAAGAGCAATTGCGAAAAGTGAAAGGGAAGACGGAAAGACGATAAGAATAAGCTATCGGAAACTTTAGATAGAGGGAGATTGGTGGAGATGGAATGACGTCACCGGGCGAATAGAAAATTTTTGAATGAAAAAGGAAAAAATAAGAAGGAGAAAGAAGACAGAATGCAAAACGAAATAAAATATACGATTTAACGAAAAGCAACAAAAAAAAATGAAAGGAAGAAGAAGATAGTTATTGTATATTATCGCACACTCTACAGACTCATGTTAAAGAAAATTTCAAGACGAACACGCTGCTGTCACTAAATTAGGTCAGTGACATATTGGGTGCTTTCGAACTGCACGAATTTTGCAAAACTGCAAAAATTTTAAAACGCCACATTTCCGAAACCATTACAGATATCGGAGTAAGGGTTGCACCGTCGGATCCGAGTTCGATCAGGAAATGGCCATTTTGAGGCAGTTCAAGCGATTAAGAAAAAAAACTCGAAAAATTTTATATTAACGGGGAAACCGAGGGTACAGCCGGATTGCTAGCGTCAATTTGCATAAAATGTGATACTGTAAGTTTTGTTTATTGAATTTTCAAAATTTTCCTCCATCTAGAAAAGATTGTTCTTCTAAGAAATTTATTAATTGGCACATCTAGAAAATCTACGAAAATTGGAAAATGTTGGAGTCTAATAACGTGGAGGAGCAACAGAATCTAGGAAATCTAGAGGATCTAAAAAAACTAGCAAACCTTAAAAAATTAATGAAGCTATAAAATCTAGGAAATCTAAAAGATGTACGAAACTGAAAGAAATTTTGTGAAACTAGAAATTATTATATTGCATTTAGATAAAATATAGGCTGTTTGGAAATTAGGAAATAAGTATCTGGACAATCTGAAAAATCTAGGAAATTTAGGTTATCTAAGAAATCGGTAGAACTGAGGGAATCTGTAAAACTTATGAGATTTAGAGACTCTAGAAAATCTGAGAATTCTAAGAAATCTATACATCTAGGAAAACTTGTTCTTCTAAGAAATCAAAAAAATTACCGAATTTAGGGAAGGGTCCAAGAAATTAAGGTATTCATTAAATCTGCTGTATCGAAAAAATCTAAGAAACTCTGAAGGTGTCGGGGTCTAATAACGTGGAGGAGCAACGAAATCCAGTGAAATTAATGAAGCTATAAAATTTAGAAGATTTAAAAAATAAAAGAAATTTTGGAAATCTAGAAATTATACAGCATTTAGATAAAATATAGGCTGTTTGGAAATTAAGAAATAATAATCTGGACGATCTGAACAATCTAGGAAATTTAGGTCTAGAGATTTAAGCTCTAGAGAGTTTGAGAATTTCAACCAATCAAACATCTAGGAAAGATTGCTCTTTTAAGAAATCTAAAATTTTACCGAATTTAAGGAATTCAAAAAAAATTCAAAATATGGGGGTCTAATAGTGTAGAGGACAATCTAGAGATTTTGGAGAGATATGTAACTTACGAAAGATGAAAAATCTAGATCTAGGGAATCTGGAAAATTTGAGAAATCTAGAAATTATATAACATTTTGGAAAAATGGCGCAGCCAGGGTTGGCATAATCTAGGAAATCAGACATCTTGGGATTGTCGAGAATTGAGAGAAAAATTTAGGCAACATCTAAAAATTGATTAGTTTCAGCACACTTCCCTTAATTTGATAATAAAGCAAATACAATAAATGCTAATCAACAATCTCAAAAGGGATTGTTGAGTTATTAATTGATAAGCTCGGAAATAAAAAGAGGAACATTTTTACGATGATCAGACAACTTCCAACGTTGACTACTACCAAACGTAAGTAAATCCTTTCGTTAACCACAATATCGCATAAATGTATAAAATATTTTAGGTAAAAATGAAATATTTGGCTCTTTTCGTCGTTCTCGCTGTCGTTTTGACTAGCGCTTACGGTATCGGCCCAACACCCAACATTTTTGCCAGTCGCGTCGGTCGGGATGCCAGCGGAAGCCAAAATCCTGTCGACGTCTTCGCCTCTTTGGGAGACTACTTCCACAGGTTAAGCGTTATGAGCCACCCTGGAACTCTTGATGCTAACGGTCATCCCTCTGGACGTTAAATGGATTTACATGTTTCTCTTTTAAAATAAAATATTTAGCATACTTTTGAAGTTTTATTCCCGAAAGGTACCCACAAGTGAAAAATTTATTTAATAAGCACTGTCAATAAATCAGACCCAAATAAGTTATTAAATATATTACTATAAAAAAGACGATGCAGCAGTAAGAAGGTCCTGGCTTTTTGTGGCCCTCTACTGATAAGATGTTATACACGTTGAATGTGATGGTTTGGAAGCGTCTTGTGACAAATAGTTTCTTTTTTAAATTTTCAAAATTTACCCCCTTAAGGTTAAAAAAAAATTCAATTTCTCTTTAATCCTCGCCTACTTCTAAAGTCTTCAACTTATGGCGACGTAGTAAATACGAAACTCCCCTTTCGATTGGCGCCCTCAGAAATGTCCTATCTAGCAGGGTCTATTCGTAAAAAATAAAATAAAAAAAATACCTAAAATTTTAAAACGAAATTAGAGATATCGGAGTGAGAGTTGGATTCAGGAGGTCGAGTTCTATCAGAAAAGGGCCATTTTGAGAATTTTTGAGAAACGTTTGTAGAAACTATATTACAGATTTCTGTATTCAAGATTTCAAATTTCTAGATTCTTCCCGTTTTTAAAATTCCACAAATTGGAATTCTGAAAGTTTTGTGATTTGGAGAATCCAAAATTCTGTTTAAAATAACAAATACCTATTATAAGAATCCAAATCCTCAAGGTTGCAGATGAATATTATAACAAAATACTAAACGATGTACATGGGAAAGATAAATCAATGAAAATACAAATAAATATTCTTTATCTACATCCGTGCGATATCGTGATAATCAATATAAATAAACATTAATGCAATATTTGCAATCGTATAAAGTAACACAGAGATATACGCTTCTGCCACTGAATCGCTCTTCCAGCCACCATGTCTCTTTACAGTTAGAAGATCCAGAATCAGCTAAAATTGTGGTTGAAGATCTCCTAAATCAGTGCCCTGCATATAACTTTGGATGTGGCAACTCCAAAAATTCAGCAATTATTAACATTACCAGTTGTATTAATATCAATTGGTTGCTTAGTACATTTGCCATTTTTGTATGAAAGAAAAAGCCGATTGATATCACAATGTTTGACAAGCTCTCTCGCGCTATTTTGGTTTTGTGCTGGGAATCATAACGCGAAGACATTTTCCTTCTTCTCTCACCTTTTCTCTAAGCAAATACGTGATTTCTTCTCTTCTGCAACCTCCAGCCAGACCGAAAATTAGCACGGCTTTAAAAGAAATTGTTGAAGTCGGTAAAAGGACATTACAAGAGTTACCTTCATCCATAAAAAATTTTCATCGTCTGCATTTTTTTTAAATCTTGCTATATTTTCCTTCGTTAACACTTTAGAGTTTTTGGGTAAAGACTTCCTCTTAAGTAAAGCAATCAAGTTCCTGTATTTTTTATATTGACATTTTTCTTAATTGAAAGTTCGGTCTTCAGCATTGAATAATAACACTATAAAAAATAAGTATTCTGCACTTTGCTCAGTTCTCCAAAATACAATAATAAAACCTTTTAATTTGTCAGGTCTTGAATCCTTTTCTCCCTGTACCATTTTTCATACCGCTGAAATGTTAACTGACATTTTTCCGCAACCAGACCGGCAATAACCGCTGAAGTGTGTTGTTCAACATCTAAAAGTAAATCTTCGTCTGAAGAACTCATCTTTTGTTTTTTTTTTTTTTCAAAAATCAGCGAAACACACCGAAACACGCAACGAAATTGTCAAAATTTGGGGCTACCGATTTACGGATGTAGATAAAGTCTTGTACGTTTTCGTGGCATACTGCACTATGTGATTACAATTCTTCACATTGCGTGCGTTAATAATGTGCGTATCTTATTTATACCGTAAATAATTATTAAAATTTTCATGACATTTATTTTTAACTTTTCTGTTTATCAAACACTTTCTATTCATCTTTTAGCGTTCATTTTATTGAATTTTTAATTCTGCATCTGTTTCGTTATCTTCTAGTTTTTATTTGTCTTTTGGTATTCTACTAAGGTTGTCATTTAATGAGAGACAAATTTCTTCCGACGTTGAAGTGAGATAAAATTTTGTATATTTTCTGTGAGATGGTGTAACCTCGTGAAGAATAGTAGAACTAAAGTGTCTGGGTGTAATTTTGTTCGTGATATTACAGTGTCTTTTTGCTGTTGAGGATGAACGAAAACCCAGTCAAGATTGTTTTCTTTGTTATTCGGAACGTTCAAATTGAATATTGGCCTGGGTGACCATATCTCTTTACAATGAGGACTTTCTCCAACGTCCCACATCTGTTTGTGGAAAAAATACTCGTGATAATACTAATTTCTCAATTGCGTAGTATTTATTGAATAAAGAATATTCTTTTACTTTTTATTTTACTGTTACTACATATTTCTTTTATAATCTTTGAAGTGATTTATATTTCAAGCTTAGATTTCTTTTGTGACTTGTCATCTTCTCTTCTTTACCTTCTTCAATTGGACCTACAGTTGAAAATGGAATTGCACTTCTATTCTTATTGTATTGTTTTTCAACAGTTTTGTTTACTCTCTACTTATAATTTATTAGTTTCAGCACACTTAATTTGATAATAAAGCGAATATAATAAATAAATACTAATGTGTATCAACAATCTCAAAAGAGATTGTTCAGTTATTAATTGATAAGCTCGGGTATAAAAGGAGGAACATTTTTACGATGATCAGGCAACTTCCAACGTTGACTACTACCAAACGTAAGTAAATACTTTCGTTAACCACAATAATGCACAAATCTATAAAATATTTTAGGTAAAAATGAAATATTTGGCTCTTTTCGTCGTTCTCGCTGTCGTTTTGACTAGCGCTTACGGTATTGGCCCAACACCCAACATTTTTGCCAGTCACGGCGGTCAGGGTGTCAGCGGAAGCCAAAATCCTGTCGATATCTTCGCCTCTTTGGGAGACTACTTCCACAGATTAAGCGTTATGAGCCACCCTGGAACTCTTGATGCTAACGGTCATCCTTCTGGACGTTAAATGGATTTGCATGTTTTTCTTTTAAAATAAAACATTTAGCACACTTTTCAAGTTTTATTTAATAAGTACTGTCAATAAAACAAATCCAAATAAGTTATTAAATATATTACTATAAAAAGGACGATACAGTAATAAAAAGGTCCTAGGAACTAACTTACAGCATACAACATTAATCAAACACTTTGTTAAAGCATCTTAATCCAAACTATCTTCCTCAAAGAAACCGTCTTGTTAAAAGCAAGAGTCCATTATTATCCCCTGTCCCCAGGGTGACCCAAGGTGTCCCAAAAGGGCCCACATGTCCCAAGTGTGGCCCAAGGATGTCCCAAAAGGACCCCCTGTCCCAAGGTGACCTCCTATTACGACGATCACTAACTGGATCACGGTATACTGGGTTGCCTACCTAAGCTGTTTAGATGGTAGCTACGCTCCTCTGTACCAAGCCCCCCCCCCTGTTTTAGTTACTGTAACTTTTGTATAATGACATAACTCGATTCCTACCATCGTTTTGGCAAGTTTCACTTTCAGTCGCGTGTTTAAAGAGGTGACTTTTTAATTTTTTTATTTTTAGTGAACCCACCTCCCCCCGATATTTTTTGTATAGTTCTTGAACTGTCAAAGTATTTTGGTGGGTATTTTGTTTTGACTAGCACTTATGCTATTGGTCCAACTCCCAATATTTTTGCCAGTCGTAGTGGTCTAGGTGCCGGCGGTAGTCAAAATCCTGTGGACATTTTCGCATCTTTAGGCGATTATTTCTACCGATTGAATATCATGAACCATTAAGATGCTCTCGACATCAATGGAGAAAACGAATGACGCTAAATCATATGTAGTATACCTACCGATTGTATTTTTTCTATTAAAATAAAGTACATAATATATATTGGCTCAATATGTTACATCTTCAATATCTTCAAATGGAATAGACGACGGTTTAACAAGGAAAGAAAAAAAGATACAGAAGAAGATAAGATAAGATAAATCTACGAAAATTGGAAAATGTTGGAGTCTAATAACGTGGAGGAGCAACAGAATCTATGAAATCTAGAGGATCTAAAAAAACTAGCAAACCTCAGAAAATTAATGAAGCTATAAAATCTAGGAAATCTAAAAGATGTACGAAACTGAAAGAAATTTTGTGAAACTAGAAATTATTATATTGCATTTAGATAAAATATAGGCTGTTTGGAAATTAGGAAATAAGTATCTGGACAATCTGAAAAATCTAGGCAATTTAGGTTATCTAAGAAATTGGTAGAACTGAGGGAATCTGTAAAACTTATGAGATCTAGAGACTCTAGAAAATCTAGAGAGAGAGTGAGAGTTGGATTCAGGAGGTCGGGTTCTATAAGAAAAGGGCCATTTTGAGAATTTTCGAAATACGTTTGTAGAAACTATATTACACATTTCTGTATTCAAGATTTTAACTTTCTAGATTCTTCCGGTTTTTAAAATTCCATAAATTGGAATTCTGAAAGTTTTGTGTTTTGGAGATTTTAAAATTCTGTTTAAAATAACAAATAGGTACTTATTACGATTATAAGAATCTAAATCCTCAAGGTTGCAGAAGAATATTATAACAAAATACTAAACTATGTACATGGGAAAGATAAATCAATGAAAATACAAATAAATATTCTTTATCTCCATCCGTGCGATATCGTGATAATCAATATAAATAAACATTAATGCAATATTTGCAATCGTATAAAGTAACACCAGAATATACGCTTCTGCCACTGAATTTCTCTTCCAACCACCATGTCTTTTTCGAGTTAAAAACTCAACTCCAGGATCAGCTAAAATTGTGGTTGAAGATCTCCTAAAGCAGTGCCCTGCATATAACTTTGGATGTGGCAACTCCAAAAATTCAGCAATTATTAACATTACCATTTGTATTAATATCAATTGGTTGCTTCGTACATTTGCCATTTTTGTATGAAAGAAAAAGCCGATTGATATCACAATGTTTGACTAGCTCTCTCGCGCTATTTTGGTTTTGTGCTGGGAATCATAACGCGAAGACATTTTCCTTCTTCTCTCACCTTTTCTCTAAGCAAATACGTGATTTCTTTTCTTCTGCAACCTCCAGCCAGGCCGAAAATTAGCACAGCCTTAAAAGAAATTTTCGAAGTCGGTAAAAGGACATTACAAGAGTTACCTTCATCCATAAAAATTTTTCATCGTCTACATTTTTTTAAAATCTTGCTATATTTTCCTTCGTTAACACTTTAAAGTTTTTGGGTTTAGACTTCCTCTTAAGTAAAGCAATCAAGTTTCTGTATTTTTTATATTGACATTTTTCTTAATTGAAAGTTCGGTCTTCAGCATTGAATAATAACACCATAAAGAATAAGGTTTTTGCACTTTGCTCAGTTCTCCAAAATACATTAATAAAACCTTTTAATTTGTCAGGTATTTAAACCTTTTCTCACTGCACCATTTTTCATACCGCTGATATGTTAACTGATATTTTTTCCGGGATTTTTCCAGAACCATACTGGCAATAACAGCTGAAGCGTGTTGTTCAACATCTAAAGGTAAATCTTCGTCTGAAAAACTCATCATTTGGATTTTTTTCAAAAAGCAGCGAAACACCGAAATACAACCAAATACAAATCAATTTTTTTACTGTTTATATAGTTGTCTGGGTGCCAACCAGATTGCGATAATTTTGCTTTTCAATTGGAATTGCTTACTGCTTTATTCAATATTCACTCATTTAAAAGATATACATGAATGTATACGGGGGTTCCGATTTAGGGATGTAGATAAAGTCTTGTACGTTATTCGTGGGATATTGCACTATGTGATTACAATTCTTCACATTGCGTGCGTTAATAATGTGCGTATCTTATTTATACCGTAAATAATTATTAAAATTTTCGTGACATTTATTTTTAACTTTTCTGTTTATCAAACATTTTCTATTCATCTTTTAGCGTTCATTTTATTGAATTTTTAATTCTGCATCTGTTTCGTTATCTTCTAGTTTTTATTTGTCTTTTGGTATTCTATTAAGGTTGAGAGACAAATTTCTTCCGATGTTGAAGTGAGATAAAATTTTGTATATTTTCTGTGAGATGGTATAACCTCGTGCAGAATAGTAGAACTAAAGTGTCTGGGTGTGATTTTGTTCGTGATATTACAGTGTCTTTTTGCTGTTGAGGATGAACGAAAACCCAGTCAAGATTGTTTTCTTTGTTATTCGGAACGTTCAAATTGAATATTGGCCTGGGTGACCATATCTCTTTACAATGAGGACTTTCTCCAACGTCCCACATCTGTTTGTGGAAAAAATACTCGTGATAATACTAATTTCTCAATTGCGTAGTATTTATTGAATAAAGAATATTCTTTTACTTTTTATTTTACTGTTACTGCATATTTCTTTTATAATGTTTGAAGTGATTTATATTTCAAGCTTAGATTTCTTTTGTGACTTGTCATCTTCTCTTCTTTACCTTCTTCAATTGGACCTACAGTTGAAAATGGAATTGCACTTCTATTCTTATTGTATTGTTTTTCAACAGTTTTGTTTACTAAATTACTGACACCTTCACAGAAATTAATACTGACTCTCTACTTATAATTTATTAGTTTCAGCACACTTAATTTGATAATAAAGCGAATATAATAAATAAATACTAATGTGTATCAACAATCTCAAAAGAGATTGTTCAGTTATTAATTGATAAGCTCGGGTATAAAAGGAGGAACATTTTTACGATGATCAGACAACTTCCAACGTTGACTACTACCAAACGTAAGTAAATACTTTCGTTAACCACAATAATGCACAAATCTATAAAATATTTTAGGTAAAAATGAAATATTTGGCTCTTTTCGTCGTTCTCGCTGTCGTTTTGACTAGCGCTTACGGTATTGGCCCAACACCCAACATTTTTGCCAGTCACGGCGGTCAGGGTGCCAGCGGAAGCCAAAATCCCGTGGAAATCTTCGCCTCTTTGGGAGACTACTTCCACAGATTAAGCGTTATGAGCCACCCCGAAACTCTTGATGCTAACGGTCATCCTTCTGGACGTTAAATGGATTTGTATGTTTCTCTTTTAAAATAAAACATTTAAAACACTTTTGAGGTTTTATTTAATCAGGACTGTCAATAAAACAGATCCAAATAAGTTATTAAATATATTACTATAAAAGGGACGATACAGTAATAAAAAGGTCCTAGGAATTAACTTACAGCATACAACATTAATTAAACACTTTGTTAAAGCAACTTAATCCAATCTATCTTCCTCAAAGAAACAATCGTTGAGTTAATAGCAAGAGTCCATTATTAACCCCTGCCGCAGGGTGTCCCAAGAGGGTCCCCATGTATCAAGGGTGTCCGCAAAAGGCCCCCTTTTCCCAAGGTGTCCCAACGATGTCCCAAGGCTCCCCCTTGTCCCAAGGTGTAACAAGAGGGCCCCTCTGTAGCAAGAGTGTCCTAAAAGGCCCGTCTGTCCCAAGGTGTCCCAAGGATGGACGATCACTAACTGGATCACGGTATAATGGGTGGCCTAGCTACGCGGTTCAGATGGTAGCTACGCTCTTCTGTCCCAAGGGGACCCCCTTGTTTTAGTTACCGTAACATTTGTATCGGAAAATAATGATATAATTCCTAATATCGTTTTGGCAGGTTTAACTTTCAGTCGTGTGCTTATAAAAGTGAATTTTTTTTTTTATTTTTATTTTTAGTGAACCCACCTCCCCCGATATTTTTTGTATAGTTCTTGGACCGCCAAAGTATTTTGGTGCGTCCACTGATGAGTTTCTTTCTCCCCTTCCTCAGGTCTTTCCAAAGTGACTAAAAAGTCTGCAAAAACTTCTAAAATTGGTTGGTTTAGAAACACATCTATAGACAATCGTTCATTATTTACATAATTCGAACTCAATCATTTTCTGATAGACAAATCAACAAACAATGCTAGTTTGTTGGTTCCTCTAGACTAGCATTTCAGAATTTTTCATGCAACAGTCGCGTCGGTCAGGGTGCCAGCGGAAGCCAAAATCCTGTCGACATCTTCTCCGTTTTGGGAGACTACTTCCACAGATTAAGCGTTATGAGCCACCCCGAAACTCTTGATGCTAACGGTCATCCTTCTGGACGTTAAATGGATTTGTATGTTTCTCTGTTAAAATAAAACATTTAAAACACTTTTGAGGTTTTATTTAATCAGGACTGTCAATAAAACAGATCCAAATAAGTTATTAAATATATTACTATAAAAGGGACGATACGGTAATAAAAAGGTCCTAGGAACTAACTTACAGCATACAACATTAATTAAACACTTTGTTAAAGCAACTTAATCCAAACTATCTTCCTCAAAGAAACAATCGTTTTGTTAAAAGCAAGAGTCCATTATTAACCCCTGCCCCAGGGTGTCCCAAGAGGGTCCCCATGTATCAAGGGTGTCCGCAAAAAGCCCCCTTTTCCCAAGGTGTCCCAACGATGTCCCAAGGCTCCCCCTTGTCCCAAGGTGTAACAAGAGGGCCCCTCTGTAGCAAGAGTGTCCTAAAAGGCCCGTCTGTCCCAAGGTGTCCCAAGGATGGACGATCACTAACTGGATCACGGTATAATGGGTGGCCTATCTACGCGGTTCAGATGGTAGCTACGCTCTTCTGTCCCAAGGGGGCCCCCTTGTTTTAGTTACCGTAACATTTGTATCGGAAAATAATGATATAATTCCTAATATCGTTTTGGCAGGTTTAACTTTCAGTCGTGTGCTTATAAAAGTAACATTTTTTTTAATTTTTTATTTTTAGTGAACCCACCTCCCCCGATATTTTTTGTATAGTTCTTGGAGCGCCAAAGTATTTTGGTTCGTCCACTGATGAGTTTCTCTTTTAAAATAAAACATTTAGCACACTTTTGAGGTTTTATTTAATCAGTACTGTCAATAAAACAGATCCAAATAAGTTATTAAATATATTACTATAAAAAGGACGATACAGTAATAAAAAGGTCCTAGGAACTAACTTACAGCATACAACATTAATCAAACACTTTGTTAAAGCAACTTAATCCAATCTATCTTCCTCAAAGAAGCAACCGTTTTGTTAAAAGCAAGAGTCCATTATTGAAACGTTAGAAATTCAATCATTTTAAATGATGACACATCTTCAGACTTAGTAGTGATCTGCGTACGGAGAGTGCTTAATTCCAAAACTGTGTGCAGGCTGATAATCAAGATCCACCTAAAAACAACATCGTCATAGTTTTAGTTGAAGAAGTATTAGAACAGAAGCGAGGTCTTCTCACGCCGAAGAAACATGTGACGAGACCCCAAATAAGGCGAATGCTTTATCCCAAATGAGTGAGAAGGCGGGTGAAGTAGGTGACTCGTAACCTAAGTTAGTAGGTTAGTAAGTTCGAAGAGGTGAAGAAATTGGGTACCTTTTCGGGACAGTAGACGCCGGGGCCTGGTGTTGTAGAGTCTACCGGAATGTTGGTTCTTCCGCCAATTGTGTAAGCAGGAGAGTGTTGTTTGTAGCTTTCAGGATTGACGTTGTTGTATTGTCCTGGACCGGGATTCTTCACGCGTTCGTCCGTAAGCTCTTTGTTTCTACCGGAAATGGTGTAAGCAGGTGCTGACTTCTTGTCGCCCACTACTGATGGAATGTTGTACACGTTGGGAGCTACAAGAGGTGGAAGTTAAACAAGGCCAAAATTTTGTTACAATGATTGATGTATTTGGCGGTAGTTTGAATCAAACAATGTTAATTGTGATGAACGACCTGCTGATTAGATTGTATACTGACAACTTCAACATTCTAGTGACTACTTGGAAGAGTTTCAAAAGAGTGTTGATGAGTCAGCTATTGGACCAACCAGGGGTTTCCAAAGGCTTCTCCAACTGAACCTTATTTCCGAAAGTATATTTTGGTGAATTTTCATGCAGGACTTTGTCGGAAGTGGGTACGTTGTAGACGTTTGGTGCTAGGATGAAAAAGAATTAGAAACAGTGATAATTGAAACAGACCAGATTCAACTCAAGCAGCTGCAGTTAGTACTGTACAACCTTTTTAGTTTTGTTAACTAACCAGGGGTGTCTGAGGGCTTTTCCAGCTGAACCTTTTGCCCGAAACTGTATTTTGGCGCGTTTTCGTGTAAGGCTTTGTCCGCGTTCGGCACGTTGTAAACGTTAGGAGCTGGAGAAGTTATAAACTCACAATCAGTAAAAATATGACTTAAAATTAAATGAGATGTTAGTCAATAATGAAGACACAAACCGGGAGTCTCAGAGGGTTTCTCCAATTGCACCTTGCATCCGAAACTGTACTTGGGTGAGTTCTCGTGCAAAACTTTGTCAGCGGTGGGTACGTTGTAAACGTTGGGAGCTGTTAATCACACTTATGAGTGAACAGTAATGCTAAATAAATGTTAATAACGTTTCGTTTAGTTTGCCACCACCACCGAAAACCAGACGAATCGCTATAGTGTTAAAGACTAACCAGGAGTGTCAGATGGTTTTTCGATTGGTGTTTTGACGCCGAAACTGTATTTCGGCGACTGCTCATGCAACTTTCTGTCAGAATCTGGTACGTTATAGACATTGGGTGCTAAAATCAACGTTAAAAACGAAATTAAAAAAACGAAACAATAAAAATAAAAAAGGAACTAACCCGGAGTGTCGGACACCCTGTGCGCGGGTGTGCGCATCCCAAACGAATACCGATGGGCATTTGTTCGTCGCAATGGTTTATAGGCGTTAGGTGCTGTGTTAACAATTTTAAAAACCTTTATCCACAATCTATCAACAATTAGCTATTAAGTCGTTTTAGTTAAACCAATTTTAAGTCCGGGTTAAACGGTAAATAATATTTATACCAACTCTGGTGAGTATTATTAAGTATCAATATTTTTTATTAGACACGTACCTGGAGTATCCAATGGTTTTTCGACGTTAGTCTTTAGACCAAATGTGTATTTGGGGGCGTTGTCATGAATCACTTTCTCGGCTTTGTCGGGGTCGTAATCGCCTGGGGCTGGGAAGTTCTCAGATTTTGCGTCTTTGGGACGACCGTGAAGACTTACAGCCGGCGGTGTGTCTTTTCCTATGAACGAAACTCAAGTTTTGACTTTCTAGTCTTAGTTAAATGATGACGTAATCAGTGTTGAAAAAATCCCCCGTGCAGACATTCCTTGCACCAAATACAGGCATCAAAGCAAGTCCCGCTAACATTTTTAGGAATGTGCAATACATACCAGCACGTCTCAACATAATGAAACTAGATCGTCTTTTTTGCCATATTTTTTTATGCCAGTCCAAAACTGGAATCTCTACCTACCTTTCGCACTGAGTCCGGTGACATTGTACTGCCCTGGTCCGGGTCCAATGCTTTCCAACTTGCCATTATGTCTAGCGCCAAAACTAAAAGCCGGTGCTCGCCCACTCTTGGATTCTGACGTTCTTTTGCCTGTGGGAATAACGCGTGGGATGAGTGGAAAGAACATGTTGGTGTCTAATTTTATTTAATTATAATCCTGGTGATCCCACGAGGTCGTGTGGATCTAGATTTCTTTTTAAAATGTTTAATGAGATAACGAGTGTACCTATGTAGGAAGGAAGAGAGACACAGGCTGGGCCGGGACTGTTGTATTCTGCTGCAATCGGGCCACGGCGTTTTGTTGGAGTCCATGGACGCTGAGTAAAGCCACCCATTATCTGGAAATAATTATTGTTATGGAAGAATATGCAGAGATTGAATCATCATTAAAAATATCTATTTTGGTTCTACCCAATGGCCTGTATAATTCAGCAATTAATTTTTTTAAGATCTTGTTTACAAGTTTTCTCCAGCCATTATTTTTAACGAAAAAATCCCACGTATCAATTTTATTGTCACCACATTCTGACCTAAAAAATTAAAATTAGGGAGGGGGCCAATTATTTATTGGGGCCAATCTATTTATTTATTTCAAGATTAAAATGTCACCACATGCAGTTGAAGAAACATCTAAAATGTTCAGCACTGATTCATCAGCATCAACCTAACAAAATGTCAGATTGTCCAAATTCTCAAATTTCTTATGTTTTCATGTTCTGTAAGATTTCAGGTTTTCAGAGAATTTAGGCTCCTTCGGTTGTCAATTTGTGTTTCTCAAGTTCTCAGGTTCTTAAATTTCTCAAACTCTTAGGTTACCCTAGTTCTCAAAATTTCAAGTTCTCAAGTTTATTTTTTCAAGTTCACAGTTTCCGTCAGAACATAGATTTTCCAAAATCGCAAGTTCCTTCACTCTATGTCAAATTTAGTGTATCAAGTTCTCAGCTGGTTTGGTCAGTCAAGGTCTCAAGTTCTCTAAAATTTCAGATTTGGCAAGATTTCATAATATCCAAATTCACAAGTTCCTTTAGTTCTCAGGTTCTCCAAGATTTCAGGTTTTTCGATATTTCAGGTTCGCTCAGATCTCAATTTGTGCTTGTCAAGTTATCAGGTTCTTAGATTTCTTAAATGTTAAGGTTATTTTAATTCTCAAGTTTTCCAAAAATTTAAAACTACGCCAGTTCTTAAGTTTAGTTTCTCAAGTTCTCAGATTCCGTAAGACCTTAGGTTTTCCGAAATCGCAGGTTCCTTCACATTATCTCAAATTTAGTTTCTCAACTTCTCAGTTGCTTTGATTAGTCAAGGTCTCAAGTTCTCTAAAATCTCAGATTTCGATGTCTCAAGTTCTCAAAATGTTCAAATTCTTTAGTTATCAAATGTCTCAAGCTTTCAAAAAAAAAAAAATTTAAATCCAAAATTCAGTTCCTCCATTTCTCAAGTTTGGGTTCTCAAGTTCTCAGGTTCTGAGGTGGTTCCATGTCTAAGGTTTGCTTAGTTCTAGGGTTTTAAAAAATCGCAAGTCAATAAAGTTCTCAAATTTAGTTTCTCAAGTTGTCAGGTACTTACTCGAGGTATCAAGCTTTTTTAAATCCCACATTTTAGAATTTTCTGCGGATCCCCCACTTCTAAGCCTTGGTATCTGAAGGTCTCAAGTTCTCAAAACCAAGATTACAAGATCTCAAATTGTCTAAATTGTCAAGTTCTCAAATTCTGCAAGGTTCTTGAAGTGCTCAGTCCCTCATACCGTACTTTGTCGAAGGCCTGAGTGCAATCCAGAAATCACGCAGAGCAGTGCTTCTTCTCTTCAAAACTGGTAGATTTTGTCGCCAACTCGATGAACTTGCTCTGTCGTCGCGTTTTGTTGACGAAATCCAAGATCCAAATTGTTCACCCGCGGTACTAATGTGTTGAGTAATTCTGTCTACAATTTTAAAATTTTTTGTTATAATATTTTGTGAGTGATTTGATAAAAGATTCAGCTTTAGATAGTCTTTGGACATCCCTCGGTTGAGATAGTTTTTTTATGGACTGTATTTGAAGTTTGACACATGTCCAGACGCATTGCACAAATGGAGGACCAAATGAAATCATTTCAATGGAGTCTTCAGTTTCTTTGCTTTCTCCATTTTTGATGTTTTCTAAACCTCTGATGACAGATTTTTCAATTTTTTGGGGCTTTTTGATTTTACTTTGGATTGCTCAAATTGGGATTTCCGTGTTCAATTTATCATTTTTAAAATTCTGCAATTTGAACTGTATTTCTTCAGTTTTCAGTACTCAATGCTCCTTAGTTCCGTACATCTATGATTTCTAGGAATAATTTATTAAGTTTTAGCTACATCCCCTTTTTCCCAAACAGAAACGCCCCCGCGTGTGACCTCATGAAGCGTTTCCCCATTTTTCTCCTAAACGGTAGCTCCGACGAAAAAATCTTATGGACTTATTATATTCTCCATCAAATTCTGTATAAAATTGGTCTCATGAAGCTTTTGTCTATCTCTCACCCACCGCTCATAAATCATGATTTAAAATAAATATAGTTTTCAGCGCGAAGGCAAAAATTAGTCCACCCCATGTTTTTCGGCGATTATCTCCAAAACCATTAGTGGGAGCAAAAAATGTATACAAACAAAATTGTAGAGCAGGTCTATTCGTCAAACATCAAGGGGAGAGGTGTAAGAGGGCCAACGCCCATCTGTACCCAAGTTAAACATTTTAGAAGCAATAATTTAGAAAGTTTTGAAATTTTGGTTTACGAGCTCCCAGCAAGGACCCAAATAAAGATCCAAAGAGAAAAGAATTTTTCTCCTAAACGGTAACTCCAACGACGACTCCGACATTCTCCTTTCAACTCTGCATAAAATTGATCTCATGAAGTTTTTGCCTATCGCCCACCCAACGCTCATAAATGACGTTGGAAAATGAGGGTGAAGACAAAAATTAGTCCACCCCCGTTATTTGACCAATAACAATTAATTGCAAATGTTTTATTCAATATGGACCTTGCACAGAAGAAACTGCTCTACAATTTTGTTTGTATAAATTTTTTACTCCCCCTAATGGTTTTCGAGATAACCGCCACAAAAAACGGGAGTTGTCTTCGCGCTGAAAACTATATTCATTTTCCAACGTCATTTATGAGCGTTGGGTGGTAGATAAGAAAAACCTTTATGAGACCAATTTTATGCAGAATTTAATGTAGAACATAATAAGTCCTATAACATATTCTCGTCGGAGTTACCGTTTACGAGAAAAATGCAGAATGGCTTCATGAAGCGTTTTTTTGGGCCCCGGAGGGTGGGAACTCTTCGGATCTTTATTTGGGTCCCTGTTTGGAGTTCATAACCAAAATTTCAAAACTTTATAAATTATTTCTTCTAAAAAGTCTAATTTGCTTGGACTATAGTTTCCGGCTTCTCTCAGGCGTAAGTGTTTGAAGTAAAACTTCTTTAAGCGCAGTACTGTAGATTTAAAATGTCTATGTAACGACAATGCAGAACGCTCATGATTGGGCGTTTTAGTTACTCTGGGAAAGAATTTTGTTTTGCAGTTCCTTGTATACAAAGTGTTATAATTTTGGCATTTTGAAATCCTGTGACAAATTTCTATAACGCTAGATGAATTTGGCACTAAGAAATTCGTCAAAAAATTCAGGTTTCTTAACAGAACTATGAAGAAGTAATTTCTGCATTCCACATATATCCAGAAGACTTAAAAATTGTCATAGCAACACTTCAGAGACTCGTGACTATCTTTGACAATTTTTGAAATGACAGATTTCGATAACGCTAGATGAAATTTGATTAAGGCACTCAGAAATTCGTAAAATATTCAGGTTTCCTAGCAGAGCTCTGAAGAGGTAATTTCTGCATTCTGCATACATCAGAAGACTTAAAAATTGTCATAGCAACACTTCAGAGGGTCGTGACAATCTGGGACAATCTTTGAAAGATGACAGATTTCCATAACACTATACGAAATTTGACAAAGACACTCATAAATTCCTAAAAAAATCAGGATTCCTAACAGCGCTTTAAATGAGTAATTTTTACATTCTACATACATCAGAAGACTTAAAAATTGTCATAGCAATACTTCAAAGTGTCGTGACTATATTTGACAATTTTTAACAAATGAGCGATTTCAATGAGGCTAGATGAAATTTGACTAAGGCGATCAGAAATTTGTAAGAAATTCAGGTGTCCTAACAGAGCTATGAAGAAGTAATTTCTGCATTCCACATATACCATAAGACTTAAAAATTGTCATAGCAACACTTCAGAGGCTCGTGACTATCTTTGACAATTTTTGAAAAGACAGATATCGATAACGCTAGATGAAATTTGACTAAGGCACTAAGAAATTCGTAAAAAATTCAGGTTTTCTAGCAGAGCTTTGAAGAAGTAATTTCTGCATTCTGCATACATCAGAAGACTTCAAAATTTTCATAGCAACACTTCAGAGTGTCGTGACAATCTGGGTCAATTTTTGAAATGAGAGATTTCGATAACGTTAGATGAAATTTGACTAGAGCACTCAGAAATTCGTAAGAAATTCAGGTTTCCTGACAGAGCTTTGAAGAAGTAATTTCTGCATTCTGCATACATCAAAAGACTTAAAAATTGTCAAAGCAACACTTCAAAGTGTCGTGACTATATTTGACCATTTTTAACAAATGAGCGATTTCAATGAGGCTAGATGAAATTTGACTAAGGCGATCAGAAATTTGTAAGAAATTCAGGTGTCCTAACAGAGCTATGAAGAAGTAATTTCTGTATTCCACATATACCAGAAGACTTAAAAATTGTCATAGCAATACTTCAGAGTGTCGTGACTATCTTTGTCAATTTTTGAAATAACAGATTTCCATAACACTAGATGAAAATTGACTAAGGCACTAAGAAATTCGTAAAAAAATCTGGTTTCATAACAGCGCATTAAATGAGTAATTTCTGTATTCTACATACATCACAAGACTTAAAAATTGTTATAGCAAAACTTCAGAGGGTCGTGACTATTTTTGACAATTTTTGAAATGACAAATTTCCATAACACTATACGAAATTTGACTAAGACACTCAGAAATTCCTAAAAAAATCAGGTTTCATAACAGCACATTAAATGAGTAATTTCTGCATTCTACATACATCAGAAGACTTAAAAATTGTCATAGCAATACTTCAAGACGTGACTACCTTTGACAATTTTTAACAAATGAGCGATTTCGATAAGGCTGGATGAAATTTGACTAAGGCGATCAGGAATTTGGAATTCTAAAATAATGAAGTCCAATTTCGAAGTTCAAAATTTGGAAAAAAAAAATATCAAATACAGACCGAGATGTTCAAAGTTTTCAGAAATCCAAAACTTATATACCCGAAATATTAATCTTCTTCTCATATTTCGGGAATCTTCGAATTTTGCAATTGTAGCAACTTTAGTTGTTTAAATTTTTTAATATATTTTCATTTTGCAACTTTGAAATCACTAGATTACTAAATTCTGATTCGTAGATCCATTTTTTATCTCACAGTATTTTTGCCTCCTTAATAATGTTTCTGATTATTTAGTTTGATTCTTCTGTGTTGTTCTCTTATAGTCCTTATGGTTATATAGATCTTTTCTACAGCTGCAGTTGTGTAGGTAGTCTTTTGCTTTCACTGTCATCCTTTATTTGTTTAGTGGTTGTTTTTTTCTTCATTATTCTTTATATTTTTTTAACTTTTAAGTTCTATAGTTCCACTTTTGAAATAGTATTATTGTATTCCAGAATTCCGTAATTATTGTTTAAACCAAATATTATTTACGATGTTTAGTGTATTATAACAATCCAGTAATTCACAAGGAGAAATGCGGTTTTATGGTTTTGTCCGTCGAGCTAACAACAACGCTCTTATCATTGTTCTTAAAATTTGTTAAATCTGATTTTATTTCTCCACCGAATGGTCAATAATTCACTTTACGAGACTGGGTTGCTGCGATTCCAAAACCATGTGTTGTGGGTTTGAATTACCAAAAATACTCACAACCTCTTTATATTTATCTTTCTACCATTCTAAGTACAGGTCAATATAATTTGCAAACGATTATTTTTCTGTTCATATATAAAATTCTTTGTTTCTTTGTTCCGACCATGTGTTTCGGTGGCTTCAGGTCATAAACGTAGCCGCCATCGCTTTATATTTTATGGCCTGCGTCTATAAAACTTCCTTGTATATTCGTACCAGAGACTTTACTATTTGCTAGAGATTGTTTAAATATTGTCATGCACTCCTATTTGATAAAACACAAACCTCTTGTTATGATAACCAAGTCCACTTGGATAGAACCAGAAAGCTCTCAGAAATGGCCCTTCCGGCATTATCAATAAACAACGTTATTATTGAAAACACTAAACTAAAAAATTGTCTGGTTCTTGATTTTTAAATTTTGACTATTTCAAAAATGTTGCAATTTAACGTAACGGTAACGTCTTAAATGAGATATACATGAAACAATATGTTGCATTAAGTTATTTTCGTTGTAATTCGCAATTGATTAAAAAGTAAATAATGTAATTATTTTCCATTACTCATAATGAACTTTTATTGTTTTTCACAATCTCAACTGCTTACATAAACTTGTTGCCATTTACAGTAAAGATTTCACAGAATTTTAACGGGCTGTTTATAGAAATGACATCATATTTCCAGGTGAGTGGGAATGTCATTAGGAAATTCATAAATATACCGGTCAATGAAATGAAAATATTAATATAACACGAAATGGTGCAATAATGTATGCATCTCAATAAATCAAACACATTTTCTCTATAAATTTGCACAAGTAATTAGTCTGTCATTACGGAACACGTTTTTTGAGTCTTGTCGGCAAACTATTGATCATAAATTCACGGCTACGTGTAGTATCCAATTAGTTATTGAATTATTTATTTCACAAGGATAGTTTTAATTGGCCGCAAACGCAAAAATTGATCCCATGTGCTCCAAATTTCACTTCATAAACTCAGTGCGACATTCCACTGCAGTTTATGATTCACCTCAAATTACCGAACATATGGCCATCGAGTTGAATCTGTTGTTGTCATAATCGGGTTAAGGTGAAATCTGTTGAAGGCAATGAAAGTCATTTTAATGAAAGCAGATATCGAAATTTTGCCAAAGTGCCTTTATTTGGGCCGACCATAATGGTGCAATTTGGGATGTTGTTTTCACGCACGGTGGTCCGTACTATGTTTTTACAACCGTGGAAGGCCATAGAAAAAATCACGCGTCGTGATCGCAATTGTGGTCGTATTTATACCATTACGAGATGAGATCATTTCAAGGTTTTACTAAATTCATAAATAGAGAAATCTTTGCCTATTGAGAAAGCGTAACAAACGACCCGAGATAAATGCAATTATTTAATTTAGATTGACAAGCAAATAACACCACACCGAAAATTAATCATCGATTTGACCTGAAATCCAAAAATGTAGGGCCGCTCCTGCCAAACCTACTCACCTATTAAACCGAGAATTGAATGATTGTTCATTTTTGGCTTACCGTAAATTGGAAAATGATGCAATGCCCAAAAATAGGCATGGAATATTAATGCCCGTGTCTGAGGTCATAAATCTACAAGGTGTAGTCATCATTATCCTTGTACAAATATTTTGCTAAGCGACTTTGGTGTTAACTCTAACACCATTCAGAATGCATCGAATGCTATAAAAATGTTTACTTACGAAACTATTGAATTAAACATCACACATAATTAAAGAAAACAGTTTTTTATGGACCGCAAGCAGTTTTCGACTGGGGCGGCAGTTTGGAGAGAGGTGCCAGGTACCACATCATCCTTATTTTGTGTATGTCTGCTCCAATGTTTAGCGAATTCGCCTATTGGTTGATCACGGTTCTGTAACGGCATGCCCGGAACCGATCAATATTGATTCGGTTTAAAATTTACTGACTGTTTTATCTTGCAAAACAACTGCATACTTGGAGCTTTTTATTGGCATTAATATTTGCTTTTAGATTAACGAGCGTCCCGGGTTGGAAAAAACTCATGAAAGATAATATATGGCACTTAAATGCGGTATCACTAAGTAATATAGACCAGAACCACAAATTAGGCATCCTATAAAATTTTGTGTTAATTGGATATTAAGCAATTGCACTGACTTTGAAGTAAAATCAAAACGACCGATCAAGTAAAAACTATCACACAAATTTGGAACAAATGGAAAAAAATATTTGTCTACAAAAATCCTGGATCTGTGAATTTTTGAATGCTCAAATGCCCGAATCTTCGAATTTTCGGATGTTTAAAAATTTATAATGTTGAATTTGGAAATTTTGTGCTTTTAGTTTATGAAATTAGGGAATCCCCACCTTAGAGCACAGTGACGAAAAGTCAAAAACAGAAAGATCCAAAAATTCCAAAAGTGCACTGATACGAAGGTAGATATGAAAAGAATTAAATGAAGGGGGAGATTATTTACGATTTGAAATAATTTCAAACAGAGATGAAAGAAAACAAATCCAGTCAGCAAAATAAAGAGAAATGAAAAAAAAATAGGCATAATAATGATAATAAGCATAATGAAATGCAGACAGGACGAAAATAAGAAACTTGAATATTACAGAACATTATGAAGAGATCAAAAATGCCAAAAAAGGCTCAAAGTCCCATAATCAAATTTTACGGGACGAAAATAGGAGATATAAGCGGGACGTAGAAAATGAACAAGCAACGAGTAAGGAATACACAGAAATAATTAATAATAATGGAATCATAGAAGGTTCCTGTATTACCGACTGATGCTGCAACACGTGGTGCAGATAAAAGTGGTTGCAGAGAAAAAAAATCCGAGAGTAACGAGGAGTTAAAAATTTTATCAATATTGGAACAGCTGCAACATCTATGAGTCGTTTAACCAGGAAAGTTAAACTACACTACTAAAAGAATAAAGGAATAAAAGAAAAAAGAAAACGAACAGGCGGGCGGAACAGGAAAACAAATCGAGGAAGAAAAGAAGAAATTGAAAAAGTAAAAGTCAACAGCAAAATCGCCAGAAGCAGATAAGAAAATTGACAGTGAAATGGAGAGAATCATGCAGAAGCAAGAAGATATAAAAAGAGAACTAAAGGAAGAAATGAAGGAGATGAAATTAATTAAGAGAGAGATTAAAAGACAAAGAGAACAATTTAGGGAGTAAGAAAAGAGATGGGAGGGAGAGAGAAACAGATTGAGAGAGTGACACAGCTGGAAGGGAAAGTGGAGAATGAGGAAAGGAGAAATATAAGTAGAGATCAAGTACTAGCAGAAATTGAAGATTTGGAGGAAAAGAAAAAAGGGAAAACTGGGTAGAAATAAAGAAACAGGGATAATGATCTCACAAACAAGAAAGAGAGTTACAGAAAAAATTAAGAAGCATAGCGAAGGAAGAACAAAAGAGACGGGAAAGAAGTAAGAGTAGCATACAGGAAGAGCGACAGAGGGAATAATAACGGGAGAACAAAAAGGAATAAAGGGGAAAAATCAAAAGAAGGGAGAAGAGAAAGGATATACAAACAGAAAAGATCAAAACATTCCAAAAGTGTAATGATATAAAGGTAGATATGAAGAGAATTAAATGAGGGGAGAGATTATGAACGATTTGAAATAATTTCAAGCAGAGATGAAAGAAAACAAATCCCGTCAGCAAAATAAAGAGAAATGATAAAAAATGGAATAGGCATAGTGAAATGGAGACAGGACGAAAACAAGAAACTTGAATATTACAGGAACATAAAGAATATGAAGGAATCAAAAATGCCAAAAAAGGCTCAAAGTCCCATAATGAAATTCTATAGGACGAAAATAAGAGATATAAGCGGGACATAGGGGATGAAGATGCAACGAGTAAGGAATACACAGAAATAATTAATAATAATAGAATTATAGAAGGTTCCTGTCTTACCGACCGATGCGGCAACACGTGATGCAGATAAAAGTGGTTGGAGAGAAAAAAAACGGGGGAAACGAGGAGTTAATAATTTTATCAATATTGGAACAGCAGCAACATCTATGAGTCGTTTAACCATGGAAGTTAAGCTGCACTACTAGAAGAATAAAGGAATAAAAGAAAAAAGAAAACAAACAGGCGGGCGGAAAAGGAAAACAAGACGAGGAAAAAGAGAAAATATTTAAAAAGTAAAAGTAACAACAAGATCGCCAGAAGCAGATAAGAAAATTGACAGTGAAATGGAGAGAATCATGTAGAAGCAAGAAGATATAAAAAGAGAACTAAAGGAAGAAATGAAGGAGATGAAATTAATTAAGAAAGAGATTAAAAGACAAAGAGAACAATTTACGGAGTAAGAAAAGAGATGGGAGAGAGAGAGAAACAGATTGAGAGAGTGACACAGCTCGAAGGGAAAGTAGAGAATGGGGAAAGGAGAAATATAAGTAGAGATCAAGTACTAGTAGAAATTGAAGATTGGGAGGGAAAGGAAGAAAGGGAAAACTGGGTGGAAATAAAGAAACAGGGATAATGATCTCACAAAGCAAGAAAGAGAGTTACAGAAAAAATTAAGAAGCATAGCGAAGGAAGAACAAAAGAGACGGGAAAGAAGTAAGAGTAGCATACAGGAAGAGCGACAGAGGGAATAATAACGGGAGAACAAAAAGGAATAAAGGGGAAAAATCAAAAGAAGGGAGAAGAGAAAGGATATACAAACAGAAAAGATCAAAACATTCCAAAAGTGTAATGATATAAAGGTAGATATGAAGAGAATTAAATAAGGGGAGAGATTATGAACGATTTGAAATAATTTCAAGCAAAGATGAAAGAAAACAAATCCCGTCAGCAAAATAAAGAGAAATGATAAAAAATCGAATAGGCATAGTGAAATGGAGATATTACAGGAACATAACGAATATGAAGGAATCAAAAATGCCAAAAAAAGCTCAAAGTCCCATAATGAAATTCTCCAGGACGAAAATAAGAGATATAAGCGGGACATAGGGAATGAACATGCAACGAGTAAGGAAAACACAAAAATAATTAATAATAATAGAATTATAAAAGGTTCCTGTCTTACCGACCGATGCGGCAACACGTGATGCAGATAAAAGTGGTTGGAGAGAAAAAAAAAACGGGGGAAACGAGGAGTTAATAATTTTATCAATATTGGAACAGCAGCAACATCTATGAGTCGTTTAACCATGGAAGTTAAACTGCACTACTAAAAGAATAAAGGAATAAAAGAAAAAAGAAAACGAACAGGCGGGCGGAACAGGAAAACAAGACGAGGAAGAAGAGAAAATATTTAAAAAGTAAAAGTAACAACAAGATCGCCAGAAGCAGATAAGAAAATTGACAGTGAAATGGAGAGAATCATGTAGAAGCAAGAAGATATAAAAAGAGAACTAAAGGAAGAAATGAAGTAGATGAAATTAATTAAGAGAGAGATTAAAAGACAAAGAGAACAATTTAGGGAGTAAGAAAACAGATGGGAGGGAGAGAGAAACAGATTGAGAGAGTGACACAGCTCGAAGGGAAAGTAGAGAATGAGGAAAGGAGAAATATAAGTAGAGATCAAGTACTAGTAGAAATTGAAGATTGGGAGGGAAAGGAAGAAAGGGAAAACTGGGTGGAAATAAAGAAACAGGGATAATGATCTCACAAAGCAAGAAAGAGAGTTACAGAAAAAATTAAGAAGCATAGCGAAGGAAGAACAAAAGAGACGGGAAAGAAGTAAGAGTAGCATACAGGAAGAGCGACAGAGGGAATAATAACGGGAGAACAAAAAGGAATAAAGGGGAAAAATCAAAAGAAGGGAGAAGAGAAAGGATATACAAACAGAAAAGATCAAAACATTCCAAAAGTGTAATGATATAAAGGTAGATATGAAGAGAATTAAATAAGGGGAGAGATTATGAACGATTTGAAATAATTTCAAGCAAAGATGAAAGAAAACAAATCCCGTCAGCAAAATAAAGAGAAATGATAAAAAATGGAATGGGCATAGTGAAATGGAGACAGGACGAAAACAAGAAACTTGAATATTACAGGAACATAAAGAATATGAAGGAATCAAAAATGCCAAAAAAGGCTCAAAGTCCCATAACGAAATTCTCCAGGACGGAAATAAGAGATATAAGCGGGACATAGGGAATGAACATGCAACGAGTAAGGAATACACAGAAATAATTAACAATAATAGAATTATAAAAGGTTCCTGTCTTACCTACCGATGCGGCAACACGTGGTGCAGATAAAAGTGGTTGCAGAGAAAAAAAATCCGAGAGTAACGAGGAGTTAATAATTTTATCAATATTGGAACAGCTGCAACATCTATGAGTCGTTTAACCAGGGAAGTTAAACTACACTACTAAAAGAATAAAGGAATAAAAGAAAAAAGAAAACGAACAGGCGGGCGGAACAGGAAAACAAAACGAGGAAGAAAAGAAGTAATTGAAAAAGTAAAAGTCAACAGCAAGATCGCCAGAAGCAGATAAGAAAATTGACAGTGAAAATGAGAGAATCATGTAGAAGCAAGAAGATATAAAAAGAGAACTAAAGGAAGAAATGAAGGAGATGAAATTAATTAAGAGAGAGATTAAAAGACAAAGAGAACAATTTAGGGAGTAAGAAAAGAGATGGGAGGGAGAGAGAAACAGATTGAGAGAGTGACACAGCTCGAAGGGAAAGTAGAGAATGAGGAAAGGAGAAATATAAGTAGAGATCAAGTACTAGTAGAAATTGAAGATTTGGAGGGAAAGGAAAAAAGGGAAAACTGGTTGGAAATAAAGAAACAGGGATAATGATCTCACAAAGCAAGAAAGAGAGTTACAGAAAAAATTAAGAAGCATAGCGAAGGAAGAACAAAAGGGACGGGAAAGAAGTAAGAGTAGCATACAGGAAGAGCGACAGAGGGAATAATAACGGGAGTACAAAAAGGAATAAAGGGGAAAAATCAAAAGAAGGGAGAAGAAAAAGGATATACAAACAGAAAAGATCAAAACATTCCAAAAGTGTAATGATATAAAGGTAGATATGAGGAGAATTAAATGAGGGGAGAGATTATGAACGATTTGAAATAATTTCAAGCAGAGATGAAAGAAAACAAATCCCGTCAGCAAAATAAAAAGAAATGATAAAAAATGGAATAGGCATAGTGAAATGGAGACAGGACGAAAACAAGAAACTTGAATATTACAGGAACATAAAGAATATGAAGGAATCAAAAATGCCAAAAAAAGCTCAAAGTTCCATAATGAAATTCTCCAGGACGAAAATAAGAGATATAAGCGGGACATAGGGAATGAACATGCAACGAGTAAGGAATACACAAAAATAATTAATAATAATAGAATTATAAAAGGTTCCTGTCTTACCGACCGATGCGGCAACACGTGATGCAGATAAAAGTGGTTGGAGAGAAAAAAAAACGGGGGAAACGAGGAGTTAATAATTTTATCAATATTGGAACAGCAGCAACATCTATGAGTCGCTTAACCATGGAAGTTAAACTGCACTACTAGAAGAATAAAGGAATAAAAGAAAAAAGAAAACGAACAGGCGGGCGTAACAGGAAAACAAGACGAGGAAGAAGAGAAGATATTTAAAAAGTAAAATGGCAGCAAGATCGCCAGAAGCAGATAAGAAAATTGACAGTGAAATGGAGAGAATCATGTAGAAGCAAGAAGATATAAAAAGAGAACTAAAGGAAGAAATGAAGGAGATGAAATTAATTAAGAGAGAGATTAAAAGACAAAGAGAACAATTTAGGGAGTAAGAAAAGAAATGGGAGGGAGAAAGAAACAGATTGAGAGAGTGACACAGCTCGAAGGGAAAGTGGAGAATGAGGAAAGGAGAAATATAAGTAGAGATCAATTACTAGTAGAAATTGAAGATTGGGAGGGGAAGAAAAAAAGGGAAAACTGGGTGGAAATGAAGAAACAGGGATAATGATCTCACAAAGCAAGAAAGAGAGTTACAGAAAAAAAAATTAGAAAAATAGCGAAGGAAGAACAAAAAGACGGGAAAGAAGTAAGAGTAGGATACAGAAGAGCGCCAGGGGGAATAATAACGTGAGTACAAAAAGGAATAAAGGGGAAAAATCAAAAGCAGGGAGAAGAGTAAGGATACAAACAGAAGAGATCAAAACATTCCAAAAGTGTAATGATTTAAAGGTAGATACGAAAAGAATTAAATGAAGGGAGAGATTATGAACGATTTAAAATAATTTCAAGCAGAGATGAAAGAAAACAAATCCCGTTAGCAAAATAAAGAAAAATGATAAAAAATGAAATAGGCATAATAATATTAGGCATAATGAAATGCAGACAGGACGGAAACAAGAAACTTGAATATTACGGGAACATAGAGAATATGAAGGAATCAAAAATGCCAAAAAAAGGCTCAAAATGTAATGAAATTTTACAGGACGAAAATAAGAAATATAAGCGGGACATAAGGAAAGAAGATGCAACGAGTAAGGAATACACAGAAATAATTAATAATAATAAAATTATAAAATGTTCCTGTATTACCGACTGATGCGGCAACACATGGTGCAGATAAAAGTGGATGATAAAGTAGTTGGAGAAAGAAAAAAAATCTGGGGAATTGAAGAGTCAATATTTTTATCAATATTGGAACAGCAGCGACATTTATGTGATATTTAGCTGCATTACTAAAAGAATAAAGGAATAAAATTAAAAAGATTAACAAACAGGAAAACAAGAAGAGGAAGAAAAGAAAATATTTAAAAAGTAAAATGACAGCAAGATCGCCAGAAGCAGATAAGAACATTGACATTGAAGGAAGAAATGAAGGTGATGCGAAGAAACAAGAAATCAAGAAAGAGATTGGAAGACAAAAAGAAGAATTTACGAAGAAAGAGAAGAGATGGGAGAGAAAGTGGAGAATGAGGAAAGAATAAATTTTTAAAATCAAGGACTATTACAGTATAGATAGAAATCAAGTACTAGTAGAAATTGAAGATTGGGAGGGAAAGAGAGAGTTACAGAAGAAATGAAGAAGCATAGGGAAGGAAGAACGGAGAGACGGGAAAGAAGTAAGAGTAGGATACAGGAAGAGCGTCAGGGGGAATAATTACGGGAGTAAAAAAAGGAATAAAGGAAAAAAATCAAAAGAAGGGAGAAAAGGAAGGATGCATGATGAGAAACGTATCTATAGGCAATAAATGGTGAAAAATACTGACAGTATATTATGGGAAAAGGATGAAAACAACAATAAGCAAGATAGAATGAACATTAAAAAACAACAAACAAGAAGGAGGGAGGATTTCAACGGGAGAATCGGGATCGAAAAAAAAGATCTAAAGACAATGCAGAAAATGTGTAGGGGAAGAAGCTGATGGAATCTATAGAGGAAAGGAAAAAGGATGGGAGGTATTGAATGGAAATAAACACGGGGACGAAGAAGGAGAATGGACCTACATAGGCAGCAGAGGAAAAAATAGAAGAATTTAAAGTATGGGAAATAAAAGAGTCAGCATACCTGCTTATAGAAATAATGTGATGGGACAAACAAGAAGTGGAAGCGTAGAAGAGAAGACTAGAAAAAACAAAATTTGAAGAAAAAGAAGTAAGATAGATGGAGAAAGAATTGAAAGAAATATTAGAAGAAGCAGCGACAAAAAGAGAAACACATAACAATAAGAGGTGGTGAAGCAAGAAAGAAAAAGAAAGCAATGGGAAAATACGAAAGCAAACACAATCGGCTTTCTCAAAGCGAAAAGAAGATATAGAGAGACCTGTAGAGGGAAGAAGAGGCAGAAAAGGACAGTGAAAAAAGGAGGGGGTGTAGAACTATATCAGTAGAGAGAGAAATAGGTATGAAGGGAAACCAAACAGCACCAGAAGGAGAAAAAATTACCCTAGAGAGTCAGGTGAAGAAAGTAAGGAAGAGGAATGCCCCTGGGATGGAAGGAATGCAGAATGAAGCGTAGAAGTATGAAACGAGAAGAGTGAGGGCTAGAGAGACTGGTTGAGGAATGGGGTGTGATGAAGAGGAGAGGGATTCCCAGTAGGGTGGAGTGTTATGTAATTACAGGAATCGGAAAGCCGGTAGGGCAAATTAAAATTTATTGTAATAAATTAATAGAAATTACAAAATTCTGTCAATATAACACAATCGGCTTTCTTAAAGCGAAAAGCAAATATAGAGAGACCTGTAGAAGGAAGAAGAAGCAAAAAAAAGACAAAAAAAGAGAAGGGGATGTGGAACTATATCAATAGAAAGAGAAAGAAAAAAGAAACAGTGAGTGAGGATATAACGATAAACGAGTGGGAGGAATACTTCATGAGGCTGCTAGAAGGGGAAAAAAGGGAAAACAGATAGCACCAGAAGGAGAAGAAATTACGCTGGAGAAGGTGGAGAGTCAAGTCAAGAAAGTAAGGAAGAGGAATGCGCCTGGGAGGGAACGAATGCAGAATGAAGCGAGGAAGTATGGGACGAGAAGAGCGAGTGCTAGAGAGACTGGTTGAGAAACGGGGTGTGATGAAAAGGACAGGGATTCTCAGTAGGGTGGAGTGTTATGTAATCACAGGAATCGGAAAGCCGGTAGGGCAAATTAAAATTTATTGTAATAAAATAATAGAAATTACAAAATTCTGTCAATATAACACAATCGGCTTTCTTAAAGCGAAAAGCAAATATAGAGAGACCTGTAGAAGGAAGAAAAAGCAGAAAAAGGACAAAAAAAAGAGAAGGGGATGTGGAACTATATCAATAGAGAGAGAACGAGAAAAGAAACAGTGAGTGAGGAGATAACGATGAACGGGTGGGAGGAATACTTCATGAGGCTGCTAGAAGGGGAAAAAAGGGAAAACAGAAGGAGAAGAAATTACGCTGGAGAAGGTGGAGAATCAAGTCAAGAAAGTAAGGAAGGGGAATGCGGGTTAAAATCATTCTAAGAAAAAGTGAACTGTAAAACATAATGGAAAACTATGAGAATAAATATTTTCCAAATTTGTTCCTAACAGAAATCGATTGAGTGATAAACACGGCAAATGGAAGGAAGCTTTATGAAAAGTCAAAACCGAATCTGAAAGTTCTGCTTACTATAGTCTAGTCAAAGAGTTGAAAACCTGCGAGAAATAGTTACAAGGATCCGAAAAATATGACTGAGCTACAAATTACAATTGTTATTAACAAAAAAATAAATTTAAACATTATTATTAAGCGCCTTTATTGGACGAATATAACTACAGCTATAACATAAAATATGTTTAAAAAAATTTTTGAAGAACATTTTTTGGATTTTCTTTTCAACTTTAAACAATTATTATAAACAAAATAATTAACTTTTAAAAACTTTTACAACATGAACTACTTGTGTACATATATAAGAAAGGCTACGAGAAGTTAAAAATTTATAGGTAATTTTTTTGAAACATTTTTTGTTGTCTTCAATAAAAGCGAAGGTCCCATAAAATTATGTTAATTAACAATTTCCTAACTTATTGAAAAATGAAGTTACATCGAATTTTCCAACGGGATCTCATTCCATCAAGTGTTAAGAACACACCATAATTTATCCAAATTTTTAAATTAATATTTAGCACTGAAAAAAAAATCTCTTCCCGTTACGGCTACGCCAACGACGTTACGCGGAGCAGTATTTTCAGCATTAAATTAAAATTATTAATAGTGGAGATAGAACCCCGGGAGTTGGAGTGCCCCATCGGAAATTTCCTCCCCTTTTTGAATATTTTTTCCAATTTTCGCTATCACTTATAGTTTTTGTGTTATTGCCAAAAAACTCAACCCCTTACTTTTTTTTAGTTTTTTGTTAATCACAATTGTAATTTTTATTTGCGGAACAAACAAAAGAAGCGTCTTTCTCAGAGTAAAATCCTCAGAACTATTATGTTGTTGAATCTCAACAACGTAGTGTAACATGAGTGCCCGCCACTAGGTAGTACGTCCAGTTGGAGGTACTACCTGGAAGATCTACACTGGTTGCATGAAAAAATGCTTTGTAGCGAAATTGTTCATAATAAGGCAATTATTAACACTTTACAGGATAATTATCATGCCTCAGCCGTCGTATTCCACTTCTCCCTGTTTTTTGCCAAAATTTAGGAAATAAGATTGCATAAAGCATTTCATATTTAATGGAGACCAAATTCATATCGAGTCATTATCGGAGTTACGAAAATGTTTTTGGCATTTTATATGTCAAAAAGTAATCACATCAACATTTCTGCCTCTGGTATGGTTGACATACTGCGTTACCGTGCTCATTTGTTATTTCTAATAATGGTAGCATAAGAAATTATCCATTCTACTTTGTATTCAAAGCAGCAATTACATAAAGTTCTTAAACCTGTAATACAACTGAGGTGTGTGACCCTCAATGTGTTTGGCTCTCGCTGAGGAGGCAACAGTTCTTAGGCCCCGGGCCATAAACGCCATAAATATTAGTCACTCATAAATATAAATTATCATTTAATTATTATTTTACAAAAAAATCCTTGTCGCTCAGAAGAATCTCAAATTATCTTTATACAGATAATAGATTTCTTGATATTCCCGAACATCAAAGTCAGTTTTACTTTTTCTTTAGGCCTCATAGTTTTTGAACTAAACATCAAGAAATTTTCACTTTGTAACCACAAAAATATGTCACCCATTAATTCTCCCTGCGGAAATAAAATATTTTTCTTATCACCTCTGTGCTATATTTACCTATGACACTGTCGACAAAATATTTCTACAAACGCATGCATTTCAGTAATACCCTGTGAGTGAGATATTACATGCACATACATACATAATTAATGGGTATGCGATTACAACTCGGCGACTATCCTATCCATTAGCTCGCATGAACCTGCTGTGTGATCATGCTATATGATTATGATCGCTGCATAAAATCAATAATCGTTATAAATGTTAATCAATATATTCTGTAATTTTCAAACTTACGTTTATTGTGGTACTAATTTTTATTCCAAAAGCCGCGTCAAGACCAACACAAAACTCCGCGCACAGTTCCTCCAACCACTTTTGATTCTGAATCCTGAAAACCGTCGGCTTTGTAAAGTTCCCCACCAACGAAAAAAAGTGGACGGTTCTCTGGAGAAATTGCCGGAGTGGTGGACTCAAAGGACAACATGTCGATCGCAACGATGCCCATTTATGTCCGTGGCCAGTTTATAATACTTCTCTCCGATTACCCACGTCACCATTTTTTGCCGATCCACAAGGAAATCAGAAAAGAGAGTTGAATTCAATCTCGAGCAACTGTTAACTAGGTGTGCAAAGAAACATGTGTCACCGGGAACTGTGGGCCGGTTATTTCATTCATGAACGGAAGTTTTTTCCAAGCCCGTTAACATTAAAAATAATTATAGAGTTCCGTTACACAATAAATTGAGATGCGATTATTCGTATAATATTGATTCCAGTTTAGTGGGTCAGATTCGGAACTCTTTCAATCCTGACACCCACAATCGATCCGAGAGTCTTCTAGAAAAGCTGTTGGGAGAAAGTCATTGTTTATGCAAAAGTGCAACGTTTCGGCCCGTCTAAAAATCGTTTATGCCAATTTTTTCTGAGCTGCAGGTGTCGAGGTCGCTTTAAAACAATCAATAGCCCCATTATTTAAAGACATTGAGCATTTTTAAAGCGTACACGTAATTGTGTTTATTCGCACACGTGACGTTTTGTAGAGCCATAAGAATACAGTACATGTGTAGGTACTGCCCACATTTTAAGCGCACCGTCTTCTCTTCTTTTATAGTCATCAGAATGGAAATGTGGCCACAAATAATCGAGTTTTTCGGTTTGTAAGACAGTTGGGCAGAAATAAACATATTTACGGTGAATTCTGTTAAACTCTCACTAGTGAAATGCATAAAATTTATTGTTAATTGCTTTTACGAATTTTAAACAGAACATTCTTGGGGAAATTTAATTTAGTTTTTAAATTGATGAATAAAAATATAAGAACTGCACTACAATTTTTATGTCTACATGTATGCTACAAACAGTGCCAAATATCTCTTTCTTCTCCAGTCGGTTCAGGGTTATGGGTGGGTTTTAAGTTCTTAATATTGCTTTACCGACCCTATTCCACACGTACTCGATTGGATTCATATCCGGCGAGCTTGCTGGCCTATCCAGTCTTGCACACATTCCAATACATATTGGAAATTTTCTCCAACTTCTTCTCTAATAATTCGACTGATGACATTTTGGAGGTAGGTATTTTCGGTCGACGGTTCTGTCGTAAAAGTCAATTTATGTGCTCTCGTGCTAACGTTAAACGGGTGGCTATATGTTCCTTAATAAGTCTACACACTGTTAAACGTCTTCTAAATCTAAAATGGACATCAGTAGGCCGTCATCGAATTCAGGTGCCCAAATCAGCCATCATCTTACACAATTGGGTTGTATCATACAAAATTGGCTATGTAGCGATTCTTTCTTACATTTTGAAGGTCCACCACTTGGTCTTGTATTTACACTTCCAGTCTCTTAGAATTATATTTTGATAACAGATGATCTGGTGATGACAAGTATTGCTGAAATTTGGGAATTTGACCAACCAAGGCGATCAAATCCTTGACCTATCAAAATCCAAAATTGGATAGCCGGGCATTTTTTTACAAACGCAGACAAATAATTTTTTTCGAGGTTCTACCAGCAGTAGACGAAAACCTTGTTGACTGTTTTCACAATCACAAAAAACGGCTTTTGGATGTTCTAATACTACGGGCTTTCCGATTCTCTTTCCGTCGCTCTTTCATTAAACATATAGTCTAAGTACTTAATTTCTTTAATTTCTTAATTCCTCTCCTTACTACATCATCCGCAAACGCCATCAGGCTCCACACATTCACTCTACCTACTACACACCATCTAACATTCCATCCATATCTGCCGCATACACAGTGAACAACAAGGGGCTGAGCGGGCAACCTTGCCTGACTCCCTTTGTAGTCACAAACCATTCACTTTCCCTCTCAACCCTTTCTTCTTGAGTTCGCTCTCTCTACGGTTCCTCTACCGTCTTTAAATCCTTCCTCTCTGCCTGGTATTGTGCTCTTTCCCCATCCTTTCATTCAGAATTAAGGCATACCCTGTGTTTAGAAGAGTTGTTCCTTCGTTCGGTACTCCATCCCTCCCCGGCGATTTCCTCTTCCTCAGTTTCTTCCCACTTCCAGCGTGATTTCTTTCTGTTTTTGGTTCCTCTTCATCTCTACCTTTGTTTTACTTTATTTCCTCTCCTCCCCTCTCTCATTCTGCTCCTTTTTCTCTCTATAACTTATTTTCGCTTTCCATTCTCTCAGCTAATTTATTGCTTCCTTTTTCCGTTGTTCCCCACCATTCATTTTTCTTTCTTGCATCTCTACCTCTTATTGTTATTTCTATTTTTGTGGCTGCTTCTTATAACATTTCTTTCAATTTTTTTCTCCATCTTCCCTACTTTTTGTTCTTCAAACCTTGCTTTTCCTCGTCTTCTACTCTACCACTCACTCACCTTCTTCAGTGCACCGTCGCATCGTCTGTTCTTCCTTCTCCTCTTTTTTCTTGTATCTCTCTTCTGATACTTATTTCTATAGGCAGATGGTCTGACTCTATTCTTTCCCCTACTCTGAATTCTACTACTTCTTCCCACGTTTCATTGTCTACTATTCCGTAGTCTATCGCCATTTTTCCTCTGCCGCCTATATAGTTCCATTCTGCTTCTTCGTCCCCTTGTTTATTTCCATTCAACCATTTTTCCTCTATCCATTTCATCAGCTTCTTCCTTTCCGCATTTTATACCTTGTATTTGGATTTGTCCCATCACTTCTCTTTTCTTCCCAATCCCTAGCTCTTCTTTCTCCGATCCCCTCTCCCAAGTACATTTTTCTTTGTTGTCTTTTAATGTTTCTTCTATCTTGATTATTCTTGCCTTCATGTCATTGCTATATTTTGTCACCATTTTCCACCATTCACTATGCTATTTATTATCCTTTCTCCACCCCCCAAGGTTATTCCCCCTGTCGCTCTTCCTATCTTCTTTCCTCTTCTCGCCCCCTGACATTGGTTCCCACTTGAATTCTTTTGGTTTTTTTGGTAGCAGTTTCTCTGTTTTTTTTTATTCAATTTTGTTCTTGTATCCATGTTTCTGTTAAACACTCTATCTCCAATTACCTCGCATAGTCACAGAAATCTTCTTTTTTTTCTTATTGTTAATCTCGCTACATTCCAAAATAGTAACCCCGCCCTTTTATTGCTCTCTATTTTACTTTTCCCCTTGTTCTTCTTGTCCCGTTTCTTTTTCCTTTTTCTTTTGCTTTCGTTCCTCACCCCCACTTCTTATCAGAAAAGCTCAATTGTTGATTTATTTTGTCCCACTCTTACTTCTTTCCCATATGCCTTGCTTTTTATTTTTTTTTTCCTTTCTCCTTAGTATTCCTTTTTGGTTCATAATTTTTTTGCTTTCCCTCCCAATCTTCATTTTCTACTAATACATTTTTTTTCTCTATTTGGCATGTTGTTTACTATTCCTTTCCCTACCTCATCCTGCTATCACAATAATTATTCTTCCTCCTTCTCCTTTCCCACATTCCACTGACTCTTTCAGTTGTGTCACTCTCTCTGTCTCTCTCAACCTGTTTCTTTCCCTCTCGTCTCATCTCTTTCTTCTTAAATTATTTTCTTTGCCATTCAATCTCTCTCTTTATTCTCTTCGTATCTTCTTCATTTTATTTTTTGCAACTTATCTATGTTTCTCTCCACTTCACTGTCAATTTTCTTGTCTGCCCTTTTCGTTTCCAGAAATTAAGCTAAACCTCTCTGGCTAAACCCGTCTACTTTCTTTGTTCATAAGCATGCACTAATGCCTCATAGATGTCGCTGGTATTCTAATGTAGCGTTTCTGGGTTCCATTAATTAATTTATTTATTTGAACACAATGTACAATTTATTTATACTTCTAATATTACACTATTTACATTATTTACACTATTTACAATTTACTACTTCACCGGCACGTCTCGTATTATTTATTTACACTGATACGACTGATGCGACTAGACTAGACTAGTTTCCGTTGAAACGTCCTCTAATAAATATACCGGCGCCTAAATGCTTCTAGAGGCTCCAGATGTTCCATGGCGCTCTCGATCTCTACCGGATATTCCAAAAGATGAGTCATACTACCCCGAGTACGTCACACTAATATTGATAAAAATATCCGTATTCTTCCCCGGGATTTTTTCTTTCTCTCTCCAATTTCTACCTAACTTCCTCTTCCTACCTTTGCTGTTTTCTTTAATTTTCGCTGAACTTTTCTCTATACCGGGTGTCCCAAAAATAACTACATTATTTTTAACCAGTAGTAGAACTCACGATACACTCACAACGGTATGCCAACGCGCATGCAATGACGTCACCTGCGAGGGAAATCTCAGTAATGTATTAGGGTAAATAGACAAATACGCTCTGTTTTTTGGCGATAAGTGAATTTAAAAATTGCCGGCATCAATCCCTTTTCAAATGATACTTTTATAATATAAGTATATTGTTAAAATGTTAGTTTTTCAAAGTATAATCACAAATAAAAATACTTAATCGCTACTATGTAGTACCTTTGCGAATTAATAAAAAATCACTATCCACAGCACAGACATTATTCTTACGTTATTGAATTACTGATGTCCCACGCACACACATGCATTTGCAAAATAATCGCAAATTCCTCGGCAAATCATGATATGGGTAGTTTTTATAGAGGAATAAATAAATTGTGTGATTAATCTTAAAGACGGGAAGGCTCCATGATCCAAAGCCCTGTATTTCAGTCGAATTTTAACTAATCATACAATTACATATGATATTGTTTCAGTAATTCTACTGAACAGTAGCTTTATATATTTCCAGTAATTCTACGGAACAAAGGTTTTATAATAGACCCAAAGTAAATGTGACCTGCTGGCAAATTGTTTTTCTTTATTCATTCCGCTATAAATATTTCCAAACATTAAAAAAAAATTGCATTTTGTTGTGTAAATGCTTCCTGGCTTTTAATATTAAACTTATTTAATCATCGCAGTTTTTTGTGACATGGGTAACATCTTTTTACAATTTGTAAATATTAAAAAAATGTGAAATGACAAATTTGTATACAAAGCAGATTTACGTAATATAACTTACAAGAACAATAATACGTATGTGCTCTTTAAACATCCTGTAAACCAGGTTTCAAATAATAAAATAAACATTTTACGGAACAGTGTCGTATTAACTAAACGTTAATTGTATTGCAGATGCTAAATAAAAACAGAAAACATATTTATTTATTTATTTAATTGATTTTAAAGAACGATTTTGATAAATCTTCCTATTAGAGCAATGCTCGCTGTTGAAAATGTTCTCGCACTTGACGTCCTGCGCTAACCGAACGATTTTCGTCCGGCTACCTGGCATACCGTTGTAAGTGTATCGTGGTAGAACTCATCAGTGTCAACAATTTTTTGCCCTAAACCCCGTAGTTATCGAGTTAAAATTAGAGGAAGTTTTGACGTTAATTTCGGTACACGCCACTAAACCCTGAACGGTGATAATAAAGCTTCGAAAACTGGGAATTAATTTAAACCTCTCGGCGTAAATCAACAAAAAACACTGAAAACTGTCCTACTAAACGTCTTTACTTCAACATCCAATGCTATTGAAGATTGTGAGGCCTAATAAATAACATGCGGATTTTCGTCTGCCCATACGTGTTATTTACGTTGAAAATACTTTCTCCGATGACTATGTATTACTGGATCCTCAGGCTGTAAAAATTAGAGTTTCTGTTTCTCTTTCAAAATTCTCCAAATTAGATTTTGTAACCTTCTAGAACTGGCGGTTTTTACAAAACACAATGCTAATGGAAATTAGGCACACGAGAAAAAGCGGGCATCTTTTACGATAATAACTTGCTCGAGTTCGCCCGATAAACTGTTATTATTGTGCTTCTCGACAGGCAGCTGCACCCGAATGTGCAAAAAAATTAGAAACTTGATAAGGACACTGTCTTTTCCGGACAAAAACAATTGATTGTCTGTAGGTCAAGTTAAAACAAATATCCAAGGGCGCTTCGTGAATTTGAAGGGTTACAAAAATGCTAAAATAAATTGGAATTTCGAAAAAGTGGTACATAAAAATTTTGTTGCTCTCGGCGAGTTCTGCTACTGGTTAAAATTAATGTACTTATTTCTGGGACACCATACTTCACTTTATCTGACCACGAGTTGTTGCATCATTCCTATAAAAACTTATCCGGATAAATTTTCTATTTTGCAAGGGGGTCCAAGAGTGTATTTCGAAGATTAATTTCAACTTTTAGCTGCAATAACATTACCAGCCCCACAATCGGAAACAACTGCGACTAGTAGGTGCTAGATACGATAAACAAAATTGATTATGCAGCTTTTATCCAAAGGTTACATACCGGAAATTATTCCAAGCTGTTAGATTACAAGATTTAATTATATCCTGTGGTTTTAATTATGCAATATTGGAAAACACGACACAACCACAAAGTGATCAAAATAACAAAGTTGCTACGTCTAATTAATAATCTACACTTACATAGACTGTATCCAGGAAAACATCGCACTTCTCAAAGACTGACCAGTTGAGCATTTTTGATGTTTCTCAATTAAAATTGAAAAAAAAATACAAATTTCTTGTTGTTCCAAATATGGAATAAATTTTAATATAAAAATATTTTTGCACGATCGTAGTATTGGTTATTTGTTTTCTTAACTAGTGGATCGCAAGTGGGGCTTTTGGGTCAGAAGGGTGAAAAATATAGGTCAAATGTACCTACAAAATCACATTTAAAGGTGGAAAAAATAGAATGCTTAAAAAAGGTACCGAAAAGAAGAAATGAAAAAGACAAAACATAATAACAATATTATGGCTATAAGTAAGGGGACTTTATATTGGTAGTTTGCAGCACGCAACTAAGATGGCTGATAAGAATTACGTATAAATATTAAACAGAAATAAATATGTAATTTGTAAAGTGGAGGAAGAGCTGGTGATGTAATGGCACCGAAAAGGATGATACAAAATCGACATCGACATTCTACAGTTTGGATGTTCAAAGGAAAAAACATTTGTATGTTTGTCAAGCAACGGTGTTTTCCTAATTAACACTAAATGGAAATAATTAAGTAAAATTTATAACAACTACTAAAATAAACAAGAAAATTAATTTAGAATTTAGAAAAATACATTTTCGTTCCAGGCGTTTAATAGACACTGATTTTTTCAATGAAAAAAAAAATTATAGAAAATTTTAATCTTTGTTTTTACAAACTATTTATTCAAAATTTTAACAAAATTCAGTTTTTTTTTTGGTTTACTTGCGACAGACCATTCGACATTCAACCAACTCCCATTAAATTGAGTAGGCGTTATGGTAGTGTCAATGAAATCGTGGTAGGTTGAACAATAATGACTCATTTAGTTTGGTAAAATCTAAACCTGCCCATATATAGGCCACCCATGGCCGACGGCTTCGTGAAGTGTGGTAGACGAACGGAATAATTTCAAAAAATTAAGTTAAAGTAATCGATTTTATAATAATTGTTATTATTACAACGACCTCACTGTTACTCAAATGAATCATTGGGTCAGTGTGTTAAAATTAACTCCGTATGTTAAGAGTCTTATGTCGCCCTCCTTTGCTACTCAATGCAGTGAATCAAAGTAAACGGGAGGTATTTCTACAAGAACGGTTGTTAAAACAGTGGAACTGATAATGTTTGATAATAATAAGAGAATAAATCTTTAGAGAAACATAATGTCGGGCCGAGAGGCTAATCAGATGATAAACTGTACTGTTGCTTGGTTATTGTAATTCATTTGTAACTCCGCCTGAAATAAAAGCTGTCAGCTGCAGATCTCAGCAAAATGTCTTTCTCCACCGAAGACGACATCCCAAACGCCCACCTCGACATGTCCCCAGTAAAAAAAGAACGCCTAAAGAAAGCCGAAAAAGAAGCTGTACGTCGAACCCTCCGAAACACTCTGCCTGTGTTAACTCGCAAAGAAATTCGTAGGTTTCGCATGCCATACTACAAGGCGATCCTGGCGGATCTCGAAGAAGCCGGTTTTATAAGCTCCACAGAATTCATCAAGCAACTCTTGGTACTGCAAGCGGACAACCGGAAGAAGGGCGGTCCAGGAAGCAACGTGTGGATGCAGCCCCAACTCAAAGATTCCAAGGCAAATTTGGATTTGTTGGTGCAGTCGTTGAGCAACGCGGAAGGCGCCCACAATTCTTCGAAGTTCGCGGTGGAATGGGACGAGTTGGTGCGATTGGCGGCGCATTATGCTTTTGGTCCCGATGATTGGTGGTGGTTGGGGGAGCAGATTTTGTTTCAGTGTGTCTCCATGAATTATACCGAAGAGTTCAATAAACAGGTAACATTTATTTTCTATGGTGTATACCCTCCATTAAGGTACTGTTTCAATAAATATTTAACCATCAACAGGAAGCTATTTCTCACTTCATCATCGGAAAGTACTTGGTCGAAAACGGAAAGAAATTAGATGTAGGAAAGTACTACCTCGACCACGCCAGAGAAATGGCCGAAGGAAAATCGTGGAACTGCTCTAAGATATTGAACAAGAGACAAGACATCGTGTTCATCGAATCGTGCAGACTGCTACACAGATCTCTGACAGAAGAGGCGGTCACTATGATGAAGACGGATCCCCTGCAGGCCATCGATATCTGCAACATTGCTCGAAAGCGGGCGGCTGAAGCGTGTGAACATCAAAAGGAGGCGGAAGCCTTGTTATTGAGAGGACGTTGCGAGTTGCTTCTGAACAAGTCTTCGGAAGCTATAGCCACCGTCACCAAAGCCCTGAATCGATCCACGCGCCGCAAACTTATTAAAGGGATGTGCGAAGCAAGAATTGCACTAGCGCTTGCATACTTGCAGTAAGAAATCAAGTCATCACAAAATTTTTACAAATAATAGAGTGTGATTTGCACTTCTTTTAAGGCATGGAAAAACAGACCTGTGTCACGAGAATCTGCAAGCCCTACAGGAAATTGCAGAAGAACACAATCTACCCTTCTATGTGGCACAGGCGTACAGATTTATGGGTGAATACTTTCTGAACCAGAAACAATGTTATCAGGCCACCCCGTATATTATGTTGGCGTTTTACATCTTCCATGAGATCAAGGATCTACGCAGGAGGGAAAGAGTCAGAACTTGGGCAGCTATTTCCGCAGGTGTGTCCAGAATTACTGAATTTTAAATGCTACACGTTCTTGTAGGGGAAGAGCTGTTTCCGGCGTTTATAAACCTGATTCAAAAGTGCGCAGACACTGAAGATGGCAAAAAACCTTTACTAAAAATAATAAGATGGATTGACGGCAAAGAGCATTTCTGGACACATCAAAGTAAATTCTCATTCTCTTACGATGCGTTGAAGCAAAACATTATTCAGGATAATGATCCAGAATAAAACCTTACCTATTCAAACTGTATGGTTAGAAAAAGATAGTAATAAATTTATTTTTGAATAAATCTAAATGAATACAAAAAATGTTGTTCAATACGCGTGCGCTGTCACTTTGCAGAGGCTCGGGCTCATTTGCAACACTCGGTCTACGCCTCTCGTGCTTCAAAAATTCACACTGTTAAAGGTTAAATAAAACTGGGGGAGGAGATAATAAATCAGTTACTTTAATAGAATTCTAAGATAGAAAATTTGTGCAGTGTTCTGTTACACAGCATAGTGAGCGTTTCACGTTGCCGACGGTCCTGCCATAAAAACTGTGCCAGTCTGGCGGGAATTCGCCCTGTTATTAACCGTGACCCTTTTTAATATTGCTTTAAGAAAAAAAAAACTGGCTGCCTGGGACCGAACCTGAGATTTTCCCGAGTTACAGAAAAGAGAATTTTCCGGGTACGTCGACGAGAGCAGGGAAACTTGTGTTGTCAAAAAACATACCGTAAAAGTAATGAATATTTTATTGAAACAGAAGCAACACAACTAGAATTGATTGTTAATTTAATCAAACTATCTACACTTGAATTTCGTACACAAATCTTCCAAATAGGTATCTAAAAAAATTGTCAAACATTCAGAAACCAAATTTAAGCGAAATTTTAACAAATTGAAGATTCTAACTAATAGGTGTATGAAAGCTACAAAACAGAGGATGAACAGTGAAGTGATTCATTTGCAAGTGAAAATATTTCATCATTCATCAGTTAAAGAAAACGAATGCTAATGAACGTTAATCACGTGATGAAAAAGAATACTTTTTGGACATTGAAGAAAGTTTCCTTTTTCTCATGTTTCGTGAAAAAATGTGTTCATATTAGAATTAAAACATACATTTTTTGTATCTTAAGATCAACTGTATGCTAGTCATTTGTAAAAAACATTTTGTAATTTTACCCACTGTAAAATTATTAACAAAGTTTGTGGTTAATTAATTTCTACCAGTTACTCAAGAACTTCATCACTGAATGTGACCCTCTTCTTTTTGCGTTCTGATCCATCGTCCAAATTTGCAGAGCTTTTGTCTTTGTCACTGGAATCAGAATCTGCGGTATCACTCTTTGGAGAGCTGTTTGGAGAGTCGGAGAAGTTGGTTACTGCTGATGTCAGGTTTTCATCATGGCTGCCATTTACCACATTCTTCACGTTGTTTTCAGATTCTTCTTCGCTCCCTACACGTTCATCAGACTTATCCAATCCGTTGGTCTCTGCTTCTTTACTTTCTTCCACCGGCTCTTCTGGGGCGGCCTCTTCAGATGGGGCTTCAGGAACTTGCTGGCTAGTTTCGTCTTCTGTTGCCGCCTCTTTTGTTTCTTGACTTTCTCTGTTCTCTATGTAAGTGGAAACCCGGCGCTTAGGCACGACACTAGTCAAAATTGCACACTTGGGCGTCTCATCCAGTCTCTCTTCCGACGGCTCTTTAAGTTCAATGCAAGAATGTCTTCTGCGGCTGTTGTCGTCAGCGTTTTTACTTGAGCATTCTTCAGATCTGGTAATTTTTACGAAAGAAGTATCTTTGACAGACTTTTTCCCTTTAGGTTTCAATTTGATTTTGATGATAGGTCTCAATTTCGGGGTTTCGTTAACCTCGAAGTTTTTCGCATTCTTAATATCTACATATACAATTGCTTTGTACGTTCTCTTGTCGCCTTTGACTACATTGCTGAGGGAGTAACTGCTGTTACACAGAGGTTGTAAGTAGTCAAAGCAGTTGTCAAAAATTTTTCGTTTCTTGGTACTTGCAGGTGGCGAGGTCGACAACGACTTTCGCTTGGGTGTGTCACTTTGCTTCTGGGACCCATGCATGAAATCGGGACCGCAGGTAGATCTGTATGTTATAGTTAAATACTTACGAATTTATTTGAGAGTTTGGTCCTAAAGCTGTAAGAGTCTTATGTCGCCCCAATTTGCTACTCAATGCAGTGAATCAAAGTAAACGGGAGGTATTTCTACAAGAACGGTTGTTAAAACAGTGGAACTGATAATGTTTGATAATAAATTATAATAATGAGAGAATAAATATTTATAGAAACATAATGTCGGACCATTAGAAGGGCCGAGAGGCTAATCAGATGATAAACGGTACTGTTACTTGGTTATTGAAATTCATTTTTAACTTCCGTCTGAAATAAAAGCTGTCATCTGCAGATTTCAGCAAAATGTCTTTCTCCACCGAAGACGACATCCCAAACGCCCACCTCGACATGTCCCCAGTAAAAAAGAAAACGCCTAAAGAACGCCCAAAAAGAAGCTGTACGTCGAACCCTCCGAAACACTCTGCCTGTGTTAACTCGCAAAGAAATTCGTAGGTTTCGCATGCCATACTACAAGGCGATCCTCGCGGATCTCGAAGAAGCCGGTTTTATAAGCTCCACAGAATTCATCAAGCAACTCTTGGTACTGCAAGCGGACAACCGGAAGAAGGGCGGTCCAGGAAGCAACGTGTGGATGCAGCCCCAACTCAAAGATTCCAAGGCAAATTTGGATTTGTTGGTGCAGTCTTTGAGCAACGCGGAAGGTGCCCACAATTCTTCGAAGTTCGCGGTGGAATGGGACGAGTTGGTGCGATTGGCGGCGCATTATGCTTTTGGTCCCGATGATTGGTGGTGGTTGGGGGAGCAGATTTTGTTTCAGTGTGTCTCCATGAATTATACCGAAGAGTTCAATAAACAGGTAGCATTTATTTTCTATGGTGTATACCTTCCGTTAAGGTACTGTTTCAATAAATATTTAACCATCAACAGGAAGCTATTTCTCACTTCATCATCGGAAAGTACTTGGTCGAAAACGGAAAGAAATTAGATGTAGGAAAGTACTACCTCGACCACGCCAGAGAAATGGTCGAAGGAAAATCGTGGAACTGCTCTAAGATATTGAACAAGAGACAAGACATCGTGTTCATCGAATCGTGCAGACTGCTACACAGATCTCTGACAGAAGAGGCGGTCACTATGATGAAGACGGATCCCCTGCAGGCCATCGATATCTGCAACATTGCTCGAAAGCGGGCGGCTGAAGCGTATGAACATCAAAAGGAGGCGGAAGCCTTGTTATTGAGAGGACGTTGCGAGTTGCTTCTGAACAAGTCTTCGGAAGCTATAGCCACCGTTACCAAAGCCCTGAATCGATCCACGCGCCGCAAACTTATTAAAGGGATGTGCGAGGCAAGAATTGCACTAGCGCTTGCATACTTGCAGTAAGAAATCCAAGTCATCACAAAATTTTTACAAATAATAGAGTGTGATTTGTGCTTCTTTTAAGGCATGGAAAAACAGACCTGTGTCACGAGAATTTGCAAGCCCTACAGGAAATTGCAGAAGAACACAATCTACCCTTCTATGTGGCACAGGCGTACAGATTTATGGGTGAATACTTTCTGAACCAGAAACAATGTTATCAGGCCACCCCGTATATTATGTTGGCGTTTTACATCTTCCATGAGATCAAGGATCTACGCAGGAGGGAAAGAGTCAGAACTTGGGCAGCTATTTCCGCAGGTGTGTCCAGAATTACTGAATTTTAAATGCTACACGTTCTTGTAGGGGAAGAGCTGTTTCCGGCGTTTATAAACCTGATTCAAAAGTGCGCAGACACTGAAGATGGCAAAAAACCTTTACTAAAAATAATAAGATGGATTGACGGCAAAGAGCATTTCTGGACACATCAAAGTAAATTTTCATTCTCTTACGATGCGTTGAAGTAAAACATTATTCAGGATAATGATCCAGAATAAAACCTTACCTATTCAAACTGTATGGTTATAAAAATATAGTAATAAATTTATATTCGAATAAATCTAAATGAATACAAAAAATAAACAAGAAGAATATTTTTAAATCCAAGTGGAGTAAATTTAAATTAAAATTTAAATATATCTATGTCGAACTCCACAAACTTTAATAACTGTAAGATTACTAATGGTACATGTTTCGGCAGAACACTTCATCAGTGTAATCTTACATATGTAATCATAGTAATCTTACAGTTATTAAAGTTTGTGGAGTTCGACATAGATATATTTAAATTTTAATACAAAAAATGTGGTTCAATACGCGTGCGCTGTCACTTTGCAGAGGCTCGGGCTCATTTGCAACACTCGGTCTACGCCTCTCGTGCTTCAAAAATTCGCACTGTTAAAGGTTCAATAAAACTGGGGGTGGACATGATAAATCAGTCACTTTAATAGAATTCTAAGATAGAAAATTTGTGCAGTGTTCTGTTACACTCCGCGTGGACCCATTTCGCGGAAAACGTCGCGTATGGGTTTTAATGTTCAATTAGCATAGTGAGCGCCTGACGTTGCCGACGGTCCTGCCATAAAAACTGTGCCAGTCTGGCGGGAATTCGCCCTGTTTTTAACCGTGACCCTTTTTAATATTAGTTTAAGAAATAAAATTCTGGCTGCCTGGGACCGACCCTGAGATTTTCCCGACTTACAGAAAAGACAATTTTCCGGGTACGTCGACGAGGGCAGGGAAACTTGTGTTGTCAAAAAACATACCGTAAGAGTAATGAATATTTTATTGAAACAGAAGCAACACAACTAGAATTGATTGTTAATTTAATCAAACTATCTACACTTGAATTTCGTACACAAATCTTCCAAATAGGTATCTAAAAAAATTGACAAACATTCAGAAACCAAATTTAAGCGAAATTTTAACAAATTGAAGATTCTAACTAATAGGTGTATGAAAGCTACAAAACAGAGGATGAACAGTGAAGTGATTCATTTGCAAGTGAAAATATTTCATCATTCATCAGTTAAAGAAAACGAATGCTAATGAACGTTAATCACGTGATGAAAAATAATACTTTTTGGACATTGAAGAAAGTTTCCTTTTTCTCATGTTTCATTGAAAAAATGTGTTCACATATTAGAATTAAAACATACATTTTTTGTATCTTAAGATCAACTGTATGCTAGTCATTTGTAAAAAACATTTTGTAATTTTACCCACTGTAAAATTATTAACAAAGTTTGTGGTTAATTAATCTCTACCAGTTACTCAAGAACTTCATCACTGAATGTGACCCTCTTCTTTTTGCGTTCTGATCCATCGTCCAAATTTGCAGAGCTTTTGTCTTTGTCACTGTAATCAGAATCTGCGGTATCACTCTTTGGAGAGCCGTTTGGAGAATCGGCGAAGTTGGTTACTGCTGATGTCAGGTTCTCATCATGGCTGCCATTTACCACATTCTTCACGTTGTTTTCAGATTCTTCTTCACTCCCTACACGTTCATCAGACTTATCCAATCCGTTGGTCTCGGCTTCTTTACTTTCTTCCACCGGCTCTTCTATTTTCTCTTCTGGGGCGGCCTCTTCAGATGGGGCTTCAGGAACTGGCTGGCTAGTTTCGTCTTCTGTTGCCGCCTCTTTTGTTTCTTGACTTTCTCTGTTCTCTATGTAAGTGGAAACCCGGCGCTTAGGCACGACGCTAGTCAAAATTGCAGACTTGGGCGTCTCATCCAGTCTCTCTTCCGACGGCTCTTTAAGTTCAATGCAAGAATGTCTTCTTCGGCTGTTGTCGTCAGCGTTTTTACTTGGGCATTCTTCAGATCTGGTAATTTTTACGAAAGAAGTATCTTTGTCAGACTTTTTCCCTTTAGGTTTCAATTTGATTTTGATGATAGGTCTCAATTTCGGGGTTTCCTTAACCTCGAAGTTTTTCGCATTCTTAAGATCTACATATACAATTGTTTTGTACATTCTCTTGTCGTCTTTGACCACATTGCTGAGGGAGTAACTGCTGTTACACAGAGGTTGTAAGTAGTCAAAGCAGTTGTCAAAAATTTTTCGTTTCTTGGTACTTGCAGGTGGCGAGGTCGACAACGACTTTCGCTTGGGTGTGTCACTTTGCTTCTGGGACCCACTTTTCTTATGCGTTCTTAATTGTGTCTGCAAATAATGTAAGAATGAAAGACTGCATGGAATCGGGACCGCAGGTGGATCTGTATGTTACAGTTAAATACTTACGAATTTATTTGGGAGTTTGGTAATAAGCTGTAAGAGTCTTATGTCGCCCCAATTTGCTACTCAATCCAGTGAATCAAAGTAAACGGGAGGTATTTCTACAAGAACGGTTGTTAAAACAGTGAAACTGATAATGTTTGATGATAAATGATAATAATAAGAGAATAAATATTTAGAGAAACATAATGTCGGACCATTAGAAGGGCCGAGAGGCTAATCAGATGATAAACGGTACTGTTACTTGGTTATTGTAATTCGTTTGTAACTTCCGCCTGAAATAAAAGCTGTCATCCGCAGATCTCAGCAAAATGTCTTTCTCCACCGAAGACGACATCCCAAACGCCCACCTCGACATGTCCCCAGTAAAAAAAAAACGCCTAAAGAACGCCCAAAAAGAAGCTGTACGTCGAACCCTCCGAAACACTCTGCCTGTGTTAACTCGCAAAGAAATTCGTAGGTTTCGCATGCCATACTACAAGGCGATCCTCGCGGATCTCGAAGAAGCCGGTTTTATAAGCTCCACAGAATTCATCAAGCAACTCTTGGTACTGCAAGCGGACAACCGGAAGAAGGGCGGTCCAGGAAGCAACGTGTGGATGCAGCCCCAACTCAAGGATTCCAAGGCAAATTTGGATTTGTTGGTGCAGTCTTTGAGCAACGCGGAAAGCGCCCACAATTCTTCGAAGTTCGCGGTGGAATGGGACGAGTTGGTGCGATTGGCGGCGCATTATGCTTTTGGTCCCGATGATTGGTGGTGGTTGGGGGAGCAAATTTTGTTTCAGTGTGTCTCCATGAATTATACCGAAGAGTTCAATAAACAGGTAACATTTATTTTCTATGGTGTATACCCTCCATTAAGGCACTGTTTCAATAAATATTTAACCATCAACAGGAAGCTATTTCTCACTTCATCATCGGAAAGTACTTGGTCGAAAACGGAAAGAAATTAGATGTAGGAAAGTACTACCTCGACCACGCCAGAGAAATGGCCGAAGGAAAATCGTGGAACTGCTCTAAGATATTGAACAAGAGACAAGACATCGTGTTCATCGAATCGTGCAGACTGCTACACAGATCTCTGACAGAAGAGGCGGTCACTATGATGAAGACGGATCCCCTGCAGGCCATCGATATCTGCAACATTGCTCGAAAGCGGGCGGCTGAAGCGTGTGAACATCAAAAGGAGGCGGAAGCCTTGTTATTGAGAGGACGTTGCGAGTTGCTTCTGAACAAGTCTGCGGAAGCTATAGCCACCGTCACCAAAGCCCTGAATCGATCCACGCGCCGCAAACTTATTAAAGGGATGTGCGAAGCAAGAATTGCTCTAGCGCTTGCATACTTGCAGTAAGAAATCCAAGTCATCACAAAATTTTTACAAATAATAGAGTGTGATTTGCACTTCTTTTAAGGCATGGAAAAACAGACCTGTGTCACGAGAATCTGCAAGCCCTACAGGAAATTGCAGAAGAACACAATCTACCCTTCTATGTGGCACAGGCGTACAGATTTATGGGTGAATACTTTCTGAACCAGAAACAATGTTATCAGGCCACCCCGTATATTATGTTGGCGTTTTACATCTTCCATGAGATCAAGGATCTACGCAGGAGGGAAAGAGTCAGAACTTGGGCAGCTATTTCCGCAGGTGTGTCCAGAATTACTGAATTTTAAATGCTACACGTTCTTGTAGGGGAAGAGCTGTTTCCGGCGTTTATAAACCTGATTCAAAAGTGCGCAGACACTGAAGATGGCAAAAAACCTTTACTAAAAATAATAAGATGGATTGACGGCAAAGAGCATTTCTGGACACATCAAAGTAAATTCTCATTCTCTTACGATGCGTTGAAGCAAAACATTATTCAGGATAATGATCCAGAATAAAACCTTACCTATTCAAACTGTATGGTTAGAAAAAGATAGTAATAAATTTATATTCGAATAAATCTAAATGAATACAAAAAATGTTGTTCAATACGCGTGCGCTGTCACTTTGCAGAGGCTCGGGCTCATTTTCAACACTCGGTCTACGCCTCTCGTGCTTCAAAAATTCGCACTGTTAAATGTTCAATAAAACTGGGGGAGGACATAATAAATCAGTCACTTTAATAGAATTCTAAGATAGAAAATTTGTGCAGTGCTCTGTTACACTCCGCGTGGACCCATTTCGCGGAAAACGTCGCGTATGGGTTTTAATGTTCAATTAGCATAGTGAGCGCCTGACGTTGCCGACGGTCCTGCCATTAAAACTGTGCCAGTCAGGCGGGAATTCGCCCTGTTTTTAACCGTGACTCTTTTTAATATTAGTTTAAGAAATAAAATTCTGGCTGCCTGGGACCGACCCTGAGATTTTCCCGAGTTACAGAAAAGACAATTTTCCGGGTACGTCGACGAGGGCAGGGAAACTTGTGTTGTCAAAAAACATACCGTAAAAGTAATGAATATTTTATTGAAACAGAAGCAACACAACTAGAATTGATTGTTAATTTAATCAAACTATCTACACTTGAATTTCGTACACAAATCTTCCAAATAGGTATCTAAAAAAATTGTCAAACATTCAGAAACCAAATTTAAGCGAAATTTTAACAAATTGAAGATTCTAACTAATAGGTGTATGAAAGCTACAAAACAGAGGATGAACAGTGAAGTGATTCATTTGCAAGTGAAAATATTTCATCATTCATCAGTTAAAGAAAACGAATGCTAATGAACGTTAATCACGTGATGAAAAAGAATACTTTTTGGACATTGAAGAAAGTTTCCTTTTTCTCATGTTTCATTGAAAAAATGTGTTCATATTAGAATTAAAACATACATTTTTTGTATCTTAAGATCAACTGTATGCTAGTCATTTGTAAAAAACATTTTGTAATTTTACCCACTGTAAAATTATTAACAAAGTTTGTGGTTAATTAATCTCTACCAGTTACTCAAGAACTTCATCACTGAATGTGACCCTCTTCTTTTTGCGTTCTGATCCATCGTCCAAATTTGCAGAGCTTTTGTCTTTGTCACTGGAATCAGAATCTGCGGTATCACTCTTTGGAGAGCTGTTTGGAGAGTCGGCGAAGTTGGTTACTGCTGATGTCAGGTTTTCATCATGGCTGCCATTTACCACATTCTTCACGTTGTTTTCAGATTCTTCTTCACTCCCTACACGTTCATCAGACTTATCCAATCCGTTGGTCTCTGCTTCTTTACTTTCTTCCACCGGCTCTTCTATTTTCTCCTCTGGGGCGGCCTCTTCAGATGGGGCTTCAGGAACTGGCTGGCTAGTTTCGTCTTCTGTGCCCGCCTCTTTTGTTTCTTGACTTTCTCTGTTCTCTATGTAAGTGGAAACCCGGCGCTTAGGCACGACACTAGTCAAAATTGCAGACTTGGGCGTCTCATCCAGTCTCTCTTCCGACGGCTCTTTAAGTTCAATGCAAGAATGTCTTCTTCGGCTGTTGTCGTCAGCGTTTTTACTTGGGCATTCTTCAGATCTGGTGATTTTTACGAAAGAAGTATCTTTGTCAGACTTTTTCCCTTTAGGTTTCAACTTGATTTTGATGATAGGTCTCAATTTCGGGGTTTCGTTAACCTCGAAGTTTTTCGCATTCTTAAGATCTACATATACAATTGCTTTGTACATTCTCTTGTCGTCTTTGACTACATTGCTGAGGGAGTAACTGCTGTTACACAGAGGTTGTAAGTAGTCAAAGCAGTTGTCAAAAATTTTTCGTTTCTTGGTACTTGCAGGTGGCGAGGTCGACAACGACTTTCGCTTGGGTGTGTCACTTTGCTTCTGGGACCCACTTTTCTTATGCGTTCTTAGTTGTGTCTGCAAATAATGTAATAATGAAAGACTGGAATCGGGACCGCAGGTAGATCATTATGTTGCAGTTAAATACTTACGAATTTATTTGAGAGTTTGGTCCTAAAGCTGTAAACTATGTCGAAATAGTGGAGGCATCTCGGACATGCTACCAGCGCGAAGTTGTTGGACTTCAGGAAACCATCGACCCTCTCAAAGAAAAATTTCCAATTTTTCTCGATTTTCACCACGTTCTGGTTGGTTTTACAAAAGTAGCAGACGTTGCATTTACCGCCGGAGACGTGGTTCTCCTCGTCTTGATTCAAGCTCTTCTTTACTTCGGCGGCGATGTCGATCTTGTGGCAGCAAATCACGCAGATCTTGATTGCGTTTTTGATCCCCTGGAACTAATAAAAATAATGTTGAAGAGTACTGAATCACTGGTACCAATAGCAGAACCATAATTTTAAATCCGTTAGACTGACAAGGCTTGAGCTGTACCAACAACGCATTTTTTTACACCGTCCTGGTAAATAATAATGATCCACAGAATTGTTCATCAATGAATGAATGTAACTTTTTATTTTTGAAGATTTTTCATTGAAATTTTGTGGGCACGTTGATAAAATCTAGATCTTTGCAGCTACAGAGCGATTTTTTAAATTTGTAGGTAAAAAAAAATATATTGCGGGAAAATGTACTTCGACCGGCAAAAATGTACATTCCACTAGAGAACCCTCTTAAAAAGAAATTACTAAAATTTGCACAAAAAACTCCAACTGGTTATCTTTTTGTGAACAGTTCTTTTTTCTCATGTTAATACATTCAAAAGCGTTTTTACCAAAAATGGACAATTTTTCTAAATTTTCTTCGCTACACCGAGAAAGAGTACTTTACATACTTAAAATGCCTAGAATCAGCATGAAAGAGGTATACGAGAGCGTGGACTTCCTTTTGAAGAAATCGCCAATCGGGTTGGCTATAATGCAAGTACTGTGTTACGTGTCATCAACGCCAACGAGGATCTGGAAGGCCAAGGAGTGCGACAGATCGAGAAGACACCAAGGGTTATGGTTTGGGGTGGCGTTACTTATGGAAGGAAGTCACCTCTATTTTTTATCTATTTTAGCAGTTTGAACGCCCTTCCTTATATCACAGCCAATTCTTTTTCTACAGCAACTGCAGAACCGTATCTTCCAGCAAGACAATGCGCGTCCTCACACGGCAAGGGTAACTCGACACTAACTAGACGTTTTGCTCTCACGGTGTCCGGATTTGTCGCCCATTGAACATGTATGGGACCTGCTTGGATTGAGACTGAATAATTTACTTCATCCTCCAAAAAAATCTTCGAATTCGTATTCAATAACCCAGAGAGGACCCAAACATTAAATATTTTGTTTAGTTTATTTTTTTTAATAACTTTTTTTATGGTTCCTTGTAATACAACAACAACAAAAAACAAACAAAATATTAAGCAAATTTAAATGGAACTAAAATAAAATATGTGCATACTTTTCAAAAAGATAATCCCAAACGTTTACAATACCCTGATAAATTTAATATAATTGTAAAAAAATGTAGACGGTGTTTATATAAATTTAATGATACATACATCCAGTAAGTAGGCTATGAATGTCAAAATTCTCCATTTCTCCATGTACCTATTATGTAAATTTTGTTTTCCACAGGCAGCATGATGTATGAATCATTTATGACGACCAGGTAGTATTTCTTGATTATATTAGATCAACCAAAATTCATTTACTGACACTTCGCCTTGTCACAGTTGAAAATTGGAAAAAATTACTTTACTGTTACTTTCCCTAACATTGCATAAAAGTGCACCATGTTTGTTGTGTTTTGGTAGAAAGTAGCCGCCCCTCTGATATCATTCTTAACCCGTTTTCTTGTTTACGAAATCTACGCACACACTAACTTGGCAAATATTTCACAAATTGCTTCCCGTAAATTCCCAAAATCCATGCAGAAGTGGCTTCAGAGCAGCCATGGTGGTACCAAAACATTTTTAGGTCAATTCTCAACCAAAAATACGAGGCCCCTCCGTGTAACTCACCTCCGTCTCTGGCAGAAAGTTGTCGTAAAACAGTTTAGGTAGGCATTTGCTGAAGTGCTCGGCATCTGACGACGTTAGCACCTTGGTGTTCTCAGCACACAGAGTACAAACACCTCTTTGCAGCTCCATCACACAGAGCACTCGTAAAAATAACTGTTCTCACACTCTGAATCACTTTGATAATCAGCAAAAATGAGACGAATTCGAGGAAATAACACAAATGTATCCGCAAAACATAACCACTGACCCGCCAAACACCACCATTTTCTTCTATCGTCACAAACTTCAAAGTGACAAACAGGGGTGCCAACGTGCAGCAGCTGCGGTTTCCCTAGGTCATAAGTTATTCATGTTGGGGCGGAAAACGTGGGGACTGTGGGGTCTTTCATTAACTGAAAATCTTATAAATTCAGTCGCGATAAGAGGAGTTTTAAAATCATTCTCATTCTGAATTTAAAATGGTCAACTTATCATTTAATAAATGATTCTACGACCAGCGACTTTTCATGCATGGCCAACTTTGGCTAATTTCCTTTTACCTCTGTATTATATCGAGTGCTCATAAATAATTCATAGTCACATCATGTAGCCGGTGCAAAACATCTAGTCACATGGGAAATTTTGACGTCCAAAGCCTACTAAACCTTCTAAGATCCCTTTCGTGATTCTACAATATCGATTACTACAATATAATTTACCGTTTTAAATTCCAAATTTCAAAGCATTTTCAGTTTCAAAATTCTACGTCTTTTTAGATTGAAAAACTACAAAATAAACTTCAAAACCAAATTCAAAACGCAAAAACAAAATCTCACAACTGCACAATTTCTTAATAAATTTTACCTAGCACAACTAGTATTCTAGCAGCCACACATCTTTTGATTTTGTTTCTAGTTGTTAAAATTGTTAATCAAAAGTTAAAACAAAATTCTTCGCTGAACCTTGTACCTACATTTAAAAGAAGCTTTCAGGTTCATTTCAAACTGTTGGCGGGACAAAAAAGTGTGACGTGACAAAATACGCAATATGAGTCCAAATTAAAGTGAAGTTCGTACATAGTAGTATCTTTGTTTAAATTTTAAATTTATATATTTAAACCAGTATTAGTATCATATTTATGCCAATAAAACTCTTGTGTGATTGGAATTGTTTCTTTTATTATTAATTTTCCCGTCAGTAGTGTTGGGATGTCATAGCTAACTTCACTTTTATTTGTAGTCGCTAAACGTCCGATGTTTTGCCCACGCCATTTAAGATTGGTTTGTTGCATTTTCATATTGGCCGATGAAGAATAAAATATAAAAAAGTAAAAACTAAAGTTACGGCAGAAAAGCGAAAAAGTCCAACAAAGAGTGTTTAAAAACTCCATGTGCCATAATTTGCAGAATCTACGTTGGTGCACCTGTTTTAAAAGCGGGCAACCCATATTCTCCCCAAAATAAAAACGCTGTGGACTTGAATTACTGGTTTAAATGAATTATGGATTTCCAACACTCCTTTTTAGTCTTCTCACAAAATTATAATCGCGAATCAACCGTAACGAACAAACGGATTTGTAGGTTATGTCTGACATACCCTTCAGTTTATTTCTCTCTTGTCGATAAGAAACACTCAGAAATGCTGGAAGCATTGACATCAATAAAGGTAAGTGAGACAAGATTCGTTTCACACTGCTTTATGTTGACATTGCAGGTTCATTCAGACGATGTGTTGTCTACCATCTCTTGTTTGAAGTGCTTATTGAACATGAAATTGGCGTTCAACATTCAGCAGAATATTTTAAAAGCTGACGGAAAGCTAAAGGACGTTTCTCTTTTGAATAATGTGGAGGTAAAACGAAAGGGTCAAGATGTAATGATAGATCCAGAGACACCAGAGTTGTCATCCTCTGAAGAACTGCCAAAGTTGTGTTGCTCCAGTTGTGTCATCTGTGGCTTAGAAAAGGAGGACAGTGATTTAGCCAAGCATGTTGAAGAGCATTTCAATAGTGAACAAATCTGTGATTATTGTAACAAGTCGTTTAGCAACATTAATGAGTACAAGGGACATGTAGCAAATAAGCACAAAGAGTGCAAAGATACATGTCATAAATGTGAAAAGTGCAATGTTACTTTTTACTACAGAAGTTTGTATAATCTCCATATGGCCCAACTTCATCCAGTCGAACAGGAAAACCCAACCCAGGGAAAGAGTAATGACCAATTAATTGGACATTCACATGAAAAGAAGGAGTTCACCAGTCATAATGGTGTAATTACCAGGAGTAACTACCGCAAACAATTACTCGGTAATTCTTCAGGTCCTCAAATATGTGAACTCTGTGGAGCAACTCTCAAGGGCCTGGGGAGCTTAAGGGCTCACTTGACTAACACCCACAGTACAGCAATCTACAATTGTGATGAATGTGACCAAGTCTTCAGAAAACGCTATACTTACATTTTGCATAAGAAGAAACATTCTGGTAATATTCTAACTTTATTAGATCAGATATTTTACAAGCAGTTCCAGGTGTGAAGACACACATGTGTGAAACTTGTGGTAAGGCTTTTATGACACTTTACTATCTGAATAAACATATTAAATCGAAGCATCTGAAATTGCGGCCGTTTATTTGTGAATACTGTAAGAAGGCTTTCTCTAGCAAGTTTGCGCTCACCACCCATGTGAGACAACACACCAATGAAACACCTTATAAATGTGAAGTTTGTGGGGACGGATTTAGACAGAATGTGTCATTGAAGGCCCATAGGAAGTCCAAACATAATATTGTGGAAGAGAAGACTTGTGCTTGTCCTGTTTGTGGAAAATTGTTTACATGTGATCAAGCTGTTACTAGCCATATGAGGCTGCATTGAATATATTTGAATAAAAATTGATATAAAACAGTGTTAAATAATTAGTTATTGTTTAGCCTCCCAATATCAAATTAAGTCTAATAATCAAGTGTGGCTTGGTGTATTGTTGGTTGTATTTTATTAGTTTTTTGAATTTCGTTCAACTGAAATGAGGACATCAGTGACAACAGCCCCCATGGTCAACAAATAATGAAAGCAGCTGTAAAAAGTAAGTTAGCGCTTTCCTCACATAACCACACTTTTTCTGCAACATTTTCTCTCAGATTGCCCTGACTGCGAGTTACCCAGGTGATGATTGTTCTCTAGTTTGGGGCTCATCAGTGTTCATATTGTTTTCACATGCATCGTATTGTTAAATGGCTCCAATCTCAGCCTGTTAACCAGCAGTGTCCTATGTGCAGACATTCGTGGAAGTTTAACAATAATTAAAAGGTAATTATTTATTTGAAGTTTAAAGTATACAGATTTCTGGTACAATAATTTGTAATTTACTTATGTAAGCACTGATTGATAAAAAATGTATTTATTGTTATATAGGGCCTTCATAAATGACTCAAATCCAGCAGGTCTATATTTTGTGTTCCATGGGCAACCTGATGTACGATTAATTTATAAAGACCTGATATAAAGAAAATCTTATAAATTCAGGCGCAATAATCAATAAATAAATCATCCTCATTCTGAATTTAACAGGCGACCAGCAAATATTTGTGCATGGCCAACTTTGACTAATTTTATTTTACCTTTATTATGTGGAATCTCATTAAATAATTCATTCATCATGTAGCGTGTGCAAAACAGAATTTACATCTAGTCACATGGGCAATTTTACGTCCGAAGCCTACTAAACTTTCTAAGATCCCTTATCTAAATTCATGTTTTTTTAAGAATATTAAAATATCTCGACAACAGCGCCACCTACCGGGTACGACTGTCGCTAAAAACCATCCGGGTGACACCATAAATACAAAAAAAAAAAAACATCAAAATCGGTCAACCCGTTTAGGAGAATTTTAATTACTGAGAACGGCTGGACCAATTAGTTTTTTTGTAATAGTCCAAATAAGGTTTTTATGGAGGAGTTTTCTGGAAAATAAAATTCGAGACAATTACAAAGGAATGTCGGAAAATTCGGACTGCAAAAGTCATATTTTTTGTATGCTGTCTGGATCATACCTGACGATAGGATCTGGTTGATTCTTTTTGTTTTTGTTTTGTTCGTTATGTTCCCGGGATGGAAATAACTCACTGCGGTAGTATACTATGTATGAAAATCGGTAATTAACCTGCTCCACATTATTCTATAGGATAAATGGTAATGATATTGTACGATACCAAGATATTTTCTAAAATAGTTTCTACAAAATAAATTATAGAAAAACACGCTGAAATTCGAACGGGAAATGTATTAATCGGATACTTTATAAACCTGTAAAGGTAATAATAGCATATTACATACTGAGGCGGAAAGTATTCCATTTCTGAAGGGAGAAATATAGTTTTCCGAGAGGCGTAGCCTCGAGGTGAACTAGTTCTCGAGACAGAGGAATGGTCCTTTTGCCGAAGTTTGTATACTATTTTATTCACAATTAAGTATTCGAAATTTGATGAAATGAACTATTGTTGCAACGTTTAATTTCAGTCAAATGTTTGTACTTAATAAGCACTGCAACAATTGATATCATTTGTCAGATAAATGACAAAGTATTTTTTGAAATTTGTACTATTACACAAATTAGTAAATTACACTAAGGGTAATTTGTAATCGTAATTTTGTATTTGTCAACTCCTCACAAGTTGCCACAAGGCTGTAGCAACAGTTGTATGATTGCCTTTATTACCAATTATACTTTTAAAAGTAATTTAAATTTGGGTTGCCTGGCACCATCAGGTGAGTTATGGAATTGGAGGTGGGCAATTGGTCACTTTCCAACCGCCTTTGCAGTTGGAACGTAGTATACTACTAACCGATAGTGAATAAATATATGTACATACTACTACTACATATTACGTTATATCATTGAAATTTTTTTCTTGAAACGGCTAAAACGACATTACTATCTATAAAATTCTTTATTCTACTTCACCATTTTGTGGCTTCTAGTTTTAAAAATTGTATGTAGATTGTAACTATAATATAACTTTGAACTTGACTTTGTTCGGATTAGCGAGATTTTGTTGCACTAAAGAGAGAAAGAACACAAATAGTGGGTGTTCGGATTAACGTGTCTTTGGGTTAGGGGACTCTAATGTAATTGCTTACTTTAAACTTTATTATTATACAAAAACAAAACAATTGTCTGGATCACTTTTGGTGGTAGATAACTACTTTTACTCAGTTTTTTCCTCAAACACCAAAAACAATTCTAATACAACTGCCAATCAGGGCGATGAGTAAAAATTATTTCATTTTATAGATTCACGAAATGTGCTTTTCACAAACAAGGTAGTGAAGATAGATGGAAATGGGAAAAATAAAACAACGAAATTTACCATCATCTGAAACTTTTAGGAACCTATCTTGAACGAGCGCATCCATTTGTTGACATAACTCTCTTGTTTACCTTCCAAATGATTTAAATTTATTAGAAATGCAATATCAAAACGCATCTGAAACTTTTAGGAACTTATTGTAAACTCAAGAGATATCGTACGGAGGTGGATTCGAGGCATATAAAAAACTTGTTAAAGACAAACCGCATCGGATTATACGCGTGCCAGCACTTGGCCGACAGGGACGTATTCAGAGACTTTAAGGTTTCAGTAAAAGACATGCTCGATTCTGCTAATAACAATTTCGATTTATGCAGTGCTATTGAACGTTGTTTTATTAAATCTCAATTTAGGCGACACTTAACTTAAAGTGTACGTAGATGAAAACTGCATATCCGATCAAAATTGCTATTACCCGTCAGAGACCACGAGGAGGTACGAGCTTCCTCTGACAAAAAATATAATAAAATAGATAAATGATTCTCATTATTCATTCAACCTACCTTGAACGAGCGCATCCACATTTTTACTCATTTTTTATTTCAATTTCCTAAAGACATTTGTCGACATAATTTTCTTGTTTAAATTCGAAATGATTGAAATGTATTTGAAACGCGATATCAAGACACCTCTGAATTTGTCGACATAATTTTCTTGTTTAAATTCGAAATTACTGAAAAGTATTTGAAACGCGATATCAAAATAAGTCTGATAATTTATTTGGCACTTACCTTGAACGGCACATCCTTAATGTTTACTCTTTTTTTTCGCTCTTTGGAACCTACCTTGAGCGGGCATCCTTCATTATTACTCTTTCTTTTTTTTTTTCAATTTCTTAGACATTAAATTTGTCGACATAATTTTCTTGTTTAGATTCGCAACGATTAAAATGTATTTGAAACGCGATATGAAGACACCTCTGAGTTTGTCGACACGATTTTCTTGTTTAAATTAGCAACGATTGAAATGTATTTGAAACGCGATATCAAGACACCTCTGAGTTTGTCGACATGATTGTCCTGTTTAAATTCGAAATCATTGAAATGTATTTGAAACGCGATATCAAGACACCTCTGAGTTTGTCGACATGATTTTCTTGTTTAAATCCGAAATGATTGAAAAGTATTTGAAACGCGATATCAAAATAAGTCTGATAATTTATTTGGCACTTACCTTGAACGGCACATCCTTAATTTTTACTCTTTTTTTTCGCTCTTTGGAACCTACCTTGAGCGGGCATCCTTCATTATTACTCCTTCTTTTTTTTTCAATTTCCCAAAGACATTAAATTTGTCGACATAATTTTCTTGTTTAGATTCGCAACGATTGAAATGTATTTGAAACGGGATATCAAGACACCTCTGAGTTTGTCGACATGATTGTCTTGTTTAAATTCGAAATCATTGAAATGTATTTGAAACGCGATGTCAAGACACCTCTGAGTTTGTCGACATGATTTTCTTGTTTAAATCCGAAATGATTGAAAAGTATTTGAAACGCGATATCAAAATAAGTCTGATAATTTATTTGGCACTTACCTTGAACGGCACATCCTTAATTTTTACTCTTTTTTTTTCGCTCTTTGGAACCTACCTTGAGCGGGCATCCTTCATTATTACTCTTTTTTTTTTTTTCAATTTCCCAAAGACATTAAATTTGTCGACATAATTTTCTTGTTTAGATTCGCAACGATTGAAATGTATTTGAAACGGGATATCAAGACACCTCTGAGTTTGTCGACATGATTGTCTTGTTTAAATTCGAAATCATTGAAATGTATTTGAAACGCGATGTCAAGACACCTCTGAGTTTGTCGACATGATTTTCTTGTTTAAATCCGAAATGATTGAAAAGTATTTGAAACGCGATATCAAAATAAGTCTGATAATTTATTTGGCACTTACCTTGAACGGCACATCCTTAATTTTTACTCTTTTTTTTTCGCTCTTTGGAACCTACCTTGAGCGGGCATCCTTCATTATTACTCTTTCTCTTTTTTTCAATTTCCCAAAGACATTAAATTTGTCGACATAATTTTCTTGTTTAGATTCGCAACGATTGAAATGTATTTGAAACGCGATATCAAGACACCTCTGAGTTTGTCGACATGATTTTCTTGTTTAAATTCGCAACGATTGAAATGTATTTGAAACGCGATATCAAGACATCTCTGAGTTTGTCGACATGATTTTCTTGTTTAAATCCGAAATGATTGAAAAGTATTTGAAACGCGATATCAAAATAAGTCTGATAATTTATTTGGCACTTACCTTGAACGGCACATCCTTAATTTTTACTCTTTTTTTTTCGCTCTTTGGAACCTACCTTGAGCGGGCATCCTTCATTATTACTCTTTCTTTTTTTTTCAATTTCCCAAAGACATTAAATTTGTCGACATACTTTTCTTGTTTAGATTCGCAACGATTGAAATGTATTTGAAACGCGATATCAAGACACCTCTGAGTTTGTCGACATGATTGTCTTGTTTAAATTCGAAATCATTGAAATGTATTTGAAACGCAATATCAAGACACCTCTGAGTTTGTCGACATGATTTTCTTGTTTAAATTCGCAACGATTGAAATGTATTTGAAACGCGATATCAAGACACCTCTGAGTTTGTCGACATGATTTTCTTGTTTAAATCCGAAATGATTGAAAAGTATTTGAAACGCGATATCAGAATAAGTCTGATAATTTATTTGGCACTTACCTTGAACGGCACATCCTTCATCTTTACTCTTTTTTTTTCGCTCTTTGGAACCTACCTTGAGCGGGCATCCTTCATTATTACTCTTTCTTTTTTTTTCAATTTCCCAAAGACATTAAATTTGTCGACATAATTTTCTTGTTTAGATTCGCAACGATTGAAATGTATTTGAAACGCGATATCAAGACACCTCTGAGTTTGTTGACATGATTGTCTTGTTTAAATTCGCAACGATTGAAATGTATTTGAAACGCGATATCAAGACACCTCTGAGTTTGTCGACATGATTTTCTTGTTTAAATTCGCAACGATTGAAATGTATTTGAAACGCGATATCAAGACACCTCTGAGTTTGTCGACATGATTTTCTTGTTTAAATCCGAAATGATTGAAAAGTATTTGAAACGCGATATCAAAATAAGTCTGATAATTTATTTGGCACTTACCTTGAACGGCACATCCTTCATTTTTACTCTTTTTTTTTCGCTCTTTGGAACCTACCTTGAGCGGGCATCCTTCATTATTACTCTTTCTTTTTTTTTCAATTTCCCAAAGACATTAAATTTGTCGACATAATTTTCTTGTTTAGATTCGCAACGATTGAAATGTATTTGAAACGCGATATCAAGACACCTCTGAGTTTGTCGACATGATTGTCTTGTTTAAATTCGAAATCATTGAAATGTATTTGAAACGCGATATCAAGACACCTCTGAGTTTGTCGACATGATTTTCTTGTTTAAATTCGCAACGATTGAAATGTATTTGAAACGCGATATCAAGACACCTCTGAGTTTATCGACATGATTTTCTTGTTTAAATCCGAAATGATTGAAATGTATTTGAAACGCGATATCAAAATAAGTCTGATAATTTATTTGGCACTTACCTTGAACGGCACATCCTTCATTTTTACTCTTTTTTTTTTTCGCTCTTTGGAACCTACCTTGAGCGGGCATCCTTCATTATTACTCTTTCTTTTTTTTTTCAATTTCCCAAAGACATTAAATTTGTCGACATAATTTTCTTGTTTAGATTCGCAACGATTGAAATGTATTTGAAACGCGATATCAAGACACCTCTGAGTTTGTCGACATGATTGTTTTGTTTAAATTCGAAATCATTGAAATGTATTTGAAACGCGATATCAAGACACCTCTGAGTTTGTCGACATGATTTTCTTGTTTAAATCCGAAATGATTGAAAAGTATTTGAAACGCGATATCAAAATAAGTCTGATAATTTATTTGGCACTTACCTTGAACGGCACATCCTTCATTTTTACTCTTTTTTTTTCGCTCTTTGGAACCTACCTTGAGCGGGCATCCTTCATTATTACTTTTTCTTTTTTTTCAATTTCCCAAAGACATTAAATTTGTCGACATAATTTTCTTGTTTAGATTCGCAACGATTGAAATGTATTTGAAACGCGATATCAAGACACCTCTGAGTTTGTTGACATGATTGTCTTGTTTAAATTCGCAACGATTGAAATGTATTTGAAACGCGATATCAAGACACCTCTGAGTTTGTCGACATGATTTTCTTGTTTAAATTCGCAACGATTGAAATGTATTTGAAACGCGATATCAAGACACCTCTGAGTTTGTCGACATGATTGTCTTGTTTAAATTCGAAATCATTGAAATGTATTTGAAACGCGATATCAAGACACCTCTGAGTTTGTCGACATGATTTTCTTGTTTAAATTCGCAACGATTGAAATGTATTTGAAACGCGATATCAAGACACCTCTGAGTTTGTCGACATGATTTTCTTGTTTAAATCCGAAATGATTGAAAAGTATTTGAAACGCGATATCAAAATAAGTCTGATAATTTATTTGGCACTTACCTTGAACGGCACATCCTTCATTTTTACTCTTTTTTTTTTTTTCAATTTCCCAAAGACATTAAATTTGTCGACATAATTTTCTTGTTTAGATTCGCAACGATTGAAATGTATTTGAAACGCGATATCAAGACACCTCTGAGTTTGTCGACATGATTTTATTGTTTAAATTCGCAACGATTGAAATGTATTTGACACGCGATATCAAGACACCTCTGAGTTTGTTGACATGATTGTCTTGTTTAAATTCGCAACGATTGAAATGTATTTGAAACGCGATATCAAGACACCTCTGAGTTTGTCGACATGATTTTCTTGTTTAAATCCGAAATGATTGAAAAGTATTTGAAACGCGATATCAAAATAAGTCTGATAATTTATTTGGCACTTACCTTGAACGGCACATCCTTCATTTTTACTCTTTTTTTTTTCGCTCTTTGGAACCTACCTTGAGCGGGCATCCTTCATTATTACTCTTTCTTTTTTTTTCAATTTCCCAAAGACATTAAATTTGTCGACATAATTTTCTTGTTTAGATTCGCAACGATTGAAATGTATTTGAAACGCGATATCAAGACACCTCTGAGTTTGTCGACATGATTGTCTTGTTTAAATTCGAAATCATTGAAATGTATTTGAAACGCGATATCAAGACACCTCTGAGTTTGTCGACATGATTTTCTTGTTTAAATTCGCAACGATTGAAATGTATTTGAAACGCGATATCAAGACACCTCTGAGTTTGTCGACATGATTTTCTTGTTTAAATCCGAAATGATTGAAAAGTATTTGAAACGCGATATCAAAATATGTCTGATAATTTATTTGGCACTTACCTTGAACGGCACATCCTTAATTTTTACTCTTTTTTTTCGCTCTTTGGAACCTACCTTGAGCGGGCATCCTTCATTATTACTCTTTCTTTTTTGTTCAATTTCCCAAAGACATTAAATTTGTCGACATAATTTTCTTGTTTAGATTCGCAACGATTGAAATGTATTTGAAACGCGATATCAAGACACCTCGGAGTTTGTCGACATGATTTTCTTGTTTAAATTCGCAACGATTGAAATGTATTTGAAACGCGATATCAAGACACCTCTGAGTTTGTCGACATGATTGTCTAGTTTAAATTCGAAATCATTGAAATGTATTTGAAACGCGATATCAAGACACCTCGGAGTTTGTCGACATGATTTTCTTGTTTAAATCCGAAATGATTGAAAAGTATTTGAAACGCGAGATCAAAATAAGTCTGATAATTTATTTGGCACTTACCTTGAACGGCACATCCTTAATTTTTACTCTTTTTTTTTTTCGCTCTTTGGAACCTACCTTGAGCGGGCATCCTTCATTATTACTCTTTCTTTTTTGTTCAATTTCCCAAAGACATTAAATTTGTCGACATAATTTTCTTGTTTAGATTCGCAACGATTGAAATGTATTTGAAACGCGATATCAAGACACCTCTGAGTTTGTCGACATGATTTTCTTGTTTAAATCCGAAATGATTGAAAAGTATTTGAAACGCGATATCAAAATATGTCTGATAATTTATTTGGCACTTACCTTGAACGGCACATCCTTAATTTTTACTCTTTTTTTTTCGCTCTTTGGAACCTACCTTGAGCGGGCATCCTTCATTATTACTCTTTCTTTTTTGTTCAATTTCCCAAAGACATTAAATTTGTCGACATAATTTTCTTGTTTAGATTCGCAACGATTGAAATGTATTTGAAACGCGATATCAAGACACCTCTGAGTTTGTCGACATGATTTTCTTGTTTAAATCCGAAATGATTGAAAAGTATTTGAAACGCGATATCAAAATATGTCTGATAATTTATTTGGCACTTACCTTGAACGGCACATCCTTAATTTTTACTCTTTTTTTTTCGCTCTTTGGAACCTACCTTGAGCGGGCATCCTTCATTATTACTCTTTCTTTTTTGTTCAATTTCCCAAAGACATTAAATTTGTCGACATAATTTTCTTGTTTAGATTCGCAACGATTGAAATGTATTTGAAACGCGATATCAAGACACCTCGGAGTTTGTCGACATGATTTTCTTGTTTAAATTCGCAACGATTGAAATGTATTTGAAACGCGATATCAAGACACCTCTGAGTTTGTCGACATGATTGTCTAGTTTAAATTCGAAATCATTGAAATGTATTTGAAACGCGATATCAAGACACCTCGGAGTTTGTCGACATGATTTTCTTGTTTAAATCCGAAATGATTGAAAAGTATTTGAAACGCGATATCAAAATAAGTCTGATAATTTATTTGGCACTTACCTTGAACGGCACATCCTTAATTTTTACTCTTTTTTTTTCGCTCTTTGGAACCTACCTTGAGCGGGCATCCTTCATTATTACTCTTTCTTTTTTGTTCAATTTCCCAAAGACATTAAATTTGTCGACATAATTTTCTTGTTTAGATTCGCAACGATTGAAATGTATTTGAAACGCGATATCAAGACACCTCGGAGTTTGTCGACATGATTTTCTTGTTTAAATTCGCAACGATTGAAATGTATTTGAAACGCGATATCAAGACACCTCTGAGTTTGTCGACATGATTGTCTAGTTTAAATTCGAAATCATTGAAATGTATTTGAAACGCGATATCAAGACACCTCGGAGTTTGTCGACATGATTTTCTTGTTTAAATCCGAAATGATTGAAAAGTATTTGAAACGCGATATCAAAATAAGTCTGATAATTTATTTGGCACTTACCTTGAACGGCACATCCTTAATTTTTACTCTTTTTTTTTTCGCTCTTTGGAACCTACCTTGAGCGGGCATCCTTCATTATTACTCTTTCTTTTTTGTTCAATTTCCCAAAGACATTAAATTTGTCGACATAATTTTCTTGTTTAGATTCGCAACGATTGAAATGTATTTGAAACGCGATATCAAGACACCTCGGAGTTTGTCGACATGATTTTCTTGTTTAAATTCGCAACGATTGAAATGTATTTGAAACGCGATATCAAGACACCTCTGAGTTTGTCGACATGATTTTCTTGTTTAAATCCGAAATGATTGAAAAGTATTTGAAACGCGATATCAAAATATGTCTGATAATTTATTTGGCACTTACCTTGAACGGCACATCCTTAATTTTTACTCTTTTTTTTTCGCTCTTTGGAACCTACCTTGAGCGGGCATCCTTCATTATTACTCTTTCTTTTTTGTTCAATTTCCCAAAGACATTAAATTTGTCGACATAATTTTCTTGTTTAGATTCGCAACGATTGAAATGTATTTGAAACGCGATATCAAGACACCTCGGAGTTTGTCGACATGATTTTCTTGTTTAGATTCGCAACGATTGAAATGTATTTGAAACGCGATATCAAGACACCTCTGAGTTTGTCGACATGATTGTCTTGTTTAAATTCGAAATCATTGAAATGTATTTGAAACGCGATATCAAGACACCTCGGAGTTTGTCGACATGATTTTCTTGTTTAAATCCGAAATGATTGAAAAGTATTTGAAACGCGATATCAAAATATGTCTGATAATTTATTTGGCACTTACCTTGAACGGCACATCCTTAATTTTTACTCTTTTTTTTTCGCTCTTTGGAACCTACCTTGAGCGGGCATCCTTCATTATTACTCTTTCTTTTTTGTTCAATTTCCCAAAGACATTAAATTTGTCGACATAATTTTCTTGTTTAGATTCGCAACGATTGAAATGTATTTGAAACGCGATATCAAGACACCTCGGAGTTTGTCGACATGATTTTCTTGTTTAAATTCGCAACGATTGAAATGTATTTGAAACGCGATATCAAGACACCTCTGAGTTTGTCGACATGATTTTCTTGTTTAAATCCGAAATGATTGAAAAGTATTTGAAACGCGATATCAAAATATGTCTGATAATTTATTTGGCACTTACCTTGAACGGCACATCCTTAATTTTTACTCTTTTTTTTTCGCTCTTTGGAACCTACCTTGAGCGGGCATCCTTCATTATTACTCTTTCTTTTTTGTTCAATTTCCCAAAGACATTAAATTTGTCGACATAATTTTCTTGTTTAGATTCGCAACGATTGAAATGTATTTGAAACGCGATATCAAGACACCTCGGAGTTTGTCGACATGATTTTCTTGTTTAAATTCGCAACGATTGAAATGTATTTGAAACGCGATATCAAGACACCTCTGAGTTTGTCGACATGATTTTCTTGTTTAAATCCGAAATGATTGAAAAGTATTTGAAACGCGATATCAAAATATGTCTGATAATTTATTTGGCACTTACCTTGAACGGCACATCCTTAATTTTTACTCTTTTTTTTTTCGCTCTTTGGAACCTACCTTGAGCGGGCATCCTTCATTATTACTCTTTCTTTTTTGTTCAATTTCCCAAAGACATTAAATTTGTCGACATAATTTTCTTGTTTAGATTCGCAACGATTGAAATGTATTTGAAACGCGATATCAAGACACCTCGGAGTTTGTCGACATGATTTTCTTGTTTAAATTCGCAACGATTGAAATGTATTTGAAACGCGATATCAAGACACCTCTGAGTTTGTCGACATGATTTTCTTGTTTAAATCCGAAATGATTGAAAAGTATTTGAAACGCGATATCAAAATATGTCTGATAATTTATTTGGCACTTACCTTGAACGGCACATCCTTAATTTTTACTCTTTTTTTTTCGCTCTTTGGAACCTACCTTGAGCGGGCATCCTTCATTATTACTCTTTCTTTTTTGTTCAATTTCCCAAAGACATTAAATTTGTCGACATAATTTTCTTGTTTAGATTCGCAACGATTGAAATGTATTTGAAACGCGATATCAAGACACCTCGGAGTTTGTCGACATGATTTTCTTGTTTAAATTCGCAACGATTGAAATGTATTTGAAACGCGATATCAAGACACCTCTGAGTTTGTCGACATGATTTTCTTGTTTAAATCCGAAATGATTGAAAAGTATTTGAAACGCGATATCAAAATATGTCTGATAATTTATTTGGCACTTACCTTGAACGGCACATCCTTAATTTTTACTCTTTTTTTTTTTCGCTCTTTGGAACCTACCTTGAGCGGGCATCCTTCATTATTACTCTTTCTTTTTTGTTCAATTTCCCAAAGACATTAAATTTGTCGACATAATTTTCTTGTTTAGATTCGCAACGATTGAAATGTATTTGAAACGCGATATCAAGACACCTCGGAGTTTGTCGACATGATTTTCTTGTTTAGATTCGCAACGATTGAAATGTATTTGAAACGCGATATCAAGACACCTCTGAGTTTGTCGACATGATTGTCTTGTTTAAATTCGAAATCATTGAAATGTATTTGAAACGCGATATCAAGACACCTCGGAGTTTGTCGACATGATTTTCTTGTTTAAATCCGAAATGATTGAAAAGTATTTGAAACGCGATATCAAAATATGTCTGATAATTTATTTGGCACTTACCTTGAACGGCACATCCTTAATTTTTACTCTTTTTTTTTCGCTCTTTGGAACCTACCTTGAGCGGGCATCCTTCATTATTACTCTTTCTTTTTTGTTCAATTTCCCAAAGACATTAAATTTGTCGACATAATTTTCTTGTTTAGATTCGCAACGATTGAAATGTATTTGAAACGCGATATCAAGACACCTCGGAGTTTGTCGACATGATTTTCTTGTTTAAATTCGCAACGATTGAAATGTATTTGAAACGCGATATCAAGACACCTCTGAGTTTGTCGACATGATTTTCTTGTTTAAATCCGAAATGATTGAAAAGTATTTGAAACGCGATATCAAAATATGTCTGATAATTTATTTGGCACTTACCTTGAACGGCACATCCTTAATTTTTACTCTTTTTTTTTTTCGCTCTTTGGAACCTACCTTGAGCGGGCATCCTTCATTATTACTCTTTCTTTTTTGTTCAATTTCCCAAAGACATTAAATTTGTCGACATAATTTTCTTGTTTAGATTCGCAACGATTGAAATGTATTTGAAACGCGATATCAAGACACCTCGGAGTTTGTCGACATGATTTTCTTGTTTAGATTCGCAACGATTGAAATGTATTTGAAACGCGATATCAAGACACCTCTGAGTTTGTCGACATGATTGTCTTGTTTAAATTCGAAATCATTGAAATGTATTTGAAACGCGATATCAAGACACCTCGGAGTTTGTCGACATGATTTTCTTGTTTAAATCCGAAATGATTGAAAAGTATTTGAAACGCGATATCAAAATATGTCTGATAATTTATTTGGCACTTACCTTGAACGGCACATCCTTAATTTTTACTCTTTTTTTTTCGCTCTTTGGAACCTACCTTGAGCGGGCATCCTTCATTATTACTCTTTCTTTTTTGTTCAATTTCCCAAAGACATTAAATTTGTCGACATAATTTTCTTGTTTAGATTCGCAACGATTGAAATGTATTTGAAACGCGATATCAAGACACCTCGGAGTTTGTCGACATGATTTTCTTGTTTAAATTCGCAACGATTGAAATGTATTTGAAACGCGATATCAAGACACCTCTGAGTTTGTCGACATGATTGTCTAGTTTAAATTCGAAATCATTGAAATGTATTTGAAACGCGATATCAAGACACCTCGGAGTTTGTCGACATGATTTTCTTGTTTAAATCCGAAATGATTGAAAAGTATTTGAAACGCGATATCAAAATAAGTCTGATAATTTATTTGGCACTTACCTTGAACGGCACATCCTTAATTTTTACTCTTTTTTTTTTTCGCTCTTTGGAACCTACCTTGAGCGGGCATCCTTCATTATTACTCTTTCTTTTTTGTTCAATTTCCCAAAGACATTAAATTTGTCGACATAATTTTCTTGTTTAGATTCGCAACGATTGAAATGTATTTGAAACGCGATATCAAGACACCTCGGAGTTTGTCGACATGATTTTCTTGTTTAAATTCGCAACGATTGAAATGTATTTGAAACGCGATATCAAGACACCTCTGAGTTTGTCGACATGATTTTCTTGTTTAAATCCGAAATGATTGAAAAGTATTTGAAACGCGATATCAAAATATGTCTGATAATTTATTTGGCACTTACCTTGAACGGCACATCCTTAATTTTTACTCTTTTTTTTTTTCGCTCTTTGGAACCTACCTTGAGCGGGCATCCTTCATTATTACTCTTTCTTTTTTGTTCAATTTCCCAAAGACATTAAATTTGTCGACATAATTTTCTTGTTTAGATTCGCAACGATTGAAATGTATTTGAAACGCGATATCAAGACACCTCGGAGTTTGTCGACATGATTTTCTTGTTTAAATTCGCAACGATTGAAATGTATTTGAAACGCGATATCAAGACACCTCTGAGTTTGTCGACATGATTGTCTAGTTTAAATTCGAAATCATTGAAATGTATTTGAAACGCGATATCAAGACACCTCGGAGTTTGTCGACATGATTTTCTTGTTTAAATCCGAAATGATTGAAAAGTATTTGAAACGCGATATCAAAATAAGTCTGATAATTTATTTGGCACTTACCTTGAACGGCACATCCTTAATTTTTACTCTTTTTTTTTTCGCTCTTTGGAACCTACCTTGAGCGGGCATCCTTCATTATTACTCTTTCTTTTTTGTTCAATTTCCCAAAGACATTAAATTTGTCGACATAATTTTCTTGTTTAGATTCGCAACGATTGAAATGTATTTGAAACGCGATATCAAGACACCTCGGAGTTTGTCGACATGATTTTCTTGTTTAAATTCGCAACGATTGAAATGTATTTGAAACGCGATATCAAGACACCTCTGAGTTTGTCGACATGATTTTCTTGTTTAAATCCGAAATGATTGAAAAGTATTTGAAACGCGATATCAAAATATGTCTGATAATTTATTTGGCACTTACCTTGAACGGCACATCCTTAATTTTTACTCTTTTTTTTTCGCTCTTTGGAACCTACCTTGAGCGGGCATCCTTCATTATTACTCTTTCTTTTTTGTTCAATTTCCCAAAGACATTAAATTTGTCGACATAATTTTCTTGTTTAGATTCGCAACGATTGAAATGTATTTGAAACGCGATATCAAGACACCTCGGAGTTTGTCGACATGATTTTCTTGTTTAAATTCGCAACGATTGAAATGTATTTGAAACGCGATATCAAGACACCTCTGAGTTTGTCGACATGATTGTCTAGTTTAAATTCGAAATCATTGAAATGTATTTGAAACGCGATATCAAGACACCTCGGAGTTTGTCGACATGATTTTCTTGTTTAAATCCGAAATGATTGAAAAGTATTTGAAACGCGATATCAAAATAAGTCTGATAATTTATTTGGCACTTACCTTGAACGGCACATCCTTAATTTTTACTCTTTTTTTTTTTCGCTCTTTGGAACCTACCTTGAGCGGGCATCCTTCATTATTACTCTTTCTTTTTTGTTCAATTTCCCAAAGACATTAAATTTGTCGACATAATTTTCTTGTTTAGATTCGCAACGATTGAAATGTATTTGAAACGCGATATCAAGACACCTCGGAGTTTGTCGACATGATTTTCTTGTTTAAATTCGCAACGATTGAAATGTATTTGAAACGCGATATCAAGACACCTCTGAGTTTGTCGACATGATTTTCTTGTTTAAATCCGAAATGATTGAAAAGTATTTGAAACGCGATATCAAAATATGTCTGATAATTTATTTGGCACTTACCTTGAACGGCACATCCTTAATTTTTACTCTTTTTTTTTTTCGCTCTTTGGAACCTACCTTGAGCGGGCATCCTTCATTATTACTCTTTCTTTTTTGTTCAATTTCCCAAAGACATTAAATTTGTCGACATAATTTTCTTGTTTAGATTCGCAACGATTGAAATGTATTTGAAACGCGATATCAAGACACCTCGGAGTTTGTCGACATGATTTTCTTGTTTAAATTCGCAACGATTGAAATGTATTTGAAACGCGATATCAAGACACCTCTGAGTTTGTCGACATGATTGTCTAGTTTAAATTCGAAATCATTGAAATGTATTTGAAACGCGATATCAAGACACCTCGGAGTTTGTCGACATGATTTTCTTGTTTAAATCCGAAATGATTGAAAAGTATTTGAAACGCGATATCAAAATAAGTCTGATAATTTATTTGGCACTTACCTTGAACGGCACATCCTTAATTTTTACTCTTTTTTTTTTCGCTCTTTGGAACCTACCTTGAGCGGGCATCCTTCATTATTACTCTTTCTTTTTTGTTCAATTTCCCAAAGACATTAAATTTGTCGACATAATTTTCTTGTTTAGATTCGCAACGATTGAAATGTATTTGAAACGCGATATCAAGACACCTCGGAGTTTGTCGACATGATTTTCTTGTTTAAATTCGCAACGATTGAAATGTATTTGAAACGCGATATCAAGACACCTCTGAGTTTGTCGACATGATTTTCTTGTTTAAATCCGAAATGATTGAAAAGTATTTGAAACGCGATATCAAAATATGTCTGATAATTTATTTGGCACTTACCTTGAACGGCACATCCTTAATTTTTACTCTTTTTTTTTTCGCTCTTTGGAACCTACCTTGAGCGGGCATCCTTCATTATTACTCTTTCTTTTTTGTTCAATTTCCCAAAGACATTAAATTTGTCGACATAATTTTCTTGTTTAGATTCGCAACGATTGAAATGTATTTGAAACGCGATATCAAGACACCTCTGAGTTTGTCGACGATTTTCTTGTTTAAATTCGCAACGATTGAAATGTATTTGAAACGCGATATCAAGACACCTCTGAGTTTGTCGACATGATTTTCTTGTTTAAATCCGAAATGATTGAAAAGTATTTGAAACGCGATATCAAAATAAGTCTGATAATTTATTTGGCACTTACCTTGAACGGACATCCTTCATTTTTACTTTTTTTTTTTTAGATTCGCAACTATTCTAAGGACAGGGACGTATTCAGAGAATTTAAGGTATTAGTAAAACACATGCTCGATTTCGCTAATAACAATTTCGATTTTAGCAGTGCTATTGAACGTTGTTTTATTAAGTCCCAATTTAGGCGACACTTCACTTAAAGTGTACGTAGATGAAAACTGCATATCCGATCAAAATTGCTATTACCCGTCAGAGACCACGAGGAGGTACGAGCTTTCTCTGACAAAAAGAAAAGAAATCATCATGTCTTCTAAAAATTAAGTACTTACTCTTCCAATCTATAAAATAATTACTTACTCTTAGTAGTAGGTCACGTCAGGTCATTATTTTTGTCACATTCAGTATTTATTTCGTGTCAAATTCTTCATCACTGAAAGCACTACTTTCTCCCAAATCAATTATAAATGGAACTTGATTTTGAAGAATGGGGCCAAATCTTAGATATTCTTCCTCAGTTTTTTTATCCACTCCTCTTCAATGATGTTTTCTACTTCTTCTTGAATCAGTTACGTGATGGTTATCTGGAAGTTAACTAAGAAAAGAAATTACGATATGTTACAGAAGGAGCGCGTTTTTAAGTGAACTATCAAAAAGAAATAAAATATTTGTTACGCTCACAACAGTCTAATTTTGTACGTAGTCCGCTAGTTTTATACCAGTTTTGTAATGTAAGTGTAAGTGTAAGTATTGACTTATTAAAAGGTGTTTCACATATTGTGAACAAGCTTAAATTTAAATATTTTAAAATATAATTATTTGGAAGTTAAACATCTTTATTTCTGCCCTGAAAAGAGATTGACTGGTTCACTGATGACCAGCAGCACCATCTTGATGTCGACTTTGAAGTGCAAAACCATGCGTCTCCTAAATTCTGAGACGTTGAGACGTCTTGGTTTTACCCTAGTCTATCGCGGGTATATTATGTTTGTACACGAAAATATAATAAATATACGACCAGACGCACGCGCGTAGGCCAAAACCAAGCGTCTCCTGAATTTTGAGACGTTGAGACGTATTGATCTTACGCTAGTCTATCGAGCGTATAAATGTTTGTACACAAAAATATAATAAATACACGACCAGACGCACGCGCGTAGGGCAGAACCAAGCGTCTCCTGAATTTTGAGACGTTGAGACGTCTTGGTCTTACCCTAGTCTGTCGCGCGTATATATGTTTGTACACGAAAATATAATAAATACACGACTAGACGCAAGCGGCGTAGGCCAAAAACAAGCGTCTCCTGAATTTCGAGACGTTGAGACGTATTGATCTTACGCTAGTCTATCGAGCGTATATATGTTTGTACACGAAAATATAATAAATACACGACCAGACGCACGCGCGTAGGCCAAAATCAAGCGTCTCCTGAATTTTGAGACGTTGAGACGTATTGATCTTACGCTAGTCTATCGAGCGTATAAATGTTTGTACACAAAAATATAATAAATACACGACCAGACGCACGCGCGTAGGCCAAAACCAAGCGTCTCCTGAATTTTGAGACGTTGAGACGTCTTGGTCTTACCCTAGTATATCGCGCGTATATATGTTTGTACACGAAAATATAATAAATACACGACTAGACGCAAGCGGCGTAGGCCAAAAACAAGCGTCTCCTGAATTTCGAGACGTTGAGACGTATTGATCTAACGCTAGTCTATCGAGCGTATATATGTTTGTACACGAAAATATAATAAATACACGACCAGACGCACGCGCGTAGGCCAAAAACAAGCGTCTCCTGAATTTTGAGACGTTGAGACGTATTAATCTTACGCTAATCTATCGAGCGTATATATGTTTGTACACGAAAATATAATAAATACACGACTAGACGCAAGCGGCGTAGGCCAAAAACAAGCGTCTCCTGAATTTCGAGACGTTGAGACGTATTGATCTTACGCTAGTCTATCGAGCGTGTATATGTTTGTACACGAAAATATAATAAATACACGAACAGGCGCGGCGCACGCGCGTAGGCCAAAACCAAGCGTCTCCTGAATTTTGAGATGTTGAGACGTTTTGGTTTTACCCTAGTCTATCGCGGGTATATATGTTTGTACACGAAAATATAATAAATGCACGACCAGACGCACGCGCGTAGACAAAAACGAAGCGTCTCCTGAATTATGAGACGTTGAGACGTATTGATCTTACGCTACTCTATCGAGCGTATATATGTTTGTACACGAAAATATAATAAATACACGACCTGACGCACGCGCCAAAACCAAGCGTCTCCTGAATTTTGAGACGTTGAGACGTCTTGGTCTTACCCTAGTCTATCGCGCGTACATATGTTTGTACACGAAAATATGATAAATACACGACCAGACGCACGTGCGTAGGCCAAAACGAAGCGTCTCCTGAATTATGAGACGTTGAGACCTATTGATCTTACACTAGTCTATCGAGCGTATATATGTTTGTACACGATAATATAATAAATAAACGACGAGAAGCACGAGCGTATGCCAAAAACAAGCGTCTCCTGAGTGTTGAGACGTCTTGGTTTCACCCTAGTCTATCGCACGTATAGATGTTTCACATCAAATATTACCGCTCATTTTATTTATTTTGTAGCTTTCCTAAATAATTGTTCCTTATACTTGCATAGTTGGCTGCATAATATTCAACTCAAATGTGACGTCATGTTGGCTTCACTCATTTTGCTTTGCACCGCGTCCACTCGTAAGACATCGTTATTACACGCTGTCGAGCTGACGTATCACTGACAGTTGACAACAAATGTCATCCAGGTTATTACCAACACAATTTTTTAGTGACATTAATATAGGGTTTTTTGTTTTAACCAACTTAGAAAAATTAAAAAAAAATTGTTGTTCTTCTATATTCCGCGATTAATTATCATGATAATAAAAAAATATTACCGCTTATTTTATTTATTTTGTAGATTTCCTAAATAATTGTTCCTTATACTTGCATAGTTGGCTGCATAATATTCAACCCAAATGTGACGTCATGTTGGCTTCACTCGTAAGACATCGTTGTTACACGCTGTCGAGCTGACGTATCACTGACAGTTGACAACAAATGTCATCCAGGTTATTACCAACACAATTTTTTAGTGACATTAATATAGGGTTGTTTGTTTTAACCAACTTAGAAAAATTAAAATTTGTTTGTTGTTTTTCTATATTCCGCGATTAATTATCATGATAATAAAAAAATATTACCGCTTATTTTATAGATTTCCTAAATAATTGTTCCTTATGCTTGCATAGTTGGCTGCATAATATTCAACCCAAATGTGACGTCATTTTGGCTTCACTCATTTTGCTTTACACCGCGTCCACTCGTAAGACATCGTTGTTACACGCTGTCGAGCTGACGTATCACTGACAGTTGACAACAAATGTCATCCAGGTTATTACCAACACAATTTTTTAGTGACATTAATATAGGGTTTTTTGTTTTAACCAACTTAGAAAAATTAAAATTTGTTTGTTGTTTTTCTATATTCCGCGATTAGTTATCATGATAATAAAAAAATATTACCGCTTATTTTATTTATTTTGTAGATTTCCTAAATAATTGTTCCTTATACTTGCATAGTTGGCTGCATAATATTCAACCCAAATGTGACGTCATGTTGGCTTCACTCATTTTGCTTTGCACCGCGTCCACTCGTAAGACATCGTTATTACACGCTGTCGAGCTGACGTATCACTGACAGTTGACAACAAATGTCATCCAGGTTATTACCAACACAATTTTTTAGTGACATTAATATAGGGTTTTTTGTTTTAACCAACTTAGAAAAATTAAAAAAAAATTGTTGTTTTTCTATATTCCGCGATTAATTATCATGATAATAAAAAAATATTACCGCTTATTTTATTTATTTTGTAGATTTCCTAAATAATTGTTCCTTATACTTGCATAGTTGGCTGCATAATATTCAACCCAAATGTGACGTCATGTTGGCTTCACTCATTTTGCTTTGCACCGCGTCCACTCGTAAGACATCGTTGTTACACTCTGTCGAGCTGACGTATCACTGACAGTTGACAACAAATGTCATCCAGGTTATTACCAACACAATTTTTTAGTGACATTAATATAGGGTTTTTTGTTTTAACCAACTTAGAAAAATTAAAAAAAATTTGTTGTTCTTCTATATTCCGCGATTAATTATCATGATAATAAAAAAATATTACCGCTTATTTTATTTATTTTGTAGATTTCCTAAATAATTGTTCCTTATACTTGCATAGTTGGCTGCATAATATTCAACCCAAATGTGACGTCATGTTGGCTTCACTCGTTTTGCTTTGCACCGCGTCCACTCGTAAGACATCGTTGTTACACGCTGTCGAGCTGACGTATCACTGACAGTTGACAACAAATGTCATCCAGGTTATTACCAACACAATTTTTTAGTGACATTAATATAGGGTTGTTTGTTTTAACCAACTTAGAAAAATTAAAATTTGTTTGTTGTTTTTCTATATTCCGCGATTAATTATCATGATAATAAAAAAATATTACCGCTTATTTTATAGATTTCCTAAATAATTGTTCCTTATACTTGCATAGTTGGCTGCATAATATTCAACCCAAATGTGACGTCATTTTGGCTTCACTCATTTTGCTTTACACCGCGTCCACTCGTAAGACATCGTTGTTACACGCTGTCGAGCTGACGTATCACTGACAGTTGACAACAAATGTCATCCAGGTTATTACCAACACAATTTTTTAGTGACATTAATATAGGGTTTTTTGTTTTAACCAACTTAGAAAAATTAAAATTTGTTTGTTGTTTTTCTATATTCCGCGATTAGTTATCATGATAATAAAAAAATATTACCGCTTATTTTATTTATTTTGTAGATTTCCTAAATAATTGTTCCTTATACTTGCATAGTTGGCTGCATAATATTCAACCCAAATGTGACGTCATGTTGGCTTCACTCATTTTGCTTTGCACCGCGTCCACTCGTAAGACATCGTTGTTACACTCTGTCGAGCTGACGTATCACTGACAGTTGACAACAAATGTCATCCAGGTTATTACCAACACAATTTTTTAGTGACATTAATATAGGGTTTTTTGTTTTAACCAACTTAGAAAAATTAAAAAAAATTTGTTGTTCTTCTATATTCCGCGATTAATTATCATGATAATAAAAAAATATTACCGCTTATTTTATTTATTTTGTAGATTTCCTAAATAATTGTTCCTTATACTTGCATAGTTGGCTGCATAATATTCAACCCAAATGTGACGTCATGTTGGCTTCACTCGTTTTGCTTTGCACCGCGTCCACTCGTAAGACATCGTTGTTACACGCTGTCGAGCTGACGTATCACTGACAGTTGACAACAAATGTCATCCAGGTTATTACCAACACAATTTTTTAGTGACATTAATATAGGGTTTTTTGTTTTAACCAACTTAGAAAAATTAAAATTTGTTTGTTGTTTTTCTGTATTCCGCGATTAATTATCATGATAATAAAAAAATATTACCGCTTATTTTATTTATTTTGTAGATTTCCTAAATAATTGTTCCTTATACTTGCATAGTTGGCTGCATAATATTCAACCCAAATGTGACGTCATGTTGGCTTCACTCATTTTGCTTTGCACCGCGTCCACTCGTAAGACATCGTTATTACACGCTGTCGAGCTGACGTATCACTGACAGTTGACAACAAATGTCATCCAGGTTATTACCAACACATTTTTTAGTGACATTAATATAGGGTATTTTGTTTTAACCAACTTAGAAAAATTAAAATTTGTTTGTTGTTTTTCTGTATTCCGCGATTAATTATCATGATAATAAAAAAATATTACCGCTTATTTTATTTATTTTGTAGATTTCCTAAATAATTGTTCCTTATACTTGCATAGTTGGCTGCATAATATTCAACCCAAATGTGACGTCATGTTGGCTTCACTCATTTTGCTTTGCACCGCGTCCACTCGTAAGACATCGTTATTCCACGCTGTCGAGCTGACGTATCACTGACAGTTGACAACAAATGTCATCCAGGTTATTACCAACACAATTTTTTAGTGACATTAATATAGGGTTTTTTGTTTTAACCAACTTAGAAAAATTAAAAAAAATTTGTTGTTCTTCTATATTCCGCGATTAATTATCATGATAATAAAAAAATATTACCGCTTATTTTATTTATTTTGTAGATTTCCTAAATAATTGTTCCTTATACTTGCATAGTTGGCTGCATAATATTCAACCCAAATGAGACGTCATGTTGGCTTCACTCGTTTTGCTTTGCACCGCGTCCACTCGTAAGACATCGTTGTTACACGCTGTCGAGCTGACGTATCACTGACAGTTGACAACAAATGTCATCCAGGTTATTACCAACACAATTTTTTAGTGACATTAATATAGGGTTGTTTGTTTTAACCAACTTAGAAAAATTAAAATTTGTTTGTTGTTTTTCTATATTCCGCGATTAATTATCATGATAATAAAAAAATATTACCGCTTATTTTATAGATTTCCTAAATAATTGTTCCTTATACTTGCATAGTTGGCTGCATAATATTCAACCCAAATGTGACGTCATTTTGGCTTCACTCATTTTGCTTTACACCGCGTCCACTCGTAAGACATCGTTGTTACACGCTGTCGAGCTGACGTATCACTGACAGTTGACAACAAATGTCATCCAGATTATTACCAACACAATTTTTTAGTGACATTAATATAGGGTTTTTTGTTTTAACCAACTTAGAAAAATTAAAATTTGTTTGTTGTTTTTCTATATTCCGCGATTAGTTATCATGATAATAAAAAAATATTACCGCTTATTTTATTTATTTTGTAGATTTCCTAAATAATTGTTCCTTATACTTGCATAGTTGGCTGCATAATATTCAACCCAAATGTGACGTCATGTTGGCTTCACTCATTTTGCTTTGCACCGCGTCCACTCGTAAGACATCGTTATTACACGCTGTCGAGCTGTCGAGCTGACGTATCACTGACAGTTGACAACAAATGTCATCCAGGTTATTACCAACACAATTTTTTAGTGACATTAATATAGGGTTTTCTGTTTTAACCAACTTAGAAAAATTAAAAAAAAATTTTGTTGTTTTTCTATATTCCGCGATTAATTATCATGATAATAAAAAAATATTACCGCTTATTTTATTTATTTTGTAGATTTCCTAAATAATTGTTCCTTATACTTGCATAGTTGGCTGCATAATATTCAACCCAAATGTGACGTCATGTTGGCTTCACTCATTTTGCTTTGCACCGCGTCCACTCGTAAGACATCGTTATTACACGCTGTCGAGCTGACGTATCACTGACAGTTGACAACAAATGTCATCCAGGTTATTACCAACACAATTTTTTAGTGACATTAATATAGGGTTTTTTGTTTTAACCAACTTAGAAAAATTAAAATTTGTTTGTTGTTTTTCTGTATTCCGCGATTAATTATCATGATAATAAAAAAATATTACCGCTTATTTTATTTATTTTGTAGATTTCCTAAATAATTGTTCCTTATACTTGCATAGTTGGCTGCATAATATTCAACCCAAATGTGACGTCATGTTGGCTTCACTCATTTTGCTTTGCACCGCGTCCACTCGTAAGACATCGTTATTACACGCTGTCGAGCTGACGTATCACTGACAGTTGACAACAAATGTCATCCAGGTTATTACCAACACAATTTTTTAGTGACATTAATATAGGGTTTGTTGTTTTAACCAACTTAGAAAAATTAAAATTTGTTTGTTGTTTTTCTGTATTCCGCGATTAATTATCATGATAATAAAAAAATATTACCGCTTATTTTATTTATTTTGTAGATTTCCTAAATAATTGTTCCTTATACTTGCATAGTTGGCTGCATAATATTCAACCCAAATGTGACGTCATGTTGGCTTCACTCATTTTGCTTTGCACCGCGTCCACTCGTAAGACATCGTTATTACACGCTGTCGAGCTGACGTATCACTGACAGTTGACAACAAATGTCATCCAGGTTATTACCAACACAATTTTTTAGTGACATTAATATAGGGTTTGTTGTTTTAACCAACTTAGAAAAATTAAAATTTGTTTGTTGTTTTTCTGTATTCCGCGATTAATTATCATGATAATAAAAAAATATTACCGCTTATTTTATTTATTTTGTAGATTTCCTAAATAATTGTTCCTTATACTTGCATAGTTGGCTGCATAATATTCAACCCAAATGTGACGTCATGTTGGCTTCACTCATTTTGCTTTGCACCGCGTCCACTCGTAAGACATCGTTATTACACGCTGTCGAGCTGACGTATCACTGACAGTTGACAACAAATGTCATCCAGGTTATTACCAACACAATTTTTTAGTGACATTAATATAGGGTTTTTTGTTTTAACCAACTTAGAAAAATTAAAATTTGTTTGTTGTTTTTCTGTATTCCGCGATTAATTATCATGATAATAAAAAAATATTACCGCTTATTTTATTTATTTTGTAGATTTCCTAAATAATTGTTCCTTATACTTGCATAGTTGGCTGCATAATATTCAACCCAAATGTGACGTCATGTTGGCTTCACTCATTTTGCTTTGCACCGCGTCCACTCGTAAGACATCGTTATTACACGCTGTCGAGCTGACGTATCACTGACAGTTGACAACAAATGTCATCCAGGTTATTACCAACACATTTTTTTAGTGACATTAATATAGGGTATTTTGTTTTAACCAACTTAGAAAAATTAAAATTTGTTTGTTGTTTTTCTGTATTCCGCGATTAATTTTCATGATAATAAAAAAAATTACCGCTTGTTTTATTTATTTTGTAGATTTCGTAAATAATTGTTCCTTATACTTGCATAGTTGGCTGCATAATATTCAACCCAAATGTGACGTCATGTTGGCTTCACTCATTTTGCTTTGCACCGCGTCCACTCGTAAGACATCGTTGTTACACTCTGTCGAGCTGACGTATCACTGACAGTTGACAACAAATGTCATCCAGGTTATTACCAACACAATTTTTTAGTGACATTAATGTAGGGTTTTTTGTTTTAACCAACTTAGAAAAATTAAAATTTGTTTGTTGTTTTTCTGAATTCCGCGATTAATTATCATGATAATAAAAAAATATTACCGCTTTTTTTATTTATTTTGTAGATTTCCTAAATAATTGTTCCTTATACTTGCATAGTTGGCTGCATAATATTCAACCCAAATGTGACGTCATGTTGGCTTCACTCATTTTGCTTTGCACCGCGTCCACTCGTAAGACATCGTTGTTACACGCTGTCGAGCTGACGTATCACTGACAGTTGACAACAAATGTCATCCAGGTTATTACCAACACAATTTTTTAGTGGCATTAATATAGGGTATTTTGTTTTAACCAACTTAGAAAAATTAAAATTTGTTTGTTGTTTTTCTATATTCCGCGATTAGTTATCATGATAATAAAAAAATATTACCGCTTATTTTATTTATTTTGTAGATTTCCTAAATAATTGTTCCTTATACTTGCATAGTTGGCTGCATAATATTCAACCCAAATGTGACGTCATGTTGGCTTCACTCATTTTGCTTTGCACCGCGTCCACTCGTAAGACATCGTTGTTACACGCTGTCGAGCTGACGTATCACTGACAGTTGACAACAAATGTCATCCAGGTTATTACCAACACAATTTTTAGTGACATTAATATAGGGTATTTTGTTTTAACCAACTTAGAAAAATTAAAATTTGTTTGTTGTTTTTCTATATTCCGCGATTAGTTATCATTATAATAAAAAAATATTACCGCTTATTTTATTTATTTTGTAGATTTCCTAAATAATTGTTCCTTATACTTGCATAGTTGGCTGCATAATATTCAACCCAAATGTGACGTCATGTTGGCTTCACTCATTTTGCTTTGCACCGCGTCCACTCGTAAGACATCGTTGTTACACGCTGTCGAGCTGACGTATCACTGACAGTTGACAACAAATGTCATCCAGGTTATTACCAACACAATTTTTTAGTGACATTAATATAGGGTATTTTGTTTTAACCAACTTAGAAAAATTAAAATTTGTTTGTTGTTTTTCTATATTCCGCGATTAGTTATCATTATAATAAAAAAATATTACCGCTTATTTTATTTATTTTGTAGATTTCCTAAATAATTGTTCCTTATACTTGCATAGTTGGCTGCATAATATTCAACCCAAATGTGACGTCATGTTGGCTTTACTCATTTTGCTTTGCACCGCGTCCACTCGTAAGACATCGTTATTACACGCTGTCGAGCTGACGTATCACTGACAGTTGACAACAAATGTCATCCACGTTATTACCAACACATTTTTTTAGTGACATTAATATAGGGTATTTTGTTTTAACCAACTTAGAAAAATTAAAATTTGTTTGTTGTTTTTCTATATTCCGCGATTAATTATCATGATAATAAAAAAATATTACCGCTTGTTTTATTTATTTTGTAGATTTCGTAAATAATTGTTCCTTATACTTGCATAGTTGGCTGCATAATATTCAACCCAAATGTGACGTCATTTTGGCTTCACTCATTTTGCTTTACACCGCGTCCACTCGTAAGACATCGTTGTTACACTCTGTCGAGCTCACGTATCACTGACAGTTGACAACAAATGTCATCCAGGTTATTACCAACACAATTTTTTAGTGACATTAATATAGGGTTTTTTGTTTTAACCAACTTAGAAAAATTAAAATTTGTTTGTTGTTTTTCTGTATTCCGCGATTAATTATCATGATAATAAAAAAATATTAACGCTTATTTTATTTACTTTGTAGATTTCCTAAATAATTGTTCCTTATACTTGCATAGTTGGCTGCATAATATTCAACCCAAATGTGACGTCATGTTGGCTTCACTCATTTTGCTTTGCACCGCGTCCACTCGTAAGACATCGTTGTTACACGCTGTCGAGCTGACGTGTCACTGACAGTTGACAACAAATGTAATTAAAATTTAAATATATCTATGTCGAACTCCACAAACTTTAATAACTGAAGGATTACTAATGGTACATGTTTCGGCAGAATGCTTCTGCCATCATCAGCCCTAATTTAACAAGAGATTAATGATACAATTGATGAATTACAAGAGGGGTTCTTACCTTAAAGAATATAAAAAATTATGACATTGACGTAATTTTGAATTAAATTTGACGTTTTCAAAGGGTTACATGATTTTTAAAAGATTTCGTAAAAACAACATTTTATAAATGTAAAAATTAAAAATGGATCAAAGAGAATCTGGTAAGTTTGTTTGAGTGAAAAATTAAAATAGTGAATTAATAATGGGATTATTGAAGTTATTCTGTTCATTTAAACAAGATCTGTTTTCCAGTTTCAAGGCTTTCCTTATTTCCAAAGTCTCGAGAAAATCTAATTTCCGGCCTTTATTGCATTTATGAATCAATTTGGAATTTGATGGTGAAAAACTATGCTTCGTTATTAATATATGGTTGGCGAAAGAAGAAGGTGTTGATGGTGGAGGATCAAGATCTGTGTTGTTATAGATGTGCCTGAAATGTTCTTTAATACGGTCTGATATTTTGCGACCTGTCTGACCTATGTAGAATGACTCACAAGTAGAGCAGCTTAATTTGTATACACCTGATGATGATTTGTAATCTAATGGATCTTTATTTTTAATAAAAAATCTGGATAAGTTGTTATCTGTTTTAAATGAAACTTTAAAACCGTTTTTCTTAAGTATTTTAGAACATTTCTCTGAGACGACGCCAAAATATGTTAATGAATTTGAAAAGGAAATTGTTTCTGAAGGATTTTTAACCAAGTAGTGTGTGTACTTGAATTTGTTACAGTATCTATAGTATAATTTATTTATAGTTTTTAAAGAATATCCATTATTTGAAGCGATTTGTTTAATGTTATTAAGTTCTGTTTGAAAAGATGAATCTGATAGTGGTATAGAAAATAATCGGTGGAAAAAGGAATGAAAAGCTGCAAATTTATGGGAAACAGGGTGACAAGAGTCAAAAGGTATTACGCAATCTGTGATACTAGGTTTTCTATAAATGTCAAATTCAAAACTATTATTATTTCTAGTGATTAACAAGTCTAAAAAGGGGATTTGGGAATTGATTTCAATTTCAACGGTGAATTTAATGGATTGGTTTAAAGAATTTAAGTTGCTGAGTGCGTTATCAAGTTCAGAATCAGATCCTTTGAATAAAACAATTATGTCATCTACATATCTGTACCAAAAGAGAAAATGATCTTTAAAAGGTGAAGAAGTTAAAAACTGATCTTCCAAGTTATTCATGAATATTTCTGCTAAAAGAGGTGACAAATTAGAGCCCATTGCTAAGCCTGAGTCTTGTGAATAAAAATTATTATTAAATTGAAAGAAATTTTGATCTAGGACAGTCTCACAAAGTGAATGTAAATTTAGTGCATGTATGGTTGGCATATTAGAATTAAATAGTAGGTTTTTTAAAATTAATAAGCAAGATTTGGGTGGGATGCTGGGGAATAAATTAACTACGTCAAATGAAACAAGTCTAGTGTCTGATGGAATTTGGAAATTTCTAATTTTGGAGCAAAGATCTATTGAGTTTTTTTTTTATTGCAAATTTGTTATTAAAATCTAAATGTTGTCTAAGAATTGTATTAAGCCATTTTGAAAGTATTGATACAGGTGAATTAACAAACGAAACTACTGGTCTAATGGGAAAAGGTTGAGTTTTATGTATTTTAGGTAGACCGTATAGTCTAGGTATGCAAGGATTCATGGGTATTAGTGTGAAAGCTTTTGGGTCAAAATATTTAATAGTTTCTGAAACGTCTTTGAGCGTAGATTTAAGGTTGGAAACAAATTTTGAAGTAGGATCTTTTTTGAGTTTTGTAAAGTCACCAGATTTTAAGAAATTCTCTACTTTGTTTAAGTAATCTTGTTTGTTAAGTATTACCAAACAATTACCCTTGTCAGCTTTACTAATACAAATGTTGTTTTCTTTAATTTTTGTTTTTAAGCTTTTAATCATGTTTGAATCTGAAATGTTCTTTGTGATATTGTCTTTAGATAAGGTAGTTAATGTAGTTACTAGTGATGGAATGGTATCGGGTATCAATGGTGTATTATAATGATTGGTGATTATTTCTGTTTCAACTGCAAGTGTTTCTTTTACGTGTTGGATATTTAATGGTTGGACATTGTATTTAAGGCCTTTGGAAAGAAAATTAATTTCAGACTCTGAAAATAAGGTATTACTGTCATTTAAAACTCTATTGTGAAATTTATGAATTTGCAATAAAAAACTCAATAGATCTTTGCTCCAAAATTAGAAATTTCCAAATTCCATCAGACACTAGACTTGTTTCATTTGACGTAGTTAATTTATTCCCCAGCATCCCACCCAAATCTTGCTTATTAATTTTAAAAAACCTACTATTTAATTCTAATATGCCAACCATACATGCACTAAATTTACATTCACTTTGTGAGACTGTCCTAGATCAAAATTTCTTTCAATTTAATAATAATTTTTATTCACAAGACTCAGGCTTAGCAATGGGCTCTAATTTGTCACCTCTTTTAGCAGAAATATTCATGAATAACTTGGAAGATCAGTTTTTAACTTCTTCACCTTTTAAAGATCATTTTCTCTTTTGGTACAGATATGTAGATGACATAATTGTTTTATTCAAAGGATCTGATTCTGAACTTGATAACGCACTCAGCAACTTAAATTCTTTAAACCAATCCATTAAATTCACCGTTGAAATTGAAATCAATTCCCAAATCCCCTTTTTAGACTTGTTAATCACTAGAAATAATAATAGTTTTGAATTTGACATTTATAGAAAACCTAGTATCACAGATTGCGTAATACCTTTTGACTCTTGTCACCCTGTTTCCCATAAATTTGCAGCTTTTCATTCCTTTTTCCACCGATTATTTTCTATACCACTATCAGATTCATCTTTTCAAACAGAACTTAATAACATTAAACAAATCGCTTCAAATAATGGATATTCTTTAAAAACTATAAATAAATTATACTATAGATACTGTAACAAATTCAAGTACACACACTACTTGGTTAAAAATCCTTCAGAAACAATTTCCTTTTCAAATTCATTAACATATTTTGGCGTCGTCTCAGAGAAATGTTCTAAAATACTTAAGAAAAACGGTTTTAAAGTTTCATTTAAAACAGATAACAACTTATCCAGATTTTTTATTAAAAATAAAGATCCATTAGATTACAAATCATCATCAGGTGTATACAAATTAAGCTGCTCTACTTGTGAGTCATTCTACATAGGTCAGACAGGTCGCAAAATATCAGACCGTATTAAAGAACATTTCAGGCACATCTATAACAACACAGATCTTGATCCTCCACCATCAACACCTTCTTCTTTCGCCAACCATATATTAATAACGAAGCATAGTTTTTCACCATCAAATTCCAAATTGATTCATAAATGCAATAAAGGCCGGAAATTAGATTTTCTCGAGACTTTGGAAATAAGGAAAGCCTTGAAACTGGAAAACAGATCTTGTTTAAATGAACAGAATAACTTCAATAATCCCATTATTAATTCACTATTTTAATTTTTCACTCAAACAAACTTACCAGATTCTCTTTGATCCATTTTTAATTTTTACATTTATAAAATGTTGTTTTTACGAAATCTTTTAAAAATCATGTAACCCTTTGAAAACGTCAAATTTAATTCAAAATTACGTCAATGTCATAATTTTTTATATTCTTTAAGGTAAGAACCCCTCTTGTAATTCATCAATTGTATCATTAATCTCTTGTTAAATTAGGGCTGATGATGGCAGAAGCATTCTGCCGAAACATGTACCATTAGTAATCCTTCAGTTATTAAAGTTTGTGGAGTTCGACATAGATATATTTAAATTTTAATTTAAATTTACTCCACTTGGATTTAAGGACATTCTTCTTGTTAACAAATGTAATCCCAGTTATTACCAACACAATTTTTTTTTACATTAATATAGGGTTTTTTGTCTTAACCAACTTATAAAAATTAAAAATCGTTTGTTGTTTTTTTTGTATTCCGCTATTAATTATCATGATAATAAAAAATATGTTACCGCTTATTTTATCTACTTTGTAGATTTCCAAAATAATTTTGTTCCTTATACCATTTTGCTTTGCACTGCATCTACTCATAAGACATCGTTGTTACACGCTGTCGAGCTGACGTGTCACTGACAGTTGACAACAAATGTCATCCAAGTTATTACCAACACATTTTTTTTACATTAATATAGGGTTTTTTGTTTTAACCAACTCAGAAAAATTAAAAATCGTTTGATGTTTTTTTGTGTTCCGCAATTAATTATCATGATAATAAAAAATATGTTACCGCTTATTTTATCTACTTTGTAGATTTCCTAAATAATTTTGTTCCTTATACCATTTTGCTTTGCACCGCATCTACTCGTAAGACATCGTTGTTACACGCTGTCGAGCTGACGTGTCACTGACAGTTGACAACAAATGTAATGCCAGTTATTACCAACACATTTTTTTTACATTAATATAGGGTTTTTTGTTTTAACCAACTTAGAAAAATTAAAAATCGTTTGTTGTTTTTTTTTTGTGTTCCGCAATTAATTATTATGATAATAAAAAAATGTTACCGCTTATTTTATCTACTTTGTAGATTTCCTAAATAGTTTTGTTTCTTATACCATTTTTCTTTGCACCGCATCTACTCGTAAGACATCGTTGTTACACGCTGTCGAGCTGACGTGTCACTGACAGTTGACAACAAATGTAATGCCAGTTATTACCAACACATTTTTTTTTACATTAATATAGGGTTTTTTGTTTTAACCAACTTAGAAAAATTAAAAATCGTTTGTTGTTTTTTTTTGTGTTCCTCAATTAATTATCATGATAATAAAAAAATGTTACCGGTTATTTTATCTACTTTGTAGATTTCCTAAATAGTTTTGTTTCTTATACCATTTTGCTTTGCACCGCATCTACTCGTAAGACATCGTTGTTACACGCTGTCGAGCTGACGTGTCACTGACAGTTGACAACAAATGTTATCCGAATTATTACCAACACAATTTTTTCTTTACGTTAATATAGGGTTTTTTGTTTTAACCAACTTAGAAAAATTAAAAATCGTTTGTTGTTTTTTTGTATTCCGCAATTAATTATCATGATAATAAAAAAATAGGTTACCGCTTATTTTATTTACTTTGTAGATTTCCTAAATAATTTTGTTCCTTATACCATTTTTCTTTGCACCGCATTTACTCGTAAGACATCGTTGTTACACGCTGTCGAGCTGACGTGTCACTGACAGTTGACAACAAATGTAATGCCAGTTATTACCAACACATTTTTTTTTACATTAATATAGGGTTTTTTGTTTTAACCAACTTAGAAAAATTAAAAATCGTTTGTTGTTTTTTTTTGTGTTCCTCAATTAATTATCATGATAATAAAAAAATGTTACCGGTTATTTTATCTACTTTGTAGATTTCCTAAATAGTTTTGTTTCTTATACCATTTTGCTTTGCACCGCATCTACTCGTAAGACATCGTTGTTACACGCTGTCGAGCTGACGTGTCACTGACAGTTGACAACAAATGTTATCCGAATTATTACCAACACAATTTTTTCTTTACGTTAATATAGGGTTTTTTGTTTTAACCAACTTAGAAAAATTAAAAATCGTTTGTTGTTTTTTTGTATTCCGCAATTAATTATCATGATAATAAAAAAATAGGTTACCGCTTATTTTATTTACTTTGTAGATTTCCTAAATAATTATTGTTCCTTATACCATTTTTCTTTGCACCGCATTTACTCGTAAGACATCGTTGTTACACGCTGTCGAGCTGACGTGTCACTGACAGTTGACAACAAATGTAATGCCAGTTATTACCAACACATTTTTTTTTACATTAATATAGGGTTTTTTGTTTTAACCAACTTAGAAAAATTAAAAATCGTTTGTTGTTTTTTTTTGTGTTCCTCAATTAATTATCATGATAATAAAAAAATGTTACCGGTTATTTTATCTACTTTGTAGATTTCCTAAATAGTTTTGTTTCTTATACCATTTTGCTTTGCACCGCATCTACTCGTAAGACATCGTTGTTACACGCTGTCGAGCTGACGTGTCACTGACAGTTGACAACAAATGTTATCCGAATTATTACCAACACAATTTTTTCTTTACGTTAATATAGGGTTTTTTGTTTTAACCAACTTAGAAAAATTAAAAATCGTTTGTTGTTTTTTTGTATTCCGCAATTAATTATCATGATAATAAAAAAATAGGTTACCGCTTATTTTATTTACTTTGTAGATTTCCTAAATAATTATTGTTCCTTATACCATTTTTCTTTGCACCGCATCTACTCGTAAGACATCATTGTTACACGCTGTCGAGCTGACGTGTCACTGACAGTTGACAACAAATGTAATCCCAGTTATTACCAACACAATTTTTTTTACATTAATATAGGGTTTTTTGTTTTAACCAACTTATAAAAATTAAAAATCGTTTGTTGTTTTTTTTTGTATTCCGCTATTAATTATCATGATAATAAAAAATATGTTACCGCTTATTTTATCTACTTTGTAGATTTCCAAAATAATTTTGTTCCTTATACCATTTTGCTTTGCACCGCATCTACTCGTAAGACATCGTTGTTACACGCTGTCGAGCTGACGTGTCACTGACAGTTGACAACAAATGTTATCCGAATTATTACCAACACAATTTTTTCTTTACGTTAATATAGGGTTTTTTGTTTTAACCAACTTAGAAAAATTAAAAATCGTTTGTTGTTTTTTTGTATTCCGCAATTAATTATCATGATAATAAAAAAATAGGTTACCGCTTATTTTATTTACTTTGTAGATTTCCTAAATAATTATTGTTCCTTATACCATTTTTCTTTGCACCGCATCTACTCGTAAGACATCATTGTTACACGCTGTCGAGCTGACGTGTCACTGACAGTTGACAACAAATGTAATCCCAGTTATTACCAACACAATTTTTTTTTACATTAATATAGGGTTTTTTGTTTTAACCAACTTATAAAAATTAAAAATCGTTTGTTGTTTTTTTTTGTATTCCGCTATTAATTATCATGATAATAAAAAATATGTTACCGCTTATTTTATCTACTTTGTAGATTTCCAAAATAATTTTGTTCCTTATACCATTTTGCTTTGCACCGCATCTACTCGTAAGACATCGTTGTTACACGCTGTCGAGCTGACGTGTCACTGACAGTTGACAACAAATGTTATCCGAATTATTACCAACCTTTTACCAACACAATTTTTTCTTTACGTTAATATAGGGTTTTTTGTTTTAACCAACTTAGAAAAATTAAAAATTGTTTGTTGTTTTTTTGTATTCCGCTATTAATTATCATGGTAATAAAAAAATATGTTACAGCTTATTTTATTTACTTTGTAGATTTCCTAAATAATTTTGTTCCTTATACCATTATATTATATTTGGAGAAGGCAATAAAATCTTGATTGTAATTATAACAGGTGGAAATAACCTATCTTTAGTTTATTTGACAGGTAATTGACTGTCAAATTTGTTATAGGATAATGACGTCATACAATAATAATGATTGAGATGGCGATGGTTAAACCAGTCAAAGCTACCCTGTAAATGTAAATGCAAGACGAACATTTGAATTTCCATGACTTGCTCCAAATATTTTTTTAACAGGTGTTAGATTATTATTATTATTTGTATACATAAAATGGCATCCCGATCAAATATGCAAAATTTTTCGACCGGACCTTTTCTCTATATCAGTTGTTTATCAATTGCAGATAGCAAAAAATGGAAGAAAAACGTTTCGGTGTAAAAACCAGCCTTTTAAACGAACTGAAATTATTTCAATGCAAGTTAAAGAAGAAGCGCAAGATGACTGTTTAACAAGGCCTTATTTTAGACGGTCATAATCATCACATTTCAAGAAACAACTATACTGATTGTGGGCCGAGAAATATCACAATAAACTTGTATGGAATCGTCGAATTGAAGTTAACATTTAAACAACTCTTTCATAGAGAGATGTAGGTGTAATAGTGAGATTCATTACTTAGCGCCCACGCTCTAATATAAATTTTGAAAATTCTGTACGTGTGAATCAGGATTTTTATCAAGGACAGTCGTAGTGGGGACAATCTGGTTGCAAAATTATTTGATAGATAGATAGTTTGGTAGGTTAAGAGGCTGTCAGAGCAACTGAATTAGAAAAAGTTTGTAGCTATAACGCGTGGTACAGACTTTCAATTAAACCACCTTGAGCATTTGAGGTTATGCAAAAGTTGTTTAAATCGACGTTCATTTTCTGAGTCTAAGAACACGTTTTGAAGTCATGGTTCAACATGATTCAAACTAGGGAGGTTAAAGCTAACTACACTTGGATGAAACGTAAAGTACATGAGAACAAAAATTACAACGAATGACGGTAACCTCACTATTTCGAGCCAATTGTTGACATGTCATTAGCACGTGCGTTTGTTTGGAAAAGTCCCCACTTTCGGTGACGTCACGATTTGTCCAGTCCATTCTGCTCGAAGATTCTGCTATTTGCACTTGTGCGTCTGTCTGTACAAATGGCAGCTTGGGAATGAAGTTAGTAATTTTGCTGCCAATCTCTAAGAGCAAAGAAACTAAACGGAAATCTACCAACCTAACTTTTTATTTAGTGGGCGCTAAGAAATGAATCCAAAGTAAAGGCTTCCCCCACTGCATTTAAAGCGACTGACGTCTCTTTATGGCTGTATCACTTTGTGTAGTTCAGTCATTCTCCACGCAGAATAAGGTCACTAGATGAAAAATTCTCTTTACTTTTTTTTAGAAAGGGAATGTTTCATCTAGTGATCTTAACGCAGAATATGGCCCCTTACCTTATGCTTTTCGATACTAGCGTGAATCATTTGGCTTATGGGATTTTCGAAAAGTGATATGGTCACAAAGACACGTCAGTTGCTTTAAATGCAGTGGGCCATGGTAAAAGCAAACTTTTCATTTTACAACTTTTTTGTTACAGTTCTGGTGATTGGACACTCTGTTGGACACCCAGTCCTGAAAGAGGAGGTTAATATGTTAATATGTAAGGTGGCAATGTACTGGGATTGGCGTATCATTACTGGGAAGTGGCCGAGATGATTAGTTATTTTCTTTTCCTTAAATCACCTTTAATTCTGTTTCTATTAAGAAACAAATTAATTAATGCTTTACTTATTTGTCCTGTGTAAAAAAGATAAGGCGATAACTCATAATTCGTATTCAATAATAAAAAATTAGGGCAAGATCCTTGAAATATGTTAATTTTTAAATATACGTTAAAAACAAGACAAAACTGTTCAAAACCGGTAACCGTTCGATACAAAAACTCGTAGATGAAAAATAACTACGCAAACTTCCTAATAGCCAAATAATAAATACATGATCGGTTGCTAATTTCCAAAGGTCTCGCTCGTTGCGCTCGATAGACTCCGCCCTCACGCATCTCGGGGTCCATGAGGTTTTGAACTAACTATAACTAACTTCGCTTTTATTTGGAATCGTCAAACGTCTGTTGTTTTGACCCATTTTTGACCATGCCTTTTATGCTTGGTCTTGCATTTTCATATTGATTGGTGAATTTTAGAATATAATAATATAAAAAGTAAAGTTGCGCCAGAAAAACAGTAACGGTATTTAAAAATTCTATGCTCTGGTTGGCCTGGTCAGAGGAATCTGCAAATGGATTAGGTTTACCATTATCTACGGTTGGTGCACCTGTTTTGAAAGCGGGCAAGCCCATATTCTCCCCATAATTTAAAAACGGGGCGTACCTGAATTATTGATTTAAATGAATTATGAATTTCCGCTAACAACCCTCTTTTTTACTCTTCTCACAAAATCATTATTGTGAATCGACCGGAATGAACAAACGGATTTGTAGGTTATGTCTGACCTACCCTTCGGTTTGTTTCTCTCTTGTGGATAACAATTTCTCAGAAATGCTGGAAGCATTGACATCAATAAAGGTGAGTGAGACAAGATCTGTTTTACACTGCTTTATGTTAACATTGCAGGTTAGTTCAGACGATGTCTTGTCTACAATTTCTTGTTTTAAGTGCTTATTGAACATGAAATTGGCGTTCAATATTCAGCAGAATATTTTGAAAGCTGATGAAAAGCTGAAGGACGTTTCTCTTTTGAATAATGTGGAGGTAAAACTAGAGGTTCAAGATGTAATGTTAAATCCTGAGACACCACAGTTGTCACCCCTTGAAGAACTGCCAAAGTTCTGTTGCTCTAGTTGTGTCATATGTGGGTTAGAAAAGGAGGGCAGTGATTTAGCCAAGCATGTTGAAGAACATTTTAATAGTGAACAAATCTGTGATTATTGTAACAAGTCATTTAGCAACATTAATGAGTACAAGGGGCATGTAGCAAATAAGCACAAAGAGTGCAAAGACAAGAGTCACAAATGTGAAAAGTGTAATGTCACATTTCACTACAGAAGTTTGTATAATCTCCATATGACCCAAGTCCATCAAGTGCAACAGGAAAACTCAAAACAGGCTGTGTTAGTTTTAGAAACAGATGATAAGCGAAAAAGTTCATACACTTGTGATGTGTGTGACAAACATTTTAAGAGTAGGAAACAATTAATTGGACATTCACATGAAAAGAAGAAGTGTCCCATTTGTAGTGCTGTAATTAGCAAGAGTAACTTCAGGAAACATTTACTCAACCATTCTTCAGGTCCTCAAATATGTGAACTCTGTGGAGCAACTCTCAAGAGCTTGGAGAGCTTAAGAGGTCACTTGTCTCACACCCACAGTACAATGATCTACAATTGTGATGAATGTGACAGAGTCTTCAGAAAACGCTATGCTTACATTTTACATAAGAAGAAACATTCTGGTAATATTCTAACTTTATTGGACCAGATATTTTACAAGCAGTTTCAGGTGAGAAGGCACACATTTGTGAAACTTGTGGTAAAGCTTTTCTGACATTTTTCTATCTGAATAAACATATTAAATCAAAGCATTTGAAATTGCGGCCTTTTGTTTGTAAATATTGTCAGAAAGCTTTCTCCAGCAAGTTTGCTCTCACCACCCATGTGAGACAACACACCAATGAAACACCTTACAAATGTGAAGTTTGTGGGGAAGGATTTCGACAGAATGTGTCACTGAAGGCCCATAGGAAATCCAAACATAATATTGTGGAAGAGAAGACTTGTGCTTGTCCCGTTTGTGGAAAATTGTTTGGATGTGAACAAGCTATTATTAGCCATATGAGACTGCATTGAGTGTATGCGTTGTTATTTGAATAAAAACTGATAGAAAGCAGCATTAAATAATAATTAATAACAATAGTCTCCCAATTTCAAATTACACAGTGCAAATCAAGTGTGGCTTGGTGTACTGTTGGTTGCATTCAGTCCACAGGTCGCCATTTTCTGTTATTGTTTAGTCGCATTTTTTAATTAGTTTTATTGAATTAGTTCAACTGAAATGAGGATGTCGATTTAACACGAGTGACAAGAGCCCCCATGGTCAACAAATAATGAAATTAACTGTTAAAAGTAAGTTAACACTTTCCTCACATAACCTCACTTTTTGTTAACATTTTCTTTCAGATTGGACGGGGGTAGCTACTTGGCGCTGGGTGGCAAACGACGATAACTGCGGTATTTGTCGTATGGCCTTCGATGGTTGCTGCCCTGACTGCAAGTTACCAGGTGATGATTGTCCTCTAGTTTGGGGCCAGTGTTCACATTGTTTTCACATGCATTGTATTGTTAAATGGCTCCAATCTCAGCCCGTTAACCAGCAGTGTCCTATGTGCAGACAACCGTGGAAGTTTAACAATAAATAAAAGGTAATTAATTATTTGGAGTTTGAGGTATAGCATACATTACAGATTTCTGCTACAATGATTAGTAATTTTGTTGTTAATTAGTCAAATGTGATATATTGTACTTACTGTTATAAATGGTCTTCATACATCCAAGTAGGCATAAATTTTGTGTCCCACAGGCAACCTGATTAATTTATGAAGACCTGATATAAAATTAATTCACAATATTATTAAAGTTGGTTTGGTCTGTAATATGCATAAGATCTAATCTACAAAATATGGTAAGTACGGTAATGTGGTAACTACAAAAACCACATTTGGCAATTATATTAATTTTGGTCCACTGAAATTTATTAATAAATGTAAATGTTTGGCAATGTATATTTTTGGAAAATATTCATCAATTTACTTTAGCTCCACTGAAATTTACTTAATATAAAATATAAGTCCCCTTTTATCAGGGCAATAAAGTGATGCAATCAGAAAGAAATATATAAAAAGAGATGTCCCAGAATTGGGGTTCCTTTCATGCACGTTTTTTTAGCTACATATTTTAATTTAAAGAGGCTTGCACAGTTACATAGTCATGATTAGAAAAAGTGTAGATTAATTTTGGCCATTAAGTTGGCAGAATGACATTTATAAATGTAATATTAGTTTTAATGGAAATTGTATTACTTTCAGAGTCTCTGCAATATTGAAAATATTCTTGGGTGATACGACATCAGTGAGTAAAGCAAAACTGAATTTAATACATATTTTGATTTGAATATAATATGAGAATATTTTCCCGATAATTTCTTGTTATATAAACTAAGTAATTAGTGTGGTAATGAAATGGTTCTTTTTTGTAGTTTGCATACATTTTTATCTTCTTGAGAAACCGGTAGAATTTTAATATTCTGAAAAATCGTTTAAACTTTCTGCGACAACCTTATGTAACAGTTTTTTCTTAAATTGAAAGAAATGTTTAATTAATTCTAATTTTTGAAAAGCACATACACGAACGGCTCACTTGAATACAATTCCACTTCTGATGTAAACACGAATTTTATTGTAGTTATCCAATAAAAACAAGCATTAAAGTAATAAAATGCTGTTTAAGAATTTTTTTTATTGTCCCTGCAAGATACGATAATTGGCAATAAATAATGAATTATGTTGTTTGTGTATTTTTTATTTATTAAAGGTGAATAAAATGTATGCTTCACACATTTGTGAAGACTAGTAAATGAACTAATTTTATAAATTAATTCACAGATTCATTCTACGCACGGTTAAAGTGAATGCCTCTCCTTTGTGTAAAGGTTCAATATGTAATGTCATTATTACATCACAGAATCACTTAGAGGGACTAATGGCCAAATTAATAATGTAATGCAACTCCCGCGCATTGTTTGAGAAATTATAAGGATTCGGAGAATATTAATGCAACGTGATCTTTTAGTGTCTGTACTTGTTTTGTACTCTACGAAGGCGCTGAACGGACATGGATGGAAAAACTCACACCGTTTTTTTTTTCTGACAATTCCCACTTTTTTCTGGCAATTGCGACAGGGGTAGGACGATGGCGCTGTTTTGTTGCCCAAACTTCAAATTTGAAATACTGTCCACATTTCGAGTTTCACGTACAGGGAAATATGACCGTTTTGGAGTATGCGCGAAGCACCAATTTCAATGATCCACAGAAAAACTAATTTCTACAGACGGTAACTTCCGTGGGTCACTGAAATTGGTGCCTCGTGCTACGCGATTGACCACTTAAAGAGACATACTCCAAGAAGGTCATATTTCATGTACGTGAAACTCGAAATGTGGAGAGTATCTCACATTTTATGATTTTATGCAGTGGCGGCTCGTGGTTCATTTTACAGGAGGGTCATTTCGAATTATAGCTGTATGTTTATATGGATATGTACGTCAAAAAAATAATGCATTTAAAAAATAAAAAAAATAACTATTATTTTACTTAAAACATCGATTTTTTGTTACCTTTTCGTTGAAATCTGTTATGGATTTTCTATACGCACCGTCCAATTGTGAATATCAACACGTGCTATTGTAGTATAATTCATGGAACTCTTCATGTGCTCTGCCGATATTATTGAGTGTTTTCTTATTTTTTATTTTAAGTCTGACACCGTTCTTAGACCACAGCGAATCATTTCCATTTGAAAAAGTCAACCACACGTAACAATAAAAGGCATTTGCCACTTCACATGCACAAATCCAATACGACAAATCATACATGCCTTTACGACCATTACGGTGAACTTCTTCTTTCCTTGCTTGTCTGTCTAATTTGCATTTCTGGTAGTGGACCATTTGTTTTAAGCTCCAACCGTTTCTCAAAACTTAAATTATGATTACTATTATTTTGGAGTTCTTTTATTGTTTGAAGTACCGACATGAAATTTGAAACACTAGTAGCTAGTCAGATGACTGCAGTGAACTAAAGAGGAATACCATCCTACATATCGTACCTCCTACGAGTAACAATCTGTTAGTTGGACGTCCGACTTTCTATCTTTATCTCAAGCATGCATTACTTCGCTTACATGATTCGATTCTACAATGAGACACCATTGGGCTGTTGACCGTGAAAGCGGAGATGGGGCGTCTTGTTCCCTTGTTTGGTACAATGTAGAAATGCAATAGCTTTGTTTCTGTCGCACTCGTTAGAATTGGCTGCCAGCATTCGCTTAACGAGGGCCGGAGTCGGCTTTGACCCAGGGCGAACTCGACAATCTCCGCGCTCCGCCGTGGATAAAATTCTTCGCGACAACCACTGATTTTATGAATGATAAACAAATTTTCACAGGCGGCAACTTTCGTGGATCACTGAAATTGTTGCCCTGTGCTACGCGAATCACCACTTAAAGAAACACACTCCAAGAAGGCCATATTTTATGTACGTGAAACTCGAAATGTCGAAAGTATCTCATATTTTATGAACGATAAACGAAATCAATTTTTCACAGACGACAACTTCCGTGGATCACCGAAAGTGGGTGAATTGAGAAACATACTCCATATTTCGCTGTACGTGAAACTCGAAATGTATACAGTATTTCATATTTTAAGTTTGGGTAACAAAACAGCATCATCGTCCTACTCATGTCGCTATTGCCAGAAAAAAAGTCGGAATTGCCAGAAAAAGTCAGAATTTCCAAAAAAAGTCGGAATTGCTAGAAAAAAATCGTCAGTTATTTTTCCATTCATGTCCGTTCAACGCCTTCGTAGTAAGATGAGAAAAATAGTTTAAGTGATATTTTTCTTCATACTACAGTGTGATCAATTCAAGTTTTTATCTGGCAGGGTATTTCGTCGAGAATATCTTTATAAGCGATCAAGTTGTGTGCAATTATCTTTGTAGGAATGTAGAACCAGCTTGCTTCATAAAAAAATAGTTGATCGCCCATGTGTCCTAGGTACAGTGTTGTTTGTCATCAGTGTTGCGTTGGGTGTCTATAATTCAAAATACATAGTATGAACATTTACTATATATTTTTTAAATTTTATATTGTGCTGAAATAAACTAACAGAAATTCTCAGCAAAAGTAAGAATGTAATGATTATTCACCACTGTTATTTGAAACCTATCATTAACGATACGCTCGCATCCAGGGCACAGATGTGAGTTGTGACGCAAAACCTACCGTAAAAGGTTGCATTTTTTTAAAAGCACATACACAAACGACTCACTTGTATACGATCCCACTTCTGATGAAAGTAAATAAAATGCTGTTTAAGATATGTCTCGAAAGTTGAACATTTTTTTATTGTCTGCAAGATACGATAATTGACAATAAAGAATGCATGATGTTCTTTGTGTATTTTTTAATAAACTCGAAGGATCGATCTACTTAGACAGTCAAGCTATTTCCACGTAACAGAGAACGAGAACTATTTTGTACGTGAAATAACGTGTTACCTTAAACCAGGGCACAGATGTGAGTTGTGACGCAAAACCTACCGTAAAAGGTACTATTGAGAGCAAAAATCATGGGACAGGTGTCTCTCTAGATACTTCCAAAATTCAATTCTCTCCGGTGTGAATCATTCTTGTCAGAAAAGTCAAACTCAATGTGGCAACTGTCATTGGATTGTCAAGGTAGTTGCACGGTATACAGTATGATCCAAAATATGGATCAATAAGCAAGTTCAAACCTCGGCGAATCTCACTTTATTTTATTTTTTTCTTTATACAAGAAAACAGTACAGCTCAAAAAGTATTTTCTAGAAGACTAAAGAAAATTGAGGTCCGACCTTGTCTTGGCAAACACAGAATTCTTCTAACATGATGTGACGAAATTATTAAAATATTCATTGGAAGTCCAAATTTGTTTCTTTAAAAACTTCCTTATGGGACCTGCCAGATAATTATATTCGTGGCCATCTTTCGGGTTCGTTAACTCTCAAATTACAGGGTGCCGGTTCTTATGGTTCCCGTGAGACAGTATTGCACCCGATGAAGGTTAGGGTTTGGATCGCCCTTTCACGGCTGCTATTAATATGTTTCATCTAAATGTCACTATCTTAAGTATGTTCATAAGTCAGCTTCCTTAATATTATTCTTTCGCCAGATGTGGCAACAGCTCACATTTACTTTTATTGATAACGTATGTCACCAAGATCAATCCGTAGTATTTTTTTTCCACACGTAAGGAATACAGTTTGCAAGGAACCTATTGTTTAGTCACGACATTGTTCTGCTGTGGTAATTAACTGTTACCACATCGAATTATCACATTTGTTTTCGGGGGAACTTTTTTCCATGAGAGGATCCCATTTTACAGTTCCGCGTGAAAATCATGAGCTTTGTGTTTCATCAGTAGCTCCATCACGTTTTGAATATTGAATGCAGTATTCATGTAGGTAGTAGGTTCACGTGTATGTAAATTACAAATTAATTTATAATAAAAGTATGTCGTTGTGAGGTCGTAATCGAGACTGGATGTTCATATGGAGTTCTTACGGTTTCGTTGAAAGTCGATATTAAACGTGTCGTTAAATGCTTAACATCGTGATTTCAATGCCGCATTTGAAAGTTCCAATCCCTTGCGAGTGATGTAGGCGTTAAAAATGAATTACCACCGTACGGAATGCACTGAGCGGAAAAATCTGGTTGACATTTTCCAAAGTCACCGTTACGTTTTCATTCCTTCCGCATGTCATTATTCCTGTTCATCCAATTTGATTAAAATTAATAGAGTATTACTTGATAACGAACGGCGTTCTTTCAGTAGCGGCTTGGCAGGTGAAGTAGGTGAAGTGGTTCTTTCACCTAAAGTCTTCGTTTATTACATGCACGAGATGTTTACAAATTCAAGTAGTGATTATGTAGATTTGTCGGTACATTTTGCCCAATTCGACGTGTGCTGAAAACGCGGGCATTGAAGATCGAGAATTGTATCCCACATAGATGTTTTTTTCGCTGTAGTAATTGAGTCCTCAATATAGCCTTCAGTTACGTTAGATGATTTTCATCCACCGCGCGGCTTTTCAGGCAACTTTCAAATCACAAATATTTTTTTGTATTGTTGATTCAAGAAACTGGAACGCTCATTATTGTAAACACTATTTTGGTTTATCGATTCAACGTCAACACTCCCTTTTTGCTCATATTTTATTTCTTAATTTTTGTTATCCCTTTTTAGAAGCTTTTCCCTATGTAAAAATTTTTCATGTGGACAAACATTGATATTGACCCAAAGGCACCTCCGAGGGCAAACACAATTCAGAGCCTAAAAACGAAATAATAAATCTCCATAGCATTTATTAGGACATTGTCCAATGTCGGAGTTTTGAAGAGAGCTACGTAAAATTGACAGTAAAATAATAAAAGACAGCCAATGACAAATAATTTATACAATTAGCTTACAGGCACCATGTGAAACACCCAAATTCATAAAAAATTGTGGTGGTTTGCCAAAACTTAATTTACGAAGGTGATTTGCTTCCAAGAAAAGAAAATCCTGCACGCCAATGGACCGATATTTATTGTCAGCCAAGGAATTTTTTTGCGATAAAACCTTTAGAAATTACCGTGCGAGCAAAAGTTTCAATATATTTCCCGCAGTGTTTGAGTTGGTTGTATATAATATTCTGGGACACGCAGTATAGATTATTTTAAAAATTTCTACAAATGCAATCCCTATAAACAAATTTTTTAAAGGAATGTACACACGGAAACCAGTGACGCACATCCTGAGAAGGGGGAGACAAGCTGGTAAAATTAACTGACCAACAGTGGGGATAAGGATTACGAATTGGAAAATAATATTAAAAACCGAGATAACTGCAATTGCATGCATGTAAAAGTGAAAAAAAAAAACACCAGTTGAAATTATTTCATTTAGAACTTTCATATAATAATTATGTCCTATTTTCGCTACATTTGAAATTAATTTCGTCTGAACTTCATCTCCTAATACAAAAATTACATCACTTTCCACGGTTATTAGAAAGAATTTACAAATTACGCAACGTTTGATAACAGTGAAATGTCATTCAATTTTTTATCGAGAATGTAAGAATTTACACTGTAATCGCATTTCATTCAGAGCAATTTATGTCAAAATAACTCGTTCCATAACGAGTAAAAAACCATGTCTATAAGCACTTATTGAATATGTATAACAAATAAATCCGCATCGTGGCCACCATGATATTTTTATTACTAAAACAAGCAACTTCAACCTTTTACTGATCAGGGAATACTTTTACTTTCCAAGTCTTGCCGATTTTTAATTCCGCTCAGCAATTTCTCATGCATTTTTTTTGTAATACGAGCCGCCACTGCGTCCGTTCCGCCCGCACCTAATTTCCAGCCGTGCTAAATTACCCTCGGAAAACCGCATGGGAAAGTCATTTTCACTGTTGTTCTGTGGTATTATTTCTGTTTTCATCGAGCACCTATTAACTATTGCATTAAAATTCCCCTTCTACCTGTCGCAAGGCCTCGGCTCGCTTCAGCTGCTTATCGCATTTAGTAGGTTTACAGCGCCCGAGAATGATGTGTGTTTATCGTGTGCGTGAAGTGAATCATCCGAGTGACTAACGTGCGCTACAAAATGATTATGATGCGGTCTACACCCTCCACGAAGATGGGCAAGCCGCCGCCGCCGGTACCGCCAAGACCCAGCAAGACGTTGGTCGCAGAGGCCTTGGCTAAAACTAGAGAAAAAAAAGTTGGTCCCATGAGGACGGCGCCGCCACCACCAGTTGCCAACGAAATCAACAGGTCGAAATCCACTGTCAATGTCAACGTGCAAAAACCTGTACCTTTAGAGAGGTCCATTTCGGAAGATGTCAAGTGCAGTACCAGGACTGTTATATTTCAGTCCCCGAAAATCAAGCCCGAAAACAAGAAACGAGTGGAGGTCAAGAATGAGGAAAAGAAGGTGGATAAAGTGGAAAGAACTGACAGCTTCAAGAACGAAGTAAACAATGACGATACCTCTGGGGAAAACAAACAATGGGACCAAATGTTGAATGACCGCAACCACGTGAACACTTTGATTGATGAGATGTTCGCAAGCGTTTTGGAGGTCTCTAATGAGGAAGACAACAAAATTGTGATCAACACCAACGTTGAGACCAACTCCCCCACAGTCGTAGTAGTAGAGGATAGCAGTAGTAACACATCGACTGCCGAGAAAAAAAAGGTCCAATTTGACGATCGAATGAACCACGAATTGCTAATTTCCGAACTGGAGAGTATGAGGATCGAAGATGAAAAAATCATGAAACGGCAAAGACTGCCCTCGAAGGACATCTACAGTAGTAGTGATAGTGTCGATGTGTCTAAAATTCAGCATTCGGACTGGGTGGAAGTGAGTGATGGACAGGAAGTGAGGTTATCAAGTTGTCAAATCACAATTGAGGATCTTAAAAACGAAGACGACAAGAGTAAATTGAAACTGGACTACGAAAGGTACGAATTTTACGTAATATGTTTTCGTACGCCTTGGGACGTCACTGCTTTATCACGATGTTGCTAAACATTACTTTTGCTATAATTAACGTTGTGAAAGATCCGTTTGGCGAAACTAAAAAGTTTTGGTTAGTTTAAGCATTTTATCGGGGTATCTCGTACTGATTAATTATGAATTTCTGCAAAGGAAGAAAATTGAGAGGTCTTATAAAAAGTAAGAAAATGTTACACAAATTATCATTAATATATTTGCGACATTAATAATTTGATTAGATGTTTTTTTCGTTTAGTACTGATGCAGAATTGACTCGTCTGATCTAAGACGTGTGACTAGAATTATTTCAGGAACGGAAAATATCTAGGGCGATAAATAAATTAATAACTTTTGCATTGATTGTCACAGTGATCAGCCTCCACCTCAATATCACTTTCGCATTCTTTTATTCATCGCGTCTGCAACCTTTACAGACAGCAAAATTGTTTTCGTGTATTAAGCAGCATTAAATAAAATCCTGTTATCTGCACGGATTTTTATAACTGTAATTTTTTTTTAATGAAAGATTATAAATTACCCCAGTAGATTACTTTTAATTTTCATTTCTCATGTTCATTTATTATTTGCTTTTTTTTTTTCGGGGCGCACACCGGTCCATTACAGCCATCGATTTGAACACAGCGTGGGTCGTCTGAGTAAGAAACTGGCTAACTGGGGGGCCAAAGAGCACGTTGGTGTCGGTTCGAATTAGAATGCTGAATTTACATCATTCTTTTAATATTTCATTTCATTTCTGGACGTCTATGTACATATATTTATAGTGACGAGCTATCACTAGTACGGACTAAAAATTTACCACAGTTATTATCAGTTAGGCTCCAGAGTTAGAGTTTTCGGTCGGCAACTGAAATTCAGTCGCCTGATACTTTATAGCTTTAGACGCCCCGAGTGAACGCTTCCATAAACAGCAATGTAAAAAAAGAATCTGAGGTACCAATCCCCTGTAATATCCCTGCCTGAAAGGGGCCTTAAAAGCCAACTAGCCCAAAGTGGTACAGAATTAATTGTAAAGGATTTCCAGGTACATGACTTCCAGGTACTTTTCAAGACAGATTGTATTGTATTTTTATCAAATCGTATTATCCAGTTTCAGACCACTTGCGGTGCATGAAGGGTTGGAATCTTTTTATTGTGCTCAAAAATCAGTTTTTATCATCATTAGGGCAATATAAAGCTTTGTGTGGGTGTATTTCAAACGTTTTTAATTTACTTGCTTGGTACGATGCATGTAAGTTTCCATTAAAATAATACGTAGACTATTCTATATTATTTAAACTTAAATAAAATTTATGAATTAGTAATAAGTAAATTTAAATCCTGAACTTTTAATTACTTGCACTTGTACTTGCATATATTTGGTCTTGGTCCTGCATTTTTTCAAGGACAAGTCCAAGAACAATCTCGTTTACCACTAAACCGTGGAAATAGATTGGATAGTGAATCCTCTCGATGGTTACTGTGTATTAAATGTTGAAAAAATTATTGACAAGAATTACTTCAATTCGCAATAATACACCAAGACCAATGCCTACGAGAACGTTACGAAAAGTGTGATCGGGCGAAGCGAACGATTTTGCAATAATTAATTCATAGAAAAATTTTTTGCTTTAACGGGATTCGAACCCGCGTCTTTTAGGTTGTGGCTCCGACCTGCTCACGGCAAAGCCATTGGCCTGTGTGAATTTTACCTACAATTGAGCTACTTATCTTAGTCGCGACACATGATTGCCGACTTTTCGCTGACTACAAACTGAAACATGCATTATCCAATACTGCAGACGGCATTCATTCTGGATTCTCTAGCTCCATTTATAAACTTACATAAATTTAGAACACTTTCACAATGGCGAACTGAAGTTTTACTTCAGTCGTGTGGTCTAAAGCATACTCGTATTTTTTTTTTGTCTAGACAATCTTTGGTATTTTTTTTTGGCTTTATAAAAATTGATGACATAAGTTTTTGGTCATACGGTAGGTTTTTAGATTTGACCCACAGACGTCAAGTTTGTAAGTACTGTTTTGAGTGGGCCGAAATGTTCTCCAGACGAAAAAAGTTTGCACTACATGAATCGGAAAATGAAAAAAAGTTACATCTGACATTGAAATTAAATTAGAGAACTGTATACTCTAAAATATTTACATAGTTGAATAGTATATTTTATTACAAGGCCAGAAAATGTCATTTTGCAAGTGCGAGCACAGTTTGTGGAGGCGAGGCGTAGCCGAGACTTCACAAGTGCAAGCACTTGCAAAACAGTTTCGGGCCGTGTGATAAACGAAACTTATTCGACCGACAAAAGATTTTCATTGTTCACTTTTGTTAGGGGGGCCTCATGCCTCATGGGAGCCCACGTGTCTCAAAGAGCCCCTTGGGCCCCCATATCGCAAGGGCCCCCACAAGTCTAAGGGAGCCTCATAACGCATAGGGGCCCTCGTGTCTCAAAGAGCCTCCTTGGGCCCCCCTGTTTCAAGGGCTCTGCATGTCGAAACCCCCCCCATGTCTTAGAGGCCCCCCTTGGGCCCCCCTGTTCAAGGGGGTTTTGTTATTGTCGTTGCCCTACACCAAGGGCCCCCACCTGTAATTTTTCCGATTTTTTAATGCTGCTGCTCGGGGCGGTGACAAATCCGACGAACATAAAAGCTTGCATTGAAAAATACCCAGTTTCCATTAGCTAGCTATATATATATATATATATATATATATATATATATATATATATATATATATATATATATATATATATATATATATATTGTTGCAATATAGTACGTACATATCTCTCCATCAAATACTCTTTTATTTATCTAATTGATATAAGTAGATAAAAATATATTAAAACTCATTTATATTTACTTTTAGGGGAGCCAAATTACCATTTTGGCTATGTTCTAGGGTTAAGTAAAAATGAATAATTCAAGAGAGTTACTTCAAATATACATCAATGCAAAATAAGAAATTGGGGATGAAGGAAGAATTTAAACATGTTATTGTACAATAATTGATGAAAAATATAAAGGATATGTGAGACAGAGATATAGCTTTTAGAACGAGTAAACCACTGAGAGTTATCGTCAAACATGTACAATATTGAAGTGTATACGTATTAACTTTTTGCAATGTTATTTCACAAAATAATTTGGCAATTAAATACTGCTTAAGGGAAACCAGATAACGTATTTATCAAGACTTCCTCATTTTATAACTAACATTATTTATGGGCTTAGTAATTAGATTAAAAAAGGATATCAAATGAATGAACGGAAGTAGAGTTCGAAATTGTATTGGTAATCAAATCAATGTAAAAATTAATAAAAGAGCGAATACTTACGTAAATAGTGTTGAACAAAGACTGGTTACCATATTACATATTACAATTTTTAATTTGCCTTGTCTGAATAATTAAAAAAAATTAAGACGGAATAATTTCTTTATATGTATACAATATTTTGCGTAAACACTTGTTCATTGTGCGGTATTAGATAGTCCTCATTGAATTGTTCGCTAATGTAGAAACGGAGACCATCGAATGTATGCAACAGAAGACATTACTACCAGTTTTGTGTTGAAAAACCTCTTGAAGTATATGATCAATAACGGTACGTTGTTCATTATTAGCCGTTTCATACATTTGATTAAACAATAAATCTTTCGCTTCTCGATTGATTTGTTAAGAAAGTCGCAGGTCAGTTAAACGAAAATATTGCGGAATTGGTAAACTAATTTTTTGGCAAGAAAAATTATGCGATAAAAGAATAGTATTTTACACAGCTTCATTCTTCCTCTACTTCACACTCTTCACACCCCGCACCCAGAGGTATAAATGTCTTAATAAGCATGTTTTAAGTTTCCTACACAACTTGCTCACCCAACCTCAGGGGAGGGGCTAAGATACCTATATTTAGCTCCAGTTGTCCAACTTCTCACTTAAAACGATTCACGCTCATTTAAATTGATGACTGTAATGGACCGCTTTTCCTCTAAAATTATTTGCAAATAATTAATGAACCTGTGAAATTTTTGAAAATGGAAAGTAATCTTCACATGGAACTTGTCAATGTCTTTCATTTAAAAAAACAATTATCAAAATCGGTGCAGTACAGACTGTTTTATTTGGTTCAAATTGATTCATGTTCAACGATTAAATATATAGATTAATTACATTCAAAACTGAAATAGTAGAATATTGTACTATTTACTGTGTGGGAAGAATTTTTCCAAATGAGATAATAATGACTTTTCTTCGAATAGCTTACATATTTTTTTGTGCAACTGCTGCTAAACTTAAAATCATGTATATGATGGATTTTGTTAGTTTTCGTGTCAGAAAAAATAAAACACCCAAATCGTTATGTGCTTGAAGTTTTATTTCCAAAAGTACCTCCATCAAGGTTTGGTTACTTTATAAGTCTTGAGTTAAGACTACTTTCAGTTCGGTCGCTTATAATTTGTTATTTTTAGTTGTTCTGACTATCGCCAAAACTTTTAGTACGGGTTGTACAAAAAATAAGTGAATTTCTGTGTATTCCGTCATTCTGTTAAAAAATAATTCGACATAGTGAATCCATCCAAAATCATTCTTTGAAATATCGGGTCTTCATAATGATTGTTGTCTAATAATAACGCAGCGAGCATTAAAAAATAATTATATTTATTTAGTACACTACTTAAAATTCATATATGTACTATATGTAATCTTAATTTATTCTTAGATGTAATCGTTTTTTTTTCTGGTAGTATAATATTGCTCACTTTTTTATCTTTTTGTGGAGAAGTAAACTCTACAATAATAATTATATCTGTAATTCCATAACATTAACAGATTTTATTATAGACTTCAATCGTAAGGGTGTTTACAATTTCCTTAATTAAAAAAAAATGTGTCAAAAACGGCTATCTTTAGGTTTCCGAAGATTCCATTGCTGTGTAAATTTTGTTAATACATTATATTGTATGTATTTGGGTTATTTTAAATTTCGTGTAAATGGAAATTTTAGTGTAATTTCAAGACGAGGTTGTTTTTCCTATAAAAAGAACCGGTCTATGGTGGTTAGACGGTTTTCTAATTATGAGCATCTTGTTCTCTTCCAGAATAAGAACCATGTCTTCACTTCACGGCCTACCTCCACTGCCAAAAAGTCTGAGCGGTTTCAATCTCTTGGATGGCCAGGCGAAGCCGCCGACCCCCGTCAGGACGACATCAATGAGAGGCCAAGCCCCGTCATCTGTGGGTGGTCACCTGGTGTACCCTCCGCACCCAAAAATCAATGGGGAAGTGGCCCTCACCCCCAGCACGGGGAGGAAATCGACCAACTTGGATACACAGTTGGCGATACTGCGACGAGAAATGGTAAGTCGGAGTAGAATAAAGCAAGGTCGTTTCATAAATATCGTACGCGCAAAAATTTCATACCGCTCACCAAGGCTGGCTTGTACGATTTATTTCCAATGGAGGAGACAAGTTGATTGCAACTGCAGAGAAGACGTAATAGGTCAAAGACTCAAATTGTAATTATTAACGTTGTTACTTCACCGCGAGCGGAACGTACAAAGGGCAGGTGCTCCTCTAATGACAGTGGCGTAGCCACGCTGAACGAGGGTCAAAGTGAGAGGTTTGGGTTTAATGACTACGTAAATTGTGGTAATGTCGTGTAGTGGCACACTTCATTTAAATTCCACGAGTACACCTAATTTTCGATTGTGTATTTGAACTGCCCATAGTGACACCTGTGAAAATTAAAACCATTTTGTGGTGCCACTTTCTGTAAAGCATTCATCTGGGTCTGTTTCATTTTCGTTAAGGGTGGCTTAGGTGGGTTAAATTTTTGTCACCCCATTTGAGACCATCTGTTTCGAGACAACACAGTCACCCTTAAATGTCGAAAATGTTATAAAAGATATTTTCTGTATTGGTAATGGTTATCCCAATTTCTGGGGCACTCAACCAAATAAAGTGTCATTGAATACAGTTCCTCAGCGATCGATAAATTCGATACACTAGGGTCAAAATATACCACCCCAATAGCCCATTTCATGCTCTGTAAATATTTTGTGGCAATTTTGGATCCATCGTATAAAAAGAGAATTGGTAACAATCTCCAGAAGCAATAAAGAAATTAGAGACAAAAACGACAAAAATCGTCACAGGTAGTAGAAGTGAGGACACGTAAAAAGTGAATTTTTTTTTTGTAACAAAATGAATTAATTTCACTTTATATAAATTTTTTATCCAAATTATGTATCTATACATACATGTACTGCTCCTATTATTTGCATTTTCTTTTCGGCGGCGGTTACAGTGACCGACTTGAACCAGCGTGGGTCATCTGAGTAAGAAACTGGCGAACTGGAGGCAAATAGCAGGTTGATGCAATCGAATTTCGAGTGACGGGCGATCACTAGGACTTCTCAGTCGCATAAAATAAATCGAAAACATTTATTATTTTATATTAGTCCTTCACGTTTGGCGCATAACATCACGTATAATTTGGTTCGTTGCACATCTAAATTAAACAATCTTCATTTCATTAACATTGACATTATTTTTGCAAATAACTTATTGTCGTAATAATTTATAGTAATAGGATGTCAATATAAAATTGTTCTATTGAACAATTTGGGATTAAAATGTAGGGAATTTTACGTCCCCGTGGAATAAAAAACAGTTTAATTCCCGTGCGCCACTGCCTCTACTCTAGGGGAGTTTTTAAACCGCTGCTTAGGCAAGGTCGTGTTCAGCAATGTGTAACATAATGAAGGCACTGATGACGGGAATTTATTGTTAACACAATGTTTACAGTGTAACCAACAAAGACTAAACAGCAATAAAAGTTGCTTACTATTTTCCGTAATCTTGCACCTCCACAACAGTATCCAGCATCTCGGATTTTGTGTCAAATCATCAAGTCGCGGGAGAGGTCTTTGCCATCGTTGGTAACCTTTAATTTCGACTTGATACATACCATGAAGTTAAGTTTTGCAAGAAATCGCTGTTAGCAGTATTAGCCACGATTGCACATCATTTTGTTCATTCTCCCGTACATTGTCCTCGACAAATTCACCTGTTCTGCTTGACGTGACGTCACAAACCACTGCACACGGACTGTGATGGTAGATAGTGCTCAAGGATTAATAATAACATTAAGAAAGTTCACAAAGAAGTGTGAATTTCTATGGATTAATTCGCTGGGGAACAGTTGTTCTCTCTTTATTTGCGGTTTTTGCGATAAGCATTGTCAAGAGCGCTATCAGTTGTCGTCAGTAATAATTTATATATCACGACGGCCAGACAGATTTTAGTGTGGTCATCGTCAATAACAACATGCAATGTTTGCTTTGTTCATCATGTTTGATTTGGTGATGTGCGTAATTGTAGTCATGAGAAGATACTCTGTTTACATTCGTTCAAACAAAAAGGTTACGTCTGTTGAGGTGTTTCGATTTAATTTGAGATTGCTCAACCTTCCTGCTTCAAACAATAATTGTTTCACATGTGGAAATCGTAAGACTTTTAAAAATAAACTCTTGAGTGTTCGGTGTTTTCCAAACCGTCATCTCTTCTTGTCGGAGCGCTGATTAACCGGAATGACAGTGGGAGTTGGCATGTCTCTTAAACTTTTTTTGTAGCTATATTGAGTGGTGGAGCTCTAATTCACATATAAAGAATGGTCTAAATTAAATGTGAGTTTTCGAATAAAAGTTTAGAATAACTGTATTCATAGAAAATATTAACACATAATTATATAGCATGGCAAAGTTTTATGGTGCTCGCTGTAAAGTCAAAGTAAGGATTTAATGCAGTAATTTCGTTAAGTTAAGAGTGCTACGTTATACGACGTAATGTATGAACATAGTTAATGAAGCAGCTCTAATGCGTTACTTACATGTTTAGCAACGAACACAAAACATCCTTGAGTTCAAATGTCGAAAGATATGATTTCTGTTCTTTACTTTGTGTTGGCTAACTTTAGTTAATTTTTACTATTGTGTCATTGATAAATAAATTCCCACACTGCCCTCGTATGGCTTTTACCGAGTCGAGTATTTCATCCTATTCATACAAAATGTTTAAATTGTTCATTTTGATATGGACAGATTCATAAATCCAGATGGTTTTGCAACAAAATTCTCCATCTAAATACTGAGTGATCAAGATTAAAAATTTGAGTTGGTAAAATTGGTAAGCTTGTGATTTGGTTGTCAGCCGATGACAGATGGTTGACAGCTACATTTAAAATTGCACCAAACAAACATAACCTTACATTTACACATTCCATTCCGCCAACTGAAACATTAATTGTTGATCAGTTTATACTTACCTGTCAGTTTGGTTTTCCAGAGGTAACGTGATCATTAATTTATGAAGACCTGTTGATGATTTATGAATGATTTATCTCTAACTAGCTGACCCGGCGAACTTTGTACCGCCTCAGAATCAATAACATAGGGGCCTAGGGGACCCCTTGGTCCCCCATATTTATGTTTTCATAGTTATTCTGCTATTCGGGACGGAAACAAATCCAACAAATCAAAGATCATAAAAATCGGTTTAGTTCAGTGGGGCCTTTTTGGCCCTCATGTCTATGTGAAAAATACTTTACGACCTATTCTCATACCAACCAAATATATAAAATATATCATAAAAATCGGTCCAGCCCAAAAGGACCCCTTGGGCTCCCATGTCCATGTGTAAAATAGTTTACCACCTATTTTCATATCTGCCAAGTATACAAAAAAATTTCATAAAAATCGGTCGAACCGAAAAATCGATCCAGCCCAAGGGCCCCCCCTGGGTTTCCATGTCCATGTGAAAAATAGTTTAACACCTATTCTCATACCTGCCAAGTATACAAAAAAAAATCATAAAAATCGGTCGAACCGAAAAATCGATCCAGCCCAAGGGGGCCCACTGGGCCCTCATGTCCATGTGAAAAATATATAGTTTACTACCTATTCTCATACCTACCATATATTATAAAAAAAAATCATTAAAATCGGTCCAGCCGTTTCGAAGCAGTTCGACCACAAACACCGAGACACGAGATTTTTTTATATTATTTTAGATGATGTATCTTTTATACTTTTTCATTAGGCCCTCGTTAACCGAAAGTGAATATAAAAAAACAAAATTCATAAAAATCGGTCCAGCCCAAAGGGGCCCCCTGCGCCGCATGTCTATGTGAAAAATAGCTTACCATCTATTCTCATACCTACCAAATATACAAAAAAAATTTCATAAGAATCGGTGGACCCGAAAAATATATCCAGCCTAAGGGGGCCCCCTGGGCCCCCATGTCCATGTGGAAAATAGCTTACTACTTATTCTCATACCTACCAAATAAACAAAAAAAAAAAAATCATAAGAATCGGTCGACCCAAAAAATTGGTCGAGCCTAAGGGCCCCCCCTGGGCCCCCATGTCGATAAAAAGTATCCTATGTCCTGCTCCTGGTTCTAAGCTACCTCCCCACCAATTTTCAGCCAAATCGGTTCAGCCGTTCTTGAGTTATAAATAGTGTAACTAACACGACTTTCTTTTATATACATATATAGATTTTTTGTTCTTTCTATCATCCATATCTTAGTGGTGGAGTACATAGTTACAGTTTTTTAAATAAAATCGTTCAAGTCCAAAAGTCCAAAAAGGAACCAAGCAATAAGTTTGATTTATGGAGACAATAAAAACATTAGTCTAAATAGTAGCAGCAACGTAAAAATTATACTAAATCTATACTACAAGATATCAAAGAAGAATTGGAAAAAAAAATGGAAGAAATCAAAAACAAGATACGAAGATATAACAAGGACAAGAAAAGACGCTCAAGCAGCCTGTTGGCTCTCTTCACTGGATCTCTTGGGATCTCTCCCTTGAAATTTGTTCATTTTGTCCTATTAGTCCTTAATGTATGTCATCATTTCTAGTACTATCGCTGTTAACTTGTCTACAGGGTGATCAATTTTTTCTTTTTTGAAAATTTGAGAAATTAACGTACCTGTATGGAAACGTAAATATATTTAAGTAAAGGTGAAGACGAAGGGAAAAATTCGCCGAATCATTGAACCACTCGAATAACTTAATTTTTAAACGTGGGAAAATTGGTAAAAATACAAAAATGTTTAACATTTTATAGAAAATCACCTTCAATGTTTCTAGAAGGTGTTACATATCTCTGACATTCGCTTACTCATGTGGTTGAAACGGTTCTTTCCAACTGGTAGTGATACCTTGAGAAAAAGTTAATAATATGTACATATTTTTTTACTGTTACATAAAATAGCATATCTTGTGTGTCGCGCTCTTGACGAAACTGACCTTAGTGACATTATAATTGTAGGGTTCTTTGACTTCACGAAAGCATTTGATGCTAATGAGAATAATAATAATTATTAGTGGACACCGGAACCAAGTGTAAAAACTGTGCTATTACTGGACTAAATGTAATGTGTGGGTGTGTTGTAATTGAATATTTGAGACATCTGTTATTTTTACAACTTTGTCAATTTCGCAAATAGAAACAGTTCTGGATATTCTTTGATCATCACTGTTTAAAAATAAATGGCACAGATAAAAGTCGAAGGAATCAGCAGAGATTAGCGCACAGTTACACAATAGGTGTATATATTATTTTTAAACGCTATTATCCCCAAATAACTCATGAACTTGTATACGCACAATCTTCGGACAAAGTAAATGGATGCCCCGGAAACCTTGGTCCTCCCACCAGAGATAGGTACAGTTAACTCGTCGTTTTGAACTCTGCAACCGGCCTAGATTCGCTTGGTCGTTTCGAAAAAACATCCATGTAGTCCCATTAGAACGCACACGTGGGTTATCATTTGAGGTAGGTTCAGATCCAAGAGAAATCAAAGGTGATCATGTAACCTATATCGACGAAATGAGGCGTTAAGCCGAAGAACAAACAAAACAATCCCGTGTAATTTACGCTGACGGCTTTCTACGGCAAGGAAAGTGTTAATTTGACTTCGGTACACGAACCAATTATTCGTAGAGAAAAATCGGAAAATTACGACGTTGCATTAAAAGGAAGCGGATTATTTGACGAGAGTACCGCAGTGGCGAATCCGGTCAATCGTACGGCGAATTATGGGTCCCATGCACGTAGCCGGTCAAAGAAATAACCAAACACGCCTGAATTTAATGCGACCCATCCCACACATTCGTATGCAAATTATTTAAGTGGAGCGGTGATCCAGTTGAGGTGCAAGGTCACAGGATTGGTTCTCAAAATTCAAAGAGCATCGGAAGAAACTTTTGGTTTTTCCGTATTCGTGGACAAACACGGATGTACATGTGGTTTGTGGGTTGACAGAGTTTTTTATATGAAGAAGTGCTACATGACTTTATTTCGGAAAGATAAGGAGGTAACATCCTTGGCCGAAATGAAAAATAAAAATTCGTAAATTCATAAATGCTCCATACATCATGTTGCCTCTGATTCACAAAATTTATACCATGATATCATTTAAATTATAAATTAGAGTAGCCTGTGAAATTTAAATTAGGTTGGCACTACTAACTTCATAAAAACGGCGACAGAATGGTGAATGGAAGTATTCGTTCTGTGTTAAAGGTTTTTCGAAATTCCTACACTAATTTTTCCTGCAGATTATCAAAAATTAGTCCAACAATTAGCGTTAGTGTGGTGTAGGGGAGCGAGTGTTAATTTTTTGATGATCGTGTCATTCAATTTCCGCCTCGCCTTTTCCGTATATCAAAATAACCCGCACAATCTTGAAGAAGTGCAAGAGGCAATTTTTAATGCATGCAACGCTATACCCTTTCAGATGTTGGAAAACGCATTTGAAAATATGAAACGGAGAGTTAAGAGCTGCATTGAAGCTGGGGTAGAACACTTTGAACATTTGCTGTAATTCTCAATAAACCTACATTATTCGTTAGTGTTTTTTTTTTCTTTAAATTAAAACAATTTAACATGAGAAACCTAAACGTGGCAATGTTTACCGTAACCTCAAATTTTACTGTCAGTCAATTTGCAGGCTGGGCGATTGCATAAAAAAACCGCCTACTCTAATTTATAATTTAAATCATCTTATGGTATGTAGTAAGATGGACAGTTTTGACGTTCAAGGTCTGCTGGATGTATGAATCATTTTTAAAGACCCTGTATTTACAACGTTGTGATTTTCATATTCTTTGCTGTTTCTTGAATTCTTAGGTTTCCATGTTCCCATTTCACATTTTCTGATCAAAAAAGTGTTCAGATAACAATAAGAAACATAATTTGCGATTACTAATTTCTCATTTCTAAATTTTGATTGCTGATTGAGGATTCTTGAATGATTAGTATTGTGTGCGTGCAATGACTTTAATTCTCAATTTTTGAGTTTCAACTTCCTCATTTCCGGTTTCCGATTTTCTTATTGTTCTTTTCGGAATCATTGCATTTTGAGTTTCCTGTTCGGATTTAGAGAAGTTGAGGAATTGAGAAACCTGTTCTGAGATTAGAACAATTTAAGAGGTTGGGTAACCTGAAGAATTTGAGGAGTAAGAAAAAATTGAGAAGCCTGAGAATTTGAGGAAATGAGGAACCTAGGAGTTCTGGGAAGGCTACAAACTTGAGTAACTTGGTGAACCTTATCAACCTGAAATAATTCTGAGAATTTGAGTTCCTGAATGATCGGAAACCCGAAAACAATCGATCTTGAGCGCGGATAGCGTCGTTAAGCAATGTGAAGAGCTGAGGAACATCATGTTGAGATCCTTTAGTCTTATATGAATTCATTTTCGATTCTCTCTATCGACAGAATGAAAAACGTATCCTCATTTTTAGACTAATATTTCTATTCGATCATACGGTATTTGCATTCGTGAGCACGAATTTGTCTAACAATAATAAATGTCAAGATGATATTCATCTAACCGCGATTTGCACACCTTTTTGGATCAGCAAACCTTTTATTAACTTTTGTATAACAAGAATCACACTTATCTAGTCTATAGAAAGACGTGAGCTCCAGCTTAACAAAGCCCGTATAATTAAATTTTCGGCCAGCGAAAAGTGCTCCTTTATTGTGCAAATTTGGGCTGTGATCCGTTGGAATCGATGGTCGGCCTCTTTTTCCGCCAATACACCAAACGGTTAACTCAAGTGTTGTTTCTCACGTTCCATCCGACCCTTCTTCTCGGTTCGTTCGTTCAGGTCGTTCGCAGAGGCCACGGCGGAAGTCGTGTGGTCTTCATTCTTTACATAGAAGTAGATGTGTAAGACCGACACTCGTTAAGCCGGAATCTGTTCAATCCCGAGCGTAAACTTCTTGGGTGAGCACTAACGCCAGCTGATGAGCAAAAAATCGCAAAACCGGACTACTAGAGGCCATTATCGTTATTTTCAAAGAGAAATAAGAGCCTAGCATCGGCGAACTCACTTAAACCGAGAACGGATGGTTCTCCGGTCCGATGCATAAAGACGACCTTTCACTCCACATACAATTATTATTAGAAGGTGTGCAGTGGAACATTACTCCGAGCAAAACGGCAGGGCCGACACTCCTCGATGTGATCGTCAGAATTAAATGTTATGCAAGTTGATTGTTACATCATGGTGTTAGTTAATTAAATCGTCCGGTCTGGTCTGGGCTATGTATTTGGAGCATTTTTTGTACATGAATTCACAAAATTACGCATGGTCGGAGCTTGACTCATTCTGTGTCAGCAATTTGACCTCAGGAGGAATTTGAGGAAGTCCAAAAAGACAGAATCATCTAAATCACTAAATAAGTTGAAGCACTGTTCCATATCCTCACTTTACATACACGAGCCCGATATAATCAGAGCAAATGGAAGATAACTGTACAAATACAATACCATCATAGATAAACAAGGTAATGAATATGAACCACACATATTAACCAATGGTAAAAGAACGCACGATCCCTCGCATACATTATGCAAGTTTGCACAACAAAGCCAACACGCCGGTAGCAAAATTTGAGCCTCAACTTGCTCCTGCTGTGGCAGTTTCAAGGTCAGGGTTACCTTTTTCAGGTATGTTATGAGCTAACATTCGTCAGCGGCATAAATTAAAGAAATCTTCGGGTTTTGCGTGAGAGACCTGTCCGACATATTGCATACAATAACGTAACCTAAAGCCCGGGGCGCGGAATATTTTTTCCCGTTGCGTTTTCAGAATTTGATAAACAAGCATTACGATGAAACAATCATGCTTTGGCGGAAAATGTAGGAGATAGTAAGTTAATGAGCTGGTATTTCAGTGTAATGAGCAAAAATTTGTGATTCATTGGCGCGTTAATTAGAGGATTTTTGATTGTGGAATTATGTTAAGAAGTAATTACTATAATAACGCTATGATTACAATGAATGTATGGTGAAATCGGAGCATTGTTTTCCCAATAACAGATAGTCGAAGCTTACGTTTTTGTCACTTGAACATTGTTCAAATTGCCAGGAATAATTCGAAATCTGCTTGCATGCAGCGGTCCGTAATTTTTATGCTCTGAAGAATAATGTTTCGTGTTTTTCTTCGCAACGGAACTGATAAATTAAGTGAAATTACAACAGTTGTGCAGTCGCGGGTATAACTTGTATCATACTTTTCTGGCAAAGAGATAATGAAATCAGATGGCATTTTGTTAACCTTGGTGGTTAACGCATTCTTATTTTGCGTTAATCACATTATTTACACAAGATAGAAGATTAGAAGATATTAGTGGGAAGTGTGGAAAATAAATATTGTTTGAGAATTTTGTTTGTTTTTCTTTCAAGTGTTTGTTATAATCATTACTTTTTGTTATCAGCTTCAAATGTTTGAAATGCTTATTGGATATTACCAGAAATGTATCACAATTTTTTTTATTTAAACCTGTCACAAAGAACAAAAAAGTAAATAAATGGATCCCCGTTTGGGACAATCGCTTTCTATACTCAGCCTCAGCCTTATTTTTTGACAGTCAAATGGTGCTTGACGCATTTCCATTGTTCCAATTTTCTTGTTTTCTATATGTTTTGACTTTGAATACTGTCTTCTCGGTAAGCGTGTGCAACAAACACCTCTGTCCATAACAATATTAATTTAAGAGCAATTAATTTTAATTTATCGTTTTCATCATTTCCTTCGGAAGTACAGCGATGAGCAGTTAGTTGTAATAATCCACCTCCCTTTTCCTTGACCTGTTTCCGAAAAATTCCAAACGGAAGCAATCGCAGAAAAGAATAAAACGTAAATAATTACAACAAAAGACCCTAGGCCATGAACTAGAACGATTACACAATGGATGAAGATAAATGGGAAAGAGATGACCCTTTATATGCTCAGCGTCAAAACTCTTGGAGCCGCTTGTAAAATAAAAGCAGGAACTTATATCCGGATAATTTTTTTAATGGAATAATTACATACAAATTGCCGTTTTTTATGTTGGTGGTAAATAGTCAAGTTTTCGTCCACTGGTAGCAGCAGATTTGTTAAAATTTGTCAATATGATAATCACGCACGCTAGGGCATCCAACGTTCTGGCCGAAAGTCGGTCTTCTCGGACGCGCATCGCTCGAGGTCGCTTTTGTGGCCGGCGAGCAACAGTTCGTCCCACTTTTGTAAAACCGAGGCAGAAGAAGCCACAAACTTTTCCGATATCCTGTTTCTCTCACATACTGAGGACTTTGGTTTCAAAAGGCCTTAAAATACCTTAAAGGCTAAGGTGTCTATTCTGTAATTTTTAGAGGGGCGTTAAAATTTTAGCGATTTAAAATTTCAAGCCCTGATTGGCCATTGCTATGACAACTTAATTTAACGGCCTTTAAAATTTAGAGGAGCAATTATAGAATACCCCTAAAGCCGACAACTTTTAATAGCCCAGTCTGCGAGAGAGCGGAAAAGTTTTCCTCAATTTTGAATAGAGAAGGCTAATCTGCAAGGAGCCACTTTTTCATAATTTGGTTATTAATAAAAGAAAAAATACTGCAAGCACTTTTAAAAAATTGAAAAATTACATTTGGTACATTTGGTAGAGCTCCAAAAATAAGTAATGTTTACTTTTTACTAATTGAAATACCGACAAGGAAAACCATTCTAAAACACGAAAACTTTTGGTCTGTTTGGTCCGCCATCTATTGATTTTAAATCACAGGAAAGTGGTGTAGGATGTGCATTATTTTGGAAATTTACAATTTTAGTAAATTACATTTTTGGTCACAATTTTCTTTTTATTATTACATATTTCTGCCATTATTACACTAAAACAAACAAAATATAAAAAAAAAGTATCATAGAGTAACGAATTTTTCGAAAATTCATCCGACAATCCAACTGAAAATCTAACAACCAATAAAAACTGTCTATTTTTTTTATTTGACCCAATTAGGTTCTGATTACACTAGCAATCTTTCCATACTAAGGAGCAGATGATTACAGCGATAATTTCCGTCATTTTCTTTGGATTGTCTTGCCGAATACAACTCGTAGTAGGAATCTTTTGGAAATTTTTGTCAGTCAGTACCACTCATAATTATTACCGGCAAGATATTTAACTTGTGTTTTTGTCAACCAAAGAAATGTTTCAATTTCAAAAGCAACCAATAGGACAATTATTTTAGTGGCAATTTATCGACAAGCTTTATTCCAGCGACAAGCCAAATAGGACTCGAGGTCTAAATATTGCCGCCAATTCTTTCTCTTCATTTCTGCTGCTTTAGAAAATAATTATTTTTGTCGCAACAGAAACTCGTATCTGAATCGCAAAAAATATTCTCGGCAACATTTTGACCTCTCGTGCTACTACTATTGATTATTATTATGTATAACACATAATAAATTGAGCCAATAGCAATTACAGATTTTCCAATAGTTACGATGAATTTTGCCATAGGAACGATTTTTTTATTATTGTTAATAAACGTTTTTTGGTTATACCGTGCGATCATTTAAATTATAAATTAGGGTAGGCGGCTTTTTTATTATGCAATGGCCCAGCCTGCAAATTGACTGACAGTCAAATTTGAGGTTATCGTAAACATTATGACGTTTAAGTTTCTCATGTTAAATTGTTTTAATTTAAAGAAAATAAGAGAAAAAATAATGTAGAATAATTGAGAATGACAGTAAATATTCAAAGTGTTCTCCCGCAGCTTCAATTCAGCTGTTCACTCCATTCACCATTTTTTTTGAAATGTCACTTTGACATTCAAATTTTAAATGAAATTGTCAAAAGTTAGTAGTGCCAACCTAATTTAAATTTCACAGCCTACTCTGATTTATAATTTAAATGATCGCACGGTATAATCGTAATGAATACCACTCGAGTATTGAAAATAATCTGATTAAACTTACCTCGTCGTTCGACGTATTCCGCAAAATATACGTCTCATGGCTCGGAAGTGTAACCGATTATTTTCTATGGTCTTGTGATATAACTGAATATTCCTTCCAAATGGCTCAGGCCCTCAGCTCAGATATACAGATTTTAGGTTTTGGATCTGAAGTTTTCGGTTTTTGAATTCTCGGGAATTTTCTGTTCATAGTTTTTGTATTGTGTTCTCTTGCCTTAAAGTTTTACTTTTTCAATTTCTTTTCAGATTCTTACGTTCTCATTTTTTTGGGTTTCTTTCAGATTTAACCTTGCCAACCTTGCCAAATTTCTCAGATTTTCATTTTTGATTTGCTGTTTCTCAGATCTTCTGGTTCTCTAGTTCACAGATTTTCAAATTGTTACGTTTTAATGTTTTAAATTGAGTTTCTTAAACTTCACTTTTCAGGTTGTCAGGTTTTCGCTTCAGATGTTTTGAGGTTGTTGGTTTTGCAATGAGAATTGACTACATGAAAATAAAAAATTGAAAACCTAGGAACCTGAGAGCCTGAAAGCCTGAGTATCGGAAAAGCCGAAAAGTAAGAAACACAAAAATCCGAATATTTTTATTAAACATTACTCATTAAACACCCGAGTACCTGAATTACTGAATTACTGAAAACTGGAAAATTTGTGAAATTGAAATATTAGAAGCGTTACACCTGAACCTCGAAATATAAAAATCTGAAAATGTCAAAGTTTGTGAACCTTAGAAGTAAAAATCCATGTTACACGCTACATGGTCCCGTTCCGCTCAGACACGTAGTTTTTAGTTTTTTAGAATAGGAATTAATTGATATATCAGTACTAGTCAGGTCGCCAGTCTGGCGCCAATACGCCTTTCGATTATGTAATTTTCAGCGGAGAAAAAAGGTGTTCCGGCAACGGAAGTAGACAATTAAAGTCCCTGCCTGCATAGACGGATTGAAAGAACATCGTTAATACAAAGGGAAAAATTACAAAATATAGTAATAATTGTTTACGAAAGGAATAGATTTTCTGGAAGGATCTTTATCCATTCTGGATATTCACACTGAATGTGGCTCTCAAAAGAAAGGGTAGAAAGTTTTTTCCCACAATCTTTAATTATTGCGAATTAAGACGAACCAATGCCATAGACGGTCGAGCAAGTGTTTAAGGAAGTCCATAAAATTTAGTTTATTTACGTTGTACAAAATAAGTGCAACTGAAGGACACCTCCATTTTTGTAAATTCTGTACAAATTGTCTTCTGATGCACTTCATTGAACGTTGTTACTGTGGTTGCAGTAATGATGTTTACACAAATGAAAGCGAGTCTTAACGAGGATCTTGTGCTACATGTTCTATCGTTCAAATAATTTTATGTTAAGAAAATTGAGACGTCCGCTACATAACTTTTTCCACTGAAGCACTTTATTTGAAAGTCTAATAGCGTTTTACATTTTAAATTTTCGTTTTAGAGGTTCTTGGAACACGTTCTTTAACCTCCATTGTTACTGCGAATAGAAGCATATTTGATTCATTGTTAGAAGGAAACCAGATTTATTAGTTAATATTTAATTAGTATTTCAGAAACTGACATTGAGCATTTCAAGTCCAGACGTCTTAACTATAATCCTAGATAGAGCCAAGTGGTGTTAATTTAATTATGAAACTACGTCTTGAAATTCAATCATTTATCATTGCGTTGTGTTAATTTAATTATGCATCAAGGTGTAATGCTTGAAGAATGTTTTTTAACCACAAAAAATCGTTTAGTCAATGAAGCAGTAGAAGTGGTAAAATTGCCATTACATGATGAATTAATCCTAATCGATTCGATAATCGTATTACTGACTGGTGAAACGGCTAAATTTCAAATTTCCATCTCTTCGTCCTTAATTATAACCTTTACACCTGCCATTTTGCTTTCTAAGTCTGGCATTTTTAATGCACACGCTTAACATGTAATTATATGCATAAAAGTAAAGATATGCGATCAAAACAAATAAAAGTATGCAAATATCGATTTCCAATGATCTACAATGACGTGCGCATATGAATTGAAATTGTAGAAAGTGTTTTGCATAGTTATAGTTGATTTCTCGGGATTGTATAACCTTTGGGAAGTTTTCTGCGTCTGTCGGCTTCACCCCCAAAGAACCGTACGCCCGGATCTAAAATTTAATGGCAGGACAGATAACGAGGGCATTGTCACCAACAGAATAAAAACCAACGATGGGAAATGAAAACAAACGAATCGGTGTACCACGCACGATGAATTATAATAGCACAGGTGGTAGCGGGTACAAAGGAAAACATGAGCCAATGTTGCATAATTTAGGACACGGTTCAAATCACCCATTAACGTTATTTGTTTGTAGAGAGAAGATTCTGTTCAAGCTTTTTTAGTTTCAGCCGAATTTCCATGCCGCTCTAGAAACGGCTCGAATTCAAAACGTTTTCAATATTGTGCACTGTGGCAAGGGCAGCTCTCGTGCCACCTAAAAGTTATAACACTATTTCGCTATCTGGGAATAAGATAACTCAATCGAGGCAAGGAAATGTCTGACATCTCTCCGTGCTCGAAACCACCATTAGACGAACCTTTTAACTTATCACTTCTTCGGTTAATAGAGTGATTTACTACGTAATTAAATAGGTGAAAATTATCCTCGTGGTGTAATTATCGATCGTGCAACTTTTATGCTTGGCTGAGTGCATAAAGGGTACGATCACATAGAGCACGATCACGACCGATCTGGAGGTGGTATCTCGCAAGTCGTTCAGGGCGTCTTGCTTTGATTGAGCGTGAAACCGCAGAAGTGCCTGCGGTTTTTGCGAAATATGTAATTCACTTTCGCGTCGAAGATTTTTGTTAGTTGAATGCGTCTAGCGAGAAAGTCGTGTTTTCTAAAAACAAACGAGTACTTTCGAAAAAGAAGAATGCAAATATGATATACCCTGTGATGTACGGCGTATAGGTTCGCCCGTATATAGAACGATCACGGTGAAATTAGCTTCTTACGAATGCGAATTAAAATGCGGATCTCGTGCGACCACAAAATTTATTGCGTGGAGAATTATTCTAGTGAATAATGCGAGTGCTGTGGATGATTCATTTAGTGGCAAAGGTGGCTCTGACACTGTTAAAACTCAAATAAATCGGATGAAAGATTTTTTTTTAAAATAGTCAAATGGAATCGCGAATTATCGAATACGCGAAAGCCTAATTGTACTGAATGTTAAATTGATTTTATGGTCTGTAATTCTGCATGTACTGGTTTGAATAAACTTTGATTTCAGGTTTTCTCATGTCTTTCTTCATAGAACTTCAATTAACTAGATGTCTTCATCATCTTGAGAATTACATCCTTGAAACAATTTAACGGGGTACAAATATGTTGTTGATGAACCACGATGAAGCATGAGGCACCGTTTGTGACAAAAGTTGCTTATTGCATCTTGTATAAATAAAAGAAGTTGTTCGATATTAATTTATTTATGTAATGGGTATACCAGTGATTTTTTTAGTACTCCATATGATGAGTGGTAAAAATTGTTATTTCTCTGGTTGTGGAAATTCATCAAAAAGTGCCCCAAATAAAATATTCCTAACCGTCCCAAAGGATTAAGAGACGAGAAAGAAATGGATAATGTCTAGCCATGGGAAGTCGGTTTTCCTAAAGTCTGTGATGTATTGCTGCAGTGGCCATTTTGATGGGTCTGTTGTAGTTCGCATTTCAATACGAAGAAAAAGCAGAAAATGACGGCCTAAATAACGTAAACACAGTCACGCGTTAAACCGTCAGTTTGGCAGCGTTGCCAGATGGTCATCTGCTCGATTATTATTGGTCCCCATTATGGCGCTAAGTTCGAATTTCAGTGAGTTTTTCTCCAATTAATTTTTTAGGAACTATTAGAAGCACAATATTATTACCATTTATCCTATAGAATTATGTGGAGCAAGTTATTTACCGATATTCATACACAGTATATTACCCTATTACTAGCTGACCCGACAGACGTTGTACTGTGCAAATTTTAATAAATTTGTTTTTGGACAAAACATTCAACAAAACATTCAATTCAGCTATTTCCATCCCGAGAGCATAACGAACTAAAAAAAAAGAATCAAGCAAATATGTCGTTGCTCAGTTTGAGACTACACATACAAAAACTATTATGATTTTTGCAGTTTGTCCGAATTTTCCGACTTTCCTTTGTAATTGTCTCGAATTTTATCTTCCTGGAAACTTCCAGAACCATAACGAACAACACAAAAAAGAATTGCGCATATCCATCGTTCGAATCGTGAGTTATGGTCTTGAGCTCATACCAAAATCCTATAGACAAAAACAGTTTCAGTTTTTCCCCAAGTTTCCAATTTTCCGGTGGATTTTAGAAACATTTTATTTGGTACAAACCTTATTTTGACAATTACGAACACCACAAAAAAAGAAATCAGCCAAATCGATCGAGCCATTCTCAAGTGATGCTCTTTCATCATACATGCGGCAACTGATTTTTATTTATATAAAAATACTAACGGGCGTTTTTTTAAATTTGGCGTCGAAGTTGGCCATGAATGTTTAACTGTGAACGTGCCATCGAATTGACAGTTATTAATTTGACATCTGAATCTATATCTAACCTCACTTTAATTTAATTAAGCGACAGTTCAACACGCTCATACTCCTACTTTTGCAGTGGAACCTCTTGGATAAAATTAGTTTTTTCTGACCTCCACATCCACATGTTTAACAGTCTAAATGACACCAGGCAAAAAATTGTGGCCTGTTCACAAAAACTCATAGTCAGCGCCAACTGTGACGCCAAATTTAAAAAAAAAACACCTACCTAAATCTATGTTTAGTAAAACTGTCACTACTCAAAACTAAAACTCACTCAAAACAAAACTATTGCTTTGTGGTTTTCATGGGATCGCTCCCAAACTCTACAGGATCACCTGCTGGGCTAATCTGAAGATTGCCTGAAAATTTCATCAAAATCGGTACAGCCGTTTTGGAGTCCATAGGAAACATACGTTCATCTTTAAATTACAACGAATAAAAACACACCATTAGTTTAGTATTGTAATATTGGTATTGATTTTGCCGATTAAAATATATATAATATAGTACATTTTTGTAAATATCTTTCATTATTTTCAAATCGGCTACAGGGGACTGTTTTTGAAAATATCATTATGAAAGAATATATATACATTATAATACATTATAATACATTATATAGTACACTTCCAAAGTCTTGTAGCTAAATTTTGGTAAATTGCAATAAACAGTCTTATAACGCCAATCCTGAGGGACACGTCAGGGGACTGTTTTTGGAGGTGTTACAAAAATTATAACAAATAAATGAGTTAAAAATTAGTGAAGAGGTTATCAAATCCATCAAAATGACTTTCTTATTTTGAAAAATAACTTTGTTTAATGTTTACTTTGCTAAAAGTGCCGGGGACAGCGAGTTGCCAACTTACAGAAAAATACCCATATAGATTACGCATTTATAAATAAAAATTCTATCAAAATATAAGAAAATTATAAAAATAAATTTATTCAGAAAATAATTTATCACAACTCACACTTTGGACCATAGCTGGCACTGCGCTGCTTTCTTGTCATTATTTTTACTAAAGTTCAACTCGTAAGGTGTGTCATGGTGAGCTCAAGTAAATTTGAAAACTTGATTCTTTATCGAACTTTAGAATTGGGACCATATTGGGAAAAGATAATAATAAACAAATGAAAAAAAGAATATAGAGGTTGTATGATTAAAAATGTAAATTAAATGGTTGGAAAAGGATTGTAAACTGAACTGATGTACAGTTTTGGCCACATAAATCTCGTACAAAATAAATTATAATACCGGGTGTCCCAACTAAAATTTGTACCCCCCAACAATTCCAATTTTGAAAGATTCAGAAAAAAAACGCTCGAACAGGTCAATTTTGTTATCAAGAGGGACCAAATTGTACCAAACTTTCAAGTCTTAGATTGGGAGGCCACCCACTTAAAAAAATTTAATGGCATTGGGGGTCGTGTGATATATCATTTTAAAGCTTATTCAATTCTCAATACAGGCCTATATTTCTCGATTCCTTTGGGGATGAAATTGATATTTTCCAAATCTACATAAAATACTCTTAATTTCGAAAATAACAAATTCATGTTTTTTTTTTTGTAGAAATGAATCGATAAAAGTAGGTCTGGATAGAGAATTGAATAAGCTTTAAAATGATGTATCACTCGACCCCCCATGCCATTTAGTTTTTTTAAGGGGGTGGCCCCCCTGGGTAAAAGGGTGAGATCTAAGACTTGAAAGTTTGGTACAATTTGGTACCCCTTGATAACAAAATTGACCTATTCGAGCGTTTTCTTCTGAGTCTTGCAAGTCTGGATAGAGAATTGAATAAGCTTTAAAATGATGTATCACACGACCACCCATGCCATTTAAATTTTTTAACGAGGTGGCCCCTCTGGCTAAAGGGGTGAGATCTAATATTTGAAAGTTTGGTACAATTTGGTCTCCCTTGATAACAAAATTGACCTGTTCGAGCGTTTTCTTCTGAGCTTCGAAATTGGAATTTTTAGGGTGTACAAATTTTAGTTGGGACACCTGGTATAATATTAATTATAATAAAAATTTGTCGTGATATCAAAATGAGGTTGTACGAGATTTATGTGGCCAAAACTGTAGTGTTTAAAAAACGGTAAGAGCTGTATCTTCTTATTTATTGTTTGATTTTAAAAGAAAGTCAACTTTTATTTTTAAATGTCACTAGCTGACCCGGCGAACTGCGTACCGCCTCGGAATCAATAAATTATGTGTTAACTTATTAGCTAAATTAAATTCAGTTTTTATCAAGGGATAATGCACACAACGCCAGCTACTGGCATTACCGGAACCAGCGTACAACGCCTTGTTTATTTTTGTTTCTGTTATGTATCAGAGATGGTGTATACGGATTCTATTCAAATTGTATGAGAATACTATGTTTTATTTTTTCTGCATTTTCTTTTGTGAATTTTTCCGATGTTTTAATGGTTTTAATGGTCGAAATCAGTGAATCCGTTCTTGTGTGTGGAGTCCACGCGCGACAGAAGTGAAACTTTTGGTCTTTCCGCCTCATTTACTACGTTTATGCTTTCCTGCGGATTCTGTAATTTGCATTGACTTAATATTTCCAGTAAGGCTACACAAGAGCGACTTTTTATTTATTTATAACTTTTTTTCCCACATACAGTATCTCTTTATCACAGTAGAAATGCAGAGAAACAATAAAATGAGATTAAAATTTAAATATGTTTCGGGAGAAAACTACCCCCATCATCAGCCCTAATTTTACAAGAGATTAATGATACAATTGATAAATTAGAGAGAGGTTCTTATCTTAAAGAATGTTTAAAATTATGACGTTAATTTGAAATTATTAAATTTGACGTTTTGAAAATGTTAGTAAAAACAACATTTTATAAAATGTAAAAATTAAAAATGGATCAAGGAGTATCTGGTAAGTTTGTTTGAGTGGAAGAAAAGGTGATAAATAATGAAATCATTATAAGTGAAAAAAGTTGGCATTTGAGGTTAAAATAATGTTGAATGAGAAAATAAAAATTTATTGGAAAAATTAAAATTTGAAGTTATTCTGTTCGTTTAAACAAGATCTGTTTTCCAATTTCAAGGCTTTCCTTATTTCCAAAATATAATTTCTGGCCTTTATTGCATTTGTGAATCAATTTGGAATTTGGTGGTGAAAAACTATGTTTCGTTATTAATATAAGATTGGCGAAAGAAGAAGGTGTGGATGGAGGAGGATCAAGATCTGTGTTGTTATAGATATGCCTGAAATGTTCTTTAATACGGTCTGATATTTTGCGACCTGTCTGGCCTGTGTAGAATGACAATAAAATGAAAAATGGTGTAAAAATTGTCTTTGAAGATTTGAGTTTTTTGCCACTCATTTAAATTAATAGAATAACTAGAAAAAACTTTAGATCTAGTGCTGATATTTTTTTACCTTTGTTAAGTCAAATTGTATACATAGATCTCATTCTTTCTTTAGAGAGCTAATCTTATTTTTCAAAAACAACCTACATTTAGAATGTTAGAATAAAACGGATTTCTACAAACACTTGTGTAATTGCTTTTACAGAATATGGGTAAATGCGCCACTCTTCAGTGTCTGCATTGATATCTAGGGGTTATTATAAACTAATTAAGGATTCACACACATTAACTCTTCAAGACGATGACATTATGTGGGAAGATCTAGGGAAAAGTAGAAAGCAACTTAAAATTTTAATTTTTTGCAGTAGTAAATATTCTAAATATTTTTACATTAGTAAAGTGTCTTTACATGGCGGTGCTTCAGAGAGTCTTAATTCGGCAAATCTCGGATATCATCTAAATGAAAAAAACTCCATAACTGTCTCAAACGTCAGCTAAAAGATACGAATCTCGATCCCGTTAACGCAAGAAGCCCGTTTTCTAATTCAAACACCGAATCTTTCTTTGGTCTTGGAAAGTCACCGCGGTCCATTAATTTTCGTACTCCGTCGTTTTTGCCGTCTCCCCTCGTTGCGACAGGTTAAAAGTCAAACTTTCACTTCGAGTGGTTGCTTTGCATGTTCCGACCCCTAATCAGCATAACTAATTTCGTAATATTGTTACAGTACAGCCTCCGTCAGTTGGATTTGTCGCTGCTGTCGCAGCTCTGGTCCCTGAATGAATCCATTCAGGACTTTCGGCAAATCTTGCAGGACCAGGAGGACAGAGTGCTGTCGCCGCCGTCACAGTCTCCGACGCCTTCTTCGGGAGATGAAGGAGACGGAGATGAGTTCTATATGTCCGCGAGTTCGATGAACTTCAGGACGCCGCCTCCACCGCTACCGGTTAGGAGACCTAGCAGTTCCTCGAATGCGTCAAGCCTGGGTTAGGTGGTAACGAAGAGTAGATTAGTTCACGGCAACTTGGACCACTATCTCTAATTTTGCATAATATATTCCGATGTGTAAGTGAAGTGTTAACAAATGTAATGGTAATGTTGTGATAAAATTGCACTAATTTCAAGTAGAATTGTACAAATCTTACCATAACTGTAAGACTAGATAAGTTTGAAAGCGCGTCTTGTATGATGTACTTGTAGTTCTATTAATATTCTAATATGGACTGATATTAAAATAAAACGTTTGTATTTACTAAGTTTTATTTAACACAAAGACGATTAACACTGGTTGCGAAATAAAATCCGGAATTAGAAGAACACTTTATTTGTATAAAAACCCTAAGTCTACTGTGTTTCAGAATAAACTACTTTAAAGGTTACACGAGGGTGTTTCAGAGCTGTCGGCTTTGAAGGTGCACACGCAGGATCGGCTACCGCTACCGTTCGGAAGACATATATGGTCCTCAGGACAACGATCCTTGTAATATTGACAGACGTTGCTCAATGTCGGACAACTTTGAGGAACCGCCACCAAACCGAACAGTTTGTTGCCGCTACCACCCAAAGGCACCTTCAGCGGTGACAGTCTAGCAAGAGACTGTTTCTCCACTCTCTCGATCTTCTTGCTGGAAAAACACATTATTCACTGTATTTCGCATTGTAAATACTCACGTTATCCAGTCAGACCAATAAACGTGCTTATCTGTGACCGTAATACCGAAAGGGTATGTGCAGTTTGTAGCAATCGTTCGTTTAACTCTGCTGTCCAAGTCGACGGACTCGATGCTTTTGGTGCCTGCATCCGCGTAGTATAGCTGCTCCGTTTCGAAATCGATGGCTAAGGAGCTTGGCAGAGATCCGGATTCTCCTTGGAGGAAGATCGCCCTTCCGGTTCCGTCGGCGTTCGCCCATTCGATTTTCGGGTTGGCGCGGTCCCAGTCGGCCCAGAATATTTTCCTGGGAAAGACATCAGAACTGTTCAATATTGACCGAGGGGTGCCAAATTTGTGGAGACAATCTTTGACAAAACACAAGTCTTTCTAAAAATCGTAATAAGTTGTAAGAAATGGATTTTTTTGTGAGTGTGTGAAAATTGCAGATTCCTTCTTTGACAACATTTTAAATATTTCGATTGCCTACATTGACTCCCCTTATTGGCGAAAGTGGAAACTCGGGACTTGCTTTGTAAATATGTCAAATTTTGGGAGACCAACTTTGACAATTTTCGGCTTCCCACCATTACAACTATTCAATACATAAAATTTCCCAGCTTTTGTAAAAGACAACAAGCAGGTCTTGTTAATTAATAGTTCGCCAAAATCAAATCGTTTCTTGTCGAGTCTAACATACCCTCTCTGCGGATGAACGGCAATCCCTCTAGGATTAACTAAATCGGTGTTGAAAAGTACCCTCCTGCGTTTCTCTTCAATGCTCGCAACTTCGATCGTGTCTTTGGTGGAATCTGTCCAATATATATTTCTCGACACCCAATCGATAGCCAGTCCTTCGGGCGACCCGATATCTGAAACAGTATTTAGAATATCTCCAGCACTTTTTTCAAACTCACCTTGCGTGATAAAATCGGCTTTTACACTCCCATTATACAGCGCACTTCTGATGGCCCTACCACTGATGTCACTCCAATAAACTCTTCCTTCGAAACAGTCTATATCTAGTCCGACAGCCGTTTGGTAGTACTTCAACTGTATCGGTTTTCCTAAATTCTTCTTCGACGGTTCGAATGGGATTCTTAAGGTGGCCATCCCTTGGTTCAGCAACAAAAAGTTGCCTTCATGCGTGGGGTTTTTCCGACAAGTCGTACCGTTTCCTGCGTACCCGGTGTTACACTGGCATATATATCGTCGGTTGGCATCCGTGACACAGGCAGCGTGTGGGTCACACGTTGTTGGATCAACATGACAGTTAATCTCTGTGTAGCACACGTACCCATCACCGTAGAACCCTTTGTCGCACTGGCACTGGTAAAGTGCCGTTGTCGGGTCGTACTCGCAAATAGCGTGTAAACCGCAGTTATTTTGGACGTTGCAACCAACCGGTCGGAGCTTGCACTCTGTTATACCGTCACCTATGTACCCACTTTTACACGAGCAGTAGTGGAGTTGGTAGGTGTCGTCGTAGAGGCACTCCGCGTTTTCAACGCAGATACCACCACCGCAAGTGCTTTGTTTAACGCATTGGTGCTGGGAGTCTCTGACGTAGCCTTCTTTGCAGCTGCATTCGTAGATTTGTGCGCTGGTGAAGAGGCATTCCTCGGTGTCCGAGCAGTCGCTGTTCGAGGTGCAGATTGCTGGAAAGATATAAGTACGTTGTAGAAATGCTCGAAATTACACGCTGGGAAACCCCAAATTTGACCATGCTTTAAAGCGCCGTGCGCAACCTGCGATTCACCAAGGAGAAACGTGGGTTGCCTAGCGGACCTGGGGCGAGGTTTGCGACACTATCGGGGTTCTTAAATTTTGTTAAATCTGATTTTATTTGCACTAGGAATTGTTGCATAAAGTTGTGCGTTTATTTTAAAAATCGAATGGTCCATAATTCACTGACACTGTGATGGAAGTTGCTTTTAAGACCGCGTACGTTGACCGGAAATTCAGGTAACCTCCCCAGTAGCCAAGATTATTTATTTCATATATTACAAATATTTAGAAAATATTGAATCTTCTTTGTATATCTATATACATAAAAATGAATCCCTATTTTCCTTGGTCACGGCATCACTTGAGAAAGCAGAATAACTATTAAAACATGGACAGGGGGCCCAGGGGCCCCCTTAGGTTTATATCTCAAGAACGAGTGGACCGATTTTTATTATCTTTGATTTGTCGGATTTGTTTCCGCCCCGAATAGCAGAATAAATATTAAAATATGGACATTATTGACACATGGACAGCTATTGAGACATGGAAATGGGGGCGCAGGGGCCCCCTTGGTTTTATAATTCAAGAACGGCTGGACTGATTTTTATGATCTTCGATTCGTTGAATTTGTCTCCGCCCCGAATAGCAGAATAACTATGAAAACATGGACAGTGAGTTCAGGGGGCTCCCTTGGGTTTATAACTCAAGAACGGTCGGACCGATTTTTATGATTTTTAATTTGTTGGATGTTCCTCCGCACCGAATATCAGAATAACTATGAAAACATAGGAAAAATTACAGGAGCTGGGAACTTGGTACAGGGCAACGACAGTAACAAAGCCTAACAAGTTTTTTGATAATATCTCGAGAACGGATTGACTGACATTTTTCGGTGGCGAATAACTATTAAAACATCGGAAAAAATAACAAAAAAATTGTCTCATACATTTTCTATAGAATCCGTATTTAACGCCATCTTTGATACATGACAGAAACAAAAATTAACATGGCGTTGCATGCTGGTTCCGGTAATGACAGTAGAAGACGTTTAACTGAATTTAATGCAGCTAAAAAGTTAACACAACATTGATTGATTCTGAGGCGGTACAAAGTTCGCCGGGTCAGCTAGTTGGTTATATTAAAAGAATGTGAATGAAATATGTTGTGGAAAATATTTTAGTAATATCTATGTTATGTAGCATTACTTATATTTTATTAGAGACATATCCTGCTATCCATTCGGCGTCCGTACATTTTAAAATTACATATACTTTAGCGTCCACCGCGTTTAGACGTCCGTATACGGACGCTGAAGAGAAATCCCATGTTAATTTCTCCTACGGTACTGCTGCTGCCCTCCAGATTTTTTTTTACAAACCTCTATGAATGTATGTTTGGTATCCCCTGAAAAGAAATCTTTATCTTCTAGACTGTGGCTGTTAGCAACAATCAAATGGACGCCGAATTATCGCAAAGTGTAATAATATTCTCGGATAGTTCAAGCAACTGCATTTTGGTGGTGCTGCTATCGTATACAGTATATTAATCGGCACAGGCTATCTGGTTTGTTTCGGCGTCCAGCGATATGGCAACAATGGGAACACTGCATTTGGATATTAGTAGCAGTGGACAACTTTCTCAAATCGCCTAAGACCCTATGTTAACGTATCGGTGCCTCTCGAAGTTAATAATAACAATAATAATATTAGTAATGTATTGTCCCAACAGATAAGTCCCTTTTATAGGACAATACAAAAAATGAACTTATATATTACATTGTAGTTTTTCAAAATTCATTTAATTTCTAAGGGGTGTAACGGGGTGGGGGGTTATTCTCTGGATCCCCTGAACCGATTGCAATGAAATTTTGCACACTTTCTTATTTTACCACGTAGGCGCTCACTAAGAAACGGTTTTTGAAAATAACATTTTAAGGGGGGTAACGGGGTGGGGGTTAATCCCTAGATCCACTGAACCGATTGCAATTAAATATTTGCCCGCTTACTTATTTTACTATGTGGGCGCTCACTAAGAAACGATTTTTAAAAATTGCATTCTAAATTGGTTTTGGGGTGGGGGGTTATTCTCTGGACCCACTGAACCGATTGCAATCAAATTTTTGCATATGTACTTGCTTATTTTACTACGTAGACGCGCACTAAGAAACGGTTTTTCAAAATTCCATCCGAAAGGGGGGGTTCGGGGTGGAGGGTTAATCCCTAGATCCACTGAACCGATTGCAATGAAATTTTGCACTCTTACTTATTTTACCACGTAGGCGCTCACGAAGAAACGGTTTTTCAAAATTCCATTCTAAAGGGGGGTTATGGGGTGGGGTGTTAATCGCTAGATCCACCGAACCGATAGCAATGAAAATTTTTCAAAATCCCATTCCTAATGGGGGCAACGGGGGGGAGGGGGGTATTTTCTGGATTATTGCAATGTAATTTTGCGCACTTGCTCACTAAGAAACGGTTTTTCAAAATTCTATTCCTTTCCTTATTTTAGTAGAATAAGAGCGACGAGTTCAGTCAGCACCGTTATCTAATTCGAAAATTAGTGACCTCAGTTTCCTCAAACACCCTTCTCTGGAGATCCGATTTTCTTCCAGTTATTTCTATAACTCACGGTGCTCCAGCTATCAGTCAAGCAACTTTAAACCCTTTCTTTTTCTTCGTGCCCAACTTCATATTTCTTGTTAACCTTAATATCGATTTATTTAGACTTTATATACTACAATATATACATTATTTATACTATTTACAAATCACGTAAACAGACTCGTCTATTTATTTATACATCGTGCGGCACTCCGGGTAGATAAAGGCAACTGTCAGACTCGACCCACTAATCTTCGACTCCGACTGTAACTGTGATGCCTGATTTATGCATTCTTCCAGGCGCCTCCAGATAGTTCCACTGATGACATCATCTAGTTCTCGCTATACAGATAGAATCTTGATGTGTATCAAATACTCCACAAGATGACGTCTTAGATCTCATATCTATATATTTAATCGTTGAACATGAATCGATTGGTAACAAATAAAACAGTGTTTACTGCACCGATTTTTCTGTTTTTTTTTTTTTTTAATGGAACACATTGATAAGATCTAGGCCGAGATTAGTTTTCATTTTCAAAAATTTCACAGGTTCATTGATTACATATTTGCATTTTATTTTTGGCAGATTTATTACAGTCACCGACTTGAAGTAGCGTGAATCGTTTTGAGTTTATTCTGGTACATTATTGCCATTTTCCTTGAGGCGAGCCCAATTTCCAATCATGTTAGCATTCGCTATGACCATTGATAAATCGCAAAGAAACTAGATAGTCCGTCCCTGCACAGTGATTTTATTTTATTATTTTATTTAATACTTCACACTTTGTTTTTATTTTATTATTTTATTTAATAAGGAATTTAATTTTAAAAAACCGTTTCCTAGTGAGCGCCTGCGTGGTAAAATAAGTAAGTGCAATCGATTCAGTGGATCCGGAGATTTCTTTATGAGTGAGTGATTGGTATTTGGATTTTATATATGTATACAGTAGCTGACCCAAAAGACGAAAATCAGTAAATTTGTTTTTGGACAGATAGTGAAAAACACAATAGTAAAAACAAATGTAATTTTATCTTATTATAGGCTGGGATGCGTTTATCTAGATTTTTTTTCCAAATCTTTTCAAACGAGCTCATAAAAGAAAATTGTTAAAATTTCAGAACTGAGGCGTTTCAGTTGAAGTTTTCCAATATATCGGCTTTTTATCACCCCTATTTAACGCCAAATCGTGTTAAAATACTTCTAAGGACATTTTTTACATGTTATTGTTCAATTAAAAGTCAGGTCGTTTAATGTCTCCAACAATACCCCAAATTCTAAAATTAATAGAATACGGGTTTAATCAATTCCCCACGATTATTTTCGGTGAAATCAAGTCAAGCTTTCCTTCGTACAAAAAAACTACAAATAATCGATTTATAGATAATCCACAGTAACTTAGTACGTTTTCAGTAAAATACTGTTGATATTGTAACCAGAAAATCCTCTACCGCCAAAATAGTAAAGAAAAATCAAAATTCGGAACTGAAGCGTTTGTCTGAAATTTTTATTATTATTTATTTATTTATTTAAGATGTTTCTCTCTGCATGGAATATCACAGAAATTGATAACACAAAAGCTATGATGCGTGACTGACATTTTAAAAAAGTTGGGGTCCAATTCTGAATCTAAACCACTACTAGTCCATACCTAAATCACATGTGTGATCTGCCAACAATGTAGGATGCTTAATGTATTGAAATTAGTATACGAAATATACAACGGATGCAGAAGAGATAGTAAAGTATAAAGTATATTGAGGACGCTAAAATGATACTGAAATGGAAAGACGCTAAAAAGAAGCAGTATCTATAACTTCAATTTGGAAGTGATAAAATAATGGTATTTTAAAATACTTTGCATTTTATGGTATAATTAAACCAGCGCCGTCTAACCGTAACTAAAAACACTAATATACTCTGATGCACGCAGAAAGTTTTCAAAACGGAAAGACGCTGAATTGGTAGTGAGATCTTTATATATATCAGTACCTCAGAAGCATATGGATCCAACTCCACTTTTTATCAAAACTGAATTAAATATGCCAATCTATTTTATTAAATACATTATTATGTTATCTAAAAAATCGAGTGTGTATAAATTGACAATAACAATTCGTGACTTTTTTAAATTCGTATTGTCCTAGAAGCATAATACAATAATAAATACAAACTACTTGTTTATTGGAAATTTCCTATTATGCACATGGATCCATATGCTTCTAAGGTACTGATATATATTCTCTGCATATTGTATATATTTATTTCAGATAATAAAAAAACTTTTTTCATAAATTTGGTGCTGTAAACGATTAAAACGAAAAAAAAATCCTGAGACTTGTTGTATGTCTGGAGAACTAAATTGTCAACTGACCTATTGAAACTCTTGCAAATTGTAAGATGGAATTTATTGGCTGTAATTTATTCGCGGTTCTTCTAACTTGGTGTTAATAATGCATTATACACACTCATTGATGAGTTGGGGCTCGATTTTCGAATATTTTTTAATGTAAAATTTAAAAATCATTACAATACCTTGAATCGTGCAATTGACGCCATCTCCTCGATATCCCGAGTTGCAAACACAAACGGAGTGTCTTAAAGTTTCCTCATAGTGGCAATTAGCATTGACCCCGCAGTCGTCAGCTTGCTTGCAAGAGAATACCGACAGTTCACATGTGTAGCCGTCTCCTTCAAATCCTGGTTTGCATTGGCAGGAGAAAGTAGTGTCTTCGGAAACACATTGGGCGTCTGGATGGCAGTTGTTGAGAGTATTACAACTGGCTAAATAGGAAATAAGAGTAAGAGTAAGTAACTGTGCGTGTCAGCTCCGACGCGCGACTGGAGTTTACTCTTTAAGTGCGTGCTTATTTTTGTGAAATATAAAACTTGCATCAGAGGCATCACAAGACATGAGTAAATAGTTTTTCAAGAGATATATTTTTTTTAATTAAAGCTCCGAGATAATGAGTGAGAAACCACATAACGCTTTTTGTTAACGCTCCACAAATTTGTCGTACCGAGATCTTAAGGGTAAACTCCAAAAATAAAATACCCAAATGTGATTTCTTACCATTATTTAAGACCGTTTCTTTTTCATAAGCTACTGTCGAGGTCTCGGGAAGCATCGTCGTCGTGAGTTCCTTGGGAGTACAATAATTCGTGGCTGCCTCAAAAGTGTAGCCTTCTGGACACCAACAGACTCCAAGCATACACTGTTGTATCACTTTTGTATTGGAAACGGTTGTGGTCTCTGCAGGGATTCTCCTGCATTTATAGCCGTCACCTTCGAATCCCGGAAGACAAGCGCAGTAGTAGACGTTCGTGGTCTGGTTGATGGTACAAACTGCGAACTCGTCGCAATTGTTGTCGGTGTGGCAGCTGTGATCGACCAAAGCAGTGCAAGTTTGACCATCACCGGTGAAACCGGGGAGACATCTGCACATCGCCACTTGGTTGAATTCGACACATTCGGAGTTCCCGGGACAGACGACGTTGTGACACGAGAATGCGTTTTCGCAAACGTGGCCGTTTCCGGTGAAACCTGGGTTACATTGGCAGGAGTACGTCCCGATCTCGTTGATGCATTGGGCGTTGTAGTCGCAGGTGTGGAGACCGGATTGGCATTCGTCGATGTCAGCACAGATGGTTTCGTTGCTGGAGTATCGGTGTTGGTATCCGGGATTGCAAACGCACCGGAAGGAGTCGTTGTCGACGACACAGGCGCTGTTGGGCATGCATTGGGAGCGGCCCTCATCGCACGGGTCAAAATCTGGAAATGTGGTTAGCACAGACAGAAGGCAAAAGTGCTGTTTGACTTACCCCCTAAAGGCAGGATTTTGTTGGTCAACCCGAAACGTATTATCTGCTCCTTGCTCTCATAACTAATGAAGTTCTTCCCAACTTTGAGCTTCCACGTCTCACCCACGGAACTGTTCTCGAACTTACAGTAGTCGAAGGTGTACACCTGGTCGATGTCGTAAAAGAGAGTGACTTCTTCGTTGCGTTCATTGTTGTATACAAACGATCTAGTGGAGGACATCTGGATCACTCCAGGCGATGTTAAAGTGTACTGCTCCTGGTACTCATCGATGACGATCTTAGAGTCGTACGGCAACGTCGGAATTTCACCTTGGATGTTCGCTTCCAGCCGAAGTTGATCGAACACGTCAAGTCCATGATATTTTTGTTTGATAGTGACACTCTGACTAGAATTCAGAAACCTTATAGTCGCAGTGTGATTGAAGACACCTCCCGTGAACTGATAACCATTCAAAGCATTCCGCACAGGTTTAGCAAAGACATAACCGATGACCCCACCGAGAATCTGCAACGACTGGATGTCGAAACCGATGGATTCCGGTATTTTCGAAATCGCGGTGTAAGCACGACCGTCGACCATTACGATGTAAGACTGCAGATCCAGGTTTTCAAGTCGCTCTCCGTTGATCTTTCCGTTGATCTTACCGTTGACTCTGAGTGGAACATCTAGAAAGACGATATTAATTTTGAGGATAGGCTCTTCCTTTCTCTAGTTACTGCGATAGTACACCTTTCTTAACGCAAAATTTGCCATTTCCGTAGTACTGCTTTTTGCAGTGGCAGCAGAAGCCTTCCTCGTAGTCGGTGCACGTGGCTTGGACGTGGCAGGCCGTGGGAGCGTCCGCACAGGTGAGTGGAGTATCTAGACCGGCTTCTTCGGTGATGACGTCAGGAGGGATGATCTGGGTTTCGTCGACGCGGTAGATAAATTGGCCGGGGAGGTCGATGTTGGACCATCTAAAAAAATAGAGGTCAATTAGTTGAAAAGTTTTAAAAGAGATAAGAGTGGCAGTTGAGGTCAAAGACAAGAGTACCCTGAATTTTATGAATGAAAAAATGACCCAAATCATGTTAATACGGTAATAAGAACTCTTACACTTCCAAATTCGTCACTTGTTCCGTCCCGGATCCCGGCAGCGTGTAAATTTTCCCATCGGCGGAAATGAACCCGGCTTGCGCCCGAGCATCCGGAAGTCCAGATTCGTCCCCAGTTCCTTGTATCCATTGGATTCCATCTTTGGGATAAAGCAGTTCGACGAATGACCTCGAGCCGTCGCTTATAATGACCACTTGGTAGGTGTTGGTCTTGTCTCTTCCTTGATTGAAATAGCCGACGCCCATCCATGTCACGATGAATAAGCTGGCGGCTTCAAAGTCCTCCTGGTCGGAGAAGTACTCTCTTACGTTGTCAGTGGCGCGACGAAGTAGCGCAGGACTGTCAGTTTCGTAGTAGGAGATTGTTCCGGCTCCTCTGGTGTCGACGTTGGTGTAAAATGGAGCTATTAGGGGGTAGTCTAGAGGGAACTCGATGTTGAAGAAGTTGGGGATTTCTGTTTGAAAGGAAAGCAGTCCGTTGGAGTTGACCTGCAAAATAGCAGAAGTGTACATTTTATAATTTTATTATTTTACTAGCAGAATGCCCGGCGTTGCCCGGGTTAGACCACTAATTGCTGTAAATTATAGACAATACCAGCGTTTAGATTTGGGTAATTATTAGGTAGCTGACCCGATAGACGCTGTTCTGTCCAAATTTCAATAAATTTATTTTTCAAGGGCCCATAAGGGGAGCGTAGCTAACATTGAGGTTCCTCTTGGAAGCCCCTTGGGCCGGGGGGGCGTAGCTATCATGGGCCCCCTTAAGAGAGCAGCAGGGGGAGTAGCTGTCATCGCTGTTCCCCTTGGAAACCCCCTTGTGACAGGAGGGTGTAGCTACCATCAGAGGCCCCTCGGGGGAGGTGTGCGTAGCTAACATCTGCCCCCCCTTGGGAGAGGAAGGCTTAGCTACCATCAGGGCTCCCTTGGGACCGGGGGCGTAGCTACCATCGGGCCCAGCTTGGGAAAGGGGGCGTAGCTACCATTTGAACCGCCGGCGCCGTAATACAAAAAAACAAAAAACAAATCTAACCCACGGGAACCGTACATTCTTCCGAGATCAAAAGTAGCCTGTGCTGTTCCAGACTATACTCTATCTCTGTCCCAAATTTCATCCAGATCCGTTATGGTGTGATTGAGCAACAAACAACCATCCATCCATCCATCTATCCATCCAAACTTTCGCATTTATAATATCGAAGGTACGAAACAACAACAGATTCTAGCATCTTTGGATATATAACATATGCCCCCCAAACACTACGGGCCACATGCCGTTCCACAGACAAAGCTGGATTGCGCCGTTCTCTACGAGAAGACGCCCGAGTTCGATTGCTGTAGAACCAACTGAGGGCGATAACTGTGGAGGCCCTAAGATCTTACTGAACGACATGATTAACATGTGGATCGACATCGACATCGTGGATATCGTAACTACCTGGCCCATTGCATTGTACCAAGCCGCTGCAACCGACCCCCGAAGAGTCATGACCGCGGTAGTCGTGGCACGGGAACTGGCGATCTCAGCGAGAGCAGGTCGTCGATACCTAACTGCAGCCCGCATATCAGCGACTCCTCGAAGCGCAACAATGGTACGTAATGCGGGGACTGCGGCCGGGGGACTTGCCTTAACTGACTGGTCCGCGAGGAGTAAGCAATCCGGAACTTCAAGGTCGGTTAGAGGTCTGGTGCCTAGTCTTCGGCGGCGACCTCTCTGTAGTATGTAGCCTTATCGGCAGAATGGGCGTCACCTGGCAATTTCGTCCCATGCTCGTGGGAATGTCTATGGAGAACCAGGATCATTCAAAAGGAGAGAAGGCCGGAAGCGGTAGAGATACCAACGAAGGCAAAGGGAACAGCGAAGGAGGCTCGGTGACGGATAAGCTGCAGAGGGATCTCGAACACACATTTATTGAAGGAAGTGGTGAGAGGTTTGATGAGGCTTTCTGCAGGTTGCAGAAGCAGTTAGCTGATCTGAAGGATGTTGCGGAATACACCAAAGACAGCGAAATGAAGATCTACCTAAAGAATTGGGTAAAGTCGGCGGAAGTTGAAATCCGGACGATGGAGGCCAACATCTCCGACAGAGGGCCCAAAACCCGATGGGACTATTCACTATGGCTATGGGACCCCAGTGTTCGGCTGTGTTTTTCCTGGGGATGGGGGGGGGGGGGGGGGGCTTTGGATAGTGCGGCCTCCACAACCGTCAGCGCCGCAGGCAGGCAGCTCCAAGAGAAGGAAACTACCAGGGTCGGAGACGGCAACGATTCTGGCCATAAGAGATAATGTCGAGTTTTCAGAGCTTAAAGGGAAGGTGAAGAAGGGCCTGGTCGAAGGGAAACCAGACGCAGAGGTGAAGTCATGAGGCAGGTTAAAGGGGGCCTCATGGTGTCGGTGAGGGGCAACAAGGGCAGGAAGGCTGGAACGGTAACACTGACGGAAACCAGGTTGAGCAGGCGCTGATGGACCAGTTCCCGGAAGCCCAGCAAGAAGGAGCCTTGGTCGTTAAGCGGCCGATGGCTAGGGGGTATGGACGATCACAGTGTCTGAAACCCTCGTAAAGAAGATGGGCTGGAGGTCGGAAAGGTCAAGGTAGGTCCTATCTCTTGCAGAATAAGAAGCTGGGTAAACATCGTCAGATGTTTCAACTGCGGGTCTTTGGACCACAAGGGTCGCCACTGTAAAGAGGAAAAAAGGGCCAAAAGGGACACCTGGCAAAGGACTGCCAAGGCAGTGGGAAAGCGTACTGCACTTCGTGCAAGTAGGAGGGTCATCGGGTTGGGGATTCAAAGTGCCCGAAGTTCAGACTGAAACTCCAGAGGGGGATTGTGGCGGCTGGAAAGAAGGAAACCAAGCAGCAAGAAGCCGAAGGTTCTTTTTGGCTCCCGGGCGGCCTAAAAGGAATTGGACCCAAAAGGGTCCTTGCAAGCACGGAGGGTCAAGCACAACGGGGCGGGGAGGGGCCCCTCTGACATGAGTTCCCCATCCAGAAAAGAAGACTAAGGAATGAGAAGCACCCTTCCGAAGAGCTGGTAAAGGGTCCGCAAAGCAGGGGGGATGACAGAAACATCCCCAGACAGAGGAGTTTCGTCCCAAAAAAGGATGAGGGAACTGGTGAGAATAACGCGGATCTGAATGGACTGTGATTCCACGACGCATGAGAAGGAGATCGATCATGCCTTAACGTTAAAGGCGCAGGTGCGTGCGACGAACGGAGGCTAGCGGCACCGACGGCTGCGATGGACCGATGGGGTTCGGGGAGTGGACTCCGGAGGACCGGCGGCATGGAAAGTACGGTGCCGCCGAAGGAAGGATCCATGCATTACAACGAAGGTCCGGTGGCACAGAATCCAAGCATCTGACACAAAAGCCGAAAGGCAGGACAAGCCTCCCTCCGAAGTTATGCCGAAAAGTGGGGGGGTGGCAGGAGGAAAAGACAACCCCGCCTGGGCAGAATGCCATGGTTCCGGATGCCACTTGACTGGTTGGCCACGGCGCCAGCTATGCCCTCCCTAAAAAACTGCAACCGAGGTGGTGGACATGTGGTGGGCTCGAAATGCCAAAAGTTTTAGGTGTCGCTTTTGCCTATCTGTGAAACCGTGGGCACGACAGTCTCTATTTTCTACTGACCATGCATACCAACACTGAACAACGGTGGATACAGACTTTGCATAGATTACCGAAAACTAAATACCATGACTGTCAAGGATCGCTATCCTCTAACGAATATAGAAGACCTCGCTAGTAGACTGGGTGGGAAAATGTATTTTTCTAGTATCGATATGCGTCTGGCTACTATCAAATTCAAATGGCCAAGAATTCAATCCCCAGAACTGCATTCGTGGTTCCAAATGGTCAGTTTGGATAAATGCTCTTCTTTCAAATAAAGATTGACTATTTGGCATACGAAATTGGCCAAAATGAAATTAAGCCCAGCACAAAAAGGTAAAAGCAATTCAAAGCTTCAAAACTCCAATAAACGTACACGAAGTGTGACAGTTTTATTAAAGGACATATTGCGAAGGGATGCCAAATGGGAATGAGGTGAAAACCAAGCCAAGGCGGTCGAAACAATTAAAACAATCCTAAGGAGCGGACCGATAGTAACAGTTCTCTTTCAAGAAGTAGAAGACGTTTTAAAACCAGTCGCATATTTCATCATTTATATCATTCGTACGAGCTAGAAACATTGTCTGTGGTTGAACCCATTAAAAGATATCTAAATTATATACATGGCACACAGTTTAAAATCTAATCGTCGCTGACTGTAATGCAATTCGCGGCACCTTTGTCAAAAAAATTAGCTTCTTGATAATCAGCAGCTTGATTGTTGGAAAGTAAAAAATATATATAATAGTGGTACGAGGTTCTCCGTAAGCCCAACCTTTGGTAACATCTTGTTCTCTCTGATCCAGTCACGCCAAGCATAATTAACAGAAAACAAAATAACGAGGGCGCGATGAAGTCAGGAAGGCCGGATGTTGCGGTACATGGATTACTGATGTGCACTCGCCGCCATTCCGAAGAGTTTTTGTGAGGTTTATAAATGAGACAAAACTGACCCGATCTAACCATAATCAATGTTTCATTTTAATTTGTTTTGAATGATGTATCAAATTTCCATTTTTGACAAAATGATTGAATAAACGAGACGTTATTTAATAATAGATACCACAGTTTATGAAAATCGAAGAATTTATTACAAATTTCACAAGAACTAGATTAGTCTTGAGGGATTGATAAGACAATATACAGTGTGTCATGTATTTAACAATTGATGTATTGTCTACTGAGATGGAATATAATTTTATTTTGTTTTTATGATATACTCGATATACTCCTGCATTGTGATTTAAAATATACTCCTGCATTCTGTAATCACAGTGTTATAAATTTAGGGAAGCCTTTCTCCAGAAATCTTCCAGAAACACAAAACACATTAATTTGAAGGATAACAACAATAAAAATACATTATTTGGACGCAGCCACCGTTTTGTCTTCGGAATGCTAATAATAATTACAAACATGTTTTGTTTTGAGACACTTATCTGAGATCTATTTTTAACACAATTAATGAAATGCTATTAGAAATATTGATAAAATTGGAAGTTCAGTAACCCTTTTGGGAAATGCAACTATGCACTTAAAGATTCGGCCCGAGTCAGGAATAAAATAAATGTTTCCTTTTAAGTTTTATCTAAATTAGCAAATTGCTAATGACTTAATTAGGAATCAGATTTGCAAATACGGTTTCAAATAAAAGTAGTAATAATTTATTAGAGTAAATTTAACTTACGAAAATAGAGTTGAACTCCGTTCCATAAAACACGATAGGGACCTTCAGCTTAATCTCTGGACTCGACACGTCGTTCTCCCGCGGGAGCTGGACGGCTTGCGGCACATTATGACTATACAACAACCCCACAGGTATCGCACACACGCTTGTTAAAAACCAAACGCAACAGCAAAAGGTTTGCAGCAACTTCATTTTCCTTTGGGACTGAGCAACTGAATTATCAATATTCAAATAATCGACCGTATCGCTTGGGGTTCACAGGTCAAAAGAGCCTTCATGTTGCCACATTCACTATCCGTCTAATTAGATAACATTACAATGACTCTATTTGATCGTTTCAGTTACGGAGTGTTTGCTCTAAATTTTTTAGACAGAACTGCATTGTGTTCTTAAAAAAGTTTATTGCCTCGTAATTTTCAAATAATGGGGTGTTTGGTTTGATTGCGCCATCTTCCGGGAGTTTCTTGCATAAGACGTGAAGCAGATTGCTATTAAGAGGTGATGGAAGGTGAATTCTTGGAAAGATGTCGCCAATATTACTGAATAGGAAGATTTTCGAAACAATATGTATTTTAGATGTCTTTAGTTTATATTACCTAGCGATAAGAATTTTCTTAATGGAGTATTGATCATGTGTAAATAAATGTTACTCACTGAGTCATTTCAACACGGATTTATCAACTGACTTATCGCATTATACGATTTCGTGTATTCATTAACATTCCAGCTCATAGAATTGTAAAAATATTCAATAGAATTCGGTACAAAATGATATGTATTTAGATGTGTGGCGAAAGTTCTATTATTTTGTTTTTGAAGTGAAACTTCTTTACGGGCTTTACGGTAAGCTTAAGATGTCAGATCTACTCGTTTTCGCTAATTGAACTGAGAAGCCCCGCAGTTTTGTAAATATTTTATTATATACTTAATACAACTGCAATAATTCTAACAGCTATTTTACAAATAAATTCAAATGAGTAATAACAGTATAAAATTGAAATAAATACACAAATTTACACTAGTTTACATTTCATATAAATTCGAACGAACGGAAAGGCTCTGATTACAACTACTTACAGTTTATCACAAATAAAATGTTCATGTTTATTACAAGTTGTATATAAAGAAGCTTTGTATAAAATTTAGATGTCGAGATCAAAATTGACAAGCAGTCTTAGCTTATGGAGTATCTATTTAGAAGTCAGTTGGCAAGATATCATTTTGATCCCTTAAAAGTCAATGATATGCAGGAAGTAACAAATAATATCGATACGAAAATATACATGCCAAGTTCGGTAATATGTTAAACAATATTCGACATTAAAGTGATACAAATGATCCTAAATGTAAATTTGACACATTTCGACGTATACGGTTGATACTGTTTCGTTGCACAACACATGGATGTTACAGCGCGTACATAAGCAGTTTCTACGAGAGTTTCGTGAAAAAAATACGTGAGGATGTAGTGAGAAAAAAGTCTGACAATATCACATTTTGTTAACTGTACAAGAAGTGACGGGCATCCTCCCTACAATTCCTAAAGAAAAATTGTCCAACTGCCGCTTTAAAAGCTGAATTCGGCTTCCTGAGATCACACAAGCTACAAGATTGGTTCAAATTACTAAAGAAGCGGTCATCGCTGTCTTTTCCTGTTCAGTCTTCTATAGATAATGCGGGAATGGGCTCGTATTCTACAAATTTGCGTGCATATTGAAAGTAAAGGAAAAACTGGTCTCAGCTCACATTTAATTCTAATCGTCGTCTGCGTCGATTCGGACCACTATATAAGTCTTGCAGAAAGCTCAGCCAATAAATTCAGAAATCGTAACTATAATAAAATTCTGTAAAATATGAATAATAATTCTAGTAATTTTTCTTAATTCTTACTCGCCGTCACAAATTCCATTGGGTCATTCCATTTGAGCAGATTTAAATCAACGCAGACGACGATTTTGTAAAATAAAACCGCAACTAAGTACCTTCCATTGTATCTATTTGTACTATAACACCCTATGTAACAACTCTTCCAAAACTGGCATACGAGCCCACCAGACCGACAATGCTTCCAGTAGTACAGAATTTGGACCAACTTCAATCGACTGAAACAGTGCTAAAGCTTAGAAATGGGTTTCGGGCGGGTCGTCGATGTATTTACATGTGAAGGGGTTAAGAAACCAAGAACAAAACGACTTCTCATGCTTGTGTTTGCACTTGCCCCTTCTGCCGTGCAGATTGTGCGACATCCTGCTGGTGTCAGAGTCGATGCTGGAACTCTCACTGTCTCTGACGACGCTGTCGTAACCGCTCTCGGCTCTCCTGCTGATTGCCGCGGGACTGTGTTTCGACGTCCTGGGGGTGGAATCGTGACCGCTGTCGTACCCCTCCGACTTCTGAGTCAGTTTGATGGCGGTCACACCTGACTCTATACTGAGGATGGCTCTGTTCATTCTTTCGACGGATGGAAGACTGTTGGGGGGCGGCAACGGCGGGGCTGTGGATTTACAAGTGTCGGAAGTCGAAGCAGCGCGTACCCTGGATTCCTCTCGTAAATTCGGATTGGAAGCACCGTCCGGATGGCGCAAGTAGGCTAGATTATGTTCGGTACCGTAGTTGTGGCAGTACCTCTGGAACCTGCCACCTAAGCCGTCCGACTTCTTCTCGGTCAAATCTTGCGTGCTGGCAGATATGTACGTGTCGGTGTACCAGTGCGCTGTTGCAGGCCTCGACATGTTGATCTTGCAGTTTTCGCAGAATTTCTCTTGGACGTAGGCGGGTTCACTGTAGATGCTGCCGTTATCGTGGACCCCTCCGTAGAGCATATCGGTCAGTGATAACGACTCGCACCGACTCAGCGTCCTGTTCTGCTTCTGCTTTTGGTACGTTTCTGAATTCGCGACGTTCGCCTTCGCCAACCGATTCGTGTACAGCTGGTGCAGACGCGCTAATTGGTCAAACTTCTTCTGCGTCGTTGCGTCTAAGTTCCCGTTACGGGGGTACGGATTGTCGGGGTCTTCATAATCGTCGTTGTAAAGGCCATAACGTGGATCATATCGATGTCTCGGTAATATTCGTTCTAAATCTGTGTAGACCGACATGGAGTCCGTAAAAGTCGACACTACTGTCAGGTTTTCTTGGCTTAGAATACGTAAAGGGTGGTCTAGAGGATTCTCTTGGTCCACTTCTGGAAGTGGGTTCTCAATGTAGCCCATACACAAGGCGATGTCTTCTTCGGTGACTTGGAGGCAGCTGTCCTGAGTGGGGACCGGTTCGAGGGGTTCCTCAACTTCGATGATTTCCAGAACTTCGTCTTCGTCGCTGCCGACGTTGTCTTCGTAGCTGCTGTTCTGGTAGTTGTTGTATTCGGCGTTGGAGAGCATTCGTTCTTTGAGGAGCATGTCGAGGCTTTCGAGGGAGACCTCCCTGCTGCTTAGCGGTTGGATCAGTGGCAGAGCTGGGGGAATTTCGACCGCTTCTTCTTCATCCTCCAGGTCTTCGTCACCTGTGAAATTATGATAAGTAAATGGAACAAAAAATTCTCAAAACTAATTTTTAGTCCAAGCAAATTAGAGACTTTTTAGAAGAAATAATTTATAAAGTTTTAAAATTTTGGTTAAGAACTCCCAGCAGGGACCCAAATAAAAATCCGAAGTTCCCAACCGCCCGTGAGGAGCTTTATCCCCTTTTACCCAAAAAACCGGCCCCGAGCGCATTCTGCATTTTTCTCGTAAACGGTAACTCCGACGAGAAGATATTATAGGACTTATTATGTTCTCCATTAAATTTCTCATTTCTCATAAAACCATTAGTGGGAGCAAGAAATGTATACAATCAAAATTTTAGAGCAGGTGGTTTTTCTGTACAAGATCCATATTGAGTAAAATATTTGCAATGAATTATTAGCCAAAAAAAAAAATATACCTGTGCATTTTTTTTTTGAGCCGCAATTAACTAAACTTAATAAATATTATTATCATAACATTGAAGTTTACGAATATTTCATTGGGAGAACTCATCATCCCTAGTCGTCAAACATCGATAAAGGCAGGAGGGGAGAGGACTATGAGAGGTAAGGCCCATATGTCTCCAAATCAAACCTTTAGAAGAAATAATCTATATATATAAAAATCAATGCCACTTTTCGTTGTAATTTTATAACTCAAGAACGGGCTCACCTATCCAAACCAAATGTTTAGGCTTTGTTCGGACTATTTAGTAGATGGTTTATGTGAAGTTTGCACAAAATCGGTCGAGCGGTTCTGCATTTATCACATTTTTTGTAACAAATGAATTCAATAAATGGCGGATCATTTTGTTAATGGGTCGTGTTAGTTACACTATTTATAACTCAAGAACGGCTGAACCGATATGGCTGAAAATTGGTGGGGAGATAGCTTAGAACCAGGAGCCGGACATAGGATACTTTTTATCGACATGGGGGCCCATAAGGGCCTCTTAGGGTCGACCGATTTTTATGATTTTTTTTTTGTATATTTGGTAGGTATGAGAATAAGTGGTAAGCTATTTTCCACATGGACATGGGGGCCCAGGGGGGGCCCTTGGGCTGGATATATTTTTCGGGTCGACCGATTCTTATGAATTTTTTTTGTATATTTGGTATTTATGAGAATAGATGGTAAGTTATTTTTCACATAGACATGGGGCCCAGGGGGCCCCTTTGGGCTGGACCGATTTTTATGAATTTTTTTTTTGTATATTTGGTAGGTATGAGAATAGGTGGTAAGTATTTTTTCACATAGACATGGTGGCCCAGGGGGCCCCCTTGGGCTGCACCGATTTGTCGGGTCGACTGATTTTTGTAATTTTTTTTGTATATTTGGTAGGTATGAGAATTGGTAGTAAACTATTTTTCACATAGACATGGTGGCCCAGGGTGCCCCCTTGGGCTGGACCGATTTTTCGGGTCGACCGATTGTTATGTTTTTTTTTTTGTATATTTGATAGGTATGGGAACAGGTCGTAAAGTATTTTTCACATGGGCATGAGGGCCCAGTGGGCCCCCTTGGGCTGGACCGATTTTTTGGCTCGACCTACTTAATAAGGGCTTTTATGATATTTGATTTGTTGGATTTGTCTCCGCCCCCAATAGCAGAATAACTGTTGAACGATGGACAGGGAGCTCAGGGGGAACCCTTGGGTTTATATCTCAAGAACGGCTGGACCGATTTTTATGATCTTCGATTTGTTGGATTGGTCTCCGCCCCCAATAGCAGAATAACTATTAGAACATGGACAGCGGGCTCAGGGGGCTGCCTTAGGTTTATAACTCACGAGCGGCTCGATCGAATTTTATGATCTTTAGCGGGGAGCTAAGTACAGGGCAACGACAATAACAAAGCCCCCTGGTACAGGGCAACAATAAGAAATAACGCCGGCCACCAAAATTTGTCGTACCGGGCTTTAAAAATGAAAATCGATTTTTATGGAGTAAACTCCAAAGTTTCACTTCTGGTGCTCGTGGACTCCACATACAAATTTTTTGATGATATCTCGAGAATGGAGGGCAAATAATTATTAAAACATCAGAAACATTAACAAAAAAATTTTTCTCATACATTTAGTATAGAATCCGTATATAACGCCATCTTTGAACAAAAATAAACATGGTGTTGTATGCTGGTTCCGGTAATGCCAGTAGAAAGCGTTGTGGGCATTATCCTTTTATAAAAAAAATAATTTAATTGAGCTAATAAGTTGCCACAACATTTATTGATTCTGAGGCGGTACAAAGTTCGCCGGGTCAGACAGTTTATTATAATTAAATAATTATTATAATTGAAGTTTTGAAATTTTGGTTATGAACTCCCAGTAGGGACCAAATAAAGATCAGAAGATTTCCCACCCGGTAGGAGCTTCATCCCCTTTTGCCGAAATGCCGCCCCGAGCGTGACCTCATGAAGCTCTTCCCTATACATAAACATAAATCCTATAACATTTTCTCGTCGGAGTTACCGTTTACGAGAAGAATGCAGAAAAGCTTCATGAGGTCACGCTCGGGGGAGCTTTTTAATCAAAAGGGGATAAAGCTCCCCTGGGGGGGAGGGGAACTCTTCGGAGCTTTATTGTGTTAATAACCAAAGTTTCAGAATTTTATAAATTGGTTCTTCTATTTGGGTTTTTTTCGTCTAATTTGCTTGGACTATTTGCTTTATTATTTGTGTCTTTCTATCTATCTAAGATATACTGTGTTTCAAATCAATAAACATTTCATAAACAAGTTGATCTTGAAAAATGAAAAATTCTATTGGAGTCAGTCATATGACCATTTATTATTTTTTTTATGTTTGTCAATCGGTTTCAATTGGCATAAAATCAAGCGACAAAGTAAGAAGATGAAGTCGGTTTTATGAACATCCCGTATATGTAATTATTTATTTCCAGATGTAGACAATATAAAATCAATTTTATAATAGGAGAATAAAATGGTGAATTGTCTGTACAATTAAAGAATTCCAAATCAAAAATTAACAGGAAAAAAAACGCCTACCGTCTGGATGTCCAGCATCCCTCTCCTCAGGTGTCTGACACTCCGGTATCGTGTCATTCTTCATCGAACTCATCTTCAGCCCCGTCCTGATCACCGACTCCTCGACGTTCTCCTGCTTCCTCGTGTCCAGCGCCCTGACCACCTCCTCGTCGTAAGTCTTAAACTGCGTGAGCTCCTTGAGCGGCTCTTTGTACGTTTTTTGGTCTCTCGGATGCACATACTTCGTCCGCTGAATCTGCGACGTCTGGTGTTCCACCCATTTCCTGATCATGTTCTTTTTGTGACTGTCCATGTACCCGTACCCTGAACTCTCGGCCTGCATGGGTCCATCAATCCAAGTCTCCCGTTTCTTTACGTGACACGGTTCCTTCATGAGATGTCTCGCTTCGGCAACTTTAGATTTAGAAATTCTCGGTCCGTCTATCCATTGTTCGTCGCTGGCGCCGTTCACTGAATGTTTAACAGGGTCGGACTTGTTTTTGGGGGCCGCTCGCCCCGGCGAGGACTTCGGGGAGCTGGTGTGAGCCGGGGAGGTCTTGTTGCTTTGGCACGGATTCTTAACAGACGGACGATGAGTTTGGGATTTCTCTTCGCTTTTAGGAACTTTGGGTCGTTGTTCCGCACAAGAGCCGCGTAACGCTTTGCTCATGGAGCATCTATTGTCGCCGGAGTTCAGGCTGGGGATGTAGACGGGTGGGTGCTCTCCGTCGGTGGCGTCGTCGGCTGGTCCCACGTATATGACGGTGTCGGCGGACAGATCGCTACTGGACGGATCCGGCTCGCTGCTGGTCCCCGTGGTCCTGGTCGGTTCCTCCCCGGAACTGCCTCCTGCGGATGAATTAATTGTTAAATTTGCATCTATTACAGTCAACGTTACCGATGGTGGTTTTGGAATTTAAAGTCAATGTTCGCTAGAAGCGCCGACAGATACCAAAGTTGGTGTTTCAATGGTCCTCTACTCTCCGAATCTACTCAAAATCAGTTTATAGTTGGATACGCCGGTTAAAGCAATCAGGGATGGTAACATTGAGGATCAGTGTTAATCGGAGTTTAGTCATACAAATTAATGTCCCATTAGAAATTAAACTCAACACACAGTGTACACATATATACAGGATGTATCGTAAATTGCAAATAAAGAATGCATTAATTACAACAGCCTGTATAATTTTTCTCGCATTTGGTGTACAATTTTCACTGTAATCTTCAAACTCAAAACTAAAGATGATTTTGCGAAAAATGAATGGCGGCTCCCGACGTTGCGGAATATTAAACTGCAAGGTGCACAGCGCAAGCGCCCCACTGCAGATCATCAAAGTTCCAACACGACGAAACAAACCGAAAACTCGAAAACTCACCTCCGGAGCCGTTTCCGGTGCCCGCCGAAACGAACTTGATCCTCCTCCGTCGCATCCTGTGGATCCTGGAGGCTAATTGCACAGTCGTTAACGTATCGGAGTAGTTCTGTGCAGACGGCGACACGTGAGCTATCATCGCCGCGTGACAAGTCAGCGAGCTGAGGCAGTCTTTGAGGAGTTGCGTCAGTTTGTGTTCCTTGTACGGCAAGTGCTTCTGACCGTTGAAAATGGCGAGGAGGATGTTCCCGACGCCGGAGAGCGGGATTCCGCCGCTCGCTTTTCCGCGTTCCGAATTGCCCAGGTCGATCAGATGCAGACGACTCCTGCCTCCGGCGACTGAAACAATTTTTCACTTGAGAAAAAATTCAGATAACGGAGTCAAGTCGGGGACTATCGCGAAGTATATGCGCGAGAGAGACGATAAGAAATCCAATTATCATAAATTTTAGCCTATAATGATCGCCAGCAATTACAACCGAGGACGCAATTTGGCACGTTTTACGTCGGATAGTCCGGGATGCGAATTCTAACTGAACGTATGCGCTTTGTCTTCTGCAAATCATCGTAATTTAGAACTTGGAATGACTGGTACTATTATTATACATATGCTGTGAATTGGAGGGAGGATTTAGGATTTTCCCACCCTTAGAAAAGTTGACCAGTTGGCAGATTGGAACTCCACCCAGTGGTGGAGCCCTTAATGTTAAATTTTTTGGTTATGAAGATCCATTTGGTCCAGATCTTGTGCTAGTCTGTTTTCGTGATTAGCAGACTTGAGCGAGATTTCTTCTCGGATTGTTGTAACTTTCAAGTCTTTGTATGTGAGATAATTCGGAACATAATTATACCTCGGTACTTTTGACCGAAACCGCTGCAGCTTCTGGACCACCAGTTTCTATCAATTTATAGAAGAGCAGTACATTTTTCTGTAAATCAGACTGTAGTTGTAATCTCTTTTTCCATCCCTTTTCAATTTCTTCTTTGTTACTAAATATATATTTTAAGTTCACTTCTTGAATTCATGAAATTCCCAAATTTTGAATCGTAGAAATCTGGACATTCTGAATATGGAATTACAAACTTTAAAACGTGGAAATTGTGAATTCCCGAATTTGGAAAATTTCAGTAGTGTATTATCTTGAATTCTCGAATTTGAAACATTTTGAATCCATGAAATCTTTTTGACTCAGACATCTTGAATTTCCGAACTTCAAATTCTAAGTCATTTTATGTGGTTGAATTAAAAAAATGTAATCCTGAAATTTAGAAATTTTAACAGATCACATTTTAAATTCCGAAATTATTTCAAATTTTAAATCTTTGAAATCATGACAGAATTTGGACAGTGCAAATTTCAAAACGTGGAAATTCTGGATATAATTATTATGAATTTTGAATTCCCTAGATAGTTGAAATCTTTACTACCTGTATTTATAAAATAAATGGAAACTTTAAATTGTAAAAATTCTGAATTTTAAATAAATTTGTGGCTGAACTCTTCACATCCTAAAATTTCGAATAGTGGAGGATGGCAAATTGAGAAATTTTGAATAGTTGAAATCATTTTTCTGAATTTGTAAATTGAAAATTTTAAATTAAATTCTCGAATTCTCGAACTCACAATTTTTTGACATTAGCTTCTGAATATCCTGAATTTGGAAATTGCAGATTCTGACGACCTCCCAAATTCTGAATTTAAAATTTCGAATTAACGAATTTGTAACATTTTGAATCCATGAAATCTTAAATACCTGAATCGCAAAATTGAATCATAGACATCTTGAATTGCCGAACTTCCAAACTTTAATTTAATTTGTGTGGTTGGACCCTTGAAATCCCGAAATCGGAAATTGCAGATTATGCATCCTGAATTAAAAAAAAATTAAATCCCGCAATTTCGAAATTTTAAATTCACATCTTAAATTTCGGAACTTCCCAAATTTTGAATCGTTGAAATCGTGACTGAATTTAGAAAGTGCAAATTCTGGATATATAAATTTTGAATTCCCCAATTTAAAATTTTGAGTCGCGGATATCTTGAATTTCAGAATTTTGCAAATTTTGAATAGTTAGTTCAAATCTTGACTAGCTGTATTTATAATCTAAATGGAAATTTTAAATGGTGAAAATACAATTTGAGTGAGCGACATTTTGAATTCCAGAATTTGCAATTTTAAATTAAATTGTGTGGTTGGACCTTTGAAGTTGTAAAATCGAAAATTACAGAGTCGGAATCGTTGAAATGGAAAATTTAGAAATTTTGAATTCTCGAACTCACAAATTTTAAATCAATTTTTGTCATTACCCCCTGAATATCCTGAATTTGGAAATTGCAGATTCTGAATCGTGGAATTGACGAACTTCCAAATTCTGAATTTACAAATTTTGAATTCCCGAATTTGTAACATTAGAATCCACGAAATCTAAAATTTCTGAATCGGAAAATTGAATCATAGACATCTTGAATTGCCAAACTTCCAAACTTTAATTTAATTTTTGTGGTTGAAACCTTGAAATCCCAAAATCGGAAATTGCAGATTTTGGATAGAATAAAAAAAAAATTGAATCCCGCAATTTCGAAATTTTAATTTCACATCTAAAATTTCGGAACTTCCCAAATTTTGAATCGTTGAAATCGTGACTGAATTTAGAAAGTGCAAATTCTGGATATATGAATTTTGAAATCCCCAATTTAAAATTTTGAGTTGCGGATATCTTGAATTTCAGAATTTTGCAAATTTTGTATAGATAGTTCAAATCTTGACTAGCAGTATTTATAATCTAAATGGAAATTTGAAATGGTGAAAATACAATTTGAGTGAGGGACATTTTGAATTCCGGAATATGCAACATTTTGAATTGACGAAATTTTGAATTTCTAAATCTCGAAAGTGAATTGTGGACAGGTTGACTTTCTAAACTTGCGAATTTTAAATCAATTTGTGGCCGGACTCTTCACATCCTAAAATCGAAAATTACAGATTCCCAATAGTGGAAATGCTAAATTTAGAAATTTTCAATTCTCAGATTGAATTTGGCATTTTAATCCTTCAACATCTAGAATTCCTGAATTTCCAAAATTTTGAATAGGTGATTTTTTTTCTGAATTTGTAAATTGCAAATTTTAAATTAAATCGTGTGGTTGGACCCTTGAACTTGTAAAGTCGAAAATTACAGAGTTGGAATCGTTGAAATGGAAAATTTAGAAATTTTGAATTCTCGAACTAACGAACTTTAAATCAATTTTTGTCATTAGCCCCTGAATACCCTGAATTCGGAAACTGCAGATTCTGAATCGTGGAAATGACGACCTTTCAAACTCTGAATTTACAAATTTTGAACTCCCGAATTTGTAACATTTTGAATCCACGAAATCTTAAATTTCTGAATCGCAAAATTGAATCATAGACATCTTGAATTGCCGAACTTCCAAACTTTAATTTAATTTGTGTGGTTGAAACCTTGAAATTCCGAAATCGGAAATTGCAGATTTTGGATAGTGGACATCCCAAATTAAAAAAAAAAAATTGAATCCCGCAATTTCGAAATTGTAAGTAAATCTTAAATTCCGGAATTTCCCAAATTTTGAATCGTTCAAATCGTGACTGAATTTAGAAAGTGCAAATTCTGGATATATGAATTTTGAAATTCCTAATTTAAAATTTTGAGTCGCGGATATCTTGAATTTCTGAATTTTGCAAATTTTGAATAGATAGTTGAAATCTTGACTAGCTGTATTTATAATATAAATGGAAACTTTAAATGGTGAAAATAGAATTTAAGTGAGGGATATCTTGAATTCCAGAATTTGCAACATTTTGAATTGACAAAATTTTGAATTTCTAAATTTCGAAAGTGAATTGTGGACAGGTTGACTTTCTAAACTTGCGAATTTTAAATCAATTTGTGGCCGGACTCTTCGCATCCTAAAATCGAAAATTACAGATTCCCAATAGTGGAAATGCTAAATTTAGAAATTTTGAATTCTCAGATTGAATTTGGCATTTTAATCCTTCAACATCTAGAATTCCTGAATTTCCAAAATTTTGAATAGGTGATTTTTTTATTCTGAATTTGTAAATTGCAAATTTTAAATTAAATCGTGTGGTTGGACCCTTGAAGTTGTAAAATCGAAAATTACAGAGTTGGAATCCTTGAAATGGAAAATTTAGAAATTTTGAATTCTCGAACTAACGAACTTTAAATCAATTTTTGTCATTAGCCCCTGAATACCCTAAATTCGGAAATTGCAAATTCTGAATCGTGGAAATGAAGACCTTCCAAATTCTGAATCTACAAATTTTGAATTCCCGAATTTGTAACATTTTAAATCCACGAAATCTTAAATATTTCTGAATCGCAAAATTGAATCATAGATATCTTGAATTGCCGAACTTCCAAACTTTAATTTAATTTGTGTGGTTGAAACGTTGAAATCCCGAAATCGGAAATTGCAGATTTTGGATAGTGGACATCCCGAATTAAAAAAAAAAATGAATTCCGCAATTTCGAAATTTTAATTTCGCATCTAAAATTTCGGAACTTCCCAAATTTTGAATCGTTGAAATCGTGCCTGAATTTAGAAAGTGCAAATTCTGGATATATGAATTTTGAATTCCTTAATTTAAAATTTTGAGTTGCGGATATTTTGAATTTCAGAATTCTGCAAATTTTGAATAGATAGTTGAAATCTTGACTAGCTGTATTTATAATATAAATGGAATCTTTAAATGGTGAAAATACAATTTGAATGAGGTATATCTTGAATTCCAGAATTTGCAACCTTTTTTATTGACGAAATTTTGAATTTCTAAATCTCGAAACTGAATTGTGGACAGTTTGAGTTTTAAATTTTAAATCAATTTTTGTCATTAGCTTCTGAATATCCTGAATTCGGAAATTGCAAATTCTGAATAGTGGAAATAACGCAATTCCAAATTCTGAATTTACAAATTTTGAATTCCCGAATTTGTAACATTTTGAAGCCATGAAATCTTAAACTTCTGAATCGAAAAATTGAATCATAGATATCTTGAATTTCCAGAATTTGCAACATTTTGAATTGACGAAATTTTGAATTTCTAAATCTCGAAACTGAATTGTGGACAGGTTGGGTTTCTAAATTTGCGAATTTTAAACCAATTTGTGGCCGGACTCATCACATCCTGAAATCGAAAATTACAGATTCCGAATAGTGGAAATCCCAAACTCAGAAATTTTGAATTCTCAAATTTAATGTAAATTTTAATCCTTCCTGAATTTTCAAAATTTTGAATAGTTGAATTTTTTTTTCTGAATTTGTAAAATGCAAATTTTAAATAAAATTTAAAATAAATCGTTTGGTTGGACAATTGAAGTTTTAAAATCGAAAATTACAGAGGCGGAATCGTTAAAATGGAAAATTTTGAAATTCTGAATTCTCGAACTTTCGAAATTTTAAATCAATTTCTGTCATTAGCCCCTGAATATCCTGAATTCGGAAATTGCAGATTCTGAATCGTGGACATGACGAAATTCCAAATTGTGAATTTACAAATTTTGAATTCCCGAATTTGTAACATTTTGAATCGATGAAACCTTAAATTTCTGATTCGGAAATTGAACCGTTGAAGTGTTTAAATTTAAATTAACAATGGATAAGAAATAAAATTGAGATAGAAGCCAATTTGGACGCCACAAATTATTAGGTGAGACGAAAGGAAAATGCACGAGGCAATGGCGAACCACCATCAGGTTGGTCTCGTGTTCCAGGAATCCACGAAAACTGCTCCCACTGTCACGAATTTGACAGGACGAAGAGATGGTGACATAGAGGGTACAATCACAAAGGAACGGCAGCGAACAACGACGAATTTTATGGCTGAACGTGAGCTCCACTTGAATGCTGCTGGAACACTGGTCTCTTGATGGAAATTTCAAAGGAAAGGGATACACCCGATTTTTTAAATTAATTTGGAAGGTTACAAATTGCATGTACATATTTTTCAAAAGTTACCCATCGCTTTATTTTCTCGTACTTAACACCACTGATAGATAGCACGTTCTCACCGTACGAGAATAATGAAACAATTATGTATTACCTAACAAATAATTTTGCTGACACAACCATCGAGAATTTGCATTTGGATTACAACGACCGCTAATAGCTTTCTGTTAATCTAATGCATTTTCCCGATTCCCCTTGAAAATTCGCCCGCTGGTGTCCACTTACCTCCCCCTTTTCCCGCGACGCTGTACTGATAAACGTGTAATGTAAACAAGAGATGTGAATCCCTGGCGTCTTCTCTAGTGGGTGCCCTGCAATCGACGGCAGCGTCTAAGTAGTGTGCGGCCTTCTCCGCCGTGGGCACCCGCAGCTCGCAGTGCGGGGGTTGATTGCCAAACAAGGGATCGTCCCTCAGGTAGACGCCGGGGGACTGCTCCGAGTCTGCTGGAACAAAACGGGCCACTCAGTAAATATACTGTACTGCGGATGGAAGCAAACACCCCTTAAGGAGGACAATGCGAACCGACCGGCTGCTGCGCCTGTATTTTTGGAACTCTGCAAATTTAATTCACTATTCATGGAAATTGGATAATGACAATACTTTACTAATCAACTGTCGATACCTCGGGATTTCTTAGGCTATTACATAATAACTAACGTTCGTGCACGGACAAATTGTACTCGTGTGTATGAACTCATTTCGAATAACAAGGAAGTTTTGTAACACAGTGTACAGCAGCGTGTACCGTTTCACATACACCACGTCACCTTACACACGGTTACAAATTTGTAAAAGCATATCTGCGAAAAGATTAAACATAAACAAAGGTAAAATGATGTATGGGGTATCATGCTTCAGACGTGCAACCATCCATCATAGTCGGAGCGGCGCCCGTGAAAGAAACGGACATATGCGACGGCGATACTAAAATAAAGCACGCTGCTGCGGTCGCGTTCTTCATTTCATACGTACAGATTTTCTATCATACAAATTCAAGTAGGTACATAATCTTCGAGTTAGTCATTCTTTGCACGTAGTTTATAGACCAAAAAGTTCGCATTCCGGAGCCCTTAGAAACATGTGCGCATCCCTATTATGATTCAAGCACTCTTCAGAGGAGTAATAAGCAGTCCTTGCCTCATTATGAATTTAATTAAAATCTGCAAAATTCACCTGTCAGACGCCTTATCCTCGACTGCACCCCAGACAAATTTACTCCTACCGATGTGTTTATACGTAATTCATATTACGCCACAATGGAAGGCAAACATCGGTATCTAAATTCAAATCAGAATGTCGTCTTCTGCGTAACAACTGATCCCGAGTTTATGAGTTTCGTGCCGTCGCTACATTTTGAATTTATGCCCGGTTTTAATTAATTCCAAGTAATTACCTTAACTCGAGGTTATAGTCCACTTCATTATCGTCATAAGTTGGCGATGATACCCTTTCAGGAGGGACAATTTAACGACCGATATTCGTGGTAAGATAATTGTTCCGGATCTGAAGCGGAAGTTTCAGGTTTCGTTGCGGTGAATTTTCAGAAAAAAATTAATAACACTGTCAACAAACGTCGTCGGGAACATGGCAGTGAAATCTACAATTGCGTGCGGAAAATTGAAAGGCGTATGGTAATTTTTTGAAAGTCGGTATTCTGCGAGTATAATGGGTTGATTTGCAAAATTATCGTAACAGGGGGGGAAATGGGAACGTTTCGGAGTTATAATGGTAGAACTTAGAAATTAAAAATGATGTGAATTGTAACAGACACAAAACAAAGAATATGTCTTACAAATAGTTCCAACAAATATAAATATAAAGTAAGAGTGACTCTATATTAAAGATATCACTTCAAATAATAATTAATACAAATATTGCAGTGGAGGTACCAACTTATTTTTAACAGACAGTGTTTAAGAAATAAGTGCAATAAATTTAAATGGTAATAGAACTCATCACTATCAACAATTTTTCTTAATAAATTTTTGTTTTAAACCCCGTAATTATCGAATTAAAATTAGTCGGAGTTTTGACGTTAATTTAGTTACCCCCCACTGAATGACTGGACTGATGATGACGCACAACAAGAAATTTTTGCAAAACATTGGGATAATCTATATCCGGCTAAAAATAGAAAATTCACATACTAAACGTCATTACATCAACATCCAATGCTATTATGTATTTAAAATCCTCGAAACTTTTTTTATTACCCACCAACACAATGCCCAACATTAATGGAATTTAGGCACACGGAGATTTGGGAGGCGTTGCAAATAAGGTCTTTGTGCTTCGGCGGAATTTCCTTGACCTTCTCCGTAAATTAATACAATTTTCGTGTATAAGCTGTGAGAAAAATCTGGGATCTTTTATTATTCATAACTTTAATAATGAAAGTAAAAAACAATAACAACAAGTTACCGCCGCCCGATTGATTAATTATTTGAGTGTCACCAGGTAACTGCGATAGAAACGGGACTGTGCAAAATCAACATATTATTTAAAGTGTTCCCAGATCGCTTCAAGACTCTTCAAAGTATTTTCCAGACATTTCAAGTTTCTTCAAGTTGCTTCCAATCCCTTCAACATATATCAAATCTTCCCAGGTCGCTTGAAGACTCCTCAAAACATTGCAAGTCTTTTCAAGTCATTTCAATTCCGTCCAAAACATTTCAAATCTTCCCAGGTAGCTTCAAGACTCTTCAAGTCTTTTCAGTTGCTTCCAGTCCCTTCAAAATATTTCCAAGTCTTCCCAAGTCTCTTTAAGATTCTTCAAGACGTTTCAAGTCTTTTCAGGTCTCTTCCAATTCCTTTCAAAACTTTTTAAGTCGCCCCAAGTCTCTTCAAAACATTTTATGTCGTTTCGATTCGCAGGAAATCTCTTCAAGTCGCTTCAAGTCCTTTTAACATATTTCAGGTCGCTTCAAGACATTTCAAGTCCTTTTCAATCTCTTCAAGTTTCTTCAAGTCGCTTCAAGACCTTTCAAAATATTTCATATCGCCTCAAGTCGCTTCAAGGTACTTCAAGTCTTTTCGAGTGGCTTCCAGTCCTTTCAAGATCTTATTTGAAGTGTTCCCATATCGCTCCAAGATTCTTCAAGTATTTTCTAGACATTTCAAGTCTTTTCAAGTCGCTTCCAGTTCCTGCAAAATATTCGAAGTTTTTCCAGGTCGCTTTAAGATTCCTCAAGACATTTCAAGTCTTTGCAAGTCTCTTCCAATTCCTTTCAAAACTTTTCAAGTCTCTGCAAAACATTTCATGTCGTTTCAATTCGCTGGAAATCTCTTCAAGTCGTTTCAAGTCCTTTTAACATCTTTCAGGTCGCTTCAAGACATTTCAAGTCCTTTTTAATCTCTTCAAGTTTCTTCAAGTCGCTTCAAGACCTTTCAAAATATTTCATATCGCCTTAAGTCCCTTCAAAATATTTCAAGTCTATTCAAGTCGCTTCAAGGTACTTCAAGTCTTTTCGAGTGGCTTCCAGTCCTTTCAAGATCTTATTTGAAGTGTTCCCAGATCGCTCCAGGATCCTTCAAGTATTTTCTAGACATTTCAAGTCTTTTCAAGTCGCTTCCAGTTCCTACAAAATATTTGAAGTTTTCCCAGGTCGCTTTAAGATTCTTCAAGACATTTCAAGTCTTTGCAAGTCCCTTTCAATTCCTTTCAAAACTTTTCAAGTCTCTTCAAAACATTTCATGTCGTTTCAATTCGCTGGAAGTCTTTTAAATTCGCTTCAAATCCTTCAAGTAGTTTCAAGACATTTCAAATCCTTTCAAGTCGCTTCAAGTTTCTTAAAGTCGCTTCAAGACTCTTCGAAACATTTCAAGACTTTTCAAGTCGATTCAATTTTCTTCAAAACATTTCAAGTCACCTCAAGTTCCTTCAAAACACCTCATTTTTTTTTCAATTCGCTTCAAGTCTTTCCAGTCGTTTCAACACATTTCAAACCCTTCTAGATATTATTTGAAGTGTTCCCAGATCACTCCAACACTCTTCAATTACTTTCCAGACATTTCAAGTCTTTTCAAATTGCTTCCAATCCCTTCAAAATGTATCAAATCTTCCCAGGTCGATTCAAGACTCTTCAAGTTTTTTGAAGTCGCTTCCGGTCCCTTTACAATATTTGAAGTCTTCCCAGGTCGCTTTAAGATTCTTCAAGACATTTCAAGTCTTTTCAAGTCTCTTCAATTCTTTTCAAAAATTCTTTTTAAATCGATTCAAGTTTCTTGAAGTCGCTCCAAGAACTTTCAAAATATTTCATATCGCTTCAAGTCCCTTCAATATATTTCAAGTAGTTTCAAAACATTTCAAATCGTTTCAAGTCGCTTCAAGGTACTTCAAGTTTTTTCGAGTGGCTTCCAGTCCTTTCAAGATCTTATTTGAAGTGTTCCCATATCGCTCCAAGATTCTTCAAGTATTTTCTAGACATTTCAAGTCTTTTCAAGTCGCTTCCAGTTCCTACAAAATATTCGAAGTTTTTCCAGGTCGCTTTAAGATTCTTCAAGACATTTCAAGTCTTTGCAAGTCTCTTCCAATTCCTTTCAAAACTTTTCAAGTCTCTTCAAAACATTTCATGTCGTTTCAATTTGCTGGAAATCTCTTCAAGTCGTTTCAAGTCCTTTTAACATTTTTCAGGTCGCTTCAAGACATTTCAAGTCCTTTTTAATCTCTTCAAGTTTCTTCAAGTCGCTTCAAGACCTTTCAAAATATTTCATATCGCCTCAAGTCCCTTCAAAATATTTCAAGTCTTTTAAATTCGCTTCAAGTCCTTCCAGTAGTTTCAAAACATTTCAAATCGTTTCAATTCGCTTCAAGGTACTTCAAGTTTTTTCGAGTGGCTTCCAGTCCTTTCAAGATCTTATTTGAAGTGTTCCCAGATCGCTCCAGGATTCTTCAAGTATTTTCTAGACATTTCAAGTCTTTTCAAGTCGCTTCCAGTTCCTACAAAATATTCGAAGTTTTTCCAGGTCGCTTTAAGATTCCTCAAGACATTTCAAGTCTTTGCAAGTCTCTTCCAATTCCTTTCAAAACTTTTCAAGTCTCTGCAAAACATTTCATGTCGTTTCAATTCGCTGGAAATCTCTTCAAGTCGTTTCAAGTCCTTTTAACATCTTTCAGGTCGCTTCAAGACATTTCAAGTCCTTTTTAATCTCTTCAAGTTTCTTCAAGTCGCTTCAAGACCTTTCAAAATATTTCATATCGCCTTAAGTCCCTTCAAAATATTTCAAGTCTATTCAAGTCGCTTCAAGGTACTTCAAGTCTTTTCGAGTGGCTTCCAGTCCTTTCAAGATCTTATTTGAAGTGTTCCCAGATCGCTCCAGGATCCTTCAAGTATTTTCTAGACATTTCAAGTCTTTTCAAGTCGCTTCCAGTTCCTGCAAAATATTCGAAGTTTTTCCAGGTCGCTTTAAGATTCCTCAAGACATTTCAAGTCTTTGCAAGTCTCTTCCAATTCCTTTCAAAACTTTTCAAGTCTCTGCAAAACATTTCATGTCGTTTCAATTCGCTGGAAATCTCTTCAAGTCGTTTCAAGTCCTTTTAACATCTTTCAGGTCGCTTCAAGACATTTCAAGTCCTTTTTAATCTCTTCAAGTTTCTTCAAGTCGCTTCAAGACCTTTCAAAATATTTCATATCGCCTTAAGTCCCTTCAAAATATTTCAAGTCTATTCAAGTCGCTTCAAGGTACTTCAAGTCTTTTCGAGTGGCTTCCAGTCCTTTCAAGATCTTATTTGAAGTGTTCCCAGATCGCTCCAGGATCCTTCAAGTATTTTCTAGACATTTCAAGTCTTTTCAAGTCGCTTCCAGTTCCTACAAAATATTTGAAGTTTTCCCAGGTCGCTTTAAGATTCTTCAAGACATTTCAAGTCTTTGCAAGTCCCTTTCAATTCCTTTCAAAACTTTTCAAGTCTCTTCAAAACATTTCATGTCGTTTCAATTCGCTGGAAGTCTTTTAAATTCGCTTCAAATCCTTCAAGTAGTTTCAAGACATTTCAAATCCTTTCAAGTCGCTCCAAGTTTCTTAAAGTCGCTTCAAGACTCTTCGAGACATTTCAAGACTTTTCAAGTCGATTCAATTTTCTTCAAAACATTTCAAGTCACCTCAAGTTCCTTCAAAACATCTCATTTTTTTTTCAATTCGCTTCAAGTCTTTCCAGTCGTTTCAACACATTTCAAACCCTTCTAGATATTATTTGAAGTGTTCCCAGATCACTCCAACACTCTTCAATTATTTTCCAGACATTTCAAGTCTTTTCAAATTGCTTCCAATCCCTTCAAAATGTATCAAATCTTCCCAGGTCGATTCAAAACTCTTCAAGTCTTTTGAAGTCGCTTCCGGTCCCTTTACAATATTTGAAGTCTTCCCAGGTCGCTTTAAGATTCTTCAAGACATTTCAAGTCTTTTCAAGTCTCTTCAATTCTTTTCAAAACTTCTTTCAAAAATTCTTTTTAAATCGATTCAAGTTTCTTGAAGTCGCTCCAAGAACTTTCAAAATATTTCATATCGCTTCAAGTCCCTTCAATATATTTCAAGTATTTTCAATTCGTTTCAAGTCTTTCAAGTAGTTTCAAGACATTTCAAATTCTTTCAAGTCGCTTTAAGGCATTTCAAGTCTTTTCAAGTGGCTTCCAGTTCCTTCAAGATATTATTTGAAGTCTTGCCAGATCCCTCCAAGACTCTTTAGTATTTTCCAAACATTTCACGTCATTTTAAGTCAATTTCATTCAAAATATTTCAAGTTGCCTCAAGTCCCTTCAAAGATTTTATGTCGTTTCAAGTCGCTTCAAGTCTTTCAAGTAGTTCCTTTAAGTCGTTTCAAGTTTCCTCAAGTTGTTTCAGGACATTTTAAGTTTTTTCAAGTCGCTTCCAGATATTTCAAGTTTGCTTCAAGACTCTTCAAGTCTCTTTAAGACATTTCAGGTCTCTCTCAATGCTTCCAATCCCATCAAGATATTTAAAATCTTCCCAGGTCGCTTCAAGACTCTTCAAGTCGTTCCAAGTCGTCTCAAGTTCCTTCAACTCGCTTTAAGTCCCTTCAAAATATTTTTAAGTCTTTTCAAATCGCTTCAATTGCTTTCAAAACATTTCAAGTGGGCTCAAGACCCTTCAAAACATTTCATGTTGTTTCAAGTCGCTTCAAGTCTTTGAGAAGCCGATTTTTCTCCAAATTAAAACGCCGAAAATAACCCACGAAATACAAATCTAAGTTGACTAACCTCAAAGCCCACATGAATTTCTGTCTAAAAGTGAACATCTCACTATCTAAAAAAAAAAATTTAAATTATATACGCTGCGAATTTTTCAAAGCACACGATTGGTAAATTGAGCGGCAGAAACTTTGTCTGTCTAGGCAGAGAAATGGACATTTGTCATTGCCTATTGACGTATACAATGTCACGCTTTTCTGACGTTTGAAGAAGAATATTATTGTGTAGGATTTAGCCATATTTTATGGAGAAACATGTTTCACTTACATAATTTAACCGTTTTTAGAATCTTTTATACCACAACATACTTCCTCAAGTATTTAAAGCTGTTTAAAAATGTAGGTGAGAAGGACGACTAATACGAAAACGTCGGCGATTCTGTAAATGACAGTCCTCTTTCGTCCCCTATTCAAAAACTGGTGTTTGTCGGTTATTTACTGCTCCATGTAGGCGTCTGTTTCCCTCCATCGTTAATGCTTTTCTGCCGTTTGTAACGGAGGCGGTCGGTGGAAAGTCGCCAATTAGTACAATTCCAGCCACATCACGGCTAAAAGCTGTTTAAATGTCGACTTGTACGGCAGACTTTTCCCCCCCTCACCCCCGCCGTCGCAACGTCATGTCAAGCCGAAAATGTAAGTCGTATCTAAAATAATACAGGCGGATTACGGGAACACGCCACTTTGTTATTTCACTGCAGCAAATATGCTAACAATATCGCCAACAATTCCTAACCGAGACACGTAAGCGAAACAAAGAGCAAAACTCCTTATTAGCCGGCTTGTGCTTTGAGGGGATGTTACAAGGTGTCTTACATATTGCCACGAGCCGGTGACACCATCTGTTCTTTATTGCCCCGCACTGCAATGGAGGATATCGACAGAAAAGTTGCTGATTAAAATTCTTTAGGGAGTGCGAAAAATTACGAATTATTAACAGGAGAAGGGAAGGGTGGCCGGAATTAATTATTTTTTAATTCTTGAGATGCTGAGAAGGCGGTAAACTTCTTGTCCAATTTCGGAGGGAAAGTTTGGCAATTAAAGTGGGAAATATTTGGTAATTTTTTCCTCACCGTTCGCGTATCCCGCGAGGAGGTCGCGCATCTGGTTGGTGGGACCACATACTTCCAGGGCGGAAACTCGGACCGAAAAGCGGGCACCGGTCTTCTGCTTTTGTTCGTTGATGCCTTTGAACAGCCAGGAGATGGCGCAGGGGATGATGCCTAAGGTGTTGGCGTTTTCTGGGGCGCCCAGCATGGTGTACGACTTTCCTGAAAATTAAAGGTAAGGGTCATTTCAGTTTTCAGTGTAGGGCAAAATACTATTTTAAAAAATAGTGTCTGTGGAGAACAATGCACACACGGCGGAATAAATTGTTAATCAAGTGTGTATAAGTGAGTCGCCTTTATAAGATATCGGAGTGCCCCGTCGAGTAACGAAGCTCTAATCCCAGAAACTCGTTTCGCGGCGTGGAGAATGAAGATTTTGTTAAATTTATTCCTTTTGCGTAAATCACGTCTGCGATCCCCCTTTGAGAGCATTGCTTAATAAGTGTCAAAATTGAAACATAACTCTATGTATATTTATTCTCAACTTTTGATGCAATCCTGAGTTATTTTAAGGGTAAATTTAGTGTCGAAGTAGCTCTCGCAGTTCGCAGGCAGTAACCAGATTTAAATGAACGGGGAAAAGTTTGCTCCTTCAGGATAACACTGCATGTAATAACCCATTTCCATGCAAACGCGCCTTGTAAAATGCAAAAAGCTCAGTCGACAAGACGATCCGAACAGAAGTGTCTCGTCACATTCGCTATTATTTATGAAAAGGGGCTCGTAAGAGACCGGCTGTGGCAGTTAACTTTGTTTAATTGTGGTTAGGGGCGAAATAAAAGGTTTGGTTACTTTGAATCCTGCGTATGGGGTGCGCGGGTTCCTGAATCTTTGATTCTTTTATCCGTCATATTCTAATAGAAGATATTCTTGTAGAAAGCTGCATACCACTTCTGAATTTAAATCAATCAAACCGCAAGTTCGTCAAAACTTTGCTTAATTGTGGTGAGGGTGAAATAAAAGATTTGGTTACTCTGCATCCCGCTGATAATTAGGGGGCGATTAGAGCGCGCCCCTGATTCGTCAGCACCATTTGAAAATATCCCGATATCTTCGTAGACTGGCTATTTATTCAGGAAGGAGATTAGGAGGCTTATCGGTCCCTGAAAAATGACTGAATCCAATACGGTATTCTCTATGCATGCACTGCGTTCGACTTCCATCAAATTGCAAATTTTTCACGTGCCCCACGCGGGAGGGCGCATTGTTCGCGTGGATTGACAAACAGCAGCAGACGTTAATAATGCAAAATCAACTCAATTTTTTAGCGCTATTTTAAACAAATATTTGTCTGCAACGCGGATCAAAAATCCGGGCCGGTTCATTCTTTTGTGTTTCGCTACAATGAATGGACAATGACGTAATTTGCATAAAATAGTATTGAAATGTGTTGTCGGGGTGGTGGAGTCGACGCTAAATAACTGGGGAGGATAACCTGAGTAACGACACCCAGGAGTCCGATCACACAGTCAAATGTTCTCATCAACAACCGGGCGAATGGATGCGTTTTAGCTTAAAAATAAACGTCACGACCGATAATTGCCTTTCTTCCTATTACGGACGGATTCAATGGCCTGCGGGAAAAAATCTATATTTCTGTGAGTCTTAATTTTGCCAAATTCAGGTTGACGACCCCTGATAGGTCTATAGGTCCCATGTGTATTCTGCTTCAAAAAGTGTTACATGTAGGGGGTGTTACAAGATTAAAATCTGTGCTAATGTAAAGCAAAGTAGTCACAGGGTGCTCTCCGTATTGAACATGTTTACATGCGTAAAAATACTTCAACTATTCTTTCATTTTCTCAGTTTCCTTAAGAATTAATCACCAAACATTTTTAATGTGCAAATAAATTAACATGTAATTCATCAACGCGCCCTTCCTTTGGGACACTCCGTATACACCAGTATCAAGAAGCCACCGTATTCATTTAGGGGTCGCTGATGAAGAAATAAAATTACAACCGCCGGTCGATGTGACGAAATGAAATGAAAACGCTGGAGATGCCTTTAGGCCTCGAACACCTGTCTGAAACTAATTATGATTAATTTTCGTTATTTGCAAAGATAATCAGTCAGCGAGGTAAAAGGAGACAGAGCTTTTTAATCGGAAAGTTTTAGCGACTCCGTTAATTTTCGGCTAATTAAGTGTGCAAACAGTGCTGAAGTAAGATTGATCTCCCCCGTATTAGCCCAATCTGTTAATTGAAAAACACGAGCTAGCTGTGTTGATAATTATTACTTAAATTAAACAGACTGTGATTAATTTCTCTGTCTCCGCGATGACTTAGCGTGTCTGCTTTCTTCGACGTGCAATCGAGTTATGGATGATGCATTTGCTTTGCGATGGGAATCTGTTTCGAAGAAGATTGGTGGGACGGACAGTAATTTGTAAAGATGAATAGGGGGTTCTGATATATTGCGATTGTTTAAAAAAAGTTAAATTAGTACTTCTTAAAAATGGCTTTTGGAAGTTTCTAATTTTTTTTTCTCCTCTGTAATTTTATTTTTCAAATGTTGATCCTATTCAACAATGGTACTAAACTAAACTAATTAATCGTAGAACACCGTGTACTGCACCGATGTTTATAATTTTGTCTTGTTTTTAATGAACGACGATATATATTGTTTAAAAATAGAAACCCCCTTTTTTATTTTAATAGCCCCTTTAATTGTCTACACGACAGTATAAAAATTTTGTTATCTTACATATAGAAAGCTTAAAATTTTATAACGAACAAAAGTACTTAAAATTATCGACTTAAATTTTCGAATGGCCATCCCCCAGTTTGTTCACAATAAGCAAGTTTATGAAGAAATTCCTCTTGGACATTATGATCTACTTCATCATTAATTCTACTTATTTCGTATCGAATCTTAATTTTTAAATTAAATAAACTTTAACTTTAAATAAACCCCATTATCAAGAAGTGTGAGATCTGTAGACCTTGTAGGCCACTCTATCGGTCCTCGTCTCCCAATCCACCTCCTAGGAAACCAATTGTTCAAGTAATGGCGAACAGGAAGTATGGGGGTGCACCGTCTTGCTGGAACCACAAATCATCATTTACTAAGGTCTGATCATTACCATTCGGAAATTTTCTCCAAGTACGGGTCGAAGGTCATTTTGAGAAAAATTCCAAATATCTATCCCCTGGGTTTCTTAAAAAAGGACCTATGATCTTATTGTGGCATAGTCATCTGCCCACACATTTACTTTCTGACGATGTTGAGTATGTGCATCAGTCATCCAATGAGGATTTTCTCTGCTCCAGTATCTGCAGTTTTGTCTGTTAACTGTGCCATTAAGACAAAACGTGGCTTCACCATATTTTCACAAAACTGCATTCGGCAATGGGGGTCATCCTCGTTTAGTTCCGGCACTAGTTGAATTTTGTATGGATGGTACTTTTCTTTTTTAAGTTAACGGAATACTGAACGCTGACTCACACCATTTTCTGCTGCAGCTGATCGAGAAGTACTATGAGGATTTTCTTCCATATTTACCAAAATGTCGATTTTCGTATCTTCAGTAATTTTTAGACGACCCGTGCTTGGAATCGCTTTAACATACCCTGTTCTTCTAAATTTATTTTCAACGAGTTTATTTTACCACTCCTCCCTCGACTTCACCACACTCCATTGTGAAATGATATTGACGAAAACTGATGAGAGACATTTTATGTCTAAAACTGTCATTGCGACATTTTTATCTGACAAAGTTTTCATTTCGCCTGGTTTGAAATTTTTTTACCAAAACGTGGTGACACATTGGGGTCGTGAGCCCCCCTGTGTTACTCCCATACAAATATTATTTGTGGTCAAAATTTCATAACGATTTGTTCACCGGTGTAGGCGCGCATAGCATACGAACAAACAAACAAACAAATATTGATTTTACTGACTGTAGATTGGCTGATGAGTCTATCTGGATACTTTGCATTGAATAAATTGCAAACTTCTTGTTGGGTGTATATGTTTCTGTTAAATGAACCATTTTCGAAAACGTTTTGTAAAACAATTTACACATACAAATGAAACTGACAGTACCATTTGACTGTTTGATTTACCTACTTGATTTTTTGACTTATTTTTGTAATTCTTTTTTCTCAAAATTTTTATACTGCCGTTTAGACAATCAGGGCTATCTGATTCAAGGGTTTCTATTTAAAAAAAAATCGATGACGTCATTACTTGAAAGCAAATTACTGTTTGGAATTTTATATTCATTTTTATATCAAAGATTCTTTTGAGATTTTTTTATATTTTTTAATGAATTTATTCCATACTTTTACCGCTCACTGTATATGTACATTCTCGAATTTAGAGTAACAGGCGATCACTAGTTGTTATTACATCATAAATTAATATTATAAAGACAATTAATCAACAGACACAATTCGATATTGATCATGAAATAAGAGATTTTCTTTTTTATAATTTGGTCTTTCAGTACGCTTTTGCCTTAAAATTTGGCACCTCATTCGCCTGGAAATTAGATGCTCTCTGTAACTAATTATACTATATCTAATATACAGGGTGTCCCAACTAAAATTTGTACCCCCCAAAAATTCCAATTTCGAAAGACTCAGAAGAAAACACTCGAACAGGTCAATTTTATTATCAAGGGGGGCCAAGTTGTACCAAACGTTCAAGTCTTAGATTTTACCCCTTTAGCCAGGCGATTCACCCCCTTAAAAATGCTTTTCTTTTGTAGAAAGGAATCGATAAACGTAGGTTTGGATAGAGAACTGAATAAGCTTTAAAATGATGTATCACACGACCCCCATGCCATTGAAATTTTTTAAGGGGGTGGCTCCCCTGGCTCAAGGGGTGAGATCTAAGACATGAAAGTTTGGCACAATTTCGTCCCCCTTGATAACGAAATTGACCTGTTCGAGCGTTTGCTTCTGAATCTTTCGAAATTGGAATTGTTGGGGGGTACAAATTTTAGTTGGGACACCCGATATAAAAATCTCGTGTCACGGGGTTTGTGGTAGAACTCCTCCAAAACGGCTCGACCGATTTTTATGATTTTTTTTGTGTATTTTCGTATATTTGGTAGGTCGTAAAGTATTTTTCACATGGACATGGGGGTCGATTTTTATGATCTTTGATTTGTTGGATTTGTCTCCGCCCCGAATAGCTGGACATGGGGCTAAGGGGCCCCCTTGGGTTTATAACTCAAGAACGGCTTTTATGATCATGGATATGGTACAAATTTCGCCGGGTCAGCTAGTAATAAATTAATAATAATGCTCCTACAAGTTTCCATTCTGTTTTGTTAACTGCTCTTTCACTTTTTCAGCTCCTTTTCTTATTTCTTCTTCCATTTTGCCTTTAGTCTTCCTCTCCTCCTTCTACCGCTAATAGCCTTTTTACAGGTTTTTGATTTCGTTTACAGTTTTCTTGTATCAGTTTTAGCAGTTCTTTGTTATATATTTTTTTCTTTCTCAGTTTTTTTTTTGTCTTTTCACTCTGTTTTTGCTTATTCCTTCTCATTCTTTTACATTTTTTTCTAAATTTTTGTATGTTTTGTATATGTATTACATTGAAGATCGGGACTACATGTGTTTGAAGCAGGGGGAAAATAAAAAATAAAGCCGAAATTCGTACGAAAATACCAGAAAATATTCGAGCTTGAAAGACGTTGGAAAGATAGTTAGTGTAAGGAAACAAAATAAGGCATATCAATCCTAAGGATTAAGACCAGTGAAAGAGGAAAAGCCTAAGGCCTCAAACCTAATTTTAAAACATTCTAAAAAAAGTCAACCACCACTGTAGTAAATACATACTGTGAAAAGTACAAGGAAAGTAAAAAACAATCAAAAAACTGGATTTGGAACACACCCGTGAAAAAATGGAGGAATTAACAAGTTATATTAAAACACAAGGGGCATATTCTGCAACTGCTCCTCTAAATTTTAAAGGCCGTAAAATTAAGTTGTCAGCAATGGCCAATCAGGGCTTGAAATTTTAAATTTGAAAGGACGCTAAAATTTTACCGCCCCTCTAAAATTACAGAATAGGCTCAAAGCTCATTTATCTTTAAATAGTATATTTCGATACAAGTGCGCTTTTCATGGGCGAAGGTGAATTTTTGAAGCACGAGGTGCAGCCGAGTGTTGCAACCACTCCGAGCTCCTGAAAAGTGACACCGCACGAGCCTTGAACAGCATTTTTTGTATTCGTTCAAAATGAGAAAAAACACGAATTAACATCAAATTGGAGGATGGGTTTGTCAAATCAAATACATATTCCGTAATATCTATTGAGAAGGAAATTACCAATGATCATGATGATGATACAAACTTAGACATGTCTCATTCAGAAGAGGTGTTTGAGTGTTTTTGCTAACATCACATGATAACATAACCTCCAAATAATCTAATGCTAGTCTCACATGTTTTAGTAACATTTTTGACATAAAGTAAAGCTCAAAGGCCTGCTACGATGCCAATTCATTTAAAATATACTATATATACATTTAGTTTTATTTTAGAAAACGAATACCTACAAAGACAATCTTTTACTACCTAGTCAAAATTTTACCAACAGTGTTCTATAGCGCTTGGATGTTTCAAGGTATTAGATTATAATTTCACATAGTAATTAAAATTCTTCTCTCGATTAACTCCACTCTTCATCCCACTCTTCTTCTAATCTAGGTAACTTATCACTTTTTACTTTTTATTTCAAAATTTGTGTTTTTATTCTGCGACCCATACTATGTACGTATTTTTTTCTACTTTCTCTTCCCTTTCATTTCCAATACTTTAGATTCTTTATATTTCCCAGTCAGTTTAAAGCTTTTTAAACTTAAAATGTTGTTGTGCTATTGTTTTCAGATTTGCCTTTCAAATTTTCAGGCTCTTCAACTTTCAGAGGTTAAAGGTCTGACGTTTTTAAACAGTTTTATTTTAGCATGCCTTGTTTGTGTCTTTGTGGTTCAAATCTAGTAATTGAAATTCTACCCCCTTCCTGTTGACCGATTGATCTGAAATTTGGTGCACGCCTTTAGTTTTGATGACAATAAAATTATGTATATTCAGTATCATTGTAAATTCAACATGGCTGCCGCCTCAAAATGGCGGATTACATATGCTTTTTCAATTCCCCTCAATATGGGTATCAAATGAAAGGACTTAACTAGTCGAATACAGTGCACCATGAAAAAAATCTAAATCCAAGATGGCCGCCACAACAAAATGTAGGATTAGATATAAATTATTTCAATTCCTTGATCATGGGTATCAAATGAAAGAGCTTAACTAGTAGAATACAGTACGCTATGAAAAAATTAAAAAGCCAATACAAAATGGCGGATTACATTTTTTTTTTCCAATCCTCTCAATATGGGTATCAAATGAAAGGGCTTGGCAAGTGGAACACACAACACAAACTAAAAACTTGAAAATAAAATAAGTTAAACAGTTTTATATTGTAAAGAAACGTAATAATGATGCAGATAATGTACTAAAAGCTAAAAAATAATTAGGTAGGTACCAGGTCACAGTCATAACACCACTCTCCTTATCAATCTAGAGTATTGATCAGACTAAAATAAAATTGTGGGCCGTAGCGTAATCTGAGTAACTAATGTACATGATTTTTCTGCAATGTCGCACTATGATTTACTTTATTTACACACATTTTGCATAAGTTGTCTATTGAGAAGATGCATCTAAAGCATACCTATAATGGAATGAGCGGTTGACTATAGATAATAAAAATTAGACTCGCCTCAAGATTTTATTTTAGTCAATATGATCAATACTCTAGATTGATGAGGAGAGTGGTGTGATGACTGGTACCTAATTATTTTTTTGCTTTTAGTACATTATCTGCATCATTATTATGTTTCCTTACAATATAAAACTGTTTAACTTAAAAATGTTTTTTACTGTCGTTCAGATTATCAAGTTCATGTTTCTTGTACAATCTTCATTACTTCTTTGATGTTTCCTCAATTCTACATTTGCTAATCTGTGGACTTTAATCTTCTGTTTTGTTTGCTTTTGGTTTTTATCTCTCTTGGTGTCTATTCACTGGTAACTTTTGCTTATTCTATTTCTATTTCCCTTTTAAATTTTGTGACTAACTTAAAACCTTTGATCACAACGTTCTTTCTTTTGAACGGGAAGAATGTCGATGAATCAAAGTGGAATAATTTAAATTAACTCCTCCAACTTTAATTAACGTAAATTACAATTGGAGCATGTTTTGGGAGAAACCTACTCCCATCTTTAGCCCTAATTTTACAAGAGGTTAATGATACACTTCATAAATTTCAGAGGGGTTCTTAAAGAATGTTTAAAATTATGACGTTATTTTGAAAGTATTAAATTTGAAGTTTTGAAAAGGTTACATGATCTTTCAAAGAATTGGTAAAAACAACATTTTATAAAATGTAAAAATTAAAAATGGATCAAGGAGAATTTGGCAAGTTTGTTTGAGTGTTAAAAAAGGTGATAAATAATGAAATCATTATAAGTGAAAACAGTTGGCATTTGAGGCTAACATAATGTTGAATGGAAAAAATAAAAAAATATTCTTATTTAGAAGTTATTCTGTTCATTGAAACAAGATCGGTTTTCCAGTTTAAGGTTTTCTCTATTTCCAATTTCTAATTTTTTGCTTTTATTTCATTTGTGAATCAATTTGGAATTCGATAGTGAAACACTATGTTTCGTTATTAATACATGATTGGCGAAAGAAGAAGGTGTTGATGGAGGAGGGTCAAGATTTGTGTTGTTATAGATGTGTGCTTTAATAATAATATAATAGAAAAATTACAAATATCTATCCCCTGTTAGGGTTTCTTAAAAAAAAAGGACCTATGATCTTATTGTGGCATAGTCACCTGCCCACACATTTACTTTCTGACGATGTTGAGAATGTGCATCAGTCATCCATACAATGAGGATTTTCTCAGCTCCAGTATCTGCAGTTTTGTCTGTTAACTGTGCCATTAAGACAAAACGTGGCTCATATTTTCACAAAACTGCATTCGGCGATCGGGGCCATCCTCGTTTACGTCCTGCACTAGCTGAATTTGGTATGGATGGTACTTTTATTTTTTAAGTAAATACTGAACGCTGACTTACACTGTTTTCTGCTGCAGCTGATCGAGAAGTACAGTGAGGATTTTCTTCCATATTTACCAATATGCCGATTTTCGTATCTTCAGTAATTTTTGGACGACCCGTTCTTGGAATCGCTCACATACCCGATTCTTCAAAACATATTTTCAACGAGTTTATTTTACCACTTCTCCCTCGACTTCACCACACTGTTCCTCCATTGTGAAATGATATTGACGAAAACTGATGAGTGACATTTTATGTCTAAAACTGTCATTGCGACATTTTTATCTGACAAAGTTTTCATTTCACCTGGTTTGAAATTTTTTTACTAAAACGTGGTAACACATTGGGGTCTTGAGACCCCCTATGTTACACCCCATTACGAATATTATTTGTGGTCAAAATTTCGTAACGATTTGTTCACCGGTTTAGGCGCGCATAGCACACGAACAAACAAACAAACAAATATTGATTTTACTGACTGTAGATTGGCTTATGAGTCTATCTGGATACTTTGCATTGAATAAATTGCAAACTTCTTGTTGGGTTCTATATGTTTAATGAACCATTTACACATACAAATGAAACTGACAGTACCATTTGACTGTTTGATTTACCTACTTGATTTTTTGACTTATTTTTGTTTGTCATAAAAAACAATTTTTTCTTCTCAAAATTTTTATACTGTCGTTTTAGACAATTAAAAGGGTGCTACCTGAATCAAGAAAAAAAGAGTTTTTATTTAAAAAAATATCGAGCTTGAAAACCAATAACTGCTTGGAATTTTATATTCATTTTTATAAAAAAAAAAAATTGACCAGCCCAAAAATTTTTTTTTTTTTTTTTAATTTTTAATGAAATTATTCCATAGTTTTGCCGCTCACTGTATATGTACACTCTCGAATTTAGAGTAAAGGGCGATCACTAGTTGTTATTATATCATAAATTAATATTATAAAGACAATTTAATCAACAGTTACAACTCGATATTGATCATGAAATAAGAGATTTTCTTTTTTGTAATTTGGTCTTTCAGTACACTTTTGCCTTAAAATTTGGTACCTCTTTCATCTGCAAATTGTATGCTCTCTGTAACTAATAATACTATATCTAATACATAAATATATAAAAATCTCGTGTCACGGGGTTTGTGGTCGAACTCCTCCGAAACGGCTCGACCGATTTTTACGATTTTTTTTTTGTATATCTGGCAGGTATGAGAATAGGTGGTAAACAATTTTTTAAATAAATATGGGGGCACAGGGGGCCCCCTTGGGCTGGACCAAGTTTTCGAAGCGACCGATTTTTATGATTTTTTTTTGTGTATTTTTGTATATTTGGTAGGTATGGGAATAGGTTAGGTCGTAAAGCATTCTTCACATGGACATGGGGGCCGATTTTTATGGTTTATAACTCAAGAACGGCTTTTATGGTCTTTGATTTGTTGGATTTGTGTCCGCCTCGAATAGCAGAATAACTATTAAAAGATGGAAATGGTACAAAGTTCGCCGGATCAACTAGTAATTAATAATAATGCTCCTACAAGTTTCCATTCTTTTTTGTTAACTGCTCTTTCACTTTTTCAGCTCCTTTTCTTATTTCTTCTTCCATTTTGCCTTTAGTCTTCCTCTCCTCCTTCTACCGCTAATAGCCTTTTTACAGGTTTTTGATTTCGTTTACAGTTTTCTTGTATCAGTTTTAGCAGTTCTTTGTTATATATTTTTTTCTTTCTCAGTTTTTTTTTTGTCTTTTCACTCTGTTTTTGCTTATTCCTTCTCATTCTTTTACATTTTTTTCTAAATTTTTGTATGTTTTGTATATGTATTACATTGAAGATCGGGACTACATGTGTTTGAAGCAGGGGGAAAATAAATAATAAAGCCGAAATTCGTACGAAAATACCAGAAAATATTCGAGCTTGAAAGACGTTGGAAAGATAGTTAGTGTAAGGAAACAAAATAAGGCATATCAATCCTAAGGATTAAGACCAGTGAAAGAGGAAAAGCCTAAGGCCTCAAACCTAATTTTAAAACATTCTAAAAAAAGTCAACCACCACTGTAGTAAATACATACTGTGAAAAGTACAAGGAAAGTAAAAAACAATCAAAAAACTGGATTTGGAACACACCCGTGAAAAAATGGAGGAATTAACAAGTTATATTAAAACACAAGGGGCATATTCTGCAACTGCTCCTCTAAATTTTAAAGGCCGTAAAATTAAGTTGTCAGCAATGGCCAATCAGGGCTTGAAATTTTAAATTTGAAATGACGCTAAAATTTTACCGCCCCTCTAAAATTACAGAATAGGCCCAAAGCTCATTTATCTTTAAATAGTATATTTCGATACAAGTGCGCTTTTCATGGGCGAGGGTGAATTTTTGAAGCACCAATTTTGTTATCTTACATAAAGAAAGTTTAAAATTTTATAACGAACAAAAACAACTCAAAAAGTACTTAAAATTATCAAATTAAATTTTCGAATGGCCATCCCCCAGCTTGTTGAGAATAAGCAAGTTTATGAAGAAATTCCTCTTGGACATTATGATCTACTTCATCACTAATTCTACTTATTTCGTATGGAATCCTAATTTTTAAATCTTCTAGATTTTGTGGTCTGTTAACATAAATTTTAGACTTTAAATAACCCCATAAAAATAATCAAGCGGTGTGAGATCTGGAGACCTTGTAGGCCACTCTATCGGTCCTCGTCTCCCAATCTCCTAGGAAACCAATTTTTTAAGTAATGGCAAACAGGATTGCAAAGTGTGGGGGTGCACCGCCTTGCTGGAACCACAAATCATCATTTACTAAGGTCTGATCATTGCATTTGAAATTTTTTTTCCAAGTACGGGTCGAAGGTCATTTTGCAAAAATTCCAAATATCTATCCCCTGTTAGGGTTTCTTGAAAGAAAAAAGGCCCTACGATCTTATTGTTGACCATGCCTGCCCACACATTTACTTTCTGACGATGTTGAGTATGTGCATAAGTCATCCCATGAGGATATTTTCTGCTCCAGTATGTGCAGTTTTGTCTGTTAACTGTGCCATTAAGACAAAATGTGGCTTCATCATATTTTCACAAAACTGCATTCGACAATTTTGTATGGATGGTACTTTTCTTTTTAAAGTAAGTTTTCTGCTGCAGCTGATCGAGAAGTACTATGAGGATTTTCTTCCATATTTACCAATATGCCGATTTTCGTATCTTCAGTAATTTTTGGACGACCCGTTCTTGGAATCGCTCACATACCCGATTCTTCAAAACTTATTTTCAACGAGTTTATTTTACCACTTCTCCCTCGACTTCACCACACTGTTCCTCCATTGTGAAATGATATTGACGAAAACTGATGAGTGACATTTTATGTCTAAAACTGTCATTGCGACATTTTTATCTGACAAAGTTTTCATTTCACCTGGTTTGAATTTTTTTTACCAAAACGTGGTAACACATTGGGGTCTTGAGACCCCCTATGTTACACCCCATTACGAATATTATTTGTGGTCAAAATTTCGTAACGATTTGTTCACCGGTTTAGGCGCGCATAGCACACGAACAAACAAACAAACAAATATTGATTTTACTGACTGTAGATTGGCTTATGAGTCTATCTGGATACTTTGCATTGAATAAATTGCAAACTTCTTGTTGGGTTCTATATGTTTAATGAACCATTTACACATACAAATGAAACTGACAGTACCATTTGACTGTTTGATTTACCTACTTGATTTTTTGACTTATTTTTGTTTGTCATAAAAATCAATTTTTTTTTCTCAAAATTTTTATACTGTCGTTTTAGACAATTAAAAGGGTGCTACCTGAATCAAGAAAAAAAGAGTTTTTATTTAAAAAAATATCGAACTTGAAAACCAATAACTGCTTGGAATTTTATATTCATTTTTATAAAAAAAAAAATTGACCAGCCCAAAAATTTTTTTGCTTTTTTTTTTAACTTTTTATTAAATTATTCCATAGTTTTGCCGCTCACTGTATATGTACACTCTCGAATTTAGAGTAAAGGGCGATCACTAGTTGTTATTATATCATAAATTAATATTATAAAGACAATTTAATCAACAGTTACAACTCGATATTGATCATGAAATAAGAGATTTTCTTTTTTGTAATTGGGTCTTTCAGTACACTTTTGCCTTAAAATTTGGTACCTCTTTCATCTGCAAATTGTATGCTCTCTGTAACTAATAATACTATATCTAATACATAAATATATAAAAATCTCGTGTCACGGGGTTTGTGGTCGAACTCCTCCGAAACGGCTCGACCGATTTTTACGATTTTTTTTTGTATATCTGGCAGGTATGAGAATAGGTGGTAAACTATTTTTTAAATGAATATGGGGGCACAGGGGGCCCCCTTGGGCTGGACCAATTTTTCGAAGCGACCGATTTTTATGATTTTTTTTTGTGTATTTTTGTATATTTGGTAGGTATGGGAATAGGTTAGGTCGTAAAGCATTCTTCACATGGACATGGGGGCCGATTTTTATGGTTTATAACTTAAGAACGGCTTTTATGGTCTTTGATTTGTTGGATTTGTGTCCGCCTCGAATAGCAGAATAACTATTAAAAGATGGAGATGGTACAAAGTTCGCCGGATCAACTAGTAATTAATAATAATGCTCCTACAAGTTTCCATTCTTTTTTGTTAACTGCTCTTTCACTTTTTCAGCTCCTTTTCTTATTTCTTCTTCCATTTTGCCTTTAGTCTTCCTCTCCTCCTTCTACCGCTAATAGCCTTTTTACAGGTTTTTGATTTCGTTTACAGTTTTCTTGTATCAGTTTTAGCAGTTCTTTGTTATATATTTTTTTCTTTCTCAGTTTTTTTTTTGTCTTTTCACTCTGTTTTTGCTTATTCCTTCTCATTCTTTTACATTTTTTTCTAAATTTTTGTATGTTTTGTATATGTATTACATTGAAGATCGGGACTACATGTGTTTGAAGCAGGGGGAAAATAAATAATAAAGCCGAAATTCGTACGAAAATACCAGAAAATATTCGAGCTTGAAAGACGTTGGAAAGATAGTTAGTGTAAGGAAACAAAATAAGGCATATCAATCCTAAGGATTAAGACCAGTGAAAGAGGAAAAGCCTAAGGCCTCAAACCTAATTTTAAAACATTCTAAAAAAAGTCAACCACCACTGTAGTAAATACATACTGTGAAAAGTACAAGGAAAGTAAAAAACAATCAAAAAACTGGATTTGGAACACACCCGTGAAAAAATGGAGGAATTAACAAGTTATATTAAAACACAAGGGGCATATTCTGCAACTGCTCCTCTAAATTTTAAAGGCCGTAAAATTAAGTTGTCAGCAATGGCCAATCAGGGCTTGAAATTTTAAATTTGAAATGACGCTAAAATTTTACCGCCCCTCTAAAATTACAGAATAGGCCCAAAGCTCATTTATGTTTAAGTAGTATATTTCGATACAAGTGCGCTTTTCATGGGCGAAGGTGAATTTTTGAAGCACGAGGTGCAGCCGAGTGTTGCAACCACTCCGAGCTCCTGAAAAGTGACAGCACACGAGCATTGAACAGCATTTTTTGTATTCGTTCAAAATGAGAAAAAACACGAATTAAAATCAAATTTTGAGGTTGGGTTTGTCAAATCAAATACATATTCCTTAATATCTATTGAGAAGGAAATTACCAATGATTAGTAATAATTAATACCAACTCAGACATGTCTCATTCAGAAGAGGTTTTTGAGTGTTTTGATAACATCACAGGATAACATAACCTCAAAATAATCTAATGCTAGCCTCACATGTTTTAGTAATTTTTTTGACATAAAGTAAAGCTCGAAGGCCTGTTGGGATGCCAATTCATTTAAAATATACTAGATATATATTTAGTCTTATTTTAGGAAACGAATATCTACAAAGACAATCTTTTACTACCTAGTCAAAATTTTACCAACAGTGTTTAAAAAGTTCTATAGCGCTTGGATGTTTCAAGGTATTAATTAGATTATAATTAATTAGTTAAAATTAAAATTCTTCTCTCGATTAACTCCACTCTTCTTCTAATCTAGGTAACTTACCACTTCTTATTTTTTATTTCAAAATTTGTGTTTTTATTTTGCGACCCACACTATGTACGTATTTTTTTTCTACTTTTTCTTCCCTTTCATTTCCAATACTTTAGATTCTTTATTTTTTTTATTTTTTCTTTATTTCCCAGTCAGTTTAAAGCTTTTTAAACTTAAAATGTTATTGGGCTATTGTCTTCAGATTTGCCTTTCAAATTTTCAGGCTCTTCAACTTTCAGAGGTTAAAGGTCTGACGTTTTTAAACAGTTTTATTTTAGCTTGCCTTGTTTGTGTCTTTGTGGTTCAAATCTAGTAATTGAAATTCTACCCCCTTCCTGTTGACGCCTTTAGTTTTGATGACAATAAAACTATGTATATTCAGTATCATTGTAAATTCAACATGGCTGCCGCCTCAAAATGGCGGATTACATATGCTTTTTCAATTCCCCTCAATATGGGTATCAAATGAAAGGCCTTAACTAGTCGAATACAGTGCACCACGAAAAAAATCTAAATCCAAGATGGCCGCCACAACAAAATGTAGGATTAGATATAAATTATTTCAATTCCTTGATCATGGGTATCAAATGAAAGAGCTTAACTAGTAGAATACAGTACGCTATGAAAAAATTAAAAAGCCAATACAAAATGGCGGATTACATTTTTTTTTCCAATCCTCTCAATATGGGTATCAAATGAAAGGGCTTGGCAAGTGGAACACACAACACAAACTAAAAACTTTTTATAACAGTTTTATAAAAACAGTTTTATATTGTAAAGAAATGTAATAATGATGCAGATAATGTACTAAAAGCTAAAAAATAATTAGGTAGGTACCAGGTCACAGTCATAACACCACTCTCCTTATCAATCTAGAGTATTGATCAGACTAAAATAAAATTGTGGGCCGTAGCGTAATCTGAGTAACTAATGTACATGATTTTTCTGCAATGTCGCACTATGACTTACTTTATTTACACACATTTTGCATAAGTTGTCTATTGAGAAGATGCATCTAAAGCATACCTATAATGGAATGAGCGGTTGACTATAGATAATAAAAATTAGACTCGCCTCAAGATTTTATTTTAGTCAATATGATCAATACTCTAGATTGATGAGGAGAGTGGTGTGATGACTGGTACCTAATTATTTTTTTGCTTTTAGTACATTATCTGCATCATTATTATGTTTCCTTACAATATAAAACTGTTTAACTTAAAAATGTTTTTTACTGTCGTTCAGATTATCAAGTTCATGTTTCTTGTACAATCTTCATTACTTCTTTGATGTTTTCTCAATTCTACATTTGCTAATCTGTGGACTTTAATCTTCTGTTTTGTTTGCTTTTGGTTTTTATCTCTCTTGGTGTCTATTCACTGGTAACTTTTGCTTATTCTATTTCTATTTCCCTTTTAAATTTTGTGTCTAACTTAAAACCTTTAATCACAACGTTCTTTCTTTTGAACGGGAAGAATGTCGATGAATCAAAGTGGAATAATTTAAATTAACTCCTCCAAAATAATAAATAATGAAATCATTATAAGTGAAAACAGTTGGCATTTGAGGCTAGCATAATGTTGAATGGAAAAAATAAAAAAATATTCTTATTTAGAAGTTATTCTGTTCATTGAAACAAGATCCGTTTTCCAGTTTAAGGCTTTCTCTATTTCCAATTTCTAATTTTTTGCTTTTATTTGATTTGTGAATCAATTTGGAATTCGATGGTAAAAAACTATGATTCGTTATTAATACATGATTGGCGAAAGAAGAAGGTGTTGATGGAGGAGGGTCAAGATCTGTGTTGTTATAGATGTGTTCTTTAATACGGTCTGAAATTTTGCGAAATGTCTGACCTCACAAGAAGAGCAGTTCAATTTGTATACACCGGATGACGTTTTGTAATCTAATGGATCTTTATTTTTAATAAACAATATGTTCTTTCTTGTAAGGAGATTCTTCTGCATTCTCTTCTTTATTTTCCTTCATCCGTTGAGTATTCTTCATGTGATTTAATTTTAAGGTGTTTACACCACTCAATGATTTATTGTTATTCTCGTAGATCACATAATTTAATGTTAATTTTGGGTAAAAATGTGAATTGGCGCATCCGCCATTTTTAAACTTTGCGGCAAATTTGGGAGTACATAAAACTACTAGGTGACTGTTCATAGTTCAATTTTTAGTAACTCTGATCCTAGTTGATAAATTTGAAAAGTCGAGATGAACCGCAAACAGCAAATTAGATAAATAAAATTATTTACCGCAACGGTTTTAATAACGTCATAAATAATAAAATTTTTAACGATGCAATATTTTCTGATAGCGTGTAGTTTACTTTTCCGAGTATAACAATCCTCATGTCACCAGTTAGATAACAGTGCACTAAAGATTGGGTTTATTAATGGCCTCTTAAGACATTAAAGAGAATATGGAAAATTTATTTCCAATCTTGGGATTACCATTTGCGGTTCATTTTGCAGGATTACTATAACAGTTGACTGAAGTAATTTACTGGCTTTAAGATGTATATTTGATGTTATTGTCTCAGGCAGGAAAACACATTGCTCCTGTCAGTTATGTTAGTTTGGAAACGTATCAGTTTTATGTTGTGGTGGAGTAAGTGCTTTGCATCGCAAGAGACAAAGTGCAATCTGTCGTATTTATGTGGTCTTATAAAGAGGAAACGTACTAATCCGGCGGTGAAGTAGTGTCGAGTGAGTGTTGAAAATTATGAATTAAAAGCGTCAGTTGAGAAACTGTGAGTGGATGAGCTATCGGGTACGAGACCAAAATCCCGTGATCCCTTATGGAAGTTCAAAATAGCGTTCAAGGTCATTCTGAGCCCCATTTAATCTGTTTCTTTTGATCAGGTAATTTCATTATTAGAGTTATAAATATTGTGAACCTAAAGTATATGTTACCGGCAGAAATGAATACTACCAAAATAAAGTAGGAACATCTATACAATCACCACCTTAAAAGGCACATCCCACTTTGATTCCCAAAGCCGAAGGAATCACACCTAATTGAAACGAAACAGTCGTCCGTGCAATTCACTTCCACTCTGGGTTATCATCAATAAAACATGAGTCACTTACCGAGTCCTGCATGTCCGAAACAGAACAGACAACCGTCGTTCCCGTTGATGACGGCGTGGATTACGTCCGTGAGGGCACTCGAACACACCTCCGTCTAAAATCAAAGTACCCTTTATTACACCACAATACGCCGGCAACTAACAACTTGTGCGGCATACATTAAAGATTAAGCTTCGTTCGCGAAAACTATCGAAGTTTCAGAATTATGCGACGTTCGTCGGTAGATTCACGAAAAATCTGCATTCAGGGCATGTAATAAACAAATTTAACGAGAGGAAGACCGCATTGTCATCGACGTCATTATCCTAATGTTCGTTGCAGATGGGTTTTACAACGCTCTTCTCTTTATGTTTATCGCTTTAGCTCCTTAACCTTGAGGGGATGATATTAATATTTTGCGACCTCGTAACTTTGGGAACGGAATTATCGGGGCGATAACTATTCATGGGGAAGTTATAATGAGGGATAAAGAAAAATGGTGGGAGGGTTGATATGATAAAACAAAATGTGTAAACTTTCTGAAAACCGCATACAACTGCTCCGGAGGCACGAAAATTGATGACTACATGAGGGTGAGAATCCACCAAACTGCATTAGAAGTATAAGTGTCTCTGCGAATCGTCTAGGAAAACGCGAGTGTTTTTTTCAGGCGACCACCAAAGAGAATAGTCGAGTTGCACACTGAGTGTTTCACTCAAAGAAATCTCGAATCTTAAAAAGATTGAACACGACTTTTACATTTGTGTCCCCCTGCAGCTTGATTGATTCCCGCCTGCAAAGAGAGAGATATCAAACGGAGGGGTGCATTGCGGCGACACAGCCACATAAACAATAAATTATCGCTGCAACTCTCGACTTTAATTCTTACTGTGTATTTTTGTTTTGATGCGGAGGATGGCGGATTAGATTTAATCTCGGAAGTCGACAATGATTTAATTAAGCGACTGTCGGCATTCCCAAAACATCTTCCAGTCTATTTTATCCACCGAAAAGCACTGTAGTAGGTGTGGATACTAAATAAAAAGCCCTAATAATTATGTGAAACCATTTTTGGGGCATCGCTCGTTTCACGATGCCGTCATCCGATTAAATTTAATCGGAAAAGTCGACAATGGATCGGCCATGATTTAATTAAGTAACATAGTCAGCGAATGCCATCCCCATTCCGGAATATCGGCCGAACTGCCGGGATATTTGATTCGGAATTCCGAGGCTGCCGACCGGGTCAGTTTTTAACAAAGGGCTGATTTAACGAGCCGGTTGTTCCTTTTTTCGTTAACGCAACGATTAAACAGCTTCCCGTTTATCGCCAAGACTCGCTTAACGGCGACCTCGTAATGACTGCGATCTGCATGAATTTGTTTTGTTGCGCGAATACACATTTCTGTCAATTTGGGATTACCCGATAGTTACGATCGCTTTGTTTTGATATAGTTTGCACTCGTGTGGAGGCTGCACGTGCTTATAGCGCATTTGTTACATCGTAGATATAGATATAGATAATAGTAGATTACGATATGAGAGTTAGAAGTTACATTTTATTTTATGAGAAGGATGTTTGCGAACGAGAGGTAAAGTGAAGATAATATCGACCTACCTATTTAATAACTAATTTATACAGGGTGTCTCACATGAGGTTGCTTCCTCTAAATGTGAAATTCGTTATTCCGAAAAAAGCAAAAAATCTAAGTACAATTGAGGCCAACATTGAACAACAACGAAATAAAGGGCACTTTTGAAAATTTTTCATTTACTATAGCAACCGTAAAGTGTTAATTTTGGCTGTTGTCAAAAACACAACAATGGAGCTCTCAAAAGTTTTACTTCTTGGGGTGTGTTTTATTATGTATAATCCTTCATGTGGAAGGAAGCTAGTCTTATGCGAGACACCTGTGTAAAAACAGTTATTTCCATTAATTTTTTCAATTTATAATTAAGTTAATAGCACAGCGCAGCAGGAAAAGGCAATTTTAATTTATTTATTTATTTATCTTCACAAAAACTCGCATTTGAATGTGCTTTTAGAGAAAATTAAAATTGCAAAAACTTGTTGCAATTAATAAAAGAAGCACCAGCGCAGTCGTTTTCATCATATCACAACTAATTCCAATCCATAAAAAATCATCCACGACTGCCAAATCAATTAAACTCGATCTAGATAGTCACATCATAACGCAATTCATTTCGCAGTCCCATCAGCCATTAACCCGCTATACCCTGAAAACCGAGATAAATATTTTGCTATTCCGTTAATTTACTCGAACGCAAACAAAACAAATTTCAATTATGCTAAAATCACAGCGCGATGAATGACGAGGCCCGGCAGATAGCGACTGGTGTTGACACCGCCGCGAAATTGCCTACCTGAGAGTCGTCTTGAGAGAAGATCGCGTCGAAGGCGAACATTTTCGGCGCTGCCACCCCAACCCTGCGGTCTTCCGGCGCTGATGAACCTCCGCAAGTTGACGGGTCAATCAAGTTAACTTGCTTCTTTCGTTTGTCCAAGCTGAAGAATGTGTTGGGGGAGGAGTCCAGGCCGGGGCTGGTCGTGGGGTTGGAAACGCGCAGCATCACCTTCACCTGGAAAAAAAAACAGCAAGTTTAGAAATAGAATTCGAGAAATAAATAGAGCTAAAAGGAACTTTATTATTATCATTATCTGACTATTTCGTAGTATTTTAAATTTGTTTTCTATTTGACTATTTTGCCATTCTGTTCTCCGCAAGGTCTTTCAAAAGAACAAAAAAATAAATAAAATTAGAGACGAAATATCTGTTGCAGCCAGGCGACTCTATAAATTTGTTAACGTTCGTTTATAATAGCAAGTTTCGTTTTTGCAATTGTTTGAAGAGAAAAGTGAGTTCTGGGACGACTTTAGAAAAAATGTTGTCTGCACCACGTGTGGCACGTATGGTACTTGACGTTGAATAATTTGCCCGTCGCCTTTTACACCTGTTGCACAAATAATTTGTTTTATGTGTAACATTTATAGTGGTGATATGGGAGTAAAAAAATGTTGCCCATGTGTGTACGAGGAGCTCGTGTCTGAGTAATTTCCGAAACTTTTACTTATCCGATTTCAAAAATTCTTTCACCAGTACTTAGAATGAACCTTCAGGGTGGACATAGGCTGTATATTATCCCGTTAAAATAAAAGGGCTTTTCGTGGTGATCACTTTTGCACAGTAAGTCGAGGGAAAAACGTTTGAGCGACGAACGATAAGAGATATACGAATGCTTTCTATAGAAAAGTTGTAGAGCTTAAAAAGGCCTATAAAAAAGCCCGCAACGATATGTTAAGGTTAATTCACAAATTGATAAAATATGACTATCCCTATCTGAAAACGCTTCTACGAAATCTTCTATTATTGTTTTCAAAAGAACATTGTTTGAAATGCTTAAAGATTTTAAATCGGTGACAGTATTATTAAGTTTAAATATAAGTGACAGAGAAGCTCATTTCATTAATACCGTCTAATACACCTTTTCAAAGCTACTATTACAGAAATCACATATTTTTACATGAGTCACGGATTTAATTCTTAGACGTGAAAAACAAAATGCCAAAAAAAAAAAATCTAACAATGGAGGTTGGCATAGAAGTTTTTTTTTATCTTTTATATTAGAGATTCAATAAATAATATTCCGTAACTTCATTGTAAAAAAGTCTATATTAATGGTATACTAAATGCTCTCTTGCAGACCGCGGGCAAAGTTTATAAACCGAGCCGTAGGCGAGGTTCGTAATTGCCCAAGGTCTGTAAGGACACTTTCTTAACAAGATTTGAATACTATTTTTCCCTATCGGCACAACTTCCTTGTAAAAAAGTAAAAAAAAAATGATTATATTTTTGAAAAACAAAGCAGGCGGGTAAAACGCGCTCTTTAAGAATTGAATCGTAGGCTGGGTAATTTGTTTTATTAACTTGTCATCACATTTGTGAAGTTTGTTTTAAAATTTTATGAAAACAACAGGGTAGATTAATGTGTTTAAAATGTATTTTTTATTCACTTTCGGCCCACATTTCTAACCGGCAAAAAAACATTTATTATGAAAAAAATATATTTGTCTTGTATTTGTATTCTATATATATTATTGTAATAAGAATAACAAGAAACGTTGTCCGAGCCGATGAAATTGACAGCAATACAAAGTCGTACCAATAGAGGTAAAATGGCCACCAGAGGGACTTGGATCGCGACTTAATGGAAACTGTAATACGGAGGCCTGAAACTCGAATAACCGAACCGTTGTCAAAATTGTCAAAATAACGTAAATAAAATAAGAACTTCAATCAAATTATCGGCTCTTTGATAAAATTTAATAAAACTCGTGTTCAATATTCCTTCCGGGTGCTCTTTTCCTTTTAGACTGCCGTTCATCAAAAAATTAATAAATAAAACTAGCGACAAATTTTGTTTAATAAAGATGAGGCAAGATTTGAATTATTATTCTAAATATCTGGTTTTGAATAGTATATTGTGCAACTAGTGCGGCAAGTTGTCAAGCGAATGAGCTCCACTTCGCTTTCGTGGGCAATCGACAATGCCGCACGAGTTGGACATACCATTTTTTATTGCGAATGCGGAATAAATCCCAATACAAAATTGGACTCCAGGGGCAAATTCAGTTTTCAGTAGTTTGTTTATCTGAATTTGCGTGTGCAAAGAATAATTTGCGTGCGACAAGTAAACTTTGCGCACCCAAATTAATAAATGGGCAAACCGTTACTTTGCAACCGTAACCGAGGTTGCAAAGATACTGTTTGTCTACATGAGCAATAAAAAAAAATCACACTTTTAATTTTTTCCACGCCCTCCTAATTTTTCTTTCTGGGACATCCAGTGATATTTTGTCTGTTTTCCAAACGCAAGGTTTTGAGCGATTGGCACGACTTGAAATTACTGTCTTCGTCGCGGAGAACGATAGTGAGGCTTTTCGTGGCAAAGAGAAATGAAATGCCACTTTTCTCAGAATAAAACATGCTATTTCTTCTTGAAACGCTGAAAATATGACAATTTCTTTGATTTGATAAAACTTGACTGACCACCAGTAATTTCAAGGTTACTTTATCCGTCGTTAGACGACTTTAGCTGCCATGGCAGAGAAATGGTGAAATGATTTGTCATAACCCCCTGACGTATACAATGTCACGTTTTTCTGACGTTTGAAGGAAAAAAAAAATTAAACCGTTTTATTTATTGGTTTACTTTAATTATAAATTATTTCAATAACCATCAATTTCACATCTGCCGGGCGTCCCGTGACGGCTTAATTTTTTAAGTAGAGCCTTCCTCCTGCACCACCCGACCGAAAAAAAAAACATTGTTTTATTGTTCGCTGTTATACAGTGAGCGGAAAAAGCATGGAATAAATTCATTAAAAATTAAACAAAATTAAAAAAAATCTTTGGACGGGTCAATTTTGGTTTACAAAAATGAACATTTTTATCACAAATAAAATTCCAACCTGTCATTTGTTTTCGAGTGCTGACATCATCGTTATTATTATTTTTTTTTTAAATAGAAACCCCCTATTTTTTTCTCTTGATTCAGATAGCCCTTTTAACTGTTGACAGTATAAAAATTTTGTTCTCTTACATAATGAAAGTTTTGAGAAAAAAAATGAAATTGGATTTTCTTGAGAAAAAAAAAAAGTCAAAAAATCAACTAGTAGTCCAGGCAATGGGTACAAAAAAGGGGGTTTTGATCGCAAAAGGTCGGACAGAAATGAAATTTGGTGGGATGATAGACATAGGTCTCCTGATAGTACACCTGAGTTTGCGACCTCGGCGGCTTGCCGCTCGAGGGGTGGGGGGGTAAAAAGTCTGCACCGCGACGCTTTTCGGAAAATAGCGCCGTTGTTGTAAGTGCTATCGAAAAAAAGTTCAAATAAAATATGTAGAGAACAAAATTGTGCATAATTTTGGTTCTATTCATTTTTTGTTTGCGACCAACAGTTTCCGTTTTACGGGGCGCCAAATTTGGGGGTTGATTTGCAAATTCCAACAAAATCAAATTTTCAGCGTGGATTACAACGAAGATCGACTTCAAATAATTCTGCAATATTTTTAGCTTCATCACCTTTTGTCCAAAAAACCGCTTCCGAACGTGACATCATGAAGCCTTTCTGCTTTTTTCTCGTAAACGGTAACTCCGATGAGAAAATATTTTAGGAAATATGTTCTCCATTAAATTCTGCATAAAAATGCTCTTATGAAGTTTTTGCGTATCTCCCACCCAACGCTCATTTTTATTTGGTTGCCTGCTGGGAGTTCATAACCAAAATTTCTAAACTTTATAAATTATTTCTTCTAAAAAGTCTAATTTGCTTGGACTAGATTTTTATCGGCACATATCTCGAGAACAATTCAATCTAGTACCTTTTTCGTGAGTAATTTTTGTAGTAAATTTGATCAGCTTTAATTTTTGTCCTAATGATTGTTTAGGTAGGACACATATTTTTCGAGTTATAAGCGATTAAACGTAAGAATTTTTCAACTTTGAACCTATTTTGGAGTAGGGAGAGGCACAGTTAAAAAAATCATATCTTTTGTAATATACAACTCAATCCATCAAATAGGACATCGACAAACTCGTAAAACATTGCTCTAAAAGCGTCGCGGTGCAGAGTCTTCACCCCCCCACCCCTCGAGCGGCAAGCCCCCGAGGTCGCAAACTCAGGTGTACTATCAGGAGACCTATGTCTACCATCCCACCAAATTTCATTTCTGTCCGACCTTTTGGGATCAAAAACCCCCCATTGCCTGGACTATAGGTAAATCAAACAATCAAATGGTACTGTCAGTTTGATTTGTATGTGTAAATTGTTTTACAAAACGTTTTCAAAAATGGTTCATTTGACAGAAACAAAACGTATAGAAGTTTTAGTTTTGATTGGGTGCGGAGATAAAACTAGAATCCAACAAGAAGATTGTAATTTGTTCAATGCAAAGTATCCAGACTCATCGGGCAATCTACAGTCAGTAAAATTGAAAATAAATCTAGAAGAACGGGTTGTCCAAAAATTAACGAAGATACGTCTCGTTGAAAATTTTCCAAATAACAATGATCTTAGTAAATGATGATTTGTGGTTCCAGCAAGACGGTGCACCCCCACACTTTGCACTTCCTGTTCGCCCTTACTTGAACAATTGGTTTCCTAGGAGGTGGATTTGGATACGAGGACCGATAGAGTGGCCTGGAAGGTCTCCAGATCTCACACCCCTTGATTATTTTTTATGTCGTTATTTAAAGTTAGACAACAGAATCCAGAAGAAGTGAAGAAGTAGAAGAATTAGTGAAGAAGTAATTCATAATATCCAAAAGGAATTTCTTCATAGACTTGCTGATTGTCAACAAGCTTTCGTCATAAAATTTATTTGTTGGATCTTTTTTTTTTTCTCAAAACTTTAATTATGTAAGATAACAAATTTTCTACACTGTCGTGTAGACAATTAAAGGGGCTATCAGAATCAAGAAAAAAAATAGGGGGTTTCTATTTAAAAAAATATCGATGACGTCATCACTAGAAAAATAATACTGCTTGGAATTTTATTCGGTATAAAAATATGTATTGTTATAACCTAAAATTAACCCGTCTAAAGATTTCTTTGAAAAAACATTTGTTTAGTTTTTAATGAATTTATTCCATACTTTTGCCGCTCACTGTAGACCAATTTCGCCATTATTTGCTTAACTGACTATTTCAGATCTCAAGTTTTCAGGTTCCCAGACTCTCAGATTTACGTTTTCAGGTTCTCATGTTTATTTTCAGGTTTTCAGGTCACTAGTAATTACACGATTTGTAAGATGACTTAGCTGACTTAGTGACCACGATTGTCACGTAGGGGCGGTTACTTAAGTCAGATTGGTTGTTAGAAATTATAATTTCTGGAGCTCGAGTTGTAATTCGATTATTTTATGAATCAAATTGTAAAAAAAAATATTTATAGAGATAATTTAAAAAATGGAAATGGAAATATTGCCTAAAATTTAAGTAACATTCCCGAAAGTTATTCCACCAGCGCGTGACCCTTAAGACCTTCGACCAACAGTACGCGGGGCTCAATCGATAGAAATTTCCACTTTATTGTAAACAAACGACGCACTAAATTTTATGTTAACTATTTACGAGGCGCAGCTCATAGTTGTGCCCCAGCAGGACAATTGTTTGCGCAGCCATAACGTTTTATGCCTCATTACATAACGGCGTAGACTCCAAGACACACGTGCCTCGTGTCTTTCACCGAATTCACATCAACGTCAGGCCTAATCGATAGTTTGCAGCGTTTTTACCACCTGTGTGCCTTGTTGCCAAATTAACCTCGTTGCACCCCGGGGCTGGAGTTGATTAATTTCGCAATAAACCAAATTTCGTTGATTGTGTATACCTACAGCTAGTGCGCTAGAAGAGCGGCACATGCCAATTTCCCCCAGCAGTTCATAAATTAATATTTTGCAGTCGCCCGAACGAACGCTGCAAATTTTAATGGTGTAACAATATTAACAATGGAGATTGCTGTTATTATTGTTGCAGGTTTCCTCTCTAGAATCAGCTTAAAATTAATTACACGGGAGTTGTACGGTTACTTGCCTTTCGGCGGATTCACTGTTAAAGGATTTGCGTTTAGGTGCTTCCACCAAAAGAAGAATTTCTTCACAACACTGAATTCGATTTATAATTGACGAAAAAGAGCCTCCAGTTGTTTGTTACAAAGACGTTCTTCGAATTATAGTCCTACGTTATGCTGCCAATATTGGTAACAAAACTGATGGGAAACCCGGACGAGATTCACCCCGGAAGAAAATAAGCCCGAATCCTGGCTCACTTTACACTGCCAAATCCACGTAAAAGCCTATTTACGCGATAGACACCTATACAGGCAAAATTGAATTACATCAATTTCAGTGAAAGCAGGGTCGTAGTCGAGCTTCTAACTCGCAATCACCTTGTCGATAATTTTGTATAAAACTTCCAAATTTCCCTGGAAGTTGATTTATTCCTTTCAAAATAAAATTTAGAAAGCGCAACAGATTCCGTATCGCCCATAACGATGTCTCAAACCCTCCTTATCAAGGTCCGTTAGTTGCCGAGACCGCGGTATCGAGCCAGCTTTCTGGGGCAACCTATAAATCCGTCAAATCTACCGGTTACAACCGACTTTCAAGACTTATCGCTTGATTACATGTACATATCTCGGAACTCATTACGTTTTTATGGCTTGTAGTACTCGTAATTACAATTTTGTGCAATATTTAATTTCTCGAGGAACATTAACGAAGCGGTCAATTGAAACTGCATCGATTCAGTTTGGAAATAATGAAGGCAGTAATCGTGTCCTGAGAGATATTCCTGCATGTCGAAGTTTTTACGATCGGGATATTGGATTGTCCTTTACAGCCGTACCGAGCTCGCGTTTACGAGCAAAGTAAAAATTATCGTAAAAGATGTGTGCATTTGTCACGACAGGAATAGAAGCTTTTAGCGTGGAATTTTCATGATACGTAAACCGACCGCTAACCGCTTTGGTTTATTAATTCTTGAGCATTGCTTTTTATCTTAAGAGGCGTCAGGAAATATTGGAATTTGAGATGGGTTCATCCAACGATCAATTATGTAAATGCCGAGTAAATGCCGACAATCAATAATAAGCAACTTTCTTCTTTATAAATATTTGTAAGAAGACATTTTAACAAACATATACTACTTTCGTTAAATAAATGTTGTTACAAATATTTTTTAAATCCCAGTACTATAATATCAATGTCAATATAGAATATGTAGAAAGTACTTGGCGTTCTTTACGTAACATTCAGCAATGTTTGAGTAAGAATTTGCGTCCTGTAAAAAGGCAAGATGCATGTAAAATCACCAAGGAAACACTTCACAACATGCATGGGGATTTTACATGCATGCAGTTGCCAGCATCAATTTACCATACATGGGAACTGGCACGAAGATGCTAGTAGACCATAAATAAAATTTTAGACTTTGGAGGGGAAACCGTTAGTTTCAGATTTTGATCTGTTTTGGGAATTTTTGTTTTGGTCTTTTCTGGTGTTATCTACTCTTTATAAAAGTGATTTAAATAATCTTTGTAGTAGTTATCAGCGACATGCATTCTTGACCTCAAAGTTTACTAAAAGATAAATTCAAGTGGCCATCCTGTATATTTTTAGTTATTTTTTTGTTTGCATGGTCCTTCTAGCGAAATCATCAAATGTATTGTATTATGTTGTAGATCTACTCACACAACGGTTTTTAGTTGCGCTAGCACGCCAAAAATTCACCTCCCCCTACTTTAAAAAATCAACGCCAATCTAAACTACCTTAAACGTCACAATTGAAATAATAGCGGTACTATATTATAGTCCTTTATATAACAGTATAAATATAGAACATGGTATTTAATTGCCACAAAACAGTTAAGTAATTTGCTTTCATCCTATGCTGTCCCATACATGGTAAAATCATTAAATCGACCTGTATATACACATGATGAGTTTGACGATACAAATGAATTAGCTCGAAATGAGAAACAAATATGTAAATAAGTTCCAGTTCGATTGCAATTTTGTAATGAACAAGGTGTGCCTAGTAATTTCTATTTTAATTGCATAACACATCCAATTTAGATACGTCTAAGACTTTTAATAGTAATAATAATTAATTTTCGTTAATAGATTTGCAGATGGAGCATTCATGTGAAGTTTTAGACATTTAAATATCAAATGACAAATTTTTAGTAACAAAAACGAGTGGGGCGCTCCCCAATAACGAGTTTTTTTATTGTAAACTAGCTGACCCGGCGAACTTTGTACCGCCTCAGAATCAATAAATGTTGTGGCAACTTATTAGCTGATTTAAATTATTTTTCTTTTATAAAAGGATAATGCCCACAGCGCCATCTACTGGCATTACCGGAACCAGCATACAACGCCATGTTTATTTTTGTTTCTGTCATGTATCAAAGATGGCGTTATATATACGGATTCTATACAAAATGTATGAGAAATTTTTTTTTGTTAATGTTTCTGATGTTTTAATAGTTATTCGCCCTCGAAAAAAGTCAGTCAATCCATTCTCGAGATATCATCAAAAAATTTGTGTGTGGAGTCCACGCGCAACAGAAGTGAAACTTTGGAGTTTACTCCTTGAAAATCGATTTTCATTTTTAAAGCCCGGTACGACAAATTTCGGTGGCCGGCGTTATTTCTTATTGTTGCCCTGTACCAGGGGGGCTTTGTTATTGTCGATGCCCTGTACTTAGCTCCCCGCCCCCTGTAATTTTTCCGATGTTTTAATAGTAATTCTGCTAATCGTGGCGTAGGGCAAACCAACAAATGAAAGTTCATAAACATCGATCGAGCCGCTCTTCAGTTATAAACCCAAGGCAGCCCCCTGAGCCCGCTGTCCATGTTATAATAGTTTTCTGCTATTCGGGGCGGAGACCAATCCAACATATCAAAGATCATAAAAATCGGTACAGCCGTTCTTCAGTTATAAACCCAAGGGGGCCCCTGGGCCCCCATGTCTATATTTTAATAATATTCTGCTATTCGGGGCGGAGACAAATCCAACAAATCAAATATCATAAAAGCCCTTATTAAGTCAGTCGAGCCAAAAAATCGGTCCAACCCAAGGGTCCCACTGGGCCCCCATGTCCATATGAAAAATACTTTACGACCAATTCTCATACCTACCAAATATACAAAAAAAAAAACACAAAAATCAGTCGACCCGACAAATCGGTCCAGCCCAAGGGGGCCCTCTGGGCCACCATGTCTATGTGAAAAATTGCTTACCACCTATTCTCATACCTACCAAATATACAAAAAAAAAAAAATCATAAAAATCGGTCGACCCAAAAAATCGGTCCAGCCCAAAGGGGCCCCCTGCGCCCCCATGTCAATGTGAAAAATAGCTTACCATCTATTCTCATACCTACCAAATATACAAAAAAAAATTCATAAGAATCGGTCGACCCGAAAAATATATCCAGCCTAAGGGGCCCCCCTGGGCCCCCATGTCCATGTGGAAAATAGCTTACCACTTATTCTCATACCTACCAAATATACAAAAAAAATCATAAGAATCGGTCGACCCAAAAAATCGGTTGAGCCTAAGGGGCCCCCCCTGGGCCCCCATGTCGATAAAAAGTATCCTATGTCCTGCTCCTGGTTCTAAGCTACCTCCCCACCAATTTTCAGCCAAATCGGTTCAGCCGTTCTTGAGTTATAAATAGTGTAACTAACACGACTTTCTTTTATATATATAGATTTATGACAGGATGCTGGCTGTCCTCCATTTGTTCGTTTATAATATTTATTGTAATAAAAGTGTATTTTGGGAATAAGTGACAGTAATGTTGGTATATTCTCCACAAATGTGAGGTATGGGATTCCACTCCTTCATGTGTTGTTTTATTTTTATGACAGCACAAAAACATAAACATAAAATTGACATACAAAGGAAGAAGAGGATAAAATGAAGAATATGAAGAAGAGATACTTTTGGAATTTGTTGTAGATTTTTCATTTAAAGATTGTAATTTTCTAAAAAAATATTGGGGAGACCTGTTATGATTTTTTTTTTTTGCTGTATTTGATAGGTATAGGAATAGGTGGTAAAGTATTTTTCACATGGACATAGGGGCCCAGGGGATTCCTTGGGCTGGACCGATTTCTTGGCTCGACCGATTTTTATGTTTTTTTTTTTTTTTGTATATTTGGTAGGTATGAGATTAGGTGGTAAAGTATTTTTCACATGGACATGGGGGCCCAGAGGCCCCCCTCGGGCTGGACCCATTTTTCGGCACAACCGATTTTTATGTTTTTTTTTTTTGCATATTTGGTAGGTATCAGAATAGGTCGTAAAGTATTTTTCACATGGACATGGGCACCCAGGTCCCACCTAGGTGTCCCGGGGGCTTTTATGATCTTGGATTTGAATAGCAGAATAACTATTAAAACATGGACATGGGGGGGCCCTTGGATTTATAACTTAAGAACGGCTGGACCTATTAAAACATGGACAGGGGGCTCAGGGACCCCCCTTGGGTTTATAACTCAAGAACGGATGGACCGATTTGTTAGATTTCCCTACGCCCCGAATAGCTGAATAACTATTAAGACATGGATATGGTACAAAGTTCGCCGGGTCAGCTAGTAGTTAATAATAATGCTCCTACAAGTTTATATTCTTTTTTGTCACATTTTCAGCTCGTTTTCTTATTTCTTCTTCCGTTTTGCCTTTAGTCTTCCTTTCCTCTTTCTACCGCTAATAGCCTTTATACAGGCTTGATTTCGTTTATAGTTTTCTTGTATCAGTTTTATTACCACTTTGATATACAGTGTGGAAATTAAGTAAGGAATAAATTCAGTAACTCTGTTAGTATTTGCGCTAGAAATAAAACTTAAAAATCATGTAATAGGGCTAATTATAGCGCATCCGACCAACGTATACAAATTTTTTATTCATCGATTTTTTTTACAGTTATGACATCAATATATTTTTTTAATGGCAACCTGTTTTTTATTTTACATTTGAATTGAGTTTTTTATTCTGTTTTCAAAGTTGTCAAGTACTTAATAGGTTACATAAAGAAAACATGAATTAAAATGGCGCTGAAGCTCAAATTAGTAAAATTTCAAAAAAATTAACAGAACTGTCAAGTGTTATCGGAATTAAAAAAAAATGTTGACTAGTTCTGAATTGGTCCAAAATAATTGTGTCTGAACTGTTTTTCTCTATTAAATAATAAATGAACTTCTAAATAATATCTGGTTGCAACAGGATGGTGCTCCAACACACTAAGCCCGGTGCGGTGTTATTTGCACGAAGTGTTCCCAAGAAGATGGAAGAAGAGGTCCAACAGAATGGCAGGCTAGGTCCTCAGATTGAACCCCATTAGATTTTTTTCTATGGGGGCACTTAAAAAGCAAGCTGTATCAAAACCGAGACAACAGTTTGGAGGATCTTGAAAGAAGAATTTAATAACTCCCCAAACCATTCAAAACGTATTGACTGCTTTTTATGATCGTCTTGGATTTTCTCAGATGATGCAGGGTCATTAGTTTGAACATTTGGTGTAATATCTTTAATTTATAACTCTGACATCTTTTTTAAAATTTAAATATATTTTTTGTTAATTTGTTAGCCTTCCTTTGAAATTTAGGGTTGTTTTCTCATTGATTGCTTTTGGGAATTTTGTTTTGTTTGGATTTCTATGGCTTTTTCTTAAATTCCGATAACATTAGACAGTTCTGTTAATTTTTTTGAAATTTTACTAATTTGAACTTTAGCGCTGTTTTAATTAATTTTTTCCTTATCTAACCTATTAAGTATTTGACAAAGTTGAAAACAGAATAAAAAACTATTCAAATGTAAAATAATTTCCACACTGCATATTTTTTTCTTTCTCAGTTTTTTTTTTGTATTTTCACTCTTTTTTGTGTACAAATTTTTTCCTTCTTATTCTTTTACAAATTTTTCTAAATGTTTGTATGTTTTGTATACATCTATGTAATACATATTTCCCCGCTTCTTTCATTCTTGACTTCATCTAATCTCTTTCAGATAATCCCAGTCAAAATGAAAAACATGTTAAGTTTCGTGCAGAACAAGGTTAAAAAATTATAGCATAAACAATAAAGTCGTTGAGAGGCTGGGGAAAGAGAACCTGTAAATTTAAAATTTTAAATGCTGCAAGAATAGAGCCAAGATAGGAACTACATGTGTTTGAAGCAGGGGGAAAATAAATAATAAAGTCGAAACTCGTACGAAAATACCAGAAAATATACGAGCGCATGGGCCAATTTGTTAGATTTCCCTCCGCCCCAAATAGCAGAATAACTAAAAATTATAGGGGACGGGGAGCTTGCTACAGGGCAACGACAACAACAAAGCCTCCCGTGGTATAGGGCGCCCCCTGGCGAGAGGGGGGCCCAGGGAAACCTCCATGGTACAAGGAAACGACAATAACAAATGACGCCGGCCACCAAAATTTGTCGTACCGAGCTTTAAAAATGAAAATCGATTCTTAAGGAGTAAACCCCAAAGTTTCACTTCTGTTGCGCGTGGACTCCACACACAAATTTTTTGATGATATTTCGAGAATGTTCGGGGGCGTATAACTATTAAAACTTCGGAAAAATTAACGAAGAAAATGTTCTCATACATTTTGTATGGAATCCGTATGTATCCTTCTCTGATACATGACAGAAGCAAAAATGAACATTGCGTTGTAGATGGCGCTGTGTGCAGTATCCTTTGGTAAAAAAAAAACTAAATTTGATTAAGCTAATAAGAAGTTCGCAACAAAAAAAACTTTTTTATATACGACTTTTCCGAGTTTTTTTTTGCATTTTCCCCCCTACAAATTCAGATAGATAATCTCTATATTTTATTTCAAGTCTCCAATGTTTCGATTTCGCGGACTTTCTCAAGTTTCTCAAATTCTGAAGATCTCGAGTATTTCTCAGATCTTTGGCTTTTTGGTCTCAACTTTTTAGCAGTATCTCATGTTTAAGCAGTTTTCTTGTTCTTTATTCCTTGGCATTTAATTCGGATTGTTCTTGTCAAATCATGCCTTTTATTTATTGAATAAATATGTGAGTATTTATTTTTTATTCCAAATTTTATAATCCTGGAAGTCGTGATGCATTATAGTTACGTCGCCTCCAACATCCCACACGCTTTAACATGCTCTTTATTACAGGTTAACTTTAATGCAAAAATTTGATGAAGATTACATTACCTGCACTTCTTGAGATCACTAAATTCGTGACTACGGTTTTAGAGCTCCCGATTAAATTTCCCGCGAGAATGTATACTTATAATTTTATATTCTTATAATGGGAGTGTAGTAGCCTTAAGGAAGTATATTCGCCCTCCGAAGAGGTCAACCTTCGTCTAGGCGTCTTATTTTTTTATCACGATAGACAACAATTCCTGATGTACCCTCGTAACGTCACTCTCATTTTACACGAATTCCTTCGGAAGTATTACACGCATCGGAAAGTCAATTTTCAAACGCCTCCAGGTACGCAGGGGTTAAACTTAATTGCAGCTCGGGGTGTTGTTCCACGTTTTTACGCCTAATTGGTGACGGAGTCTCGCAGTCGGAAGTATGTCTTCAATGGTCGTCGCTCAGGTGTTGTTCTATTGTCGCTAACCACCATTATGTTGTGTGCAGTGCAGCAACAACGCGGCTAAATAGAGAGTTTCACTTTGGCTTGAACGGCTTTGAATGATTCGACGTGTATGCCGCAAATTATACGCTTACTTGACGGTATTTAGATCGTCTGAATATAGTACTCAAACGGCTTTTGTATCGCACAGGATTCAGTTACACAATAAAACGCTTCACGAAATTTCTAAATGTTGCACTTCCAGATTTCTGCAATGACGTCCAAGTATTGGCATAACTGAGTGAAGCAAAACTTCGTGCTGGGAAATATCGACACTTTAAAAATAAAGTATGCAATGCATCGTCAAGGCACACCCACATCACATCAAGCATTACCAGTTGTTGAAGTTTGTTACAAGTTGAATTATATAATTGCCCAACTTTTTTTTAGACACTGCCGTATCAAATGCATTTGATTTATGTTATGTTAAGTTTAGAACCTCCTTTAGATCCACTCCTCGCGCGAACTGAGATGCGAAATTAAAACAACCAAAAAGTCCAAGTTAAAGCTCGTTAGTCCCTCCATAAACAACACCTCCTCCGCCAGCGGCGAAGAAGTCACGTTTGGCAAACGATATTCGCTCGTATATTCCGGGGAACATCTTAACTGAACTCGTCGCTTATCACAGCAATCTACAAACCCAATTTCCGAGTAGGAATCGATCTTTCAAATCAGCGCTTCCATGTAGCCCCACTATCAGCTTGTCACGCTTTTGCATCTCCTCCATATTTTATAGGCCGTTCTTCGGCACGACCTCCTTATCTTTCTGTCAAACTTATGTGTTCCGTCTCTCCCGGCTGCGACATGTGTCCCTCTCTCGCGCTTCGTTATTTATTCCTGTCGATTTTTCTCTTTTTACTGGAACACACCTCGTTCGCAGGAATCCGGTCCGGTTTGAAATGGTAATTCTGACTTTCAGCAGAATATGCGGCCCATTTTGAAAATATGTACATAAATAAAAGCATATATTTGTCTGACTAGTTCACTGGGCTAATGGTAAATTCAACGTTTTGCCATATTCATAATAATCCAGCCTAGTGACCCACTACCATTTTTAGGTGTCTTCAGTACATTCTTTTAAATCCTTTATAACATCATGAATGAAATTGTTCAAATATTATTTTCTGCATCATTAATTAGTTACAGGGTGCCCATTTTATCTGTTCACGCCTGAAGATTAAGATATATGCAACATATTAAACATTCTACAAATCACTTTGCGTAAACTAATTTTTTTTAAATTTTTTTAAATAAAGAATCATATTGGGTCTAAAATTCCACTGAAAACGTCAATTCAAAACAATCTTTTAATCAAATATGAAATGCAAATCCTTAAAAAAATGGCTTCTGAATCTTCAGACGTGAACATAAAATGGACACACTGTATATTCACAGCTTTATTATTTTTTTTATGGATTTTTGAATAATTATTTATGAATAACTTTAACAATATAACGACAGTTGACAGCATGGATGTCCTTCGCACTAATCAATTATGTAAATTTTTTATATTTCTATACATTACTCTCCATATTTTTCAAAACTTTAGATTATTGCAATATCTTGGCTTTTTTGTATAGTTTTTGGATAATTAATTATTGCAGTCTCTTAGAATCCCTAAATTATTTGGATTTCCGGATCTCCCAGACCTTCTTCGGATATTTCTCTTATGTTTTTTTTTCTACTAGATTCTCTAGTTATACTTAATTAAGTTAAATTTGTTCTAAATTTACTTTTATAATTTCCTTAATGTGCATTTTTCACCTTTTTCTGTATGCATAAACCCTTATGTTCCTATTTCTTGGAATCGTCTAGACCAATTCCAACATCACATGAATCTTTGGTTCGTCCAAAAAAAAATTCAGAAATTGATCACTGCTTGATGAACGGATATCTGGGTTACCACTCTTCTTTTGAAACAAATTTAAAATATTTGCTCATCTTGCTTGTGTGTTCGTTTTTCAGAAATATTTTTGTCTTTTTGTTCCATTTTCTGTCTGCTTTATGTATTTTTGTGCTGTCAACTCGAAAATAAAAAAAATACAGTTTAAGATGAATTTAAAATCGCTAAGTTAAAAAAATCTTTTCAATTTAGACAAGTTTTCCGTATTTAATTTTGTAAAATTCTTTTTTAATCTGACAAAGAAATTAAGAAAGGTATCAAACACAGAAAATAATTTATTACAATCTCTAAAATTTCGAAAAAAAATTCAATAATATTTCTTATTCATTTTACTGTCTAGCCGAAATGTTTCTTTGTTTGAAATATTGCCTTCCTACACCTGTCTACAGGGTGTTTCCGAAATAAGTGCTATAAATTATATTGGTAATACAACTCATCATTGTCAACAATTTTTCTTAATACGTTAATTTAGTTACTCTTTAGACTAACAAAAAAACAAACAGCAAAACATTGGGAAATAATCTAAACCGCTCGCCGTAAATAAACTAAAAATCGAAAACTCATCCACTAAACGTCATTACTACAACATACAATGCTATTATTTAAAATCCTCAAATCTCTTTTTATCCGTCACTCTGCGGAATTTCTTAACCCCGTAATAAACTCAAGGCCACTTCTATTCTTATTCAAATAATAAAAACAAATTACCCCCGTCCAATTGAGTTGTCTCGAGAAACTGATTTCAATAATAATAATTATTGTGAGTTTATCAGCAGGTAACTAAAAACGGGAGTGTGCAAAAAAGTTTAGAAATTCGTATGACCGAAGACACAGTGAAGACAATTATGATGCGTGAAAAGGAAGAACAATGGAAAAGAGAAAAGATGGAACTAAAAGAAAAAATGAAAAAATTGGAGGAGAAAATGGAGGAGCAGGAAAAAAGAGTGAGAAAAACGAATATTGTAGTAACGGGATTGGACGAACAGGAATGCGAGAGCGAGAAGAAACTGTAAAAATGGATGAAAGTTGAATTAGAAGTAGAAGTGACTGTGAGAGAGATGTATAAAATAAATGGAGGAAAAATGATTGTGGCGGAACTTGGGAAAAGAGGAAAGTTATGGAAAATAAAAGAAAACTAAGAGAAAAAGAGGAAAGAGAGTATATACAGTGTGGAAATTAAGTAAGGAATAAATTCAGTAACTCCGTTAGTATTTGCGCTAGAAATAAAACTTAAAAAGCATGTGGTAGGGCTAATTATAGCGCATCCGACGAACGTACACTAATTTTTTTTCATAATTTTTTTTTTAATGGCAACCTATGTTTTTTATTTTACATTTGAATAGAGTTTTTTATTATGTTTTCAACGTTGTCAAATACTTAATAGGTTAGATAAGGAAAAAATTAATTAAAACGGCGCTAAAGTTCAAATTAGTAAAATTTAAAAAAAATTAACTGTCTAATGTTATCGGAATTTAAGAAAAAGCCATAGAAATCCAAACAAAACAAAATTCCCAAAAGCAATCAATGAGAAAAAAATAAGAAAACCAGCCTAAATTTCAAAGGAGGGCTAACAAATTAACAAAATTAACAAAAAAATATATTTAAAATTTTAAAAGACTATTATTGAAGCGAGAGTTATAAATTAAAGATATTACACCAAATGTTCAAACTGATGACCCTGCATCATCTGACAAAATCCACGATCATAAAAAGCAGCCAATACGTTTTGAATGGTTTGGGGAGTTATTAAACTGCACTCATGTCGAGTTCTTCCTTCAAGATCATCCAAATTGTTGGCTCGGTTTTGATACAGCTTGCTTTTTAAGTGCACACACACAAAAAAATCCAATGGGGGTCAATGTGGGGACCTAGCCTCCCATTCTGTTGGACCTCTTCCTCCATCTTCTTGGGAACACTTTATGCAAATAACGCCGCACCGGGCTTAGTGTGTTGGAGCACCATCCTGTTGCAACCAGATATTATTATTTAATAGAGGAAAACAGTTCAGACACAATTATTTTGTACTAATTCATAGCTTGTCAACATTGTATTGGTATCTCTATGGCTTTTTTTTAAATTCCGATAACATTAGACAGTTCTGTTAATTTTTTTGAAATTTTACTAATTTGGACTTTAGCGCCGTTTGAATTAATTTTTTCCTCATCTAACCTATTAAGTAATTGACAACGTTGAAAACAGAATAAAAAACTCAATTCAAATGTAAAATAAAACACATAAGTTGCCATTAAAAATATATATTGATGACGTCATAACTGTCAAAAAAAAATCGATGAAAAAAAATTAGTATACGTTCGACGGATGCGCTATAAATAGCCCTATTAGTTTTATTTCTAGCGCAAGTACTAACAGAGTTACTGAATTTATTTCTTACTTAATTTCCACACTGTATATAGAAGATGATCTGACAAAGAAGGAAAGAGATATACAGAAGGAATTAAGAGCGATAGCCAAAGAAGAGCGACAAAAAGGACAGCGGGTGAAAGCGGGTTATAAAAAGATATGGATAGAGGGAAAAGGGCTTAGGTGGGACGAAGAAAAGGGGGAGTTAGATACAGAAAATTTTTGAATAAGAGCACAAGAAAAGACGACAGGACAGAAAAGGGAAAACGAATACGAAGAGGAATAAAGGAGAAAAGGAGCAAATAAGAATAGTATTCTGGAACGTAGCGGGAATAAAAAACAAAGAGAATGAATTTTGGGAGTACTTGAGAGAATTTGACGTAGTGGGAATGGTAGAAACGTGGGTGGAAGAAAAAGGGTGGGAAAAATTGGAAAAGAAAATGCCGAAAGAGTTTAAGTGGAAGTGTCAATATGCAGAGAGGGAAAGCAAGAAAGGGAGAGCTAAAGGTGGGATAATAATGAGGGTGATGAGGGACTGGAAGGAACTGAACCAAAGAAGAAAGAGGGATTATGGAAAGAACGGTGAAAAGTAAACAGAGAAAATGGAGAATTGTAGCAGTGTACAGCAGAAGTATGACGGAAACGAAGAGAATAATAGAAGAGCGAGTAAAAGAGCAAAAATAAGGAACTTTCGTGTTTGGGGGGGGGGGGGGATTTTATTGCAAGAATTGGGGGAAAAGGAAGACGGACAGAAAAGAAACAAGAAACAATAGAAGGAAGCTCAACAAAAGTTGGGAACTGCACAGGAGATGAGATGATCAAGAGGGGGACAGTTATTGATTATGTTATGGTGAATAAAGAAGCATGGGATGAAATGGTGGGAGAAAGAATGGAGTCGGACCATATGCCTTTAGAAGTGAAGACAAAAGAAAGAGAGAAAGATGGAGAAAGTGTGAATGAGTTTAGAAGAAAAATTGTGAAAAATATTTGGACGGAAGAAGGAAAAGAAAATTATAGAGCAAGACTTAGGGAGGCAAAATACGAAGAAAAAGAAATAAACGAAAAGGTGAGGGAACTGAGCGATAACATAAGAAACGCAACAGAAAAAAAGAGATAGAGATAAGAGAGAAGATGGGGCTGTGGAAGAACGAGTGGTGGGATAAAGAATGCAGGGAAAGGAAGCAGGAAGCAAGAAGGAAACTAAGAAATTGGTAAAAAGAAAAAGCAACTAAGGGGCAAGAGGTACAATTTAGTAAGCAAAGAGAAGAAGCAAAAGAAACGGGTGGAAGAAGAGCTAAAGATGAAGGGTATAAAGACAGAAAAAGAGGTATGGAGATACATAAATAAGGAAAGAAAAAAAAAAGAGAGAGAGTGATTACTATGGAGCTGATGAAGGAAATAAATGAGAGGGGGGTGTTACCAGACGGACAGGCGGAATTTAGGAAAGGTAGAGAGACCATGGATAATGTATATATCTTGAATCACATAGCAGGAAATGAGATAAAAAAGAGGGGTGGCAAGATATATGCATTCTTTGTGGACCTGAAGGCGGCTTTTGATAATGTGGAAAGAGATTTACTGTGGGAATGCTTGAGAAAGAGAGGGATAAATGAGTATCTGGTAACAAAAATAGAAGATGATATGAAGAGACGATAAGTAGAGTGAGACTGGATGGAAGGGTGAGTGAATGCTTCAAGACTTACAAGGGAGTAAGACAAGGTTGCCCACTAAGCCCAAGCCTGTTTGCAACTTTTATTGGAGATATAGAGGAGATGTTCAGAAAGGTATGAAAGAAATGATAGGAAGCATGGAGAAATATATGAGGAGGAAAAAGTTGACGATGAATGTACAGAAATCCAAGATGATGGTGTTCAGAAAAGGGGGTGGTAGGAGAAAAGTAAATGAGTGGAGATGGGAGAAAGAGAAAATTGAAGAAGTGAAAGAATTTAAGCATTTAGGTTATGTGATAAATGAAAGGGTCACAGCAACAGCACATGTGAGAGAGTTAGTGAAAAAAGCAAATAAGATAATAGGAGCTGTATGGGGAATAGGAGAGAGAAAATTTGGACATGATTTTAGAAGGACAGTAATGATGTTTGATAGTCTGGTGAAAAGCGAGAAGGGTTGGAAGGGGTGCCAGGAAAATATTTGAAATAGTTGCTAGGAGTAGAGAGAGACACTGGGGTATATATAGTGATGGAGGAAACAAAGAGAGATGGAATAAGAATAGAAGCAGGAAAAAGAGCAATAAGAATTAAGGAGAGAGTGAGAGAGAGAGAGAGAGGAGAGTGCAGAATTTTGCAAGAGTGTTTGAAAAAAAAAGGAAAGAAATAGGAAAGGGGAAATGGAAAGAGAGGGAGGCATATTTCGAAAGAAACGGGTATGCAGGCGCGGAGATAAAAAGAATGCGAGAGAGAGGCAGAGTAATGACAGATGAATGAGTGCAGAGAGAGACATGTGCAAGTGCAGGAAAGAATAACGAGAATTAGGGAGTCTAGGTACAATGGGAAGTATGAAAAAATAATAACGGAAGAAATGCCAAAGTACCTAAGAAGAGAGAGTAGAAAAGAGAGAGTGATAATAGCAAGATTTAGATGTGGAAATGAGGAGAGAGAGAATAAATATTGGAGTGAGGATAATAATAGAGTATGCAGAATGTGTGGAAAAAAAAGGAGACGATAGAGCATTTGTTGAAGGAAGGCGTAGAATTGAGAGGGAGAGATGAGAGTAGAGAAGAAATTTTGAATGAGGACGAATAAGGGATCCAATGGATGAAGAAGGTTGGGTGGAGAAGAGGGACAATAAAAATAAAACAATAAACAATAAAAAGCTGCTAGTTATTGTGTTGAATTATTGATTTATTTAGTTTTATTTATTATATTATATTTTATTTGAGTTTTGGGAAATGTATTAATCGGATTCTTTATAAACCTGTAAAGGTAATAAATACACTGATATCACTGCATACAGAAAAAAAAATGCAAAACAGCCTCTATATTTCGAGATCGATTCCTGTATTACCGAGCTGAATGTAAACAACGTGATAGAGAGGTTAAGTAGCGAAAAATAGAGAAATAAAAGGTGATATAAAGAAAAAATTAGAGAAGATATTGAGAAAAGCGAGCAGAGGTATTAGAGAAAGGTAGGAAGAAAGAATTGGGCAGGGAAGAGGAGATATAGTCAGGAAAAGGAATAACTCGGCGAAGCCGGAAGATAACGACATCTAGGAGGCGCCACAGGAAGCGGATGAACAAAGACGATAGAAACCGCTCGCTCAGTCAGGGAGGCCTGGACTCTTACCTGGAGGAAAGGAAAAGAAAGAGAAAAGGGGAGGGTAGAACAGAAAAACAACAAGAGGAGGAAGAAAATTTTTTTCAAAAAAGTAAAAAGACGGCGAGGTCTCCTGGAGTAAGGAAAACACAGAAGACATCGGAGAAAGAGAAGGAAACGGACACAGAGATGGAGAAAAAAATATTGGAGCTGTTGCAAGAGTTGAAGGAGGAGATGAAAGAAATAAGACGAGAAAACAAGGAACTCAAGAGAGAGATAGAGAGGCAGAGAGAAGAATTTAAAGAGAAGGAGAAACGATGGGAAGGAGAGAGAGACTGGTGGAAGGAGAGAGTGGAAAAGCTGGAAGAGAGAATGGAAATCGAAGAGACAAGAAAGAGGAAGAACAACATCGTGATAACAGGATGGGACGGGGAAAGAAAAAGTCATGTAAAAAAAGAGGATGTAGAGAAGTTTTTGAAGGAAAATGCAGAGGATAGTAAAGTAAAAGATTGTTACAGGATTAACAAGGATCAAGTATTGGTGGAGATGGAGGGATGGGGTGAGAAGGAAAGAATAATGAAGCACAAAGGAAAATTGAGGGAGAAGAGGGAAACAAGGGGGATATACATAGACAACGACCTCACAAAGAAGGAAAGAAATGTACAGAAGAAACTAAGAAGTATGGCGAAGGAAAAAAGGGAAGAAGGGAAAGAAGTAAGAGTGGGATACAGGAAATTAATAGTGGACGGGGAGCAATGGAGATGGAATGAAAAGAGAGAGAGCCTAGAGGTTTTCCAATAAGAAGAAGAAGGGGAGGAGGGGAAAAGGGGGGACAACGGCAAAGTAAAAAGGACAATGAAACGGGAAAAAAGAAACAAAGAAGGAAGTAGGAGGGAAACTAAGGAAGGAAGGGGGAAATCAAAGAAGGTAACGAGAAAAACAGGGGTGAGGGCACTATTTTGGAATGTAGCGGGACTAGGGAAAAAAGAAGAAGATTTTTGGGACTATGTGAAGGAGTTCGATATTGTTGGATTAACAGAAACATGGTCAGAAAGCTGGGAAAAAATAGAAAAACTGTTACCAAAGGAGTTCAAGTGGGAATGGCAAGGGGCGAGAAGGGGAAAGAAAAAAGGAAGAGCAGCAGGGGGAATAATAACAGGGGTAAAAAAAGGAATAAAAGCGAATACTAAAAAGAAGGGAGAAGAGGAAGGTCACATGGTGAGAAACGTTAAAATAGACAGTAAATGGTGAAAAATAGTGACAGTGTACAGCAAAGAGATGAAAGAAACAATAAGCAATATAGAAGAAACATTAAAAGACAACAGGGAAGAATGTCTGCTTCTGGGAGGGGATTTTAACGGGAGAATTGGGGAAAGAGGAGCCAGGGATTGGGAAGAAGAGAGAGGAGAGGGAAAAATAAAATCCAAAGACAAGAAAGAAAACGCGGAAGGGAAGAAGTTGATGGAATGGATAGAAGAAAAAGGATGGGAAGTGCTGAATGGAAAGAAACAAGGGGACGAAGAAGGAGAATGGACCTACATAGGCGGTAGAGGAGAGACGGTGATAGACTACGGAATAGTAAACGAAGAAGCATGGGAAGAAGTCGAAGAATTCAGAATAGGGGAAAGACTAGAGTCAGACCATCTGCTATAGAGATAAGTATAAGAAGGGGGAGAGAGAAGAGAGGAGGAGAAGAAAAAAATAGAGGAAATGCGGAAGGTGATAATTAAAGTATGGGACGAGCAAGGGGTGGAAGAGTATAAGAGAAGACTGGAAAAAGCAAGATTTAAAGAACAAGAAGTAGGGAAAATGGAGAAAGAATTGGTAGAAATATTGGAAAAAGCAGCGACAAAAAGAGAAATAACAGTAAGAGGTGGAGGAACAAAAAGAAAGAATAAATGGTGGGACAAAGAATGTGAGCAACGTAAAAAGGAAGCAATAAAAAACTAAGAAAGTGGAGAAAAACTAAAGGGCACAGAAGTGGCTTTTTAGAAGCGAAAAGAAGATACAGAGAGACATGCAGGGAGAAGAAGAGGCAGAAGAAGGAGAGAGAGGAGGAAGAGATAAAAGCAATAAGAACAGAGAAGGAGGTATGGAACTATATTAATAGAGAGAGAAAGAAAAAAGAAAATGGGAGCGAGGAGATAACGATGAATGAGTGGGAGGAGTACATCATGAGGCTGCTGGAGGGAGAAAAGGAAAAAAAGAAAACGGAAATAGAGACGAAGAGAAACCTAGTAGAACCTAAAGGAGAAGAAATTACAATGGAAGAGGTGGAGAGGCATGTGAAGCAACTGAGGAAAGGGAAGGCACCAGGGAGGGATAGAATACAGAATGAGTCGTGGATGTATGGGACGAGAAGAGTGCTAGAGAGGCTGGTGGAGGTAATGAATGGGGTGTGGAGAGGAGAAGGATTCCCGGTAGGGTGGAGAGAGGGGGTAATTTACCCCATTCACAAAAAAGGGGAGGAAAATAAAGTAGAAAATTACCGAGGGATAACTCTCCTAAAGACAGGGTACAAGTTGTATGCATCAGTTCTGAATGAAAGGATGAGCAGAGAGATAGAGGAAAAGGGAGCATTACTAGGCAGCCAAGCAGGATTTAGAGAGGGGAGGGGAACTATGGATAATGTATACATCCTGGACGAAGAGTGAGTTAAAGAAGAAAGGGGGGAGGGTGAATGCATTATTCGTAGACTTCAAGGCGGCTTTTGACAAGGTGGACAGAGAGAGGATGTTTGAGTGCCTGAGGGAGAAAGGGGTAAATGAATGGCTGGTAAGAAAGGTGGAGGAGATATATGAGAAGACAAAAAGTAAAGTGAAGGTAGGGGAGAGGGAAAGTGAATGGTTTGTGACAACAAAGGGAGTGAGGCAAGGTTGCCCGCTCAGCCCCTTGTTGTTCACGATGTATGTGGCAGATATGAACGGAATGTTAGAGAGAGCACAAGCGGGGGGGTGTGTGGTAGGTAGAAAAAAAGTGTGGAGCCTGGCGTTTGCGGATGATGTGGTAATGGTGACAAAGAGTGAAAGAGAAATAAAGGAAATGATAAAGAGTTTAGGAAAATATGAGAAGAAGAAAAGACTAGAAGTGAATGTAGAGAAAACAAAAATGCTGGTGTTCAATAAGCGAAAGAGGAAGAACGAAGAGAGTGATTGGAGATGGGAGGGAGAAGTAATAGAACAAGTAAAAGAATTCAAATACTTGGGGTATGTATTCAATGAAAGAGCCACAGATAAGGCACATATTAGAGAACTGGCAAGAAAAGCGAACAAGGTGATAGGTTGTGTATGGGGAATAGGAGAGAGAAGGTGGGGAGGCGAGTTTAAGAGGAGAATGATGATGTTTGAAAGTCTTATTGAAAGCGTGTTGTTGTACGGAGCAGAGGTCTGGGGATGGAAAGAACAAGAGGAGATAGAGAGGGTGCAAGAGAAATATCTGAGGTGGGTGCTAGGGGTGGAGAGAGAAACGCCAGGGTACATAGTGAGAGAAGAATGCAAGAGGAATAGGTTGAGAGTGAAAGCGGGAAAAAGAGCGGTCAAGTTCGAAGACAGGATGGAAAGGAGGAAAAAATGTAGGATTCTAAAGGAGTGCTGGAGAGAAAAAAAGAAGAATTCAGAATAGGGAGATTTACTACAGGAGGAATGGGTATGCAAGCAAAGAAATAGAGAGACTGAGAGAAAGAGGCGTCTGGATGAATGTAGAACTAAGTGAAAGAGATAAGGATACGGATAGACAAGAGAGGAGAGAAAGAATTAGAGAATCCAGATACAACGGGAAGTACGGAAGATGCATGATCGAGGAAGTACCGAAATATTTGGGGAGGGAGAGCGAGAAAGAAAGAAAGATGATGGCGAGGTTTAGGTGCGGAAATGAAGAGAGGGAAAATAGGTATTGGGCAGAAGATGGAGGAAGAATGTGTAGAATGAGCTATGAGGAAAGAGAGACGATTGAGCATATGTGGAACGAGTGCAGTGAGATGAAACAAAGAGAGAGGAAAGAAAGAGAGGAAATACTGAATGTAGATGGAAGGGAAATTAAATGGATGAAAGAGGTATGGAAGAGGAGGGAGAAGGGAGAAGAGGAAAGGGTAGGGGAGAAGAAATAGAGAATTTTATTTAGTTTTTTTTTTATTATTATAATTGTTAAGTTTACTTGTATGTATAGGAATCAGAAAGCCCGTAGGGCAAATAAAGATTTACTACAAAATTTCCTATATTTCGAGATCGGTTACAGTGTTAGTGAAGAATTATTTAATTAGTCAGACAACACCTTCTACTTCCGAACCAAAAATTGCCAACCACCCCGGTACAGAGCCGGACCGAAATTCCCGCGTCGCATCTCGAGGGTTCCATCACTCATTAAGGGCCGACCGCCGCGTCTGATGCAATTATGAGAACGCGTTAGAGGGTGGGAATGAAATCCAATCGTCGTCTTGACGTCTCATTGTTAATTAGAGCTAATTGAATGGAGGCCGAGGAAGAATCGGAATTATTTTCTACAACGGAACCCTTAATTTCGTACACAGAACAAAAGACAAACATGAACTCGCAACTCGGAGACAGTAACAAGTTTTAACAAGACGTCGTCGATGACACCGCCGCCTTTAAACTAATTATCTAAGAGGTCTCTTGTCGAAGCGTTCCTGCAACGTTTTTCCAAAATTCGCGTTTGCGGTCGTGCTCCTGCTGTCTGTTGTATTTGTTTCGTGGAATTGGCGCGCGGATGGGGGACGCGACGTAATCGGAAGATTATGCAAATGTAATTTTGTTTGGGATATTGGATTTATGAAAATACCTTTGACGGAAGTCCCTGCATTGACGAAACTGTGACGTGACTGTTTAAAAGTGGGGAAACCGCCAAGCGCTAAGGTGTTCTGAACCATCAGGTTTGCGGTCGGCTTTCGGGACTAGTTTATGGTTGTGGCCGTTGCGGCGCAGACATTTTCAATTTATAACAACTACATTAGCGCCGTGCCATTATACCATAAATATAGAACGGAATGCACCTTTGCCACATTTTCACTCAAGCCGCGGGGCATTAGCGATTCGTTATTACAATGTGTCGTTAAATTTTTTACGATTCGTTTTTATGAGCACGGAGGGGACAATTTTTCACGCGAATGATGCGTGCGGGAAGGCCGTTTGTTAAAGATATGTGTTTGTAATAATAGCTAATATTTGTTTATACAAGTTTTTTATGGGGCACTTTGTGTACATCCTTCAACTTACCTTCACAGTGGGTTCAATTTATGTATTTTCACATCAGTCATATTGACCTCAATAAACCAATCCACTACTGAAACCTATAATCAGTGAAAACTCTGAGTGCGGTTTAAATAGTAATAGTAATTGGACAGGAAATAAAAATCCCTTCCAAAAGGTGCCACTTGCATTTTGTCTTGCTTGGTCATACACTACTCTTTGGGTGTACGTTTTGCACATCTAACTTATACTATTCCGTCTGCCACGTTGCGTCTCTAATGATTCGTACACCCTCAATCAACTACCCACGCTTTCTCTTGTATGAACACGTTGCCACTACACCATGCCGGCATGTTTGGTATCAGTATCGGCATTGTACGTTGTGTCTCATTCATCATCGCGAAATCACCTCTCTCCCTCCAAGTGTAAATTAAACCAACCCTGCAGAGAGTCGTTCGTTCGACTGAGCTGAATGCATCGGGAGATCTTAATTCTTTTAATAACTCCTGCTGCTGCGAAAGTCAAGTCTTTATGAACTGATTAACATTTTCGATAGAGCGGTCCGTCCTGCCAGCGCGGCGTTGTTTCCCATTAGCGATCCGTTTGTTTTCTCGTTAAGCAGCCTGCATATCAGTGTGATTTGTTGCCGGTAAGTAGGGTTAGTAGTTGGAGATATCGCGTCGACACCCGGTTAGGAGCTGATGGATTTATTAGACGTATCTTAGCAGGTGGTGCACTCCCGACCGCTGCTGAACGCGCCGATAACATCGGATCTCACACACGCCAATTAAGAGGACCTCGAACTTGACCGTAACAGCGCAAAACAGGAAATTTATGACTACTTCATGAACGTATTATCCAGGAAGTATTTAAGTAGGTAATATTACGTTGGTTTTTATCTATGTCTTCTGGTTTTGATCTTGTGCGCAGTAGCTAGTCAGGTTCTTTGAATAAATTTCGTTCTGTTGCTCAGGTGCTTTGCCCAAAATCGTCGCTTCTCTAATAAACAAAAATGTCATCCTTCCATTTACTACAACCACAAAAGGATAGGATCTCTCGGTCGTCCTCGAAGCTTACCCATTTCGTTTTCATGAAGAATAAATTGGCTACAAACTGCAAAATTTACTTCGCAGTCGGCACGTTGAAATGTTATGTGTACATCGATAATCTTTAACAGCGCTAGTAAAAATTACTACCTGTTAACTTCTGACCCGTCATGTCGACATTAACATTCTAGAAGAATTTACCGAAAGAGATAGTCGGGGCTTTTGCCTGCTTAGTGTTTTAGAAGCGTCTTGCATAATATTCACTTTATGCAAACAGTACGTGATACACAGATGGATGGTTATCTCGAGGATCTTATGATGGTAATTAAATTTTTATGCTCATCCAGAAAGTAGCAAAGGAAAATTAAATTGGTAACTTCACACAGTGTGCATAAAAAATTGCTGAAATATGCGGGTTGTCCCAGAACTAATTTCAAGGGTTTAACGATCACCCGAAAATTTGGTCCATAAATTCATCTCAAATCTTTCCTGAAAGTCTCTGGCACACACTTGCGGTCGAAGAACAATATTTGCATTAAGAAATTACGACTGAATATAATGATTTATTTTCACGTATTCTTGCAATGAATACATGGTTAAATAGTCGCACAAAATAAACACGACAACAAAAACATCACAATGACGTTAGAACATAAAATTTTATAGTGGCCATGTATTGGAAAACAAAATTATTACTATCAAATAACTTCGTGTACATGAATGGTCAACTTTCCCATGTGAGTAACTCATAAATTAAAAAAAAAAATACGCCATTGTGAAAGTGCTCTTAATTTATATATGTATTTAATATAAATATGTATATATACTTAATTTATAAATGGAGCTACAGAATATCCTGAATTAATACCGTCTGCAGTATTGAATAATACATGTTTCAGTTTGTCTTCAGCGAAAAGTCGGCAATCATGTGTAGCGACTAAGATATGTAGAGCAATTGCATACAAACTGACACACGCAAATAGGTGTATTGTGAGAAGTGCGGATTCACAACGGATACGACGCGGGTTTGAATCCCGTTAAGGCATAAAATGTTTCTATGAATTAATTATTGTAAAATCGTGCATTAAAGAAAACTTCCGTTCGCTTCGCCCGATCACACTTTTCGTAACGCTCTCGTCACGCATTCACCAGCTTACTCCCCAAGTCAAGTGTACTTCTTGTAAAGAAGTTTTACTTCAAAAACTTGCAAACAATAATTGAAAACTTGAAGAACCTAAGTACATACCTAAAACATTAACATAATATCGAACTACATAAATTAATTTAATATTTTTAAGTTACAATTTTGGAATTTCGGGAATTCATCATAATATCCACTGTTAACATTTTCCAAATTCGGGAATTGCAAATTAAAGATTTTCACAGCTTAATTTGAAATTCGCATAATATATCGGAAGTCAAGATATCAACGATTCAAAATTTGGGAAATACTGTAATTGCAGAAATCTTCAACGAGTCAATTTTCAATTCAGAAACTTTGATAGATTCAGAATTTGGGAATTTCGATTGGCTGCAGTTTTGAATTCCTAAATTCTGGAATTTTGAATTGTCGAAATCTTGAATTTCTGGATTTGAAAATTTTAAATTCTAAATCGTGCAAATTCCTAATGAGAATTTTAAATCCTCAAATTTGTAAATTTTAACTTTTCACATCTAGACTTACCGAATTTCCCAAAATTTGAATTGTCTAAATCTTGACTTCTTGCATTTGGAAATTGCTAATTTTAAACGGCGTAAATTTTAACTTGTTAGATTTGAGGTGTGCATAATTTAAATTCTCGAATTTGTAACATTTGGACTCGATGAAATTTTGAGTTCCTGTATTCCAAAATTGATTTGTTGAAATGTGGAATTCCCGAACTTGATAATTGTCAATGAATTTGTTTCGTTGGAACCTTGAAATCCCAAACTCAAAAATTGCAGATTCTACATCATGGTAAGTCTAAATTTGGGAATTTCGACTGGCTGCAATTTTGAATTCCTAAATTCCGAAATTTTGAATTGACGAAATCTTGAATTTCCGGATTTCAAAATTTTAAATCCCCAAATTTGTAAATTTTAACTTTTCACATCTAGAATTTCCGCATTTTTCAAAATTTGAATTGTCTAAATCTTGACTTCTAATTTTATATGAATTTGTTTCGTTGGAACCTTGAAATTCCAAGCTCAAAAATTGCAGATTCTACATCATGGTAATTCCAAATTTGGGAATTTCGATTGACTGCAATTTTGAATTCGTAAATTCCGGAATTCTGAATTGTCGAAATCTTGAATTTCTGAATTTGAAAATTGCTAATTTTAACTCGTCCAAATTCGTAATTTGAAAATTCTGAATCCCCAAATTTGTAGTTTAATTTTTCACATCTAGAATTTCCGAATTTCCCAAAGAATTGTCTAAATCTTGACGTCTTGCATTTGGAAATTGCTAATTTTAAACCGCGTAAATCTTAACTTGTTAAATTTGAGTAGTGCATAATTTGAATTCTCGAATTTGCAACATTTTGAGTTTCTGTATTCGAAAATTGATTTGTTGAAATGTGGAATTCCCGAACTTGATAATTGTCAATGAATTTGTTTCGTTGGAACCTTGAAATCCCAAACTCAAAAATTGCAGATTCTACATCATGGTAATTCCAAATTTGGGAATTTCGATTAGCAGCAATTTTGAATTACTAAATTCCGAAATTTTGAATTGTCGAAAGCTTGAATTTCTGGATTTGAAAATTGCTAATTTTAAATCGTGAAAATTTCTAAATTGAAAATTTTAAATCCCCAAATTTGTAAATTTTAACATTTCACATCTAGAATTTCCGAATTTTCCAAAATTTGAATTGTCTAAATCTTGACTTCTTGCATTTGGAAATCGCTAATTTTAAACCGTCTAAATTTTAAATTTGAGTAGTGGATAATTTGAATTTTCGAATTTGCAACATTTTGACTAGACGAAATTTTGAGTTTCTGTATTCCAAAATTGATTTGTTGAAATGCAGAATTCCCGAACTTGTTAATTTTAAATGAATTTGTTTCGTTGGAACCTTGAAATCCCAAACTCAAAAATTGCAGATTCTACATCATGGTAATTCCAAATTTGGGAATTTCGATTGGCTGCAATTTTGAATTCCTAAATTCTAGAATTTTGATTGTAGAAAGCTTGAATTTCCGGATTTGAACATTGCAAATTTTAAATCGTGCAAATTCCTAAAGTGAAAATTTTAAATCCCTAAATTTGTAAATTTTAACATTTCACATCTAGAATTTCCGAATTTCCCAAAATTTGAATTGTCTAAATCTTGACTTCTTACATTTGGAAATTGATAATTTTAAACCGTGTAAATTGTAAATTTTTAAATTTGAGTAGGCGATGATTGGAATTAACGAATTTGCAACATTTTGACTAGACGAAATTTTGAGTTTCTGTATTCCAAGATTGATTTGTTGAAATGTGGAATTCCCAAACTTGTTAATTTCAAATGAATTTGTTTCGTTAGAACCTTGAAATCCCAAACTCAAAAATTGCAGATTCTACATAAAGGTAATTCCAAATTTGGGAATTTCGATTGACTGCAATTTTGAATTCGTAAATTCCGGAATTCTGAATTGTCGAAATCTTGAATTTCTGAATTTGAAAATTGCAAAATTTAACTCGTCCAAATTCCTAATTTGAAAATTCTGAATCCCCAAATTTGTAAATTTTAACTTTTCACATCTAGAATTTCCGAATTTCCCAAAATTGTAATTGTCTAAATCTTGACTTCTTGCATTTGGAAATTGCTAATTTTAAACCGCGTAAATCTTACCTTGTTAAATTTGAGTAGTGCATAATTTGAATTCTCGAATTTGCAACATTTTGAGTTTCTGTATTCGAAAATTGATTTGTTGAAATGTGGAATTCCCGAACTTGTTAATTTTAAATGAATTTGTTTCATTGGAACCTTGAAATCCCAAACTCAAAATTGCAGATTCTACATAATCGTAATTCTAAATTTGAGAATTTCGATTGGCAGCGATTTTGAATTCCTAAATTCCGGAATTTTGAATTGTCGAAATCTTGAATTTCTGGATTTGAAAATTTTAAATCCCTAAATTTGTAAATTTTAACATTTCACATCTAGAATTTCCGAATTTCCCAAAATTTGAATTGTCTAAATCTTGACTTCTTACATTTGGAAATTGATAATTTTAAACCGTGTAAATTGTAAATTTTTAAATTTGAGTAGGCGATGATTGGAAGTAACGAATTTGCAACATTTTAACTAGACGAAATTTTGAGTTTCTGTATTTCAAGATTGATTTGTTGAAATGTGGAATTCCCAAACTTGTTAATTTTAAATGAATTTGTTTCGTTAGAACCTTGAAATCCCAAACTCAAAAATTGCAGATTCTACATAATGGTAATTCCAAATTTGGGAATTTCGATTGACTGCAATTTTGAATTCGTAAATTCCGGAATTCTGAATTGTCGAAATCTTGAATTTCTGTATTTGAAAATTTTAAATCCCTAAATTTGTAAATTTTAACATTTCACATCTAGAATTTCCGAATTTCCCAAAATTTGAATTGTCTAAATCTTGACTTCTTACATTTGGAAATTGATAATTTTAAACCGTGTAAATTTTAAATTTTTAACTTTGAGTAGGCGATGATTGGAATTAACGAATTTGCAACATTTTGACTCGACTTAATTTTGAGTTTCTGTATTCCAAAATTGATTTGTTGAAATGTGGAATTCCCGAACTTGATAATTTTAAATGAATTTGTTTCGTTGGAACCTTGAAATCCCAAAATCAAAAAATGCTGATTCTACATCATGGTAATTCCAAATTTGGGAATTTCGATTAGCAGCAATTTTGAATTCCTAAATTCCGAAATTTTGAATTGACGAAATCTTGAATTTCCGGATTCGAAGATTTTAAATCCCCAAATTTGTAAATTTTAACTTTTCACATCTAGAATTTCCGCATTTCCCAAAATTGGAATTGTCTAAATCTTGACTTCTAATTTTAAATGAATTTGTTTCGTTGGAACCTTGAAATTCCAAACTCAAAAATTGCAGATTCTACATCATGGTAATTCCAAATTTGGGAATTTCGATTGACTGCAATTTTGAATTCGTAAATTCCGGAATTTTGAATTGTCGAAATCTTGAATTTCTGAATTTGAAAATTACAAATTTTAACTCGTCCAAATTCCTAATTTGAAAATTCTGAATCCCCAAATTTGTAAATTTTAACTTTTCACATCTAGAATTTCCGAATTTCCCAAAATTGTAATTGTCTAAATCTTGACTTCTTGCATTTGGAAACTGCTAATTTTAAACCGCGTAAATCTTAACTTGTTAAATTTGAGTAGTGCATAATTTGAATTCTCGAATTTGCAACATTTTGAGTTTCTGTATTCGAAAATTGATTTGTTGAAATGTGGAATTCCCGAACTTGTTAATTTTAAATGAATTTGTTTCGTTGGAACCTTGAAATCCCAAACTCAAAATTGCAGATTCTACATAATCGTAATTCTAAATTTGAGAATTTCGATTGGCAGCGATTTTGAATTCCTAAATTCCGGAATTTTGAATTGTCGAAATCTTGAATTTCTGGATTTGAAAATTGCAAATTTTAAATCGTTCAAATTCCCAATTTGAAAATTTTGAATCCACAAATTTGTAAATTTTAACTTTTCACATCTAGAATTTCCGAATTTCCAAAAATTTGAATTGTCTAAATCTTGACTTCTTGCATTTGGAAATTGATAATTTTAAACCGTGTGGTTTCTGTTCCTATAGACTGAGGAATTCTGAGTGGAAGTTTTAAATTTCCAAAAATACCCTAACAACTTGTGAAAAGTTTTGAAAAGTAGTGGAAATGTTGAAAACATCTTAAAAAACATACGAAGATTTCTGAATAATCCTTGTGAAACCCCAACCATTCGGATGAATGGTAAAGCACCCTTCACCCTTTTCAAGAACCTGAAAAAATATTTGAGAAATACTGTGAGTCCTGACAAACCCTGAATCATCCCAAAGTACGATTCAATTTCATAAAAGGAAAGATCTCTTAGATGTGCCCTATGATGGTCCACCGTCAAGTCCGGGAAAACGGTATTGAGACGCATAAAAGATCAGTAATTAACTAATGGTTTAAAGGTGGGCTAATGAAATGAATATTTTGATTGGTGCTTTCTATAAATGTACCACCAATTGTATCCACTTATTTATCTTCGACCCATTTAATCCGCAATTGTCCCCAACCTCGTTAGCCTCAGAATTAGTCACGGTTTCACCTTATTGTTGTTTCAATCGCGTTTCATCTGTTTTTAATAAAACTTGACAAAAAATCCGTCGGCGCATCCACCTTGGGACGCATTGTGTAAATGGAAAATGAATAGGGAACGAGCAAAAATCCAATTACTGCGGCCTTCTACCGAGCGTATTGTATCAGATTTTTGTTTCTAGTTTAATTAGAATTTTCACAGAAATATTTCTGCAGTTGCAGCGCATAAAATGAAATTCCTTTGTTAAATGAAGCCTTAGTTAATCTAAAATCGGCATCCGAAACACAACACATTCCCGCGATCCTCGCTAAATATTGATTTTTCGAAACGAACAATAAATATTTGGAGACCGGAACCGCGAAAAAATCGGCGGAGTGCTGTTTGCATGTACCGGAGTGGGCTCGCTACACGAGACTAAACATTACTTTCCTGCACGGAGTCATATAATCGAGCATAAACGAGAGCGTTTTATAAAAAAATCATTATGGGGCAGTATTTTCCTAAGTCGCTTTATAAACAGCAAAGCCCAACAACGGACGCATTTTTGTATCAAATAGTGCTTTTCAATTTTCGACCGTATATCAAAAATTAGTTCTGATACTCTGTGCTTCTCTAATACACACATGTTTTCAGTGATATTCTGTTTTCAAACAGTCGATTTAAATTACTTAGTAGAACCTATTTGACTTTACAGTTTAAAACGAATGGCACAGTGGCGGCGAGATTAGTCTCGAGTTCTATTGTGTTTATTGTACCTATTATTTATTGTACTTGTCAAGGTCCTTCCGCAGGATACAAAGGCTTGTACCGAAACTCCTGGTGCTTGTAGCCCCAAATCTTTGTGCAGAAACACCAAGAAATGAACGGAGCGTTTGGCTACGCCACTGCAAACAAACATAAAACTGCCGCAACGTACGTAATAAAACATTCATTTAGCTGCAACAAGTTGCGGCATGAGTTTACGCTCCAACGCAAGCCGTCCAGTCGAGCGGCCAACCGAATAATGCGATCTTACGTCTTCATGACTTCTGCCGGCTTTTATTTAAAATTAAATAAACGCCACCCCAAAGACGCAATTTCGATAAACTGAGCGCGCGAAAATAAAATAGGCAATAAATATCGAATGAATTATTGATGATCCATTCTTCGGGCGGCTCACAAGTAAGGGGCGTAAACGTAACAGTAAGCAGGAATGGAAGCAGGATTGCTGCATATGTTCCCCATACTTTATGCATTGATTCCAGTCGGGGCTGTTTTATGGCCGCACCGAACGACTGTTTCATACCATTCGCCGGGAATATTTATTGCAGGGAGTATTGTTTTATCCGTGCGAGAAGATCATTCTCAGTTCCAGAAAAATTAACGATATCTTTGGAATAAGCATACGTGTCGTAAAGAAGCGAGATTTACGGCCACACAGTGCCGTACGATAATGAAGCAGAAGGCTCTCCAGACGATGCAGGAAAGAGTTTTGTGGACACTAATTTAAATACTAGACGCTGTGGCGTCGTAAATTTTGAATAATAAAGAAGAGATACGTTGCGGGTTTAGAGGATCCGAGCGTTTGTTATTAAAAGTGCATCTTTGGCTTAGGAAGATGAATTTTCTCTTCTCGCTCTTGGTTTAATCTGAACCGTTTTATGCCATTGCGCAATCAGCTTTATAGATCATCTTAGGAAATTGGTCGTTGTAAAACCACCGCGCATTAAAAATTCAACGAGAAATAAAAAAAAAAACACATCAGAAACGAGCTGTGCGACACAAAAAATGCAGTGTCCAATAACGCCTGCGCCGTCTCCAGCACATGACAAAGAATATTGTAAATGGTTGTCTTAAATCATGTAAGCCCGTTTAATGAGGCTACCGGCTCCATAACTCACAACTTTGGCAATAAGCCTGGATGCATGCGACTGACGATTTTTTCGCGTTGCCACTTAATAAATCACCCGAGAGAAAGTTAAAATAGCAACTTGTATTAATTGCGAAAAACTATAAATCACCGGTTTTTGACTATGATTGAATTCCAGTTAAGCAGATAAATGGTTTTCCAGCGCGGAACGCGAAGGGGACGTCGAGAGCACAATACACAGTAAAAATGGTATCGGTGTCGGAACAATGCTCGCCAGTCTGGCTACAAAAGCCCAAGGAACGGTCATCAGAATCGAATCATGGTGAGGACTTCCATCTGTGTACGCAGGGAGACCATGAAACCGGCGTTATTTCCTGCCATAATGGGAGAAAAACCGAGCTTGCTTACATATTCATGACACTTTATTTCAGGATAAAATATAATAACATATTCATTGTTTCGTTTTCGAGGGATTCGATGGGTTTTGCTATTCTTGCTAGTGGAAGTTGTAATCTTCGGCCAACATTTGTATTCTGTGGCATCGTGCCGTAACCATATATGTATTGGGTAGAAGTTCAGAAGTGATATGATTAAAGCAAGTACATTTCGTATAATGTACGAAGTTTGTTAATATGTACACAAAATACATGAAAACACATGAACTGCAGCTATTTCAGAGAGTTTATTGAGAAAACACCACTTTGTTTATTTATTATTATTCTCACGTATCAAAAACAATTGTTTGGATCAGTTTTGGTGGTAGATAACTACTTTTAATTAGTAATTTTCCCGAAAACACCAAAAAACCGACGCACGTTTCGCCAACAATATTGGCATCACCACGCCATGAGTAAACTAACACATACTTATCTTACCCATCCTCCATAGCCATCCGTGAAAAAAAATTATTGAATATAAACGTTAATAGAAAAACTATGGATCAGATACCAAGCAATGCTACAAGAGACTGTCTCGAAATATTAGGAAGAAAAAGGTAAAGTCACAAATTGGCCCAATAATGTTTGTTGCTGCTGGATTGCACTTAAAGAAGAGATGTCTTGAAAAATTAGACATCCACAAGTTTTAGACATCACGTTGTACCCTGCGCATCCACCATTTTGTCACATTGTGCAAATTTTCCGAATGGGAGGTTCGAGAGCCTTGGGTGCATACATGAGACGTTTTATTTTTCCGGATTCGACCTGAACCTTAAGTTGTCTCACCACATTACTAAAATCCACCGTTTTTTAAATGATTTATTTATTTCCCTATTTCTGATTATTTCGTATTAAAATTCACTCAGGTACCGGAATAGTAGGTTCTAATAATGTAACGGACTTATCCACCGTTTTGTAGTAATAGGTCTAACGACGCTGTCCGCGCTCCTGTTACTCTACTATGTATCAGATTATTCAACATAAAAAATTACCAATGTACCGTAAGGCTAGGCTCCCTGAATTATTTCTAACTAGGAGACCCGACAGACCTTGCCCTGCCCCAACATTGGCTTGCCCGCAATTTTTGTCATATCATTTCAATATTGCGGGGCGGTGAAATTTTTGAGTTATATAATGTTATTCCGATCTGCGAAAAATCGTCAATCGTCAAAAAAATTTAGCACCCGATTTCAGCGCTACCTACCGGGTCCAATTATGAATCTAACCACCCAGGGACCCACTCAAACAAACACAAAAAAAAATCATCAAAATCGGTCCAGCCGTTTAGAAGTTCAGTGAGATACACATAAATACAGAATAATTGAATCGGTCATTTCAAAAACAAGATAACAGCATTAATTAAAATTTTCAAAATTAATTTTTCAAGAAAGTATTACTCCCACGGTTTTTTTACGTAAAGTTCGGTTTGACTTTAATATGGAAGAAATAACAATATTTCAACCTTAGATGTACGAAACAAACCCAATAAAAGTTAATTAGTCTTTTAATTAAAATTATTTTTTATTCTTAAATAATAAATTAATCGAGAAAATTGCAAATATATTTTTCAAAAAATCTTTTTTCTTGCGGAAGTATTGATTGTGCTATAGTTGTACTAGGTTTGTGCTGTTTTTGCCCTTTGACTTTCTCTTCTAAAATGTTTTTTTTTACATTTATTAATGGAGAATAAAAAAATCCAAATTGGACACTTATTTCTAGACAGAAGAAGTATTTCTTTCGAGTTGCTTAGTGGTTCTTTATATTTAGAACGAAATGACAATATCACTTGGGATTTTGGGCGCAGCTATTTTATAACTCTTTTAGCTATTTAGTTTGTTGTTTAGTATAGACTTCTGTTGTTTTTGAAATGACCGATTCAATTATATTTTTAAAAAATATTGTGGGGTTATTTATGTCCTGATATACAAAAAAATTTAAAGAAAAATTTAAAAAATCGTCAAAAAATAAAAAAGAAGATTTCTAGCACCCGATTGCAGCGCCACCTACCCGGTCCAGTTGTGAATCTAAACCATCCCTGGACCCATTCAAACACACACACATTTTTTATCAAACTCGATCGAGTGTTTGAGTTTTTGCGAACACCCTCAACTTTTTTTTGGGTTTTAGATACACTTTTCAATTCTTCTCTATCAAACAATGTATTGCATATATTTTTTTTATGTTTTACTTAAAAAAATATAATTTTCATTATTTGAAAAAATTGATTGAACTGTTGTTGAAGTTGACGAAGTCAAGTAGTTGGCGGCTGGCAGTTTGAGCACTTGAGTTAAATTTTATTAAATCGTTTATCATTTTTCGTTTGCTTTCCAAATTTATATATTTTTTTTGCAAGGAATAACAATTTTATTTTTGGAGTAAAACATGTAATTTAAAAAAAAGTTATGGTATATCACTTTTTATTCTCCTTGCATAGAGAATTGAAGAGTGTATGTAAGACCCAAAAAAAGTTGGGGATTACCATTTAAAAAAATTGATGTGAAAAAAATTGTCACAGTGACGTCATCAACAAAAATTTTGTGTCAAAAGATGACAATTTAAAAACAAAAATCGATATGTTCGAACGTTTTTCGCATAACTTATGAATTTTGTGCGGAACTTTATGATCACTCTGTATAAGATTTATTGAGAATTTTATTTAGAGGAGCGATACTCTATTAAAAGTTAAAAATTATATTTTAACATACTACGAAGGCGCAGAGGACATATAACTTTTTTTTTTCATTATTTCACCTTTAATCTCGAAATTTCGACTTTATAAACTCGAAATTTCGACTTTAATCTCGAAAGCTCGACTTTAGTCTCGAAATTTCGACTTTAATCTCGAAATTTCGACTTTAATCTCAAAATCTCGACTTTAATCTCAAAATTTCGATTTTAATCTCGAAATTATGAGCGCGCAGAGCCATTAACACTTTCGAGTTTTACGTACAGGGAAATATCACCTTCTTGTAGTATGTTTCTTTTAGGGATCGAGCGCGGAGCTCGAGGCACCAATTTCGATGATCCACGGAAAAACAAATTTTCACAAAATTTTCCAAAAAGGTCATATTTCCCTGTACGTAAAACTCTAAATGTGTTAATGAGTGTGAGCGCGCATAATTTCGAGATTAAAGTCGAAATTTTGAGCTTAAAGTCGAAATTTGTAGACTAAAGTCAAAATTTCGAGATTAAAGTCGAAATTTTCAGATTAAAGTCAAAATTTCGAGATTAAAGTCTAAATAAGGAAAAATAAATTTATATGTCCTCTCTGCGCCTTCGTAACATACCGATTAAAAAATAAAAAACATTTCAGAGTTCTGATTCTAGGGTATCTAAATAAATACTAATTAATGAAAAATGTGCTCAATATAATGTACATTACTACATGGAAATTTGGTAATCTAGCATTATAAATTAAGAAATTTAATGTCTTAGAATCTTGGTACATTTTAAAACCTTATAGAATCTTAAAATTTCTGGACCTTGAAATCTCAAAATCGAAATCTGAGATCTACAAAATTTCGAAATACGTATTCTACAAGATAAATATTGAATTTTCGACTTCTCACAGACTGAAATATTGCAATCTTACAGTCTTGGAGTACTTGAATGTAAGATTAGATACCCAAAATTTCTGGAACGTTAAAATTTGAGGGTTTTGGAATTTCAGATTTTTGGGAATTTGAATCATTAAAAAATTGTGATCTTCGCACTTTAAAATATTAATAGTTTCCAAAATGCTTCAAAATCTACAATCTCGTCAATTTAGTAGTGTTTTGGTTTTGAAATTTGAAATTTTTGAAATAGTCCATAAAACTGAAACGGAAATCAAAGCGAAACACTTTGGTGGTGGGAATAAATGAGAGTAGAGACGCGTGCGAATAAAGCGTCTAGCGTAGTAGATATTACGGCGGTTCACATGGTAGCTACGCCCCCTGTCCCAAGGGTGTCCTAAGGGGACCCTCCTGGCCCAAGGTTGTCCCATGGTTTAGTTACCATAAAGCACTTGCAACATTTGTATCAGAAAATAATGAAAAAACTCGATTCATAGCGTCGTTTGGCAAATTTCAATCTTGTGAAGCACACAACATTTTTTTTAATTCAAGTCTTTACAATTTTATTTGAGTTTCGGCTGTCTTTGCATATTTTAAATTTGCCCCCTCTCCCTTATTATTGACAGAATCATTCTTTGAGTAGCTGAACCAAATTAGAGTATTGAAACGTTCCTTTGATAGCAGCTATTGTTAACCTCCTCTAGAGGAGGGGAATGTGGTCTCAGAAACCGACGAAATTTTGTGATAATCGAAATATATATAAATTGAAGAAGCAGAGATAGAAAGCTCTAAGAAATTGAGATAGAAAAAGCGCTGTAAAGGTTGAAAAACTTAGAATACAGCAATAAGAGTGATCAGAGAAATAAAAAAAAAAATTGGAGCATCAAAGGAATTAGAAGAATCAGAAAAACAGATTAATCAGGAACATTAGAAGCATCTCAAAAATCAAACATTTTATCAGAGAAATAAAAAAAAAAAATTGGAGCATGAAAGGAATTAGAAGAATCAGAAAAACAGATTAATCAGGAACATTAGAAGCATCTCAAAAATCAAACATTTTATTATTCAGAAAAATTTACTAAAATGAAAATGTATACAAAGAAAATATCAAAAGAATCAAGAAAGTCTAAATGTTCAGAGAAATCGAAGAGATTGGGAAAAAAGGTAATATTAAACAAATGTTTATTTTGAGAAATTGAGACAAAAGGCCGATAAACCTGAAAAGCCCGAAAAATCAAGAAATTTGAGAAACTTGATAAATGTGAATCAAGAAAGAAAAATGGAGAAAGTTAAGAAGATAGGAAATTTGAAAAATCTGAAAAAACTTTCCACAAGAGACGAAGAACTGAAATAAAATGGAATTATTGAAATTTTGAAAAAATACTAGTCCAGCATAAAGGTTGTCACACGCTCCGCTTTTAGGGTTGAATTATGTCAGCAAATAATTATAAGAGAAAAAGACACTCGAATGTCTATAGAGCAAGATTGAAGAAAGGGTGAATGGTAGATGCGACACTACAGAAAAAAAAAGTCTAAATTCAGCCTTCCTTTTAGGGCTAAAATTTGTCAAATTTGGGCATTGTTTTCATCATTACAATGTCACATTTGAACAGATATAGAGACCCGGTGGTCTATAGGGCAATATTTAAGAAAAGATGAAAAATGGTGGATGCGTCGCTTGAAAAAAAAAACTTTAAAAAATTCGGCCTGCCTTTAAAGGTGTATTCTGTTGAATCTTCGCATTGTTTTGGTCATTACAATGTCACATTTACACAGATATAGAGACGCGGAAGTCTACAGGGGAATATTTAAGAAAAAGTGAAAAACGGTAATGACTGACATGAAAAAAAAAAATAAAATAAAAAAGTTTGCCTGCCTTTGAGGGTGTAATTTGTCGAATTTGGGAATTGTTTTCATCATTACAATGTCACAATTGAATACATATAGAGACCTAATCTATAGGGGAATATTAATTTAAGAAAGGGTGAAAAATGGTGGATACGTTGCTTGAGAAAAAAAAGTTGTAAACATTTCGCCTGCCTTTGAGGGTGTAATCTGTCAAATTTTGGCATTTTTTTCATCAGTACAATGTTACATTTGAACAGATGAAGACACTCGGAAGTCTATAGAGGAGGATGAAGAAAGGGTGAAAAATGGTAGATGCGCCACTTGAAAAAAATAATAATAATAAAAATGTAAAAAAATCAGCCTTTCTTGAAGGCTGAAATTTGTCGAATTTGGGCATTGTTTTCGTCATTAAAATGTCACGTTTGAGCAGATATAGACACCCCGAAGTCTACAGGGGAATATTTAAGAAAGGGTGAAAAATGGTGGATGCGTCGCTTGAAAGAAAAAAAAAGTACAAAACTCGGCCTGCCTTTAAGGGTGTATTCTGTTGAATCTTGGCATTGTTTTCGTCATTACAATGTCACATTTCAACAGATATAGACACCCGGAAGTCTCTAGGGGAATATTTAAGAAAGGCTGAAAAACGGTAGATGAGTCACTTGAAAAAAAATTGTAAAAAATTTAGCCTGCCTTTGAGGTTGTAATTTGTCGAATTTGGGCATTGTTTTCATCATTACAATGTCACATTTGAACAGATATAGACACCCGGAAAACAGAAATCTGAGAGGGTGAAAAATGGTGGATGCGCCGCTTGAAAAAAATGTTAGCGAAGATTAGTGGACAGGGAAAGATTTTCAACATAGTATACATTCTGAATGAAAGAGTAGAAATGATTTTTATTTATAGAACACAAAATCAGCAGGCCAGACGAACAACTGAAAAGAATGCTTCACATGTGTATATTTTGACATTGCTGGCAAAATCTAGAGAAACTGGGTCCGTTGCAAATAGAATAGAAATTTTGGGTCAATTTGTTGTGGATACTATTCGACGTGTGAGATAACCGGATTTATTAATACCAGCCCTAAATTAGTGAAAAATATTTGCTTCAGTGATGAATTCACTTTTTATTCAGACGGTTTTGGCATTATGTATTAATTAAACAACAATGGCTGACGAGATTAGCCGTTCGTCATTTGCCAACTACATTGTATAAAGTAGTTTTGGAGCTGACAGTAGATATTTCCAATTAAAGGGTTTTGAGCTGATAAACATTATTTAATTATATTTTATTTGTGATTATTCTATTGGTTACTGCCCAGAATGCACTCATTACAATAGATAATAATTATTATTCTTATCAATTCATTAAATAAATACATTTTTGCTATTGTGTAAAAATAATAAACATAATATATAAATTTATTTCATAAATGTGCACAGTCCCGAAGTGACAGCTCGTTAACATTGATATAATACCAAATTGACCTTATTTTGTTATCTAGATTATTTATCGTAAATTTAAATATACTGACGACATATCATTGTTTTAAATGTGAAAAATGCGTCAAAATTTCAACAATATTTTGATTTAACTGTGTTTGTTCTACTCATCATGACCCTAGACCTGCAAATCTCCATAATTTCGATCATTTTTTCCCCGGAAGTTGTCCAACTGCGGTCATCAGAATCGAATCATGCCGAAGATTTCCATCTGCGTGCGTGAGGAGACCACGAACTCGTGATTACTTCAATGCTGGAGACGAACTTCTCGGCGACAAGCTTTCCAAGCACGTATATAATATTGAATTTACAATGATTTCAGATTAGGACTCCGATCATAAAAGGACCAAATAAAACTGGGTCGATATCTATAACTATAAAACTGATACGGAAAATATGTTGGCAATAAAATTCGAAGTGTATTAAAGTGGAGGACTAGGACCCGCATTATATGAACGTAAAAATGACGGCGTTTTTATGTCGGATAGAATTTTTGATTCTTGAATCGGAAGTTTTGCAGGGCATGAAACAATACGTAAATATTAATGTTAGATTTATTGTATTGGCGATATCCCTACAACGCAAAAAAGTGTGGTTTCAGGTGGTCGTCTGAGCAATTTCTATATACATTCTTACACACCTTATCGGTTTAATGTTTTAGACAAAACTAACACTGTATTATGGGGTTAAAGGTTCTTGGACAGAAATATATATTTAACATGTCACGATGCACTCACCTTTCAGACTCGTGTCGCCCAACAGATAGAGTAAAACTTGATGGCGGGAGAAATTCCATCTAAACTCTTAATCTATAATAGTTAATTTATTAATTTAAATCAGATTCTTCAGTAAAAGACTATTTTAAACTCCGCGCGCACCACTTCTCAGACCTCCGAGCAGCTCCAGTGGATTCTTCCGAACAACACAAATACAACAACAAAGTCGACCCGACAAAATCAAACCAAAACCAACCCCGGAGGTGCTCCGTGTAACTTTCCAACCAGTGTTTCAGGAATTCTTTCAACCCACCTAATCACACGAAGTTGATTCTTTCCAACTTTGCGTATAATTTCCGTACAAACCTCCTGCAGCATAGTTCCGAAAAGTTGTTATTAAATTTCCGCGGGCCACTTCTTTCAAAGCACTTTTGCAATCTTAGTTTATTAAAGTCTAACGTCTTTTAAAATCACCTCGTTATCCAGACGAGACGTTGATTTCCATCTGCCGTCGTTTGATGCATTTTTGCGAACGGAATTCCGCCTTTTCGTCAATCAAACTTGCTCAACTAAAGAAGTTGCACGATAATTTCGTTGAAGAAAGAGGCAATTTGCAGGGCGGGGATGGTCTCGCAGTGAAGCCGGGAAATAGTGTGCAAGTTAGCACTTGTGTTGAGAGATTGCGTATAAGAAAATTCCGTGTGCAGTTTGAATGCGAATTGGATTTAGGACAGTAGTAAAAGAGCTCGAATAAAATAAAGCCGGGAGCGGATTAGGGAAGTGTAACTGCACCGAGAATTTGTGGTCTACAGTTTCAGTCTTGAACTTTTCCAATTGCTCCTCGCTCGGATAAATTCAGCCGCAATGCATGACAAAAACTTGCCGGTTTAATTAAGTCTGTGAGTTAATATTTTTCTTAATTTTCCCTTCCTCGAGAGTGTTGTTTTTATCACGGGCTGCTCTAACCAATTTCCAAGTGCCTTCACTTTTGGCACCAGTACTATTAAAAGTACCGCACAACAAGTTTGGCTTCGGTAAAAATGTTATTACCCTGTGGTTAGGCCGATAATATTTAAATTATTTCAGTACAAATAAGCCATAAAAAAAATTATGCATAAGTCGTCGTCGGAGTTATCTTTTATCGTTAAGGCAGCGTTCGTCGCTCAAACGTTTTTTCGTCGACTTATTTTGCAAAAGTGATCGTTTTACGTGACGACATTCGATTTGGTTTTACTCCCATATCGCGGCTCTAGACGTTACACATCAAAAGTATTCCCGAGGATAGCAGTTCATTAACAATTTTATCAACAGAGCACTTGTGGACGAAAGCTTGCGTGGTAAAGTTTAAGCCGCAGAATATACGTCGTTTATATAAACACAGAAGAATCTGGAACTGTAATTGAAGTCAAATAAATTTTGAACCGTCTCACAGACTTGAAATATTATTCAAATCGAATTCGAGCGTGCTTATTCCGCCACGTGTGCGCGCCGAACCACTTCATCCCCACAAAGTAAAATGCACCTCCATTAAACGTTTATGAATCCATCATAAAAATACACAATCAAGATATGAAAATAAGAGCCGGGTGAGGCGCTCCCGGTAACAAAACGAATGACAAACCCGCATTTTATGATGCTCGATATTATTGTAAGTGCACGTAAAAGTTGGTGCCCCCGGTATCTATTTGAGACTGGGCGTGTGTAAATCAAGGCTGGAAATTTATAGAGGACGCGATTAAAAATAATAAAAAAATTCGTACTCCCTTTACGGGCACGTATAAATATGCATGGCCCTAATGGCCTTTAAAATTTTTATTTCTTGGCCCATTTACTCCGTCGTGCGTAGGTAAAGACGGTGCAATTAAAATATTCAAATCACCTCTGCAGCAGCCTTTTGGGAAGATGCGATCTATAAACTCGCAGTTGTAAACATTTTATGGATCGTTATTCGCACGGCTCGGACCTCCGCAACAGCTTAAATTATTGCCATCGCCGCTTCAGCAGTCCGTTTTAATAATACATCACTTTGAAACTGGCCTCAACGACTTAATTAAACTTGTAAGTTTTTGTCGTGTGTTGTTGAATTTAGTTGGAGCAGACGGAGTGGTGCAAAAAGCGGTCGGGCGACATTTTACAAGAAGCTTCCTGGAGAATTGGGTACTGCAAAAATCAAATAGTAATCCTTTTCAGAGTGTTTCCTAGATCTCCCTCATCTTGACTATTGACTATCTGGTCAAGCTCAGCGAAGTCGGAATGGCACTCAAGAGCTGAACGCAGCCAGACCTGTGGATTTGAGTCTGCTCATTAACGTATCCCGGAAACGTTTATTTAATTCCTGTAAATTGCTTCATCCCTGTTCGAGCTTCGCGTGTCCGTATCCATAACGCTTTGCACACTCCTTCACAGACACCGCCCGATAATACAGCCTTATTCTTTAATCTATTATGTTCCGAAAGTGCATCCCAACACGAAGTCGGAGATAAATAGTACTGTCGCGACTTTACCAGAAGCCATTACCGCAACGACGCGCGAAGTTAAGAGCCACTGAAATAAGCTCCCGACATGACATCGTTTCAAAGCCAGATTTTTTAATAACCGCTAATGATGTGGCCTATATTGAACATGTGACAGTTTTTCTTTACGGCTCAATTCCACGCACTTTTTGTGAGCTTTAGAGCGGCGATGCACGCGAGACCTTTAGATTTACGCGGTTAAACAACGCACGAGAGTCATCGAGTTCAATATGGAAACAAACAATTGCACTAGAGGACGAGGCGTGATATTCACACATTAACATTCATTTTGTCGGAGTTATTGGTGCCGCATACCTTTAGACAGGACGCGGCAATATATCCGGGGTTGGGAACGATCAGTGTGACAATGAACACGTGTTGTGTTTTTAAAAGTTGGTTAATTTAGGATTATTAACAGACTGGTTAAACGTATACATATCCATAAACACAACAGTGCATTGTGTAGAAGCGCGGAAACGTTTTCACTGAAAAATCGCTCGATGTGCCGCTAAACGACGTTTTTATTATCACAGATTGTTGATTTATGAACTGGTGGTGTAATTCATAATCATATGTGGTAACATTAATTTATTAAACCAGAAAAATGTCGATAAATCCAAGCGGAGTAAATTAAAATTAAAATTTAAATATATCTAAGTCGAACTCCACAAACTTTAATAAGTGTAAAATTACTGATGGAACATGTTTCGGCAGAACACTTCTGCCATCATCAGCCCTTAAAGAATATAAAAAAAATTTAATTTAAATTTGCTCCACCATTCTTCTGGTTTATGTGAAAAATAGTTTAGGAGCTATTCTCATACCTACCAAATATACAAAAAATGGGGTTTAAATCATGTTAATTATTCTAAGAAATCTGCGCAGTGAACACGTGCATGCAATTCGTTATAACCGAGCATACGCCGAAATCTTGGACTCTATAACCGATCGTTCGTTATAAACGAGGTTCGTTATAACCGATCAGAATTTACATTGTCCTTATGGCGGTTAAAACGGGACGAAAACTGTACGTTATAAGCGAGAGTTCGTTATAAGCCGGGTTCGTTATAACCGAGTTCATCTGTATGTCTAAGTCGAACTCCACAAACTTTAATAAGTGTAAAATTACAAATGGAACATGTTTCGGCAGAACACTACTGCCATCGTCAGCAATAATTTAACAAGAGATTAATGATACAATTGAATTACAGAGGGGTTCTTACCTTAAAGAATATAAAAAAAAATTATGACGTTGATGTAATTTTAAATTAAATTTGACGTTTTCAAGGGGTTACATAATTTTTAAAAGATTTCGTAGATTTTAGATTACAAATCATCATCAGGTGTATACAAATGAAACTGCTCTTCTTGTGAGTCATTCTACATAGGTCAGACAGGTCGCAAAATATCAGACCGTATTAAAGAACATTTCAGGCACATCTATAACAACACAGATCTTGATCCTCCACCATCAACACCTTCTTCTTTCGCCAATGATATATTAATAACGAAACATAGTTTTTCAACATCAAATTCCAAATTGATTCATAAATGCAATAAAGGCCGGAAATTAGATTTTCTTGAGACTTTGGAAATAAGGAAAGCCTTGAAACTGGAAAACAGATCTTGTTTAAATGAACAGAATAACTTCAATAATCCCATTATTAATTCACTATTTTTCACCAATCAAACAAACTTACCAGATTCTCTTTGATCCATTTTTAATTTTTACATTTTATAAAATGTTGTTTTTACGAAATCTTTTAAAAATAATGTAACCCTTTGAAAACGTCAAATTTAATTCAAAATTACGTCAACATCATAATTTTTTTATATTCTTTAAGGTAAGAACCCCTCTGTAATTCAACTGCATGCACGTGTTCACTGCTCAGATTTCTTAGAATAATTAACATGATTTAAACCCCATCTTTCTCAAAAAATATTCGTGTTGTGAGAGCAATCGAACGAAATGTAAACATTAGTATTTCAGTTTTATTCCTTACTAGAACAAGTGAAAAGGCTGTAGTGAAAAAAAACGTGGCCCAGTAACTGTGGCCGATAAATTAAAAATAATCGATTTATCAAAAAGCGACCAATGCAAGTCTAAATTATGCAAAAAAAATGGACTAGCAAAATTTACAATTTCCACAATTTTCCTCAAAAGAACGTGACTAAAGTCCTGTTAGAGAGGATGTTGACAATGCTCTCACAAAATGGTTTAGAGAAGTATAAATGTACCAATTAGTGGCGAAGTTATTCGTGCTGCTGGCAATTTTAGACATTGAGAATGAAGAAATAGTTCTCAAAGAAAAGTACAGCAGAAATTGATCACCCAGTATTTTACATAGTGCATTATTATTATGATTACACGTATAAAAGCTGTATTTTCAATAAAGAATTATGTTTTAGTGCATATATTTTCAACCTTGTTTATAACGTACGTCTGCTTGTAACGAACAAATTCGGTGGGACGTTGACTGTTCGCTATAACCGAGTTAAACTGTATTTAAATTTTAATTAATTTATTAAGTGGGATGTCGCCTGTCATTATTAAATATTGTGTTAAGGAGGCGTCCCTACGCCCCAACGGTCATTTCGAGAACAATGGATTTAAATTGGCCACTAGATGGCGACCGAACGCAAAATTCTTTGATTATTCAATTCCCTAATCGTCCTCACACTTCGGCAGCCATCGGGCTTACTCGTTATCCAGGCAACGACATGAGATTATTTTTGATTGAAATGCAATATGTATGTGTTTACGGAAACTTGTTTTCAGTCGTGTGCTGTGTGGTTTTCGCATTTGCACGCTCAAGTTTACATTGGGTGTGCTTTTTCACATCAAAAAAAAACTTTTTTCGAATTTGGTTCCATAATTTGCAAATTATAACACCAAAAACAGAATCATAATGATCTAAATTATAATTCTGTTTTTGGTAACTTTTCTTGTCTTAATGTTGCCTGCAACTTTGGAACTGTACTGCAATGTGACGGCAACACGACGTTATAAACGTCAAGTAATCGCGCCGTACGACAGATGTGAACGAAAATAAAGCAAAGAGAAGTAAATGACTTTCGTTCCATGATTAGATTGGTAAAAACAAGAATTGAAAAAATGGCAATCAAACGTGAGGTACAGCTTGTGTCTGCATAATCAAAAGTTTCCAAATCTAACCTCCAAATCAGAAACGTCATTTAGCAGAAATACCAATTATACTGAAACACCACTCGTGTTATTCAAAAGTCCCAAAGTCATCAATTTAGCACAAATTTTCAGTTTTTCTTAATTAAATAAAGCCAAATTCGAAAAAATAGTATATTACACGCGTTTCACAAGCCGAAATTGTAGCACTCGTGCCTTTGGAGCACTTCTCGCTGCGCTCGTCGTGCCCCAAACTACTCGTGCTACAATCAACCGTCTTGTGAAACTTGTATAATAATATACTATTTCCTATCAGTTAGTAGTAGTAATAGCACGAGAGTTCAAAATATTGCCCACAATAATTTTTGCGATTAAGATACGAGTTTCTGTTGCGACGAAAATAATGACGAGTGCTTGCACGAGTCGTTATTTTCTCAAGCAACAAAGACGAATCAATCTGAAGAGCAAAAATTGGCGGCAATATTTAGACCTCGAGTCTTATTTGGCTCGACAATTTTACTTGTAAATTGTAATGGCAAATAGTTACAAAAAAATTGTCGCTGGAATCAAGCTTGTCGAAAAATTGCCATGTGAAAAATAAAATTAAAATTTAAATATATCTAAGTCGAACTCCACAAACTTTTGATAACTGTAAAATTACTAATGGAACATGTTTCGACAGAACACTTCTGCCATCATCAGCCCTTAAAGAATATAAAAAAAAATTAATTTAAATTTGCTCCACCATTCTTCTGGTTTATGTGAAAAATAGTTTAGGAGCTGTTCTCATACCTACCAAATATACAAAAAAAAAAATCATAAAAATCGGTCCAACCCAAGGGGACCCCCTGGGCCCCCATGTCCATGTGAAAAATAGTTTTAAACCATCCCTGTATTATGACGCACAAAACAATTTTTTTTTAATTCAAATCGGTAAAGCCGTTTTTGAGTTTTAGCGTGACATACGAACGGCGATTAATTTTTATACAGGGTGATTTTTAAAAAACGGCATGCACTGTAGTATTTTTATTTACGGGTCAATTTCAAAAATAAAAAAAGTAAATTAAATGGCTTTCAGATTTTGTCTAAATGTCATAGTATATTTTGGGCTACAATCAACTTTTTTATTTTAAATTGGGACCCATAATTTTCTTTTTTAAATCTGAAAGACCTCATTCTTCTTCATACACTCATGTGTAATATGCACTACATTTACTTAAAATTATTCTTTAAAAAATTGTAACAGTTAAAAAAAATGAATAAAAGTTCATAAAATCTAGTTGTCAACGGTGTTAAATAAGACATTGCCGTTATTATTATGTGAAAAAGAAGCAAATGAAAAAAAATGTGACGATATTTTTTCAAATTTTTATTAAGAAATGACAAAAAAAAAACATCGGATTTAGTTAAATCTATTAGTTTAAATGCTGTTGAAACACCATCCCATTTTTTTCAATCCACAGTTGACACCTATGAGAAACCTGCATGACGGCGCGTAGAAGAGTATCGGGCGAAATTTCTCTACAAGCGATCACAATTCTTTCTCTTAAATCGTCTATTGTCCATGGACGCGTAATGTAGACTAGATCTTTTAAGAATCCCCAAAAGAAAAAATCGAGTGGTGACAATTCCGGTGACCTGGCTGGCCACCGAATGGGACCGTGGGTTCCAATCCATTTTTCTCCAAACATTTCTTCCAGGTACTCTTTATTAATTCGGGTATTGTGAGGTGAAGCCCCATCTTGTTGAAAATATACTGCTCTGTATTGTTCTAGTGGTAGATTTTCTAAAAAATCTTGCACATTTTCGGTTAAAATGCGATGGTACTTCTGGGCATTAAGTTTGCCTTCAATAAAGAAAGGACCAACTAGCCTGTTCCCTAAAATCACACACCTCACATTAACACAAAACCGCTTCTGAAAGTTCGTTTCAACTGTGATATGAGGATTTTCACGATCCCAGTGTCTATGGTTGTGTCTGTTAAACAACCCATTGTTGGTAAAAGTACATTCATCTGACCACAGTATTTTTCTGTACAGAATTGGATCTTGTCTAATTGTATCTAAATAAAACTCGCAAAATCGTAATCTTCTTGCTGGGTCGCCTTCTTCTATGGCATGCACCTTTTGTGAAACATAAGGTTTCATTTTGTTTTTCTTTAAAATGTACTGCACCGTCGAATACGATGAATCTAAATTAGTTGCTAGTTCCCTAATTGAAGTGTCAGGATTTTCTTCAATACTTAACAGTACTTGCAGTTCTAAATCTTCATTACGTATTATTCGATGGGGCACGTTTATTTTCTTGTATGAACCGTATTTTCTTAAATTTTTCTCCATTCGCGACAACTTTTGGCGACTTGGGACTTGCGTTGATGGATAACGATGTTGATAAACACGCACAGCTTCACTCGCATTTCTTCTGCATTCAAAATACACTTGCAACATGTCTGTTAAATGATCAAAATTATTCATTTTGAAGAAAGTGTTAACTTTTAATAAGATTTTAACGTTATAATAAAGGCATTGTCTTATTTGACACCACAGACAACTAGATTTTATGAACTTTTATTCCTTTTTTTTTAACTTTTCTAATTTTTTAAACAATAATTCTAAGTAAAAGTAGTGCATACTACACATGAGTGTATGAAGAAAAATGAGGTCTTTCAGATTTAAAAAAGAAAATTATGGGTCCCAATTTAAAATAAAAAAGTTGATTGTAGCCCAAAATATACTATGACATTTAGACAAAATCTGACAGCCATTTAATTTACTTTTTTTATTTTTGAAATTGACCCGTAAATAAAAATTCTACAGTGCATGCCGTTTTTTAAAAATCACCCTGTATAAAAATTAATCGCCGTTCGTATGTCACGCTAAAACTCAAAAACGGCTTTACCGATTTGAATTAAAAAAAAAATTGTTTTGTGCGTCATAATACAGGGATGGTTTAAAACTATTTTTCACATGGACATGGGGGCCCAGGGGGTCCCCTTGGGTTGGACCGATTTTTATGATTTTTTTTTTGTATATTTGGTAGGTATGAGAACAGCTCCTAAACTATTTTTCACATAAACCAGAAGAATGGTGGAGCAAATTTAATTTTTTTTTATATTCTTTAAGGGCTGATGATGACAGAAGTGTTCTGCCGAAACATGTTCCATCAGTAATTTTACAGTTATTAAAGTTTGTGGAGTTCGACTTAGATATATTTAAATTTTAATTTTATTTTTCACATGGCAATTTCTCGACAAGCTTGATTCCAGCGACAATTTTTTTGTAACTATTTGCCATTACAATTTACAAGTAATATTGAGGTCTAAATATTGCCGCCAATTTTTGCTCTTCAGATTGATTCGTCTTTGTTGCTTGAGAAAATAACGACTCGTGCAAGCACTCGTCATTATTTTCGTCGCAACAGAAACTCGTATCTTAATCGCAAAAATTATTGTGGGCATTATTTTGAACTCTCGTGATATTACTACTACTAACTGATAGGAAATAGTATATTATTATACAAGTTTCACAAGACGGTTGATTGTGGCACGAGTAGTTTGGGGCACGACGAGCGCAGCGAGAAGTGCTCCAACGGCACGAGTGCTACAATTTCGGCTTGTGAAACGCGTGTAATATACTATTTTTTTCGAATTTGGCTTTATTTAATTAAGAAAAACTGAAAATTTGTGCTAAATTGATGACTTTGGGACTTTTGAATAACACGAGTGGTATTTCAGTATAATTGGTATTTCTGCTAAATGACGTTTCTGATTTGGAGGTTAGATTTGGAAACTTTTGATTATGCAGACACAAGCTGTACCTCACGTTTGATTGCCATTTTTTCAATTCTTGTTTTTACCAATGTTTACATCTAATCATGGAACGAAAGTCATTTACTTCTCTTTGATTTATTTTCGTTCACATCTGTCGTACTTGACGTTTATAACGTCGTGTCGCCGTCACATTGCAGTACAGTTCCAAAGTTGCAGGCAACATTAAGACAAGAAAAGTTACCAAAAACAGAGTTATAATTTAGATCATTATGATTCTGTTTTTGGTGTTATAATTTGCAAATTATGAAACCAAATTCGAAAAAAGTTTTTTTTGGATGTGAAAAAGCACACCCAATGTAAACTTGAGCGTGCAAATGCGAAAACCACACAGCACACGACTGAAAACAAGTTTCCGTAAACACATACATATTGCATTTCAATCAAAAATAATCTCATGTCGTTGCCTGGATAACGAGTAAGCCCGATGGCTGCCGAAGTGTGAGGACGATTAGGGAATTGAATAATCAAAGAATTTTGCGTTCGGTCGCCATCTAGTGGCCAATTTAAATCCATTGTTCTCGAAATGACCGTTGTGGCGTAGGGACGCCCCCTTAACACAATATTTAATAATGACAGGCGACATCCCACTTAATAAATTAATTAAAATTTAAATACAGTTTAACTCGGTTATAGCGAACAGTCAACGTCCCACCGAATTTGTTCGTTATAAGCAGGCGTACGTTATAAACAAGGTTGAAAATATATGCACTAAAACATAATTCTTTATTGAAAATACAGCTTTTATACGTGTAATCATAATAATAATGCACTATGTAAAATACTGTGTGATCAATTTCTGCTGTACTTTTCTTTGAGAACTATTTCTTCATTCTCAATGTCTAAAATTGCCAGCAGCACGAATAACTTCGCCACTAATTGGTACATTTATACTTCTCTAAACCATTTTGTGAGAGCATTGTCAACATCCTCTCTAACAGGACTTTAGTCACGTTCTTTTGAGGAAAATTGTGGAAATTGTAAATTTTGCTAGTCCATTTTTTTTTGCATAATTTAGACTTGCATTGGTCGCTTTTTGATAAATCGATTATTTTTAATTTATCGGCCACAGTTACTGGGCCACGTTTCTTTTTCACTACAGCCTTTTCACTTGTTCTAGTAAGGAATAAAACTGAAATACTAATGTTTACATTTCGTTCGATTGCTCTCACAACACGAATATTTTTTGAGAAAGATGGGGTTTAAATCATGTTAATTATTCTAAGAAATCTGAGCAGTGAACACGTGCATGCAGTTGAATTACAGAGGGGTTCTTACCTTAAAGAATATAAAAAAATTATGATGTTGACGTAATTTTGAATTAAATTTGACGTTTTCAAAGGGTTACATGATTTTTAAAAGATTTCGTAAAAACAACATTTTATAAAATGTAAAAATTAAAAATGGATCAAAGAGAATCTGGTAAGTTTGTTTGAGTGGTGAAAAATTAAAATAGTGAATTAATAATGGGATTATTGAAGTTATTCTGTTCATTTAAACAAGATCTGTTTTCCAGTTTTAAGGCTTTCCTTATTTCCAAAGTCTCAAGAAAATCTAATTTCCGGCCTTTATTGCATTTATGAATCAATTTGGAATTTGATGTTGAAAAACTATGTTTCGTTATTAATATATCATTGGCGAAAGAAGAAGGTGTTGATGGTGGAGGATCAAGATCTGTGTTGTTATAGATGTGCCTGAAATGTTCTTTAATACGGTCTGATATTTTGCGACCTGTCTGACCTATGTAGAATGACTCACAAGAAGAGCAGCTTAATTTGTATACACCTGATGATGATTTGTAATCTAATGGATCTTTATTTTTAATAAAAAATTTGGATAAGTGGTTTCCTTTTTTTAATGAAACTTTAAAGCCGTTTTTCTTAAGTATTTTAGAACATTTCTCTGAGACGACGCCAAAGTATGTTAATGAATTTGAAAAGGAAATTGTTTCTGGATTATTTTTAACCAAGTGGTGTGTGTACTTGAATTTGTTATAGTATCTATATAGTCTAATTTATTTATAGTTTTTAAAGAATATCCATTATTTGAAGCAATTTGTTTAATGTTAAGTTCTGTTTGAAAAGATGAATCTAATAGTGATATAGAAGTGATATAGTGACTTAGATATATATAGTCACTTAGAAGATAAGTTTTTAACTTCTTCACCCTTTAAAGATCATTTTCTCTTTTGGTACAGATATGTAGATGACATAATTGTTTTATTCAAAGGATCTGATTCTGAACTTGATAACGCACTCAGTAACTTAAATTCTTTAAACCGATCCATTAAATTCACCGTTGAAATTGAAATCAATTCCCAAATTCCCTTTTTAGACTTGTTAATCACTAGAAATAATAATACTTTTAAATTTGAAATTTATAGAAAACCTAGTATCACTGATTGCGTAATTTCTTTTGACTCTTGTCACCCTGTTTCCCATAAATTTGCAACTTTTCATTCCTTTTTCCACCGATTATTTTCTATACCACTATCAGATTCATCTTTTCAAACAGAACTTAATAACATTAAACAAATTGCTTCAAATAATGGATATTCTTTAAAAACTATAAATAAATTATACTATAGATACTATAACAAATTCAAATACACACACCACGTGGTTAAAAATTCTCCAAATTTCCTTTTCAAATTCATTAACATACTTTGGCGTCGTCTCAGAGAAATGTTCTAGAATACTTAAGAAAAACGGCTTTAAAGTTTCATTTAAAACAGATAACAACTTATACAGATCTTTTATTAAAAATAAAGATCCATTAGATTACAAATCATCATCAGGTGTATACAAATTAAACTGCTCTTCTTGTGAGTCATAGACACTGGGATCGTGAAAATCCTCATATCACAGTTGAAACGAACTTTCAGAAGCGGTTTAGTGTTAATGTGAGGTGTGGGATTTTAGGGAACAGGCTAGTTGGTCCTTTCTTTATTGAAGGCAAACTTAATGCCCAGAAGTACCATCGCATTTTAACCGAAAATGTGCAAGATTTTTTAGAAAATCTACCACTAGAACAATACAGGGCAGTATATTTTCAACAAGATGGGGCTTCACCTCACAATACCCGAATTAATAAAGAGTACCTGGAAGAAATGTTTGGAGAAAAATGGATTGGAACCCACGGTCCCATTCGGTGGCCAGCCAGGTCACCGGAATTGTCACCACTCGATTTTTTCTTTTGGGGATTCTTAAAAGATCTAGTCTACATTACGCGTCCATGGACAATAGACGATTTAAGAGAAAGAATTGTGATCGCTTGTAGAGAAATTTCGCCCGATACTCTTCTACGCGCCGTCATGCAGGTTTCTCATAGGTGTCAACTGTGGATTGAAAAAAATGGGATGGTGTTTCACCAGCATTTAAACTAATAGATTTAACTAAATCCGATGTTTTTTTTTTTGTCATTTCTTAATAAAAATTTGAAAAAATATCGTCACATTTTTTTTCATTTGCTTATTTTTCACATAATAATAACGGCAATGTATTATTTAACACCGTTGACAACTAGATTTTATGAACTTTTATTCATTTTTTTAACTGTTACAATTTTTTAAAGAATAATTTTAAGTAAATGTAGTGCATATTACACATGCGTATATGAAGAAAAATGAGATCTTTCAAATAAATAAATAAAAACTACGGGTCGCAATTTAAAATAAGAAAGTTGAATGGAGCCCAAAATACACTATGACATTTAGACAAAATCTAACACCGTCAGCTTATAGTAAATTAAAAGCCATTTGATCTACTTTTTCTTATTTTTGAAATCGACCCGTAAATAAAAATTCTACTGCGCCTGCCATTTTTTAAAATCACCCTGTATAATAAAATAAAAAAATAAAAATATATAATATGTATGTATCCATACTTTCCCGCTTTACAGCATTTAAATTTAAAAATACTACCGTACGGTGTGACTCAATGGATATAGATAAAGCCAAAGTAAATTTGTATCAGCTCGGATGGCTTAACTGAGTAAGAGCTCTCGATATCTAATCGAAGGGTTCTGGGTTCGAGTACCAGTCCGGAGTTTTGGGGAAAAAAAATTAAAGGAAAAAAAAGCTATATTTGACAGCGCCACCTACCGGGTCCAACTGTAGCTAAGAACCATCAGGTGACACCATAAGTACAGAAAAAAATCATCAAAATTAAAAAAAATCTGGATCTCGGCAACAGCGAGTCCAACTGTAGCTAAGAACCATCCAGGTCACGCTCTAAGTACAAAAAAATGACGCCCTTATCTTTGTTTCACTACATTAGCTCAAAATCGTTCATTGCGTTGCTCTTGACTTTCATTTGCACCTGTGTTTGCAACCCGGTCTCTTAAATTTGCACTGTAGGTCAACAATTGATCTTCTATCGTTCTATTTAACCAATAACGGGTGTAGACTTATTGTAAATCGTCGCCAATATTTCCTCCTCGTCCACGAAAACGTGGCATTGTTGTTTAATAAACACACTACACATAAATATAAGTAACTTAAATTTGAATTTTATGGATGTTATAATATGTTGAACAAATATTTTTGTTTATTTTAGAAGAGCCGTTTAACACTCCGTAAAGTCTATTCGACAAAAATAAACATTGAAAAAGAATTGTGCGTGGAGTTACCGTTTAGGAGAAAAATGGGGAAAAGCTTCTGGGGGCGCTTTTTTTGGGCAAAAGGGGATGAAGCTGCCCCCGGGGAGGTGGGAACTTTTCGGATCTTTATTTCGGCCCCTGTTGGAAGTTCATAACCAACATTTTAAAACTTTACAAATTATTTCTTCTATTCGCCTAAAATATTATTTATATATTGCATTTTTCGGGTTCGTATCGAGTTACGCGCTCACCCCGTACAAAAATCTTACACCGTGGGATAAGGAGTTTTGCAAGTATGCCTAGATACAAAACAAGTATTTTTTTTTTAATTACTAACTTGTAAACCGTGTAATTAAAAAAAAATATTATATGGTTGAAAAGACAATTAAAAGACCTTTCAAGTGACATGTTACTCAACCCCTATTTAAAATTAGGGGTTGCTCCTGTCAGAGATATGGGGTTGCACAAAGCGTGCCTACTATTGCATTAAAACATGTCCTCCTCGAGATAAAAATCTCTTTTCCCTAAAAGTTATCGACGGTAGCTCATTTCCATTGAAACGCCCTGTATATTATTCTATCTACAAATTAAACACTTTTCCTAAATTAAAATAAAGCTTTCTCAGTAGCTACCATCTACCATCCATTCTCTTGGGAGAAGGGGGTGTAGCTACCATCGGAGTCCATTTGGGAGGGGGACAAGAACTAAAAAAAAATATAGCAAAAAAATATTTTTAAAAACAAGCTTTTATTTAAATCTGCAAACCCATAATTTTGTCACATCATACAATTCCATAATTATGATATAGATAGATAAAAGCTTATTGTCGCGAGAATTTATATTATCTTGAAAGTAATTCTAAGTAGAAATTGTATTTATCTATAAGAAATTTACACACGGAAATCTCGCGACAAGCTTTTATATCGCATGCAATTGTATGATGTAACAAAATTATGAGTTTGCTTTGGTTTGATTTATTTTCTTCTTTGCAGAGCATTAAATAAAAGCTTGTTTTTAAAAATATTTTTGACTATGTTTTTTTTCGACTTATTAGAATTTTTCCGTGGCCATATTGAACTTAGTGTGATGTCACTAACTTTATCGTTTTCTACTCTTCAATACTCTTCGCCATTTTGGAGCAGCGACCATATTGAATTCGTTTTCTACTCTTCAAACCCTTTCATTGGATACCCATATTAATGTGGTTGACTAAAAATACATTATCCGCCATCTTGTGGCGACAACCATTTTGATAGTATTACAATATTGAGTACTGTTTATTGTATTGTCACCAGAACTAAAAGCGTATACAAAATTTCAGCTCAATCGGTGGTTCTAATTTAGCTTGCAAGATTTGACCCACACATACTAACATACCATGGTATGGTACTAACATACCAACAAGGCAAGTTAAATAAAAGCTTGTAACAAATCTATTCCACGGGAACCGTACATTTTTCCGGGGTCAAAAGTAGCCTGTGGTATTCCAGTTTATACTCTGTGCCAAATTTCATCCAGATCCGTTCCACCGGTCTGGCGTGATTGAGCAACAAACATCCATCCGTCCAAACTTTTGCATTTAAATTTTATTTAAAAGTGTAAATCTTTGAATTTGTACAAATTTTCCGCCAAATTACATTTATATACAGCGCCACCGCATAATATGGTGACCAACAGGCTCAACTAAAATAAGCAAGATGTCGGAGCTGTCAAGTACTGTTTTATTTTGGCTATTTTCTCAAAACCCAAAGCTTATTTCCTCCTTACAATTTGGGATTCACTTTATAATTTCATACTCCATCGAACTTGTATAAAATTATCGCCAAAGCTGATCCAAGATTTTAGCAACTTTTATATATATATTTTTTTTGGTAATTTGGCTCAATTTTGGACATAACGGTTGAAAAGGTGTCTCACAATAAATATTTACAACGTGCCTGATAAATCAATTTTCGTTTAAAATGTTTAAATTTTTAAATTTGTATAAAAGTGTGATTTGGGTATTAATCTCCCGCCACTTTAGACAAAAACGCAGCCTTAATAATACTGATATGCTTGCTATTATTTTATACTCTAGGATCGGAGCGAGGCACGGCCCAGGCGCAGGGAAAGCTAAGGGAGAGGAGACTTAGAAGAAGTTAAGTATCAGTTTGCGAGACGACGAGGGTTAATGACGCATACGACCCTATTGTTTATTTAGTTATTTCAAAATAGTGCATTTACATTTATATAACTTAACATAACATAACCTTGCATTCAGAAATACAATTCCCCCAACTTTACTAATACCAATCGAAATATTAGTTCTTGATCAGTCTTTGTATGCACATACTTCTCCACAAGACATCATCCACGTAATAAGTGCAAAAAGATCCAATATTAGGACAGCTTCACAAAGCAAACAGAGCGACATTGTAGGCCTCTAGCCGACATGTTTAACTTTGCTCACTTTCCAGTAAACTTCAGCCTATCCTAAAACGTCTATATTTAGTAGCTATTTTTGTCTTTGACCAGCGCGCATCTTCTTTCTCTTTGATTTTTTAGGGGATCGGTCCCTAATTCATCGTCTTGATGAACCGGTAACAATAAACTTTACAATCGCTTAATGTCCGCTCGTTATATTTAAGTGCGTGGGACCGGTTCGGCTCCATTCCGAAGACAATAAAGGAATCGATTGATGTGTGCTGCGTCGGTTTGCCATTCTGCAGGCGGGCGAATCGTACGTGAGGATTTGGAATTGGAATTGAAAAATATTCATATTTCGTCTGTATTCCAGTTTCATTTGATATAATGCCAGATAGAACACGTAAACTATTCAAAGTAGGCTTACTAGCATCTAACAAACATTGCCGACGCTTGTAAGATGCAAATCAAGACCCGAAATCCCTTTCACTGCGGTTGGGGGAGAAATCTCTCAAGTTCAGGTGTGCTTATTCGTTTGCCACGTGTCCGCGCCGAATCAATTCGTCCTTACAAAGCAAGATGCATCGAAGAATCTCCATTAAACTTTTTTCGTTGGATCAATCGTAAAAGGGCGATCAAGAAATGATAATGAAGGGATGAATGATAAGAATAAACATCAGCTCCGGCTGCTGTACTTGAGCTTTTCTGAATTTCGCAGTAATGCAACTATTCCGTCGCGAAATACTTTTCGCATTGTTCACATCCAGCTACAACAACGCGAGTACTTAAATTTAGAACTTCGGTGGAAAACAATTAATCTTGATTATGTCTCGAGAGTACTTTTTGCCTTGTCGCAATAATTAGTTGCAAATGCGGCATCTACTTAAAACAGACACTGCATTGTCCTCCCATGACGAGAATAACTCATCGCAACAACTCATTAAGAGTAACGGTGTACACACAAGTCAAGTTGTCAAAACTAGCGTCGGCGTCTTCCAACTTATTGTTGAAGTTGCACACAGAGGGCCTGTTCAAATATAGCGCGTGACAGCCGTGTCTGCCTTCTTCTCCACCCTCGACGCACACCATCTTGCAGATATTGCTGATAAAAGCCGTGTCATCTGCCATGTAACTTGTACTCGTGCTTGTCCTACGACTCGTGTTTTAGGGCACCTAATCGCCGGACCGTTTTTTGCCGCGGAAAGTTGGGGTTAATTCCCGTTCCGGTCCGGGGGCAGTGCCACAAATCAAGATTTCTAGTCGATCGGGACTGTTGTAGAGGAGCAGAGGCACATGTGTCCCTTCTAAACGCTGTCGCATTTGTCATCTCGCCGTTTTTATCGCTCGGAGGTAGCACGCCTTCCGGAACAAATTTCTGACAAATAAGTGTTTCGGAAAAAATACAATAAAGATAGGACGGATTATTTAGTAGGGAGAGTATAGGAACAATAACGTGTTGATTGAAAAATATTATTATAAAAGAAATAAATGTTAAAGGAGAATTTAAAACTGCACACAAGCTACGTCTAAAATTAATTATTTGATTAATTATTTATTGTACACAGTACCGTTTATTGCACTGACTACAGTAGTAAATCTGCATGTGCGCATCCGCCATTTTTCTTCTTATCTTATTCTTCATCTTGCTATCTCCTTGTTTGATATCTGAAAATCGTTCTAGTGGTAAAAATTATCCAAAACCATCTAAATCTCAAGCCAAAGTTTATAACCAAAATTTATAACAAGCTTGTCAGAATAAAGAATAACACTACCAGTTGATTTCAGGTACTAACAAAAAACAACCGTAAAAGCGCAGGTCGCAAACGTAGTGTGAGTGATTTACAAATTTATACAACGCTAATTTCCATCAATCATAAATATGCATCACACTAGTCCTACGACGCCACAGGCAAAACAAAATTATTTTATATTAGAAAAACTAGTCAAGATAGACAAGTCGCTAAGAAACCGAAATTGGAAGCGACTAGAAAAAGTTTAAATTAAGAAATCTAACGAAGCAGCTCTATATAGGGCACAATCACATGATAGTCCTAAAGGAAAAAATCGAGTCTTTAAATAAAACAAATCTAGACATTGTTTTTCCTGTTTTAAAATTATTTTCTAATAGGAAAACTGCTCTAGGTAGAGCAAGATTTGATCACAAGTCTCAAAAAAATGCCATTGGAAGCGACTAGATAAAATTGACGTCAAAAATTTAATTTAAAACCGCTAATGAAGCAGCTCTATATAGAGCACAAAGACATGAAAGTCCCCCAAAAATAAAACAAAATAAAGTCTTTAAATGAAACAAATCTAGTTTTTTTTTGTCACTATGAAATTATTTGCTATTAGGAATACTGCTCTAGATAGAGTAGCATTTTATGACAAGTCGCGAAGAAACTGCTATTGGAAGAGACTAGAAAAATTTAACTTAAAAACTCTAACTAAGCAGCTCTATATAGAGCACAATCACATGATAGTCCGAAAGAAAACAATATAGTTTTTAAATGAAACAAATCTAGAAATAATTGTTTTTGGTGCTTTGAAATTATTTCCTCTTAGGAAAACTGCTCTCGATAGAGTAACATTTTATCACAAGTCGGGAAGAAACTGCCATTGGAAGCGATTCGAAAAAAATTAATTTAAAAACTCTAACGAATCAGATCTATATAGAGCACAATCACATGATAGTCCTAAAGGAAACAATATAGTTTTTAAATGAAACAAATCTAGAAATTGTTTTTGGTGCATTGAAATTAATTTCCTTTTAGGAAAACTGATCTATATAGAGTAACATTTTATCACAAGTCGCGAAGAAACTGCCATTGGAAGCGATTCGAAAAAAAATTAATTAAAAAACTCTAATGAATCAGCTCTATATAGAGCACAATCACATGATAGTCCTAAAGGAAACAATATAGTTTTTAAATGAAACAAATCTAGAAATTGTTTTTGGTGCTTTGAAATTATTTTCTCTTAGGAAAACTGCTCTAGATAGAGTAACATTTTATCACAAATCGCAAAGAGAAAGATGGCATTGGAAGCGACTAGAAGAAAAATAATTTAAAAACTCTGACGAAGCAGCTCTATATAGAGCACAATCACACGATAGTCCTAAAGGAAACAATATAGTCTTTAAATGAAACAAATCTAGAAATTCTTTTTGGTGCTTTAAAATTACATTCTATTAGAAAAACTGATCTAGATAGAGTACCATTTTATCCCAAGTCGCGAAGAAACTGCCATTGGAAGCGATTCGAAAAAAATTAATTTAAAAACTCTAACGAAGCAGCTCTATATAGAGCACAATCACATGATAGTCCTAAAGGAAACAATATAGTTTTTAAATGAAACAAATCTAGAAATTGTTTGTGGTGCTTTGAAATTAATTTCCTTTTAGGAAAACTGATCTAGATAAAGTAACATTTTATCACAAGTCGCAAAGAGAATGGCACTGGAAGCGACTAGAAAAAAAATAATTTAAAAACTCTAACGAATCAGCTCTACATAGAGCACAACCACACGATAGTCCTAAAGGAAACAATATAGTCTTTAAATGAAACAAATCTAGAAATTGTTTTTGGTGCTTTGAAATTATTTTCTCTTAGGAAAACTACTCTAGATAGAGTAACATTTTATCACAAATCGCAAAGAGAAATATGGCATTGGAAGCGACTAGAAAAAAATTAATTTAAAAACTCTAACGAAGCAACTCTATATAGAGCACAATCACACGATAGTCCTAAAGGAAACAATATAGTCTTTAAATGAAACAAATCTAGAAATTGTTTTTGGTGTTTTAAAATTATGTTCTAATAGGAAAACTGCTCTAGGTAGAGCAAGATTTGATCACAAGTCCCAAAAAAATGCCATTGGAAGCGACTAGATAAAATTGACGTCAAAAATTGAATTTAAAACCGCTAATGAAGCAGCTCTATATAGAGCACAATGACATGACAGTCCCCCAAAAATAAAAACAAAATAAAGTCTTTAAATGAAACAAATCTAGTTTTTTTTTGTCAGTATGAAATTATTTGCTATTAGGAATACTGCTCTAGATAGAGTAGCATTTTATGACAAGTCGCGAAGAAACTGCTATTGGAAGAGACTAGAAAAATTTAACTTAAAAACTCTAACTAAGCAGCTCTATATAGAGCACAATCACATGGTAGTCCGAAAGAAAACAATATAGTTTTTAAATGAAACAAATCTAGAAATAATTGTTTTTGATGCTTTGAAATTATTTCCTCTTAGGAAAACTGCTCTCGATAGAGTAACATTTTATCACAAGTCGGGAAGAAACTGCCATTGGAAGCGATTCGAAAAAAATTAATTTAAAAACTCTAACGAATCAGATCTATATAGAGCACAATCACATGATAGTCCTAAAGGAAACAATATAGTTTTTAAATGAAACAAATCTAGAAATTGTTTTTGGTGCATTGAAATTAATTTCCTTTTAGGAAAACTGATCTATATAGAGTAACATTTTATCACAAGTCGCGAAGAAACTGCCATTGGAAGCGATTCGAAAAAAAATTAATTAAAAAACTCTAATGAATCAGCTCTATATAGAGCACAATCACATGATAGTCCTAAAGGAAACAATATAGTTTTTAAATGAAACAAATCTAGAAATTGTTTTTGGTGCTTTGAAATTATTTTCTCTTAGGAAAACTGCTCTAGATAGAGTAACATTTTATCACAAATCGCAAAGAGAAAGATGGCATTGGAAGCGACTAGAAGAAAAATAATTTAAAAACTCTGACGAAGCAGCTCTATATAGAGCACAATCACACGATAGTCCTAAAGGAAACAATATAGTCTTTAAATGAAACAAATCTAGAAATTCTTTTTGGTGCTTTAAAATTACATTCTATTAGAAAAACTGATCTAGATAGAGTAACATTTTATCCCAAGTCGCGAAGAAACTGCCATTGGAAGCGATTCGAAAAAAATTAATTTAAAAACTCTAACGAAGCAGCTCTATATAGAGCACAATCACATGATAGTCCTAAAGGAAACAATATAGTTTTTAAATGAAACAAATCTAGAAATTGTTTGTGGTGCTTTGAAATTAATTTCCTTTTAGGAAAACTGATCTAGATAAAGTAACATTTTATCACAAGTCGCAAAGAGAATGGCACTGGAAGCGACTAGAAAAAAAATAATTTAAAAACTCTAACGAATCAGCTCTACATAGAGCACAACCACACGATAGTCCTAAAGGAAACAATATAGTTTTTAAATGAAACAAATCTAGAAAGCAGCTCTATATAGAGAACAATCACATGATAGTCCTAAAGGAAACAATATAGTCTTTAAAAGAAACAAATCTAGAAATTGTTTTTGGTGCTTTGAAATTATTTTCTCTTAGGAAAACTACTCTAGATAGAGTAACATTTTATCACAAATCGCAAAGAGAAATATGGCATTGGAAGCGACTAGAAAAAAATTAATTTAAAAACTCTAACGAAGCAACTCTATATAGAGCACAATCACACGATAGTCCTAAAGGAAACAATATAGTCTTTAAATGAAACAAATCTAGAAATTGTTTTTGGTGTTTTAAAATTATGTTCTAATAGGAAAACTGCTCTAGGTAGAGCAAGATTTGATCACAAGTCCCAAAAAAATGCCATTGGAAGCGACTAGATAAAATTGACGTCAAAAATTGAATTTAAAACCGCTAATGAAGCAGCTCTATATAGAGCACAATGACATGACAGTCCCCCAAAAATAAAAACAAAATAAAGTCTTTAAATGAAACAAATCTAGTTTTTTTTTTGTCAGTATGAAATTATTTGCTATTAGGAATACTGCTCTAGATAGAGTAGCATTTTATGACAAGTCGCGAAGAAACTGCTATTGGAAGAGACTAGAAAAATTTAACTTAAAAACTCTAACTAAGCAGCTCTATATAGAGCACAATCACATGGTAGTCCGAAAGAAAACAATATAGTTTTTAAATGAAACAAATCTAGAAATAATTGTTTTTGATGCTTTGAAATTATTTCCTCTTAGGAAAACTGCTCTCGATAGAGTAACATTTTATCACAAGTCGGGAAGAAACTGCCATTGGAAGCGATTCGAAAAAAATTAATTTAAAAACTCTAACGAATCAGATCTATATAGAGCACAATCACATGATAGTCCTAAAGGAAACAATATAGTTTTTAAATGAAACAAATCTAGAAATTGTTTTTGGTGCATTGAAATTAATTTCCTTTTAGGAAAACTGATCTATATAGAGTAACATTTTATCACAAGTCGCGAAGAAACTGCCATTGGAAGCGATTCGAAAAAAAATTAATTAAAAAACTCTAACGAATCAGCTCTATATAGAGCACAATCACATGATAGTCCTAAAGGAAACAATATAGTTTCTAAATGAAACAAATCTAGAAATTGTTTTTGGTGCTTTGAAATTATTTTCTCTTAGGAAAACTGCTCTAGATAGAGTAACATTTTATCACAAATCGCAAAGAGAAGGATGGCATTGGAAGCGAATAGAAGAAAAATAATTTAAAAACTCTGACGAAGCAGCTCTATATAGAGCACAATCACACGATAGTCCTAAAGGAAACAATATAGTCTTTAAATGAAACAAATCTAGAAATTCTTTTTGGTGCTTTAAAATTACATTCTATTAGAAAAACTGATCTAGATAGAGTAACATTTTATCCCAAGTCGCGAAGAAACTGCCATTGGAAGCGATTCGAAAAAAATTAATTTAAAAACTCTAACGAAGCAGCTCTATATAGAGCACAATCACATGATAGTCCTAAAGGAAACAATATAGTTTTTAAATGAAACAAATCTAGAAATTGTTTGTGGTGCTTTGAAATTAATTTCCTTTTAGGAAAACTGATCTAGATAAAGTAACATTTTATCACAAGTCGCAAAGAGAATGGCACTGGAAGCGACTAGAAAAAAAATAATTTAAAAACTCTAACGAATCAGCTCTATATAGAGCACAACCACACGATAGTCCTAAAGGAAACAATATAGTCTTTAAATGAAACAAATCTAGAAAGCAACTCTATATAGAGCACAATCACATGATAGTCCTAAAGGAAACAATATAGTCTTTAAATAAAACAAATCTAGAAATTGCTTTTGGTGCTTTGAAATTATTTTCTATTAGGAAAACTGCTCTAGATAGAGTAACATTTTATCACAAATCGCAAAGAGAATGATGGCATGGGAAGCGACTAGAAAAAAATAATTTAAAAACTCTAACAAATCAGCTCTATATAGAGCACAACCACACGATAGTCCTAAAGGAAACAATATAGTCTTTAAATGAAACAAATCTAGAAAGCAGCTCTATATAGAGAACAATCACATGATAGTCCTAAAGGAAACAATATAGTCCTTAAAAGAAACAAATCTAGAAATTGTTTTTGGTGCTTTGAAATTATTTTCTCTTAGGAAAACTGCTCTAGATAGAGTAACATTTTATCACAAATCGCAAAGAGAAATATGGCATTGGAAGCAATTCGAAAAAAATTAATTAAAAAACTCTAATGAATCAGCTCTATATAGAGCACAATCACATGATAGTCCTAAAGGAAACAATATAGTTTTTAAATGAAACAAATCTAGAAATTGTTTTTGGTGCTTTGAAATTATTTTCTCTTAGGAAAACTGCTCTAGATAGAGTAACATTTTATCACAAATCGCAAAGAGAAAGATGGCATTGGAAGCGACTAGAAGAAAAATAATTTAAAAACTCTGACGAAGCAGCTCTATATAGAGCACAATCACACGATAGTCCTAAAGGAAACAATATAGTCTTTAAATGAAACAAATCTAGAAATTCTTTTTGGTGCTTTAAAATTACATTCTATTAGAAAAACTGATCTAGATAGAGTACCATTTTATCCCAAGTCGCGAAGAAACTGCCATTGGAAGCGATTCGAAAAAAATTAATTTAAAAACTCTAACGAAGCAGCTCTATATAGAGCACAATCACATGATAGTCCTAAAGGAAACAATATAGTTTTTAAATGAAACAAATCTAGAAATTGTTTGTGGTGCTTTGAAATTAATTTCCTTTTAGGAAAACTGATCTAGATAAAGTAACATTTTATCACAAGTCGCAAAGAGAATGGCACTGGAAGCGACTAGAAAAAAAATAATTTAAAAACTCTAACGAATCAGCTCTACATAGAGCACAACCACACGATAGTCCTAAAGGAAACAATATAGTCTTTAAATGAAACAAATCTAGAAATTGTTTTTGGTGCTTTGAAATTATTTTCTCTTAGGAAAACTACTCTAGATAGAGTAACATTTTATCACAAATCGCAAAGAGAAATATGGCATTGGAAGCGACTAGAAAAAAATTAATTTAAAAACTCTAACGAAGCAACTCTATATAGAGCACAATCACACGATAGTCCTAAAGGAAACAATATAGTCTTTAAATGAAACAAATCTAGAAATTGTTTTTGGTGTTTTAAAATTATGTTCTAATAGGAAAACTGCTCTAGGTAGAGCAAGATTTGATCACAAGTCCCAAAAAAATGCCATTGGAAGCGACTAGATAAAATTGACGTCAAAAATTGAATTTAAAACCGCTAATGAAGCAGCTCTATATAGAGCACAATGACATGACAGTCCCCCAAAAATAAAAACAAAATAAAGTCTTTAAATGAAACAAATCTAGTTTTTTTTTGTCAGTATGAAATTATTTGCCATTAGGAATACTGCTCTAGATAGAGTAGCATTTTATGACAAGTCGCGAAGAAACTGCTATTGGAAGAGACTAGAAAAATTTAACTTAAAAACTCTAACTAAGCAGCTCTATATAGAGCACAATCACATGGTAGTCCGAAAGAAAACAATATAGTTTTTAAATGAAACAAATCTAGAAATAATTGTTTTTGATGCTTTGAAATTATTTCCTCTTAGGAAAACTGCTCTCGATAGAGTAACATTTTATCACAAGTCGGGAAGAAACTGCCATTGGAAGCGATTCGAAAAAAATTAATTTAAAAACTCTAACGAATCAGATCTATATAGAGCACAATCACATGATAGTCCTAAAGGAAACAATATAGTTTTTAAATGAAACAAATCTAGAAATTGTTTTTGGTGCATTGAAATTAATTTCCTTTTAGGAAAACTGATCTATATAGAGTAACATTTTATCACAAGTCGCGAAGAAACTGCCATTGGAAGCGATTCGAAAAAAATTAATTTAAAAACTCTAACGAAGCAGCTCTATATAGAGCACAATCACATGATAGTCCTAAAGGAAACAATGTAGTTTCGAAATGAAACAAATCTAGAAATTGTTTTTGGTGCTTTGAAATTATTTTCTCTTAGGAAAACTGCTCTAGATAGAGTAACATTTTATCACAAATCGCAAAGAGAAGGATGGCATTGGAAGCGAATAGAAGAAAAATAATTTAAAAACTCTGACGAAGCAGCTCTATATAGAGCACAATCACACGATAGTCCTAAAGGAAACAATATAGTCTTTAAATGAAACAAATCTAGAAATTGTTTTTGGTGCTTTGAAATTACATTCTATTAGGAAAACTGATCTAGATAGAGTAACATTTTATCATAAGTCGCGAAGAAACTGCCATTGGAAGCGATTCGAAAAAAATTAATTTAAAAACTCTAACGAAGCAGCTCTATATAGAGCACAATCACATGATAGTCCTAAAGGAAACAATATAGTTTTTAAATGAAACAAATCTAGAAATTGTTTGTGGTGCTTTGAAATTAATTTCCTTTTAGGAAAACTGATCTAGATAAAGTAACATTTTATCACAAGTCGCAAAGAGAATGGCACTGGAAGCGACTAGAAAAAAAAATAATTTAAAAACTCTAACGAATCAGCTCTACATAGAGCACAACCACACGATAGTCCTACAGGAAACAATATAGTCTTTAAATGAAACAAATCTAGAAAGCAGCTCTATATAGAGAACAATCACATGATAGTCCTAAAGGAAACAATATAGTCTTTAAAAGAAACAAATCTAGAAATTGTTTTTGGTGCTTTGAAATTATTTTCTCTTAGGAAAACTACTCTAGATAGAGTAACATTTTATCACAAATCGCAAAGAGAAATATGGCATTGGAAGCGACTAGAAAGAAATTAATTTAAAAACTCTAACGAAGCAACTCTATATAGAGCACAATCACACGATAGTCCTAAAGGAAACAATATAGTCTTTAAATGAAACAAATCTAGAAATTGTTTTTGGTGTTTTAAAATTATGTTCTAATAGGAAAACAGCTCTAGGTAGAGCAAGATTTGATCACAAGTCCCAAAAAAATGCCATTGGAAGCGACTAGATAAAATTGACGTCAAAAATTGAATTTAAAACCGCTAATGAAGCAGCTCTATATAGAGCACAATGACATGACAGTCCCCCAAAAATAAAAACAAAATAAAGTCTTTAAATGAAACAAATCTAGTTTTTTTTTTGTCAGTATGAAATTATTTGCTATTAGGAATACTGCTCTAGATAGAGTAGCATTTTATGACAAGTCGCGAAGAAACTGCTATTGGAAGAGACTAGAAAAATTTAACTTGAAAACTCTAACTAAGCAGCTCTATATAGAGCACAATCACATGGTAGTCCGAAAGAAAACAATATAGTTTTTAAATGAAACAAATCTAGAAATAATTGTTTTTGGTGCTTTGAAATTATTTCCTCTTAGGAAAACTGCTCTCGATAGAGTAACATTTTATCACAAGTCGGGAAGAAACTGCCATTGGAAGCGATTCGAAAAAAATTAATTTAAAAACTCTAACGAATCAGATCTATATAGAGCACAATCACATGATAGTCCTAAAGGAAACAATATAGTTTTTAAATGAAACAAATCTAGAAATTGTTTTTGGTGCATTGAAATTAATTTCCTTTTAGGAAAACTGATCTATATAGAGTAACATTTTATCACAAGTCGCGAAGAAACTGCCATTGGAAGCGATTCGAAAAAAAATTAATTAAAAAACTCTAACGAATCAGCTCTATATAGAGCACAATCACATGATAGTCCTAAAGGAAACAATATAGTTTCTAAATGAAACAAATCTAGAAATTGTTTTTGGTGCTTTGAAATTATTTTCTCTTAGGAAAACTGCTCTAGATAGAGTAACATTTTATCACAAATCGCAAAGAGAAGGATGGCATTGGAAGCGAATAGAAGAAAAATAATTTAAAAACTCTGACGAAGCAGCTCTATATAGAGCACAATCACACGATAGTCCTAAAGGAAACAATATAGTCTTTAAATGAAACAAATCTAGAAATTGTTTTTGGTGCTTTGAAATTACATTCTATTAGGAAAACTGATCTAGATAGAGTAACATTTTATCATAAGTCGCGAAGAAACTGCCATTGGAAGCGATTCGAAAAAAATTAATTTAAAAACTCTAACGAAGCAGCTCTATATAGAGCACAATCACATGATAGTCCTAAAGGAAACAATATAGTTTTTAAATGAAACAAATCTAGAAATTGTTTGTGGTGCTTTGAAATTAATTTCCTTTTAGGAAAACTGATCTAGATAAAGTAACATTTTATCACAAGTCGCAAAGAGAATGGCACTGGAAGCGACTAGAAAAAAAATAATTTAAAAACTCTAACGAATCAGCTCTATATAGAGCACAACCACACGATAGTCCTAAAGGAAACAATATAGTCTTTAAATGAAACAAATCTAGAAAGCAACTCTATATAGAGCACAATCACATGATAGTCCTAAAGGAAACAATATAGTCTTTAAATAAAACAAATCTAGAAATTGCTTTTGGTGCTTTGAAATTATTTTCTATTAGGAAAACTGCTCTAGATAGAGTAACATTTTATCACAAATCGCAAAGAGAATGATGGCATGGGAAGCGACTAGAAAAAAATAATTTAAAAACTCTAACAAATCAGCTCTATATAGAGCACAACCACACGATAGTCCTAAAGGAAACAATATAGTCTTTAAATGAAACAAATCTAGAAAGCAGCTCTATATAGAGAACAATCACATGATAGTCCTAAAGGAAACAATATAGTCCTTAAAAGAAACAAATCTAGAAATTGTTTTTGGTGCTTTGAAATTATTTTCTCTTAGGAAAACTGCTCTAGATAGAGTAACATTTTATCACAAATCGCAAAGAGAAATATGGCATTGGAAGCAATTCGAAAAAAATTAATTTAAAAACTCTAACGAAGCAGCTCTATATAGAGCACAATCACATGATAGTCCTAAAGGAAACAATATAGTCTTTAAATGAAACAAATCTAGAAATTGCTTTTGGTGCTTTGAAATTATTTTCTATTAGGAAAACTGCTCTAGATAGAGAAACATTTTATCACAAATCGCAAAGAGAATGATGGCATTGGAAGCGACTAGAAAAAAATAATTTAAAAACTCTAACGAATCAGCTCTATATAGAGCACAACCACACGATAGTCCTAAAGGAAACAATATAGTCTTTAAATGGAACAAATCTAGAAAGCAGCTCTATATAGAGAACAATCACATGATAGTCCTAAAGGAAACAATATAGTCTTTAAAAGAAACAAATCTAGAAATTGTTTTTGGTGCTTTGAAATTATTTTCTCTTAGGAAAACTACTCTAGATAGAGTAAAATTTTATCACAAATCGCAAAGAGAAATATGGCATTGGAAGCGACTAGAAAAAAATTAATTTAAAAACTCTAACGAAGCAACTCTATATAGAGCACAATCACACGATAGTCCTAAAGGAAACAATATAGTCTTTAAATGAAACAAATCTAGAAATTGTTTTTGGTGCATTGAAATTAATTTCCTTTTAGGAAAACTGATCTATATAGAGTAACATTTTATCACAAGTCGCGAAGAAACTGCCATTGGAAGCGATTCGAAAAAAAATTAATTAAAAAACTCTAACGAATCAGCTCTATATAGAGCACAATCACATGATAGTCCTAAAGGAAACAATATAGTCTTTAAATGAAACAAATCTAGAAATCTAGAAATACAGTTTGAATAACCTTATCGTTTTAGTATAACAGTTTAATTTTATTTTGCGACAGAGTGAGATCTACAGTTTCTAACATGGTCCTTCGAGCCGGATTAACGGCTTTCCTTCAGTTTCAAATCTTAAAACTTTAGACCACTTAGGTAAGTACATGTAAAGTAAATTTGTAATTTTTAAATGTACTATAATTATAGATAAAACAATTTATTCAAACTTATTGTTTTGTATATTGTTTTCATATTTTAGAATATATTTGAAGACAGCCATTGCTACTCCACAATTTTCAAAATTATATACTAAAACTACATATTTTCCAATTTTATTTCAGTGTAATTCTGAAAACAGTAAAATCAGTAAGTTAATTAATGACAAAATCGGCAAGATGTTAAAAATTATTCGGAAAGTCACAAATAAATCACAATGTTGACACAATCCTCGGTAGTATAGTGGTCAGTATCCCCGCCTGTCACGCGGGAGACCGGGGTTCGATTCCCCGCCGGGGAGGCTTTTTTTTGTGTATATTTGCTCAAATTAATAAATCTATCAAAAGTTGTGATCTTTTTTATTGCATAATAAGTATTGGGGGTTAAAATTGTACATGTTTGTTCTGGTTAAAAGCTTGAGAGCGAACTAAACTAAAGAAAAAAAATTCCTTTCCGGAAATAACCTATATCTGTATTTTATCCTATAATCTTTAAACGTGCTACAAAGCCACAACGAAAGCGTCGGTATTATTCTATAAATAACAATTCATCTCTTAAATGCTGAAAGTCAGTTTTAGGGCTATTGGAACAGGTCATGACAAAAAAACTCTCAGAGGAGTCATATAAAAATAATTACAAAAGCTGGAAAGGCCACACACCCTTGGACCCTTCTTGAATATTTCATCTCACAACAAACACAGGTCCTACTACACAGCCAAGTTTTTTGTTGATTGTTGATTTTTTGTTGTCACTTTAAAACATATTGCCGTTCACGACGTATACCAATAGATAGTTAGCGGGTTCAGATGTAAACTGTCTTGAATAATATAAAATTTGTTCCATCAGGACCATCATCAATTCAATAATCAGGAAGGAATCAGATGCTAAAAAATATTTCTGAAGACGTTGAACGATAAAATTGTGATGTATGAGCCGGGTCACACACGAAGGAATTACAATTTAGATAAAACGTAACTACCGTGTATTCGAATAAATTACTGAACATGATTTATTGAAACATAAAAAAGATTTTCGCTCACAGAATTAAAGCACTTAGGCAATTAATTACGATTAACTAGAAAATTGTTTTCGTGACTTTGTTCGCGGGTGTAAGTCGCAAAGTATCGTTCAAAATAAACACATATCTAAAACGTATTCCCACATGAGCAGTTATAGTCCTAACCTGGTTATAGAAATTGAAGATAGTACAAGCAGATGCAAACTAAATAATAAAATTTAATGTAGAGGAACTTTTACCATTTATTTATTGTTTGTCAACTGTGTTATTTATCACTGAAACACCCACATGTTTAGCTTAATTCTGCAATAAGTTTTTGACGAACTTATTAATATGAAACCGACCCGGCGAATGCTCGGAGGGAACTGATCGAATTATAATGTAGCAGAAATCGATGGTGTTACAAAAAACTGTTAAATCATAACACCGGAAATTGAGACAGTTGTGCAGGAAGAATTGTTTTCTAAATATGGCGATTGCACAAGTTTGTAAAAACGAGATTTATAATATACCCTTAAGACAATCGAATGCCAGGCTTACCAATTTTGGTGTAAATTGTATTGTTAAATTTGACAGATTTCACTCGTTACCGTTTTTCCCTTCCGTGCACCCGTTTAGAACCAAACACGTCCAAACAGTAAGCAAGTAATGGACATCGTTCTCCTGCAAACTTGGTACTCAGCAACGGTGGTCTGTTGTCCTGGGGCGAGCCGATATCGGACCCCAGACACGATCGCGCTAAAGTGCTTCAACCCCCGCTTCCATTGCGCCCCCGGCTAAGAATTAAACGCCTCCCCACGCCGCCCCGATTGCCGCCGAACCTGTCTAGCATCCAGCCACAATCATACACCAATAAAATGTACCGTTCCGTGTGGTTTCCACTCCGATGGGCGCTAATGCTGTCCTCGGGAAAAATCGGGGATCGCTGAATGGGTTAATCACTATAAACATTTTCGTGCGACTATTAATCCGGGCACGGAAGCATTATGGGATTGGAATACGGAAGAAATGTGGAATGTGGAGAGCTTGTTGTTGCACAGGACGAATTATTGTATTAAAGCTGATTGGAGGATATTCTAGTTGACAATTTTTTCAAAGTCTAAATCTCCCACTAAACTGGCAGCTCTATCATGATAACGATACCAAACTTCCTACGAAAAGTGTTAAAAATTCAATAAGCGCCAATGAAATCAACGCTTTTGTTGGCCGCCTCAACTCCTGGACTTAAATTCCATTGAGATTTTATTGGACGAGGATTGAGGGGAGAAACCATAAAACGGGTAGTGGACTGAATTATGGAATCACTTGTCCAAAACTCTCTGTGAAAATTTAATAAAATCAATGCCTGGAGGCTGCCAAGCTGCGCTGCAAATGCGGCAACTACGGTGTTATTCGTTGTAAGAGCATTAAAATGATTACCTGTCCTGGCGGCAGTTACTCTAGTTTAACATCGAAAAAGAATAAAATTTGGAGTGTTATGGAAATGGATACAAATATTTTAGGGGCTCAAATTGAACATTTTTTTTTTGTAGAAGTTCTATTCTAATATTGGCAAGTCGTTTCATTCATCAAGTGCGATTCCAAAAACGCTCTTAAAAAACTCTTATCATGTGTACACAAAAAGCATGTTTTGAATTCGGTTTTAACCTAGTTTTCAGGGCGGTTACGATTTTTGCGAAACTTTTTTTCGGGCGATAGTTTTGCGAAGTGAAAGTGTTTGATACATCAGTAGCGGGTATGTGCTTGAGTTCCTAAATTAGGGATTTTTCATTTCAAATTGTTCTCAAGAAAAGTTACTCAAATTGACGAGTTCTAACATCCCCTAAACCTATAACACTAGGGATTTTAGGTTAGGCTTTTTTTTATTTTGGTACATATTATTTCGTAGTAGGTATTGTAGCGTCAGGAGTGGAGTTTTAAAACGAAAGTAGGTTGTACTTACGATTTCCTTATAGCATAATAGAGACATACGCTTACCTGAAACAAAACAAAATTATGTATAATTATTGTATAAATACGATGTGTAAGCTATAGAGCGATCTAAAACTAAATTAGTCAAAATGGCAAGGTCTTTCAAAATAACAAATTTGACTAATTTAATTAGTTTGGTTACCTTTGACTATTTTAGTTTTCGATGTCCATTTATTGTGGTTTTAATTGAAAATACAAATACTGAATCAACTATGGAGTTGCTACCTTTAATTAATTTTTGCACACTAAGATAGTGGTTTTCAAAAAAATATCTCAAAAACAAAATATATAAACCGATTTAATACTGGGCCAGACTGTAAAACAAAGTAAAACTGTGTGTGGAATAAAAGTTTTTATAAATTGATTATGCAAAAATCTATTTCTTCACCAGTATCTGTTTCGTTTGCCAATCTTCAAGATCGCAGAAAAAAATGTTGTATGTAACATGTGTAAAAGGTGTGTCACTTAGCTCTTCGGCCTCGTAGGACAATTTTAACGTCGCGTGTGATGGTTACTTTTTACACACGCATAAATGAGTATTAAAATGGTGGAGGTGCCGAGTAAAAAAAATCTGAAAATATTTTATCTTTAAGGTTTTGAAATAAAAAAATTTCAATGTAGTGGACAATTAGGGGTTCGGTACGGCATCCCCCCTCCCCCAAAATAACCAGTCTATTAATAGTTTAATTATTTTTATAATTTTATTCATGTTATAAGTTTAAGTTTATAATTTAACTAGCTGACCCGGCGAACTTTGTACCGCCTCAGAATCAATAAATGTTGTGGCAACTTATTAGCTGAATTAAATTCATTTTTTTTATAAAAGGATAATGCCCACAACGCCATCTACTGGCATTGTCAGAACCAGCATACAATGCCATGTATATTTTTGTTTCTGTCATGTATAAAGATAGCCTTATATACGGATTCTATACAAAATGTATGAGAAATTTTTGTTAATGTTTTTGATGTTTTAATAGTTATTCGCCCTCGAAAAAAGTCAGTCAATCCATTCTCGAGATATCATTAAAAAAATTTGTGTGTGGAGTCCACGCGCAACAGAAGTGAAAAATCGATTTTCATTTTTAAAGCCCGGTACGACAAAATTTGGTGGCCGGCATTATTTCTTATTGTTGCCCTGCACCAGGGGGCTTTTTTATTGTCGTTGCCCTGTACTTAGCTCCCCACCCCCTGTAATTTTTCCGATGTTTTAATAGTAATTCTGCTATTCGGGGCGTAGGCAAATCCAACAAATCGAAGATCATAAAAATCGGTACAGCCGTTCTTCAGTTATAAACCCAAGGGGGCCCCTGGGCCCCCATGTCTGCCATTCGGGGCGGAGACAAATCCAACAAATCGAAGATCATAAAAATCGCTCCAGCCGTCCATGGTTCAACAGTTATTCTGCTATTGGGGGCGGAGACAAATCCAACAAATCAAATATCATAAAAGCCGTTATTAAGTAGGTCGAGCCAAAAAATCGGTCTAGCCCAAGGGGGCCCACTGGGCCCCCATGTCCATGTGAAAAATACTTTACGACCTGTTCCCATACCTATCAAATATACAAAAAAAAATCACAAAAATCAGTCGACCCAACAAATCGGTCCAGCCCAAGGGGGCCCCCTGGGCCACCATGTCTATGTGAAAAATTGCTTACCATCTATTCTCATACCTACCAAATATACAAAAAAAAAATCATAATAATAGAATGGGTCGACCCAAAAAATCGGTCGAGCATAAGGGCCCCCCTGGGCCCCCATGTCGATAAAAAGTATCCTGGTTCTAAGCTACCTCCCCACCAATTTGCAGCCAAATTGGTTCAGCCGTTCTTGAGTTATAAATAGTGTAACTAACACGACTTTCTTTTATACAGAGTGAACATAAAGTTCTGCACAAAATTCATAATTTACTTATGTAATGTTCTTGCGAAAAAGGCTCGAACAGGTAGATGTTTGTTTTCAAATTGCCATTTTTTGACATAAAAATTTTGATGATGACGTCATCTGTTTTTGAACTATGACACCGTCATCAATTTTTTTAAATGGCAACCCCCTACTTGTTTTTAGGTTTTAGATGCACTTTTCAATTCTCTATTCAACAAGAGTAAAAAAGTGACACCTTGCATAACTTTTTTTTTTTGAAAAAATTACAAATTTTACTTCAAAAAATTTAATTTTTATTTCTTGAAAAAGTACTATTTCGCTACGAATTCGTAGTGAAATAGCGCAGATTAATCCCGAAGTGATTAAAAAGTAAGCTAAAAAACGTCTGGGAATGTGTCAAATAGTTGGCGGGGGGCAATTTGAGCACTTTCGTTAAATTTTATTATATGGTTTTTGATTTTTCGTTGTTTGCTTTTCAAATTTATTGTTATTTTTCAATTTTTTTGAAGAAATAAAATTTTTATTTTTAATGTCAAACGTAATTTAAAAAAAAAAAGTTATGCAAACTATAAATTTTTTACGCTTGTTGAATAAAGAATCGAAAAGTGTATTTAAAACCCAAAAAAAATTTGGGGGTTGCCATTTAAAAAAATTGATGACGGTGTCATAGTTCAAGAGCAGATGACGTCATCAACAAAATTTTTATGTCAAAAGATGACAATTTAAAAACAAAAATTGACCGGTTCGAGCGTTTTTCGCAAGAACATTACATAAGTAAATTATGAATTTTGTGCGGAACTTTATGTTCACTCTGTATATACAGATTAATTAATAGAAGGAGCAATAATATAATCATCAAGAGATGGCAAAAGCATTTATTAAAGAAATAATCAAAGAAGAAGTTGATGTGAGAAATGTGATAAAACTAAGGAAAACGACTACGAAAGAACTGGGAGGGCAAAATTAAAATAATGGAAAATAAGAAAGTACTAAGGGAAACAGAAGATAAGAATAAAATCTTCATAAAGAATGACTAACAAGAACAGAGCGGGGGGTACAAGGAAAGATTTGGATAGAAGCAACAGATAAACGAATAGAAGTAGGCTACAGAAAGGCAAAAGAGGAAAAAAGATTGGGAGTGGAACGACAACAGTAAGAGACTGGAAAAGAAAATGTTTCGCTAAGGCAGAAGAGAGACCCAAATAAGGATAATGGAAAATAAGGCGACAAAATGGAACAGCGACAGTAGGGAAAATATGAGGAAACAAAGACTATAGAGGAAAAGAAGAAAGGGAAAAGAAACAGAGACAATAGGAGGCATAAAACAAGAAAAAAAAACAAAAAAAGATAGCAAAGGAAACATAAAACAGGACCAGACAAGAAGAAAAACGAATAAGATGGGAAAAGAAAGGGGTGGAAAAAATAGACAGAAAAGAAAGAGGAAAAGAAAAACCGGAGGATAGAGTGCAAAGAAGGGTCGAAAAATATAGGCTAAGCAGAGAGAAAGAGAAGGAAAAAAACCTGAAAAACGGAAAAAAACAAGCCACGAAAATCGATAAAAGGAGAAAAGAAAAACAACAAACGGGAAAATGAAAGAAGAGATAAGAATGGTATTCTGGAATGTGGCAGGGGTAAAAAACAAGGACGAAGAATTCTGGGAATATATCGAAGCATTCGATGTAATAACAAGTTCGAAAAAAAGAACACAAGAAAGGAAGACCAAGAGGAGGAATCCTAACAGGAGTTAAAAAGGCGTTAGAAGACGAAGAAGATCAAAGAGAGAACGGGCAGGATAAACGAGGGATAGAAGAGGAAAGTTTGATAGAAACAAATAAAGAAGCGAATGAGGAAGGAAATCATACTGAGACGACGCCGCGACGGCACCGGAAGCCAAATGTCATGATGATGTCACCACGTATGGTAACGTGATTAATTTTAGAATAGTCCACATGAGAACGTCTGGGAATAATTGTTCACATAGGATGCTCTCATGAGCCTAGAAGATTCTGTCGCGGTGATCTCATACTATACGACGCTCGTACAAAGAGGATGATCTCACTCTTCGGGAATAATCGATCATGATTCCCGGAATAGAAGTAATCGAGAACGTCAGGAGGGGTATAAGAAGGGATCACACGACGGAGCAAGACAGTATTGGTAGCATCGTGGACAAGCGATGGTCAGCGTGTTATCGTAAAAGTGATAAGAGCAGCAGTAGAGAAGAGGATAAGTTAGTGTAGAGAACAGGAGAGGGAATAGGTTGATTTAATTAACCATAGAATATAGATTTTATTTTATTTTATTTTTCTATCTATGTGTCGATATTATATTCGACCTTGAAAGAGTGAATAAAATTGTCTATGTTGCAGGTTCTCAGGGTAATTTTTTCAGTCAGATAGGTTCCTAGGTTTTTAAGTTCTCAGATCGTCAGGTTCTCGAGACTTTTTATTTCTAAATTTCTTTTTGCTCTCATGTTTTTGGGGTATTAGATTATCATGCCTCAGATTTCGCTTTTTCTTTCATGTTTCACGGTTCTCAGGTTATTTATTATTAAATTTATTAAGTCGCTATGTGCTGAAGCTTCATTGTATTATCAGCTTCACTGATTTTGAGCTCTCGGGTTGTCCCATTTCCAGGTTTTCAAATCATTTTCAGATCGTCAGTGCTCGTCGGGTTGTCCCGTTTTAGTTTCTCTCTTTTTCAGATTGCCAATCTTTCAGGTTGAGTCCCCGATTTCCAGGCTTTCAATTTCTTTCAGGTTCTTATTTGTTTTTGCTTTTTCGGGTTTTCTAATGTTCTTTTGTCACTACTAGCTTCAGAGAATATTATTATGTATTGTGTTTGATGATCAGAAATTGAGAAAATCTGAGAAGCTCAAAAAAATAAAACTTTGGAAATTTAACCATCCAAGAAGTTTGTAAAACCTAACGTGAGAACCTAAGACCAGGTAAGAGGCTGTTTAGACGGGTCTTTGCCTTAATTAATTTTGTCTGAAAAGCTATTTTTCATATTGGTGCAGCCACGATCTGTGTTTTCTTACTCACTACTTCTGTGAAATCCTGTAAGTAGCCTCGTGGTGTTTACATGTTGCAAATATCACTATATGTACCATTATATTGTGTATATATGTACAATCTGCTTCACGAGAGATGGAACAGTAATCTCTTGTTTGATTGAATTTCAGCAGTTTGCAACTGACAACAATTTCGTCGGTTGACAGAGGTAGTGTATTTTATAATGAGTATTATCTAACCGACACAATAAAATTATATTACGATATTATGAATAGAGAACAGTATTGGAAAATTATCTTTGACTGGTGTACTATTTCATAAACGATTGTTTAAACTTCAAGTGCAAAATCTCGTTTTTTCTATAGACCTCAAGTTCCTCGGATTAAATCAGAGATCTTCAAATTGGTTAATCACAATAAACGTTCTCCAGCGCCCATCAATCCAGGCACGAACGCATTCTATTGTGCCAATATGGCGGAATAATATAAAGACTTCTTGGCAATAAAATGAAATTATAGCCAATAAATACATGGGCTTTGGGCGTCTTTTTGTCTTTGCGGAGGGAATATCTGCTTTATGTCACACAGTGGGGGCCGAGGAGAATACAAAGTGCCCACATAAACGCGCAGTTCCGATTTTACGGAGTCCTTTGTTCACGTATCAAATTATAATTATTAACTGCGATAAAAACGCATCAAAGGGGAACTTTATTGTTTTATATTAAATTACGGGTTGTTAGTACGCATTTTACCGTCAACTGTCATCAGGAGAGTCAAATAAAGCAGTGACTGGTCGAGATGAATGTGGAATTTTTTAAATTTATTCTTTTCTTGTATTCGGATGTAAAATACATAATCGAGACAGTATATAAACTTTTCCGCTTATGTATTTAATTTGACAGCTGTCAAACCTAACCTCAAAATTTCAGCCCACTTGTATCGAAAATAGCTACCTATAATAACGGTAAAATTTATTATTTACATGAATTAGCAATTTATCTTTCAAATTGATATTCTTCTAGAATACCAATCGAGTGAGGTCTGCAAGGAAAACTCTGGTAATATTCACTTCCGGCATTCGTAACTTATTCGAATAAAACACGACGGTCGGAAACAATTTAATATTCACGAGTGCATACATGTAGTCGCTTTGCGACGATGTAAATTACACTAGCTGGAAGAAAGCAAACTTTCTGTGTCTTACATGACATAATCCCTGTGAATTTATGCGCGCGAGGTAATGAGAGATCAGGAAACGCACGGCACTCCTTCCGAAACTTGCAGACTTATATGTAAAGACTCATCTTTAACGTGGAATTGCACCGTGTGTGCTCAGATAGATTGTTGGATTTGTTTTAAAGTTTTGTAACAGCAGCAACGACGGGAAGACTTATGGGAAGCGAAATAAAAGGTAAAGTTTCAATTTCGAGTTTTATAGGGGTGGAATTAAACAAAGAAGGTTATAAAACATATTACTTACTTGGTTTCTGCAATTTTAGAGAGTTGTTTCACGTTTATACCAGTTGATTTTTTAAATGGCGATGAAAACGGTTTGGTGGCTTTTAACACGTCTCTGCTGTCAATGTTATCGTATTTCTTATAATCGGTTTAGGCAATGATTAATTTATTCAACGGTATGATGTAAAGCTGACATTTACACATGGAGCTGAGATTTCAACACATGTGCTACATGAGCAGATGTCTGATAAAAAACATTGTCTTTCACAGCTGTCACTCCCATTGTCAATGTCAAGATCAAGAACATGGGGTTATAAAATTATGAAAATGTCAAGATCGCCTCCAATGATTGAAGTTAGTTTTATGAAACCCTACTTGTACAAAATTACAAATTTGAGTTATGCATTAGCCCAAGACAAATTTAAATTTTAATGACCCAAAGCTTTTCCCTAATTAGAGACTGCCTTTACACAAAGCTCACGTTAATGATTTTGGTTAGTCTTTCTTTAACAAAAATTTAAGACTTTCAAAATATAGTACATTGGCTTCACCCAGTTTCTGAGTTTAAAATTTGATTAGTTAATCTCTTGCAACTGCAATGTATCAGTAAATAGGATTGCAAGAAAGAAGCCTTAAGAGGTCACCGGTCAATAATTGGCGGTTTGTTTTAAATGAGATCAACGTTTTAATTACAACAAGATCAACAAGACTAGGTTAGAGTCGCTCGAATGGACATGGGTCAAATATTGAGTTATCCTAAGACCCATAACTTTCAAACATAGTCAACAATTTTGTAGTAAAATACTCCAATATTACATGAATGCGAGCCATAAATTACACTCTCTGACATTTAATATGGCTATTATTACATATTTATTGTGGCATATACGTCTATTTTTAATACAAATAAAATCTGTTGCGGCCCCATTTATAAAACACTTTTAGGACTGTTAAGACTTCAAATTTCCCACCGGTCCCAAGTCTTCGGCCGACCTCCTCGCCGGTCTTACTTAACCGATCCCCAGCCGCCACCGGTCACAGGAAAAATATTTAATGCCCACGAAAAAAGTTAAAAAACTCAATTACGGTAACAAGTTTGTGGGTATTTTGCCCTCGGGTATTCGCCCTTTGATAACGTTTTAACCCTTGCCTTGTTTCCCGAACTCATAAATATTGATTAGGCAACTTACGCATACCGACCAACAAGGTCGGTCGCTGGTTGCGAAAAACTCCCTTTTGAAAATGGGATTTGCCTTATTAACACGTCCATCGGAAACAATGTCAGTTTGCTGTCTGTTGGAATTGGCGCTCGCCGACCACATCAAACTTGCTTACTCATTACACGACTAATCCATTTGTAATCCTCGACTCGAACTTGCATTGTCAATCATGGATTGTTCTCGGATTAAAATTTCTGAAAAGTTGATGCATTCCATAATAGGCTGTTATGCATTTAATAGGATTGATGTAACTTATAATGATCGAGTTACGACCGGCATAGTGAGCGGCAAAATTATGAGTCTAGATAAAATATAGAATTTGAAAATAACCCGGCACAATGAACACAAGGAATTTTTTGCGACGTATCGTAAGTTCATAAATAATGGACAAAAACTATGTCATCCTCTTTTTGGAGATCCACCTCAGTTCTGACCTAGCCCCGAAACCGTGCGTGCTTCCTTTTCTCCAAAAAGGTGAAACAGGTGCAGGCGTTGTTATCTGAAGATTTACCCCGCCGCGTTAATTATTGCGAGTGTCGAGAGGTGCCAAACATCACAAGACACATGTTTAGAGCGGCGAAAACCTCCGCGCGATCCGGGAAACTCATTTCCAACAACAGTTCCGGCTCAACGTCTTGAGCAATTATTATAATGTCATTGAGGCAGGATGTCAAGTATGCGTTTTTCTGATTAGTTTTTTGTCATGTCGACTTCTGCTGTTACTTTATTGCTTCATGAACGCCACAACTAGGATGGTTTTTTAAGGGTTTATTTATTATTATTATTTTTGACCCAAATCTTCACAAATATGTTGTAGTGGACTTTATGATGCACAAGTTAAAATTTTGAAATACATATTTTTTAATTTCATCCCGAATAAAATTTTTCAGAAAAAAATCAGGAGCCGCATATATGCATATTTATTTTAATTGGAATTACTAAGAATCGAATTGTGTTGTCCGGAGAAGTCAGCGTACTTATCAGCGTTTTTATCAGGTACCTGCTGATAAACTCAAATAATTATTATTGAAATTAGTTTCTCGAGACAACCTAATACGGCGGCGGTAATTTGTTGTTATTGTATTTTACATTCGTTTTTAAACTTATTAATCATAAAAGATGCCGGTTTTTCCTAACAGCGAATACACGGACATTGTGAAGGTCAAGGAAATTCCGCCGAAGCACAACGACTTTATATGCAACGCTTCCCATATTGCCGTTGTAATGTGCATTGTGTTAGTGTATTGCAAAATGTTGAAAACGGCCCAGTATCCGAAGGCTATCAAATCGGTTTGGACCATTTGGAGAATTTTGAAAGAGCAAAAATTGTATCCTATCACGCACATAAAGTTCAATTTGTACCTCAAATTGTGGCAAAGAGAGCTGTTCCAAAAATTGAGGTAACGAAATTGGCACCAGTTGAGACGACGTCCGACCTTTTATAGCTCCACTTCCTCCAGCCGCTGTCTCCCGGTTTACGTTGAATTGATTCATTGACTATAAAACGAATTGTGAAGGATAATCTTCAAATTTGTATCCGAGATGAGATGTTAAGGAACTTGAGACCTTGAGTAACACAAGAAACTGACAACTGGAGAAACCAAATTTGTGAACTGGATTAAGTTGATATTTTGGAAAACTTGAGAACCAAGCGAACCTTAGACCTTGAGGAACCCAACAACCTGAGAACTTGAGAAATGGAGGAATCTGTGATTTTGGAAAAGTTGAGATCTTAAGTAACTTGAGAACAAGGAAAACCAAAAATTTTGAAACACCTGAAATCTCGGAAAACCTGAAATCTTACAGAATCTGAAAATCTGGTATTTTATGACGCTTGAGACCTTGAGAGATGGGGGAACCTCAAATTTTCGGAAACTTGGGACCTTGAGTAACTTAAGAACCTTACAACTTGAGACAATTACAGACTTGAAAACTGGAGCAACTCAGGAAAACCTGAGAGCTAAAAGAACCTTAAAGATTGAGGATTCTAAGAACCTGAGAACTGGAAACACACATTGAAAACAAGAACCTTAGACCTTGATGAAATTAACATCCTGAGAACTTTTTATCACGTTTGAGACCTTGAGAGATGGGTTAACCTCAGATGTTAGGAAACTTGGGAAATTGAGTAGTTTAAAAACCTTATAACTTGAGACACTTACAAACTTGAGAACTGTAGGAACTCAGAAAAACCTGAGAACTAATAGAACCTTAGAGTTTGAGGATTCTAAGAACCTGAGAGCTGGAAACACACATTGAAAACTGGAACCTTAGACGTTGATGAACCTAAACAACCTGAGAACTTGAGAACCCAAGCTTAGGAAGTGGAGGAATGTGAGATTTTGGAAAACCTGAGATTTTAAGAAATCTGAGATCTTAAGCAACTTAAGAACCTGACAACAAGGAAAACTAAAAATTTTAAAACACCTGAAATCTTGGAAAGCTTGAAATCTTTTAGAACTTGAAAATCTGAGATTTTATGACGCTTGAGACTTTGAGAGATGGGGGAACCTCAGATTTTAGGAAACGTGGGACCTTGAGTAACTTAAGAACCTTACAACTTGAAACTCTTACAGACTTGAGAACTGGAGGAACTCAGGAACATCTGAGAACTAAAAGAACCTTAGAGTTTGAGAGAACTGGAACTTAGAACCTGAGAACTGGAAACACATATTGAAAACTGAAACCTTAGACATTGAGGAACCTAACAACCTGAGAACTTGAAAAGTGGAGGAATCTGAGATTTTGGAAAACTTGAGATTTTAGGAAGGTTGAGATTTTACGTAAGTTAAAAACTTGAGAACAAAGAAAACCAGAAATTTTGAAACTCCTGAAATCTCGGAAAGTCTGAAATCTTAGAGAACCTGAAAATCTGATATTTTATGACGCTTGAGACCCTGAGAGATGGGGAAATTTTAAATTTTAGTAAACTTGGGACCTTGAGTAACTTAAGAACCTTACAACTTGAGACACTTACAGACTTGAGAACCGGAGGAACTTAGAAAAACCCGAGAACTAAAAGAACCTTGGAGTTTGAGGATTCTAAGAACCTGAGGACTGGAAACACACATTGAAAACTGGAACCTTAGACGTTGATGAACCTAACAACCTGAGAACTTGAGAACCCAAGCTTGGGAAGTGGAGGAATGTGAGATTTTGGAAAACGTGAGATTTTAAGAAACCTGAGATCTTAAGCAACTTAAGAACCTGACAACAAGGAAAACCAAAAATTTTAAAACACCTGAAATCTTGGAAAGCTTGAAATCTTTTAGAACTTGAAAATCTGAGATTTTATGACGCTTGAGACCTTGAGAGATGGGAGACCTCAGATTTTAGGAAACGTGGGACCTTGAGTAACTTAAGAACCTTACAACTTGAAACACTTACAGACTTGAGAACTGGAGGAACTCAGGAACATCTGAGAACTAAAAGAACCTTAGAGTTTGAATATTCTAGGAACCTGACAACTGGAAACACACATTGAAAACTGAAACTTTAGACTTTGATCAACTTAACAACCTTAGAAGTTGAGAAGTGGAGGAATCAGAGATTTTGGAAAACTTGAGATTTTAGAAAAGTCGAGATCTTAAGTAACTTAAGAACCTGACAACAAGGAAAACCAAACATTTTGAAACACCTGAAATCTCGGAAAGCCTGAAATCTTTTAGAACCTGAAAATCTGAGATTTTATGACTCTTGAGACCTTGAGAGATGGGGGAACCTCAGATTTTAGGAAGCTTGGGACTTTGAGTAACTTAAGAACCTTACAACTTGAGACACTTACAGACTTGAGAACCGGGGGAACAAAGAAAAACCTGAGAACTAAAAGAACCTAATAGTTTGAGGATTCTAAGAACCTGAGAACTGGAAATACATATTGAAAACTGGAACCTTAGACCTTGATGAACCTAACAAACTGAGAACTTGAGAACCCAAACTAGGGAAGTGGAAAAATCTGAGATTTTGGAAAACTTGAGATTTTAAGAAAGTTAAGATCTTAAGTAACTTAAGAACCTGACAACAAAGAAAACCAAAAATTTTGAAACTCCTGAAATCTCGGAAAGCCTGAAATATTTTAGAACCTGAAAATCTGAGATTTTATGATGCTTGAGACTTTGAGAGATGGGGGAACCGTAGATTTTACGAAACTTGGGACTTTTAGTAACTTAAGAACCTTACAACTTGAGAACTGTAAAAACTCTGAAAAACCTGAGAACTAACAGAACCTTAGAGTTTGAGGATTCTAAGAACCTGAGAACTGGAAACACATATTGAAAACTGGAACCTCAGACCCTGATGAAACTAATAACCTGAGAACTTGAGAACCCAAACTGGGGACGTGGAAGAATCTGAGATTTTGGAAAACTTGAGATTTTAAGTAACTTAAGAACGTGACAACTTGAGAGCAAGGAAAGCCAAAAAAACACCTGAAATCTCGGCAAGCCTGCAATCTTACAAAACCTGAAAATCTGATGCTTGAGACCTTGAGAGATTGGGGAACCTCAGATTTTAGGAGACTTGGGATTTTGAGTAACTTAAGAGCCTTACAACTTGAGACACTTACAGACTTGAGAACTGGAGGAATCAGAGATTTTGGAAAACTTGAGATTTTAGGAAAGTTGAGATCTTAAACAACTTAAGTACCTGAAAACAAGAAAACCCAAACATTTTGAAACACCTGAAATCTCAGAAAGCCTGAAATATTTTAGAACCTGAAAATCTGAGATTTTATGACGCTTGAGACTTTGAGAGATGGGGGAACCGTAGATTTTACGAAACTTGGGACTTTTAGTAACTTAAGAACCTTACAACTTGAGAACTGTAAAAACTCTGAAAAACCTGAGAACTAACAGAACCTTAGAGTTTGAGGATTCTAAGAACCTGAGAACTGGAAACACATATTGAAAACTGGAACCTCAGACCCTGATGAAACTAATAACCTGAGAACTTGAGAACCCAAACTGGGGACGTGGAAGAATCTGAGATTTTGGAAAACTTGAGATTTTAAGTAACTTAAGAACGTGACAACTTGAGAGCAAGGAAAGCCAAAAAAACACCTGAAATCTCGGCAAGCCTGCAATCTTACAAAACCTGAAAATCTGATGCTTGAGACCTTGAGAGATTGGGGAACCTCAGATTTTAGGAGACTTGGGATTTTGAGTAACTTAAGAGCCTTACAACTTGAGACACTTACAGACTTGAGAACTGGAGGAATCAGAGATTTTGGAAAACTTGAGATTTTAGGAAAGTTGAGATCTTAAACAACTTAAGTACCTGAAAACAAGAAAACCCAAACATTTTGAAACACCTGAAATCTCAGAAAGCCTGAAATATTTTAGAACCTGAAAATCTGAGATTTTATGACGCTTGAGACTTTGAGAGATGGGGGCACCTTAGATTTTACGAAACTTGGGACCTGTAGTAACTTAAGAACCTTACAACTTGAGAACTGTAAGAACTCAGAAAAACCTGAGAACTAAAAGAACCTTAGAGTTTGAGGATTCTAAGAACCTGAGAACTGGAAACACACATTGAAAACTGGAACCTTATACCTTGATGAACTTAACAACCTGAGAAGTTGGGAAACCATACTTTAGAAGTGGAGGAATCTGAGATTTTGGAAAACTTGAGATTTTAAGTAACTTAAGAACGTGACAACTTGAGAGCAAGGAAAACCAAAAAAACACCTGAAATCTCGGCAAGCCTGCAATTTTACAAAACCTGAAAATCTGACGCTTGAGATCTTGAGAGATGGGGGAACCTCAGATTTTAGGAAACTTGTGACTTTGAGTAACTTAAGACCCTTACAACTTGAGACACTTACAGACTTGAGAACTGGAGGAATCAGAGATTTTGGAAAACTTGAGATTTTAGGAAAGTTGAGATCTTAAGTAACTTAAGAACCTTACAACAAAGAAAACCAAAAATTTTGAAACTCCTGAAATCTCGGAAAGCCTGAAATATTTTAGAACCTGAAAATCTGAGATAATATGACGCTTGAGACTTTAAGATTAGATTTTACGAAACTTGGGACTTTGAGTAACTTAAGAGCCTTACAACTTGAAACAGTTACAGACCTGAGAACCGGGGGAACAAAGAAAAACCTGAGAACTAAAAGAACCTTAGAGTTTGAGGATTCTAAGAACCTGAGAACTGGAAACACACATTGAAAACTGGAACCTTAGACCTTGATGAACCTAACAACCTGAGAACTTGAGAACCCAAACTTGGGAAGTGGAGGAATCTGAGATTTTGGAAAACTTGAGATTTTAAGAAAGTTGAGATCTTAAACAACTTAAGTACCTGAAAACAAGAAAACCCAAACATTTTGAAACACCTGAAATCTCAGAAAGCCTGAAATCTTTTAGAACCTGAAAGTCTGAGATTTTATGACGCTTGAGACTTTGAGGGATGGGGGAACCTTAGATTTTACGAAACTTGGGACCTGTAGTAACTTAAGAACCTTACAACTTGAGAACTGTAAGAACTCAGAAAAACCTGAGAACTAAAAGAACCTTAGAGTTTGAGGATTCTAAGAACCTGAGAACTGGAAACACACATTGAAAACTGGAACCTTATACCTTGATGAACTTAACAACCTGAGAAGTTGAGAAACCATACTTTAGAAGTGGAGGAATCTGAGATTTTGGAAAACTTGAGATTTTAAGTAACTTAAGAACGTGACAACTGCAAGGAAAGCCAAAAAAACACCTGAAATCTCGGCAAGCCTGCAATCTTACAAAACCTGAAAATCTTACGCTTGAGACCTTGAGAGATGGTGGAACCTCAGATTTTAGGAGACTTGGGACTTTGACTAATTTAAGAGCCTTACAACTTGAGACACTTACAGACTTGAGAACCGGAGGAACTTAGAAAAACCTGAGAACTAAAAGAATCTTATAGTTTGAGGATTCTAAGAACCTGAGAACTGGAAACACACATTGAAAACTGAAACCTTACACCTTGATGAACTTAACAACCTGGGAAATTGACAACCCAAACTTGAGAAGTGGAGGAATAAGAGATTTTGGAAAACTTGAGATTTTAGAAAAGTTGAGATCTTAAGTAACTTAAGAACCTGACAACAAGGAAAACCAAACATTTTGAAACACCTGAAATCTCGGAAAGCCTGAAATCTTTTAGAACCTGAAAATCTGAGATTTTATGACTCTTGAGACCTTGAGAGATGGGGGAACCTCAGATTTTAAGAAGCTTGGGACTTTGAGTAACTTAAGAACCTTACAACTTGAGAACCGGGGGAACAAAGAAAAACCTGAGAACTAAAAGAACCTTATAGTTTGAGGATTCTAAGAACCTGAGAACTGGAAACACACATTGAAAACTGAAACCTTAGACCTTGATGAACCAAACTTGAGAAGTGGAGGAATCTGAGATTTTGGAAAACTTGAGATTTTAAGTAACTTAAGAACGTGACAACTTGAGAGCAAGGAAAGCCAAATAAACACCTGAAATCTCGGCAAGCCTGCAATCTTACAAAACCTGAAAATCTGACGCTTGAGACCTTGAGAGATTGGGGAACCTCAGATTTTAGGAGACTTGGGACTTTGAGTAACTTAAGAGCCTTACAACTTGCGACACTTACAGACTTGAGAACCGGAGGAACTCAGAAAAACCTGAGAACTAAAAGAACCTTATAGTTTGAGGATTCTAAGAACCTGAGAACTGGAAAGACACATTGAAAACTGAATCCTTAGACTTTGATCAACTTAACAACCTGAGAAGTTGAGAAGTGGAGGAATCTGAGATTTTGGAAAACTTGAGATTTTAAGAAAGTTGAGATCTTAAACAACTCAAGAACCTGATAACAAGGAAAACCAAAAATTTTGAAACTCCTAAAATCTCGGAAAGCAAGGAAATCTCAGAGAACCTGAAAATCTGAGATTTTATGACGCTTGAGACCTTACAACAACTTGAGAGACTTACAGTTTGGGGAATCTAAGAACCTGAGAATTGGAAGAACCTTAAATCTCTTAAAATCTGAGAACTTAAGAACAGTTTTTCATCTACCACACCTGCAAAAATCCAATCAATTTTAAGAAGTTCCGTCCATTTCGGCAGTTTCCAATTAAAACAGCCACGACGGTCGGTTTATGATGGATTAACCGAAACAATCCAATGCACCCGCATGCACACATATCGCCGCTTGTTATAATTGAAGATTAAGCCCTTTTGGCATATGGACTAACTCCACTGTCGAGATTATGATATTAGCGAGGCCCCCGGCGGACTTAACCAATCATTAATATTTTCGGTGGGGGAGCCAGGTACGCTCCGGTTTAATTATTAATTTGTTTTGATTAGAAAGGTGCGTGAGTAATTGAAAGCTTCGTTAAGGATTTAGGGCGCTTAGGTTTTGTGAATTTTTAATTAGGGGGAGATGGGCGGCGCTGCATGCAGCGATTTTCATCGTCAGGAGGCACGTTGGGGTAGTGTTACTCGTTACAGTAGCTACGGCGAGATTTGTTAGGAAAATAAAGACACGATCTTTAGGTCTCTACTCACCAATTGCCCTCTAATACCCCAGCACGATAGTTTTTAGATGAAATTAGTCCGGACGTTAAGCAAGATTTCATGAAGCATCTGGTCGACATTGAATCGAAATCCCTACCTTCGCCAACTCAGAACGACCCAGAATCGATACCGCGTGCTCTAAAATCGCCGTTAAAACAAAGGAGTTAATTAAGTTTACTATCGGCATTACGTTGGTCATAAAGAAGGACGTCCGTCATATAGTATGCCGGTTTGATGGGATATCAGCACAGGGCATCATATAAACGAGCGTGTCATTACGGGGTTGTGCATTCTGCGTGACTAATTGTGCCCTGCAATTAACCTAGCTTATAGAGGGCTGATCCCGGCTCTATATTGTTCCATTATATTCTCGTATTGTTGCTAAGACCGAATAATGGAGCCGGGACTGGTCGTCATCGGGAACCCTTCAGAAACGATGACAATTCTGTATAGGTAAGTGAGTACGTGAAACGGACGGTTATTTTCGGAGATGGATCTGTTAGTCGACTGTGTAATAAAGCGGGTCTATAAAATACGATTTTAGAGTCTCCTTCGTGATCTATTTCGATAAACATCTTGTTTAACAATGTTACGATGACAACGTTCGGGATATAAACCATTTAATGAGCTACAAGCAGAATGTTTATTGTTTTTGGAAGAGTTATTTATTGCAGCTAGGACTTCTAGGATTGTTTTGTTTCTTTCTGTACTAAATTAAATAATGTCAACAAAACAAACAATGACTGACAAAAGAAGAAACTCCAAATGTAAGTTCTTCAACAAGGTGGAGGCTTCCAGAACGCCCTCAGCCACACAGGAAGTTTAAGACAAGTAGAATTTCCTGCAAGTATACTCTAAAAAATAAACAAAAACTTTCCATATCATCTTCAACGCATTGTTTTTCTTCTTCTCTCGAGAAACATAAGTTTCCCAGATTCGAGTACGCATGTAGTTACGAATAGTGCAAAGTTAATGCGCGGTGACTCCCCAGGAACTGGGCCCATCCTCGCGTGCCGCGCGAGCACCTCAAGTGCCATAGAACAGTCTTTATGGGTCCACTACGTCCCATAGCCGAACCCGGATCTCTGGTGGGTCCTTATTGTTCAGCACGGGTCCCGCCAAACTGTAACGTAACGCCCGAAATAATTTGATAATGAGCCCTTTCAAAATTTCATCAAGATCATAGCGTTAATCATTCTCGTCTGGGGCGAGGACGTTATTGATTAAAGAATAAAAAATAAGTAGAAGACGGAGGAACGCAATATGGCTGCGGGCTATCTGTAACTACACGGCTGAGGTAGGGGTAATAACGTCTAATCTCCAGGGCCTCATTGATAATTATTATAACAAGAGGGGGCGGGAACGTAAAGGGCGAGTTCAGAGGGCACTCTCGGGCCTCTGGGTCACAACTTCGTCAACTAAATTCTCCTGCAATGCCAATTATTTACACCGGCACTCGAATCTGGCGCAAATATTGACGCCCGTCTTGTGGACTTATGGAACAGACGGTTCGGACTATAACGTTTGAATTGTGCGGTTTATTTCGTAAGTTCAACAATCGGAAATTCATAGAGGTCCGTGATAATTTCTATACTCCAGTGTCAATACTACTTTACTGGAGAAAAAGAAGTGTAGCCAACAAAACTATTTTTACTCAAAACTTGTTACGTTCAAATTTTTAATTAAGTACCCGTCGTCCCCTGTGATTTATTCCTGCACTTCTGCAACTTACCTGCAGCAGTCGTTTAATATTTTATACGAGCTGCAGCAATCAATAGACGAGGTCAGCAGTTCCAGCTACATCACACCTAATTCAGCACAAATCAGAAGTAAATTAAATCGACTCGGACCAAACTCCTTGCCCTCCTGCAATATTGTCACTACTTCATTATTATTTAATTACAGACCGCGAGTGCTTCTAAAAGCAGTTAATTCTGCCGTTCGCAGCACGAACACTTCTCAAGAGTTTCCTCGGAGCCGAAGAAAGAGATCAAACTAATTACAAAGTTTCGTTCGTATTGCCCCGTTTATAAAAAAATTACGGTAAGTTAAACCTTCCCGTATCTTGTTCGTTTTCAATTAAAACCGGGAAAAGTTCGGACGGACGCGCTAATCAAAACTGATTACGTGAGTCAATTACCGGTAATTCTTCATGAAATATGGACGTGGTAATGTTCCATTGTATGTTTTCGGGGGTTAAGTTACCCCTTGACTTGTTTTTGTTGGCTAATTGGACGGCCGACGGACCTGACATGGCACTTTATAATTCACTGCCGCTCGATCTGTCAATGCACAAATGCTACGGTTAAATAATAAATATGTCCGGATTGCGATGCAGCAGGAATTTTCCTGCTGCAACTCTGGATTGTTTTGTTTCCGATACGGTCGTCGTTTTAGCGCAATTGTTAAGGGAGTTCGAGGCGGAATGCTCGGAGTTTGTTTGGAAGTTGCAGTGAACTGGACAGAGTTTAATATGTCAGAGCTTTTTACATGTGAGAATTGATGATAATTTGGGAGGTATGTAGGTTATCCGCTTGATCTAATAAGTTTTTTGCCCTGTTCTCCCAATTGTTTTTACATTTCTAAAAACTTGACGTAAAAGTTAACAACGCAAAAATTGAAAAGCTTTCAAACCGCGCATTCGAAGGCAAACACAGCACCCGAGCAACATCGATATACTTTACGACAGCCACAAAAATTACATATCCACGTAAACCAGTTAAAAAGCAAACGCACGAAATCGCATAAATCAGACTCGACTAGAATACATAAAAAAATCCAAGATTTAAGAGTCCAATCCCGTTACAAGATTATGCAAGCTTGTATAAAACGAATGTTAAAAGAGAGTGGCAGCAGTTCCCCGTTAATGTCATCAGGAGTATCTATACAAGCCGGCATAAAACTTGGCACTCGCAATTTGTTAATTGTTACGAGCGCTCTCTGTGGAGCAGAATTAAACAGTAATGTCTTACGAACTTTTTATCTGGAGGAAACGTAAAAGAAAAGTCCGTTGCGCACATAAACCTCTGCAAGGCTAGCGAAAAACCAGCGTTTAAAAATACGCCCATAAAATTCATGAGGATAATGCAGCGAAGTTAAGCAACTGTGAAATCAACACGAATTCATTAGTTTCTTAGAAAATATGCCTTGTGGCGGTGGATTTCTGGCGACGAGTGTATATATGTTGTAAGAATTACACCCGAAAATATAGAACTCTTTGATGTAACTAAGCTCCATTTGGGGATAATATGCTTAATTAAGTAATGTTTCTCCGAACGCCGTTTGAGAAAGTTTATTATCTCATACTAGGGAGTCAACAAATACTACTCCATTTATCTGTAGTTCCCGTGGCATTAACCGGAAGACCGATGAAAAATTCCGGTTGCAATAAACGCCAATTTGTTTGCAGTTTGGTCGATTTATATACATGTGCGTGCAGTAAATTCCATAAATAAATTTTGATTTATTCTACGTTAATTGCAATTTACCATTAGAAGCGTCGGACATGTTTATGTCGCCGCAAATTGCAATTGTCAATTCAGAAGCTTTTTAAGTTGGCAACGGCGTTGTGTTTAATTAATAACACGTTTTAATAACGTCGTTTGCTGTGGTTAACAAAAATGCCAACTACCGGAAGGGAAATCTGGCATCTCAAGCGTTAAATGAATGTCTGCGAGGATTTCGCTCTCCCGGCGCATCCACCAATTTTGGATGTCTCGTCAAGGGTCAATTGTGTGATGAAAATGCAGGTTCCAAACATTAATTTAACTAATAATAGAGAAGTCCCGGCGGGGAGCTGAGGTTTGAGGTGACTTCTAGAATGACGGAGACCGAAATCTCTTTATTAGGCTTTCCGCCAGTGTTTATACACCCTCATTGTCTTCCGTTAGCATCGACGCGGTGAGCGGCCATTTTTCTTCCTTTGTGCACTCGAAAAACAATTTATTCTCCAATATCCACGCGAAAATCCTAAACGTTTTAAGGATCGTTTGTATTATTAAATATACGTACAAGTTAAGATAAGTTTTTTGTCTCGGAGTCCCGAGTGGATCGGTCAACGTCTGTTCGAATTTCCTTTTCGGAATTTTCCTCTCTTCCTTTTTATATATTTATGTACGTGTTCAGAGCCTTGCGAACTTCTCAGAGCATACTTGCCGGTTTTTATCCGACTTCAAAAGAAACTTCAATGCTTTCAGAAATGCGGACGATTATTAAAATTGGGAGTTAGTTTTACGGAACTATTTCCACGAAGAAGAGAATTCTCACCCTTGTCCGCAGATAGAAAGGGATGATTGACCCTCCAGAGCGTCTCATTGGAGTCGTCAAAATCACTGACGATCGCTGGAGTATACATCCCTTTATTTATTTTATTACCTTTTCAATCTCTTTCAGAGAAGCATATAGCCGCATCCTGCGTTATTGCTTTCTTTCATGGGGCGATAAATTCATTAGGATTTTGAAGATGGTGACGAGGTTTCGGATCTTCGGGAGATCCAGAAACTGTTGTAAAACTGGACAGGTTTAAATACGATTTCTGTTATGGGAAATCTAACAGAATGGATTTTCCATATTGCGTACTTAAAACTTACATTAAAACACCTTGCTGCTCCGGAACAACAGTGACACAATTGCAAATTTTGCAGATTTTGACTTTTTGTAAAAAATGTGTATATTTCCAGTGGAACAAAGACGTAATGTGACCGTTAGAGGTTCTAACGTCGTTATTCTGGAGCCATAATTAACATACAAATTATAATTAACTAAAAAATCTAAATTTTCAATTGCGTCACTGTTGTTCCGGAGCAGCGACTTGTTCAATATTTCTACGGTTCAATCTAAGTAAATATAATAAAAAATCTATCGCCATCCTCCAATACCTTACAATTTATACTATGCATAATAATTATATAGATATTGAGAAGCTGAGAAATTAAGATTATTTATATTTTACAAGGATTTAAAGAATCCAGACAATTTGAGGAATAAAAATTCTCAGAATTGGAGTGATTAAGAGACTGATAATTTCAGAATCTGGTGACCTGAGAACATAAGATCGTGAGATCTTTAGAAACGTTGATATTGACATTCTGAGAAAGTAAAAAGATACTGAGAAATTTTGAAGATTTTCTGATTTAAATTTGTCGTGATTTAAAATGTAATATTTATTTGAACACGATCTGGTAAATTTTAAAAGTTGTTTGTAGAACATAAAGGATTTAAAGGATCTGAAAGGGTGAAAAACTGAGATCTCTCAAAACTGTGAGAAACGATGAATGAGAACATGAAAATGAATATTTGAGAAACTGAGAAGCTGTACAAAAAATTCTCAGAATTGGAGAAATTAAGAAACTGAGAATTTCAAAGTGTGGTGACTTAAAAATAAAATAGGGAGATGTTTAGAAATTGAGAAGTTGAGAATCTGCGAATGTGCAAACTTGAGATTCTGAGAAAGTAAAAAAATATTGAGAATTTCAGAAGGTTTTGTCATTTAAATTTCTCGTGGTTTGGGATGTTCTCACATGGACATTTTGAAATGAAATATTTATTAGAAGACGATCTGGTAAATTAACAAAATTTTATTGTATGAAGGATTTAAAGAATATAGAAAATGTGTTGAATATGAAGGATCTGGGGATGTGTAGCATCTGAAATCCTAAAAAACTCAGAATCCGCAAAACTGAAATAAAAACAACGAGAACATGAAAATGACAATTTCATAAACTGAGAAGCTGAACAATAAAAATTCTCAGAATTGGAAAAATTAAGAAACTTTGAATTTCAAAATCTGGTGTTCTGAGAAAATAAGATCGTTGAGAAGTTGAGAAACTGTAAATTTGCAAACTTTTAATTAATTAATTTTAATTTAATTTTGTCGGAGCTTTGAATGTTCTGATATCGGTATTTTGAAATGGATAATTTATTTGAACACGATCTGGGAAATTTTTAAAATTGTATGAAGGTTTTAAAGAATCTAAACAATATGTAGAATCTGAAAGATCTAAAGGATTTGAAGAATCTGAAGGATCTGAAGAATCTGAACGCCTGAAAAACTGAGAACCCGTAAAGCTGTGAAATTAAAAATGTGAGAACATGAAAATGAGAATTTCAGTAACTGAGAAGCTGTTCAAAAAAATTCTCAGAATTGGAGAAATTAAGAAACTGAGAATTTCAGAATCGGGTGATCTGAGAAAATAAAATCGTGAGATGTTTAGAAATTGAGAAGTTGAGAAACTGTAAATCTGCAAACTTGAGAAACTAAGATCTTGAGAATCTGAGAAACTAAACATATACCGAAAAATTCGGAAGGTTTCCTGATTTAATTTTGTCGGAGTTTGAATGTTCTGATATCGGTATTTTTAAATAGATAATTTATTTGAATACGATCAGAGAAACTTTTAAAATTGTATGAAGACTTTAAAGAATCTAAAAAATATGTAGAATTTGAAAGATCTAAAGGATTTTAAGAATCTGAAGGATCTGAAAGCCTGAAAAACTGAGAACCTGTAAAGCTGTGAAATTAAAAATGTGAGAACATGAAAATGAGAATTTCAGTAAATGAGAAGCTGTTCAAAAAAATCCTCAGAATTGGAGAAATTAAGAAACTGAGATTTTCAGAATCTGGTGATCTGAGAAAATAAGATCGTGAGATGTTTAGAAATTGAGAAGTTGAGAAACTGTAAATGTACAAACTTGAGAAACTAAGATCTTGAGTATCTGAGAAACTAAACATATACCGAAAAATTCAGAAGGTTTTCTGATTTAATTTTGTCGGAGCTTTGAAATGCTCTGATATCGGTATTTTGAAATGGAAAATTTATTTGAACACGATCTGGAAAAGTCTTAAAATTGTATGAAGGATTTAAAGAATCTAAACAATATGTAGAATTTGAAAGATTTGAATGGTTTGAAGAATCTGAAAGCTTGAAAAATTGAGAACCCGTAAAACTGTGAAATTAAAAATGTGAGAACATAAAAATGAGAATTTCAGTAACTGAGAATCTATTCAAAAAAAATTCTCAGAATTGGAGAAATTAAGAAACTGAGATTTTCAGAATCTGGTGATCTGAGAAAATAAGATCGTGAGATGTTTAGAAATTGAGAAGTTGAGAAACTGTAAATGTACAAACTTGAGAAACTAAGATCTTGAGTATCTGAGAAACTAAACATATACCGAAAAATTCAGAAGGTTTCCTGATTTAATTTTGTCAGAGCTTTGAATGTTCTGATATCGGTACTTTTAAATGGATAATTTATTTGAATACGATCAGAGAAACTTTTAAAATTGTATGAAGACTTTAAAGAATCTAAAAAATATGTACAATTTGAAAGATCTATAGGATTTTAAGAATCTGAAGGATCTGAAAGCCTAAAAAACTGAGAACCCGTAAAGCTGTGAAATTAAATGTGAGAACATGAAAATGAGAATTTCAGTAACTGAGAAGCTGTTCAAAAAAATTCTCAGAATTGGAGAAATTAAGAAACAGAATTTCAGAATCGGGTGATCTGAGAAAATAAAATCGTGAGATGTTTAGAAATTGAGAAGTTGAGAAACTGTAAATCTGCAAACTTCAGAAACTAAGATCTTGAGAATCTGAGAAACTAAACATATACCGAAAAATTCAGAAGGTTTCCTGATTTAATTTTGTCAGAGCTTTGAATGTTCTGATATCGGTATTTTTAAATGGATAATTTATTTGAATACGATCAGAGAAATTTTTAAAATTGTATGAAGACTTTAAAGAATCTAAACAATATGTAGAATTTGAAAGATCTAAAGGATTTTAAGAATCTGAAGGATCTGAAAGCCTAAAAAACTGAGAACCCGTAAAGCTGTGAAATTAAAAATGTGAGAACATGAAAATGAGAATTTCAGTAAATGAGAAGCTGTTCAAAAAAATTCTCAGAATTGGAGAAATTAAGAAACTGAGAATTTCAGAATCGGGTGATCTGAGAAAATAAAATCGTGAGATGTTTAGAAATTGAGAAGTTGAGAAACTGTAAATCTGCAAACTTCAGAAACTAAGATCTTGAGAATCTGAGAAACTAAACATATACCGAAAAATTCAGAAGGTTTCCTGATTTAATTTTGTCGGAGTTTGAATGTTCTGATATCGGTATTTTTAAATGGATAATTTATTTGAATACGATCAGAGAAACTTTTAAAATTGTATGAAGACTTTAAAGAATCTAAAAAATATGTACAATTTGAAAGATCTATAGGATTTTAAGAATCTGAAGGATCTGAAAGCCTAAAAAACTGAGAACCCGTAAAGCTGTGAAATTAAATGTGAGAACATGAAAATGAGAATTTCAGTAACTGAGAAGCTGTTCAAAAAAATTCTCAGAATTGGAGAAATTAAGAAACTGAGATTTTCGGAACCAGGTGATCTGAGAAAATAAAATCGTGAGATGTTTAGAAATTGAGAAGTTGAGAAACTGTAAATCTGCAAACTTCAGAAACTAAGATCTTGAGAATCTGAGAAACTAAACATATACCGAAAAATTCGGAAGGTTTCCTGATTTAATTCTGTCGGAGTTTGAATGTTCTGATATCGGTATTTTTAAATGGATAATTTATTTGAATACGATCAGAGAAACTTTTAAAATTGTATGAAGACTTTAAAGAATCTAAAAAATATGTACAATTTGAAAGATCTATAGGATTTTAAGAATCTGAAGGATCTGAAAGCCTAAAAAACTGAGAACCCGTAAAGCTGTGAAATTAAATGTGAGAACATGAAAATGAGAATTTCAGTAACTGAGAAGCTGTTCAAAAAAATCCTCAGAATTGGAGAAATTAAGAAACTGAGATTTTCGGAATCTGGTGATCTGAGAAAATAAAATCGTGAGATGTTTAGAAATTGAGAGGTTGAGAAACAAACTGTAAATCTGCAAACTTGAGAAACTAAGATCTTGAGAATCTGAGAAACTAAACATATACCCAAAAATTCAGGAGGTTTCCTGATTTAATTTTGTCGGAGCTTTGAATGTTCCGATATCGGTATTTTGAAATAGATAATTTATTTGAACACGATCTGGAAAATTTTTAAAATTGTCTGAAGGATTTCAAGAATCTAAACAAGTTGTAGAATTTGAAATATCTAAAGGATTTGAAGAATCTGAAAGCCTGAAAAACTGAGAACCCGTAAAACTGTGAAATTAAAAATGTGAGAACATAAAAATGAGAATTTAAGTAACTGAGAAGCTGTGCAGAAAAATCCTCAGAATTGGAGAAATTAAGAAACTGAGAATTTCAGAATGGGGTGATCTGAGAAAATAAAATCGTGAGATGTTTAGAAATTGAGAAGTTGAGAAACTGTAAATCTGCAAACTTCAGAAACTAAGATCTTGAGAATCTGAGAAACTAAACAAACATATACCGAAAAATTCGGAAAGGTTTCCTGATTTAATTCTGTCGGAGTTTGAATGTTCTGATATCGGTATTTTTAAATGGATAATTTATTTGAATACGATCATCTGGGAAATTTTTAAAATTGTATGAAGGATTTAAAAAATCTAAACAATTTTTAGAATTGGAAAGATCTAAAGCATTTAAAGAATCTGAAGAATCTGAAAGCCTAAAAAACTGAGAACCTGTAAAACTGAGAAATAAAAATAGAGAAATTAAGAAAGAATAAGATCGTGAGATGTTTGGAAACAGAGAAGTTGAGAAACTGCAATCTGATAAATTTTTAAAATTGTACGAAAGATTTAACGAATCTAGACAATTTGAAGAATTTGACGGATCCGGAGGATGTGCAGGATCTGAAAGCCTGAAAAAAACAACAGAAAAATGAAAATTTCAGAAACTGAGAAGCTGTGCAATAAAAATAAAAGAATTGGAGAATTTTATAATTATTAAATATTCTATAATGTAATATATTAATGCATTTTACATTTACAGTTGCTTGCAAAAATAACGGGTTCCTATAAGATTGATAATTCTTGAAGTCAGATTTACATCATATCAATTAGCTTGTCAGATTATGGTTGGTCATAATGTATTCACTAATCTGACGACATATATCGACTTTTAGTAATTATTTAACTATTAATAATAATTGAACTGATTGTTTTAAATCCTACTTTGAACATTTTGTCCTTGCTGCTACATCGCATTGTTATCAGTTAACCATCTTGTATATGCGACAGCCGTGGATTTCAGGTTGGTTATTAACAATATCTGTCTAAACTGAATAGACTCTAATTAGACAACTATCTGTGAAACTATGCAGGCACATTGTTCATTATTGATCTGGGTATTTCGTGCCAGTCTGTTAAACATATTTTCTTTCAAGTTTTAGTTGGTACAGTTCAGTATTCGGGATCTTATATTTTTTTTTATACGGCGCGCTATATTTTATCTCCGGTTGTGAGTTGAACTGGATAAGACGCTCACATCAGTAATTAAAACTACGTAATATAAAATATTTTACCATTTTTTTCGCCGACAGACTGCAAATACGCATAATAAATTGCAGGGGCAGCGAAAACATTCGTTTAATTTCAAAACTTATGATCCTCCGTTTTCATTCATTCTGAGTAAGCTCATTACCGCTGTTTGATAGCGCACCAACAATAATTTAACCACATGTAAGCAACAATTAAAATGGTAATTTTATGTAGACGAATGGTAATACACCGCGGTAAATACCATTACTTTAATAAAGCACATCTAGCTGGAAATAAAACAGCACGGCCGACAACATTTATTAAAATGGAAAAAAACGCAGCAAGTTTATTTTACCGCAAAGCGATCTTCATTTAAATGTCGGGTGAATTTTACCAGGTGCAAATCTCTTTTTGTCGAATTTTCGGCCTGGGGCCGTTGTAAACACACGCGATATTCATGTATTCAAAACGGGGCGGATTTCCATAAAACAATGAGTCCGAAGCGACGTTTCTCTTCCACCTAACAACTTCTAACGTGGTTTCGGCACTTTCTGTATCGCGAGGTGTCATCCATCGTAAATCTGACTTGCAAATAATCCGAAGCCAATCCGGGAATGCATAATCCCCCGTCTGGGTTTTCTAAAACGGAGTTGCTACCGGGTTTTTTGGTTCTGAAAAGAACACCATGGGTGATGAATTTATACTTTATACTTTATTCCCAGTTTGAAATCCTAGAAAACACTAAAGCGGAGATTAGTAGAAACGTCGCCGTGACACATCTTAATGACGGTCTCGTCCCGTGTTGATTTCGTTCCGTTCCACCGAACTCTATGGCTCTAATGAACCTCGTATCGTCTGCGGATTACCAACGACCTGTTTCGTTCGTCTCTTCTTACCTAGCTTTCGCTTTCACGTCGGATTAGTTTTCTTTATTTGTCTTTTGCGTCGATATTGATTATGAACTACCGACCTTGTTTACGCGAGGTATTGTACAGGTATAGATGAAGGTGAAGGAACTCTCCCACTCAGGCAAAAGATACATGCGAAAAGTTGCTCGCATGTGCGCAGCACCGATACAGTACTGATTACCTGTTCTGTTTACACTTATTGTGCAAACAAGGGAGTCTCACACAATCAACTCAAGCAAATGAATCGGAATCCCTTTGTCCATTCTGATTTAATCCTGTGATCGGTCCGATGATTCCGACAACCGCCCGTTCAAGTCGTCTTTGTTGACATGACGGGATTATGGGTCTTTGTTTGAATGACCCAATTCTTCCTCTTAAAATAAAAGTTCTCGACGTTGATTCCTACTTTTCTGTATCGAAGCGATAGAAGCCGTCTTCCGGTAATGCCATTTATATCTTCTTCTGGTTCGGTTCTGTATTTTGTTTTGCAATAAACAGTAATGCGGACGTCGGCTTTGAAGCTTCTTATCATTTTCTCCAAATCCCAGAGCTCGAATGGAGTGAAAAGGTGAGTAAAGTTGACAGAAAGCAACGAGGCTCAAACAAGCTGTCCTTCTATTGATTATCAAAGACCGGACATAGCGAATTCCCAGACGTCCTCTAGGGGCGAATTTAGGCTTTAGACACACTTTCGGCGTATGGCTTTTTGGCGCGCATTTGCGTTGGTGGTCTATATTTCATTAATTCATGGCAAATTTGTAAATTGCCACATCGAGATATTTAGTCCATCAAACGTTAATAGCGAATTTATGTATGACTGACAAATTAAATTCACATCGACGGCCGCCTAATCAAAAAATAATATCAATCCGAGATTTCCTGGGGCCTGTCAATTATAAACTTTATGCATATTCATCCCGGCATCCAATTACCCCGATTCCGCAAACACAAAAATACAGCGTAAATGGAAAAAGAAGTCGATGGCGTGGTGTGTTGTATTTTAGTCCTGGTCTCATCTGCGAGTCTGTCAGCTTTCGATTCGTATTCAAGGAGCGAAGTGGAGTCCAATTATTGGTTCGTCTTTCTCTCCCTCCGTTCTAGGACATCTTCAGCGGCTCGGCTCCCCGAGACTTCGACAACTCGTGATGTGGGTAACATTAGGAATTCTTCCTGAACCGTCTCCCGTTCGTTATACATTTTTTCGGGAGGAATATAAATTACGCCGTCATTTTTGAATGCGAGGCGACGATGAGAGCAGGATGCCGCAAACTGCTCCTTCTCGGGTAATAATAAGAAAACTAAAAAATTACCTCGCCAACCGAACCAATGGCGCATTCGATTCAATGAAGCGGACTAAACAGATTGGATACGAGACCGGGATGAAGAACGCGGGCAGGGCGCTCTGATTGCCAATACTCGACCCCTGACCCAGGAACGCGACCCAACTGATGCGAACTGACCATGTGGACGCCGAGATTTCCAATCCTATTTAGCCCGGAAAACGGAGCCTACATTTTTTATTGAATCAGTGGCACTGACTAAAAATGTAGTTTTTAGTGAACTCGCAAAACAATAAGAGAATAGTGCACACAGAAATGTTCAATTCTTTTAGGAGTCATAACAGATTATCTTAATTAAGCTTAATTTCCAGTATATTAGTGTATTAATCTCTTAATTTTTAAGTGTCTCAAAATTTTAATTTCTTAGTTTGCTATATTTTAGATTTTAAAGTTCTCAGGCTTTCAGATCGGCGAATTCTTAGTAAAAATCATGAACATTACAAAATATAACAAAAAGATTAAAATCCTGAGCGTTGTTACAAGCGTTATAAAGTACCTTAAAGAATGTTGAGGAATTCTGAACAATCCTGAAGACTTTCGAAGAAAAGTTTGGAATTTGAAAAGTTCTGAAAAAAATTTTTTGGGACCCCAAGTGATCCCAAAAAAATGTTAAAGACATTTATGTTATTCCGAAGTATTGACACATCTTAAGCTGTTATGTAGAGTTTTGAGAAATTCTGAAGAGTTCTTATAAGCAATAAAAATCTCTTAAAGAGTCCTTACGTGTATCCTGAATAATATAAAATTCTGAAAAATTTGGTAATTAATTCTGGCAAACCTAGAAGAGAATCTTGGAGTCTAGTAAGGATTCGTAAAGAGTTCAAATTTTCAATACTTTTGAGGAAACAAAGAAGTTTGAAGAAAATGAACAATTCTTTTAGGAGTCATATCAGATTATCTTAAATAAGCTTAATTTCCAGTATATCAGTGTATTAATCTCTTAATTTTTAAGTGTCCCAAAATTTTAATTTCTTAGTTTGTTATATTCTAGATTTTAAAGTTCGCAGGCTTTCGGATCGACGAATTCTTAGTAAAAATAATGAACATTCCAAAATATAACGAAAAAATTAAATTCCTGCGCGTTGCGTTGTTAAAAGTGTCATGAAGTGCCTTTCTGAACAATCCTGAAACTTTCGAAGAAAAGTTTGGAATTTAAAAAGTCTTGAAAAAAAATTTCTTGGGACCCTAAGTGATCCCCAAAAAACGTTAAAGACATTAATTTATGTTATTCCAAAGTATTGACACATCTTAAGCTGTTATGCAGAGTTTTGAGAAATTCTGAAGAGTTCTGATATACAATAAAAATCTCTTAAAGAGTCCTTACGTGTATCCTGAATAATATTAAATTCTGAAAAATTTGGTAATTAATTGGCAAACCTAGAAGAGAATCTTGGAGTCTAGTAAGGATTCGTAAAGTATTTTGGAGTTCACATTTTCAATACTTTTGAGGAAACAACGAAGTTTGAAGAAAATGAACAATTCTTTTAGGAGTCATATCAGATTATCTTAATTAAGCTTAATTTCCAGCACATTGGTGTATTAATCTCTTAATTTTTAAGTGTCTCAAAATTTTAATTTCTCAGTTTGTTATATTTCAGATTTTAAAGTTCTCATACTCTCGCATCGACAAATTCTTAGTAAAAATAATGAACATTCCAAAATACAACGAAAAAATTAAATTCCGGAGCGTTGTTAAAGGTGTCATGAAGTGCCTTGAAGAATGTTGAGGAATTCTGAACAATTCTGAAACTTTCGAAAAAAAGTTTGGAATTTGAAAAGTTCTGAAAAAAATTTCTTGGGAACCCCAAGTGATCATAAAAAAATGTTCAAGACATTTATGTTATTCCGAAGTATTGACACATTTTAAGCTGTTACGCAAAGTTTTGAGAAATTCTGAAGAGTTCTGATAAACAATAAAAATCTCTTAAAGAGTCCTTACGTGTATCCTGAATAATATTAAATTCTGAAAAATTTGGTAATTAATTCTGGCAAACCGGGAAGAGGATCTTGGAGTCTAGTAAAGATTCGTAAAGTATTTTGAAGTTCAAATTTTCAATACTTTTGAGGAAACAAAGAAGTTTGAAGAAAATGAACAATTCTATTAGGAGTCATATCAGATTATCTTAATTAAGCTTAATTTTCAGTATATCAGTGTATTAATCTCTTAATTTTTAAGTGTCCCAAAATTTTAATTTCTTAGTTTGCTATATTTTAGATTTTAAAGTTCTCAGGCTTTCAGATCGACGAATTCTTAGTAAAAATAATGAACATTCCACAATATAATGAAAAAAATTTAATTCCTGAGCGTTGTTAAAAGTGTCATGAAGTGCCTTTCTGAACAATCCTGAAACTTTCGAAGAAAAGTTTGGAATTTAAAAAGTCTTGAAAAAAATTTCTTGGGACCCCAAGTGATCCCCAAAAAAAGTTAAAGACATTAATTTATGTTATTACAAAGTATTGACACATCTTAAGCTGTTATGCAGAGTTTTGAGAAATTCTGAAGAGTTCTGATAAACAATAAAAATATCTTAAAGAGTCCTTACGTGTATCCTGAATAATATAAAATTCTGAAAAATTTGGTAATTAATTCTGGCAAACCTAGAAGAGAATCTTGGAGTCTAGTAAGGATTCGTAAAGTATTTTGGAGTTCAAATTTTCAATACTTTTGAGGAAACAAAGAAGTTTGAAGAAAATGAACAATTCTTTTAGGAGTCATATCAGATTATCTTAATTAAGCTGAATTTTCATTATATCAGTGTATTAATCTCTTAATTTTTAAGTGTCTCAAAATTTTAATTTCTCAGTTTGCTATATTTTAGATTTTAAAGTTCTCAGGCTTTCAGATCGGCGAATTCTTAGTAAAAATCATGAACATTACAAAATATAACAAAAAGATTAAAACCCTGAACGTCGTTAAAAGCGTTATAAAGTACCTTAAAGAATGTTGAGGAATTCTGAACAATCCTGAAGACTTTCGAAGAAAAGTTTGGAATTTGAAAAGTTCTGAAAAAAATTTCTTGGGACCCCAAGTGATCCCAAAAAAATGTTAAAGACATTTATGTTAATCCGAAGTATTGACACATCTTAAGCTGTTATGTAGAGTTTTGAGAAATTCTGAAGAGTTCTTATAAGCAATAAAAATCTCTTAAAGAGTCCTTACGTGTATCCTGAATAATATAAAATTCTGAAAAATTTGGTAATTAATTCTGGCAAACCTAGAAGAGAATCTTGGAGTCTAGTAAAGATTCGTAAAGTATTTTGGAGTTCAAATTTTCAATACTTTTGAAGAAACAAAGAAGTTTGAAGAAAATGAACAATTCTTTTAGGAGTCATATCAGATTATCTTAATTAAGCTTAATTTCCAGTATATCAGTGTATTAATCTCTTAATTTTTAAGTGTCCCAAAATTTTAATTTCTTAGTTTGTTATATTCTAGATTTTAAAGTTCGCAGGCTTTCGGATCGACGAATTCTTAGTAAAAATAATGAACATTCCAAAATATAACGAAAAAATTAAATTCCTGCGCGTTGCGTTGTTAAAAGTGTCATGAAGTGCCTTTCTGAACAATCCTGAAACTTTCGAAGAAAAGTTTGGAATTTAAAAAGTCTTGAAAAAAAATTTCTTGGGACCCTAAGTGATCCCCAAAAAACGTTAAAGACATTAATTTATGTTATTCCAAAGTATTGACACATCTTAAGCTGTTATGCAGAGTTTTGAGAAATTCTGAAGAGTTCTGATATACAATAAAAATCTCTTAAAGAGTCCTTACGTGTATCCTGAATAATATTAAATTCTGAAAAATTTGGTAATTAATTCTGGCAAACCGGAAAGAGGATCTTGGAATCTAGTAAAGATTCGTAAATTATTTGGGAGTTCACATTTTCAATACTTTTGAGGAAACAACGAAGTTTGAAGAAAATGAAGAATTATTTTAGGAGTCATATCAGATTATCTTAATTAAGCTACATTTCCAGTATATCGGTGTATTAATCTCTTAATTTTTAAGTGTCTCAAAATTTTAATTTCTTAGTTTGTTATATTTTAGATTTTAAAGTTCTCAGGCTTTCGGATCGACGAATTCTTAGTAAAAATAATGAACATTCCACAATATAATGAAAAAATTAAATTCCTGAGCGTTGTTAAAAGTGTCATGAAGTGCCTTTCTGAACAATCCTGAAACTTTCGAAGAAAAGTTTGGAATTTAAAAAGTCTTGAAAAAAATTTCTTGGGACCCCAAGTGATCCCCAAAAAACGTTAAAGACATTAATTTATGTTATTACAAAGTATTGACACATCTTAAGATGTTATGCAGAGTTTTGAGAAATTCTGAAGAGTTCTGATAAACAATAAAAATATCTTAAAGAGTCCTTACGTGTATCCTGAATAATATAAAATTCTGAAAAATTTGGTAATTAATTGGCAAACCTAGAAGAGAATCTTGGAGTCTAGTAAGGATTCGTAAAGTATTTTGGAGTTCACATTTTCAATACTTTTGAGGAAACAACGAAGTTTGAAGAAAATGAACAATTCTTTTAGGAGTCATATCAGATTATCTTAATTAACCTTAATTTCCAGCACATTGGTGTATTAATCTCTTAATTTTTAAGTGTCTCAAAATTTTAATTTCTCAGTTTGTTATATTTCAGATTTTAAAGTTCTCATACTCTCGCATCGACAAATTCTTAGTAAAAATAATGAACATTCCAAAATACAACGAAAAAATTAAATTCCGGAGCGTTGTTAAAGGTGTCATGAAGTGCCTTGAAGAATGTTGAGGAATTCTGAACAATTCTGAAACTTTCGAAAAAAAGTTTGGAATTTGAAAAGTTCTGAAAAAAATTTCTTGGGAACCCCAAGTGATCATAAAAAAATGTTCAAGACATTTATGTTATTCCGAAGTATTGACACATTTTAAGCTGTTACGCAAAGTTTTGAGAAATTCTGAAGAGTTCTGATAAACAATAAAAATCTCTTAAAGAGTCCTTACGTGTATCCTGAATAATATTAAATTCTGAAAAATTTGGTAATTAATTCTGGCAAACCGGGAAGAGGATCTTGGAGTCTAGTAAAGATTCGTAAAGTATTTTGAAGTTCAAATTTTCAATACTTTTGAGGAAACAAAGAAGTTTGAAGAAAATGAACAATTCTATTAGGAGTCATATCAGATTATCTTAATTAAGCTTAATTTTCAGTATATCAGTGTATTAATCTCTTAATTTTTAAGTGTCCCAAAATTTTAATTTCTTAGTTTGCTATATTTTAGATTTTAAAGTTCTCAGGCTTTCAGATCGACGAATTCTTAGTAAAAATAATGAACATTCCACAATATAATGAAAAAAATTTAATTCCTGAGCGTTGTTAAAAGTGTCATGAAGTGCCTTTCTGAACAATCCTGAAACTTTCGAAGAAAAGTTTGGAATTTAAAAAGTCTTGAAAAAAATTTCTTGGGACCCCAAGTGATCCCCAAAAAAAGTTAAAGACATTAATTTATGTTATTACAAAGTATTGACACATCTTAAGCTGTTATGCAGAGTTTTGAGAAATTCTGAAGAGTTCTGATAAACAATAAAAATATCTTAAAGAGTCCTTACGTGTATCCTGAATAATATAAAATTCTGAAAAATTTGGTAATTAATTCTGGCAAACCTAGAAGAGAATCTTGGAGTCTAGTAAAGATTCGTAAAGTATTTTGAAGTTCAAATTTTCAATACTTTTGAGGAAACAAAGAAGTTTGAAGAAAATGAACAATTCTATTAGGAGTCATATCAGATTATCTTAATTAAGCTTAATTTCCAGCATATCGGTGTATAATCTCTTAATTTTTAAGTGTCTCAAAATTTTAATTTCTTAGTTTGCTATATTTTAGATTTTAAAGTTCTCAGGCTTTCAGATCGGCGAATTCTTAGTAAAAATCATGAACATTACAAAATATAACAAAAAGATTAAAACCCTGAGCGTTGTTAAAAGCGTTATAAAGTACCTTAAAGAATGTTGAGGAATTCTGAACTGAACTGAAGCTGTTATGTAGAGTTTTGAGAAATTCTGAAGAGTTCTTATAAGCAATAAAAATCTGTTAAAGAGTCCTTACGTGTATCCTGAATAATATTAAATTCTGAAAAATTTGGTAATTAATTCTGGCAAACCGGGAAGAGGATCTTGGAGTCTAGTAAAGATTCATAAATTATTTGGGAGTTCACATTTTCAATACTTTTGAGAAAACAACGAAGTTTGAAGAAAATGAACAATTATTTTAGGAGTCATATCAGATTATCTTAATTAAGCTACATTTCCAGTATATCGGTGTTGTATTAATCTCTTAATTTTTAAGTGTCTCAAAATTTTAATTTCTTAGTTTGTTATATTTTAGATTTTAAAGTTCTCAGGCTTTCGGATCGGCGAATTCTTAGTAAAAATAATGAACATTCCAAAATATAACGAAAAAATTAAAATCCTGAGCGTTGTTAAAAGTGTCATGAAGTGCCTTGAAGAATGTTGAGGAATTCTGAACAATCCTGAAGACTTTCGAAGAAAAGTTTGGAATCTGAAAAGTTCTGAAAAAAATTTCTTGGGACCCCAAGTGATCCCAAAAAAATGTTAAAGACATTTATGTTAATCCGAAGTATTGACACATCTTAAGCTGTTATGTAGAGTTTTGAGAAGAGTCCTGAAAAATACTCATCATAAAGAGTCCTTGAGTGTATCCTGAATTATTATTTAAAACTTCCAAAAATTTGGTAATTCTGGGCAAACCTAGAAGAGGATCTTAAAGTCGAGTGAAGATTTGTAAAGTATTTTGGAGTTTTCAATACTTCTGAGAAAATAAACTATTTTGAAAGATAATAAAAAACTTAAATGAAATGAAAATTAAAAATTCTTTTGGGGCTCATATCTGATTCTGTCAATTTCTCAGTTTCTTAAGGTCTTCTGTTCTCAGGTTCTCAGTTCCTCGTTTGCTCATTTAACGGACACTCAGTTTATCAATTTCCCAGTTTCTCATTTTTCTAGCTTCTTTTATTCAGTTTTAAAATTTCACTTGCTAATTTTCGTTACTCCTTATAGTATCTCAGCTTTCCAGATTCTCAAAGTTTGGAGATTTCAGTTCACAGATTTCCTAATCTCCCATTTTCTGAGACCTTCACTGAAATTTCCAAATTCTTGGTTCCTCATCAATGTCACGCGTTACCCGTTTACAAATTTACACTTCATTTTTCATCAGTACAGTGTCAGGTTCAGTCAAATTAGGCAATCGTTCAAGGATTAATTTATTTTTGGTATCAGATATATGGGATTTGCATATTTCATATAATATGCTCTTTAGTGAGAATACATTATCTATATTTCGTATAAATTTCAAACTAGACGGAAACTCTGTTGAAGTTCAAGCGATTTTTTATGCACCGTAATCTTGTGAAATTTGCCATCTAAATGGTGGATGCGCCGGTTCAAATTTTGATGTTTATCAAAAATTATTGACTAAATATGGAACAAGAAATGCAATAACCAATCTCAACATCTTATCCAGGCGAGAAAAACCCAGCGCACCTTCGACCCAAATCACCTCTCCTATTGATCTCCGTCCGGATAGCTGACGATCCCGAAAAGATTTCTCAAACAAATTTTCCTCTATTCCGTGCACTTTAAAATGGAGCTTTCACCCAAATTGCAAAAAATTTCTTGTCCCAACTCAAATATACAAGTTGTCAGTAAAAAATTAGGGTTCCAACAGGAAACTAATGGATTGTCTCGAGCAATTGCCGCACCCTCTTTGCGAGTTCAAACTTTTTACACTCTCGACCCAAACTCGGTTATTTAGTTATGAATAATTATGGGCGTCTTCGAATTAATCACTGCGGAGTTTTTGCTCACATATTCCGCGAGGGGCGCTCGTAAAGGAGTTTATTTTGCGCATTACCGACATTATTGGACCGTCTCCTGTAGCGGAATATAAAATTTCAGGTAATAAAAGACTTCTTGAGAAGTGGATTTTATTGCGGATTTGTCCGTAACAAAGTGTCTAAAGTTGGGAAGTAAAATGTCGTCATCTTGCTGCAGTCGCTTTTATTTCGAGATCGGGAACACCACGGTTACAATGGTAGGAGTAATATTAGCATAAAGGAGAAAAACGAGTAGCGTAATGAGGTATAAAAACTACTTTACTATAAGCGTAGTTAGGGGAAAGGACGGTATATGTATCGTACGTTTTAATTAAGTACAAAGTTTTTATAAATTTAGGAAATAATATTCTGCAACAACTGATACAAACTCCTCGAAACGAATCAACAAATCTCCCAACTGTTGCAGCCCATATTTCAGCTTAAACAGCAACTTCCGGAGTAGTTTAACCGTCACGTCCGAGAGCATTTCATAAAACCGTCCAATTGCAACATTGAAGCTTGTCTCGATATTGTGTCATGTCGCGATTATATTTTTCTCTACGTAGGTTATTCCTTTCCGGCTTCCCATCTCGCGCGGATACCGCCATTTATTGAGTTTTAACCTCGAAGAGGGTCACTCGGATGCCCGTCTCGATAGGAAGTCGTTAAATTGAAATTTCATCTCTGCTGGAGTTGTTCATACGAGGATGTAAAAAGCGATCCAATATATCGGATTGAGTGCCAACAATGCAAACAAAGCAGTCGAATTTGACTCGATCTCCTAAATTAAAATCGACATCCATAACAGACCGAGCAAAAGACGCCACACTCCATTTCGACGACAGTAAATTTGCCGTAATACGAGTTTACTGTGATGTAAACGGGTTTTTAAAGTTACAGCAGGGTAAGCCGTGCACTTGGGACTGTTTAAAGTTGGCGTGAGTGTTGTACATATTGGTTTTTACTTTTACAATAAACAGAGATAAGCGAGCTCTCAAAAAACTCACATCCATGTTATTACATTCTTTGAATCGTTGTTTCAGCCGATAGCATCGTCTGTTATGGCGCATTAATAACGCTAAATTACTATTACAATTGCAAATGCACTTGATCGTATTACAGATGTAAATAAACATTTACAAGTCCGCGTTTGCGTGCCCGGGTCGAAATTATTAATTACTCCTAAGGGCGACAAGGAAGTTTACGAAGCCATTAATCAGTTCTGCTGACCAGAAAAACGCCAACAGTGATAGATAATTAGGTTTGGGGGACAATGGGAGAAAAGGTGGACTCCAGAGGGTGTTTTGAAAAAATTTTGTGTGCCGGCCCATCCGAAGACCTTTGGAACAATTGGAACTGAATGTCTGTATCTGCAGCCTTAATTTACTACACAAATAATTGCAGCAAAACTAATTTCGTCAAAAGCCCTCCCCGAAAAAACCGAACTAATTGGCTGCCATTGACTTTCGAGCGCAACGAAGACGTCAGCCTAATGCATTTCGCCATTAATCAGTTTAGGTATTTGCACAAAGTTATTAAATAAACATCGAGCTGAACTCGTCGGTGAATAATAACACCCCACAAATATCAAACAAATTAATTCCCCGCAAGCTAGCAAAATAACAGCAATAATCTCGTCAGTTGGGATAGATAATCCTCAAAGTAGTAAAATAAGGATGTTTAAGCATCTGCGTAGTTTAGCGTGAGGCCAACTCTGGCATTATTCAATCCTGCCCTCGGACTTAAGCTCGGACATCCGGATCTCTCTGGTCATTGTCCTGACTGCAACCTTTCACTTTAGTCCGTTCTGTAGATTATGTCGAATCATTTACTTGATGCGATTAAGCCGTTGAAAAATGTTTGATATATTGGATTACTGGCTTTACGGTGTCGGGGGTGAACTTGCCATTTGTATGACTTAAGATTTAATGGGACGCCCGTGTGTTTGTCGAGAAGTGAACCGTCAAAAATTGAGAACCAAGATAAATTTAGACATCCGTCTCTGCCAATATCCATAACAATCATAACGTCCCATTATTTAGTCGGTGGCTCCCATAAACCCATATTTAAGCGAAACTCGACCTTTGCATGCGTCACGAAACCGTATCAAACTAAACGTTTCGACCTTGCACGACCATCAGAAATCGCCTGAATACAGAACAGCTCCGACCAAAATCCACCCCTTGTTAGCGGTGGGTATGATAATTGAGCCTGATTGAGGTCTCACTGGTAACCGCAACGGAAGAAAGGGCTCCTGTCGATTCACACCGAATTCCGATTGATATATAACCCTTCGCAAATTAGCATCTGTATTTTCGCCCCAATAAAATTAAAAGGAAGCAACCGGGTATTACTTCTCGGCATAATAGGGTTAAACAGTTGGAAGATAACCAATGAAGGTAAGAGGATTAAAATAAGAAGGGACATGCAAAAGGAGCTCAACTTTGCAGAAAGTTCAAAAGGAATAATGAAGCGGGATGAAAAAAATTAACGCTTACCTTTCCGACTCCGGTGACTTCTTTTACGCCGATCCGGCGAAGGAGAGCGGGCGGCACCGGAGGTGGCGAACGCTGCAATACGCCGCAGAAACCTGACGAGTCGGTTTCTTCTGAATTGTAGCGTTTCCGGCGGTGCGGTGATGAGGAGAGGTTTAACTTTTGGGCGGCCCTGCAACGACAAGAATAGGTTAAAATTCACTTAACACATCAACTTTGTATTCACAGCTTCAGATCGTCTTAATAAATAATAACCTTTGTATGGGTCCCAATATCACAATATGGGGGGAGTTCCCCCGATCCCTGACTACAGCGGACAAAACTAATATCTATGCAGATGGAGACGTGACCGTTCTGATACCGAGGAACTAGTGAAGCAATCGTGGAGACGATAACAAACTTTATTGTTGTTAATAAGAGTTGATGTGTATTTCATAAACTTAGGAGGGATTTATATAATTAGGTTTTGGGAACATTTTTAAGAATGAAGTTGAATGAAAATATCACAAAGCTATAAACAAACAACGATTGCAACAGGAGGTTTAGTTTGATACTTTGTCGAAAATCCTAAAAATAATTCCTCCTGATCATTCTTTGTTTTTATTATTGGCATCTGCCAATTTATTGTAGTTGCTAAATCCTCAAAACTTCTCCTAATTCTCAAGATCGCAAATTTTCAAATTCTCATACTCTTAAGATAAAGTTCGCAGTCGGTTGCTTTCAACTTCTCGAGTTCTTTACGTTCCAGGTTTTAGGTTATATTATTTTCCCATATTTATATATTTTCATGCTTTTATTCTTATTTTCTCCTTTTTCATCATTGTTCTGCTCACGAACGCCAGTTTCCAATTTTTGGAGTCTCATCTTTATAAGCATCTATGCTTTGCATGCTTAAATCTTTTCAAGTTTTCAAGATTTCATTTTTCAATTTTTCGGATGTTTTTAAGTTCTCTAATTTGGCTGGAAGTTCTCTGGCTTTCAGTTAATTACGTTTTAAGATCTAAGATTATCAAATTGTCGGGTTCTTAATAACTTCAGAAATATACTCAGAATTTCATATTTTCAGGTTGTTAGTTTCCAAGAAAGTGTATATTAAATTGATAAAAAAAAATAAAAATAAAAATACTCTTGTTTATCGGAAAAAATATTTCAACTAACTGGTCTAAGCAAGTACCTTGGAGCGGCGCATCCACCATTAATGTTTTTTTTTTCATTGCTTACCGTTAACGGAGCTTATTATTTATTTTAAGGTTTCCTTATCAAGGAGGTTCCTAAAGGACTCAGATTTCCCAAATTCTAAGGTTCTTATGGTATTAGATTTAATTAGATTTCAGTTTTCAGGTTTGCACGGTTCCTCAAAATTTCAGCTTCCTCATATACCTAAGACTTTAAGCTTCCTCAAATTATCATGTTTCCTAGGTTCACAAATTTCGTCAAATTACATAAGTTCCTAGGTTTCTGAAAAGTCTTAGGTTACTCAAGTTTTCAAATTCATTAGGTGCCTCAATTTCTCAGGCTTCTGAAATTTTTAGTCTTCAAATTGATGATTTTTTGCACTGCTTAACGTTAACGGAGCCTATTATTTATTTTCAGGTTTCCCTATCATGCAGGTTCCTAAAGGACTCTAATTTTCCAACCTCTAAGGTTCTTCCGGTATACTAATTAGATTTCTCAAGTTGTCAGGTTTTCACGGTTCCTCAAAATCTCAGTTTTCCTCATATACCTGACATTTTAAGGTTCCTCAAATTCTCATGTTTCATAGGTTCACAAATTTCGTCAAATTACATAAGTTCCTAGGCTTCTGAAAAGTCTTAGGTTACTCAAGTTTTCAAATTCATTAGGTGCCTCAATTTCTCAGGCTTCTGAAATTTTTAGTCCTCAAATTGATGATTTTTTGCACTGCTTAACGTTAACGGAGTCTATTATTTATTTTCAGGTTTCCCTATCGTGCAGGTTCCTAAGGGACTCTAATTTCCCAAGCTCCAAGGTTCTTCCGGTATACTAATTAGATTTCTCAAGTTGTCAGGTTTTCACGGTTCCTCAAAATCTCAGTTTCCTCATATACCTAAGATTTTAAGGTTCCTCAAATTCTCATGTTTCTTAGGTTCACAAATTTCGTCAAATTACATAAGTTCCTAGGCTTCTGAAAAGTCTTAGGTTTACTCCTGTTTTCAAATTCATTAGATGCCTCAATTTATCAGGCTTCTGAAATTTTTAGTCCTCAAATTGATGATTTTTTGCAATGCTTAACGTTAACGGAGCCTATTATTTATTTTCAGGTTTCCCTATCGTGCAGGTTCCTAAGGGACTCTAATTTCCCAAGCTCCAAGGTTCTTCCGGCATACTAATTAGATTTCTCAAGTTGTCAGGTTTTCACGGTTCCTCAAAATCTCAGATTTCCTCATATACCTAAGATTTTAAGGTTCCTCAAATTCTCACGTTTCTTAGGTTCATAAATTTCGTCAAATTACATAAGTTCCTAGGCTTCTCAACAGTCTTAGGTTACTCAAGTTTTCAAATTCATTAGGTGCCTCAAATTCTTAGGCTTCTGAAATTTTTAGTCCTCAAATTGATGATTTTTTGCACTGATTAACGTTAACGGAGCCTATTATTTATTTTCAGGTTTCCCTAGCATGCAAGTTCCTAAAGGTCTCTAATTTCCCAACCTCTAAGGTTCTTCCGGTATACTAATTAGATTTATCAAGTTGTCAGGTTTTCACGGTTCCTCAAAATCTCAGTTTCCTCATATACCTAAGATTTTAAGGTTCCTCAAATTCTCATGTTTCATAGGTTCACAAATTTCGTCAAATTACATAAGTTCCTAGGCTTCTGAAAAGTCTTAGGTTACTCAAGTTTTCAAATTCATTAGGTGCCTCAATTTCTCAGGCTTCTGAAATTTTTAGTCCTCAAATTGATGATTTTTTGCACTGCTTAACGTTAACGGAGCCTATTATTTATTTTCAGGTTTCCCTATCGTGCAGGTTCCTAAGGGACTCTAATTTCTCAAGCTCCAAGGTTCTTCCGGTATACTAATTAGATTTCTCAAGTTCTCAGGTTTTCACGGTTCCTCAAAATCTCAGTTTCCTCATATACCTAAGATTTTAAGGTTCCTCAAATTCTCATGTTTCTTAGGTTCACAAATTTCGTCAAATTACATAAGTTCCTAGGCTTCTGAAAAGTCTTAGGTTACTCAAGTTTTCAAATTCATTAGGTGCCTCAATTTCTCAGGCTTCTGAAATTTTTAGTCCTCAAATTGATGATTTTTTGCACTGCTTAACGTTAACGGAGCCTATTATTTATTTTCAGGTTTCCCTATCGTGCAGGTTCCTAAGGGACTCTAATTTCTCAAGCTCCAAGGTTCTTCCGGTATACTAATTAGATTTCTCAAGTTCTCAGGTTTTCACGGTTCCTCAAAATCTCAGTTTCCTCATATACCTAAGATTTTAAGGTTCCTCAAATTCTCATGTTTCTTAGGTTCACAAATTTCGTCAAATTACATAAGTTCCTAGGCTTCTGAAAAGTCTTAGGTTACTCAAGTTTTCAAATTCATTAGGTGCCTCAATTTCTCAGGCTTCTGAAATTTTTAGTCCTCAAATTGATGATTTTTTGCAATGCTTAACGTTAACGGAGCCTATTATTTATTTTCAGGTTTCCCTATCATGCAGGTTCCTAAAAGACTCTAATTTCCCAAACTCCAAGGTTCTTCCGGCATACTAATTAGATTTCTCAAGTTGTCAGGTTTTCACAGTTCCTCAAAATCTCAGTTTCCTCATATACCTAAGATTTTAAGGTTCCTCAAATTCTCATGTTTCTTAGGTTCACAAATTTCGTCAAATTACATAAGTTCCTAGGCTTCTGAAAAGTCTTAAGTTACTCAAGTTTTCAAATTCATTAGGTGCCTCAACTTCTCAGGCTTCTGAAATTTTTAGTCCTCAAATTGATGATTTTTTGCACTGCTTAACGTTAACGGAGCATATTATTTATTTTCAGGTTTCCCTATCGTGCAGGTTCCTAAGGGACTCTAATTTCCCAAGCTCCAAAGTTCTTCCGGCATACTAATTAGATTTCTCAAGTTGTCAGGTTTTCACGGTTCCTCAAAATCTCAGTTTTCCTCATATACCTGAGATTTTAAGGTTCCTCAAATTCTCATGTTTCATAGGTTCACAAATTTCGTCAAATTACATAAGTTCCTAGGCTTCTGAAAAGTCTTAGGTTACTCAAGTTTTCAAATTCATTAGGTGCCTCAATTTCTCAGGCTTCTGAAATTTTTAGTCTTCAAATTGATGATTCTTTTTCACTGCTTAACGTTAAGGGAGCCTATTATTTATTTTCAGGTTTCCCTAGCATGCAGGTTCCTAAAGGACTCTAATTTCCCAAACTCTAAGGTTCTTCCGGTATACTAATTAGATTTCTCAAGTTGTCAGGTTTTCACGGTTCCTCAAAATCTCAGTTTCCTCATCTATCTAAGATTTTAAGATTCCTCAAATTCTCATGTTTCTTAGGTTCACAAATTTCGTCACATTACATACGTTCCTAGGCTTCTGAAAAGTCTTAGGTTACTCAAGTTTTCAAATTCATTAGATGCTTCAATTTCTCAGGCTTCTGAAATTTTTAGTCCTCAAATTGATGATTTTTGCACTGCTTAACGTTAACGGAGCCTATTATTTATCTTGAGGTTTCCCTATCATGCAGGTTTCTAAGGGACTCTAATTTCCCAAACTCTAAGGTTCTTCCGGTATACTAATTAGATTTCTCAAGTTTTCAGATTCCTCAAAATCTCAATTTTAAGGTTTCTCAAATTCCTATGTTTCTTAGGTTCATAAATTTTTCAAATTACATAAGTTCCTAGGCTTTTGAGAAGTCTTAGGTTACTCAAGTTTTCAAATTCATTAGCTGTCTCAATTTCTCAGGCTTCTGAAATTTTTAGTCCTCAAATTCCTCAGATTATCCCACTTCCTAGGTTGTTTATCCAATTCTCAAAATATGTTTTTCAATTCCTCATACCCACCGATTTCTTCAAATTCCTCAAGTTACAATTTTCATGTTTCTTATTCTCTCAGATTCTTGAACTTCTTCAGATTCCGCAACTTCTCGGGTACTTGATATCTCCAGGATCGTCAAGTTCTCAGATTTCTATAGATCTCAAGTTTCCAGGTTCTTAGATTCCTCAAGTTCTCAGGTTCCCTGCAATTTCAGGTTTCACGTTTTTAAATTCTCAGGTTCCTCAAGTTGTCAAGTCTCCCAGTTCGAAAGTTATGTTGCTCAGTCTCTCAAAAATCTCAGTTTTCCAAAATCTAAAACTCTTACAAGTTTTCCATCAAGTCTGAATTTCAGAATTTACACATTGCGGACTCAAGGACCCAAGTCCCTTAGGATAGTAACTTTTCCAAAATCAGGTTCGTCAAATTCTCAGGTTCATTGTTATTAAATTCCCAAGATTTCCAGGAACTCGGATTCTTTAACCCTTAACTGGGTGCTTGGGGTGTACAAAACACCCCAGTCTTAGAAATTTTCCTGCCATTTTCGTATTTGATTCCGATTATGTATTTTTCCAGAGATTAAAGTTGTTATTTAGCTGTCAAAGTGGTCTAAGGCCTCTTGAGTATTCCGAGCATATTGTTTTGTTTTTATTATTAATAATTATATTGAATTGTTTTTAATAATTAACAATGTTTACAATTATTATTTGCCGTTAGTTTATTACGATCCAAGGCCAGAAAGTGGGACATTCAGATGCTACGCGCAGGCCACAAAAGCGGCACCGACTATCGACTATGCGATTCAGCAAAATTGTACTCTAAGTCATTAGATATTTATAATTTAAATTAGGTACAACATTTTCAATATGTAATATTCTTTAGTGCACCGAATGCCTTAAAGTGCAGTTATGGCCAAAATACTCCACCAAATATATGTTCATTTGAACACCCGTTATTTTGTGCTTGCAACACATAATAAATCGATCTGTTTTGCCGAAGCGTCCGTTCACATAATTAATTTCGGAGCAACAAAATACTTTTCAAAGAAATATCGTACGTCGGAAGCTGCAGTAAATTTGGATTTTTTGCAAAGTTAAAAAAATATATAGAAATTACCAAAAATCCCTGGAAGGAACTTTTGAAATAATGTTGTGGATTTTCGATCGACTTCAGGACTCCGAAAAAGCTTTGGGAAATATTAAATTTGATGTGTTAACTTCTTAAAAAAATAAGAGAAACAAAAGATTTCAAACAACAAAAAAGATCTGGCTGGTAAAATTCAAAAGTTATATTATGAGAATATAGCGTTGAAAAAATTTCGATCGCCATCCCCTCAAATTGAATATTTTGTACATTCCGTGTAATTTTCGGTAGGAATGTGGCACGCGAAATATTCATTTTATTCATGCTCCCGGAAAATCGTTACTCGTTCCTAAATTAAATGTTAACAATTATTTTTCACAACACAATCGGTATACATACTTCGAACAAAAATTGCAGACTAGTTATTTCTGCCGTAAATTCATCATTTTCCTATCTATCCGCATATGATTTCAATCTGGAAACTTTAAGATTTTGTCAGAACGTCTATCGTACATCACCGAGATCCGGCAGCGATCCGTAAAATAGCACGTCTCCACAACTTCTCCAATCTCGGGGATCGTCGTCAATGCGGATACTCCAGTTTAGCCCGAATTCCAGCCCATATTCTCATAAAAAAATCGGATCAAACCGAGTCAATAATTCCTAGATGCGACTATCACAATATTTTTTCTTTCACTGTCTGGGATTGTAATTTTTCCGTCGTCGCGGCCATAAGAAAGCCGCATTCCCACAATTGCATCACGTCGTTGAAACACATATCGATGTAATAAAACAATTTTATGCTTGTATCCAAATTTAAAGCGAGGGGCCGGCCCAATATCTCAGAGTTAAGTTGTGAATTTTCATTCAAGTTTTTTTTAATTCAATCTAAATCTGTCAGTGGTATATTTATGTAGCCATAGATTTCCGTTCCCAGGGTACATTTTGTATGCATGCAATAAAACAATCCAGAGCCGTTATGTATGCAACCAAATTTAAAACAAATGGCTCAATTTCTCTGCGTTAACCGCGCGTCGAGACCTGTGACTAATTCCACAACCTCAACATCACCTTGTTGAATTGTTTTGAATAATGGAGAAAAGGGTCTTGCACATGAAGGAACTCCGGTTTGGTTGGGGCTGGAGTGAGCGATCCATCACTCGAAGTGACACTATCACCACCTGAATCGAAGACACGTGGCAGGAAAAATTTCGGTGCACCGTCAAAATAATGCACTCAAATCCACTGCCGCACTCCCTCTAAAAATAAAAGCAGTCCGTGTTTGTTCGCTTGGATCTAGGGGATTTATTACTGGATTATGATAATTTGGATAATTACAGAGAATTATTCAGTGTTGCCGATTTTATTGTCGGTGTAATTTATGTATGGAGGGTTTCGCTGCGCCGTTTTGTATCGAGAAATTTACATTGCATTTAGGAGGTTTCGAGCGGTAATTAAACGAAAATGGACCGGCACTGCTTAATGTTGAAAAGCAGTAATGCCGTTAATTAATTTTCTAATTAAAGGTATGTCGATGAATGCAACATTATTACGCCAGTGGTGCAGCTAATACACCTTTAACGAGATTTTGATATGATGAAATGGCGGAAATTCAACACCACACGTTCGGTATTTATCAAATTAGAACCAGGAGGCAGCGCTTTGCCGCAACTTCCAAATGAGGAGGATTGCATTAAAAAACTTAAAAAGTACAACGTGTAGATTCAGTCGACTTCCTTTATTTGTATTCACACAACTAGAAACTTTAAGTCTGTCTTTAAATGGGCGCTTCAAACTTTTTTTGAAGTTCGATTGTAATTACACACAGACTATTACAATTCCCCGTTTCGATTATGTAAATATTAAAAGACGCTTTGTGCACTTTGCAGAAACTATTAATTTACAATCCACACGTTCACATTATTTTACTACTTACTGCCGTGACCGTGTAATAAAGAAATGACGTTAAAGCCAGCTTACGTTCTAAAACTGAGGCCCACTCTTAAACCTGAATTTTATCTACACATACTCCAGTTTTATTCTAAATTATTAGCGGCAACTGTAAACTGACAAAATCGTGTGTACTACTCTAATTTTTCCTTTCCTCATCCGCGCGTGAAATATTAAAAGACCACTTTCGCACTTGCAATTTAATCAAGTTGTTTGCGCTGCGCGAGTTTATTGTCTACTATCCAATTTGCAAGAACGAGTAGTCGAAACAAAGCACATGCAAATACGTTCATTACACAAGAAAAAACTCGAACAACGTGAGAGTTATTTCGGCGTAATTTATTTACTTTGTCATTTTCAAGTTTGCGGTTATTTATTTAAAGAATTCAAGAATGTTTGGCCCTTTTAGCTGGACCTTTGTTCGCTAACGGACAAATGGAATTTGTTAATTAATTAGGAGCCTTCATGCGTTCACTTAACGAGGTAATGTCATAATGGGCGATTTTATTACTGAATCTGGATGGCTCTTCCCATAGTGTGTTTTATCAAAAATGTGGCGATCGTGACGGGAAAATCTCGGGAGAAATAAAGGCTGCGCACTGCTATTATAAAAGCGCCGTGCACGTAACAAGCTCCATGAATAAAAAATACTTACTGTTTACGTAATTTCTGAACGATAATAAATGAATGGGATTTTGTAGACTCGATCGATCATGATCACTGCGAGAAAAAATAGGAAAAGTTTAAATACTACCGTTTACGCGTCGAAACCTCCCAACTACATCCATCTTTCAATTTCTCTGACATTTCCAGTCATATTGGGGATAAAGTTGCCGACAAGTTCGCTAAGTGAACCACGTTAAGTCGAGACCGATGAAAATTGCTCCGTTATGAATTTAACATGACACGAAATCGATCGCACCGAACGAAAAACTCGCCGAAATTAACTCAAAAAAATAAACGCGTAAGTGCAAAGTAAAAGTCTTCCAGGATTTTCCAATTTCACAGACGCCTGCTTCCGGAACGAACGAACCACGTGACGAGGGGGTTGTAGTCTCCCTTCCACGAGTCGTGACGTCCATACGTAAGCCTGTTTGTGCAGGACTCTACCAAAATATTGCCGTTTCCACACTGGCTAATGTGTTATTGCTGCGGCTTTGTGTTCCCAGCTATGCGAACTTCTGGAATAACACAACTGCGAATTTTCAATTTCCTGCGAGAATTTTCGAAAACGAGCCTTTACGAGGCGGCCGACCGGAAACGGTGGCTATTTGTGTTTAATTGTGACGACGGGGCGGTGGTGTCAGGAAGAGTTGTTTGTTGGGGAATTGGGGGCAATAAAATCAAAAACATGCTGGATGTGGGTGAGTTAAAGTGTGCAAGTATTTCACAACGCGCGCCCTTCAGCGGAATTTATCCCGCTGATGTGTTCACTGTTATGATATTTGCACCCCTTGACATGAACGTAAGAATTAAAATGTATTTTTTTACCTAATAGGTACTACTAATTGTATAATTTTGGGAACACCCAATTATTGTTTAAGTAGTTCTACTGAATTACCAAAAAAGGGTTTTGAATTTTAAAAGAAAAAGTTTTAATTTGGAAATAGGTTCTTAGGTTCCTCAAGTTCTCAGGTTCCCTACGAACTCAAGTTTTCCCAGATTTCACGTTTTTAAATTCTCAGGTTCCTCAAGTTCGAAAGTTGTGTTCATCAGTTTCTCAAAAATCTCAAAGTTCTCCAAAATGTTAAGCTCTTACAAATTAGGGTTATCAAGTTTAGAATTTCACATAGCAGTTTTTACAGATTGTAAAAGGGAAGTTTAAAAATTTCTCAGGTTCTTAGGTTACTGAATATTTCAAGTCCCTTAGGATCTTATTTTCTCCACAATCAGGTTCGTCAAATTCTTCCAGTTCTCAAAATATATTCTAGAAAAATAACCCGCACAATACTTGAAGAACTCCAAGAGGCATTTTTTAATGAATGCAAGGCAATAACCTTTCAGATGTTTCTCGTTTGCATTTCAAATTTTGAAATTGAAATGGAGAGTTAACACCTGCATTGAAGCTGGTGGAGAACACTTTGAACATTTGCTCTAATTCTCAATAAACCTACATTCTTTGTTAATGTTTTATTTTCTTTAAATTAAAACAATTTTACATGAGAAATCTAAACGTCACGTTGCTCACAGCATAACCTAAAATTTTACTGTCAGTCAATTTGCAGACTGGACCATTGCATAAAAAATTACCCGCCTACTCTAATAAATTTATAATTTAAATGATCTCATGGTATGACACATCAGCGTCGGATTTTTCTTCTTGTATTTTGCGATATTAAAAGTATATGAAGTATTCACAGGCAGTCCCTTTCAGATAGAAAGAGAAGTAAGAAGAATTTCAACAGAATGTTTCGAAACTGGTCGCGATAAAAAAAAGAATACTTCTGGAATTCCGCTTTCAAAAAGAATTTGCAAATCAAAATTCACCAATGGAATTCAAACAATGAATACTAAAAAATACAGGGGTGAACCTATTCCGAAAATTTGTATGTAGCAGTACGTCCCCAATTTCTAGAAAAAAATACTTGACATCTAACCCTGTTTACCGCACACGCCACTATTATGAACCTGAAGATTTCACGGCCGCAAAAAATTCAAGAACACGCAAAAAGTTAAACAGACGACTTTCTTCAAATTCCTCAAGTTACAAGAGTCTGAGAATTTTCATGTTTCTTATTCTCTCAGACTCTTTCAGTTCTTCAGATTCCGCAAGTTCTCGGGTATTTGATGTCCACAGGTTCCTCAAGTTCTCAAGTTCCCAAGTTCCTAGGTTCCTCAAGTTCTCAGGTTCCCCACGATCTCAGGCTTTCCAGGATTTCACGTTTTAAAATTCTCAGGTTCCTCAAATTGTCAAGTCTCCCAGTTTGAATGATATGTTCCTCAGTCTCTCAAAAATCTGAAAGTTTTCCAAAATCTCAAGCTCTTACAAATTAGGTTCATTAAGTTTAGAATTTCAGAATTTTCACATAGCAGCTTTTACAGATTGTAAGAGGGAAGTTTAAAAAGTTCTCAGATTCTTCAAGTGCTCAAGTCCCTTATGATCTTAGCTTTTCCAAAGTCAGGTTCGTCAAATTCTCAAGTTCTTCCAGTTCTCAAAAGTTTGAATTTGGAAACAAAATGAAATATACAGGGTGTTTCATAAGTAAACGGTTATGAATATCAATGATAAGAGAAATATATTGGGAAGTTTTTTATTTTCTAAAACGTCTGGTTTAAAAATGCCGATTGTTTTAAATGGACCAACAGAAAGACAGAAAATGAATTTGCACTAAAAAATATATGAAGTTATCGATGTTAGACCATGGTGAGACATTTGTCAAGTGTGACGTTTACTCAGTGGCGTTTTATTATTATTACAAATTTGTCTTGTAGTGTTTTACGAAAAAATTTAAATTTTTCAGAAAAAACTGCAGAATAACGTTTCTTTAGCTTCTACGAGTTAGCGTATTAAGTATTGCCGTTTACTTACGAAACACCCCGTATATGTGTTTTAAAAATAATTGTAAAAAAATGGCCAAAATTTAAAGTTGCAAGAGATATGTGACACATGAGTGGCGTTTTTTTTTATTTTGCGATATTAAAAGTATACGAAGTATTCACAGGCAGTCCCATTCACATTTAAAGGGAAGTAAGAAGAATTTGGTCACGACATAAAAAAAATTAATCCTTTTGGAAATCCACTCTCAAAAAAGATCTGCAAATCAAAATTTACCAGTATTGTATAAATATAAAAAAAAATACTTGACATCTAACCCTGTGTACCGCACACGCCACTACTTCTCGGGTTCTTAGGTTACCCAAGGTCTCAAGTCCCTTAGGATCTTAGCTTTTCCACAATCAGGTTCATCTAATTCTTCCAGTTCTCAAAAGTTTGAATTTGGAAAGAGAACGAAATATCAATGTGTTTTAAAAAAACTTGTGAAAAAATGGACTAAATTTGAAGTTGCAAGAGATATATCGTGCGATCATTTAAATTATAAATTATAGTAGGCTGTGAAATTTAAATTAGGTTGGCACTATTAACTGTTGACAATTTGGTTTAATATTTGAATGTCAAATGTGTCAAAGTGACTTAAAAAACGGCAACATAATGGTAAATGAAAGTATTCTATAGAACGGATATATTCTATAAAAATAACCCGCACAATACTTGAAGAACTCCAATTATTAATGCATGCAAGGCAATAACCTTTCAGACGTTTTGCATTTGCATTTGAAAATATGAAATGGAGAGTTAACACCTGCATTGAAGTATTCACAGGCAGTCACTTTCAGATAGAAAGGGAAGTAAGAAGAATTTCAACAGAAAGTTCCGAAAACGGTCACGACAAAAAAAAGTTATCCTTTTGGAATTCCGCTTTCAAAAAGGATCTGCAAATCAAAATGTACCAGTGGAATTCAAACAATGAATACCAAAAAATACAGGGGTGAACCTATTCCAAAAATTTGTATGTAGCAGTACGTCCCCAATTTCTAGAAAAAATACTTGACATCTAACCCTGTTTACAGCACACGCCACTATTACGAACGTGAAGATTTCACGGCCGCAAAAAATTAAATAATACGCAAAAAGTTAAACAGACGATTTCATCGATTCATGTTGTATTATCGGTTGAGAGAGGCCTCCCTGGTTTTTTTCAATTTTTTTTTTTGTAGAGCCGTTTCCGACATACCGATTCTTCAAAAAAGAAGGTATTGTTTTTTTAAATGTCCATAACTTTGTGAAAAATCAGCCGATTTGGACGTTCTTTTTATAAATTTTTCCTTTTAGAAAAAATATATCGAAAAAATTTTCTAAACCGTATTTCTATAAGATTTTCAAGTTTTTAATATAAAATGTTGATTTCCAAAAAACACGTACTGATCAATTTTCTTGAATTTTTTTTTTTTTGAATATAATAAGTTCAAATAATCCAACGCAATTTTCATTACCGACAGTAGTCAAGGGTTGAAATTGAAAAGTGCCCACTTTTGAACAGATACATTTATAGGGTGTTACTATTTGCACCACAATTGTTTAAACAAAAACCTGGAAATTTAAAAATTTGAAAAAAAAAGATCCCATCGTTATCCCATTATCGGTACAGGCCTAAAAGTTGCGGACTGAGAAAAAAAATGTTTCGATATATTTTTTCTAAAAGAAAAATTTTAGAAAAAGAACGTCCGAATCGGCCGATTTTTCACAAAGTTATGGGCATTTAAAAAAAATTACCTTCTTTTTTGAAGAATCGGTATCTCGGAAACCACTACAAAAAAAATTGAAAAAAAAAAACGGGGAGGCCTCTCTGAACCGATACTACAACATAAAAAAAAACGAAAAAAATCGGAGTTGTAAAAGGCAAATAGTGTCCGATTTGGCGTGGAATGCCCCATATATACGTGCAATAAATTTAGGGAGTAATACAAGAAAATAGGGTGAACCCATTCCGAAAATTTGTATCTAGCAATACGTCCCCAATTTCTAAAAAAAAAAATACTTGACATCTAACCCTGTTTACCGCACACGCCACTATGATGATTCTTAAGATTTCACGGCCGCAAAAAAAATAACAGACGATTTTACCGAGTTCTTCAAATTCCTCAAATGACAAGACTGAAAATTTTCATGTTTCTTATTCTCTCAGATTCTCCTCAAGTTGTCAAATTTCTCAGTTCCCAGCTTCTTAGGTTCCTCAAGTTCTCAGGTTCCCCACGATCTCAGGCTTTCCAAGATTTCACGTTTTTAAATTCTCAGGTTCCTCAAATTGTCAAGTCTCCCAGTTCGAAAGTTACGTTCCTCAGTCTATCAAAAATCTCAAAGTTTTCCAAAATCTCAAGCTGTTACAAATTAGGGTCATCAATTTTAGAATATCAGAATTTACACATAGCAGCTTTTACATATTGTAAGTAAAGAAGGAAGTTTAAAAAGTTCTCAGGTTCTTAGGTTACTCAAGGTCTCAAGACCCTTAGGATCTTAGTGTTCCCAAAATCAGGTTCGTCAAATTCTCAAGTTCTTCCAGTTCTCAAAAATTTTAATTTGGGAACAAAACGAAATAGCCATGTGTTTTAAAAATAATTGTAATAAAATGGCCAAAATTTAAAGTTGTAAGAGATATATGACACACCAGTGGCGGATTCTTTTTCTGTATTTTGCGATATTAAAATTATACGAAAAAAAAAAGAATCCTTTTGGAATTCCGTTTTCAAAAAAGATCTGCAAATTTACCAGTGGAATTCAAACAATGAATACTAAAAAATACAGGTAAAATTACACACGTGCAATAAATTTAGGGAGTAATAAAGAAAAATAGGGCGAACCCATTCCGAAAATTTGTATGTAGGAATACGACCCCAATTTCTCGAAAAAAATACTTGACATCTAACCCTGTTTACCGCATACGCCACTATTATGAACCTGAAGATTTCACTGCCGCAAAAATTATATTATTTAATTAAAAAATTAAATAACACGATTTTGTCCGTCTCTTTCAATGCAGTCGATCTATTTGTTTATATAAAATTAAATAGTCACCTGTTATATGGATAGATTACCGCAGGTGCAAAAATAGTTCCTTCTCGTTGAATTTCTGCGAAAAGAGGGCCTAAAATATTTGCGAACTTGACGATATAAACCCGAATTATAATTAGCCTTGTTGATTCATTATCATCATTTAAACGACTTCAAACGTCGCTGAAACTCCTTAATTGCCACATTGTCGAATCAATCATCTTAACAAAGTCTCCGGAATGGTCCGACGAATCTTAATGGCTTAAATAATTAAAACCCCAGTTAGTGTAAACGTATAAAGGAGCTAATTAAAGTGAAAATATTTGATATTCCTCGACTCTACTTTTGTACGAAGTCAGGTCGAAATATCGACGCTGTTTTTGTTCCATAACTGTGCCGAAACGCCATTGTGCCCTTATTGTATCAAATGTAGGGTTAATTAGGCGCAAATTAATTATAAAACTTGTGTTCATTGTGCCGGCATGCTATAGAAAAGTAAGTAAGTAAGTAAGTACAGCGGGGTGAAAATGCAACAATGCCCCGAAAACAACACGGAAAAACCTCCGAAACTTAGGAGGCAAATTGGGGCAAAAAACGCAATACGTTAATAAGAAAAGGGTTGGGGTTTTTGCTCATATCCCTAAATAAATCAGCAGAGACGCCCTAATGGCCGGGCTGAAATCAACCTATTTCGTGCCTGTTTCTTAATCAAAACCATTAATTTACGAGCGTGAGGGTTTTTGTCCGTTTTTGCTTATTTTCATGTTTGCTCAAGTTACATGCTACGACCGCTATAAAGTATTCTTACTGTCAGCGGCCTCCTGACAAATGGAATTCTTGCATAATCTGCATAAAGACAAGGATTTATTTTTGGAAAAAATACATGAACGCTATATTTACTGCACAGAGCGCAGAACGGGGTTTATCTATGGATTTCCGCGCTCTCTAAATTATGTGCTTACATGTACTTGTCGTCGATTTGGACGTTAATTAAATTCGTCCTGCCCAAATAAGCGATGTTGCACCCGACCAAAATTTTATACATTTGAAAGCCTGATTTACGACCGACTCGGAACGTATCAATTCGATCACTTAAACAGGTGTTCGACGTCGTCATATTTAAAAGCTTCCAGAAATCGGTTCCAAATGTCGATGTCGACAAGCTCTCGCAAATTACGACCACGCCTCCGATGAGAAGTGTGTATTAACCTATTAATATTCAATGCTTAATCCTGCATCGTAATAATAATAATGTTTGAACGACCGTTTAATCATACGGTAATAACATGTTTATTTTCGCATAAATTATGCAAGCCGTAACTCTCGCCCGTCGAGTTATGAAATTCAATTTGAGATTTGATTGGCTCTAATCAGGCTGGTAATGAACGTAATGCAATGGGTGTTCAAAAGTTATCGATACGAGGATATTATTTTGATTCCTGAAAATTTTTTGTTCCTAAATGTTGTCGATTTTTTTTTTTCGCTTCAAATTTATCTTTCCAGAAATGTGAGATTTATATACACACATATAACAGGATTTTGAAATCTTAACAAAAGATTCAATCCGTTCCTGTATTATTTTTTTATGTCACAATTTTCCGCTTTTAAACAAAATGCAACGGGCGAATAAAAGTTAAAAAAACTACACGGACGTCCTGGTAAGACTCGAAAGTAATACACTTTTAAGCTAATTAAGTGGAAGCTCTAGAATAGCATGACTATGTAAAAGAAAGAATATTTTTCAACTGCGATGAAAAGTCAGATATGTTCCTATGAATGACCTACATTTGGAGGATTCCAGAAATCGAAAATGCTGCGTTCCGTAAATACCACAAATATTCTACCTGGGATGAATATAGGGCTCAAGTTCATCCAAACACACGTAACCTCATAACACGCTTCAGATCTCGATATAGCTTTCAAAAACATACGCATTCACATCCTTCTTATTATGTAAATTTCAATTCAATATCGCATTACTTTCCCTTGACAAGTTGCCTAATCTCCATTAAAAAGATTGGAAACTCAAATTAAACCGGCTCATTAGGCCATTCCTGCCGACGAAGACACAGTCCCTCCCTTGTCATCTCCATTCGATGACGATTGATATGCAACAGCATTCACTCCTCACTACTCGGATTCACTTCCTGTTGAAATTGACGTCAGCAGCATCCCCGCGGTATCTCTCTCGACTCAAAGCAATGATAATGCAGCATAAGGAGCATGAATATTTTCCCCGCGTAATCTCGTGCATTTCAGATATCGAGATGGCGACGGCGGGTAGGTGCGAACCATGCATCAAAGGAGGCGACGTAATAGGGGTAGGAAGGGGTCCGAGCAGTGGTAGAAACATCGGCGGAACTTTGCATAATGTCGGCGGAGACAGCAGAGGCCTGCCGGCTATAAATCACCACAGCTGCACTGCTGATTCTTACGCTCGTGCCGTTCGTTCTTGGTTCTTGCTGAAAACGTCGAAACTTTCTTTTTCCTCTTCTCTCGACAATATGACGCAACAATTTAATTGCGTTCCGGACGAAAAAATGCAGATTCGAAACGGGGAAAATCGAAATCTAAACGCTGGGGAGATGCGTGGAGCGATCCTGAAAGGATTGGGGGTTGTAAGTTTGTTTTCTGGCGTTTTTCAGCCAAGTGCTCCCGGATCCTGCGGGATGCCTTTCAAGGGGCGTTGGCTCAATGTGCGATTTGAGAAATGCAGGAAACGACCGAGCATCAGATATCGAGTATTGATAAATAATTAACAAAATTTCTACGTAACAGGTGACTACTTAATCTTGAAATAAATAGATTGGCACCATTCAATAATTGGCAACCCTGCCCGTTGACAGCTTGACAGATCTTGATTATATTTTTAGGTTAGGGTAAAGTGATGATTGATAGATTGATCCGATAGCATTGAATTTTTCTGACGTTTAGTTTCTTGTAATATTTCAAACTTTACAAGAAAAATACATCAAGAAATAGTCTCGTGGCATCCAATTGGAAAATTTTGACTTTTAAGTGTAGATGATAAATGATTTACCAAAAGATCTTGGACTCAAGAGTCCCAGTTCTAGAGAGTAAGCCTTATCCGAATTTTAAAAATATAAAAAGGACCTACAGCATCAAATTACTGCACACATTCAAATTAATACTAGAAGCATTAGCCACTTTACATATCTAGGAGCACCAAAACGGTCGTTTCGACCACTGAGTGCATTAAGTAGTTTAGACTTTTGAAAAAGTTTTGTATATTACTTTAATGCAACAATAAGTTTTGTAAAAATATTTCACTTGTGTACATGACCTGCACACAAATGGAACCGGGATTTGGTAATTTCAAATTGGCACAAACTGCACATTTTTTTAATTTATTAGAATTAACATAATCTTTAGCTTTGAATCTACAGGGTGTATCAAAAAGTTCGCATTACCTCCTCAAAATGGTATAATAGGGATCCTACCAATACCCAAACCGTTTATAACATAACATGCCACGAGCAGCAAATCGATAAAATTGACCAATAAAATCCCTCCAGTAATGTTGATCCATCCGTAACAAATATATTGAAAATTTATAAAGGGTTCTAATTGGCCAGTTTACTTTATGAATTGTTCAAAAGCTATGAGGCCCAAAAAAAGAAGAGTTGGTGCACACCTTTTGATTCACCCTGTATAACAGAAGGGTCAAATTTTAGTACTTCAAAGTCAAGGTAAACATACTGCTGTACGAACTGCAATGTATCTTTTCTTTATAATGAGAATACGAGTACGTAGTTCTAATCGTATATTAAATACAATTACTAAATAATCAGTGTTACAGTGGAGCTCACAAACCGTTATAATAAATAATTACTTCGTGCGATATGGAGAGACTACTCCATGTACATAACAAGGTAAAAAAACAAGCTAAAAATGTTCAATAAATTAAACGTAAATAAATAATAAATATTAATTGTAAATTAAAACTTACAGTAGGTCTAGAATATAAAAATCACAGCATATATGCATTGGGAAATAATCTTGTTAGCAACTCGTTCAAAATGGGTTTCACACACGGTTTTGCACACAGTTAAACTTTTACTCCATAAAACCTTATTTCCCTATTCTTATTCTTCAATCTTTATTTCAAATTTTTTTATACATAATGTTCTAACTGTCTGTACAGAAGAAATCTCTGTGAAGTTAGAAGATAATTTTGAGTTTTTTTTTTTTGTAAATTAATTGTCAGTAAATAAATCTACTGGGTCTGGTAATTGGTTCAGTAAACATAGAGAACATGTAAAGAACACTGAAATAAAAATGACAATCGAATTAAACCAATTACATACTTTAAAATAAATATTCTAGAATATCAAATAAAAAAACAGCATACTACAACGCATGCGTTGGATATTGTGGGATTGGCTGCGAAGGTTACTTACGGAGTCGAAAAATTAGAATTAATTGTTCCGAACACTTAACACAGGTGATTTTTTAGATATTAGAATGTGTTATGATTACAATAAAATATATATTCCATGTACCTTTTCCTCTTTTTTGAGTGGTGGTCTAAGGAAAAGCATAGTGTACAACACGTGCTGAAGGATATTTCAGCGCTAGTTCAAAAGCTATGAGGCCCAAACAAAAAGTAAAAGTGAATTGAATGTCCGGAAAGCTCAAGGAAAATAGTTCAGAAGAGTTAGTGCACACCTTTTGATGCCCTGTATAAAGTAAACATATTACTGTACGAACAGCAATGTAACTTTTCATTATAATGAAAATACGAGTACGTAGCTCTAATCGTATATTAAATACAATTACTAAATAATCAGTGTTACAGTGGAGCTCATAAAATAATAAATCATAACTTCGTGCTGTATAGAAGGACTACTTTTAAATATGTCCAATAAATTAAATGTAAATAAATAGTAATAATTAATGGTAAATTAAAACTTACAGTAGGTCTAGAATATAAAAATTACAGAATATATGCATTGGGAAATAATCTTGTTAGCAACTCGTTCAAAATGGGTCTCACACACGGCTAAACACGGTTTCACACACAGTTAAACTTTTACTTCATAAAACCTGTTTAAAATCTTTATTTCGAAATGTTTTATACATAATATTTTAATCGTCTGTACAGCAGAAATGTATGTGTAGTTAGAGACTATTTAATAGAAGGAACATTTGTAAGCACCAAGTACTTATACAGTTTTTTTTTTCTAAATTAATTGTCAGTAAATATATCTTCTGGGTCTGGTAATTGGTTTAGTAGACATAGAAAACATGTAAAAATACATAATCTCCGAATATTAGAAAATAAGAAAAAGATTTATTTTTAATCTTGCAGCACTGAAATAAAAATGAGAATGGGATTAAACCAATTACTTTAAAATAAATATTATACAATTTCGAATAAAAAACACAGCATGCTCGACACTGTTGGATATTGCCCGTGGGATTGGCTGTGAAGGTTACATACGGAGTCAAAATAACAAAACATATGCATTGGGAAATAATCTTGTTAGTAACTCGTTCAAAATGGTTTCACATACGGTTTCACACACAGCTAAACTTTTACTTCATAAAACCTTATTTTAATATTCTTATTCTGCAATCTTTATTTCGAAATTTTTTATACATAATGTTGTAACTGTCTGTTCAGAAGAAATCTTTGTGTTGTTAGAAGAGAATTTTAATTTTCAAAGACTATTTAATAGAAGGAACATTTGTAAGCACCAAGAACTTAAACAGTTTTTTTTTTATTAATTGCCAGTAAATTAATCTCCTGGGTCTGATAATTGGTTTAGTAACCATAGAGAACATAATAAAATAAATACATAACCTTCAAATATTAGAAAATAAGAAAAGGTTTATTTTTAATTTTGCAGCACTGAAATAAAAATGAAAATCGGATTAAACCAATTACGTACTTTAAAATAAAGATTCTATATCAAATAAAAAAAAACATAGCATACTACAACGCATGCGTTGGATATTGTGGGATTGGCTGCGAAGTTTACTTACGGAGTCGAAGAATTAGAATTAATTGTTCCGATCACTTAACACAGGTGATTTTTTATATATTAGAATGTGTTATGATTACAATAAAATATATATTCCATGTACCTTTTCCTCTTTTTGAGTGGTGGTCGAAGGAAAAGCATAGTGTACAATACGTGCTGAAGGATATTTCAGCGCTAGTTCAAAAGCTATGAGGCCCAAAGAAAAAGTAAAAGTGAATTGAATGTCCGGAAAGCTCAAGGAAAATAGTTCAGAAGAGTTAGTGCACACCTTTTGATGCCCTGTATAAAGTAAACATATTACTGTACGAACAGCAATGTAACTTTTCATTATAATGAAAATACGAGTACGTAGTTCTAATCGTATATTAAATACAATTACTAAATAATCAGTGTTACAGTGGAGCTCATAAAATAATAGATCATAACTTCGTGCTGTAAAGAAGGACTACTTTTAAATATGTCCAATAAATTAAATGTAAATAAATAATAATAATTTATGGTAAATTAAAACTTACAGTAGGTCTAGAATATAAAAATTACAGAATATATGCATTGGGAAATAATCTTGTTAGCAACTCGTTCAAAATGGGTCTCTCACACGGCTAAACACGGTTTCACACACAGTTAAACTTTTACTTCATAACACCTGTTTAAAATCTTTATTTCGAAATTTTTTATACATAATATTTTAATCGTATGTACAGCAGAAATTTTTGTGCGGTTAGAGACTATTTAATAGAAGGAACATTTGTAAGCACCAAGTACTTATACAGTTTTTTTTTTTCTAAATGAATTGTCAGTAAATATATCTTCTGGGTCTGGTAATTGGTTTAGTAGACATAGAGAACATGTAAAAATGCATAATCTCCAAATATTACAAAATAAGAAAAAGATTTATTTTTAATCTTGAAGCACTGAAATAAAAATGAGAATGGGATTAAACCAATTACTTTAAAATAAATATTATACAATTTCGAATAAAAAACACAGCATGCTCTACACTGTTGGATATTGCCCGTGGGATTGGCTGTGAAGGTTACATACGGAGTCAAAATAACAAAACATATGCATTGGGAAATAATCTTGTTAGTAACTCGTTCAAAATGGTTTCACACACAGCTAAACTTTTACTTCATAAAACCTTATTTTAATATTCTTATTCTGCAATCTTTATTTCTAAATTTTTTATACATAATGTTGTAACTGTCTGTTCAGAAGAAATCTTTGTGTTGTTAGAAGAGAATTTTAATTTTCAAAGACTATTTAATAGAAGGAACATTTGTAAGCACCAAGAACTTAAACAGTTTTTTTTTTTATTAATTGCCAGTAAATTAATCTCCTGGGTCTGATAATTGGTTTAGTAACCATAGAGAACATAATAAAATAAATACATAACCTTCAAATATTAGAAAATAAGAAAAGGTTTATTTTTAATTTTGCAGCACTGAAATAAAAATGAAAATCGGATTAAACCAATTACGTACTTTAAAATAAAGATTCTATAATATCAAACAAAAAAACATAGCATACTACAACGCATGCGTTGGATATTGTGGGATTGGCTGCGAAGTTTACTTACGGAGTCGAAGAATTAGAATTAATTGTTCCGATCACTTAACACAGGTGATTTTTTATATATTAGAATGTGTTATGATTACAATAAAATATATATTCCATGTACCTTTTCCTCTTTTTGAGTGGTGGTCGAAGGAAAAGCATAGTGTACAACACGTGCTGAAGGATATTTCAGCGCTAGTTCAAAAGCTATGAGGCCCAAAGAAAAATTAAAAGTGAATTGGATGTCCGGAAAGCTCAAGGAAAATAGTTCAGAAGAGTTAGTGCACACCTTTTGATGCACCCTGTATAATAGATGGGTCAAATTTTAGTACTTCAAAGTCAAGGTAAACATATTGCTGTACGAACTGCAATGTAACTTTTCATTATAATGAAAATACGAGTACGTAGTTCTAATCGTTATAAATATTATACAATTTCGAATAAAAAACACAGCATGCTCTACACTGTTGGATATTGCCCGTGGGATTGGCTGTGAAGGTTACATACGGAGTCAAAATAACAAAACATATGCATTGGGAAATAATCTTGCTAGTAACTCGTTCAAAATGGTTTCACATACGGTTTCACACACAGCTAAACTTTTACTTCATAAAACCTTATTTTAATATTCTTATTCTGCAATCTTTATTTCGAAATTTTTTATACATAATGTTGTAACTGTCTGTTCAGCAGAAATATTTGTGTTGTTAGAAGAGAATTTTAATTTTCAAAGACTATTTAATAGAAGGAACATTTGTAAGCACCAAGAACTTAAACAGTTTTTTTTTATTAATTGCCAGTAAATTAATCTCCTGGGTCTGATAATTGGTTTAGTAACCATAGAGAACATAATAAAATAAATACATAACCTTCAAATATTAGAAAATAAGAAAAGGTTTATTTTTAATTTTGCAGCACTGAAATAAAAATGAAAATCTGATTAAACCAATTACGTACTTTAAAATAAAGATTCTATAATATCAAACAAAAAAACATAGCATATTACAACGCATGCGTTGGATATTGTGGGATTGGCTGCGAAGTTTACTTACGGAGTCGAAGAATTAGAATTAATTGTTCCGATCACTTAACACAGGTGATTTTTTATATATTAGAATGTGTTATGATTACAATAAAATATATATTCCATGTACCTTTTCCTCTTTTTGAGTGGTGGTCGAAGGAAAAGCATAGTGTACAACACGTGCTGAAGGATATTTCAGCGCTAGTTCAAAAGCTATGAGGCCCAAAGAAAAATTAAAAGTGAATTGGATGTCCGGAAAGCTCAAGGAAAATAGTTCAGAAGAGTTAGTGCACACCTTTTGATGCACCCTGTATAACAGATGGGTCAAATTTTAGTACTTCAAAGTCAAGGTAAACATATTGCTGTACGAACTGCAATGTAACTTTTCATTATAACGAAAATACGAGTACGTAGTTCTAATCGTTATAAATATTATACAATTTCGAATAAAAAACAGCATGCTCTACACTGTTGGATATTGCCCGTGGGATTGGCTGTGAAGGTTACATACGGAGTCGAAGAATTAGAATTAATTGTTTCTAACACTTAACAAAGGTGTTTTTTTTTAGATATTAAAACGTGTTATGATTACAATAAAATACATGACATGTACTTTTTCCTCTTTTTTTGAGTGGTGGTCGACGGAAAAGCTTAGTGTACAACACGTTCAGTGCTAGTTCAAAAGACTATTTAATAGAAGGAACATTTGTAAGCACCAAATACTTATAGTTTTTTTTTTTTTGTAAATTGATTGTCAGTAAATAAATCTACTGGGTCTGGTAATTGGTTCAGTAGACATAGAGAACATGTAAAAATACATAATCTTCAAATATTAGAAAATAAGAAAAAGGTTTATTTTTAATTGGCTGCGAAGGTTACTTACGGAGCCGAAGAATTAGAATTAATTGTACCCAACACTTTAACATTGCAATAAATTATTAAGTGAGTATTTATCAAATAATTCAACAAAGGTGATTTTTTAGACATTAATACATTACATGTACTTTTTCTTCGTCTTTTGAGTGGTGGTCGAAGGAAAAGCATAGTGTACAACACGTTCTGAAGAATAAAGCTGAACTCATCAGCGTATTAGTATTAATGACCAAATTTCTCCTCTAAATACGACAGCACTCTTTCCAAATATTTTATTGCTCAAACTTCTACCAAATTTCACCTCCAATATTAACCCCCGAAAATGAAGCATTTATCGCGGAAAGTTCGAGAAAAATCTCGACCGTACCTGGCCTCTTGAAAAAATCTTATAAAACTTTGTTGGAAACACTTTTATGTTGTCAGTTCGAACTCAAATGACGCCAGTGTAGGCCCATAAATTCACGAAAGGATTTGCTGGAACTTGAAACGTCTGAAGGAACTTTCTCCGTTTTGTTAGGATTTACAAAAGCGAATTCGCAGCTACTTGAAAATAAATTGCTGACGCTTTCTTTCGGCGGTTCTCGCAATTAGAAAATTTAAACAAAACTGTGAGAGGTGTCGGTTCGTAACGACATAAATACATTTAAGTCGATTTGCGTTGAAGTTTTTGCCCTTCAGCCGTTTATTACAAACAGGAGATCATTTACTTCTTGTAGGTAATTAATCTCAACGAGCTCGGTGAACAAAGAGAAGAGCTCCGATTGTTATAGTTGTGTAGTTGAAGCGTGGCTATTAAAAAGCGTGGAAAAACTTCAACAGGAAGTCAGTGTTATGTTTGCCGCGGCAAAAGAAACAACAAATAATTCGTACAAGACAATAACATTCTCTTTATTGTTCGTTGAAGAAGGCGACCCGTGACACGCTCCAGCCGTCCCATAACTCTGACCTTACCCTTCCAAGACGCAGGAGTAAAGGGCGCCCGTTGAAGATTTACCGCGCCATTTTTCGACAATTTAGTTCGAGAAGAGCCATTAAAATTGCATTTCGGGGATGGAAGAATGAGACGCGTGACTATTGCCCCCCCTGTGAAATATTCAAAATGTAGACAAACAAAAGCATCGTCATCCTCACTACTGGCTTATTTCATATCCCATTTGGTCCTTCAAGATGCGTGAAATAAAAAGGGAGATCTGATTTAGTATTCCGCGTCTTTATTTGGTTGATTACGCGAGCGTTGCGGCATTCGATTAAATTTATCGGATCGAAGAAACCGAGGGATGTGTTATTAAGTGCAAGAGCCAAACCTGCATAAATCTAGGAGCTGTAATATCTGGAATTAAAAGGAAAGGGCAAAAATTACGCGACGCAGATTAATGACTGGAGGGTGTGAAAAACGGTGCCCACAAAAATTTACATTTTTCTTATCGGGAATATCACAGAAGCTTAGTCGGAATCGTTAGATTCAGTTAAAAGATTAAAAGAGCATAGCTTAGATGGAAGCTCGGGATTACTCTGTAATTGTAAGTAAATGCGCAATCTTGCACAAAGGATTTTAGTATTTGCATTGTACGCCCTTTCTGATTGCTAGGGCCATCTGAGTTCCGGCATCCTCTAATATGTTTCGCTGAAGAGGTGAGGGCCAAGAAAGTAAATACCACGTGAAATGTCGGCGGTGTCAGTTTTGATGTCGCATGTGGGGCAAATCAGTCTTCCGTGAAATTATAAGAGCTTCAAATGCTAAAAAAAGCTGTGATATACGTTGGTAATTTGCGGAATCTGCAAAACGGAGAGTTGTATATGTAGAAGATCGTTTTCTCTGTGTTAAACGTACATGTTTAGAATTGATACTGTTGATATGATTTTTTTGGCTGATTTTTAAAAGCTTACTTTTATTTTGATCAATCTGTTGTCTCAAGTTTAATACGAACAAGATTTGATGGTAAAAAAGACAGAATCAATTGAAAATAGACATTACAATTTTTTTGGGGGTGCGCATCCACCAATTATGACTTTTCCTGATTAACAACGCTGCTCTGTTTTTTGAGCGTAAAAAAACGACACAAAGAAAAATGGACATCCTTAAACATAATAATTTTTCTCGGGGTGGCGCATCCACCAATTATTATTTTTTCACACTGCGAACCGAAGCTGTCCGCGTTCAATTATAAAAATAAAACAAATACTTAACTAAAAAGCTAAAAAGGACAATATACGAAGCACGAATCGAAGCCGAGTGTTGCAAATCAGCCCCAGCCTCTAAAAAGTGACAGCGCACGAGTATTGAACAACATTTTTGAACTATAAATTAAATATATAAGCGGAAAAGTTTATATATTTAGTTATGTACCACTTTATCGATTATCTACTTTACAAAAAGAATGCAATTTTTTTTCGTGCATCCAACATTTGTTATTCTTTTTCCAATTTGTTGTTGTAACAAAGCTATTAACGCATTCATTGTGAATGCGTTAAGAAGCCATTAACGCACCCAAAATCTAGAATTATTGCACTCGTTCTTTACAGGCACTCCTCCCTACGGCAATCGTGCTGCAAACCTGAACTCTGGTCTTAATATAAGTTTTACAAAACTATAGTCTTTCAATATGCTATGTGCTTATTCCTTAACGACGCTGCTAATATTCATTTTATTTTAATTTTACGGTTAACTTAATGACACAACTTACTATCCTTATGGAAAAAAAAATCCTCACAAAATTGTTAAATTTAAACCGGGTGGCAATGTAAAGTCAGATAACCTAAATACCTGAAAACCTAAACTTCTTGTAAATTCATAAGTAAGACTGAACCCTGAAGAGTCGTAAAGAGTCCTGAAGAGTTCTGAATAATTCTGAGGAATCCTGTGAAATTAGGAAAATATTTCAAGTGCTGAAGAATTCTCAAGAAACCTAAAGAAATTTTTTATTAATTCCTGAGAAATTTTGACAGGTAATTGACAGAAATTTTGACACTCTTTGACGCGATCCAGAGTATTGAGTAAAAAATAGAAATCAGTTTTACTACTTGAAAGTATTTATAAATAGTGTCATGCATCCAGTTTTCTCTGGAATACCGATGCATGAATGATATTTTATAATGACAAAGGCAATATAGTGCTAAAAAACGAAGTTAGCAAAGAAAAGTCATAAAAAGTCTACCTATTTATAAATAAGTTAAAAAAAGATGAAAATCTAATCTAATCTAATATATTTATACGAACAATTCTTGTAAAATTACATGTAAATTTATTTCGCGTATCTCGAAAACGGCTCCTACGATTTGGATGAAATTTTGTATTTTGATAAGGTTTTGCTTTTTAAGTCTACCTCTATATTTGTGTTTCTTGTAAACATGCAATTTTACATACACAAAAAAAAACGTTTTTTTTTGAGAGCCTTTTATCCGCCCTCATGTTGACAATTTTAAACACTTTTGGTGGTGGGGATGAATGAAAGTGCCCCCCTGTCTCGAGGGGCCCCCTTGTTTTAATTACCATAACATTTGTATCAGAAAATAATGAAATAAACTCGATTCCTACCGTCGATCGTCTTGGCAAGTTCATACTGTTTATTCATATTTAATCAGTATGATGATGATGACTTTGATCATGATTTTACAAAAAAAATACCGAGAGAAACTTGGTGGCCCAGGTAGAGTATCCCGGGGCTAAAAGTCCCATTTTTCAAATAAATCTCGATGGCTCAGAATATTCAAGACAATTAGAATAATGGAGTGACTTTTCTTAGACCGTACAGTAAATTTTTAAAAAATCTACTTTTTTGGGGTCTATCTATTTTCCTTCTCCCATCTTCGATTTATTTTGTTCTTCAACTAGAGCATTTATAATTACCGGGGTAAAAAATTCTTTTAAGGGACTTTTTGCAATAGTCACAATTTTATATTTTGTCAATTCAAAAGTAAAACAATAATGAAATAAATTAATATAAAACAACGATTGTTTAAGCCTCAGACTGCCCCACTAAAAGTTAGAACAAATAAATTTGAATGAATAAAATATTAAACGACCAAATGTAATAATGTCAACAAAGAAAAGTAAAATTTAAATTTAAAAAATCAAACTCCTCAAAGTATAATAAACGTAAATTACAATAGCAACATGTTTCGGGAGAAAACTACTCCCATGTTCAGCCCTTAAACAATGTTTAAATTATTCATTATTCTTTAAGGGCTGAAGATGGGAGTAGTTTTCTCCCGAAACATTGATTGACTCTTCACGAAATCTCCGAATCCATCGAAGGGATTGCAATGAAACTTTGCACACTTACTTATTTTACCACGTAGGCGCTCACTAAGAAACGGTTTAAAAAATTCCATTCCAAAGGGGGTAACGGGGCCCCCTTACCGTTAATCTCTAGATCCACTGAACCGATTGGAATGAAATTATGCACACTTACTCATTTTACCACGTAGGCGATCACTAAGAAACGGTTTTTCAAAATTCCATTACAAAGGGGGGTAACGGGGCGGGGGAGTTAATCTCTAGATCCACTGAACCGATTGGAATGAAATTTTGCACACTTACTTATTTTACAACGTACGTGCTCACTAAGAAACGGTTTTTTTAAAATTCCATTTTTCAGGGGGGTAACGGGGCGCGGGAGTTAATCTTTAGATCTACTGAACCGATGCAAAAAAATATTTACAGACCTCAAAAAGGGGACGGAAACGGGGATAATAGTTAACAAACAGTATTACAAACGCGAAATTTGGGATCTAGATTCCCTTTTTAAGAAGACCGGACCCGTGTTTGATGATTTTCCAAAAAAAAAAAAAAAAAATCCAACTGCAAAAAAAAGGTGAGGGTGGATTTGGGAGTGATTTTTCTCAAAATTCTTATAATCTGAAGATCGAAAATCTTACAGGCATGAGAATTTGTGTTTGACAATTTTGCAAAAAAATATTTACAGACCTCAAAAAATGGGCGTAAATGCCTCCCCATTTATATAAATATAGTGTTTTCCTGAGAATTCTCATAACTGGAAAACAAACGGTGTTACATACGTGAAAACTGGGATCTAGATTTTCATTTAAAATTGACTGGGGGCGTGTTTGAGGATTTTACAAAAAAAATACCAACTGGAATAAAAGGAGGGTAGATTTGGGAGTGATTTTTCTGAAAATTTTTATGACTTCAAGACCGACAGGCATGAGAATTGGCACTTGGACTCTGCTTTAAAAATAACTGGACCCGTTGTATTTGCAAAAAAAATGTTTTTTTTACTTTTTGTAATTTTTTTTATTAAAAACTGCTTTAAGCTGTTGTACCAATTCCAAATATAAGTGCCAGTAAAGCCAAACCCAACTTACGCGGGCAAAGCCGCGGGTAACTGCTAGTCTAATATATTTATACGAACAATTCTTGTAAAATTACATATAAATTTATTTCGCGAAAACGGCTCCTACGATTTGGATGAAATTTTGTGTTTAGATGAGGTTTTGCTTTTTAAGTCTACCTCTATATTTGTGTTTCTTGTAAACACGCAAAGAATGTTTAAATTATTCATTATTCTTCAAGGGCTGAAGATGGGAGTAGTTTTCTCCCGAAACATATTCCTATTATAATGATGTAAAAGAAAATATAAAACAGTAGAATAATTGTGGTATTTCTGAAATTAACAGCACTAAAAAATTAAATTACAACAATTCGAAGGAATTTTTGTTGCGACTAGAACATGTTTATATAGGAGTCAGTAGGAATCCTACTGGAATTTTCTGGCCCCGACTGTATAAATCCCATGGAAATCGAAAAAAATTGTCAAATTTTTCCTTTTATGTATGTTCAGCGATTTCTTCGTCAATTGTGGATCGATTTGGAAATTCTTCTTTTATTTGAAAGGGTATACTCCGAAGGTAGTCCCATTGACAGCAAGTCCGGATCTGATGAGGGGATCCCATGGAAATTGAGGGAAATTCTCAAATTTTTCCTTTTATGTTCGTTCACCGATTTCCTCGTCAATTGTGGATCGATTTCGAAAATTCTTCTTTTATTTGAAAGGGTATACTCCGGAGGTACTCCCATTGTCAGCAAGTCCGGATCTGATGAGGGGATCCCATGGAAATCGAGGGAAATTCTCAAATTTTTCCTTTTATGTTCGTTCACCGATTTCCTCGTCAATTGTGGATCGATTTCGAAAATTCTTCTTTTATTTGAAAGGGTATACTCCGGAGGTACTCCCATTGTCAGCAAGTCCGGATCTGATGAGGGTATCCCATGGAAATCGAGGGAAATTCTCAAATTTTTCCTTTTATGTATGTTCACCGATTTCTTCGTCAATTGTGGATCGATTTCATAAATTCTTCTTTTATTTGAAAGGGTATACTCCGGAGGTAGTCCCATTGTCAGCAAGTCCGGACCTGATGAGGTGATCGCATGGGAATCGGGCGAAATCCTCACATTTTATAATTATTATGAACTCTCTCGAATGTAGTCCTTCAATAATTATGCAGGTCTTTGCGTCTGGGAGTCATCATTGCCTTAGATTTTTCAGGTAGTAATATTAATTCATCATTGTTTCAGTATTTCTGGTTTTAATTTTTTATAGTTTGCATCTTTCATCTTAATTTTCAACCAGCCGTCGTTTCCTCATTCGAGCAGCGTCCTTACTAGGTCTACCCATTACTTAAAATTGTAAAATAATTAGCTTTTTTAAAAAAAAGAAACCGACTTCAAAAAGCGAGAAATAACTCAGTACATGTATTATTACATGTGCCAGCTACTGATCTGGTTGAAGTCGGTGCCAAGCCAAAAAAATAGGTAGTAGATAGATAGGCTGTCCGCTCCCGTCACATTGCAAGTCCCACCGCGCGCGCGCCGGAATGCGCTTTTTTTGCTCGCTCTAAGCAAAACATCCCAAACGGGCAGACACGTGCGGGGCAGACGTCGTTGACGGCCTGATATTGAATTTTTGATGCGCTATAACGTTGTTGATATATTTGTATAATGACAATAGGTTACAAATTTGTTAACCTCTTTGGCTTGGCACCGATTTCAAACAGATCAGTAGGTAGCACATGTAATAATACATGTACTGAGTTATTTCTCGCTTTTTGAAGTCGGTTTCTTTTTTTTAAAAAGCTAATTATATTTTATGAAGTAATATAGTGGATCCTAGTTATACTTGGTTGGACTTGTCCAGATCTGCCCGCATGTAGTTTAATTAAACAGCAACGCTAGAACAGAATTTCTCGTTGTCCGACACAAAACCTCCCTTTAAAATATCGCGTCGCGACGCTGAGCACCGTCACGAAACGTAGCACTATCAACAAGAAATTACGTATTGCGCCAAGTACAAATTAATTATCCGGAAACTCCCAAATTCCATTCGGACTCTTAAGTAAATCTTCCCAACTATTCCTTGCAAAAAACCCATCCAGGCATACCACGAACGTCTAAAAGTCGTGCACAAAAGTTCTAAATAGCCTGTTAAAACCGTTTTGTTGTCCAGGCGAATTCCGAAAGGACAGCCATCGAGTCATTGCGCACGTCAGGAGGATAAACCGTCCTTTCAGGTAAAGTTATTTAAATGGAATACGTTTGAATAAATCGCGAGTTAAATGGCCCAATGTTGGAGGTAATATTGTCGAACGAGCATTGTTTCACGGCGCGAGCAGTTTCTTGCGAAGTTCTCCACCTTAACGTAATCCTTAATCGCTCCACGTGTCACCCCTGGACGAAATTCATGATCTACGCGCCCACTTTATTAGATTATAAATACACAAAAGTGGAAAGTTCGCTATGAGAAGTCACAAAGTTCTTCAGCACTTCGGGCCATTTATAACTTGCGCCGTTAGAGCGAAGTTAATAATATATTGTGCTATTAATTTTGGGAGCGGTGGCTGTTTGGAGGAAGGAGTGTTTTTGCAGTCAATCAGGGATGTTAAAAAATATCCATGAACTGTTACAAACTGTGCGCCCTAAAATTGTGTGATTTAATATTGCGTGTTATCGATCTGTGGCGGCCAATGCACACGCATAAATACAAGTTTACATTATTCTTATTTGCATGTAGCTGAAAAGTAATAAAATTAATTCTAATTATGTTATGATTAAAATCAATTATGACGGATATTGTTTGTAATGAACCACAGCGATCGATTGCATATTCAGAATTTAGCTAACATTATTAAATTGACTGAAACATCAGCCGTGGAGGTATTCTTTTTGTGTTAAAATGTATACCCTCATCGTCTCTTGACGGCCAAATGGATGCAAACAAGTGAAATAAAAATTGCAGCTCTGTATTTAAGCTGCTCCGGTTTTGTGACATCAAGAATTGTATTTCGTACTGGAATTGAGCCACTTGTACCACGAAAAAATCTGTCGCTGCATTCAAAATCGCAGAACTGCAGCATTAACCTGTACGTAAGTGCACACCTATACGTTCACTGGAGTGTCCATTACATTGTGAGCACAATGATTTACGTTTCACAGAGCAGATTTTGATGAAAATAACTCTCACGGCGATAACAATTGTGATGTACATGTTCATGGTAATTAATCCAACAATGAACGAATCCGAGCAGTTAATCACGCCCTTTTAACCATAGAGATACCATTACAGGTATTCAGAGCAATAAGGACATTAACAGCCGCAAACATGTGTATATGGAGTGCGCATAAAACACACTAAATGGCATCATAAAGTCGCGCATCCACTAATTACAAATGCTGCACACATAGGACATCGGATAATAAACAGATGGTTGCGAATAGGTGGAGCGAGGAAATCTTTCTCAAAAAATTGAGAAGTGTTGGCAGACTGTAAAACTGCAAAATTGCCTCGTAAACTCGGAGGGACGTATAATTGAAAATGGATAAAAGCATCTCTGCATCTGTTTATTATTCACGGGAGTGATTGCGATTTATTGCCGCATTTACCGTGAATTTATTTTTGAAACCATATTTGCGGCCGAGACATTAACGAGATAACTGTACCGGACAATTTACAAGCAAATGTATCGTATATCAGCCCTAAGGAGTGGGTCATATCAGACAGAACAATTACTCAGTACTTGGCGTGCTGCTTCCGGCGAAGAGGTAATAGCATCCAGCTCACAACTGACATTCGATCGGGGACTCGAATAACAGGAATCGAGGTATGGCCGAAAATACGGTTTTGTTGTTGAAAACATAAATTGTACAAATACGGTATTCTATTGTTTAATTTTACAGAATAAAAGATTCCGGAATTCTAATATTACAAAGTTATCACTCGACCGGAGGCAAATGTCGTCTCAAAGACCGACGAAATTTCCTTCTAAATATAAAGACTCTTTCGACCAATTGAAAAAGTACTAATATTTAATTAAAGTAATAATATTAAAAATTTCGAATTAAGCAAATTTAGTTTCTCTTAAAAGTTAAATGTGAGACGAATAAAAAAATTAAACCCAGGCGTGGACCCGCACCCGAAACAACCTACACCAGAGTACGGCAGCAAAATCTTCACCTTTCTAATCACTAGTCGACGATCCTAGCACTGGTTTTCTGCGGTTTCCCAATGCTGTAACACGAATGTGAGGATCATGGTCAAGGCCGCAGCCGTGTGTGGACACTCCTCCGCTGAAGAGCCAGAAGCCTATAATAGTCCGGCAGTTTAATGTAGTGTAATTCTAACAACATCTTGAATTATATAGAGTCAATCCAAATACCACTCTGGAAACCTTCTCTGTCTGTCCTGAAAAGCGAGGGACTTTCTCTAGAAAATCAGGAATCACAAACTCACAAACCAAGAGAATCTCTTCTCCTGAGCATTTTCGTGAGAACTGTCACTGAAAACTGCAAAATTGAGGAAATGTCAAAATATTCTCGCAAAATGCATAACGATGATATAGCGGCAGCGTTCATAGTGGTAAATAACTTAGAGGTAGCTGAAGAAGAGGTTCAACAATCTCATGAGAACATTCAGTTGCCCACTTTTCAAAAATACAAAATTTTTTAAAGGAACTTTCCATAGGAATGATCCCTGATCTCTCGAACTCGAAAATAGGGGCCACACGTTACTCAAGCGCTCAGGTTTCTCTCGTTCTCAAGTGCAATTTCTGAAATTCCCAGGTTCTTATGTAGGTAGCTTAAGTGCCCAAAATCTTACATTTTCCAAGAGTTCAGGTAGTTCAAATTCTTGGGTATCTCATGTTGTCAGGCTTGTCCAGTACTTAAGTTATGTTCTTTAAGTTTCCAAAGTTCTCTGGTCTTCTAAAATCTCAGACACGAAGCTGAGTGCAAAAATAAAATTTCTCAAGTTCTACAGTTTGTTGGGTTCCTCAAGTTCTCGGGTTTCTTAGGTTCCTAAAGTTCCTTGGATCCCCAGAAGTATTAGGTTGCCGATGTTCTCAAATTTTCAAGTTTTTAAATCTATCAGGCTACTGAATGTTTTAAATCACTCCAATTCTCAAAATAGGTTTCCAAAGTTCTAAAAGTTCTGACCTATTTATGGTATCAGATTTCCAACGTTCTTAGATTCCTTAACTTCGCTGGTCCCTACATTATGCAAGTTCTTCATTCTCTCAGTTTCTTTCAATTCCTGAGGTTCCCCAAGTCCTCAGGTTACTCAAGCGCTCAGGTTTCCTTCCTTCACAAGTGCAATTTCTGAAATTCCCAGATTCTTATATAGATACCTGAAGTTCTCAGAGTCCCCACAATCTTACGTTTTCCAAGAGTTCAAATAGTTCAAATTCTTCAGTACCTTATAAGTTCTTTGGTTTTCCAAAACCCCAGACACGAAGCTGATTTATTTATTTCAGTAGAAAAATAAAATTTCCCAAGTTTTACAGTTCTTAGATTTATTAGGTTCCTAAAGTTGCTCAGAAGTCCTAGGTGGCCGAGGTTCTCAGAGTTTAAAGTTTTCAAATTCATTAGGTTCCCCAATTTCTCAGACTTCCCAAATTTTTCATAGTTCTCAGATGCTCAACAAAATAGGTTTCTCAAACCGTCAGGGCAGTCTGGTTTCTTAAGTTCTTCAAGTTCTCTCAAATTAGTGGGTTCCGCATGTTCCTCATTTTACCAGTTTTTTTCAATTCATTGCATTACTTAAATTCACAGGTTCCTCAAGTTCTCAGATTTATGTAATCTTAATTTTTTCTCAATAGCTTCCTCAAGCGCTTTACCAAAATGGGGTATGATACATTTGTTTGCAAAAGTGACCAAATGGTGCACTTATACCGAGCAATCATTTAAATTATAAATTAGAGTAGGCTGTAAAATTGAAATTGGTTGGCACTACTAACTTTTGACAATTTCATTTAAAATTCAAATGTCAAAGTGACTTTTCAAAGAAACGACTACAGAATGCTGAATTGAAGATGTGGGAGAATAATTTGAACATTTGTTGTAATTCTCAATTATTCTACATTATTTGCTAGTCTTTTAGTTTCATGAGAAACATAACCGTCACAATGTTTACGATAACCTCAAATTCTACTGTCAGTCAATTTGCAGGTTGAGCCATTGCATAATAAAAAACCCGCCTACTCTAATTTATAATTTAAATTACCGCACGGTATGCACAGACTGCATGTACAGAAATAATTTCAAAGTTCACCCGTAAGCCCCGCCCCACTATTAGCCGGCGGAATCGGTGTTGCCACATTGTGAAAAGCACGCCCGCGCTATTTGAATCGCAACCGATTTCTAAATCCTCCAAATTCGACAAATTCAAAAAGTTTTAGATCATAAGATTTTCAGAATCTAAACCACTTTGATTCATGGTTTCTATATCGGGTGTCCCAACTAAAATTTGTACCCCCCAACAATTCCAATTTCGAAAGACTCAGAAGAAAATGCTCGAACAGGTCCATTTTGTTATCAAGGGGGACCTAATTGTACCAAATTCTCAAGTCTTAAATCTCACCCCTTGAACCAGGGGAGCCACCCCCTTAAAAAATTAAATGGCATGGGGGTCGTGTGATACATCATTTTAAAGCTTATTCAATTCTCTATCCGAACCTACATTTATCAATTCCTTTCTACAAAAAAAGCTTGAATTCGATATTTTCAAAATCTACATAAAATACTCAATTAAAATTTATACCCCCCCAACAATTCCAATTTCGAAAGACTGTTATTAAGGGGCACCAAATTGTACCAACCTTTCAACTCTTAGATCTCACCGTAAAAACTAACCGATAATAGTAGGTTTGGATAGAGAATTGAATAAGCTTTAAAATGATGTACCACATAACCCCCCATGCCATTTAAATTTTTTAAGGGGGTGGCTCCCCTGGCTAAAAGGGTGAGATCTAAGACTGGAAAGTTTGGTACAATTTGGCCCCTATTGATAGCAAAATTGACCTGTTCGAGTGTTTTCTTCTAATTGTTTCGAAATTAAAATGGTTGGGGGGGTACAAATTTTAATTGAGTATTTTATGTAGATTTGGAAAATATCGATTTCATGTTTGTTTTTTTTTCTAAAATTTTAAGATTGAAAAATTATAAATACCCAGAATGCTGCTGTTCCAAAAGATAAATATTATAATAAGATTCTAAACAGATTTTTATGAAATTTGGAAGATATGAGAATAGGTGGTAAACTATGTACATGTCCCCCTTGGGCTGGACCGATTTTTTGGCTCGACCAATTTTTATGTTTTTTTTTTGTATATTTGTTAGGTATGAGAACAGGTCGTAAAGTATTTTTCACATGGACATGGGGGCCCAGGGGGGCCCCTTGGGCTGAACCGATTTTTATGATCTTTGATTTGTTGGGATTCCCTCCGCTCCGAATAGCAGAATAACTATTAAAACCAGAAGAATGTTCTTAAATCCAGGTGGAGTAAATTTAAATTAAATTAAAATTACTAATGGAACATGTTTCGGCAGAACACTTCTGCCATCATCAGCCCTTAAAGAATATAAAAAATTATATAAATTTAATTAACGATTTTTTTTCGGGGGCGAATAACTATTAAAACGCCGGAAAAATTAACGAAAAAATTATCTCATACATTTTGTATGGAATCCGTATGTAATGCCATCTCTAAGACATGACAGAGACAAAAATGAACATGGCGTTGTATGCTGGTTGCGATAATGCCAGTAGATGGCGTTGTGTGCATTATCCTTTGATAAAAAAACCACTGAATTTAATTCAGCTAATAAGTTAACATTTATTGATTCTGAGGTGGTACAAAGTCCGCCGGGTCGGCTAGTTATTATATTATATAATTCTCGGTATATTAGACAAAAAATATACATTCTGTATGGCTGTAAATGACTTGATCACAGTATATAGTATCCAAGTATTAAATGTGAAAGTTATGGCACGTGCTGAGGAAATTGTCTCACGAGGCCGAAGCACGAGTGCGAGTGCTGCTTACAAAATTTTCTAAGATCGTCGTCCCAGAACCCAATTTTCTTTCTTGTTATTTTCCTACTAATTATGCAGCATTCGGGTATTACAAACCTAATATCGAAAACAATAAGAAATTATTATAGAATTGTTATTGCACTAATACTTTTTGCTCCCGTGTAATAATGAAAAAATAATGAACTACTTTGTGCACGTAAAATTACTACTTGTTTTACACAAATGTAGAATTAAATTAATCATGTTGTATTTGGAATGGGGAAAATAGATACAGCTGTCCCTAAAGACACGAACTGTTTTTAATGAAAAAATAATTAAATTTAAAACGTACTTCAATGTAGACGAGTAATAAAAAACCAATTCATTAGTAGTTTCGAAAAACGGTTTTGTCCTCTCTTTTTAGAATGTTTAGCACGGAGATGGATTAACGTAAATTTAAAGCAGGTCAGTTAGTAATAATAATAAGCATAAAAATCCGAATTAATTCTACACAGGGTGATTTTGTAGACGCGTCATTCCTTGAAAAATTGTAATTCTTTTCAAGATTTTGAAATCATAATTAGCAACAACGAGCTATCAGCTCCCGATACGGGCGATTATCAGGCGGCAATTCCATTTATTTCACCTACACGAGTTCGATACAAAAGTAAATAAAATAACTAGGAACTTTTCCGACTGTTTGTTTGAATTAATCACGGGAAACGGGGATTTTTAATGGCGGATGTTTGGAGTTCTCAAATGAAAAGTTGAAAAATTAATTTATTTTTCAGGTCAGCGTCTGTGTGAACCGTTTCAGCGATGAGACTGGGTGTCTGCTCATTTCAACTATCTCGTTATTAAATAACTCGTTTTCGATCCGATTCCTATGCGAAAAAATGTTTGGTCGGCAAACATAAGTCCAAAAATTTTCTCGATATATTGGGTACAAGGACGTATGAGATATTGGGCGCCTTTGACAGCCATCCACGATTTTCTGATGCAGATTACAGTGTTATGGCTTTCCTTCGTTTATGCTGCCACCAGGAAATATCTTTTTATCGGGATTTAAGGGAGATTTAGGGAAAAAATACCAGTAAACCGAATTCGGAACAGGGTGTATTGACCCTCGCAAACACAACTCTTAATGAAACTAAATAACACCGATAAGATTTATTCAAATTACCATCAAAATTGAGAAGCAAGTATCGACCCTCTTCGACTCGTATCCTCATCAATGTTCACTTTGAAACCTTGCCTGCAGACCTGTCAGTTCCGAAGACTCCGTATCTTTAATAAAAGAACATCTTCGTTCCCGGTGCTGTTTTATAACGTGAAACGATAATAAAAAAATAAATTCCGAAATTAATCCTGACGATGATATCTTAGCTCTGTAGAATTTGCTCGGTGCGGTTTTTATTAAAGGTTCGTTCTAATGATCGTAAAATTCGTAATTGAGAAACCAATTTGGCGTGTTTTATTTGGCGCGCTGTTTCTCTTCCGCGGGAATTATTAAATCAAGCAACATCAAACGGGGCCTTCTTTGAGGCACTCATTCCGGTTACATCATTTCGTCCTTTTTGACGTTTTGTTTCGGATTTGTTCGTTCTCTTTGTGGCCGGAAATCCCCGGAGTATTTCAGTTTAGGCTGAGAAACATTCTATCGACGTGGTGTTTTTCCTTCGACTACGGTGGGGAACTTTGTTCCACCGTTATCTTCTAATTATACAATTTTCCTAACTTCCAGTTAGGTTCGAACCCCCTATAAAATAAGTGGAGTATATAGTATAGAGGTGTTCTTAAAATACATAAAAAGTAGTAGACACGGTGTTCCCACATTCAATGTTCCCCTTTCAACGCTTACATCACTACTGCACAACGCCATGAAAATAATGAACAACCCCTATTTCATTTTATTTACCGCTCAATTTACACCAGCTTCGGTCTTCTTTTGATTTCTCATTGTCATAAATTTCTCATTCGGCAAACACTATTGAGTGTTCATTTTTTCCGCCCCATCAAGATTGGAGAACAGAGCCTCCGGTGTAGCTTTAATATTAATTGGAGCGTAGTCTTCTACTCGAGTGCATGAAAATAATAAATACTAAGCCGACTAGCGAAATATGCCGAAATAAAGCTGGAATATGCGAGAGGGGCGGGATTATCTCGTCAGCAGACCTACAAACAAACATAGCGGCCGCAGGATCAGGATTACAAAAGGACGCCTGACACCGCATATAGATATATACGTGGACCAAATAAAAATATAAAACCGGTTCGGAATTTTAACGAGGTAGTTTTCGGGGGTGGCTCCCGCGAAAGGACGATTAAGTTATCCTTTCGGGATGGAGATGCGGCAAAAGTGGTAAGTAAGAGTGTAATTTTAAAGACATGTCTATAAAACTGTGAATTCTTCCCGTACCTGTACACGTGCTTATATCGACGTTCTGCAAAGTATGGCCTGTGGGTCACGTCCTCATCCGTCTTTCCTCCTTTATCTTACCTTATCGTCCCATTCCCATCACCTGCTATACTTTAATGGTCGGTAGCCCCGAGGAGTCGCTCGTCGTTTCGATAAAAAGCGCGTTTTAAAAGTGACAATTTTCGCCGTTAGTGGCGCAATAACTCCACAATGCGCCTAGAAAGAGCCGTAAAGTGAATAAACGTGACCACCAAAACGTTACAAGTTGCAACTGGAGTCCATAAAGGCGCACTTAAGCCATCTTAAAATAACACAAGACGCAATAAATCATATTTAAGTCAGCTGTTTGGCTTTAAGCTTTCAGCGTTTAAGTGAAGCAGAGTAAAAGACGCGCCGATTTAGTGCTCAGATAGCGTCCCTTCATTTACTCTTCCGGAGAGGAAGAATATATAGCCGAGCCGTTACTGTAGAAAACTGTATAATTAGAACGGATCAACAAGATAACGACGAACGAATCGATGCAACGTCGCGATGTTGAAGAAGTCGCTTTTAAGACCGGCCTTCGCGACAATGTTGCCTGGCCGTGTATTTCCCTATGGAGTCATTTGCGAAACGGGCAGTATCAGTCATTAATGTCAAGATCAATCAGAAGTGTGTGTACAAACAAGATTTTGGAACTTGGTGAATGAGAGTTAGGCCGAGAAAAGTGCAAGATTTCGACCGTCACGAAATTTTTATTTGAACAAAGTTCCACAACTTTTCTTACTGTTAAGGCAGCGTTCGTAAGAAACACATTCGCTCGACCGTTTTTTCGTCGACTTACTAAGCAAAATTTATCTCCACGAAAGGCCCTTTTACTTTAACGGAATAGTCCACCCTGAAGGTTCATTCTAAAAAGAATTTTTTTAACAAAATTATTAATTAAAATTTTATTGCGATTCCTTCATTCAGGTTTTATTATTTCTCATTTTATTACTCTCAAACGTTGTTAATTTATTTCATTGTGCCTGTTATTTAATACATAATATACCGAAATGAACCAGGTGTCCCACGGCACCTCTCGTACTTTGTTTCTCCCGCATGAATTAACCTATAGGATAAAACAATATAAAATTCATTCAGATCTACTGTTACTTTACAGCTTCCCAATTTATTTTTATTGCTCATGTAGACAAACAGTATCTTTGCAACCTCGGTTACGGTGCGCAAAGTTTACTTGTCGCACGCAAATTATTCTTTGCACACGCAAATTCAGATAAACAAACTACTGAAAACTGAATTTGCCCCTGGAGTCCAATTTTATATTGGGATTTATTCCGCATTCGCAATAAAAAATAGTATGTCCAACTCGTGCGGCGTTGTCGATTGCCCCTCACTTCGTTCGTGCGCTGAACTTCGCTTTCGTGGGCAATCGACAACTTGCCGCACTAGTTGCACAATATACTATTTCCATATTCTAGATTCTAATTTTAATATACTTTCTTGGTTTCAAGTATGTATATCAGCTTGCTGCAAAAATTAGAGCAATACGCGCTATTAGTGTGACGTAAAACCTTGAGGTAGGTGAGTGCATTGAATCTAAACAAACCCGATTTTACATGGGGAAATTCAGATTTTTATTTTTTTCTCGTCAATAGCGCACTTCTTAAGTATGAGTGTTCCCGATTGGGTATCGTTATAGGCTCTAGTTTTTGTACTACTAATAACAATATCACGATATCCGGAAAAGAATTGTTTCCAAATCCCGTTTACTTTTGTTGCATTGTGATAATAATAATATTGTACGGGTCCCACTCAAGTAACCTTTTGCAAAAGAACATATTTTTATTTCAAATCAGATTTGACAACTCGATGACTTTTTATGACTCAAAATTTTGGATTCAGGAGGCTCCTGCGATCACGAATTTTGTTGCTCACTTGTTACCTTCGATTGAAAATAATTCTGCGAAGCATAATACCGATATTAAGTGTTTATAGTTTCATAAAAATATACCAATATCCTCTAAATTTTGCCGCCAATGTATATTTTACTATATCTTTATTTTCAATTTCACGGTAAAATGACTTAATTATTTTTTTATTTTTGTCCGCTTTAAATTCCTTCGGATCCTATTACATATCTCAGCTTGTTCCTTTCTCAAATTCTTAGACAGGAACTTTAATGGTTTGTCAATTTTCAGTTATGTCAAATAGTATCACATGTGTGTGATTTGTCTATAGCCTCCCATTCGTTATACCACAGGTCGTTATTGATATACTAGCTGATATCCATATTTTGGATATATAGTCCCAAATTATTGGTTGCTAACGTCTCATTTGAATAAAACAATGGATGAGATAAATATAATGTGGGAAACATTGATTTTTAAATAAATTTATAATTATGTACAATAAAAACTGAAACTAAATTTTCTACCTCATTTTCTTTTTAATTTTCGCTCATCTTGTTTCACGATTTATTTCCCAGTAGAATATGCTACTGTTTCAGGTTATTTCCCACTGTATCCTTTTTTCATGTGGACATTCGTCCTGGCGGGATCGTTCTCCATGTTCGTCAGTCATCGGGCATTGCAGGTATAAGGGTAAAACAACTGTAGTTTTAGGCGGTACTGAAAGATGTCGCTGAATTTCTACATCCTCTATAACTACACAAACACAATTTATACGATTTTGTGACCGTATGTTCAAGAAGATTTGTGCACAATAATGGCTGTGAGAGAAGAATATTTAGGACTGTCCTCCATTTAATTTTATTGATTTTAAACTATTGGCCAGAAAATATTACAAAAGGACCGTAATAATCAACTATATATTCAATTATTTCCGAATATACCAAAAAAAGCATTGTTTTTCCTCCAACTTCCCTTAAAAACTTAATAATGGTGTAAAATTCATTAATTTCAGCAACACGTGCGGGATATGATAGACAGAGGACTGGGAAATTTGCCACGTCCCGTCGTCCACAGACTTTGGAAGAACTTCCGCATCCAGTGGGTACGATACGACAGACAAATAAAATTACTAAGATTATGTCAAAACAGAAACGCATGCTTGAAATAAAATTACATAGCCAAATTTCCCCATTTTTTTTCTCTGACGAATTAATAAATCAAATTATTCATCAAACGAAACTTGCCGCTTTGTAGAAATTCAAAAGCGCAACTGTACGCAACAAATTCAGACAAAAGCTTGGAGAACATGTAAAAAAATAGTAGAGTGTGCTCACTGGACCACAGACCAGAACAGAAAATTTTTATGCAATATGTACGTTCTATACGTTTCCATAAATAATTCAACATTTGGTCGGTCATATTTATTTGCAATTTAAAAAGTTAATAAAAAAGTGGTATAAATAAAAAAATATGTTTACGATTCGATCTGGTATTGGTTTCGGCTGCTTTTTCGCTAATTCACTGTTTCTTTTTTCTCTCTGGCTGCCTGTTTTTTTCCTCGTAACTAACATATTATGGAGTTAAATATTATGATGTCCGTAATTATCGCGAAATGGGCAGTATTATAAGGACATAATAGCTGACGATACGATTAAAAAATTAACGTATTTAGCTTGACAGAAAGCAAAATAAACGAGCGTCATATATTCGGCGTATAGAAGTTTCACTTCAAAAACAACTTCAGGCATTTCGGAGATACATGAGAGTTTGTTTCCACAATTATTTCCATTCAATGCAACACGATTTCCGAAAGCACAAATATTAAAAGAGATGAGTTCAAACTAGACATGAAGAGGGGTGAAACTAACAGGATTGATTCTAAAGAAGTGAAAAGATCGAAAGGCAATTTGTTTCTACTTTATCTTTAGTGGTTTCATAGTGGGACCACTTAATTAATTTTTAATTCTTTTTATTACACCTTTTGAGACTAACATAGAGTTAATAAACTTTAAAGTAAGGATTCTCACATTTACAGGAAGCTAACCTTATGTTAAACACTCTGTATAAATGTTTTCTTCTTCCAGCTTTTTATTATGTCCCGGTATGATCTCTTGCATTAAACGGAGATCTCTGCTTTTGGTTCAAACACATCCACGTCAAGAAATTGCAATTTTATACAAGATGCTGATGCGAGAGGTGAAAGCTGATTTTGACGACGTGACCGTCGGTTCTAGTTCCAATCGACTGATCTGTGATTTCTGTCTTAAATTAAAAAGTTAAAGATAAAATGTTATATGTTAGTTCCATAAAAAGGCCTAGAACAGTCCATTATGGGGGTAAAAATATTCCCATAAAATTCAATAAAACCCGCAATAGTCGACGAACTCATCAAAAACTGGCACATTTTCATTTTGTCGATCTTTTGATCTCATCAATTTATCAATCTCGCAAACCGGCTATTTCCGGACCACAAATAAATTTATGCGTTCAGATTCACTACCATTACAATTCCACATTTGTTAGCTCGGCGCCGACCGTATGTACTGTAAATACCTAAATATCCGTTCATCTAGATCTAAATTCGTAATGGTTGTTAGCGGTAAACTTGGATTACCAGCTCTGTAAACAGAGTAGTTTTCATCCAATTAAAAAAATAATCAAGCGGTATTTTATTGTTTATTAGCCACGAGACGTCTTCAGCGTGGAAAAGGAGAATAACAAAACTGGAAGAGAACAATGAAAACGATCCACTCTTGGAAAGTGAAAACAAAGCTCGGAATGTGAATATAAAGTAACCTCATTATGGTGAGATAAGTTTATTTATAATTGTTTTACGAGCTGAATTTATTGCAGCGTACATGTCGACGTGCGTGTAATTAGTTTGGACAAAACAGAAGGTTGCAACTGTGCGAACGATTAGAATCTTCTTTTCGTCCACGATTTGCACCGTATTTTTTACACTGAATTTAATAAAATTTATCCTTCCCGTTATCTCATACACTAAATTCAGAGGGCTTGTATAAACCTCCAATATTGGTAAGCACCGTGCTAAATCCCAACTGAACATAAGTGGACTGTTGAACTCACCATTTTAGAAGTTTAATTGTTATACATAATAAGCAGTATTAGTTTCGGTAACACCGAAACGTTCAATATAAAAAAGAAAAAATAACACAGTGTTAAAAATGTAGAGTCAAAATAATTATATATTATATTAATTAAAAAACTAATATGGTATCTACATATTGTTGATTATTTACCTTTGAACTATAAAACCTTTTATATTTTCCAGGTAACGATTGGTGAGATTTTATTTCAAATTTTGAAGAGAGGACTAGCTTTTCTACCTACTAGAAAGGTTGTACATATTCTTCTTTTTGCAATGTTTAATCCAAATCTGGAAGCATGTATTCCATATCCGCACCTATTGAGAAAAGTATGAGGGGTGCATTATCAATGGGTTTATAACACAACACCTGAAATATTTTCGTGTATGTTGTAAACTAGAGGGAGAACCTCCATCCACCAAAAGGCTATAGAAATGTTCCTTTCTTGTGATAAATAACTTCCGTCAAGGCTTGTAAATATTTTCTATACCAACTGAATTGTATCCTAGATTTTATGCACACAAAGCTTGTGATCAATGATTATTATCAAAGTAGTAAATCTGACCCAGTTTGAGAAGAAAATTAAAATTACATTTGTCATTTATCTACCTTAAAGTACATTTAGCATAAACAAAACGTATTTTCCGACGTTCTGAAGCCATTAGCAATTAACAAAAAATTCTTCATACTTTTTCCGAGCACTCAACTCTAATGGGTAATTTACCTGCCATCCCAGCCGGAGCATTCACTTGTTGAAGCAGCCATCTCATCGATTATTTCGGCATAATAGAAATTCAATTAATTATGTAATAACGGGTCATAACCATAACAAAACAATCCACGGGAGCGCGGTGCCTTAACAGAACTTTTAAACTATGGGTAAACACAACATAACAGCTTCGTACAACTTGGAACAATTCGATTACATCGATCAACACTTAAGCGACATTGTTTATGTTAAGTTCGGCGTGTTCCTCGTGAGCGCTTCTTGTGTTTTCGAGGCGGTGAAGTTGATGGCACCGCGACGGCTGTCGGCGCGCAACTGGCTGAAACGACGTTGTTGCATGCGACGCCGACGTCGAAAACCATGCGCAACATCTCGAAAAAGTTTTGCATCCAAAATAATTACCACTCGAGAGAAAAAGAACAGGAACGCTGAAAAGGTAGGGTAATCTTTTCAAGAGAGGCCGGAAAGCTCTAGAGTTGCGCCAATTTCAGAGAAGAATTTCGTAAATTATTTAAGAGAGTCGAGTTCGAATAATAACAGCAACAATTTCACAAAGCTATGCAACGAAATAAAATTACGGAATGTAACGTTTTATAGCCAACGTCGGTTGTAAAAATAAGTTTTTGCTGAATTTGTACTAAAATGTTTCTAAAGAGCGCCTGATTTGTGGTTCTAAAACAGTATAAATTTTGTCCTCTTAAAGGTTACGACTACTTCTGGGAGAGACATTTCAATGTTAATGCTTAGAAGAAGGAAAACACTCACAGCCCTGCCTAACTTGTTACAATGTGTTTAACTACATTAATTTGGCATTATTGTACGTCCCTTCAGGGATAATCTCCAAGATTCGAATATTAGATTTGAGATTTTACGGATTTCAATCGCAATCGCAAAATTCAAAGAGTGGAAGAGAACGGAACTCACAATTTGAAAATTTCGTTCATAAATTCATTCAAAAGATTTTTTCCCAAGACTTCAAAGTCCTAAATAATGAAGTTTGATTTATCATAATATCTTCGTCAGGTTTTTTTGTGATTATTTTCTTGCTCGTTATTTATTAATAAAGTCTTCCACTTTTTTTTCTAGAATCTGATGTCATACCACCGATGTTTTGCCTTAATTTAGACACCTTAAGGACTTGAGCAGCCAATTAAAACTAAAAAGTAAACCCATCTTAAAACTTTAAAAAACCCATGTAAAATTCAAAACATTTGAAATAATTGGAAAGGTTTAAGGAATTTGAACAAACTGATAGTTACAAGAAATGAAAAAGTTGAAACATAAACACAGCTTTTAACACAAACCTTCAAAATAAAAATATGACGGCTAACACCAGAAAAACTTTAAATTTAACAAACACTGAAAAACTAAATTTACATTTAGTTAGATGGAGAATTTTGAAGTGCAAAGCCTACTGGATGTACGAATCATTTTTTAATACCCTGCAGTAGGATCTTTCGTGATATAAACAGGGTATAAATAAAACATGTGAAGATCTTTATAGTATATACTAACGAAATCTAATAAAACCGAAACTACATTAAGGTTTAGATGGGACGAACATATATTATATCGAAATACATACCTATACATATACTCAAATTTACATTTTTGACTGAATGGTTGACAAACTGGTTCTGAATGACAACCATTTTCCTATTGCATCCACATTTCACAATTTCGTTCATGGCACGACATGTGAATGCGGTGGGCGGGTGGGCCATCGCATCTACAACTCACCGATTGACTCATGGTACTGGAATGACAACCATTTTTTTACTTAAAAATTTTGAATCTGGATTGAACACGAGAGTGAGTTCTAGTTTTAAAGGAAAAAAATAATCAATAAATGGTTGTTATTTTTCATCCATTTAGCCAGTCAATGAGTGTAGTGGACAGGGCGGCCCACCCGCCCACCGCACTCACCACCGAACCGCCAGAACCATACGCTTTTTAGTCACAGACAAACCTTATACCAATAATGAGAATCAATCCAATTTGAGATTTACACCAAAATATATACATACTCAGATTTATATTTTTGACTGAACGGTTGACAAAGTGGTTCGGAATGACAACCATTTTCATATTGTATCCACCAAAAGAGATTTATATGTCATTTCATGTTTTAGAACCGGTTTTTCTTAACATAAGACGTATAAAAGACCTTTCAGTTCGTTGTTTGAATTTGGCCACATTTTGAGCATTTACTCATGAATGACGTTTTCTGAGGTAAGGTTCTAGTTGACCGTAAACATATAGTGCTGCGAAGACAATAAAAAAATGGCGGGTCCTAAAAAGCCTTGAGATATTGAACTATTATACTCACCCTACGTCTGAAGTTATTTCCAGAAATTGAAAAATTTGAAACTCACCTGCAAAATAGAAAAAAAATGTATTAAACACCTCATCAAAAAAACTAAATTCCGTGGATAGTATCTTTTGCAACCGGAGGTGAATGTCATAGTTTTCTACAAAATATATCGTCGCAAATTATATATTTTTCCAGCAAATAATAATACGAGTTATCTATAACAATATCAATTATTAAATTTTAGAATGCTTAATTTTTATGTTTTTGCAATATATATATCAATAGGTATATTTATAATATAGGGGATTTTTTGCTGTTGCTTCTGTTTAGAAGTGGAAATGACGTTTGCATTAAAGGCAAACAATAAGAAAATATATTTTATTTATTATAATTATTGTATTTTTCTATAAAAGAAATTTACACACAAAAATCTCGGACAGAGTTTTTTGCTTCTTTTCAGAGCATTTAAATAAAAGTTTATTTTTAAAAATATTTTTTACTATTATTTTTAGTTTTTGCTTATGACATTGAACTTATGATATCACTAACTTTATCGTTTTCTACTCTTCAATCCCTTTCATATGACATCCATGTTATAAGATGGTTGTAAAAAAATGTAATCCTCCATATTAGAGCGGCGGCCATATTGAATTTAGTGAGATGTCGTTAACTTTATCGTTTTATACTCTTCAAGCATTTTCATTTGACACCCATATTAAAGGGGTTGACAAGAAAATGTAATCCGCCATCTTGGAGCGGCGGCCATATTGAATTTTGTGTGATGTCACTTACTGTATCGTTTTCTACTATTCAAGCCCTTTCATTTGACACCCATATTAAGGGTGTTGAAAAGAAAATGTAATCCGCCATATTGAAGCGTTGACCATATTGAATTCGTTTTCTACTCTTCAAGCCCTTTCATTTGATACCCATATTAATGGTGTTCACTAAAAATTCATTATCCGCCATCTTATGGCGACGGACATTTTGAAAGTGTTACAATATTGGGTATTGCTCAATCGGATGTCAAGAAGTGGTTCTAATTTAGCTTGCAAGATTGACCCACATATACTAACAAGGCAAGTTAAATAAAAGCATATTACTTAAATAAAAAAGAATAGAGGTAGACAGTAAGAAATAAAGAAATAATTAATGGACGACAAGAAAGTTGAGGAAAAAAGTAAGGAGAGAAGCAGATCAGAAAAGTAAAAACTAAGAGATGAACAACAAAAACTGAAGAACAAAAAAGAAAAACATAATAAAATAAAGACGAAGTACGCAGGAGGATCAGAGAAGAAGAAACAAGGTCGAACGATGAAAAGAAGCATAATATATATTAAGGAAATAAGAACAAGATAGTATAAAAAACAAACATTGTGGATAGCTATTAAACGACATTTAAAAACATAAGACTAGAAACCTTAAAACCAAAATACCCAGAAGCCAAAAGAAAAATCCGGGAGTCAGAATCAAAAGACCTGAAACCTGAATCAAAAACCTTAAAACGTGAGATAATATTCAGGACAAAAAAGATTCGAGAACTTGAAATTCTGAAAACTTAAATCACTGACAAGATTGACTTCGGAAGAACCTGAAACGCCTGAAAACCCAAAACAGGATCTGGAAATTTGAAAAAGTGAAAATTTAAATTCATAGAACATAAAAATGTGAGATCTTTAAAATACCAGAATCTGAGATACCAAAAAAAAGCCTCTGAATCTAAAATCCTGAAATGCAACACCTGAGAAATTGAAATAATGAAAATATGCATTAGAACTTAAAAATTTCAAACCGTCAGAAACTAATAGCCTTAAAACTTCAGAACCTGACAGAATTGAGAACTTGAAAACATAAAAATTGAAAGCTTAGAATCTGTAGATCTGAAAACTTAAGCGCTTGAGAACATGGTAATTTGAAAATCTGAGTGTCTGAAGATCTGAAGACTTGGAAACCAACCAAAAAACTTAAAAAGCCGGGAAATTGCAAACATGAGAAACTAAAAATCTGAAAACACGAAAACCTGAGGGAGTAAAAAGCATTAAAATGGAGAAAAGGCCAGAAGGAAAGAAAATGAAGCTACCAAATATGTATATTAAGTTAAACACTTAAAAGCGGTTAAACAAAAAAATTTGAGATAAAAAGAAGGAAGCCAAGAAAGGTCAGAAAGAAATAAATACGGACGGTGAAAGACAATTTAATGTTAAACGTAAAATAATCGTAAATGAGAACAGAGGAATAATAATACAAGAAAAATGAAGAAACAAGACATAAAAGGTGAATCGAAAAGATAAAAACAGTTCCACAGAACGCATAAAAAGTGCTCAGAAAGAAGACTCATAAAGAAATGAAGAATAAAGACTATAAAGTGTAAGGAAAAAAGTTGTGGGTGAAGAATATAAAAACTTTATAAAACCTGACAAGCACTTTAAGAAAGAAATTTAAAGACCTGTGACCGTAAAGAATCTGAAATGCTGAGAGTGTGAGAACCTTAAAACTGGTTAATCTAAAGTCAAAAGGTACAAGTACACTAGAGATTTATTTCATGATAGATATCTCAACTATTGGAGAGATAATTTCTTGATATGTTTGAAAGAGAGAAATATGTAGCAACGTTTTCCTGAACATTTCATTTCCACAGTTTTAATAAAGATAATAAAACTGCGTGTTAAATTGGTTTCTCAAATTGTGCATTTTTCTATTGATTTCTCCTGGTGTAGTTTTAAATTGTTCACTGTTAAAGCTTGCGTCTTCTTTATTTTTTTTTTATATTCTGCGCGAATTCCGTAAATAGTGTAACTAAATGTTATAAAAAGAAATTAAAGGGCCCAAAAAGTGTAGAAGTTAAATAAAATGTGATTGAATTGAATAAACTAAAATTAAAAATTGAACCGGCAGTCCTAGAAGAGAGATTCATGTTAGCCTGAACCCAAAATAAAAGCATTAGAAATGTTAGAAAGGTATGGCACAAAAAGAAAATAAAATTAAGTTATAAATCTTTTTTGGTAATATGATTTATTACTGTGCGGCGCAGTACCCCTTAATCTCTTTCTTTGAAGTAAGGCATTCTCCACGAACGTTTATATTTTACTTATAAGATCCCGAGTATTTTTGCGATATTCTTGAGATAAACGCCATAAGATGAGTCTTACTCAAAACGACTCACACTACTTCAAGTCGGTGACTGCAATGGACGGGTATCCGCCAAAAATAAAATGCAAATAAAATAAACGAAACTAGTGAAATTGAAAATATCTCGAGCTGGACATCTGAAGATCTAAAAACACGAAAACTTGAGAATTTGAGAGAATCCAAAAATCTGAAGCCCAAGAACATAAAGTCTGAACGAAAAAGAATCTAAAATGGGAGAAACTGAAAGTTTGCCAACCCTCAAAAAAAGTACCTGAACTAATGAGAATCTGAACATCTGAAAAAAAATCCACAAAATAAATTCAAAGCTCGACAAAGTAAAAATGAGAACTATACAACCTGAAAAGGCAGAAAATATAGAACCATGAAAAACTGAGAACCTAACATGTAGGGTCTGAAAAATCGTTGAAACTGAGAGCCAATATTGGACGTGTACTTTTACATGTAAAATCACTGCTAAACCAATTCTGCACCCGATATAATTATGATTAGAATTTTGCTGAAATTTTGTTTGTTTGTGGCGCACATTTCACTACCAGTCCACATCAAACTTGTTGTTATATTATATAAAACAATAAATACTTTTTCAGTAATCGATTTATGTTCTATAGTAATCTGATTAAGTGTGAAGCTGTGTTATATTTATATAAATCACCACAGGTCATTTCGCCGCCAGCAATCCGATTACTGGAGAATTGAAATTTATCGGAATCCCATTTTTGCATTGTTTTGTGCATTGAATCATGCCAAAACTCCTCCTTACATAATCCAGCATTCAAACAATTTACACTGGAATTTCATAAAATAAAACTTAATTAAAACCGTCGGGCACTGTCTATTTTTTCCGAAAAAAGAACCCAACAGATCAAAGGAAAATGTGAACGTTTGCCCCAGGGTAGCTGCATCACGTTCTCGTCCTTGCAGGACTGCAGCTCGTCCTGTCGCCCATATTTATATAATTACAGTTGAGAGGTCACGGAGGCCACCAGCAGTCAGTGTTCATTAAAATTTAGTTTTCCTCGGGATTCGTTTAAGCCTATCTACATAACGTGTTCCTAGCAATTAGAAGACACGTAATTAAGAGACATTAGACAGAACTACAAGTGCCATCCCCTTTGTCGAAAAGTTGACAAAAACGCGAGCTTTGCAATTAAATTAATCCCACTCATGAACATTAATGTCGCGAGTTGTGAAAGCTCTCAAGTAAAGCCGCGGCTTTATCAATATAAATTAATTTAGAGACGTGGGTTTCGGTTAGTGAAAAGCTCGTGCGAGCCGCAATAAAAACCTCATCGGGGAGCTTAGAGACGTCTTCAGGAGGATCAAAGTTGCGTATGCAAATATGTTTCGGACGAGGGAAGGCTGTATCCAATTTCTCCGTAGTTGGGGGAGTTCTGGTGTCTTCATTTTATCAATCAATGATTGTTTTTCCAGCTAATTTTAACAGTTCTGGTAACGCCATCTTCACACCCGGTACGCAAATATGCGTTTGCAGTGAGGGTCGCGGCCAATTTCGCTCCATTAAAAATAACGAATTTCATTGAAAAGCTCTCCGGATGAAAAGTCTGAACAACCCTTCAATCTAGATGCTTGCATAACGATTGGCTTCGTTTAGAATGTGCTTGAACCAGGTGCAACTTCTTCATTTGGGTTGGATTCGTTATACTGCTTCGCTGCAACGTCATCGTCACGGTGATAATGATGCTATCGGCCGGATTCATTTCCGGAGCTTGTTTAAAATCCCGGTCCATTGTGCGAGGCTTAGGAGATCTCTTGATATTGAAGCCGACTTGAGGATTTCGCTTTCGTTGCATTTCGTAACGATCTTAATTTGTTGCGATCGTGTGGAATGTATCCACATACAACCGCGCGAAATGGGTGTTTCCATATTATTAAAACTTTTATTTAAAAATTGTCGCCGGTAATTTGAATAGAGACGAGCTCAGAAAGATATTCACGGCTAAAAGAGAGAAAATCTCGAACGTATGTACAGTTTGCAGCTACTAAAGAATTTCAAAATTACACCACCCCTCAAATTCAACGTTTGTAACAGAAATATGTAAATCTAAATTATTGTTACAAGTTAATCGATAACCGACGCTTTTTAGTTTAACCTGGAAATTTTAGTTCAGTATTTTTTAAACATTAACAAACAACTGCAGTGCAGTCTGCTGCCAAAATCAATTATGTCGGCCAGTAAAAACACGAGTATTTGCTGTTCGGTTTGATCAACGTCTGTGCTGCATCGAAAGAAACAATTCACCACAGAGTAAATCATTTTGATATTAACCAGATATCCAAGAAACAAATCGAATACGTATAGATTAAAGTTATTAGTACATTTTGATAGCGATTGTTATATATTTTTTGGCCTCCTGAATTGTAAAGTTAGCTTTGACATCATGTACACGTCATCCGAAACTAGATTTTTGCCCAAAATGTGGTACTATGCGATAAAGTAACCAGTGAATTTTTAGCTTTTCAGGAACGTTGAAAAAATTAAGTTTAAGACAAAAAGTCTAACTGACACAACAGTACCCAAAATAAAAAGGTATCAACTATTACTATTACTATTATTAATATCAACAAATTTCAACGTAATTTTATATAAACACAAAAAGCCCCTCAAAATGCACATGTATTACTTAATTTCAACCTGTGTGCATGCTTTCTTACAGGCTAATTTGATCTGCACGACTGCACATGTTATTGAAGGTTTCAAGATCCAATCTCCTCTGTAATTCCTTTTTCTCCCCAAAACCACAGCATGAATTAATGGAAAAGAACCTCCATATTTGGAAGAAATTATTTTAATAGCTTGTAACTTTTAACCTAATAAATACAATTACCAACACTAAACTCTGTTCAGGTATCTTTTTCAAAAAGGCAACTATTATAACTATTATTTGGAACTGGTAGTCTCTCTGTAGAGGACGACATTTCCTTCGTCAACATATTTGCAACATCAATTTTCCTTTTGAGAGATTCGACAATGTAACCTTCGGCAACACTGAACGACTTCCATGTTCCATGTCTTTTTAACGACAGAAGGTCGCCACCTCTGTTGACTAACAAAGTAGCAGAAGAAAACAATGACCCGTAAAATATTTTGGGTTATCTAACTCCAAAAATGTCGCAATTCTTGAAGGTATTGAGCCAATTATTGTATTGATACCAACTGGCAAATTATGATATTTTGCTCTTTTCCTTCTTGCCTCTGATTTGTATGTACCTATTTAGTTGCTTTTTCCATCCATGCCTTTTTTATAACAACAAACGAACGACTGGAAGTAGGAATTAAAATTAAAATTATGACGTTCTTATACTCAATGTCTTGAAGTACCATGTTATACATCATCTTTTCTCTTCGATGTTCCAGAGACACCAATAATTAAAATAACCTAAAAAATAACACTTTTGTATTTCTGTTTTGTAAATAATGTGAATGTTGATAAAATAATTACATTATTATTGTAAGGTGCAGTTTGTTTATGAAGTCATTTAATAAAGTCATCAAATCGTTTATGAATTTGACATTTTAACGTACGTCTGTTGCCAAATTAATAATCTAGTATGTATTGCTGGTTGCAGACTTTCAACTTGTAGATGAAGCAATAAATCACATGCGTTTTTCAAATGAACACCCCTTATACTTTCAAGAGCAAAAATTCCTCATCCGGAGCTTGTATTAATGTGTACCTCCTCTAATATTTTACCTTTCTCTGGCACAGGCTTAGCTGTCTTTCTTTTTAAATACAAAATTAATTTGGTGTACTTTGATATATCTGTTTTCATGTAAAATTATACATGATTTTACATAGAGTACTCCATAGAGACTTTACCTCTCTTGCCACTAATTCAATGAAGTATGCCAAAACGATATTTTCACTGGATATTTTTGAATTTTTTTTTTTTTTTTTGGGAACACCATTCTTGATATTTGGAATATTGGCAGCATTTTGGGCCACTTGTTTTAATTCTGCCGGCGTTGCTTCAGAAATTTCACTGCCTGAGTACAAATATTAAAAAATTAAATAATTTCCAATATTATAATTCTATTTTTTTTTCTTAAACATTATTTGTCCCCCAAACGTACTGTCGCGTTGTAAAATCAACTTTTCCGCACTCTAATGTAAATAGCTATTTCATAATACCACCAGTTATTGCATTATAAAATTAATCAGCTTGAGTGAAAACTCACTCATAACAGTCACGGCTGTTATAAAAATTAACAGTATAGGTGGAAGTTTTTGATGGTTATTTCAAGAGCAACACAAACAAAATTGATTTATGAATTGCTTACAAATTATGCTAAACCATTAGGTTTTTTCGCCGGTATTGCCGACGGTATGAAAAGTACTGAACGATAATCGGCCGATACGCAAACAACAGACGCGACTGATTATAAAATCTTGTCTTTATTTTAGCACTTATCGGCTTCATGACGTTAATAATTATATCCAACTTATTCTCTCCAAATGCAGGTTTAGATATTTTGTTCAACATCTTCACACCTCACGATGATTCTATATTATCTATATATGTAATAATCGACGTGTGTACCCCAGTAGCAAAAAATATTGCTCCTATATTACACTGTTTGCCTTGAAAACGGTCCCTTATAAAGTGTCTTTTTTATTTTTGTGTCATTTTAATGTTGAGTTTGACAACAACCCCTTAGAAAGTGTGCTTAATGTTTGTCTTGACAACAACCCTTTAATAGGTGTTTTTTTCCAATTTAGGTTTTGGGAACTTCCCCCTAGGAAGTGTCTTTTTTACTGTTTGCTTTGACAACGCCCCCGTTCTTTCCGTTTGCTTTGACAATATCCCTCTAAAAGGTTTTGTTATTTCAATTTCGGAACGTCTCCTAGAAAGTGTCTTTTAAGTTTTTATTTTTGATTTGACAACATCCCTTTATAAAGTGTGATTTTGCTAGTGGGTTTGTCAATGTCCCCTTAGAAAGTGTCTTTCTTCATGCTATTTTGACAACAACCCCTTATAAAGTGTTACTTTACTGTGTTGTTTGACAACATCTCTTTAGAAAGAGTCTTTTTTACTGTTGGGTCTGACAACGTACCCTTAGAAAGTGTCTTTTTTATTGTTTGTTTCAACAACACCCCCTTTAGAAAGTCTTTTTATTTTTGATTTGACAACATCCCTTTATAATCCTTAAGAAGGTGTTTTTTTTGTCAATTTTGTTTTTTACTGTTTGCTTTGACAAGGCCCCTTTCTTTCCTTTTGTTTTGACAACATCCCTTTAAAAGGTTTTGTTATTTCAATTTCGGATTTGAGAACGTCCCTTAAAAAGTGTCTTTTAACTCTGTGCCTTTTAGAAATTGTTTTTTTATTCTTGGGTTCATAACATTCTTTTAGAGAGTGTAGATTATCTTCCTGTTGAGTTTGACAACGTCCCTTTAGAAAGCGTCTTCTTCGCTGTTTGCTTTGACAACGGGCCCTTAGAAAGAGTCTTTTTTATTTTTAGTTCCACAACATCCCTTCAAGAAAGTGTCTTTTTACTGTTTGTATTGCCAATGGCTCCTTAGAAAGTGTTTTTTGTTCTTTTGACAACGTCCCTTTGAAAAGTCTTTTTTTATTCTTATTTCCAATACATCCCTTTAGAAAGTGTCTTCCTTTCCGGTTGCTTAGAAGGTGTTTTTTTTTTCAATTTAGGTTTTGAGAACGTCCTTTTAGGAACTGTCTTTTTACTGTTTGTTTTGACAAAATCCGTTTGGAAAGACTTTTTATTGTTTGTCTTGACAACGGCCCCCCTAGAAAGTGTCTTGTCTACTGTGTACCTTGTCAACGACCCTTTAGAAATTGGTTTTTTATTCTTGGGTTCGTAACATTCCTTTTAGAAAATGTCTTTCTTACTGTTGAGTTTGACAACGTCCTTTTAGAAAGGGTCTCCTTCGCTGTTTGCTTTGACAAAGGCCCCTTAATAAAGAGTCTTTTTTATTCTTAGTTTCAGAACATCCCTTCAGGAAAGAGTCTTTTTACTGTTTGGTTTGCCAACGGCTCCTTAGAAAGTGTTTTTTGTTCTTTTGACAACGTCCCTTTGAAAAGGCTTTTTTTATTCTTAGTTCTACATCACTTCAGAAAGTGTTTTTCTTCCCGTTTGCGTAGAAAGTGCCTTTTCACTTTAGGTTTTGAGAACATCCTATTAGGAAGTGTATTTTTACTGTTTGTTTTGACAAAATCCGTTTGGAAAGTCTTTTTTAGTGTTTGTCGTGACAACGGCCCCTTAGAAAATGTCTTTTTTATTTTTCATTTGACAACATCCTTTTAGAAAGTGTGTTTAAGGTGTTATTTTAATGTTGAGTTTGACAACACCCATTCAGAAAGTGCCCTTCTTTACTGTTTGCCTTGACAACAATCCCTTAGAAGGTGTTTACGTTTTCAATTTAGGTTTTGAGAACGTCCTATTAGGAAGTGCATTTTTAATATTTATTTTGACAAAATCCGTTTGGAAAGTGTTTTTTTAATGTTTGTCGTGACAACGGCCCCTTAGAAAGTATCTTTTTTATTTTTTGTTTCAACAACATCCTTTTAAAAAGTGTGTTTAAGGTGTTATTTTAATCTTGAGTTGACAACAACCCCTTAGAAAGTGCGCTTCTTTAGTGTTTGTCTTGAAAACGATCCTTTAGTAGGTGTTTTTTCCAATTTAGGTTTTGGGAACTTCCCCCTAGGAAGTGTCTTTTTTACTGTTTGCTTTGACAACGCCCCCGTTCTTTCCGTTTGCTTTGACAATATCCCTCTAAAAGGTTTTGTTATTTCAATTTCGGATTTGGGGTCACCTAGAAAGTGTCTTTTAACTTTTTATTTTTGATTTGACAACATCCCTTTATATAGTGTGTTTTTGCATGTGGGTTTGTCAACGTCCCCTTAGAAAGTGTCTTTTTTACTGTTGGGTCTGACAACGTACCCTTAGAAAGTTATTATTTGTTTCAAGAACATCCCCTTTAGAAAGTCTTTTTATTTTTGATTTGACAAGATCTCTTTAGAAAGTCTGTTTTTTACTGTTGGGTATACCGACGTCCCCTTATAAAGTGTCTTTTTTATTGTCTGTTTCGACAAAATCCTTTTAGAAAGCGTTATTTTACTACTGAGTTTGATAACACCACCTTAGAAAGTGCCCTTATTTACTGTTTGCCTTGACAATAATCCCTAAGAAGGTTTCTTTTTTTAAATTTGTCTTTTACTGTTTGCTTTGACAAGCCCCGTTCTTTCCTTTTGTTTTGACAACATCCCTTTAAAAGGTTTTGTTATTTCAATTTCGGATTTGAAAACGTCCCTTAGAAAGTGTCTTTTAACTGTGTGCCTTTTAGAAATTGTTTTTTTATTCTTGGGTTCATAACATTCTTTTAGAGAGTGTAGATTATCTTCCTGTTGAGTTTGACAACGTACCTTTAGAAAGCGTCTTCTTCGCTGTTTGCTCTGACAACGGGCCCTTAGAAAGAGTCCTTTTTATTTTTAGTTTCAGAACATCCCTTCAAGAAAGTGTCTTTTTACTGTTTGTCTTGCCAATGGCTCCTTAGAAAGTGCTTTTTGTTCTTTTGACAACATCCCTTTGAAAAGTCTTTTTTTATTCTTAGTTCCACAACATCCCTTCAGAAAGTGTCTTTTTACTGTTTGCCTTGCCGCGGCTCCCTAGAAAGTGTTTTATTGTTTGTTTTGACAACATTCCTTTGAAAAGTCTTTTTCTCAATTTAGGTTTTGAGAACGTCCTCTTAGGAAGTGTCTTTTTACTGTTTGTCCTGACAACGGCCCCTTAGAAAATGTCGTTTTTAATGCTTCTTTCAACTACATCCCCTTTAGAAAGTCTGTTAATTTTAGATTTGACAACATCCTTTTAGAAAGTGTGTTTAAAGTGTTATTTTAATGTTCAGTTTAACAACACCCCCTTAGAATGTGTTTTCTTTTCGTTTTGGTTTTGGGAAGGTCCCCCTAGGAAGTGTCTTTTTTACTGTTTGCTTTGGCAACGGCCCCGTTCTTTCCGTTTGGTTTGGCAACATCCCTATAACCTATAAGATTTTTTATTTCCATTTTGGATTTGGGAACGTCCCTTAGAAAGTGTCTTTCTTACTGTTGAGTTTGAAAACGTCCTTTTAAAAAGGGTCTCCTTCGCTGTTTGCTTTGACAAAATCCGTTTGGAAAATCATTTTATTGTTTGTCTTGACAACGGCCCCTTTAGAAAGTGTCTTGTCTACTGTGTACCTTGTCAACGACCCTTTAGAAATTGTTTTCTTATTCTTGGGTTCGCAACATCCCTTTTAGAAAGTGTCTTTCTTACTGTTGAGTTTGACAACGTCCTTTTAGAAAGGGTCTCTTTCGCTGTTTGCTTTGACAAAGGCCCCTTACAAAGAGTCTTTTTTATTCTTAGTTTCAGAACATCCCTTCAAAAAAGAGTCTTTTTACTGTTTGGCTTGCCAAGGGCTCCTTAGAAAGTGTCTTTTTTATTGTTTGTTTTGAAAAGTCTTTTTTTATTCTTAGTTCTACAACATCCCTTCAGAAAGTGTTTTTCTTCCCGTTTGCTTAGAAAGTGTCTTTTCACTTTAGGTTTTGAGAACATCCTATTAGGAAGTGTATTTTTACTGTTTGTTTTGACAAAATCCGTTTGGAAAGTCTTTTTTAGCGTTTGTCGTGACAACGGCCCCTTAGAAAATGTCTTTTTTATTTTTGATTTGACAACATCCTTTTAGAAAGTGTGTTTAAGGTGTTATTTTAATCTTGAGTTTGACAACAACCCCTTAGAAAGTGCGCTTCTTTAGTGTTTGTCTTGACAACAATCCTTTAGTAGGTGTTTTTTCCAATTTAGGTTTTGGGAACTTCCCCCTAGGAAGTGTCTTTTTTACTGTTTGCTTTGACAACGCCCACGTTCTTTCCGTTTGCTTTGACAATATCCCTCTAAAAGGTTTTGTTATTTCAATTTCGGATTTGGGGTCACCTAGAAAGTGTCTTTTAACTTTTTATTTTTGATTTGACAACATCCCTTTATATAGTGTGTTTTTGCATGTGGGTTTCTCAACGTCCCCTTAGAAAGTGCCTTTTTTACTGTTGGGTCTGACAACGTACCCTTAGAAAGTGTCTTTTTTATTGTTTGTTTCAAGAACATCCCCTTTAGAAAGTCTTTTTATTTTTGATTTGACAAGATCCCTTTAGAAAGTCTGTTTATACTGTTGGGTATACCGACGTCCCCTTATAAAGTGTCTTTTTTATTGTCTGTTTCGACAAAATCCTTTTAGAAAGCGTTATTTTACTACTGAGTTTGATAACACCACCTTAGAAAGTGCCCTTTTTTACTGTTTGCCTTGACAATAATCCCTAAGAAGGTGTTTTTTTTTTCAATTTTGTTTTTTACTATTTTGACAAGGCCCCGTTCTTTCCTTTTGTTTTGACAACATCCCTTTAAAAGGTTTTGTTATTTCAATTTCGGATTTGAGAACGTCCCTTAGAAAGTGTCTGTTAACTGTGTGCCTTTTAGAAATTGTTTTTTTATTCTTGGGTACATAACATTCTTTTAGAGAGTGTAGATTATCTTCCTGTTGAGTTTGACAACGGCCCTTTAGAAAACGTCTTCTTCGCTGTTTGCTTTGACAACGGGCCCTTAGAAAGAGTCTTTTTTATTTTTAGTTTCCGAACATCCCTTCAAGAAAGTGTGTTTTTACTGTTTGTCTTGCCAATGGCTCCTTAGAAAGTGTCTTTTTGTTCTTTTGACAACATCCCTTTGAAAAGTCTTTTTTTATTCTTAGTTCCACAACATCCCTTCAGAAAGTGTCTTTTTACTGTTTGCCTTGCCGCGGCTCCCTAGAAAGTGTTTTATTGTTTGTTTTGACAACATTCCTTTGAAAAGTCTTTTTCTCAATTTAGGTTTTGAGAACGTCCTCTTAGGAAGTGTCTTTTTACTGTTTGTCCTGACAACGGCCCCTTAGAAAATGTCGTTTTTAATGCTTGTTTCAACTACATCCCCTTTAGAAAGTCTGTTTATTTTTGATTTGACAACATCCTTTTAGAAAGTGTGTTTAAAGTGTTATTTTAATGTTCAGTTTGACAACACCCCCTTAGAATGTGTTTTTTTTTTCGTTTTGGTTTTGGGAAGGTCCCCCTAGGAAGTGTCTTTTTTACTGTTTGCTTTGGCAACGGCCCCGTTCTTTCCGTTTGGTTTGGCAACATCCCTATAACCTATAAGATTTTTTATTTCCATTTTGGATTTGGGAACGTCCCTTAGAAAGTGTCTTTCTTACTGTTGAGTTTGATAACGTCCTTTTAGAAAGGGTATCTTTCGCTGTTTGCTTTGACAAAGGCCCCTTACAAAGAGTCTTTTTTATTCTTAGTTTCAGAACATCCCTTCAAAATAGAGTCTTTTTACTGTTTGGCTTGCCAAGGGCTCCTTAGAAAGTGTCTTTTTTATTGTTTGTTTTGACAACATCCCTTTGAAAGTATTTTTTTATTCTTATTGTTGAGAACGTCCTTTTAGGAAGTGTCTTTTTACTGTTTGTTTTGACAAAATCCGTTTGGAAAATCATTTTATTGTTTGTCTTGACAACGGCCCCTTTAGAAAGTGTCTTGTCTACTGTGTACCTTGTCAACGACCCTTTAGAAATCGTTTTTTTTATTCTTGGGTTCGCAACATCCCTTTTAGAAAATGTCTTTCTTACTGTTGAGTTTGACAACGTCCTTTTAGAAAGGGTCTCTTTCGCTGTTTGCTTTGACAAAGGCCCCTTACAAAGAGTCTTTTTTATTCTTAGTTTCAGAACATCCCTTCAAAAAAGAGTCTTTTTACTGTTTGGCTTGCCAAGGGCTCCTTAGAAAGTGTCTTTTTTATTGTTTGTTTTGAAAAGTCTTTTTTTATTCTTAGTTCTACAACATCCCTTCAGAAAGTGTTTTTCTTCCCGTTTGCTTAGAAAGTGTCTTTTCACTTTAGGTTTTGAGAACATCCTATTAGGAAGTGTATTTTTACTGTTTGTTTTGACAAAATCCGTTTGGAAAGTCTTTTTTAGCGTTTGTCGTGACAACGGCCCCTTAGAAAATGTCTTTTTTATTTTTGATTTGACAACATCCTTTTAGAAAGTGTGTTTAAGGTGTTATTTTAATCTTGAGTTTGACAACAACCCCTTAGAAAGTGCGCTTCTTTAGTGTTTGTCTTGACAACAATCCTTTAGTAGGTGTTTTTTCCAATTTAGGTTTTGGGAACTTCCCCCTAGGAAGTGTCTTTTTTACTGTTTGCTTTGACAACGCCCACGTTCTTTCCGTTTGCTTTGACAATATCCCTCTAAAAGGTTTTGTTATTTCAATTTCGGATTTGGGGTCACCTAGAAAGTGTCTTTTAACTTTTTATTTTTGATTTGACAACATCCCTTTATATAGTGTGTTTTTGGATGTGGGTTTGTCAACGTCCCCTTAGAAAGTGTCTTTTTTACTGTTGGGTCTGACAACGTACCCTTAGAAAGTGTCTTTTTTATTGTTTGTTTCAACAACACCCCCTTTAGAAAGTCTTTTTATTTTTGATTTGACAACATCCCTTTATAATCCTTAAGAAGGTTTTTTTTTTGTCAATTTTGTTTTTTACTGTTTGCTTTGACAAGGCCCCGTTCTTTCCTTTTGTTTTGACAACATCCCTTTAAAAGGTTTTGTTATTTCAATTTCGGATTTGGGAACGTCCCTTAGAAAGGGTCTCCTTCGCTGTTTGCTTTAACAAAGGCCCCTTACAAAGAGTCTTTTTTATTCTTAGTTTCAGAACATCCCTATAAGAAAGAGTCTTTTTACTATTTGGCTTGCCAACGACTCCTTAGAAGGTGTCTTTTTTATTGTTTGTTTTGACAACATCCCTTTGAAAAGTGTTTTTTTATTCTTATTTCCACAACATCCCTTTAGAAAGTGTCTTCCTTTCCGTTTGCTTAGAAGGTGTTTTTTTTTTCAATTTAGGTTTTGAGAACGTCCTTATAGGAAGTGTCTTTTTACTGTTTGTTTTGACAAAATCCGTTTGGAAAGTCTTTTTATTGTTTGTCTTGACAACGGCCCCGTTAGAAAGTGTCTTTTTATTTTTGATTTGACAATATCCTTTACAAAGTGTGTTTAAAGTGTTATTTTAATTTTGAGTTTGACAACACGACCCCCTTAGAAAACGCCCAAGTGTGCCAACGGGACCCTATTACTAAGGCTCCGCTGTGCGCCCCTACGTCCGTCCGTCTGTCACAGGGCTGTACCTTTTGAACCGTAATAGGTAGACACCTGAAATTTTCACAGAGTTTTACTATGTCCGCCACAACAACGAATTATAAAAATAAAATAAATTTAAAAGAATATACTTATTTATAAAAACTATGTAGTGTTAAATATTGTACTGTGGTACGGAACCCAATATTGTATCCCAGGCCAATATACAACTTATTTAGCCAACCTTGGTGTAAAATGATTTTCCAATATATCTTTGGCAAGATTTGCCCAATATTGAGCGAATATATTAGATTTTATACCCATATGGGAACTATATGGAGTTACAACTAGATGCCAATATTGCTTGCCAACATAACACCAAAGTTGGCCTTATTTGGTATACAATGATTTTCCAATATAGCTTCTATATATCTTTATATCATATAGTTTCAGACATAAAATGTCAAAAGGTCGTAGCAACGCTCGCTGGGTACCTGCTAGTTTTACTATAAAAAGGAAATAATTTATCCATTAATCCGGGAATGGTTCTGCAAGACTAAGGATTGCCGCGTTTTCGTGGTAAAGTTAAACTATAAAGTTCATTGCAGATTGCACTACATCTACTGATTTTTATATTCTAGTCCAATTGCATTTCTTCCAGAAAAATATATAAGGTAGGTACCAACTTTTTTCTACGACAATTTAACTTAAAAAATCCACCAGGAAATGGCTGGCCAAAAAATCGTTAATGACCTCAATATGCAAAAACGATTGGTTGTAAAATAGTATAATTTCGATACGAGTGCGCTGTCATCACACTTTTCAGAGGCAAGGGCGAATTTTTCGTTCAAATTTTGGTTAGGTTAGATTGACAGCTGTGAAATGAATTACATATGCTAGAATATTTATGTATAGTAGTTATGTATAATATTTCATTATGCATTATGTGTTTCACGAAACAAATTGTGTCATTTTCAAAACTGAACTGTCCGAGGGCTTTCGCCGATTAACGGAATTTTGTGCGGAACCCTGTATGCACCATCATGAAAACATGCTGCGCCCGATATATATTCTTTAATTCAGCTCAAATATTTAACTAATGCTTCTGTTCGCCGTGAAATATGCTGCATTGTGAGAGACAAACGAGCGTGTTTTTCAACGAGGCGGGTAAAAAGTGCGCGTTGAAATGTTATTTAGCGATTGTGATGGTTTTCAACGAGCATTTGGAATCTTGCTTTGTACACAAATGTCAGAGGTTTTAAACGGAACAAAGAACGTAGTAAAGCGGGCGGCGTGGCGTGTGTTTGCAATTATGTATACCTACGCTATTTGACTACTTTTTTATTTCCATTTGTTCGGAGATCGGGCTTCGTTAAAACAGATCACATGAATTTGCATTGAAAAGCTTTTGTGTTCCGATCAAATTAACGCGTCGCATTTATTGTTGGGCAAATAACGAAATTTGGCGGATGCGCCGGGAAAAGTCCCGAGTCATTCATCAATCTTTTCTCGTTTTCGGACATCGAATATAAATCGAAAGCCGCGTTTTGATGTTCGAGCCGCTGTCAAAAGGGAGATGATTAGGGTGGCGAACAGCCAAGAGTGGCTAATGACGTCACAATAAACAGTCTGGACGTCACCTGCCGGTTAACCGGCTTTTCGCATTTGTTTCGCTGACACTGCGCCATTCGCAATTACCAGCAAAGGGTAACAATAAACTGGTGCTCGCGGAATCAACATTTTTAAATCCGCTTTTAGCATGCACGCGGAGTTTGGGGGTTTTGGGGCAAAATTGACACATGATAAATATTTACATATACTGCTGTCTATTAGTTTTCATTACAGAGGTTTTGGACACGCTAAATTTAAACTTTTTTTACCCGTCGATATGAACCGTTCATGCGAGACGGTAGAATTTTCAATTAAAAAAAATTAATGCAACTGCAAAACTATTTTTTTTTAGGAAATTCAATTCAATTCAATTCAGTAACCTAAGAGGTGTACACTTGGAACTTCTTATCAAATCATTATTCTTTAATATTTCTTTACAAATTAAAATTGTATGTGGCTTCTATATGAATGGTCACAAAGGTCATGCTTTATGCTTGAAAATATGGTTCGGTTGCTTTTGAACAACCTGTTAAGTAGATTTTTGAGGAAAATTGTATTTTTCCAGTATTAATTATTTGCAACAGTAAATTTAGCATTGCTGTTATTAATAACAAAGCCAACAGGTACTACACTGTTTTACCCTTCAAATAAATTTTATTTTGTAGATCACAGAATTGAAAACCTTTGCTCTGCAGCTAAATGCAAATAAAGCAATTAACGATCGTGCGGGCTTTATGTTGTTCAAGCCAGATGGTACATCTGTACAATGCATAGCCAATTGACGGCATACGAGCGTTACGTTTTCGTATTTTATACCTCAACAGAAAGATAATGCTGATGTCTAGAGTGTCGAAAACAACTTAAGACAATGTAAAATGATTTTCATATTTTTTTACATGTAAATTTTTCTGTGCCCCTCTATTCTTTTTGTTAAAAAATATCCAGCTACTTTTGCAATAACTCCAAATCCTAGTGAAAAGTACAGAAAAAATTTCAGAGCATTCTTTAGCTCTATGCCTTTGGAGCAGTCCTGGATTTCAAAAATCGAAAAAATAATTCGCCCTACTAAATATTAAAATATTGATCGAATTTATAAAGAAAGGACCGCATATAAAGCGAATTCCAAAATATCGCTTAATTTCTAAGTTATTAGCTTTCCAAAACCTTAAAAAGCTTTCAGAATTTGAAGAACAAAAAATCTCGGAAAAGCTGAGATCTTGGGAAACTTGAGAACTTGAGACATCGAAGACCCTGAGAAGGAGGAAACCGAGAACTCGAGTAACCTAAGAATCTGAGAATTGAGATTTTGGAGAACCTGTGCAGATTTTAGGAAATATGAAAAGTTGAGGAACCTGGGAAGGTGAAGACCACACTGGAAAATCTGAGATTTTAGAGAGCTTGATAAGGTACTTTGTAACCTAACAACCTGAGTGCAAGAAACTGAAATTTTGGACCACCTGGGTTCTTCGGGAAGCTATGATTTTCAGGAATCTAAGAATCTGAAAACTTGAGACCCCTAACTTAAACAGTGAGGAAACATGAGCTTTGAAAACCTGAAAAATAGACTTGAGATAAATCCCGGAAATCTTGAGGAACCTGAAAATTTGAGAACTGGAAAAACATTGAAGAAGACAATGCATGTACTCGAATTTTCACAATAAGGCACTTCGAGACACCAACAAGTTGCGAAGATGAGAAGTTAAGAAACTGAGAAGTTGAGAGACTGAAAACTGAGAAATTTTGTTATTGAGGAATTGAGAAACTGAAAACTGAAATAAAAATTGAGAGACCCAGAAATTGAGAAGTTAAGGAGTTGAAAAGTTGAGAAAGTGACAAATTGAGAATGTGTGCACCTAACTGAGAAATTGATAATCTCAGAAAGTCTGAAACTAAGAAAATGAGAAACTGAAAAAGTGAGAAACAGACACTTCGAGACATCAACAAGTTGCAAAGATGAGAAGTTAAGAAACTGAGAAATTGAGAAACTGGAAAACTGAGAAATTTTGTTATTGAGGAATTGAGAAACTGAAAACTGAAATAAAAATGGAGACAAACAGAAATTGAGAAGTTAAGGAGTTGAAAAGCTGAGAAAGTGACAAATTGATAATTTATGTACCTAACTGAGAAATTGATAATCTCAGAAAGTCTGAAACTAAAAAATGAGAAACTGAAAAAGTGAGAAACAGACACTTCGAGACACCAGCAAGTTCGGAAGATGCGAAGTTAAGAAACTGAGAAATTGAGAAACTGGAAAACTGAGAAATTTGCTTATTGAAGAATTGAGAAACTGAAAACTGAAATAAAAATTGAGACACCCAGAAATTGAGAAGTTAAGGAGTTGAAAAGCTGAGAAAGTGACAAATTGAGAATTTATGTACCTAACTGAGAAATTGATAATCTCAGAAAGTCTGAAACTAAAAAATGAGAAACTGAAAAAGTGAGAAACAGACACTTCGAGACACCAGCAAGTTCCGAAGATGAGAAGTTAAGAAACTGAGAAATTGAGAAACTGGAAAACTGAGAAATTTAGTTATTGAGGAATTGAGAAACTAAAAACTGAAATAAAAATGGAGACACCCAGAAATTGAGAAGTTAAGGAGTTGAAAAGTTGAGAAAGTGACAAATTGAGAATTTATGTACCTAACTGACAAATTGATAATCTCAGAAAGTCTGAGAAACTGAAAAAGTGAGAAACAGACACTTCGAGACACCAGCAAGTTCGGAAGATGCGAAGTTAAGAAACTGAGAAATTGAGAAACTGGAAAACTGAGAAATTTACTTATTGAAGAATTGAGAAACTGAAAACTGAAATAAAAATGGAGACACCCAGAAATGGAGAAGTTAAGGAGTTGAAAAGTTGAGAATGTGACAAATTGAGAATTTGTGTACCTAACTGAGAAATTGATAATCTCAGAAATTCTGAAACTAAGAAATTGAGAAACTGAAAAAGTTAAAAATTTAGTTATTGAGGAATTGAGAAACTGAAAACTGAGAAACGAAGAAGGGAGAAACTGGGAAACAACTTGCTCGTACTTTAACCTTCAGTTTTCGTTCTAGATAAATAATAATATAGTATTATTTAAATTACACTAACATAAAAGTTAAATTGACAAAAATTTATTTTTGCATTTCAGTGCCTTCAGTCCATGTAGGGGTAAGAGAATTGTCTCCATGTAGGGAAATGGTAATAGTATTGTGCAGAAAATTTTATTATTATCATCCTGGATTTATTCACAGTGTTTCTTCTTTTCTAAATTATCATCTAGTATTATTAACGCCCCCACCACGCAATAATTACCTCTGTCTGTTCTATCAACGTTGGTGTTTTAATAGCGTGTATCGTCGTGTGTGGATGTGGCTAAGCATGATTTAAAGCCGGGGAGGTCTCCTTCTTATGACACAGGCGAAGACACGAAGCGCCTTTATTACACGTTATTACAGTAGTATTTCCAGCTTATGTGTCGGAGCTCAGAAAGGGCTCAGTAAAAGAGATAATAGTCTATATGAATTCTTGGTTCAATGTGCACGTGAATTATAAGGCGGGTTTTAGGTAGGTATGCGAAAATCGGTTGTGTGCGTGTTGAGGCGTCGCGAACTCCACTCAAAACTACACCACTCGACATCATTTTAATTATAACTTTTAACGTGTTTAAGGGAGAACTCATTCCGAATGTCAAACGGCGTTTCCGTCTCGAATTTCCGATTTGTTGAGGGGGTGTGAACGTGACATGTGGGTTTACACTTCCTGGAATGGATTAGAAAATGCAGCTTGTAGATGTACTAGATGTAGTTGATGAAGATAAAATAGAAAAAATACCACAAAAAACACTTACATTTCAAGGCTTTACTTAAGTGTTTTCCTTTTTTCTCTTAGGCCTGAAGGCTATATACTGAATTCATATCGACCATGTTAATTTCATTCTTGAATTTATTTGTGGTATGTATTATTTATTTATAAAATGTCTTCGTCATCTTTCCCCGAATTCTTTATGTCATCGATTTCCATGGCTATATAACTCTTCTGGCAGTGTGCTCCCTAAAGTTTTGAGGTCCTGAAGGTTTTCAGTCTAGTCCTCATGCCTTATATTTTCAAATTCGCTTTCTTTTGTTCTCAAGTTGTCAAGTAAATTTTTAGATCAGTTCTCTTTCCTTGAGGTTTTCAGTTTATGATGTTCTTAGTTTCTCAAAGTTTCAACTTTTCAGGATGTTGGATTTTTAAGTTTTCTGGTTGTCATGTTCATTTTCAGATTTTTAGGTTCTCCGTCTTTCTGGTTGAGGGGTCGATGGGAGTCTTGTTGACCAGTGGGAAAAATTAAAATTATTATTATATTTAAATTTTCTCAAAAATTTGGGACACGATGAATAATGAGTGTAACAGTTTGTAGTAGAACCAGTTTTCTCCGACTAGTTACGTATTTCAAATTTTATGCTCAGTTGCCCATTTTCTCAGTGACTCAACTTCTCGGTTTTGCAGTGTTAAGAACTCTGATTCTCAGTTTTTAAGTGCTCAGTTGTCCATTCTCTCAGTGACTCAACTTCTGAGTTTCGCATTTTTAAGGTTTCACCATTTCTTAACTGTCCAGTAGTCCCTACGTTTCTCATATTTCTGTGTTCATGAGTCTCAAATTTGGTCAGTTTCTCATAGTCTCAGTTGCTCAGTTTTTCCACTCCTCATTTTCTCAGTGACCCGCGTTATCAGTTTCTCAAGTCTTCAGTTGCCCATGTGCTCAGTGACTCAGCTTCTCAGTTTTCCATTTTCTTTATTCCACCGTTTCTGTCTTTTCTGTCCTCCACCATTTCTCATAGTTCCAGTTGCTCGGTTTTTCAATTTCTCATTTTATCAGTGACTCGCATTTTCAGTTTCTCAAATTCTCAGTTGCCCATTTTCTCAGTGACTCAACTTCTTAGTTTTGCAGTTTTAAGACTCTGATTCTCAGCTTTTAAGTGCTCAGTTGTCCATTCTCTCAGTGACTCAACTTCTGAGTTTCGCATTTTTAAGGCTTCACCATTTCTTAACTGTCCAGTAGTTCCTACGTTTCTCATATTTCTGTGTTCATAAGTCTCAAATTTGGTCAGTTTCTCATAGTCTCAGTTGCTCAGTTTTTCAACTCCTCATTTTCTCAGTGACCCGCGTTATCAGTTTCTCAAGTCTTCAGTTGCCCATGTGCTCAGTGACTCAGCTTCTCAGTTGTCCATTTTCTCTATTCCACCGTTTCTGTGTTTTCTGTCCTCCACCATTTCTCATAGTTCCAGTTGCTCGGTTTTTCAATTTCGCATTTTCTCAGTGACTCGCATTTTCAGTTTCTCAAATGCTCAGTTGCCCATTTTTTCAGTGACTCAACTTCTTAGTTTTGCAGTTTTAAGACTGTGATTCTCAGTTTTTAAGTGCTCAGTTGTCCATTCTCTCAGTGACTCAATTTCTGAGTTTCGCATTTTTAAGGTTTCACCCTTTCTTAATTGTCCAGTAGTTCCTACGTTTCTCATATTTCTGTGTTCATGAGTCTCAAATTTGGTCAGTTTCTCATAGTCTCAGTTGCTCAGTTTTTCAACTCCTCATTTTCTCAGTGACCCGCGTTATCAGTTTCTCAAGTCTTCAGTTGCCCATGTGCTCAGTGACTCAGCTCCTCAGTTTTCCATTTTCTTTATTCCACCGTTACTGTGTTTTCTGTCCTCCACCATTTCTCATAGTTCCAGTTGCTCGGTTTTTTAATTTCTCATTTTCTCAGTGACTCGCATTTTCAGTTTCTCAAATGCTCAGTTGTCCATTCTCTCAGTGACTCAACTTCTGAGTTTCGCATTTTTAAGGTTTCACCCTTTCTTAATTGTCCAGTAGTTCCTACGTTTCTCATATTTCTGTGTTCATGAGTCTTAAATTTGGTCAGTTTCTCATAGTCTCAGTTGCTGAGTTTTTCCACTCCTCATTTTCTCAGTGACCCGCGTATCAGTTTCTCAAGTCTTCAGTTGCCCATGTGCTCAGTGACTCAGCTTCTCAGTTTTCCATTTTCTTTATTTTTCTGTGTTCCACCACTTCTCATAGTTCCAGTTGCTCGGTTTTTCAATTTCTCATTTTCTCAGTGACTCGCATTTTCAGTTTCTCAAATGCTCAGTTGCCCATTTTTTCAGTGACTCAACTTCTTAGTTTTGCAGTTTTAAGACTGTGATTCTCAGTTTTTAAGTGCTCAGTTGTCCATTCTCTCAGTGACTCAACTTCTGAGTTTCGCATTTTTAAGGTTTCACCATTTCTTAACTGTCCAGTAGTCCCTACGTTTCTCATATTTCTGTGTTCATGAGTCTCAAATTTGGTCAGTTTCTCATAGTCTCAGTTGCTCAGTTTTTCCACTCCTCATTTTCTCAGTGACCCGCGTTATCAGTTTCTCAAGTCTACAGTTGCCCATGTGCTCAGTGACTCAGCTTCTCAGTTTTCCATTTTCTTTATTCCACCGTTTCTGTCTTTTCTGTCCTCCACCATTTCTCATAGTTCCAGTTGCTCGGTTTTTCAATTTCTCATTTTATCAGTGACTCGCATTTTCAGTTTCTCAAATTCTCAGTTGCCCATTTTCTCAGTGACTCAACTTCTTAGTTTTGCAGTTTTAAGACTCTGATTCTCAGCTTTTAAGTGCTCAGTTGTCCATTCTCTCAGTGACTCAACTTCTGAGTTTCGCATTTTTAAGGCTTCACCATTTCTTAACTGTCCAGTAGTTCCTACGTTTCTCATATTTCTGTGTTCATAAGTCTCAAATTTGGTCAGTTTCTCATAGTCTCAGTTGCTCAGTTTTTCAACTCCTCATTTTCTCAGTGACCCGCGTTATCAGTTTCTCAAGTCTTCAGTTGCCCATGTGCTCAGTGACTCAGCTTCTCAGTTGTCCATTTTCTCTATTCCACCGTTTCTGTGTTTTCTGTCCTCCACCATTTCTCATAGTTCCAGTTGCTCGGTTTTTCAATTTCGCATTTTCTCAGTGACTCGCATTTTCAGTTTCTCAAATGCTCAGTTGCCCATTTTTTCAGTGACTCAACTTCTTAGTTTTGCAGTTTTAAGACTGTGATTCTCAGTTTTTAAGTGCTCAGTTGTCCATTCTCTCAGTGACTCAACTTCTGAGTTTCGCATTTTTAAGGTTTCACCATTTCTTAACTGTCCAGTAGTCCCTACGTTTCTCATATTTCTGTGTTCATGAGTCTCAAATTTGGTCAGTTTCTCATAGTCTCAGTTGCTCAGTTTTTCCACTCCTCATTTTCTCAGTGACCCGCGTTATCAGTTTCTCAAGTCTACAGTTGCCCATGTGCTCAGTGACTCAGCTTCTCAGTTTTCCATTTTCTTTATTCCACCGTTTCTGTCTTTTCTGTCCTCCACCATTTCTCATAGTTCCAGTTGCTCGGTTTTTCAATTTCTCATTTTATCAGTGACTCGCATTTTCAGTTTCTCAAATTCTCAGTTGCCCATTTTCTCAGTGACTCAACTTCTTAGTTTTGCAGTTTTAAGACTCTGATTCTCAGCTTTTAAGTGCTCAGTTGTCCATTCTCTCAGTGACTCAACTTCTGAGTTTCGCATTTTTAAGGCTTCACCATTTCTTAACTGTCCAGTAGTTCCTACGTTTCTCATATTTCTGTGTTCATAAGTCTCAAATTTGGTCAGTTTCTCATAGTCTCAGTTGCTCAGTTTTTCAACTCCTCATTTTCTCAGTGACCCGCGTTATCAGTTTCTCAAGTCTTCAGTTGCCCATGTGCTCAGTGACTCAGCTTCTCAGTTGTCCATTTTCTCTATTCCACCGTTTCTGTGTTTTCTGTCCTCCACCATTTCTCATAGTTCCAGTTGCTCGGTTTTTCAATTTCGCATTTTCTCAGTGACTCGCATTTTCAGTTTCTCAAATGCTCAGTTGCCCATTTTTTCAGTGACTCAACTTCTTAGTTTTGCAGTTTTAAGACTGTGATTCTCAGTTTTTAAGTGCTCAGTTGTCCATTCTCTCAGTGACTCAATTTCTGAGTTTCGCATTTTTAAGGTTTCACCCTTTCTTAATTGTCCAGTAGTTCCTACGTTTCTCATATTTCTGTGTTCATGAGTCTCAAATTTGGTCAGTTTCTCATAGTCTCAGTTGCTCAGTTTTTCAACTCCTCATTTTCTCAGTGACCCGCGTTATCAGTTTCTCAAGTCTTCAGTTGCCCATGTGCTCAGTGACTCAGCTCCTCAGTTTTCCATTTTCTTTATTCCACCGTTACTGTGTTTTCTGTCCTCCACCATTTCTCATAGTTCCAGTTGCTCGGTTTTTTAATTTCTCATTTTCTCAGTGACTCGCATTTTCAGTTTCTCAAATGCTCAGTTGTCCATTCTCTCAGTGACTCAACTTCTGAGTTTCGCATTTTTAAGGTTTCACCCTTTCTTAATTGTCCAGTAGTTCCTACGTTTCTCATATTTCTGTGTTCATGAGTCTTAAATTTGGTCAGTTTCTCATAGTCTCAGTTGCTGAGTTTTTCCACTCCTCATTTTCTCAGTGACCCGCGTATCAGTTTCTCAAGTCTTCAGTTGCCCATGTGCTCAGTGACTCAGCTTCTCAGTTTTCCATTTTCTTTATTTTTCTGTGTTCCACCACTTCTCATAGTTCCAGTTGCTCGGTTTTTCAATTTCTCATTTTCTCAGTGACTCGCATTTTCAGTTTCTCAAATGCTCAGTTGCCCATTTTTTCAGTGACTCAACTTCTTAGTTTTGCAGTTTTAAGACTGTGATTCTCAGTTTTTAAGTGCTCAGTTGTCCATTCTCTCAGTGACTCAACTTCTGAGTTTCGCATTTTTAAGGTTTCACCATTTCTTAATTGTCCAGTAGTTCCTACGTTTCTCATATTTCTGTGTTCATGAGTCTCAAATTTGGTCAGTTTCTCATAGTCTCAGTTGCTCAGTTTTTCAACTCCTCATTTTCTCAGTGACCCGCGTTATCAGTTTCTCAAGTCTTCAGTTGCCCATGTGCTCAGTGACTCAGCTCCTCAGTTTTCCATTTTCTTTATTCCACCGTTACTGTGTTTTCTGTCCTCCACCATTTCTCATAGTTCCAGTTGCTCGGTTTTTTAATTTCTCATTTTCTCAGTGACTCGCATTTTCAGTTTCTCAAATGCTCAGTTGTCCATTCTCTCAGTGACTCAACTTCTGAGTTTCGCATTTTTAAGGTTTCACCCTTTCTTAATTGTCCAGTAGTTCCTACGTTTCTCATATTTCTGTGTTCATGAGTCTTAAATTTGGTCAGTTTCTCATAGTCTCAGTTGCTCAGTTTTTCCACTCCTCATTTTCTCAGTGACCCGCGTATCAGTTTCTCAAGTCTTCAGTTGCCCATGTGCTCAGTGACCCCCATTTTCAGTTTCTCAAATGCTCAGTTGCCCATTTTCTCAGTGACTCAACTTCTTAGTTTTGCAGTTTTAAGACTCTGATTCTCAGCTATTAAGTGCTCAGTTGTCCATTCTCTCAGTGACTCAACTTCTGAGTTTCGCATTTTTAAGGTTTCACCCTTTCTTAATTGTCCAGTAGTCCCTACGTTTCTCATATTTCTGTGTTCATGAGTCTCAAATTTGGTCAGTTTCTCATAGTCTCAGTTGCTCAGTTTTTCAATTCCTCATTTTCTCAGTGACCCGCATTATCAGTTTCTCAAGTCTTCAGTTGCCCATGTGCTCAGTGACTCAGCTTCTCAGTTTTCCATTTTCTTTATTTTTCTGTGTTCCACCACTTCTCATAGTTCCAGTTGCTCGGTTTTTCAATTTCTCATTTCCTCAGTGACCCGCATTATCAGTTTCTTAAATGCTCAGTTGCCCATTTTCTCAGTGACTCAAGTTCTCAGTTTTGCAATTTTAAGACTCTGATTCTCAATTTTTACATAAGTGCTCAGTTGTCCATTTTCTCAGAAACTCAGCGCCTGAGTTTCGCATTTTTAAGGTTTCGCCCTTTCTTAATTGTTTAGTAGTTTCTCATATTTCTGTGTTCATGAGTCTCAAATTTGCTGAGTTTCTCATAGTCCCAGTTGCTCAGTTTTTCAATTTCCCATTTCTCATTGACTCGAATTCTTCAAGTTCTCATTCAGATTCAATTCCTGTTTGCTTTGACAAAACCGTCTTCATTTTTTTTTCTGTTGGGTTCGACAAACGTTTTCTTAGAAAGTGTTTTTCTTCCTATCTGCTGTTTTTGCAAAGCCGCCTTAGAAAGTGTCTTTCCTTTTTTTTTGCTTTGACAACACCCCATTTAGAAAAGTCTTTTTACTTTTGGATTCGACAACCAACCTCTTATAAAGTGTCTTTCTTCCTGTTTGCTTTGACAACACCATCTTAAATGTGACAACATCCTGTTTGGGTTTGACAACACACCCACAACAATTGTCATTTTTTTCTGTTTGCTTTGACAAAATCGTTTTCATTTTTTTTGGGTTTGACAACAGTTCAAGGAGAAGGTGGTCTCGGCAAATATCACGTAATTTCTTTTCCGCAAGAAACAGTGTACAATTGTAAGAAAACTGGGTTAAATTAAGTAAAACATGTTTCTCCATAAAATGTGGCTAAATCCTAGACGATAATATTTTTCTTCAAACGTTAGAAAAATATATAAAAAAAATATCCATTTCTTTGTCTAAGCAGAAAAAGTGTTTTTTGTTTGTCGCTCAATTTACCAATCGTGAGCTTTGAAAAATTCGAGAGGCCAGTCAAATCGGCAGCGTAAATTTTTTTTCTTGCAATCTCAAAATTTTTGCTTAAGATGTTAAAAGTTAAAATAACAAATTTTGGAATAGGAATTACTTGTGTATTAGAAAATTATAAAATTACACAATTTTGGAGTTAGTGTATTGTAGGAAGTTACGAAATTTTATTTTTGCCCTCTACTTTTTTACAAATAAGCGACACTAGACTTTGTACTATCAATCGTTCAATAGTAGCTATCGATGACTATCAAACACCATCAATAATATTAAGAAGCGTATAAACAATAAATTTTGTATACAGAGACTATGTAAATATTTCACAATTAATAATAATCTGGGAACACGCCAGGCAGTGAAATTTAAATACAGACACATCATTAAATTATCCACGATGGTCGTGCCAGATGCGATTTCAAAATACAAGGATATACTCATGGAATTTCACAATATTAATATTTCCGATATTATTAGTTGCGTTTTATTGAAATTGTACTACGATCATATGATGTGATATAATCTGACAATTGCATTCTGTTATCGCAACAAAAATACCGACACGACATACATCAATCAATTATTTTCGCCATGCACATATATCCTAATCAGATTCGGTTTTTTAAATTGAAAATGTTGACAGAAAACATAGTGTTAGCGCGAAATTGCATTAGGCGTCCTTAGTTCCACCCTTTTAATTTTAATCCAATTTAAAATCTCATGTGGTGAATATTCGTAATGTGTTTAGGGTGGTATTGTTGTCGGTGGACAATGGGTCTTTATATGTCACATATTACAAGAATTTACATCAAAGAGGGAGTAGGTGGATGATAAAATATGAGATTTGAGTGCCCATAAACCGTTTTATCGATCTAATTTGCTTTTTAATTTGGAAGTAAAACGGCTAATATAAATATTTTATGTTCCAATAACTGCAAGGTACAACGGTACGGTTTTAATATATTAGTTCTAAAGTTGCAAAAATTGGGTTTAAAGCATCTTTGTGTTAAATGTTATATCACCTACGTACATTATGCTCTGTTTATTGATAATGAATATAAAGTGGCATATTTTGAAGATTAACGCGTGGGGGCACTTTTCTCGCACCATCCGATTGACGGCAGACTAGTCGAGATGCAGGATGTCAAGTTTATTATTATTAAGATTAAAGCACCGGTGCGTGACATGTATCAGATTAAATGTGTACTCCTGAATACAAACGAGTCTGTCGCTCTATCTACTGACTTATTTTCGAAAGATGATAAAAATAAACGCTTGCAGCTTGAATACGAAAGGCAAAATTTATGTTAGCAACAACGCAAGAAGGTCGCGCAGGAAATTCCGAGCCCTTATAAAATTATACCGATCTATTTTCGAATGCACACATTCATAATGTAATAGGAAATAATGGAAATTCCTTGTCACAGAAGCAGCTCCTGCATGAATTACAACTTCAGGCAGATGATCGTTAATATTTGATGTAATTTACATTTGCAAAAGCAACTTCGACAGGTGGATTGCCCGTGACGTGCTTCGCTCAAATTTCGTCTGAATATTTCAGGAGAGATTTTGCTGGATTTTACAGAGACGACGATTTGTTTGCGAGATACAGTAATTAGGTCTGGAAAAATAATTAATACTGAGCGGTCGATTTTGGCAATTACGTACTTCCTGAGGTCAGGGTGAAATTGATTTGGTTCATTAAAATTGAGTGGACGTAAAGCGGAAATCAAGTTTGGGTGCATTTTTCAGCGAGTCATCTGCATGTAAATGTGCATTCGGAAAGTCGCAAAAAATTGTGGTTTTACCCTCGCTAACAAAAGAAATATTTGAATATAATAATACTTCCTATAATTATTTGAATCCTTGATGTTGCAGAAAACTTTTAAACATAACAATGCTCTTTGCATAATTTGTTAACAGCCAGCTTCAATGTATCACATTTATGTCGCTTCAAACTTCACGGTACACCTGCAGTTATTAAACTAACATTTGCGCATACTTAGGTGTCATTTGATTATTAACTCATGAAACTCCATCCCCGAGTACTTTGTATTAGAACCACCGTAATGTTTTTTATTCCGCGAAACTAAACAATAAGTGCAATTTTAATCAAAACTGGATGTAAATTAAAATAGAATACCCCAATCAAAATACTATAAAGCGGTAAAAAGTCAAGTTTATCGAAACCATCCACCGACAATAAATCTACTAAGAGGCGAGGAAGTAGAGTGTATTTCAAAAGAGGCATTTGCATAGCAAAGGACTCGGGTCAAAGGTTGGTAGTCTATTGTGAACTTAGTCGCTCTTATCAACTAACTTCTTCGACCGTCCGGACTCATCTTCTGCTTGCCGCTTTTAAATTTTCACCGATACTTCACCGAGATTTATGAAATACGTCTCCCAGGAAAAATATTTCACTACAATTGAAAACTTGCGCGGAATTTACGGATGTGCCACGCCGAGAAATATAAAATGTGCAGTGTTATTTGTCGGTCGCCGACAACTAAAGGGGTTAGTCTTGATAACACTTTAAAGAAAATAATTGAAGAAAGGGCACGATTCAACCCGCGCTTTTAATGAAACACCGAAGGAATTTCAGTTTAAATTAAAATGCAGATTTGGGAGCGGAATTCGTCTAAATGAACCAACGTCGGCCGTCTTGCGGATGAAATCATTGGCAGGGCAGCCGAACATTTTAATTGCGTTTGTAGGGAACTTGGAGCGTAACCCAAACAAGCAGATGTAATAATACAAGCTAGACTACGATATAGATAAAGGAATATTATTAAATATATATACCAACCGAAATGTCGCAGCGTGGAAAAAAATCTCAGGCGCGATTGCAATACGATTGCCTTTCATTCTCTCTCAAATTTATAGATTTTTCTATACAGGGTGTAAGGTTTCGCAAAATGCACAATAACTTTTTTTTTCAAATGGAACACCCTATATTCCATTATACCACCAAATAGAATTTTTAATAAGCTTTTTTCAGTGTATGATTTCGCTCGTACAAAAACTAGAAAGTTTCCCGAAATTGCTAAAATCGCCTATTAAGATCAGATCGCCTTGGACTTGTTGCCATTTTTATTGTATAATTTCTTAAATTACTTGAGAAATGACACTGAGAGGTAGACAGGTTTAGGTTTACGTAAAAATTCTATAGACTTTATCATTTACATAACCCCAAGCGAAAAAATCTAGAGCCGTTAAATCGGGTGATCTCGCTAGCCATTTAACAGGACCGCTGCTACCAATCCAACGTCTCGGCAACCAGCCATTTAAATATCTTCTTTCATTCATATAGAAATGTACACGAGCTCCATCCTGTTACAACCACATTGAGGACCACTGATTTTACCCTTAAAGGTCGCCTCATCACTGAAGAAAATTCTAGAAATTCCTTTCTTTCCATTATTTGGCAGAATACCACTCTTTTTACGAAATAAGCTCCTTGCAATTTGAAATTGACATAATTCTGTAACTTAATGTTTTCGTAATTTCATTTCAACCTTTCGTAATTTTAAAATTTTTAAACGTAACAATTTGATAACTTAACATTTTATGATTTCGTAATGACTCAATTCCGTAATTTCAGGTTTTCGTAATTTATGAATTACTTTTTAATTTTGATGGTTTAATTTCCACAAGTTCGTAATGATTTAATTCCCTTATTTCGTGCTTTAGATTATTTCACAATTTGGAAATGCCAGAATTTCGTTATTTCCGAAGTACGTATCTCCAAGCTTCCTAAATTCGGAGATTCAATTTTCTTAATTTCGTAATAACATAATTCCGTAATTCCATGATTTCGTAGTTTCCTTACCTCCTGACGTACTTTTATAATTTGGAATTGTGACAATTTTTGAATCACGTTACTTAAGATTATAATTTCGTAGATTCTATTTTCATAGTTTCGAAATGAATTAATTCCTGAATTTTATGTTTTCGTAATTTCTGCCAACCTATCCATGATTCTCCCCATTTCGATGTCAATTTTCTGATTTTCCTAATTTCGTATATTTTAATATCATAATTTCATAATAACAAAATTTCGTAATACTTCGGAAAAGCTACAATTTCTTAATTTTTGTACTACGTAATATCAAAATTTCGAATTTAATAGCGCATTTTCATAATTTGGAATTGACATAATTCTGTAAGTTAACGTTTTCGTAATTTAATTTCCACCTTTCGTAATTTCAAAATTTTTAAACGTAACAATTTGATAGCTTCCCATTTTATGATTTCGTAATGACTCAATTCTGTAATTTCAGGTTTTCGTAATTTACTTGGAAATGCTACAATTTAATAATTTATGAATTACTTTTTAATTTTGATGGTTTAATTTCCACAAGTTCGTAATGATTTAATTCCCTTATTTCGTGTTTTAGGATATTTCACAAATTGGAAATGCCAGAATTTCGTAATTTCCGAAGTACGTATCTCCAAACTTCCTAAATTCCGAGATTCAATTTTCTTAATTTCGTAATAACATAATTTCGTAATTCCATGATTTCGTAGTTTCCTTACCTCCTTACGTACTTTTATAATTTGGAATTGTGACAATTTTTGAATCACGTTACCTAAGATAATAATTTCGTAGATTCTATTTTCACAGTTTCGAAATGAATTAATCCCTGAATTTCATGTTTTCGTAATCTCTGCCAACTTATCCATGATTCTCCCCATTTCGCTGTCAATTTTCTGATTTGCCTAATTTCGTATATTTTAATATCATAATTTCATAATAACAAAATTTCGTTATACTTCGGAAAAGCTACAATTTCTTAATTTTTGTACTACGTAATATCAAAATTTCGAATTTAATAGCGCATTTTCATAATTTGGAATTGACATAATTCTGTAAGTTAACGTTTTCGTAATTTAATTTCCACCTTTCGTAATTTCAAAATTTTTAAACGTAACAATTTGATAGCTTCCCATTTTATGATTTCGTAATGACTCAATTCTGTAATTTCAGGTTTTCGTAATTTACTTGGAAATGCTACAATTTAATAATTTATGAATTACTTTTTAATTTTGATGGTTTAATTTCCACAAGTTCGTAATGATTTAATTCCCTTATTTCGTGTTTTAGGATATTTCACAAATTGGAAATGCCAGAATTTCGTAATTTCCGAAGTACGTATCTCCAAACTTCCTAAATTCCGAGATTCAATTTTCTTAATTTCGTAATAACATAATTTCGTAATTCCATGATTTCGTAGTTTCCTTACCTCCTTACGTACTTTTATAATTTGGAATTGTGACAATTTTTGAATCACGTTACCTAAGATAATAATTTCGTAGATTCTATTTTCACAGTTTCGAAATGAATTAATCCCTGAATTTCACGTTTTCGTAATCTCTGCCAACTTATCCATGATTCTCCCCATTTCGCTGTCAATTTTCTGATTTGCCTAATTTCGTATATTTTAATATCATAATTTCATAATAACAAAATTTCGTTATACTTCGGAAAAGCTACAATTTCTTAATTTTTGTACTACGTAATATCAAAATTTCGAATTTAATAGCGCATTTTCATAATTTGGAATTGACATAATTCTGTAAGTTAACGTTTTCGTAATTTAATTTCCACCCTTCGTAATTTCAAAATTTTTAAACGTAACAATTTGATAGCTTTCCATTTCATGATTTCGTAATGACTCAATTCTGTAATTTCAGGTTTTCGTAAGTTACTCGGAAATGCTACAGTTTTATAATTTATGAATTACTTTTTAGTTTTGATGGTTTAATTTCCACAAGTTCCTAATGATTTAATTCCCTTTTTTCGTGTTTTAGGATATTTCACAATTTGGAAATGCCAGAATTTCGTAATTTCCGAAGTACGTCTCTCCAAACTTCGTAAATTCGGAGATTCCATTTTCTTAATTTCGTAATAACATAATTTCGTAATTCCATGATTTCGTAGTTTCCTTACCTCCTTACGTACTTTTATAATTTGGAATTGTGACAATTTTTGAATCACGTTACTTAAGATTATAATTTCGTAGATTCTATTTTCATAGTTTCGAAATGAATTAATTCCTGAATTTTATGTTTTCGTAATTTCTGCCAACTTATCCATGATTCTCCCCATTTCGCTGTCAATTTTCTGATTTGCCTAATTTCGTATATTTTAATATCATAATTTCATAATAACAAAATTTCGTAATACTTCGGGAACGCAACAATTTCTTAATTTTTGTACTATGTAATATCAAAATTTCTAATTTAATAGCGCATTTTCATAATTTGGAATTGACATAATTCTGTAAGTTACCGTTTTCGTAATTTAATTTCCACCCTTCGTAATTTCAAAATTTTTAAACGTAACAATTTGATAGCTTCCCATTTTATGATTTCGTAATGACTCAATTCTGTAATTTCAGGTTTTCGTAATTTACTTGGAAATGCTACAATTTAATAATTTATGAATTACTTTTTAATTTTGATGGTTTAATTTCCACAAGTTCGTAATGATTTAATTCCCTTAGTTCGTGTTTTAGGATATTTCACAATTTGGAAATGCCAGAATTTCGTAATTTCCGAAGTACGTATCTCCAAACTTCGTAAATTTGGAGATTCCATTTTCTTAATTTCGTAATAACATAATTTCGTAATTCCATCATTTCGTAGTTTCCTTACCTCCTTACGTACTTTTATAATTTGGCATTGTGACAATTTTTGAATCACGTTACTTAAGATTATAATTTCGTTGATTCTATTTTCATAGTTTCATAATGAATTAATTCCTGAATTTTATGTTTTCGTAATTTTTGCCAACTTATCCATGATTCTCCCCATTTCGCTGTCAATTTTCTGATTTGCCTAATTTCGTATATTTTAATATCATAATTTCATAATAACAAAATTTCGTAATACTTGGGAAAAGCTACAATTTCTTAATTTGGTACTACGTAATATCAAAATTTCGAATTTAATAGCGCATTTTCATAATTTGGAATTGACATAATTCTGTAAGTTAACGTTTTCGTAATTTAATTTCCACCTTTCGTAATTTCAAAAATTTTAAACGTAACAATTTGATAGCTTCCCATTTTATGATTTCGTAATGACTCAGTGCTGTAATTTCAGGTTTTCGTAATTTACTTGGATATGCTACAATTTAATAATTTATGAATTATTTTTAATTTTGATGGTTTAATTTCCTTATTTCGTGCTTTAGGATATTTCACAATTTGGAAATGTCAGAATTTCGTAATTTCCGAAGTACGTATCTCCAAACTTCCTAAATTCGGAGATTCAATTTTCTTAATTTCGTAATAACATGATTTCGTAATTCCATGATTTCGTAGTTTCCTTACCTCCTTACGTACTTTTATAATTTGGAATTGTGACAATTTTTGAATCACGTTACTTAAGATTATGATTTCGTAGATTCTATCTTCATAGTTTCGTAATGTATTAATTCCTGAATTTTATGTTTTCGTAATTTCTGCCAACTTATCCATGATTCTCCCCATTTCGCTGTCAATTTTCTGATTTGCCTAATTTAGTATATATTTTAATATCATAATTTCATTATAACAAAATTTCGTAATACTTCGGAAAAGCTACAATTTCTTAATTTGGTACTACGTAATATCAAAATTTCGAATTTAATAGCGCACTTTCATAATTTGGAATTGACATAATTCTGTAAGTTAACGTTTTCGTAATTTAATTTCCACCTTTCGTAATTTCAAAAATTTTAAACGTAACAATTTGATAGCTTCCCATTTTATGATTTCGTAATGACTTAATGCTGTAATTTCAGGTTTTCGTAATTTACTTGGAAATGCTACAATTTAATAATTTATGAATTATTTTTAATTTTGATGGTTTAATTTCCACAAGTTCGTAATGATTTAATTCCCTTAGCTCGTGTTTTAGGATATTTCACAATTTGGAAATGCCAGAATTTCGTAATTTCCGAAATATGTATCTCCAAACTTCCTAAATTCGGAGATTCAATTTTCTTAATTTCGTAATAACATAATTTCGTAATTCCATGATTTCGTAGTTTCCTTACCTCCTTACGTACTTTTATAATTTGGAATTGTGACAATTTTTGAATCACGTTACTTAAGATTATAATTTCGTAGATTCTATTTTCATAGTTTCGAAATGAATTAATTCCTGAATTTTATGTTTTCGTAATTTCTGCCAACTTATCCATGATTCTCCCCATTTCGCTGTCAATTTTCTGATTTGCCTAATTTCGTATATTTTAATATCATAATTTCATAACAACAAAATTTCGTAATACTTCGGAAAAGCTACAATTTCTTAATTTGGTACTACGTAATATCAAAATTTCGAATTTAATAGCGCATTTTCATAATTTGGAATTGACATAATTCTGTAAGTTAACGTTTTCGTAATTTAATTTCCACCTTTCGTAATTTCAAAAATTTTAAACGTAACAATTTGATAGCTTCCCATTTTATGATTTCGTAATGACTCAATTCCGTAATTTCAGGTTTTCGTAAGTTACTCGGAAATGCTACAGTTTTATAATTTATGAATTACTTTTTAGCTTTGATGGTTTAATTTCCACAAGTTCGTAATGATTTAATTCCCTTATTTCGTGCTTTAAGATATTTCACAATTTGGAAATGCCAGAATTTCGTAATTTCCGAAGTACGTATCTCCAAACTTCCTAAATTCGGAGATTCAATTTTCTTAATTTCGTAATAACATGATTTCGTAATTCCATGATTTCGTAGTATCCTTACCTCCCTACGTACTTTTATAATTTGGAATTGTGACAATTTTTGAATCACGTTACTTAAGATTATAATTTCGTAGATTCTATTTTCATAGTTTCGTAATGAATTAATTCATGAATTTTATGTTTTCGTAATTTCTGCCAACTTATCCATGATTCTTCCCATTTCGCTGTCAATTTTCTGATTTGCCTAATTTCGTATATTTTAATATCATAATTTCGTAATACTTCGGAAACGCCACAATTTCTTAATTTTTGTACTATGCAATATCAAAATTTCTAATTTAATAGCGCATTTTCATTATTTGGAATTCACATAATTCTGTAAGTTAACGTTTTCGTAATTTAATTTCCACCTTTCGTAATTTCAAAAATTTTAAACGTAACAATTTGATAGCTTCCCATTTTATGATTTCGTAATGACTCAGTGCTGTAATTTCAGGTTTTCGTAATTTACTTGGAAATGCTACAATTTAATAATTTATGAATTACTTTTTAATTTTGATGGTTTAATTTCCACAAGTTCGTAATGATTTAATTCCCTTATTTCGTGCTTTAGGATATTTCACAATTTGGAAATGCCAGAATTTCGTAAGTACGTATCTCCAAACTTCCTAAATTCGGAGATTCAATTTTCTTAATTTCGTAATGACATAATTTCGTAATTCCATAACGTTAGTAAAACTTATAGCTCAGTGTTTTCACCTACTATACCAATTAAATGTCTTTGATGTGAAACATCTATACGCGCGTTAGACTGGTAAAACCGAGACATCTCAACGTCTCAAAATTCAGGAGACGCTTGGCTTTGGCCTACTTTTTTACTAGAATGTGCTTAATTTATACTACAACGTACTCGAGTATGACATCATCTTTTGGAATATTCGGCACACATCGAGAGCGCGATGGAACTATCTGGAGGCGCATAGAAGCATTTAGGCGCCGGTATATTTATTAGAGGACTTTTCAGCGAAAACCAGTCGTATCATCAAAGATCAGTGGGTCGAGTCGGACAGTTGCTCTTATCTATCCGGAGTGCCGCGTGATGTGTAAATAAATAATACGAGAGTGAAGTAGTAAATTGTAAATAGGGTAAATAATGTAAAATGGTGTAATGTTAGAAATATGTATAAATAATTTGTACATAGTGTTCAAATAAATAAATGGAACCCACAAACGCTACATTATATTATCGTGTATACATAATATTATTTATCCAAAATCGTGTGTAATAAGCGAATTACTATGCCAATTTGAGGGTGTAATGTTGATCATTACACACTGGTGAGAGAAAAACTCGGACTCACGGACCTCACGGAATAGTCGAATCAACCAAATGCAAAACTATAGCAACCATTCCATAGTTCTCTGCTTTTAATGGGAAATGGATAAAAAACACAAAGGATTTAATTATTAGAAATGATTTTGGATAAAACTTAATATTAGACCCGTGCGGAATACTATATTAGGCACTTGAGAAAATTAAACTTTTTCTTTTCATTCCACACTGGTATAATAAATAACTATTACTGATTTACTTTAATTATAAATTGTTTCAATAACCCTCAATTTCGATGTTTCACGTCTGCCGGGCGTCCCATGACGGCTTAATTTTTTTTTGTAGGCCACGTTTCCAGTTTTTTCAAAACGTTGTAAATTCTTGTGTCCAAAAAGGAATTTCGTTTTCTCCTAACGCATTATACCAGATACATCATTTCTTCTTTCGTAAAACTCATTTTGTAAAAAAAAACACAAAAGTGAAACAAAATAACAAAGAAATATGATGCCAATACATGATTTCATCACTACACTAAAAATTATGCCTTTAAAATGAAAAACAGTGCTTAAAAAATTAAACTGTTTATGGATTCTTGTCAGTGTTATTTAGGTGGTTATGGGAAATTTGACATATTTTGCTTTTCAAATTATTGCTTTATTTTGCACTCCCATATTTTCAATATTCCAATGCCGTTTTACACCGTTCGAGAGAAAATTGAAATGGTAACGGCCTACATTAAAGGTGCCCAGGGAAATATGCCAAAAATTATGCCCAGGGAAATATCTGACAATTTTGTGGCAAAATATGCCAACAGGCAGATCCCTACCAAGACCACGGTGCAGACACTGTGTACCGAGCTGTGTACAACATTTTTAACTACAGAATGCATCAACCATCGACACAAAAAGCGTAAAAAAAACTTCTACTTTAAAAGAACTTTCAAACAGACTCGGTGTTTCCAGAAGCACTTGTTTTAAGAAGTTAAAAAGTGAAAGATACAAAGTGAAGAATTTGCATAAGTTATTACCAACGGATTTTTTTTTCCAAGAATGGAGTTTTGTGAATATTGGATTAATCGAATTAACGAACGTAATAACATTTCAATGGGCCTGTAAATAAGCAATTTGGTCTCGAGAAGAGCTATATTATTCGAGAAACGCATACTCAGTGGCCTAGTGGAGCAAATGTTTGGTTGGGAATGTTGTGTAATCAAATAATAGGAAAAATATTTAAACATGCTGATTATGGTGATTGGTCCGGCATTAGCTGAGCAAAGAGCTAATGGTCAGATCATCTTTCAACACGATGGGGCTCCTCCACATACAGCAAGAGCAGTTGTTGAATTCCTAAATGATGCATTTCCGGCAAGTTGGATAGGAAGGAATGGACCCTATGAGAATTCCTATGGCCAGTGATAAAAAAAAACGCACTGTATGTTTAAGTTAATCACTCTGTATACAAGTAACCCAATCGTTACTATTCGATAATCGCAGAATATTGCCTCAGTTACCATCTCCGTGTAATGAAGCAAATCTCTTCAATTGCGTAAAACGATATCTACCCAAATATAATCTCTGTAACTATCGACTATCCCAGCACCTGCTCATTGTGAAAAGTTGTAACACATTTAATTGTGTTTATTATTATGAAGGTTTTATGCATGATAATAACTACGTAACAAAATTTTATAGTTTAATAAGCTTTCCTGCGTATTAAAGTTATTATTTAATATAAACTGGAAGTGGCTATCTCAGGGTGCATTAACTTAAGTAGTGCAGTAAAATGGTGTACCAAAGATATTATAATAGGATTATGGAAAATTTGGACGTTGAGTTTTTTATACCTTCCTTGCTTGCCGCAGCAATTCATAACCCATATAAGATCTTAAGAACTATGTTTCACCCACATTTGCATAAGTTAATTAATAGACAAAGGTTAAAGCACAGTTTTATGTATACAGTTTTATAAAAGTCGATTTAAAAACGATTTAAATTGCAAACCACTTCTAATAGTTCACTACATGCGTGTACTGTTAGATTTTCCATTAAGGTGTGTTATGTTGAAGTTCTTATCCTCTGGAATTACAGAGTGGTGCCTTTGTACGTTTTCCCGCTGTTAATACTCTTTTCTGCAGCAAAATGTGATTTCGCTACGGTTAAGATGTTTATACGGACACATTTTTGGACCTCACCAACTAATGAATTCCACCCAACCCCAGAACGAACGCAACATCATGCAAATTACGTGTACATCGGCAATCAAATCGAAATATAATACCGGCCACTTCCATTAGTGAAAATACTAATGTAAAATGTTGTGGTTTACGAATTATTATTTTGCAAGGGTTAAACGAAAAATATTTGTGGATATTGCAGAAATCCCGCTGCAGCAAAATTCCGAATTTCATTACAAAATAAATACACGAAAACGCCACTTTGTTCTTGCAAGACGAACGCACAAAAGAAACTCCAGTAAATCATAACGGGGCTCGACGAAAAAAAACTCAATCCCTCTTTACGTAAAACTTCATCTCGAGCACAACAAAGTACAAGTGCCAGCTTTATATCGTTCTAATGATTTTTCAACAGCCCCATTAAAAAAAAATAAGATATCTTGATACGAGGCAACGTGACTGCGTCCGTCACGGCACTGATATTAGACATGAACTTTGTTGTACAAAAGGTGGCATTTACAACGTGCTTCACTTGACATTTTCAAGCTTCTTACGGAGGGTTAGCGGAGGTGTGAACCCTTCTACGTCGGAATTTCCACGATAAATAAATAATGCGGATGGGCCGTAGCGTCCACAACATGATTAGCTAGCGCTGTAGAGGTTGTCCAATGAGCCATCAGGAGACGGCCAAATTGAGTTAGCCGCACGTTTCCCGACTGGAACCGAATCCCGAGGGAGTTGTCACCGGTGATGTCATGTTTATATTAAGCGGGAGTGGTTTTCGAAGACGTTTTTTAAAACAATAGCGGGTTTGTGTGGAAAAACTGCCAGTTAGGGCAGGGATTTTAAGGGAAGCGTCTGTGCCGCCAAAGCTAAACCTGTCTTTACCGTGAATTGGAGTTTTAAAAAATACCGTTAAATAACAAGTGACTGATTTATTTTTGAAGCTAAAGTAGATTGGCACCACTGAATAATCGTTACTTCAGATTGATCTGACCTATATTGTGATTGTGAATTTCGGTACAAACTATCGTGAAAGAAGAGTATAAGCTAACAAGAGAGATTGCTGAAATAAGGAGACGTTAAAAAAATCACAACGACAACCAGAAGGTTTTCTCGCCGCTCCCGATTTTCACCCTATCGCCCAAACTGGAGGCAATTTTTCAATTCGTGTTTAGCGATTAGCACAATTGCTGAAAAAGTGGCGGAACTCTAGTAGGAAGGCGTCGCAAAAAGCGCCATAAATAAGCATTCATCTGAAGTAAATGTTAAAAGACATTTGGAAATGAGAAATTCGTTGGGGGAGAGTGGCAGATTTGAGTTGTAAGTTTAAGGCGAGCGAGGGAGCGGGGTACTCAGCAAATTGGAGCACTAAACGACAGGATGTTAAAGTAACGATCTTAGAAATGGAAGAAGAGATCGCGACTTGATTCCGCGTCCTCCTCATTAGATGATTTCCCTAGAAAAAATGTTCTGCAGCGCAGACAATGGCCAGGCGGCAGCTTCGTCCTGAAATCTTGGCTCAATTACTGCTATACTCTTAATAACGAAGGAATTTCTGAAACAAAAGCCGGCTTTCAGGGATTACAGGCTCGCGGAGGCTTCTCTGTGAACTGAATTAGTTGTACGACGCAACCACCGAGAGGGTTGTATTTAAATTAGCGACCAAGAAAGCGACTAAAGTGATAAACTGTTAAATTAATAGATTGTTCACTGTTTCCTGTCGTACACTCTCTTTACGTTGTTTACTAACAAACCGAGCGGGCCGTACGTGGATGATTTTGTTTCCTCGACCCTTTTACAAGACACAAAGGCTCGTTTATTTATTGTTGGCAGATGGGGCGGATCAGAAAAGATTGATTGGGAACTGTCCGATTTGTGTCTACTTTGTAATCGTGTTTTTTCTTAAAATAGAGTCACACATTCTACCTGACAAGTAGATTTATTTTATTAGTAGCTGCAAATCAGAAGCACACCATTCAAATTAAATAAAGACAACTGTAAAAATTTATGTTTATGTTGTAACCAAAAAAAAAAATTGTTTGGCCTCATTGAATAATTATTGGCAGAACTGGCCGTAGACAACTTGACTAGATTATTTTTCAGGTTATAATACAGTAATAATTGATATCTTGAAATCAAATGTACCAATCTAAGATCATTAAAAAAAATTATATCACTGTCAACACCATTATCCTCTGTATTAATTTTTGTCTTTTAATCAGCGATTATTTCGGTCCACAGAGTTGATTCGATCAACCCCAAAGTGTCAATAAAGCAAATTGAATATGATCACAGACATCCATACTGTCCGGTCACAGTCAACTAAGTGGAGAGAACCCTTCAAAAAACAGAAATTAATAAAATCCTCTGACAACAGCAGGGTAACAATAAATCCTCTGAAAAAAATTTAATATGGAACAAGATTTCGACATTTCGGTTTTTTCTCAGAGCTAAGCTTCTATCCGTACGTAGATAGAATTACCCTCGAAAACTGTGTTTACTTCTTGCAATTCAAACAGCGAAAAAGAACGATTTTAAGCTCGGCTTTAAACTGCTCATAAATCAATTCAGCGTGAGAGATGAAAGAAACTCGCTGTAAACGTATATCTCGCTGAAATGCTGCAATTTCTAAATATTTGTTGCCACTGCTATGAGATGCAGTAATTGAAAAATTATGTTATGAAATTATTGGGAAACTGAAGTTTTGAGGAAAAACAGAAAAATTTTCTCAATTGCTCTTCGACATCCTCTGATATACAAATACATTGACATCTTTTTGCTATTTGTAATAACTCATCTAGTAAAAAAAAGTAGTATAAATATTAACTATAAATTAGAACAACAACACAGATAATTTAGATTACAAAAGTGATCTTGGATTTCATTTTTCGTAAAGGTAGTGTTATATATTTGCTGTTGTTGACAGATGGAAATTAAATATCATTGCAAAAAATACTGCCAAATACATTCTCTTCATAATGTAGAAATATGTAGAACCAGAACAAAAATCTTGTAATTTTTAATTACAAAAGTAATAAATAAATCATACTTTTTTATTCAAAGAAGAAAACCTATCGTACGCAACACGTGCAAAAATGCTCTTACACACTCCTGTTGATATATTTGCATCATATTTATTGATATATTTACACCCTATTTACTAGAAATATTTTGGCCTTTTCAGTGTATATCTTCATATTTATCCTGTTTCTTTGTCTACCATTATTACTTATGTCTTTCTAATTGTTTTGTCATTTCATGTAATATAGACCAATGGCTTTATATCTTTGAATACCATGCTTGTTTGAACTCTTTGCTTTTAGTTTTGATTGTTTGTGTTGTCCCTACATTTCTATTTCAGCTTTTCTATTATTCTTTGATCTAAGTGTCTTTTTTGTAAATAAACTAGCTGACCCGGCGAAGTTTGTACCGCCTCACAATCAATAAATGTTGTGTTAACTCATTAGCAGAATTAAATTCAGTTTTTTTTTTTATCAAAGGATCATGCACACAACGCCATCTACTGGCATTAGCGGAACCAGCATACAACGCCATGTTCATATTTGCATCAGAGATGGCGTTACATAAAGAAAAAATTAATAAAAACGGCGCTAAGGTTCAAATTAGTAAAATTTCACTAAACCAACCGAGCTGTCTAACGTTATCAGAATACCAATGAAAAGTTGACAAGTTCAGAATAGGGACAAAATAATTGTGTCCATGCTGTTTTCCTCTGATTAAATAATAAATAAACTTCAAAATAATAATATCTGGTTGCAACAAGATGGTGCTCCACCACACTACGCCCTTTATGTGCGTCGTTAATTGGGCGAAGTATTCCCTAGACTAACCAAACGATTCAAAACGAATTGGCTGCTTTTATGATCGTCTTGGATTTTGTCAGATGATGCAGGGTCATCAAGACGCACATTTGGTGTAATAACTATCTTTAATTTATAACTCTTACATCAATACTCTTTTTGTTATATATTTTTTTTAATTTGTTGGCCGTACTTTGAACTTTAGGGTTTTTTCTCATTGATTCCTTTTGTCAACTTTGTTTTGTTTGAATTGCTGTAAAATTCTCTTAAATTAGACAGCTCCGTCAATTTTTTGAAATTTAGCGCTATTTTTATTCATCTTTTCCTTATGTAACCTATTAAGTATTTGATAACGTTGAAATCTTGAAGGTAAAATAAAAAACATAGGTTACCATTAAAAAAATATTGATGACGTCATAACTGTCAAAAAAACGAATGAAAAAAAAAATAGCATAAGTTCCTCGGATGCGCTATAATTCACCCTATCACTTGCTTTTTAAGTTTTATTTCTAGCACAAATACTAACGGAGTTACCGAATTTATTCCTTACTTAATTTCCACACTGTATAAAAATCTCGTGTCACGGTGTTGGTGGTCGAACTCCTCCGAAACGGTTCGGCCGATTTTTATGTTTTTTTTTTTGTATATTTGGTAGGTATGAGAATAGGTGGTAAACTATTTTTCACATGGACATGGGAGCCCAGGGGGGGCCCTTGGGCTGGACCGATTTTATGAATTTTTTTTGTATATTGGTAGCCATGAGAATAGGTCGTAAAGTATTTTATACATGGACATGGAGGTCCCCTTGGGCTGGATCGATTTTTAAGATTTTTTTTTTAATATTTGGAAGGTATGAGAATAGGTGGTAAGTTATTTTTCACATGGACATGGGGGCCCAGGGGGACCCCTTTATGTTTTTTTTTTTTGTATATTTAGTAAGTATGAGAATAGGTGGTAAACTATTTTTTACATAGACATGGGGGCCTAGGAGGGCCCCTTGGGCTGGGCCGATTTTTTGGCTCCACAGATTTTTATGATTTTTTTTTTTGTATATTGGGTAGATATGAGAATAGGTGGTAAAGTATTTTTCACAAGGGCATGGGGCCCCAGGGGGCGCTTTTGGGCTGAACCGAGTTTTATGTTCTTTGATTTGTTGGATTTGTCTCAGCCCTGAATAGCAGAATAACTATTAAAACATGGACATGGGGGCCCAGGGGCGCCCTCTTGGATTTCAACCCTAAAGTTCAGCTGAAAAATCGAAAAATTAAAAATAGGTAATTTTGTATGGGAATCGCTACTTCAGAGTACTTTTAGTAGATGGCGTTCGTGGTGGAACTATCAGACGATATACAAAACTGTAATTTCTTCTTGAATCGTTACTTCGGATTATTTTTAATAGAACGCGATGGTAGGTTATACGAAGTTCACCGGGTCAGCTAGTTAAATATAAAATGAAGGTTAAAAACAGAAATCTACAGAAAATATATATTTATGACATTTCAGCCAGATACATCAGAGCCGGATATTGCAGCTGTATAATTTTCTTTTTCTAATTTGCTGTTGTAACAAAGCTATTAACGCTTTCATTCTGAGTGCGTTAATAACCCATTAACGCACCGAAAATTTATAACTGTTGTTTCAGTGGTTACACACACTGAATCCTGCATTGAACGAAATGTCAGTGTGATTTTGAGGTTATATTTCCATGTCAAGTATACGTCAGGTACAGAAAAATCAAAAATTAACAAAATTCCCGAAATTACCAAAATTGATTTTATTTGTAAAAAATTAAATTAAGATGCAAATTAGAAAAAATAACATGAAAAACTCGTTTTGTAAAACTTAAGTGCACTCGTTCTTTACAGGCACTGAACTCGTGTCTTAATATCAGTTTTACAAAACTAGTGTTTCAATATACTATTTCTTGCAAGATTCCTATAGGTCTGACGATAAATGTTAAAGGTGATCCTAGTATGTATTGACCATGTATAATATAATAATAAACAAAAAAAGACTTTTTTGTTGGAAAGTGTGAGGTGAACGACTGCCAATTAATTACGTTCAGTTTTACTTTGACTGTTGATGGTGCACTAAATTTTTTAAAATGCCTTTATTTTTAAAATAAAGTAGTGACCCGATATTATTATGCGTGACTCGGGATTTGTACAGTGTGCGATTTATTGGAGGAATTATTTATTAACGGACGCTCGTATGAACATAAGACAACAAATATAGTTCAAGACGGAGCCCCACTTCGTAGTGCACGGATAGCGTCAGAATAATTTACACGAAAAGTGAATCGGAATAAATGGACCGGTATTGTGGCCCCGACGTGCAGCAATTACGCAAAAGACTGCCATCCGCGAAATTCCCGACGTCTCGTGGCTTCGGCGATCATAACGGTGGTCGTCATTTAGAATAATTTTTATAAAACTTTATCTTTTTCAATTGAAAGCAAAAGTGGTTTTTGTCAGTCGGAAAAGGTTAGTCAATAAATAATTCGTATCGTAAGTTTTTTGCCCGAAATAAATCTATCAACTATCAAAATGTTTTGAGTGCATCGCTGGTTGCCATTTAATTTTTCAACTTTACATTAAGCGTTTTTTAATACTGTAAAGACCCCCCAGCACCCCAGGTTTAAATGGGTTGCCTACCGTGGCCTCCAAGAGAGAAGTTGGCTGGGGAGATTTTTGAGAGTGTAATGTCACTTGCTTTCTTTTTTTTGTTCAGGCCAGACATGTTAGGAGAGAGTTCCCAAATTAACAGTTTCACACGCATTTTTGTTAATAATTGCTATTTCGTAATGGTGTAGTTGTTACAATTTTAGTTGGTTTTTCTTTGTCAACTGTTTATAGTTCTGGTACAAATAAATTAGTGTCGCGTGCCAACAAAGGTAGAGCTTTAAATTAAATTATTCAGACGACGAGGGACTTCACCGGTTTTTCACCTGCTATATTCTAAAAATTTTTGTATTATAGCGGTCATTTTGAGCAAGATTACGGTAGGATAAAGAGGGGAAATCGCTGGGGGACGCGAAGCTTTATAACGGTTTTCTTTCTTCTGGGGAGTTTCGGATAAATAAAGAAATAAATTTTGCTTTCTTTTATTTATATTCAAAGCGATCCAAATTTCATTTAAACGAGTGAGTTAGATGATTTATAGTTTGATTTAAAATTCTAATGTCTAATGTTATCGGAATTTAAAAAAAAACATAGCGATACCAATGAAAAGTCGACAAGTTTAGAATAGGGACAAAATAATTGTGTCCATGCTGTTTTTCTCTGATTAAATAATAAATAAACTTCAAAATAATAATATCTGGTTGCAACAGGATGGTGCTCCACCACACTACGCCCTTTATGTGCGTCGTTAATTGGGCGAAGTATTCCCAAACGATTCAAAACGTATTGGCTGTTTTTATGATCGTCTTGGATTTTGTCAGATGACGCAGGGTCATCAGTACGCACATTTGGTGTAATAACTATCTTTAATTCACAACTCTTACATCAACAGTCTTTATGTTATTTTTTTTTTAATTTGTTGGCCGTACTTTGAACTTTAGGGTTTTTTTCTTATTTTTCTTTCTCATTGATTGCTTTTGTCAACTTTGTTTTGTTTGGATTGCTCTAAGATTCTCTAAAATTAGAAGCGCTGTTAATTTTTTGAAATTTTACTAATTTGAATTTTAGCGCTGTTTATTCATCTTTTTTTTTTTATTCATCATAAAAAACTCGAATGCGCAGGTAAAACAAAAAACGTCGCCATTAAATAAAATATTTATGACGTCATAACGTTCTTCGGATGCGCTATAATTCACCCTACCACATGCTTTCTAAGTTTTATTTCTAGCACAAATACTAACGCAGTTACTGAATTTATTCCTTACTTAATTTCCACACTGTATAAAAATGTCGTGTCACGGTGTTGGTGGTCGAACTCCTCCGAAACGCCTCGGCCGATTTTTATGATTTCTTTTTTGTATATTTAGTAGGTATGAAAATAGGCGGTAAATTATTTTTCACGTGCATATGGGGGCCCAAGGAGCCCCCTTGGGCTGGACCGATTTTTTGGCTCGACCGATTTTAGGTTTTTTTTTTTGTATATTCGGTAGGTATGAGAATAGGTCGTAAAGTATTTTTCACATCGACATGGGGGCCCCAGGGGCCCCTTTGGACTGAACCGGTGTTTCGACTTTTATGATTTTTTTTTGTATATTTGGCAGGTATGAAAATAGGTCGTAACTTATTTTTCACATGGACGTGGGGGGCCAGAGGGCCCCTCGGGCTGGATCGATTTTTTGGCTCGACCGATTACATATTATGATTTTTTTTATAGTTGGTAGGTATGAGAATAGGTGGTAAACTATTTTTCACGTGGACATGGGGGCCCAGGGACAATTGACATTACGCCAACTTAAAAACGAAACATAATCTACGATTTAACCTGAAAACATTATCAGTCTGCACAATTAGTTTCACAAGCAACTATTTCAGCAGTAAAATCACCGCCTCCGACATTTTTTGGTCTTTTTCCTGTCTCAATTTTCAAATCAAGTGCTGAAAACTTTGAAGTAGAGTGCACGAGTGTTATCGACGTGAATGTTCGAAGAGCTCTGAATAATAAGTAACAGTAATAACTCAAAGTCTCTAAGTTATAACACTCGAACAAAGTTTACTTCAAAGAAACAGTTCTGCTATATCTCCTAAAGAGATAGTTAAACATGCATCGACCCTAGACGCATGTTCAGGAAATCTGTTGGAAGATTTAATTTGTAAGTGTTACATTATGTAGCAGATTTCTAAAACTATTGCCTTTGATGTATATAAGAATAAAATTTTAGCATGTGTGCTAATTAACATTATGTTCGAGTAGTAAATTTCCGCCCTGAAATCCTATATTTCATTATCCCCAAGTAATTTAAACGAGTGGGTTTCCTTACACGTCCCATGACGTTGTAACGAATCCCACATATGGCGAATTTCAAACTTCGAAAATCTGAGTGACGTCTCGGCGGGCTAAAAATAGATTAAAAGCGGTGAAAACGGAAAACACATACAATCCTTTTGTCGTTTTATCTCGACTCGGTGAGTAAGGCAGGCAGCGTCATTGTTTCTAAACACCGCCGTAGTCGAGTTGAACGGATTACTGTCACAACATGCCGAAACTCAGTTTTTTGCGTCAAGCGTCGGTCTTTCGATCCGCATTTCGATAAAAAGCGCCACAGTCGGAAGGAAAAATCCGATTTAAATGAGCCGCAGAACTGGAACGAACGTCATTATTTTTTCTTATTTGCTCGGATACACAAAAAGCCATAACCCAATCAGCGCCGTTCGTTAGTAAATACGCTACATTTAAAACGGGGAACTTATCCGGAATTAGGGAAAGCAAGACGAGCTGCACGAGGCAGAGGGCGGTCCTTGCGGGAAATAGCAAATGTGCATAGAAAACAGTTCGCTTTTATATGGTTGAGCCTGCATTACTTTATGTTGTAGATTAATTAGATATGTGATTTTGATCAGGTTGACTCGCGTAACCTACACTATTAAGAACCATAAAGAAACCGTCCAGTACTCAGCGCCCACAATTCCACTAGCAACAAAAGAAAGCTGAATCGAACGCACCAATAAAAAAACGTTTGTTTACGTTCTGTGGAGAAATATCGATTTCAACTCACAAAGGGATCAATTTGAAATTACTTTAATCAAACCTTACGAAAGAGATTTCTGTTTTATTTGTATTCCAATCTGTTCACAATAATACAACAAACCTCAAACGTTACCCATTTAGATCGCATGAGGTGGTAACATCAAATAATTGAAGATATCGAACACACTCAAGTCATAATTAAAATAGTGTTTAATATATGAAAAGACGAACTTGTTGAGCGGTGGGCTTTGTGGTAGCAAAAACGGTGTTCAATCTCAATTTGGGCTTTAATGGCGTAGATTTTATCTCGCATGCAGATGAATAATTTTGCCAAAAATGATAAAGGAAGAATTTTCATGCAATGATGAGACCCATTACCAGTTTAAATATTTGCTGACAATTTAATAAAACCCTGTATAAGAATAAAGGTCGTGGGTGTATCATCTTAAGTTGTTTGTTACACCATTTTGTCATTCCGCAAATATGCTAAAACCGCTAAAAGGAATAACCCCTTTAATTTTTAATTCAAAAACTACATCCCACGTCCTTTCCATAGATAATAAAAACTTTTATGATTTGATAATGGTAATTCACGAGCAGAGGCACATCGTCGAATGATTACATGTCCTCCCGCCTAATTTTTACGTTGTCGGACATTAAAATCCCCGCCGTTTCCCTGCTTTTTCCATTATCCCCTTCGGAGCTCTGGAAATAAAATCTGCAACCTAGTAAATGTTCCGTGACCGCACAGGAATGCATCTTACCGCATTCCGGGCTCCGTTCCGGATACGTATGAATATTACGGAAACTTTCCTACGTGTTATTACTCAACTATGCCGGAACTGCTACAACAATGTGCAAGTCTTGCTGAATTTCGACTGCTTCCCGATATGGCATTCGATTTTTCTGCGCGGGAATAACTACAAGTAGATGGACATTCCCCGGCAATAATTGAGGTGGTATCGTTACGAAGGACGCAAAATGGACGCGGTAGATGTATGGCATCATGAGGCATGGTTCCTAATTTATGAAGAAATAAAATAACTTGAATGATTTATTTTGTTTAATATGAAATATAACTTTGAAATATGGATTAGAATTTTTTTCTTTTTTACTGCTCCCGTTCATTAAAAAAAAGCTCTTCTGCACTACCTTACTGTTTACTCTTGACTTTTTACTTACTTCTACTATGATTATTCTTCCTCTCCATTTCTATATTCCTTTTCTTTTTGCCTAAGTCTAGTATATTCTTTTCCTTCCATCATTCCATGTCTTTCTTAGTCTGCGTCCATTTCCCATATCATCATAATTTTCCGTCATTTTTTCTTTGTTGTTCTTTGATTCTTCCTTGTATTCGTTCCATTTCCATTCCTCTGGTTCTTTATACCTTTTTCCTCTGGTTCTTTATACCTTTTTCGTTCCCTTATATTTTTTTGTCTCTTTATCATTTGTAGATTCCCGCTTCAGTCACACTGAAGGTGTTTTCTTCCCAATTTTCCATCTCAGTCAGGAATGTTTTATCAGCAATTTTCTTTACATTTACAATTTTTGTTTCAGTTCAACTTCCTTCTGCTGATTTTTTTTAACTCCTGGTCCAGCTCTGTATTATCGTTCGTTTTGTCTGGTGGTTATCAATTGGTTTCTCTTTCCTGCTCTTTCTTGTTGTTCCACTCTAGGTTTTGTACTTGCTTTCTTAGATCTCTGTATTCTTTCAGCATTTGCATCTTCACATGCTCTCTTTCTTGATCTCTTTTGTCTCCTCCATACTATCCCCAGAGACGTCTTCTTCTCTTTTCTCTTTATATTCCTCGTTTTCTTTCTAGTATACCCTGAATGCTGTGTGTCGATATTATTCTTATTTATTACTGGTGCAATAATATTCTAACAAGTAGGTCTCTTCCGAACGATTTTGAAGAATAATATCCTTATCAGAATTATTAGAAATATAAAAAGGAAATAAACTCCCCGAAATTCGATAAGGAGCAATTTGGAATAAAACTACGGGAAACTGGAGGTGAATCTGAAACTATTTCCGGCTGGCGGAGTCATTCCAACCCGTAATAAAATTATAGAAATTACACATAAATCTTGTGGAGCAATTCGAATCGGGTCCCATTTTTAGAGCTGCGATTTCAGAAGAATTATGCAAGTTACAAGCGTGCGGTGTATTTTGCTGGAGAGATAAAAGATCACTTTACAAAATGGGTCGTTGTAATAGGCTGAAAATAATGTCAATGGCTCTACGCCACCATAACTCTCTTTTACGAACTTTTAGAAATGTGGAAATGTTTATGTGACAATCATGGGCAAAATTAACGACCAGCATTTTAGCAAGATGTGGGTTTATGGTCTTTTTGTATCGTTTTTGATGTCAAACGACAACACATTCTTTCTCTTTTACGTTTTTAATCCGACTTCGCTCCCGACTGTTGTACGAAATTAGATCCATAATCTATTTACTTTCCTATTTACTTCCTCCGTTCGCATTTAATTCAATCACATTGGTGGTCGTGTGGAAATTAAAGGCAAGGACGAAAACTGCGCAAAAATCCCAATCTTCGAATCGAATACAGCGAATTCTCTAATCCCGAGAATTTCATTACTTTCTAGAAGGGTTTACGAAGATTCCGACCAGCCCTCTGATTACAAAATCATTGCAGGAAGTACTTCGTAATTACAGTCGTTAGATCTTGATTTAAGGAAAAAGAGAACATCGGCATGGCACGTTTGATTAAATTCATGCAAAAAGACTCGATATTGTTATTTTTCAAATAAATTCAAAACTTCACTACAGAATTTACCACACGGGTAGTTTCACCCCCTAATTACAAAATAATGGGCCTCGCTCGATCTTGATTTAAGTCGACATCGCAGTTTGATTAAATTTGAGAAAATGGGGTGTTTTCCGACCGACACAAACAGCATTGTGGGTCATGTAAAACGGTCATAAAGACTGTGGCGGCTTTATAATTTTTGCACGCGATTCATAACAAATTAGCATTAATGGAGTGTTGAACACATTAAAAGCTGGGTGACGAGGAGGCGATCAAAGAGGAAATTCGGATAATAGTGATAGGCCGCATCTTTCGGTTTTCTGGTTTTTCTTCGCCATCGATTGGTGTCAAAGTCGCTCTCTATCGGCGCGACGTTCAACTGAAGAGTTCGAGGTTCCGGTGTTTGTCACTAGGGTGCCATTTCTGAACAAAACAAACCGTCAAGTAAAACGGTTCTGTAAATTTGGGTTTTTTATTTATTGAACAATATGTTACAAATCAAAGATGAATCGAAAATACGTTTTCCAAAAACGGTTACAATCCAATTAAATTGGAGCTTTTTGGACGTTAGGTTTTAACGATTTCGTTCATAGGACCACATAAAAAATATTTTACAATGTAATGAAACATTGAAGGTATCGGCCATCCACTTAATATCGAAGTTGTTCAATAAAAAGCATCACGTTCAAATAATTTCAATACTCTGGACCGCTAACAAGACCCGATTGTCATGGAATTAACATAGGTGGTTAGAATGCGAGGAATTGAATTACAGACAATAGATAATTTCTTCCTGATTATCAAAATCCGAGAAGTTATATGATTACTGTGATAAAAATAAACAATAACCATTGGGAGAAGGAAGAAGTGAAATTAATAAATGCAAAATTACGTTCAAAATCAATAGATTAAATTGTGGTGGTAGATAATAACACTGCAAAACACAAATTGACTTTTTTCTATTGAATTATCTATTATGTATTCTGTTATCAGTTTTCAACCATCAGCTCAAATGTTTTAAATATTGTAGTTTAAGAGATTACCATTTTTTTCTTTCGAGTAGTTTCTGTATATTTTTCAAGTTTTTAAACCTACAAGTGATCGCCCGTCACTCGAAATTCGAGTGGTATGTATTGAATTGGTAATCAAATCAATCTAAAAACACGTAAATAGTGTTGAATAAAGACTCGTTACCATATTACATATTACAATTTTTAATTTGCCTTGTCGGAATAATTTAAAAAAATTAAGACGGAATAATTTCTTCATATACAATGTTTTGCGTAAACACTTGTTCATTGTGCGGTATATTAAGATGCTCCTGATTGAATTGTTCGCTAATGCAGAAACGGAAACCATCGAATGTACGAAACAGAAGACATTACTACCAGTATTGTGTTGAAAAACCTCTTGAAGTATATGATCACGTTGTTCATTATTAGCCGTTTCATACATTTGATTAAACAATAAATCTTCCGCTTCCTGATTGATTTGTTGAGAAAGTCGCAGGTCAGTTAAACGAAAATATTGTGGAATTGGTAAAGCAATTTTTCGGCAAGACAAATTATGCGATAAAAGAATTGTATTTTGCACAGCTTAATTCGTCCTCTATTTCACACTCTTCACACCCCGCACCCAAACATCCTTCCAGAGGTATAAATGTCTTCATAAGTCTTAAGTTCCCTATACAACTTGCTCAGCCAATCTCAGGGGAGGGGCTAAGATTCCTATATTTAGCTACAGTTGTCCAACTTCTCACTTAAAACTTAAAATGATTTGCGAATAATTAATGAACCTGTGAAATTTTTGAAATTAAAATTAGTGGTTTAAAGTTTTGACGTTAATTTTGTTTCCCGCCACTGAACGGCTGGATAAAGTACAACAAAAAACTTTTGCAAAATATTGGGAGATATAAACCGCTCGCTGTAAATAAACTAAAAATAGAAAACTCACCTACTAAACGTCATTTCATCAACAGCCAATGTTAGTTATTATTTAAAATCCTCCAAGCTTTTCTCGTTTGCGAAAAATATTTATTAACATTTCTGTAAAAATTAACCCAGTGTCAGCATTATTCTGAATTCTTAAAACTGCATTTTGTACTCGCTCTTGCAAAACTTCCGATTGGGCAGGGCCCATTCACAAAACTGGCGTCTTCGAGGTAAATCCTCTGGATGTAAAAATTGGACTTGTTGCTCTTTCAAAACTCTCCAAATGGTGCAATCCGATATCCAAACCGATTTCCTAACCTTCGGGTACTGGGCGGTTTTCAACATTTTTAAGGAGGAGGTTGTATGTTCGGCTGTATGTATGTTCACCGATTTCTTCGCCAATTGTGGACGGAGACAGGCGGAAATACTATCGAATACAAAGTATGGAACACAATTTGTCGAAAGGACAAAATATCGAAAAACAAATCATCGAAACTACAAAATATTGAACAATAAAATATCGAAATACACAATTTCAATGATCCACGGAAAAACAAATTTTCACTCAATCTGGCCTGTCCACATTTCGAGTTTCAAGTACAGGGAAATATGACCTTCTTGGAGTATGTTTTTTAAAGGGGTCGAGCGCGAAGCTCGAGGCACCAATTTCATTGATTCACGTAATTTGCACAGTCCACATTTCGAGTTTCACGTACAGCGAAATATGACCTTGAAGTATGCTTCTTTAAGGAGTCGAGCACGAAGCGCGAGGTACCAATTTGAATGATCCACTAAGAAACAGATTTTCACTCAAATGGAAAGTAATCTTCACATAGAACTTGTCAATGTCTTTCATTTAAAAAAACAATTATCAAAATCGGTGCAGTACAGACTGTTTTATTTGGTTCAAATTCGATTAAATGTATAGATAATCTGCTACTATCACCGATGTACAATTTAGATATTTTTTCAGTATATTCATTGGAGATTGAGTGGTTCTAGGAAAACGAACTAGTTTCAGGTATATTTGAAATAGATATGTGTATGTATGTATATTTCCGGACCTTCTGACTGCAGATATGCCACATTCTACATTCTACGAAGTAAGAGAAATCTTTAAGACCAATACTGCAGGATCTTATGTACAACAATATCCTTATTAAAACACAACATTAATTATAAGACAATATCGAATGAAAAATGCATCGAAACATTGGTTATAGAGTTCTTGGCAAAAACATGACAATTTATTCCAATCTACAATACAAAACCAAGACTTTCTTTGTAAGATCAACTCAAAGTCTAAAAAGAACACGGTACAAGTTGGTTCTTCTTTTCCATCACATACCCAGGTAGAGAGTGTTTTATTCTTCTCTCGAGAACAAAAATAGTCCACCGAGGCTTAAGTTACTATTTCTCGAGAGACAAGAATGAAACTTTCACCGAAGTTTTTACACTATTTTATACATAAGTCATCCGAATAACAATAATTAAATCACATTAACAGAACCATTACCACGCTGAAATTAAGAAAACTTGCGCTAGTAGGCGCTGAAACAATTGTCATTTATTTTGACAAAAAAAGTTAACAGTAATGTCTAAAGGTAACATTCAACGTAATCCTTCCGTGATGCGATGAGGTACGTGACTGTCTCTGTTATGCCATTACATTTTAATTTTAAATTAAATTATTTATTCAGGGTGCTCAGCGATTGTTACATTTCAAATTCCCTGACTTTTCCCTGTTTTCCATGACTCTTTTCCAGGTTTTTCCAGATCTATCTGTTATTAATATACACAATGTACATTCCTTTTGTCAAGTTAACTTTTATTGATTAAAAACTGCACAACTTTTAAATTAGTATATTTCGATACAAGTGCGCTATCAACGCACTTTTCAGAGTCTAGGGCGAATTTTTGCAGCACGAGGCGACCGCCGACTGTTGCAATGAGCCCGAGCCCCTAAAAAGTGACGGCCCACGAGTATGAACAGCGTTTTTCGTATCCGCTCATGCAAAATGAGAAAAATACGAATTAACATCAAATTTTCAGCTTTGAGAGTTGTCAAATTAAATACCTATGGTGATATATTTATATATTTACTTATATATCACTTTCTGTCATATAATTATGTATTTCAAAAAACGAATACAAAAAAAATCATATATCAAAAAATAAAATAATACTAAATACAGGTGTAAAAAAAGTTAAGCCGTCACGGGACGCCCGACAGATGTGAAATATCGAAACTGATGGGCCTTGAAAAAATTTATAATTAAAGAAAACCAAAAATAAATATGAAGTAAAATAAGTAAAAACATAATTTCATTAATAAAATAAACTAATCTGTTTTTTCTTCAAACGTTAGAAAAACGTAACACTGTATACGTCAATGACAAATGACCATTTCTCTGCCACGGTAGACAAAGTCCTCTAGCGGCGCATAAAGTAACCTTGAAATTACTTTATGCTCCGCTGGTGGTCGGTCAAGTTCAAATTAAAGAAATTGTCAGATTTTCGGCGTTTAAAGGAAAAGTAGCATATTTTATTCGCAGAAAAGTGGCTTTTCGTGGCTCGACTGCAGGCTTCCCACGAAAAGACTCACTTTTGCTCCTAATAAAACAATTTACTATTTCTTATTATTCTTATGATAAAAATTTATACCTACAGAATATAAATCAATATAAGACAAATAAATATTTTTAATACAGACTTTTTTTACAATGGAGTTACAGAATCTTATTTGATGTATCTTCTGTGATTTCTGTAATAGTAGCTGTTGAAAGTGTATTAGACGGTATTAATGAAATAATTGGCCGCTTGAGATCCTCACTGTCACTCATATTTAAACTCAATAATACTGTCTCTGATTTAAAATCTTACACAATAAAAGAAGATTTCTCACTCAGTCTGTATTCATTTTCGCACAGGAATAATATTCTATCAATTTGTGAATTTACGACTACAGCTTTTCTATAGAAAGCATTCCATTCGTAAAAAACGGATTCACTCAAAAGTTTTGTCATCGACTTACTTTGCAAAAGTGATTTATTTTAATGGTATAATATACAGCCTATGTCCGCCCTGAAGGTCCATTCTAAATATTAGTGAAAGAGTTTTTGTTTAGAAGTTAGTAGAAGTTTCGGAGATTACTTAGACACGTGCTCCTCGCACACACATACGAGAAGAGAGTGCGGGCGGAGAGGGGGGTGGTACCGTTTTACGTGACGACATTCGAATCGGTTTTACTCCCATGTGGCGGCTAAAGATGTTACGCTTCAAAATTCCCGAACTATGAACTAATTTCCCGAATATGGATGCATTTATTCGGCTCCTTTTGACATCAACTCCGGAACTAAAATTCAATATCTAGCACCATTAAAAATCAAGTTTATATAGGATTGAACATTGAACATTCCTATGGGAGCCCAATGTTCTCAGTATTAATTTAAAAAAAAATCCCTGACTTTTAACTTAAAATGATAATTTCCCTGACTTTTCCCTGTTTTCCCTGAACAATTTCCAATTCCCTGGCTTTTCCACTTTTCTATAGTGTTCTCCAGGTTTTCCAGGTCGCTGAGCACCCTGTTATTATATTATGAAAAATTAAATTTTTGCAGGTTAAAAATGAAAAGCGGATACCTAATACCGAGAGATCGAAAACTAAATTAATCAAATTATTATCTTGTCAACTTGACATTTCATAATGCATGGGCACCTTTGACTAATTTAGTTTTTGAACTTACAGTATCTTGCAGTAAAACTGAGTAAATAGAAAGCTCAAAAAACAGTTTCCTTCCGAAGATCTTCTTCCAAAAGTTAACATTTAAAAAACTGGGGAAGATAAACGGAAAACATTTACATATTTGGAAAGCTCATAATTCAAATGAAGATTCCAAAAGATAAAGCTCAATATATTAATCTCAAAAAGTTAATGTTTACCCGGGAATTCAACATCAACAAAATCAACATTTCAAAGCCACGGGAGTAACAGCTAGAGTATTGATAAGAACCACAAAAATATACAGGGTGATTTACTAAGTTACGCAAATAAATATACTGAGGGTAGTAATCTATATAATAGATTGTTTTGGAATTTTTTCCTTCAACTCAAAAAAATGAAAGGGACCGGAACAAAAAACAAGTGAAGGTTCTTAGTAACTTCACAAAACCTTGATATTTACACATGTAAGTCTGATGCAGACCCATTGTCACTATTTGAAAATAACGCCATTCTAATAAAATCAGTCATAATAATCAACATAAAACTGATATCGTACTCAATGCAACAAAAAAAATCCTTTTTTGTGGAAAGACGGGCTTATTTACTAATAATTCTTTAACCATGACAGCGGTTCTCACTCGGTTTTCGCGTAAATTTAAAAAACCCTATATCTTGGGTTTCATCCTTACGGTTAGTTACTTAGTGAATCTTCCTATACACACATACAGTCGATACAATTTGACTGTCATCTGTCAAAAATATACAGGAAGGAAAAATATAAAACATACTAATTTTAAAGTGTCTTTATAAAATGAATTTATTCGATGTATCATAATAATTATGTTCAAATCGGATTAACAATAAACAAGAAACGGCGTGAAAGGTTTTTATCAGTCACCCTTTATAAGAAAGTTCAAATAATAAATTCAGTATTTGGGCTCTGCTTCCAATAGTTGATCCTTTCTGTGGATAACTATAATCCATTATATCTTGAACAAACAATTTTTTACTATATTTTTTTAATCCATGAATGCAAAAAAATAAACCCGAACAAATCTCAATAAACAGTTTTTTTAAGAGGATTTACTTAAATTTAGAATGACGTATTTTCTTATGCAGAACAATTCTTGTAAGTACGTACGAAGTGTTCAGAAATGTAACCTTGAGAAGACCTTTTTAGCGACATTTAAAAACTTTCCGAGATTCCCGCATAACAGCTGAAAACAATTAAATTGGACGTTTAAAAACGGAAGGGGCAATATTTATTTATTATCCATACAAAGAAGCCTGAATATCTGATATGTATACCTAATAAGGCAGTGCCACTAGGGAAGCAATATAAAAGGCATTTACTGCAATACAAAAGATTAAAATAATGATCAATTTGTTGGCGACGGAAGAGTCAAAAAAGCTGCACATTTTATCAAAAAGATTTAATGCTGTTGTTGATAACCTCAAATTAACAAAATCACAAGTTGAACAGTGTTAGATATTATAGTATTTCTTCTTGGATACAATTTTACACTAAATTGTAAATTCTACGGTTTTAAAAAGGTTCTAAAAGGTACGATCGGTCCAAATGCTCAGAAATATCTTTCTAGGTCTGAAGTATGCACAGATTACTTAGTTGATTCAGATGACTGAATAGTTAGCGTTAAAACGTCACGTGGACTGGAAGTCTACATCCGCGGCTGAAATATAGATCGATAATAAAAAATTAAACAGTTTTTAGCCTGTTTCAGTGTAGGTCCAACTTTATCTAGCTTTTAGCTGTTTTCATTTTCGAATGCTTTAGAATTTAATTCCTATTAGATGCTTGAACTGTGTTTACTGTGATAATTTTGGTCCTTCACCATTCACCAGATGGTCACATATGAAGCTTAGTACTGTACTCGCATGTCATGACTTGATCATTTCGTTGATTTACGCCGCTGATTCTCCAGCTCGCTCGTGTTGGAACCGTCAACCTTGTGAATAAAAGCCATGAGAACATCCTAGTCTAATGCTATACTATTAAATTCCAATTACATACACATAAAGATTCAGTCTCATGTTGTTGAGATTTCTGGTACAATCGATATATCAGAGTGATAACTTCCACACTCTGGTGACACAAAAAGCCTCGGATACTCATAAACATTTTGCTTTTTCACAACCCAAACCCAGGCCTGGTTCCGATAGCAATGCAGCTTGCAGAGACTTATTCGGGCTTTTATTCCACCTAATCACATGCTATATCGTAATAAAGGACCAGACTTACTCTGTCAAATGTTAGGAAAACCACCGACGAATGATTGAGTAGCTGCAAGTTTGAAAAATTCCGCCCTTATCGCCCCCTTGATAGACCATATTAATTAACCCGAGGACCTGCATAATATCCCCATTTATTTAATTATGAGCGGAAATTTAAGCGCAATTTTTCAATCCCTTCAATAAAAGTGTCAGGACGATCGTAAAACTGCAACGAGATTTTGTTGCAACGTAAAATCCTAATCTGGGGCAGTTAATCGGGCGATTTCAGAAATTTACAAATGCGTTTCTATTTAAATGTCCGATCGAGATAACCGTAACTTAGTATAAATAAAGTGTGGCAATTGTGGAGAACGAGGGTGAGGTTTCAGCGTATTTTTTTCATGTCGGGAGATTATCATCGGCACCGTAAAATGTTCGACGTGTACTGGAGAGAAAATCAAGAATTTCAGTCGGATCAACAAAAAATTATGTAAATGGCCGTCTGGAAAATTACCTATAAAGGTCAATAATTAGAGCACAATGCAGACACTCACCATTGAATTAAATCCTAAATTTGCGAAAAATACTATATTGCTTGTTATTTCAGCACAAACAAGTTAATTTCCGAAATGAAAAATCGAAACCTCATTTAAATTTTAAAACTCCTAAAGCGGATAACAATTTCCCAAATTAATTCGCTTCACTTATTAATTGATCACTTTAAATCACTCCAAAAAGTGACATTATAACGAATTTAAAATTTCCATATACGCTTAAATCAATTTAATAAAATATATCTCATATGAGAGCAGTGAATATATTTCCGCCATTTGTTTATTTAAAAAATGAACCCGCATACCAAATAAAAAATAAAACAGTTTCTGCTCATTACAGCGTACAATTTACAAGTTTTTCCAATAAATACGACTAATATTGATCGCACATTTGCATAACAGACACGGTTATGTCGCTCTTAGCTCCGATTCCGGCAAGATTATCCGTAATTAACTCTTCAAAAGGATCTTGCTGCTATTAAGTACACGTCCGTGTTATTTACACTTTTACAGGCTAGGTAAGACATCAAAAATTTGTAACATCTTGCGGTCGCATTATCTTTTAATTGGTACTAGCAGCGTGGCATACACTGTCGTTGTTTTTAATTTTATTTCTCTCATTATTTTCCATTCGAAGCTCGTCCATTCGATTTATAGCTAATTGAATAGCGGTGTTCTCAGATTACCGGAATGGAGTGTAATCTGAGTTTTGTATGTTAATGTGAATTGGGCGATTTTTTATTTTTGATTGCGCATGTAACAAATAAAATTTACGAAAGTAAGAAGACATTTTGTAATACATGGCCACGTTTCGTTTACCTCTTTAGGGGCGCACCCGAATATGCTGCATGTGTAAACGCAATAAATCCAAAAACAGCAGTGGTAAATTTTTAATACCTCATCAACAAATATCTACGAACAATAAAACAAGCAATCACTTTAGTGACCGTCGACTTTTTACGACACCATTAATTGGGCAAATGCTACCCGCTGCCAGGTAGGGTTGCTGGAACTCGTAAAACGTCAATTTAACAATTCCACGCACTATTGTTAAGTCGGGACACGCGATGGGGACGAACGAGACAGACGTGAGAATTAGAAGTGGACCGAAAAATTTTAATCGAGCGAAGTCGCTACAAGGGAAACTATAATGCTTTTTTAATAATGAACAGGGCGGTTTATGGATCAAGTTATATATAGCAACAATATTTTTGAGCTTCCTGTCTATATTAATGTACGCTTTGCACGGTATCTCAAAGCAAATAAAATGTTTCCGAAGGTTGCATTTAGTGGGCGGTTCTGAAAGTTAGTAGCTAATAAAGCAATGTTCTATTTAATTTTCTACAGGAAACTCGCAGGAGCAAAAGTGTCCAGTTGATGGACTACTGCAGGAAGGTTGTTTAGATTTTCAATCTACCAGATTTATTTAAAAATTTAATATATTGACGGTCCGAAAAAAAACATGCATTTTATTTTCTCTTAGCTTTTCTGTATCACGTTCTAAATCACAGAGCAAATCTTTAAAATGGAAAAATTGGGGACCTGAAAACCCAACAACTCTAAAACCAAAGACGAACCAAAAACCTGAAAACCTTCTGGGTATCTAGATTTTCAGGACCTCAGGTTTTAAGTTTATAAGCTTTCAGGTCTCCAAGAAAATCTAAACTCCAGACAATCTGCAAACTTGAAACCTGATAGCTAAACAACTCGAAAACCTGAAAATCTGAAAGGTTTTAAATTTAAAGAAATTTAAAGGTTGTCAATGTGAATATTTTAAGTTGCATTGTTATGGAAATTGAGTTTCTACAGATTCCTCTCAATAATTATCCCCTCCATTTGTTCAATAAATAGAATAATTTATGCCCATACTATAGAAACACAGGACCTCTCAATCTTCGTTCAAACGTTAAAGTCCGAAAATTTGGCCTAAAACCTGAGATCCGAAGAACTACCAAATCCTGAAAATCGTAACAACCTCAAAAGCATTAAAAACATCTTAGACACTGAAAACCTTAGAACTTGAAAATCTGAGGACAAGGGAAACTAGAAATTTAACAACAAAACCCGAAAAACCAGAGGCCCTATAAACATGAGACTGGAAACTGGGGTAGGTACTTGAACAGCAAAAATATAAAGAAATTGGGAAGCTAAGACGAGAATCTGAAAACCTGTGGCCTATGCATTTGCCACCTTGCGAAACTGAAACTGAAAACTGAAAACATTTCAGAACATGATAAACTAGAGCATAGCCGAAGCCCAAAACATGAGGGTCTGGAGGACCTCAAATATTAAGAAAGTAAAAATTTGGGAATTTGAAATTACAAAACCTTAAGGAATTAGACAATCAACGAATCTAAAATTCTTAGTACTCTGGAAATACGAAAACGAGAATCTAACAACCTGAAAGCCTACAAACCTAAATTCGTGAGAAACTCGTGAGAATTTAGCAACCTGATCTAATAAAATCTTGAGAAACGTGAAAGCTTCTGAATTAGATCAAATCACTGAAGAAATAGGTTTAAATTAACATTAAATTTGTTTGTTGCTTAGGTGGTTTGCTCCTTAGGTGGTGCGACAAAAACCTATTTTTTGAGTAAGTAATTTATTATTTTGTGCAGGATACACGTTCATAATATAACATTCATGCGCTTGAAAACACAACTCCTCGCCACAAACGAATCGAAAGCTTTCACATTACATAACTCGCATTGACCACGCGAAGGGAAGTCCATAAAGCGTCCGCCGCTGCTTTACTGCCTCTTTACGGCGCGCGATGCGAACGTGACAAATGAAATTTTATTATTTTACGCATAAAACAAGCAGTGGACAGTACCCTTCCGTCATCCATCATTGCGGAACGCCTGCAGAGCGTCCTACTCTTGTGACTGCACACGTGTATCTTATCGGTTCTGATAACAACGCCGAATAGTACTCGGGCTAATTTTAATGCCTTTACGCACACAACCTGCGGTATAATTGATGGGGGGCCGGTGGGCGGGCAGGTGACATCTACCCTTCGGGACACGCACGAATGTCGACAGGCGACATGCATAAAGATGCCGTATATTAGTTCGACACGCACGAGCCAAAACGATTTTTAATCCGCGAAACGCCCGTCCGCCCTGCATGAGCTGGAATTTGGAAACACTCGGGGTTAATTAAGAGGAATTATAGGAACGGCGACATAAGTACTTGCTGTTTGTAAAATCATCACATTATGTCACCAAATACCTGAGCAAAAATATCAAATTCCACTATTGCTTCGATATCCTGATCCCAGCCGTGCAGCATCCAAAAAAAGAACAAAACAGGTTACAAAAAAATCGATACGAAAACTAGGGTTGAGCTTTTGGAGGTAAACACGGTGTTGATTTACTGACCGCGAACACGTTTCTTTTCGTCGTTAAAATCGCATGTGGTATAGATCAAATTTTTGGTGTGGTAAGAAAATATGTACATTATATCAAAATTGGGTCAAAATTGGGCAAGACACAATAAGGTCTGTGCTGGCGCAAAAGCAAATTTCAAATTCTAAGTCTGAAGACGATAGATCAGTAGATCGAGCTGATTGACGACTGAAATACTAAAATGTGTAGAAAACAAAAACCTGAAAACCTCAAGCACCGAAAAACTGAAACGTGCAAATTTGTAAAGGAATAATATGGCTCAAAAATAATTCTGTTGAAGTGGGCCACGAAAGAAGTGAAAAACTGGAACTGAAAGAGACTGTAAGACTAAGAAACTTGTGAAAGTAAAAACTGGAGAAAGCAGACACACGAGTAGCAAAGACATTGAGAAACTGTCTAAAGTAGCACTAGAAGAATTGAAATCTGGGAGATTGATACTGAGACGTTATAAAGCAGCAACGGAGGAATTGAGAAATTGACCCCAAAAGACATTGAGAGATTTTATAAAAAATTGAGAAACTAAACAACTGAAAACCGAACGGTCAAAACTAAAAAAAAAAAAAAACTAAGAATAGAGCTGTTAGCAACAGATAGAAAAATTGAAAAACTAAGAAATACTTCAATGTTGCAAAACTTAGAACACGGAAATAATAGCTTACTGACAAATCAGAAGAATTATAGGAATAAAAAATCACAAATGTCATCAAAAGCAACAGAAAAAATTAAAGTAAAAGATTTACAACTCAAGAGACTCGGAGACATTGCAGCAATCAGAAGCACGATAATATTTAAAAAAATTAGAGGAATAATAAAAATGAAAGAAATCAAAGAATTAAACAACTCACGCAAACCAGAAAAATAAGAAGAATTAGATGAATCGGGGAAATCACAGAAATTTAGAGAAAGTTAAAGGATCAAAAAAATGATAGGCTGTATCAAAGGAACCACAAAAATTACAAGAATTAGAACGACCATGCAGAAGAATCACAAAAATCAAAAGAATCGAGGAGTAAAATAAAGAACTGGAAAAAAATCAACAGTGGTCAGAAAAATTCACAAATTGGAGAAATTGAGATCTTAGAAATTTGAGAAAATGGGAAACCTGAGATAACCTGAAAAATTAGGAACCTGAGGAAAATATAGAAATTGAAATATGTATATCCCAAACCACTCATCTGCTGACGCGTCAGTTACAATTCTAGGATTGGATTTTAAAATTTTATAGTTGAGGGATTAGAAATTACAAAATTTCGAAATCGTGGAATCTCAAAACGTTCCAACCATCATGAAATCTAAAATCTAAAAAATCTGTTCTCCAAAGTTAAAGTATATACCCATGTCCAAATTTCCAAATGAGATAAGGAAATATTCAATGTTCTAATTTCTGAAGCTATAACTTTGAAGCTAACTCTGAGATTCCTAATTAATAATTTTGATCTTAAAATATTGTAGTCCAATACTTGGAATTCTAAAGACTTGAGTTCTTAGAATTTTGACATTTTATAAATTTACCTTCTTCTTGGAATCCAGGAATCTTGATATTTTGAAATCTTAGAAATCTTGAAATTCGTAGTACAGTCTAAAACTGAGAAATGAGTCAGTCATGGGTGAAATTGATTAGGAAAGACAGTCCCTAAGCCCTTTGGTATGTAATGGACGGAATAGAATAAGAAAGACAGTCCCTAAATAAGTAAGTCATGGGCGAAATTGATTAGGAAGGACAGTCCATTACATACCAATAAGAAAGACCATTACGACAATAAGAAAGATAGTCCATAAATCAGTCAGAAATGGGGAAATTGATTAGGAAAGAAAGACAGTCCTTAAGCCCTTTGGTATGTACTGGACGAGATAGAATAAGAAAAACAGTCCCTAAATGAGTCAGCCATGCGAGAAAATGATTAGTAAAGACAGTCCTTAAGCCCTTTGGCATGTAATGGACGAAAGAGAATAAGAAAGACAGTCCATAAATAAGTCAGCCATGGGCGAAATTGATTAGGAAAGACAGTCCTTAAAGAAGTCAGCCATGGGCGAAATTGATTAGGGAAGACAGTCCTTAAGCCCTTTGATATGTAATGGGCGAAATAGAATAAGAAAGACAGTCTTTAAATGAGTCAGCCATGGGCGAAATTGATTAGGAAAGACAGTCCCTAAGCCCTTTGATATGTAATGGGCGAAATAGAATAAGAAAGACAGTCCATAAATAAGTCAGCCATGGGCGAAATTGATTAGGAAAGACAGTCCCTAAATAAGTCAGGCATGGGCGAAATTGATTAGGAAAGACAGTCCTTAAGCCCTTTGATATGTAATGGACGAAAGAGAATAAGAAAGACAGTCCTTAAATAAGTCAGCCATGGGCGAAATTGATTAGGAAAGACAGTCCTTAAATAAGTCAGCCATGGGCGAAATTGATTAGGGAAGACAGTCCTTAAATAAGTCAGCCATGGGCGAAATTGATTAGGGAAGACAGTCCTTAAGCCCTTTGATATGTAATGGACGAAAGAGAATAAGAAAGACAGTCCTTAAATAAGTCAGCCATGGGCGAAATTGATTAGGGAAGACAGTCCTTAAGCCCTTTGATATGTAATGGACGAAATAGAATAAGAAAGACAGTCCCCAAATGAGTCAGCCATGCGCGAAATTGATTAGTAAAGACAGTCCTTAAGCCCTTCGCTATGTAATGGACGAAATAGAATAAGAAAGACAGTCCATAAATAAGTCAGCCATGGGCGAAATTGATTAGGAAAGACAGTCCTTAAAGAAGTCAGCCATGGGCGAAATTGATTAGGGAAGACAGTCCTTAAGCCCTTTGATATGTAATGGGCGAAATAGAATAAGAAAGACAGTCTTTAAATGAGTCAGCCATGGGCGAAATTGATTAGGAAAGACAGTCCCTAAGCCCTTTGATATGTAATGGGCGAAATAGAATAAGAAAGACAGTCCCTAAATAAGTCAGCCATGGGCGAAATTGATTAGGAAAGACAGTCCCTAAATAAGTCAGGCATGGGCGAAATTGATTAGGAAAGACAGTCCTTAAGCCCTTTGATATGTAATGGACGAAAGAGAATAAGAAAGACAGTCCTTAAATAAGTCAGCCATGGGCGAAATTGATTAGGAAAGACAGTCCTTAAATAAGTCAGCCATGGGCGAAATTGATTAGGGAAGACAGTCCTTAAATAAGTCAGCCATGGGCGAAATTGATTAGGGAAGACAGTCCTTAAGCCCTTTGATATGTAATGGACGAAAGAGAATAAGAAAGACAGTCCTTAAATAAGTCAGCCATGGGCGAAATTGATTAGGGAAGACAGTCCTTAAGCCCTTTGATATGTAATGGACGAAATAGAATAAGAAAGACAGTCCCCAAATGAGTCAGCCATGCGCGAAATTGATTAGTAAAGACAGTCCTTAAGCCCTTCGCTATGTAATGGACGAAATAGAATAAGAAAGACAGTCCATAAATAAGTCAGCCATGGGCGAAATTGATTAGGAAAGACAGTCCTTAAAGAAGTCAGCCATGGGCGAAATTGATTAGGGAAGACAGTCCTTAAGCCCTTTGATATGTAATGGGCGAAATAGAATAAGAAAGACAGTCTTTAAATGAGTCAGCCATGGGCGAAATTGATTAGGAAAGACAGTCCCTAAGCCCTTTGATATGTAATGGGCGAAATAGAATAAGAAAGACAGTCCCTAAATAAGTCAGCTATGGGCGAAATTGATTAGGAAAGACAGTCCCTAAATAAGTCAGGCATGGGCGAAATTGATTAGGAAAGACAGTCCTTAAGCCCTTTGATATGTAATGGACGAAAGAGAATAAGAAAGACAGTCCTTAAATAAGTCAGCCATGGGCGAAATTGATTAGGAAAGACAGTCCTTAAATAAGTCAGCCATGGGCGAAATTGATTAGGGAAGACAGTCCTTAAATAAGTCAGCCATGGGCGAAATTGATTAGGGAAGACAGTCCTTAAGCCCTTTGATATGTAATGGACGAAAGAGAATAAGAAAGACAGTCCTTAAATAAGTCAGCCATGGGCGAAATTGATTAGGGAAGACAGTCCTTAAGCCCTTTGATATGTAATGGACGAAATAGAATAAGAAAGACAGTCCCCAAATGAGTCAGCCATGCGCGAAATTGATTAGTAAAGACAGTCCTTAAGCCCTTCGCTATGTAATGGACGAAATAGAATAAGAAAGACAGTCCATAAATAAGTCAGCCATGGGCGAAATTGATTAGGAAAGACAGTCCTTAAAGAAGTCAGCCATGGGCGAAATTGATTAGGGAAGACAGTCCTTAAGCCCTTTGATATGTAATGGGCGAAATAGAATAAGAAAGACAGTCTTTAAATGAGTCAGCCATGGGCGAAATTGATTAGGAAAGACAGTCCTTAAAGAAGTCAGCCATGGGCGAAATTGATTAGGGAAGACAGTCCTTAAGCCCTTTGATATGTAATGGGCGAAATAGAATAAGAAAGACAGTCTTTAAATGAGTCAGCCATGGGCGAAATTGATTAGGAAAGACAGTCCCTAAGCCCTTTGATATGTAATGGGCGAAATAGAATAAGAAAGACAGTCCCTAAATAAGTCAGCCATGGGCGAAATTGATTAGGAAAGACAGTCCCTAAATAAGTCAGGCATGGGCGAAATTGATTAGGAAAGACAGTCCTTAAGCCCTTTGATATGTAATGGACGAAAGAGAATAAGAAAGACAGTCCTTAAATAAGTCAGCCATGGGCGAAATTGATTAGGAAAGACAGTCCTTAAATAAGTCAGCCATGGGCGAAATTGATTAGGGAAGACAGTCCTTAAATAAGTCAGCCATGGGCGAAATTGATTAGGGAAGACAGTCCTTAAGCCCTTTGATATGTAATGGACGAAAGAGAATAAGAAAGACAGTCCTTAAATAAGTCAGCCATGGGCGAAATTGATTAGGGAAGACAGTCCTTAAGCCCTTTGATATGTAATGGACGAAATAGAATAAGAAAGACAGTCCCCAAATGAGTCAGCCATGCGCGAAATTGATTAGTAAAGACAGTCCTTAAGCCCTTCGCTATGTAATGGACGAAATAGAATAAGAAAGACAGTCCATAAATAAGTCAGCCATGGGCGAAATTGATTAGGAAAGACAGTCCTTAAAGAAGTCAGCCATGGGCGAAATTGATTAGGGAAGACAGTCCTTAAGCCCTTTGATATGTAATGGGCGAAATAGAATAAGAAAGACAGTCTTTAAATGAGTCAGCCATGGGCGAAATTGATTAGGAAAGACAGTCCCTAAGCCCTTTGATATGTAATGGGCGAAATAGAATAAGAAAGACAGTCCCTAAATAAGTCAGCTATGGGCGAAATTGATTAGGAAAGACAGTCCCTAAATAAGTCAGGCATGGGCGAAATTGATTAGGAAAGACAGTCCTTAAGCCCTTCGCTATGTAATGGACGAAATAGAATAAGAAAGACAGTCCATAAATAAGTCAGCCATGGGCGAAATTGATTAGGAAAGACAGTCCTTAAAGAAGTCAGCCATGGGCGAAATTGATTAGGGAAGACAGTCCTTAAGCCCTTTGATATGTAATGGGCGAAATAGAATAAGAAAGACAGTCTTTAAATGAGTCAGCCATGGGCGAAATTGATTAGGAAAGACAGTCCCTAAGCCCTTTGATATGTAATGGACGAAAGAGAATAAGAAAGACAGTCCTTAAATAAGTCAGCCATGGGCGAAATTGATTAGGAAAGACAGTCCTTAAATAAGTCAGCCATGGGCGAAATTGATTAGGGAAGACAGTCCTTAAATAAGTCAGCCATGGGCGAAATTGATTAGGGAAGACAGTCCTTAAGCCCTTTGATATGTAATGGACGAAAGAGAATAAGAAAGACAGTCCTTAAATAAGTCAGCCATGGGCGAAATTGATTAGGGAAGACAGTCCTTAAGCCCTTTGATATGTAATGGACGAAATAGAATAAGAAAGACAGTCCCCAAATGAGTCAGCCATGCGCGAAATTGATTAGTAAAGACAGTCCTTAAGCCCTTCGCTATGTAATGGACGAAATAGAATAAGAAAGACAGTCCATAAATAAGTCAGCCATGGGCGAAATTGATTAGGAAAGACAGTCCTTAAAGAAGTCAGCCATGGGCGAAATTGATTAGGGAAGACAGTCCTTAAGCCCTTTGATATGTAATGGGCGAAATAGAATAAGAAAGACAGTCTTTAAATGAGTCAGCCATGGGCGAAATTGATTAGGAAAGACAGTCCCTAAGCCCTTTGATATGTAATGGGCGAAATAGAATAAGAAAGACAGTCCCTAAATAAGTCAGCCATGGGCGAAATTGATTAGGAAAGACAGTCCCTAAATAAGTCAGGCATGGGCGAAATTGATTAGGAAAGACAGTCCTTAAGCCCTTTGATATGTAATGGACGAAAGAGAATAAGAAAGACAGTCCTTAAATAAGTCAGCCATGGGCGAAATTGATTAGGGAAGACAGTCCTTAAGCCCTTTGATATGTAATGGACGAAATAGAATAAGAAAGACAGTCCCCAAATGAGTCAGCCATGCGCGAAATTGATTAGTAAAGACAGTCCTTAAGCCCTTCGCTATGTAATGGACGAAATAGAATAAGAAAGACAGTCCTTAAATAAGTCAGCCATGGGCGAAATTGATTAGGAAAGACAGTCCTTAAATAAGTCAGCCATGGGCGAAATTGATTAGGGAAGACAGTCCTTAAGCCCTTTGATATGTAATGGGAGAAATAGAATAAGAAAGACAGTCTTTAAATGAGTCAGCCATGGGCGAAATTGATTAGGAAAGACAGTCCTTAAGCCCTTTGATATGTAATGGACCAAAGAGAATAAGAAAGACAGTCCTTAAATAAGTCAGCCATGGGCGAAATTGATTAGGAAAGACAGTCCTTAAATAAGTCAGCCATGGGCGAAATTGATTAGGGAAGACAGTCCTTAAATAAGTCAGCCATGGGCGAAATTGATTAGGGAAGACTGTCCTTAAGCCCTTTGATATGTAATGGACGAAATAGAATAAGAAAGATAGTCCATAAATAAGTCAGCCATGGGCGAAATTGATTAGGGAAGACAGTCCCTAAGCCCTTTGATATGTAATGGGCGAAATAGAATAAGAAAGATAGTCCATAAATAAGTCAGCCATGGGCGAAATTGATTAGGAAAGACAGTCCCTAAATAAGTCAGGCATGGGCGAAATTGATTAGGAAAGACAGTCCTTAAGCCCTTTGTTATGTAATGGACGAAAGAGAATAAGAAAGACAGTCCTTAAATAAGTCAGCCATGGGCGAAATTGATTAGGAAAAACAGTCCTTAAATAAGTCAGCCATGGGCGAAATTGATTAGGGAAGACAGTCCTTAAATAAGTCAGCCATGGACGAAATTGATTAGGGAAGACAGTCCTTAAGCCCTTTGATATGTAATGGACGAAATAGAATAAGAAAGACAGTCCCCAAATGAGTCAGCCATGCGCGAAATTGATTAGTAAAGACAGTCCTTAAGCCCTTCGCTATGTAATGGACGAAATAGAATAAGAAAGACAGTCCTTAAATAAGTCAGCCATGGGCGAAATTGATTAGGAAAGACAGTCCTTAAATAAGTCAGCTATGGGCGAAATTGATTAGGGAAGACAGTCCTTAAGCCCTTTGATATGTAATGGGCGAAATAGAATAAGAAAGACAGTCTTTAAATGAGTCAGCCATGGGCGAAATTGATTAGGAAAGATACTCCTTAAGCCCTTTGATATGTAATGGACGAAAGAGAATAAGAAAGACAGTCCTTAAATAAGTCAGCCATGGGCGAAATTGATTAGGAAAGACAGTCCTTAAATAAGTCAGCCATGGGCGAAATTGATTAGGGAAGACAGTCCTTAAATAAGTCAGCTATGGGCGAAATTGATTAGGGAAGACAGTCCTTAAGCTCTTTGATATGTAATGGACGAAATAGAATAAGAAAGACAGTCCCCAAATGAGTCAGCCATGCGCGAAATTGATTAGTAAAGACAGTCCTTAAGCCCTTCGCTATGTAATGGACGAAATAGAATAAGAAAGACAGTCCTTAAATAAGTCAGCCATGGGCGAAATTGATTAGGAAAGACAGTCCTTAAATAAGTCAGCCATGGGCGAAATTGATTAGGGAAGACAGTCCTTAAGCCCTTTGATATGTAATGGGCGAAATAGAATAAGAAAGACAGTCTTTAAATGAGTCAGCCATGGACGAAATTGATTAGGAAAGACAGTCCTTAAGCCCTTTGATATGTAATGGACGAAATAGAATAAGAAAGACAGTCCTAAAATAAGTCAGCCATGGGCGAAATTGATTAGGAAAGACAGTCCCTAAATAAGTCAGGCATGGGCGAAATTGATTAGGAAAGACCGTCCTTAAGACCTTTGGTATGTAATGGACGAAAGAGAATAAGAAAGACAGACCTAAAATAAGTCAGCCATGGGCGAAATTGATTAGGAAAGACAGTCCCTAAATAAGTCAGGCATGGGCGAAATTGATTAGGAAAGACAGTCCTTAAGACCTTTGGTATGTAATGGAAGAAATAGAATAAGAAAGACAGTTTTTAAATGAGTCAGCAATAGGCGAAATTGATTAGGAAAGACAGTCCTTAAGCCCTTCGCTATGTAATGGACGAAATAGAATAAGAAAGACAGTCCTTAAATAAGTCAGTCATGGGCGAAATTGATTAGGAAAGACAGTCCCTAAGCCCTTTGATATGTAATGGGCGAAATAAAATAAGAAAGACAGTCTTTAAATGAGTCAGCCATGGGCGAAATTGATTAGGAAATACAGTCCCTAAATAAGTCAGGCATGGGCGAAATTGATTAGGAAAGACAGTCCTTAAGCCCTTTGATATGTAATGGACGAAAGAGAATAAGAAAGACAGTCCTAAAATAAGTCAGCCATGGGCGAAATTGATTAGGAAAGACAGTCCCTAAGCCCTTTGATATGTAATAGGCGAAATAAAATAAGAAAGACAGTCCTTAAATAAGTCAGCCATGGGCGAAATTGATTAGGGAAGACAGTCCTTAAGCCCTTTGATATGTAATGGGCGAAATAGAATAAGAAAGACAGTCTTTAAATGAGTCAGCCATGGGCGAAATTGATTAGGAAAGACAGTCCTTAAGCCCTTTGATATGTAATGGACGAAATAGAATAAAAAAGACAGTCCTTAAATAAGTCAGCCATGGGCGAAATTAATTAGGAAAGACAGTCCTTAAGCCCTTTGATATGTAATGGACGAAATAGATTAAGAAAGACAGTCCTTAAATAAGTCAGCCATGGGCGAAATTGATTAGGAAAGACAGTCCCTAAATGAGTCAGGCATGGGCGAAATTGATTAGGAAAGACAGTCCTTAAACCCTTTGATATGTAATGAGCGAAATAGAATAAGAAATACAGTCCCTAAATGAGTCAGTCATGGGCGAAATTGATTGGGAAAGACAGTCCCTAAGCCCTTTGGTATGTAATGGACGAAATAGAATAAGAAAGGCAGTACCTAAATAAGTCAGCCATGGACAAAATTGATTAGGAAAGGCTGTTTCAAGCAACAATTTCCAAATTGGGGCTGATGGGTATCTTTCAATGTTGAAATCTCGGAATTTGTATTTTGCCACCTGTCTTCGGATCACTGGAATCCAAAACCTGGAGGTCTAATACGTTGGAATCTTGGGAGCTTGATGGAACTTTTGAATCTTGAGGCATAGAATATTTGGGAACGTATGAGGTATCTTTTTGTAGTAGTGGTAGCGTAGGAGGTCCCTTACTGCAGAAATGGCTGGGGCTCGATTGCCGCGAAAAAACATCTCAGGAACAAAATTCCCACTAGCTAGCGATGCACTGGCCCCTATAAAGTAACTTCGCGTCCCAAGAATGCTCTGGGTTTAGTCGTTCGGAATCGACTTTAAACTGACACACAACCTAGAAAGGGCTAAGGGCCATAGCTGGCTATGCTGGCAACAGCATATACATATAATAAGATTGAATCATGTAGAATCTAACAATTTTAGAATTTGCACTTATCCTGATGTAGGAGAGGGACCAGATAAGTAAGTAAACTTGTGGTTTTGAAATATTCAAGCCGCCTCCCTCACTGTAACAATTATCTTTTTATTCTTCCGACCTTGTACTGGGGTCTTCTTACATGGTTTCTAGTGTTTCTCATTTTCTACATTATTAAAATGTAGAAATGTAACATTTGCAATTCTTTCTACAGTCGTGCAAAAACAGGTTATTTTTACACCTTGGGTATAAAAAGTGATTCATTATTGTACAAAAAGTACTTAATTAGTCTTAATAATTCGATGTTTTTTTTTTATCTTGTAATCTTGAAATCCCAATACAATCTTTGGTTTAGAATGCTAAAATTTAAAAAATACGAATTGAACTTACTGCATACTGAAATTCAAAGCTTAGAATTGCCATAATTGTAAAATACTGGAACTTTTACAACTCAAAATTTTCTTGTGATTCCAGAATTTTATTATAGGAGCTCGATACCTACGTTGGCAAATTCTCAAATCATTATCATGATATAAGTAGAGAATTTTCGGATTTCACATTTGTAGAGGATTTTATTTTTCTATTTTTTCATTTCTCTAATTCTTCACTTCTCTGAATCTTATTTACGATTTGGAGTTTTAAAATAAACCAATATACTACAAGTTGTTTTCATTTTAGGAAGACAGTGGGTTTGGGGTTATTATGACCCATGTTGCACCTTGCAAGAATATTTTAGAGAGCTTTGTTTAAAAAAGGACCTTTAACAAATTGCCAGAGAGTATCAATTTACTCTATAATTCTAGCAAATGAGGTGTAGACAATAATGGGTATTTAGAAAAACCACAAGTGACACCTCAATTAACGGTTCTGTGACTTCTACTTAATTTAAAAGCTTATGGTAGATTGAAGGAGAAAATTTGGAAAATTACTAATCTATAAACCAGAACAAGTTGCACCTCCACCAACTAAATCACGCTCTCTTTCTCACCGCCATGAACAGAACCTGATAAGCTGAAAATGGACTTCACAACCTGTGAAAGTCTGTGAACCTGAATGGGTAAAAATTTTAGAAACCTGCAGAACCTGAAAAAATTAAAATAAACTTGACAACCTGAGATATCCGAAAGACACAGAAAACGAATTTGACGAGCTGATCATCTGGAGACCTGCGAATTCAAACTTCCAAATGTAAAAATCTAAATCCTGAGAGGCTGAAAGCCTGAATACGTAAAAATGTGACATTATTAGGAGCTAATAAGAAGAAACTGAAAATTCTGGAAACTTACATCAGAACCTCAAAACATGAAGGAGAGATGAAACCTGAAAATCTAAGGACTAAAATCTCTATATCTACATCACTGTACCCGAAGACATAAAAAAATAGTTTGGGAGAAAAAATGCACTTCCCGTCATTCAAAAGACGAAAGTCGTAAAATTTTTATTTCAAACCATTCCCGATTTTCAACTAATAAAAACTCCCACTTACCACATTCACCTCACACGCCGATAATGTCTCGTCAAAGCCCTTACCTGAAACAGAAAAAAAACGTGAACATGAACATCAGTATCAACCCCAATAAATTTCCGAATTCCAAACCGACCGCCAAAGTCTTTTACCTGCAACAATAAAGGGGTGTCCAAAAATCACCTCTAATTACAACCTCGTAAACCGGGCAATTTAAACAAATAAAAATCAAAGGCACGAAAGCTCGCCACAAAAACAAACTTTTATTTCTTTTTCCACACAGTATTTTGGAGGACATTAACATTTTTCCGGAAGGAATGTGTCCACCGAGGGCAGTTTAAATTCCAGGGCAGATATGATATCGGCAACACAGTCGACTCTGGGTCGGACCACACACGAAGTGGGGCCTTGACACGCGACCACAGCCCTTCTCGTAATTTGTCAAATTGTTTTACGCGCTTATTTATTCAGCGAATGGGTGTTTATTTTGAATAATGATGATTTTATGCGGTTTTTTATAATTATTAGGAATCTAAACGGCTTGCCTCGGACGAGTTGGCGAGTTTTGGTGGACGGACCGCAAGAGCCGGACTTTCAAACCGCCCCCACAGGGCGTACTTATTGAGGTTATTCAATTTGCATAAAGGAAGCTGAGTCGAAGTACACACAGGTGTGGTGAGGACGGACCGTTTCTTTAATATTGCGCTTCAAAGGAGTTTGTGAAACATGAATAATTCTTGTTTGGGATGCTTAATAACATTTCCCTTTCAGAAATGTCCCTTATGTCGGGAAGGAAAATTAATTTATGAGAGATGTGACCAACGGCAGCAATGACGCAAACAACAAGACATAACCTAAAGAAATATAACAAAGTTTTAACTTTCAGAATCGTCATTGACCTCTCTTGATAAGGTTAATTTCCCTATTTCTGATCCATCCTGTATACAATAAGGAGACTCAGTAATTTAAATCCCCTGTAGTAAATAATAACAGTTAAAACCACACTCTTCAGATCTGATAACAGAATCACTGCACTCATTCGCAGACAGCAACACGTAGCCTTTGACTCTTTCACTCTTTAATTGCTTTAATTTTGTCTAACAACGTAGCTTCTGGTTCCCATAAAGTTTCCTCTACCCAACAATTAAAATAGTGCCGTCAAAGTTTGCATCGCCGACAGCCACACTGATTTAAATTCATAGAAGATTACGCTGTAATTGAACTTATTCTTTAAATGTAAATTCCTTCATGTATACGTATCTCATGTTAATTAGAGTTGCTTCAAGTTCGAAGAAGCGTTATCTCTATTTAAATACATATTCTAACTCCTCTCTCCGACACCACAACAACGTCGATTGATGTCCGACCTCAATGAATAATTGAGTCGATCAGCGTCTATTTATTATCAAACAGTGAACTTAGAAATGGGTCAGGATAAATAAAGATATTTTGATTGGGATGAATGGGGCGTTTGTTGTAAAAGGTTGTCGTTGTGGTAAACAATAACAAAGAGTCTAAGTGAATCGTCACGTTTTCCTGGTTCACATTTTGGTTGCATATTAACACCCCACAAAAACAAAAAGACCCTTAATAGTGGACTAAAAATTAATTTACTGTAAATAATAATAAGCGGTGGGAGCGTAGCCGGCGCGCATGGTGAAAAAGAAATTAAGTGGAAGATGGAATTAAACTCCAAGTATAATAAAAAGGTCGCCTTTATTATATACCCAACCAATTATGGAAATTCTCATATTAAAAGCAAACAAGCAAGCGTAGCGCTCTGAATTTACCTGTTATATCGTTTCATCAACATTACACCGCCAATATAATTTCAGGTTTCAGGAAGCAATTTATACGCGCGCTGTGAATAGTACGACTCCTCACTCCTCGAAATCCCAACTTATTAACAGTACGTCATAATCCCGATCATTAAACATAGCCGATTGTAGAGAGCCCCCCCTAAATTTACATTGGAGTCTAATTGATTCGGACGGGGGCTCACGTCGGGACACCGCTGTTCGCTCCTATTGACTACGGGCCTGACTTATTAAAGGAGAGTTTGACACATGGGGTGCTGAAGAGAACAGACTTTAAAAAATGAGTTTACAAACACGCCATATTAGAACTAGTGCGACGACGCCCCCAACATTCGTCATAGTCTCAGGGACGTCAACACAAGGGGTATTTTTGGAATTTACTATGTACCGGAAAGACGAGGAACATGATCTGTTACGTCGCTTGAATCATTAGCGAATTTCAGTGTTTTTATTCTGTCTCAAACTCCACTTTCTAATTTGTATAAAAATATAAATTTTGTCCCAACACTTCCCTCCAACCTTTGCTTCCAGTACATATTCAGTTTCGTTAAATTGTGCTGTGTACAGGTGCAGCGCAGATTACACAACACCTGTAAATAAGTATCGTTTGCCATCGGGCACTGTTTGCGTTAGTCAAATAACATCAGTGTTTTTGTATTCGGCCCAAACTTTATCGAACTGCAGGCAGTGATAAAACCCTTTGTTAAATTGTCAGACATTTCTAGTCACACAAGCTATCACTATCAGTCACTACAGTTTTATTTGGACGTGCAGATATCTGCTTAATTGCATCTTTTTCAGATGAAGTCGTAAAATCGTCATCGTGTACAGTAGCCACTAAAACGACTGCCATCATTAAATTTAAGGGGACTTTTACGAGCAGTCGCGAATAAAATTCTCCACTCATCGTCTCTCATACTATGATCCAATCGCAGTAATAACCTTTTATTTTGAATCGGCATTTATTTTCGTCACGTTTCGTATTGAACAGAGCACACCGGAAGAAAAAAACTACCACCGAAAAAGGCACTCCATTACGGTACAAACTTGCATTTATTTCGTCGATTAATGATCGAATTTTGATATCGTTCATGAGAGGACAGAATTTTGCGGTTGTTTGTCGATTTTTGATGTCCACTATATTAATTAAATTTGCAGCACGAGTTAATTGCTTGAATTGCCAAATAAGGGAGGCTAAATTTTAATTACTCATGCATGCACACAATATCAACATATCAATGATATAATTTTGTTAATAACCAATATTATAAAATTATTGGAATACCATATAATATTATGTAATATATTTAGATTCGTTGCCGAGTGCTTTAGAATTTCTGGACAGCAATATTTTTCCGAGGAACTCGCAGACTAATGGAGAATGTAAAGTGTTCCAAGGAATGTTTGTCGTAGCCGGTCGTGCATTATCTAATTCCAAATTAAAGATAAAACTAGTTTCTGCTCCAGCACTTGAATAATGGTTGATTGTTGTAAAACTCGTTCGTGATGTATTTTTGCAGATGTTTCACTTGACATGTGAATTAAAAGGATATCATTTGGACAACTTTCAAACTGTCAAAAATGTTTAAGAATAAAACATGATTATAGAGGAAAACAAATTTCAGTTTCACCTCTAACTCCTCAATTTTTAGGTTCCTCAAATTTTTAGTTTTCAAAATTTTTGATATTCCTCAATTATTTACTGGACACTTAGGTTCCTTTAATTTTCAGGTCCTTCAGATCATCAGGTTCTTCACAATCTCAGATTCCTCAAATACTCAGTTTCAAATTCCTCAATTCTCAAATTCAAATTTTTGGTTTACTGACTTTATTATCGGATTCCTCAATTGTCAAGTTACTGCATATTCAGGTTCCTCAGATACTCAGGTTCTTCAAATTATCATCAGGTTCTTTAGATTGTCAGGTTACTGGAATTATCAGTTTCTTCGGATTGTAGATTTCGTCGCACTCTCAAAATTTCCGATTCAACTCGTAACTCCTCAATTTTTCAGGTTCTTAAGTTCGACAAGTTTTTAGGTTCCTCGAATTTTTAGTTTTCAATATTTTTGATATTCCCCAATATTATTTACTGGACATTTAGGTTCCTTTAATTTTCAGGTCCTTCAGATTATCAGGTTCTTCACAATCTCAGATTCCTCAAATACTCAGTTTCAAATTCCTCAATTTTCAAGTTACTGCATATTCAGTTTTCTCAGATACTCAGGTTCTTCAAATTAACATCAGGTTCTTTAGATTGTCAGGTTACTCGAATTATCAGGTTCCTTCTTCATCAGTTTGTAGATTTCGTCGCAGTCTCAAAATTTCCGATTCAACTCGTAACTCCTCAATTTTTCAGGTTCTTAAGTTCGACAAGTTTTTAGGTTCCTCGAATTTTTAGTTTTCAAAATTTTTGATATTCCTCAATTATTTATTGGACATTTAGGTTCCTTTCATTTTCAGGTCCTTCAGATTATCAGGTTGTTCACAATCTCAGATTCCTCAAATACTCAGTTTCAAATTCCTCAATTTGAAAATAAAATTTTCGGTTTACTGACTTTATTATCAGATTCCTCAATTGTCAAGTTACTGCATATTCAGGTTCCTCAGATACTCAGGTTCTTCAAATTATCATTAGGTTCTTTAGATTGTCAGGTTCTTCAGATTGTAGATTTCGACGCAGTTTCAAAATTTCAGTTTCAACTCATAACTCCTAAATTTTTCAGGTTCTTAAGTTCGACAAGTTTTTAGGTTCCTCAAATTTTTAGTTTTCAAAATTTTTTATATTCCTCAATTATTTATTGGACATTTAGGTTCCTTTAATTTTCAGGTCCTCCAGATTATCAGGTTTTTCACAATCTCAGATGCCTCAAATATTCAGTTTCAAATTCCTCAATTTTCAAATTCAAATTTTCGGTTTACTGACTTTATTATCAAATTGCTCAATTGTCAAGTTACTGCATATTCAGGTTCCTCAGATACTCAGGTTCTTAAAATTAACATCAGGTTCTTTAGATTGTCAGGTTACTCGAATTAGCAGGTTCTTCAGATTGTAGATTTCGACGCAGTCTCAAAATTTCAGTTTCAACTCTAACTCCTAAATTTTTCAGGTTCAAGCTCGACAAGGTTTTAGGTTACTCGAATATTTAGTTTTCAAAATTTTTGATATTCCTCAATTATTTATTGGACATTTAGCTTCCTTTCATTTTCAGGTTCTTCAGATTATCAGGTTCTTCACAATCTCAGATTCCTCAAATACTCAGTTTCAAAGTCCTCAATTTTCAAATTCAAATTTTCGGTTTACTGACTTTATTATCGGATTCCTCAATTGTCAAGTTACTGCATATTCAGGTTCCTCAGATACTCAAGTTCTTCAAATAATCAGGTTCTTTAGATTGTCAGGTTACTCGAATTAGCAGGTTCTTCAGATTGTAGATTTCGACGCAGTCTCAAAATTTCAGTTTCAACTCTAACTCCTCAATTTTTCAGGTTCTTAAGTTCGACAAGTTTTTAGGGTCCTCGAATTTTTAGTTTTCAAAATTTTTGATATTCCTCAATTATTTATTGGACATTTAGGTTCCTTTCATTTTCAGGTCCTTCAGATTATCAGGTTGTTCACAATCTCAGATTCCTCAAATACTCAGTTTCAAATTCCTCAATTTGAAAATAAAATTTTCGGTTTACTGACTTTATTATCAGATTCCTCAATTGTCAAGTTACTGCATATTCAGGTTCCTCAGATACTCAGGTTCTTCAAATTATCATTAGGTTCTTTAGATTGTCAGGTTCTTCAGATTGTAGATTTCGACGCAGTTTCAAAATTTCAGTTTCAACTCATAACTCCTAAATTTTTCAGGTTCTTAAGTTCGACAAGTTTTTAGGTTCCTCGAATTTTTAGTTTTCAAAATTTTTGATATTCCTCAATTATTTATTGGACATTTACGTTCCTTTAATTTTCAGGTCCTCCAGATTATCAGGTTCTTCACAATCTCAGATTCCTCAAATATTCAGTTTCAAATTCCTCAATTTTCAAATTCTAATTTTCGGTTTACTGACTTTATTATCAAATTACTCAATTGTCAAATTACTGCATATTCAGGTTCCTCAGATACTCAGGTTCTTAAAATTAACATCAGGTTCTTTGGATTGTCAGATTACTCAAATTATCAGGTTCTTGAGATTGTAAATTTCGTCGCAGTCTCAAAATATCAGATTCAACTCGTAACTCTTCAATTCTTCAGGTTCTTAAGTTCGACAAGTTTTCAGGGTCCTCAAATTTTTAGTTTTCAAAATTTTTGATATTCCTCAATTATTTATTGGACATTTAGGTTCCTTTAATTTTCAGGTCCTCCAGATTATCAGGTTTTTCACAATCTCAGATGCCTCAAATATTCAGTTTCAAATTCCTCAATTTTCAAATTCAAATTTTCGGTTTACTGACTTTATTATCAAATTGCTCAATTGTCAAGTTACTGCATATTCAGGTTCCTCAGATACTCAGGTTCTTAAAATTAACATCAGGTTCTTTAGATTGTCAGGTTACTCGAATTAGCAGGTTCTTCAGATTGTAGATTTCGACGCAGTCTCAAAATTTCAGTTTCAACTCTAACTCCTAAATTTTTCAGGTTCAAGCTCGACAAGGTTTTAGGTTACTCGAATATTTAGTTTTCAAAATTTTTGATATTCCTCAATTATTTATTGGACATTTAGCTTCCTTTCATTTTCAGGTTCTTCAGATTATCAGGTTCTTCACAATCTCAGATTCCTCAAATACTCAGTTTCAAAGTCCTCAATTTTCAAATTCAAATTTTCGGTTTACTGACTTTATTATCGGATTCCTCAATTGTCAAGTTACTGCATATTCAGGTTCCTCAGATACTCAAGTTCTTCAAATAATCAGGTTCTTTAGATTGTCAGGTTACTCGAATTAGCAGGTTCTTCAGATTGTAGATTTCGACGCAGTCTCAAAATTTCAGTTTCAACTCTAACTCCTCAATTTTTCAGGTTCTTAAGTTCGACAAGTTTTTAGGGTCCTCGAATTTTTAGTTTTCAAAATTTTTGATATTCCTCAATTATTTATTGGACATTTAGGTTCCTTTCATTTTCAGGTCCTTCAGATTATCAGGTTGTTCACAATCGCAGATTCCTCAAATACTCAGTTTCAAATTCCTCAATTTGAAAAAAAAATTTTCGGTTTACTGACTTTATTATCAGACTCCTCAATTGTCAAGTTACTGCATATTCAGGTTCCTCAGATACTCAGGTTCTTCAAATTATGATCAGGTTCTTTAGATTGTCAGGTTCTTCAGATTGTAGATTTCGACGCAGTTTCAAAATTTCAGTTTCAACTCATAACTCCTAAATTTTTCAGGTTCTTAAGTTCGACAAGTTTTTAGGTTCCTCGAATTTTTAGTTTTCAAAATTTTTGATATTCCTCAATTATTTATTGGACATTTACGTTCCTTTAATTTTCAGGTCCTCCAGATTATCAGGTTCTTCACAATCTCAGATTCCTCAAATATTCAGTTTCAAATTCCTCAATTTTCAAATTCTAATTTTCGGTTTACTGACTTTATTATCAGATTCCTCAATTGTCAAGTTACTGCATATTCAGGTTCCTCAGATACTCAGGTTCTTCAAATTATCATCAGGTTCTTTAGATTGTCAGGTTTTTCAGATTGTAGATTTCGACGCAGTTTCAAAATTTCAGTTTCAACTCATAACTCCTCAATTTTTCAGGTTCTTAAGTTCGACAAGTTTTTAGGTTCCTCGAATTTTTAGTTTTCAAAATTTTTGATATTCCTCAATTATTTATTGGACATTTACGTTCCTTTAATTTTCAGGTCCTCCAGATTATCAGGTTCTTCACAATCTCAGATTCCTCAAATATTCAGTTTCAAATTCCTCAATTTTCAAATTCTAATTTTCGGTTTACTGACTTTATTATCAAATTACTCAATTGTCAAATTACTGCATATTCAGGTTCCTCAGATACTCAGGTTCTTAAAATTAACATCAGGTTCTTTGGATTGTCAGATTACTCAAATTATCAGGTTCTTGAGATTGTAAATTTCGTCGCAGTCTCAAAATATCAGATTCAACTCGTAACTCCTCAATTTTTCAGGTTCTTAAGTTCGACAAGTTTTCAGGGTCCTCAAATTTTTAGTTTTCAAAATTTTTGATATTCCTCAATTATTTATTGGACATTTACGTTCCTTTAATTTTCAGGTCCTCAGATATTCAGTTTCAAATTCCTCAATTTTCAAATTCTAATTTTCGGTTTACTGACTTTATTATCAGATTCCTCAATTGTCAGGTTACTGCATATTCAGGTTCCTCAGATACTCAGGTTCTTCAAATAAGCATCAGGTTCTTTAGATTGTCAGGTTACTCGAATTAGCAGGTTCTTCAGATTGTAGATTTCGACGCAGTTTCAAAATTTCAGTTTCAACTCATAACTCCTCAATTTTTCAGGTTCTTAAGTTCGACAAGTTTTTAGGTTCCTCGAATTTTTAGTTTTCAAAATTTTTGATATTCCTCAATTATTTATTGGACATTTACGTTCCTTTAATTTTCAGGTCCTCCAGATTATCAGGTTCTTCACAATCTCAGATTCCTCAAATATTCAGTTTCAAATTCCTCAATTTTCAAATTCTAATTTTCGGTTTACTGACTTTATTATCAGATTCCTCAATTGTCAAGTTACTGCATATTCAGGTTCCTCAGATACTCAGGTTCTTCAAATTATCATCAGGTTCTTTAGATTGTCAGGTTTTTCAGATTGTAGATTTCGACGCAGTTTCAAAATTTCAGTTTCAACTCATAACTCCTCAATTTTTCAGGTTCTTAAGTTCGACAAGTTTTTAGGTTCCTCGAAGTTTTAGTTTTCAAAATTTTTGATATTCCTCAAATATTTATTGGACATTTACGTTCCTTTAATTTTCAGGTCCTCAGATATTCAGTTTCAAATTCCTCAATTTTCAAATTCTAATTTTCGGTTTACTGACTTTATTATCAGATTCCTCAATTGTCAGGTTACTGCATATTCAGGTTCCTCAGATACTCAGGTTCTTCAAATAAGCATCAGGTTCTTTAGATTGTCAGGTTACTCGAATTATCAGGTTCTTCAGAATGCAGATTTCGTCGCAGTCCCAAAATTTCAGTTTCAAGTCATAACTCCTAAATTTTTCAGGTTCAACCTCGACAAGTTTTTAGGTTCCTAGAATTTTTAGTTTTCAAAATTTTTGATTTTCCTCAATTATTTATTGGACATTCCTCCATTTTTAAGATTCATCAAAGTTAAAGGATTTCCTTTTGAAAAGTCCCTTAGATTCTTAGCTTTTTTAGATTATGAGGTCCCTCTGATTTTCAAGTTCTTCCTATTTTCAGATCTCGCGCTGATTATCTGGTTCTTTGCATTGTCAGTTTGTTCACATTGTTGTAGGATAGTCAAATTGTTGTTCTTATATTTTGCTCGAATTTTGTTTTCCCAAGTTCCTATGTTCCTTATTTGCAATATTCCTTAAAATTCATAAAATTCTCTAACTTCTCAGGTTTTTAGATTCGACAAGCTCTGTGGTTACTCAGATTTTAAGGTCCACAGGTTCCTTTACAACTTAGTCTAAAGTCAACTTTAGATTCTTTTGGTGTCAAAGGTTCTTGTATATCTGAGGTCTCAAATTGTCGGGTTCCTCCAATACGTCAGGATCGTAGGTTTTATAAGTTTATCAAACTCCACCTGTCCTTAGGATTCTCCTAAGTTCTTCGAGTTCCTCAGATTCCTCAAGTTGCTTAATCATGTAGTATTTTTTTCCTTATCGACAGGAATCTCCTGAGGTCCCGGATTTTTCACAATTCACATTTTCATCAGGATTCACAAATTCTCAAATTCCTCAGATCTTCAGGTTTCCCCATTTCTCTTCCTCAAGTTTCTAGATTTCAGTGTCCCCAAGTTATTAGGTTCCTCATATTCTCAGTTTCTCAATTTCGTCACATTCCTCCCGTCTGCAGGTTCCTAAATTTTGATATTGTCAGCTATCTCAAGTTTTCAGATTCTTCAATGTGCTAAGTATCCTCAAGTTCTCACTTTTAATTTCATCAATCTCCTCCAATTTCTAAAGTTCTCAAATTTCTTAAGTTCTTCAGGTCCTCAGATCCTTCGTCAGTTCCTCAAATTTGGAACAAAGTGGAAGTGGGATGAAAAGTCCCGTTAATAAGATTAAAGTCAACGAAATATGAAATTGTAAAAAAAGGAATATGAAAGTACAAAAAGAGAGAATTATGAAACTGGGTCTATGAAATTTGAGAAGCATAACATTAATGACAAAGATGGGAATAGACAGACCAATGAGGGACCACAAAATTTTGTGGTCAGGTGTGTCTGGTGGCGATGGTCCTCCTCCTGCCCCAAAGGACGATTTTTTACCACATTCCCTCGACGTCTTTAGCTGAAAAACAAAAACATAGGAAACAGAAGAGGGTCAGCACCGACAAGGCTTTCACTAAAAAGAGTGTCCACGGAGGACACGAACCCCAAAAACGAGAACACTTTACACGACTGCCACCCCATACAATTTTTGTTTCGTATTTTTGTCAAACACCACCAAACATGTATTAGTTTTAAGTCTCTCAATCTTAAGTTCCATTGCATTGCAGTCATTTGCTGAAAAGGCCCTACCCCTGGTAAATTAAGAACCTGAGAATATAAGAGCTCAGAAATTCAATCTCAGAAACTAGAAAAGTCTAAAATTGAGGAACTAATAAACTCCAAACTTGAGAATATAAGAGCTGGGAAATTGAATCTGAGAAACTAGGAAAGCTCAAAATTAAACAAACTGGTAAAATATAAGAACCTGAGAATATGAGACCTGACAAATTGAATCTGAGGAACTACGAAAGTCTAAGATTGGGAAACTGATAAACTCCAAACTTAAGAAATTGAATCTCGGAAACTGCGAAACGTATTGAGTTTGTTACTTAATTATTTAGCATTATTTAATTCTTTGTCTCTATTTTACTATAAACACTATGGCAGTTACATTTAGAAAGTGCAATTTAAAAGCTTTGTGACTCCAAAAAAATTCAGTCATGGTATCAAAAAAATAGTAAAGTCACATAAAATATCAACAAGATAATGGAAGCTATAGGCTACTTATTCCCGTTATACAGGAGGTTATTTACAACATTTAAATTACTGTTTATTTATGGAGTCGATTACGTGTTGTAGATTGTAGTTATTGAGATGAAATGCGAACGTTCTCTGGAAAAACTTCAAATCGTTGAAATATGTGAGCTAATACTTAAAATACCCATTTCCTCTTTATTTATTCGCCATTAATGTTCAGTGGAATATTAACTCATCTGTTAGAGCACGAGATAATTACGTATATTGAAAAGTTTTATTCCCCAATTTGTGACTGCAAAAAAAAATTATCCACTTTTAGTTATATCGTGCGTTCAACAAAAAACGACGCCAAATGGTGGTGGTCCTTTTTTGTTGTGCGCACGATATTTTTATCATTGAAAACAAATAACCAGTTCTTGCTCATTCATGGTTTCTGCTATTGATCTATTTTTCGTGTTAATGTCCTCCATAAGACACATTTAAAGGACGTTTAAACTTCTTTCTAAATCAATTTAACCGTGTGCTCTTATTTTTATCTCAATTTTTGTGATAGCTCGATATAAGCTATTCCATGAGCCATCAAACCTACAATATACCAGATAGGATAGCAATTTTGTTTGTCTTCCGCGTGACCGTCCTAATAAGTGTCTTTCGAAGAAATCACGTAAAAACCTTTCTCCGTGCAGAATAAATATAATAAATTCAACTCTATTTGTTACATACGAGATCAGAATAGTGCCGATACGTGGAAACTATCGTAATTTTTCGTTGACATATCGAATCGGCACCAGTCTGCAAAGAAACCCATGCACGATCGGCATAACTCCAATAAACTTCGTGATAATAATGCGGAAAACAAGCGTGATTTACATGAAATAAAGAGAGGACAAATTTATTTTCATGTGGTCGTCAATATGTGATACCGAGAACGTGTATAATCAGCGGGAGTGGTGCCATTTAAAGGGGGTAATCTAATGAGATACAGAGCACGACTTTGGGCGACCTACGACCCTTGGAGCGAGAAACATGATGTCCGAACTGCTCTGGAAATTGTTGCATTGTTGCTCCAAGGATTATTAATAACGATCCGGCTCCATAACGAACGCAATTACTCACTTTCAAACTGTGGGCTTCCACTACAAAGCAACTATACTTTTGGGAATTAATCACACAATTATTTCGATCGCCGATAATATATTACAACAAAGCCGCATCGTTTTTGCTGGAAAAAGCATGCTGTTGCTGATTTATTCCCAAAAAGTCATTATCTCTGTTCGGCTTGAGCATGTCCATCCGACTGCATTGCCAAAATAAGAGCGATAAATTGGGAAGTAATTTCTCAAGAAGATTAGTGACGTCTCAGACACAAAGACATAACAATGGGTGTTCGACGACCGCTACCCCAGCGTTACAACTAAAAAAACTCATTTTTCCTCGATCGTCATGATGCTTCTTATGGAAACGTAGCTCTGGGGGTTCATTAAAGCAACTAGTTTTAGGTGTCGGCTTATATTGCATAAGCAAGCCTGATTTGATTATAACTGAAGTGGAATAAAATATGGGTGTGCTCATCGCGGCGTCTCCTAATGGGAGTTAATAAAACCAAGAAAAAGTCCTGTTAATATTAAGTAACACTTTATTAAATGTAGCTATACATGGAGATGCTGCTGGTGAACTGTGGAGAATGATACCGGAAATTATTTTAAACCGAAATAGGAAAGTAAGATTAATTTGTTATTCAATAGTAGCCGCTGTGATTAGGAAACTGACAAATTAAAGATTTCCTCTAATTATTATTATTAGATATCAGGCAGTTCTCAAAACAACAGCGAGCACGATGGGAAAAGTAGTACCCAGTGTAAATAAACATAAGATATTGCCGTCAAAAGAATGACAAATATTATGAAAAGATAAGGGTGAAGAAATTTTTCTTCCCATTTAATTCCGTTATGGAAGACGGTAATTTTCACCAACGACAGCCCAACATATTCCATTCTCAACGGTAATTTTTCAACGCGTCCACAAAATGAGAAAATAAATTTCTAATTATTGTTAAATGGAAATGAATTTATCATGCGTGTTCCATCTTCGCGTCCATTATTAATTGCCTTCCCAAGGGTCGCATATTTTACCGCTTCGTTAAGTGCAATATAAGGGCCGAGAACAGAATAACACAATCAAGGGAGTGATCCTAGTAATTCTATACATTTAAATTGGCTTTTATACTTGAACACTTGCCCAACTAACCGCGCCACAAAGACATTGTTTATTTAAACCCCCCCATTGAAAAGCGACCCAGATTACCAGTGGAAATTATTTATTATGAGGGGAGAGACGACAGTTTTTGAGATTTATTTAACAAATCTGCAATAAATTGCACATATCTATAGTAAAATTGATAGGTTGGTGTGACGGACTTAATCCGTAATTCTAGTTTTACGGCGTTCAGGAGCTTAATCGATGGGGAACTCGATGTAAGTATGAAAAAGGAGATCCGAAAAGCTCCACATTAAAGGCTCAGCTAATCCAATCTTAATTGTCTGTGCTTCCAGCGTGTGGGACGTAGACTTTATTATGACATCGTCGTAATTATAATGCATATAGCATAATTATTGCTGCATTAAAATTGTCTCAGTCTGTATCGAGGTGAAGCATCGTAAAAACGAACATCCCACACTAACACGATCATTTTCCAAGATTTTATCTTCCTCATTTTATAGACGGGATATAATATAGACAATTAGCGTGAAATGTAATAGCAGTGGTATTCTTGTCGTTTACATATGTGTTATGTTACATCAGTAGTTAAAATTACATGTGGGTTAGGTCTAGGTTAATTCACTGACGTTCGTTAATTTAGGTAAAATTTGGATGATCCAAAAAATTGTTTTTGCATTCGTTTTGCAAAATACATAACCGATAAAGTGGTACATAACTAAATATATAAACTTTTCCGCTTATGACAGCTGTCACACCTAACCTCAAAATTTGATGTTAATTCGTGCTTTTTCCCATTTTGCGTGAACGAATACAAAAAATGTTGTTCAATACTCCACACTTTTCAGGGGCTCGGGTTTATTTGCAATACTGGTGCCCTCGACTTGACAGCGCACTTGTATCGAAAATAACTATTACCATCACATGATTCACATGTGTGCGAACTGGTCAGATTTTTGAAGAACATAGATTAAAACATTATAATCCGCACTACATAACTAAAATTTTACTTGATATGTACATAAAATCGTAATACCTTTAGGTTTTGTTTGGTCTAAATTCAAATCTAGCTGTCAATATGGTCAACGGATGGCAGGCTTAAGAGGAATCCCTACCCCGGTGCTGCGAGTTGGTTGGAATTACCCTTAAAATTTACCGTAAATATTAAGGAAAGTTCATGTTTTTGACACCAAATGAAAGAAAAATTGCCAATCTACACATGTCTAGTAATATTTATTTGAAATTTTACTTATAAGATGCTCTAATAAATGGCGGAAATATATCAATATTACACATTTTGTCCATTTTCTTTTTGGCATAACGAAAACTAAATTAAAAATTTTAACATTAGAGATGGATACATATGGGTTCTTTCCATCATCTGGAAAAATCTTACATCGTTTCGTTAAGATATAGACATTATTTTAAGGCAAATTTGAAACCCTTACGTACATAATTTTAACGAATACGAGTACTCAAAACTCCTCCCATCGAACCTTTAAGGGACACTCCAGTACTCAAGTAGACGAAATTTGGGCTGAATCTCTCAACGAAACGGAAAAAGTGTAGCAATTTGAGAGAATACAATCGGTAGGTTTATACACGCTTAAATTGTAAAGGTGGCTATCATGAATCCTTTATACTTATAATAATTTTTTTTAAGAGTTCGAAAAGCAGACGAAAACATCTACACTACAGAATAATTCCGAAACCTGCAATAAAATAAGTTGTTCTGCATTCTTATAGTTTGAAGATAGTAAATCCGACACAGCTGAGTAGATTTTTTTAAGAGACGGCAGTAATATTAAATTGTGTAATTTAAAAAATTAAAACAAGAGATAGCAAGAATGTGAATAGTAATAAAAAAATGAAAAGATTTACAACACCGATCTGTGCGAAGAAGTGATTCATCTGTAATATGTACTACCATTTCAGTAACTTTAAATTTTTATTGATTTCCTCAATCTTCATAAACTATCGCGTTATATACTTTAGAAAAAACAAAGATATTTTTTGTAAATAAGCACAAGAGAATTCCGAAAGACAAAAAAATACGAAAAAAATGGAAGACCAGAAATTAAACAAGGTTATTGAAGCACATACCAAAGGACAAATAAGAGCAACAAATACACTAGAGGAACAATCACAAGAATATGTATGCTCAAAATGCCAAAGAAGAAAATACTGAAGAGGAAAAATCAAAGAAAATAAAAACAGATAAAAAAGCGTATTCTGATGGACAAATCAAGGATAGTAAAGCAAACACAAAAGGACAAAAAATGATATAATAATACACTAGCTGACCCGGCGAACTTTGTACCGCCTCAGAATCAATAACACAGGGGCCCATAAAACCCAAGGGGGGGAGGCTCATATTAATGTTTTAATAGTTATTCTGCTATTCTGGGCGGAGACCAATCCAACAAATCAAAGATCATAAAAGCCGTTCTTGAGTTATAAACTCAAGGGGGCCCCTGGGTCCCCATGTCCATGTGAAAAATACTTTACGACCTATTCTCGTACCTACCAAATATACAAAAAAAATAATAATAAAAATCGGTCCAGCCCAAGAGCCCCCCCTGGGCCCCCATGTAAATGTGAAAAATAGTTTACCACCTATTCTCATACCTGCCAAATCTACAAAAAAATATATATATATAAAAATCGGTCGCCCACAAAAACCGTGACACGACATTTTTATATATTAGACTAGCAGTTACCCGCGGCTTTGCCCGCGTAAGTTGGGGTCGGTACAACCGCTTAAAGCAGTTTTTAATAAAAAAATAACAAAAAGTATTTTTTTTCGTCAATCACGGGCCCAGTCTTTTTAAAATGAGAATCTACATTTTTCACATATTATAATGCTATACTGTTTGTTTTCGAGTTAGGATAATTCTGGGGAAAACTGCCCTCCCCATTTACTCCCATTTTTTTGCGGTTTCTAAATATTTTCTAGTTATTTTTAAAGGAGAGTTCAAGTGCTAATTCTCATGCCTATAACATTGTCGGTCTTCAAGTTATAAGAATATTGAGAAAAAAACTTCCCAAATCCACCCTCCCCTTTTCTCGCCGCTGGTAATTTTTTTTTCAAAATTGTCAAACACTGGTCTAATCATTTTTAAACGAGAGTCCAAGTGCCAATTCTCATGTCTGTAACATTCTCGATCTTCAAGTTATGGGAATTTTGAGAAAAATAAAATTATTCCCAAATTCACCCTCCCCTTTTTTCGCTGTTGGTAATTTTTTTTTGGAAATTCGTTAAACACGGGTCCGGTCTTTTTTAAAAGAGAATCTAGAACCCAATTTTCACGTATGTAACACCATTTGTTTTCCAGTTATGAGAATTCTTAGGAAAACTATCCTCCCCTTTCCCACCGTTGGTAATTTTTTTTTTTTAATTCGTCAAACACGGGTCCGGTCTTTTCTAAATGATAATCTAGATCCCAATTTTCACGACAGTAATACTGTCAGTTTTCAAGTTATAGGAATTTTGGGTAAAACCACCCCTATTTTTTTCTCGGTCGGTAAAGAAATTTTTGGAAAATCGTCAAACACGGGTCCGGTATTTTTTAAAGGAGAATCTAAATCCCAATTTTCACGACAGCAATACTGTCAGTTTTCAAGTTATAGGAATTTTGGATAAACCACCCCTAATTTTTTCTCGGTCGGTAAAGAAATTTTTGCAAAATCGTCAAACACGGGATTTATTTAATTAAGAAAAACTGAAGATTTGTGCTAAATTGATGACTTTGGGACTTTTGAATAACACAAGTGGTATTTCAGTATAATTGGTATTTCTGCTAAATGACGTTTCTGATTTGCAGGTTGGACTTGGAAACTTTTGATTATGCAGACACAAGCTGTACCTCACGTTTGATTGCCATTTTTTCAATTCTTGTTTTAACCAATGTTTACATCTAATCATGGAACGAAAGTCATTTACTTCTCTTTGGTTTATTTTCGTTCACATCTGGTTCACATCTGTCATATGGCGCGATTAGTTGACGTTTATAACGTCGTTGTCACAGTCACATTGCAGTACAGTTGCAAAGTTGCAGACAACATTAAGACAAGAAAAGTTACCAAAAACAGAATTATAATTTAGATCATTATGATTCTGTTTTTGGTGTTATAATTTGCAAATTATGAAACCAAATTCGAAAAAATTAATTTAAAATTTTAAAATTCTCACAGTGTCTAACGATAAACGTTGTATTATACTCGTTCCTGTATACTTCGGGGGCTTTCCGGCACTCGGGGCTTAAAAAAGCACTGGTTTCACTCGTGCTTTTTAAACCCTAATGCCGGAAAGCACCCAATTTATACAGGCACTCGTATAATAATATAATAATATAATATATATAATAATACTGGTTAAGTCCAGGCGAAGCACATAAAGCGACTTATGCTCTGAATTATATATACTATTTTATCCGCAAACCTTGCTCAGAAGCCCCCTTGTTCCGGTCCCCCCTTGGTCGAGGCCCCGCTTGGTGGGGAGCCCCCTTGGTCGTGAGCCCCTTGGTCAGGAGCCGCCTTGTTCGGGTCCCCCCTTGGTCGAGAGCCTTTTTGGTCGGGACCCCTCTTGGTCGGGAGCCCCTTTGGTCGGGAGCCCTTGTAAATAAAACAAGGAGGCCCTCAAGGGGGAGGCAGCTACTACGCTAGTCGTTTCATTTACACGCGTCCCCATTCACTACATAAAATAACACCTGTTGTCTACTTTATGAGCCTAATCAGATAAAGTGACACTTTTACCTTGTCAATGGGGGCACATATTATGTTGTCACTTTTGTGACGTTTGCGGATAAATAACTATTTTTATTAGAAGAGAAAGTTATTTATCCGCAAACGTCACAATTTCATTTCAATTTTCAATTCCAAAACCTAACAATTTGAGACCTGAGAAATTGAATCTGAGAAACTACGAAAATCTACAATTGAACAACTGATAAATTAAGAACATAATAATATTCTCAGGTTTTTGATTTATCAGGTTCTCAATTTTAGATTCTCGTAGTTTCTGAGATTGAATTTCTAAGCTCTATATTCTCAGGTTCTTAATTCTTGAGGTTCTCAGTTTCTTAGTTTCTCAAATTCAAATTTTCAGGTCTCATCCTCAGGTTTTTAATTTATCAGTTTTTCAATTTCTGAGCTCTTATATTCTCAAGTTCCCAGTTTCGGACGTTCGTAGTTTTTGAGATTCAATTTCTGAATTCTTATATTCTCAGATTTCGAGTTGTTCAATTTTAAACTTTCGTAGGTTATGAGATTAAATTTCTGAGCTCATATATTCTCAGGTTTTAATAAATTATTCATCAGTTTTTGTTACGACATTGTGACATTGTATTTTGTGAATTTTATATTTTACTATTTCTTTCGTTAATTTGATAAATTGACATTATAAGCTACGATTTCGTTCTACCATTTCACCGATTTGGAAATTTCATTTTGATGCTTTTTTAAATTTGATATTACTTATCAATCCGATATTTTGGTAATTTTTATCTAAAATTTCAATTTGCAACGAAATTGTAAAAATAACAATATAATGAAATTGTGCAATAACAAAAAAGTGAAATATCAAAATATCGAAACAGTGAGTTAAGAATTTAATGAAATAAAAATTTCGATGTGGCGAAATTACGAAACAGTAAATTTATGAAATAGAAAATATCATAAAAAAAATCATAAATAAAAAAATTGTGACGAAACGAAATTGTGAAATAACGCAATAGCAAAATAAAGATTTAAACAGCAAAATAGCGTAATTGTGACAAAACAAAATACATAGTGAAATAACAAAATTTTCAAGTAACGAAGTGATGATATTAAAAAGACAATGGGATATTACACAACAACGTTGACGTATTACTTTGTAATTAAATTTTACACCCTAAGTGGTCCACTTACACGGTCCTACAATAAAAAGTACCCGGTTTTTGGGTGAATGTTGATTGCGAAGAAGAGCGATTAGCGCGGTTAATGGCCGCAATGTCGTACCGCGTTGTAGTCATAAATAAAATATCTGAAGTCCTTATTATGTATCATTAGAGTCGGATAAAACCGTAACTGAATTCTTTGATGTGTTCCCACGTGCTTGAACGTTTAATTCCGAAACGGAAAAATTCGTAAGGGAAAAAGTTGGATTGTAGATAATTGTTAAACGTTCTTTAGTTTTTCTTAGTGTATCGGCGAAAATAAATGTTATTGATTGTTCGAAATTTCAAAGGTGAAATACTGGGACAGCATGTTCTAGAGTTCGATTCTCAGTAGAAAAAGGTCACTGAGTTCAGTGGTCAGCATTCTATAAGCTCATCAGTTGCAGTTCTTCATAAATCTATTAGATCTTGGGACCAATTAGCATTTCGTAACAATATGAAGCTGCAGCAACCACTAACTTGATCATGCGGATTCACAATGCCCTTCTTGACCTAGACAAGTATAGCAGGAATCATCTACTTGGGAGGTTCGACTTCGTGATCTATGTGAAGCTGGTGGTCTCCAGCAATGACCAAACACTCATCTCAATCCATAAAAATTAACATGTTAAGCACCAAACTTAATAATCTAATTAACTATGCAAAATCACCGTAATGAGACAATTTAAATTCACATCAACTTTTCCGCTAAACACAAAGCGCTGTTAAACTAAACTATCTTTTCAAACCCAGTTTCTTTTTTGTTTGTAACAGGTGATACTATGTGGGTCAAAACCCGCAGATATTTCCCCAAGCTCATCCATAAATAGTAACAGCGTTATTATCAATCAAACTGTACAACGAAGATTTTCGAAGAGGTCAGTTGAGGCCAAGCGCAGCCGCAATTAATTCAATTATCAACAAAACTGCATCAAGATTTATTTGTTTTGTACAACGTTAATAAATTTGCTCCTCCCACGCTAGCGTGACAACGGGCAGATGTAAATGTAAAATCCATCCGACCTGTCAGATCGAATTATGCACAGCTTTGAAAAAATAAAAAGATGTAAGCCAATTAAGGAGGATATGACAGAGTGCGTCCTTTAATTTGTGGCTAAACTGAAGTTTTTAAAACGGGTATTACGTGTAAGTTAACGCGAAGATATTGAGCTTGATCTTACACCTCACGACGTGAATATTAAGCATGGGAAAACGGCCGTATAAGAATGCAAATTAAGATTTTTTTGTCCTTTCGGAACGGTTCGTGTTAATTCCCATATCTGCATCCGGACAAATCGGAACGTTGAGACAAGAATTTCAGCGATTAAACCGCTAATTAACACAAGGAGCGACGACTGGTGGATGGCGACCAATTAACCTCCGAAACAGTCAGTGTGTACTCAAAAAATATGTTGCATGTTTGGGAGAACAACAAATGATTCTGTCGTCTTGTAGCAGCGACACGACACGGTGAGATCAAAGCGAATACATTTCAAACAATGGAAATGCGCTTTGAACCCATCAACAAGTTTTCAGAAAATGACAATGGGAAAACATAAGCTCTCGATCGATCTTCACACTGTAATGACTCACGAAGTCTGAAGTCTTCAAATTAAAGTTGAAAAAACCAAGATAAAAAACTGCTACAAAAAAGTCAGTCTTTTACGAAGGCGCTGAACGGACATGAATGGAAAAATAACTGTAAACGATTTTTTTTCTGGCAATTCCGACTTTTTTCTGGCAATTCTGACTTTTTTCTGGCAATTGCGTCAGGGGTAGGGCGATGGCACTGTTTTGTTACCCAAACTTAAAATATGAAATAATGTCCACATATAAGTAATGATCCACGAAAAAACAAATTTTCACAGACGATAATTTCCGTGGATCACTGAAATTGGTGCCTCGCGCTACGCGCTCGATCACTTAAAGAAACATACGCCAAGAAGGTCGTATTTCCCTTTACGTGAAACTCGAAATGTGGGGAGTATCTATTATTTTATGATTTTATGAATGATAAACGGAAAAATAAACGTTCACAGACGGCAACTTCAGTGGATCACTGAAATTGATGGTTCGCGCTACGCGCTCGACCCCCGCTCAAAAAAACATACTCCAAAAAAGTCATATTTCGTGAAACTGGAAATGTGGACAGTATTTCATCTTCTTAGGGGCAATAAAACAGCTCACCATTGTATGAAGCCGCTGAACGGGATGAATATAAAAATAACTGACAACGACGACGGTAACTTCCGTGGATCACTAAAATTGGTGCTTCGTGCTATGCGCTCGACCACAATTAATAGACATTCTGTCTGTTGGAAATAAACTTCTACCGTTTTTTTTTTTTCGTATTGACCAGAAGGAGCTCCCCGTGATTCCGACCTTCACGAGGTTCCTTGCTGGTCAGGTCCTGTTCGTACATCATAGCCACTCCTTAAAACCATGAGATCAGTAGCTATAAATCCCGTAAATCATGTGCCCTGAGCAGACGCAACGACCCCAAGATAACTGCTTTCTGCATTCCAGCCGCAAGGGTTTCTGCCCGTTTACAACAGGCAGGAATGATTTTCAGATTGGACAAACTTCTGTTATTATTATTCTATTATTATTATTATTAAAGAAACATACTCCAAAAAGGTCATATTTCCCTGTACGTGATAATCAAAATGTAGACAATCTTTTAAGTTTGGGCAACAAAACAGCACCATTGTCCTACCCTTGTCGCAATTGCCAGAAAAAAGTCGGAATTGCCAGAAAAAAGTCAGAATTGCCAGAAAAAAGTCGGAATTGCCAGAAAAAATTCAGAATTGCCAGAAAAAAGTCGGAATTGACAGAAAAAAACTCAGAATTGCCAGAAAAACTCGGAATTGCCAAAAAAAACTCGGAATTGGTAGAAAAAAAATCGGTCTAAGTTTATTTTTCCATTCATGTCCGTTCAGCGCCTTCGTAGTCTTTAATCATTGTTACCAAAATTCTACCAGAAAAACATTAACTTTTTGGATTATTTTTGATCTGAAAAGTATTTCGTTATTACAGTAGATGAGCAAAAAGTTTATCACAAAAAGCTCTCTTTATTGTGCTCATGCAATAAAATAGTATATTATTTATCTAGAACGAGAAGTGAAGTTTAAAGTACGAGCAAGTTGTTTACGGAATTACTTGTGAGTACCTTTAAAAACACTTCTTCGTTCGAGGTAAATACAACGTTTTATTTCATACTGCAAGTTTAATGAACTAAGTCAAAATAAAAAGAAATGTTGTGTGTTTATCTCGCACAAATTATTCGTAATAATTAAATATGCAACAACTAACATTCCCATAGTAACAAACGTTTGTCAAAAATGACAACGCAAAAACTGGGTCACGGTGAATGGTTTTGGATATTTTATTCGATTATTCTGTTTAAAATGGAGAAAATTGAGGTGCCTCAAGACATTGTAGATGAAGCAGATCACGTGAAGACCAATTTGATGCCACAAAAATCTCGGGAACAATGTAAGAGATGATTGACGTATAATTTTAAAGTACTTTAAAATTTTTCTTTAAAGTACTAGGACGTTAATGTTCCACTTTTGGTATCAAAAACAATCCGAAAACTGTAACTTTAGATACAAGTATGAAATAAAAATCATTATAAATTGGTAATGCAACAAAATCCCCTGTTCCAGAAAAACGTAAAAAATATTGTGTGCAACAAGTGCCAGATTTTGCTAATTTTCACGTTCCGTGCAATAGTCACTTTTTAGAATTGTTGTATAAATATTTTATCATGCCATATAACAGTATTTTATCCACCAATATAGTTAAACGTATATATTAATTTTTTTTTAAATATATCTAAGTCGAACTCCACAAACTTTAATCAGCGTAAAATTATAAATGGAACATGTTTCGGCAGAACACTTCTGCCATCATCAGCTCTTAAAGAATATATTCTTTAAGAATATATAAGAATATATTCTTTAAGGGCTGATGATGGCAGAAGTGTTCTGCCGAAACACGTTCCATTTATAATTTTACGCTGATTAAAGTTTGTGGAGTTCGACTTAGATATATTTAAACTTTTTAATTTAAATTTACTCCACTTGGATTTAAGAACATTCTTCTAGTTTAAACGTATATAGACAAGGATTATTTGTTTCCTATTTTTTCAGCCTCATATATAGAATGATGTACTCGTAAATGTTATGAACAACAGTTTCAGCAGCGCCTCTAGTGGATTTAAGGCTTTTCGTTTTAATTTTAATCAAAATCCTTTTCAAACATTAATGGTTAAAAAATAAATAACAAACGGCCACAGAGCAAATAACATGCATTGACCATGTAAATTTTGTTTTAATTTTGAAATTGATTTTAGATTGATTGAAATTTAGCTGGCCGTAAAATGTCTACATGTGAAAGGCTCCCTTTAAATTAATTTGTCAAAGAGAGAAATCCTATCATTGTATATACAGGGCATTCATACATCCAGTAGTCTTTGACCTCATATAACTACATATAAATTTTGTTTTCCAAGGGCGACATGATGTATAAATTATTTAACACCCGATATTAGACAAAGAAGGGAACACTGGCTATCTCTCCCACGATTTTAAATACCTCTGGGAAAAAATTGTAACCTAATTGTGACCTTATTGAAAAAGGATGTTAAGTGCTATTGGTTACTCAATTTAGTTGAGTTCCTTAAATTGAAAGTGTTAAAACTATATTATATCTAAATAATTATATAAAAATGAATCGCCGTTCGTTAAAACTAAAAAACGGCTTTGCCGATTTGAATAATTTTGTTCGTTATAATTCAAGGATAGTTTAAAACTATTTTTTACATTGCAATGTATCATGTCCCCCTTGGGCTGGACCGATTTTTCGGCTCGACTGATTTTCATGAATTTTTCTTAGTATACATATTTCGTAAGTAAGTAAGTATGAGAATACCTCTTGGGCTAAACCGATTTTTCGGCTTTTTTTTTATATTTGGTAGGTTTGAGAATGGGTCGTACAGTATTTTTCACATGTAACTGGGGATCCCCTTGGGCTGGACCGATTTTTATGATCTTTGATTTGTTGGATTTGTCTCCGCCCCGAATAGCAGAATAACTATTAAAACATGGACATGGGGGCCCAGGGACGCCCTCTTGGGTTTCAACCCTAAAGTTCAGCTGAAAAATTAAAAATAGGTCATTTTGTATAAGAATCGCGACTTTAGATTACTTTTAATAGATGGCGTTTGTAGTGGAACTATCTCATTTCTTCTTGAATAGCTACTTCGGATAACTTTTAATAGAACACGATTGTAGGTGATACTAAGTTCAACGGGTCAGCTAGTGAAAGATAAAAAATAACTATCGAAAAAGATTTTCATATTCATAACTGCTTCAAATTATCATAAATGAGTATACAGTAGGGCCTCGATTATCCGTGCGGTGGATTCTTCGTGTGGTAGTCTATAATCAAACATCCGTGCGCGGATTAACCGTTCCTGTAAAGATACCACGTGTTTGACTTCCCGAAGTTAAAAAATACAATTTTAAACATTATTCTGGGAACCAATAAAGCTCACATATTCTGTTCGGTCAACAATAATACGGCCAATGGACAAAATGTGTTCAGTTGCTTATACACAATCGACCGAAACAGTGTACAAGCGTAGGCGAAATGTGCTCACATTAGAAGACAAAATTAAAGTTGTGCAAGAATTCCGTTAATTTTTTTTTTGTTTTCATTTTTATTACTTACGTAATACAGTACAGTTTTTTTAATAATTACATATCTACATCTTAAAGTAAATGCATGTAAAAAAAATAATTACCAAGGTGTATCAAATTATCAGGCAAGAGTTCGGTCGCGACCGGGACGGATAATCGAGGCTCTACTGTACCCTAAAATAGCTACTCCCACAAATTCTCAAAATAATAGCGCAGGTAATTAAATTCCACCTGTCCATTAAAATTAAAAATTTAAATGCCATTAGGCAATCGATAAGTATTTAGCTTTTAATTTGCCGTTTATAAACTACTCGTAGCTTTACAGAGCAACACATTTCCAATCTAAAATGTGTTAATTTGGGAGTATTTTTTCCTATAGTAATCTAATTTAAAATTCCGAAAATATATTCTCCTTTCAAGATTTATTTATTATTTACTTTGTAAACTATTCTAGCGTTCGTTTGAATAAAACTTACTTCTTGTCTTCAAATTCCTTTCCATTTTTGTTTTCATTGATATGTCATCTATTATTATCGTTGTCCGCGCCGATGACACTAATTTCAAGTCGTGCCAATTGCTCAAAACCTTGCGTTTGGAAAACAGACCGAATATCGCTAGATGTCATCACATCGCGCATTAAAGTAAACTGTAATGGTTTTACAGAATGAAAAATTAGGAGGGCGTAGAACAAATTAATTCCAATCTCAAAATTAAGCGTGCTTTAAAACCAGATATTATTTAGAATAATAATGCAAATCTTACATCATCTTTATTAAAAAAAAATTGTCGCTAGTTTTATTTATTTATTTTTGCTGTCATCGAAAATTTGATTGAAGTTCTTATTTTATTTACGTTATTTTCACAATGTTGACAACGGTTGACAGTTATTAGAGTTTCATGACCCCTTATTACAGTTTCCATTAAGTCGCGATTGAAATCCCTCTGGTGGTGATTTTACCTCTAGTGGTACGACTTTGTATTACTGTCAATTTCATCGGCGCGGACAACGATTATTATTCATCTGTCTTATCCGTTAGCCCTATCATCTACTCTTTTTTTCCTTTAGATTCTTAAATTGATAACATTTTTGTCTTTCAATGAATTAATTCTTTACAATCTATCTTTTTTGTGTTCCATACTTTTTTTCCATTTTCTCAAGTACAGAAAGATCGCAAACCAAATTAAGCGGGCTGTGGAAGAAAAGTCGCTTGTTGTTGTTTTATAGAATTATTTATGAAATATCAGATTTGACACGAACAACTTGACATTTAATAAATAATTCCATTAAACTACAACGGCTTCTCCTGCACGGCCAATTTAGACGAATATTGTTTTCGATCTCACTTACATGTTTCTGGGAGAATTTGAAAATGTTAATTATAAACTATTGTGTATATAATGCTTCACAGAAGGAATTCCAAGTCTCTTCTCTTCAATGACATTGTACCAATAAAAAAAGCTTTACAGTTAAAATGTAACAGTTTCTTGCAAAATTTTACGTGAATATTATCAAAACATAAAGATTACCAAAGTCACTTATAAAGAAACATGGAAAAAGGGCCCTAGTTAGGATGTTTCTGTCAATCGAAAAAGGGCTTCAACATTTACTTATGTTCGTTGAATTGTCTGAGAGTCTGAGAGCATTAAAGTGAAATTCAAAATGTTTGAACCTCAAGGGGGTTAAAGTTAAACAAAATGCTTGTCTGTGCCTTCGGTCTTCACCTAAATGGTCAAATAGTCTCAAAATGGCTACTTTTTGATTCAACTCGACCTCCTGAATCTAACAGTGAAACTCCCACCTCGATATCTCGTATCGGAGGCGTTTTAAAGTTTTAGCACTTGCTTTTAGATCCTGAACTCCAGAAAACATTTTCGCTCATATCTTGTATAAACAATATAGGTCACTGCTGATTTATTAGCACCAGCGTGCTCGCCTTGAGTATGCAGTGTGTACTACGATGCATGATTTGAGGAGGCTAGGACCCACAGACCGAAAATTTTGGGTAATTTTCTTGGATTTTTCTTTCTGCAATCGAATGAGGACATCGATATTTACTTACGTTCGGGGCTACGTAACGGAATTAATGGACCCTACAATTCATTCCACTAAAGATAAATTTGCGCTATCCAAAGACTCCTAACTACAGGATAGTTTTACGAACCAAGCAATTTAATTTGAAGTACAACAGCCAGAACATTTAGTTTTATGGCCACTTTCGCACTTTTATATTTTTAACGTACAAAACACCGTGAAAGCACAAGTAAAGAACTTATGTATGTATCTAAACCTTCCGATCTGCCAACAATGCAATTTAACAAAAGTCACATCGTGAATGATTAAATTAGCCTGTCGCGATTTAATCGTAATTCATTGTAAAAGTTGGGTCTCGCAACAGTGTTTGAATTTTACATGCATCTGAGGTGCGCTTCCTGAAATTCAATTATTGAATCAAGAACAAGATGCTAGCGAATTGGATACCGGTCCATTTGGCACGAAACTCGGATATATTTTACAACATTTACTACGCCATCAACTTTATTGTTTGTAACACACAAGTTCAGACTTCGTTCCAGTGGAAACTTATGCCATATCATTGCTGGAAATCGGATCTTTGCAGGATGTTGCCACGGTACATAAAGTCGTTACCGATTTATGCGAAGAAATTGACAGTTTCCGCGCCACAAATACGTTTCAAATGTGCTATAATTATTTATGTTAAACTATTTAAAAATTGTTGTTATAATTTCAATTAAATATGAATCGGACAGGGTTTGCATAACAAATGTTTAAAATATGTCAGTATTGACGTGGTAATGTAATCTCGGATAAAATTTAATGTCATGACCAAAATAAACCATTTTCAAAATTAATAATAAATTCGACCAGGCTGAATAATTATAGCGTCAATTTTGTGTGGATGTAAATGCTTATAAAATCTTTATGAAAGAATTTATAATGAGGCTGATTCAGTTTAATCCCAATCTCTTCCGTTGTGGTGAAAACGAAATCAAAACACTAATAATCTAATAAAATCTACCCTGTAATTGAACCGTTACATCCAACATTAATTACACTGTCTTCCTGCTGACATCCAACCGAATGACAACTCTTTCCCGAAACGTAAATAAAAATACAGTAATATCCGGTCGACTGGAACAGTCATTGATTTTAGAAGCCATTATTCATAACTGAAGATTTAATCTCTCCGAAATTGAAGCTCAACCTGCGTATCCGCAAACCTGAAAACTCTGCAAACAATTTCTCAATTTACGACGATTATTTCATAATTAAAAATAATCTCTCCCAAATTTGAATACGTTCCGCGCAGATTAGAGGGTAAATCTGTTTGAATGTAACGCATTATCGCACCGGAAAATGATAATAATTATGTGGCAAATTGGTACATGTGCCCGATCGAGAGTAACAAATTGCACGAAAATTACTGCCGAAGCCGACCGGAGTGTTATCTCAGCCTCTATAAATTTTGAATGCATTATCATTACTTGGGGAATGAGCCATCTATCATGTGGAACGACCATATGGTAATGATAAGGTCAGAAATGGGCTTCCACGGTGATGAGAGTGATGCAAAATGGAAGTTAATGTGGTTATTCACACTTCGCGTAGCTATCACCTTCGTAATATGTAGGAGCACGTTAGTAACAGTTTATAATTGGAGGTTTCACTATCTTAGAGAATGTTAATGGGGAAGGGCTGAATTAGTGCAGAAATTACGGGAAACAATGTCTCGGTTTCTATGGTCTGAGGTGATTAAACGGGAAAATCCGCAAAAGTCAGTAAATCGTATTCTGTGGCATTAAGTAGATGAGACATGACCAGAATGAATCTTAACGACCAATTAGTAACTTAATGCGATCGCATTTTGCATTACTTATTTTCACAATCTAAATGAAAATTCGTTCCTTCAAGATATTGATCCAAATGTACAATGAGCAAGGAATGAGCACACTCTAAACCCTTTAACGAGGATCAAGTCGAGAGCAAGTCTGGTGCCAGCAGCCGCGGTAAGTATCCCGCGCCGCCGGTTCATATTTCGCGGTCTTAACTGGAGTGCAGCGGGGTGGAGTTAGCTGCGAGGGCGACCCATCGCGTTGATTAAAAGAAAATACTCAACAAATTAAATCGACCATGCTATTAAAAAAAATGGTCAACCATCTAAAAGCTCTATTTGTATCAATGACAGCTGTCATGTTCCAATTAAAAAAAGAATTATCGGTGTTCAAACAGCGGGAATGAGGGTACGAAACCAAGATAATAAAACAAATTTTGTCTCCATCAATCCGACAGTTTTTATTTAACCAACGACAATCAAATTAATTAGCTGTTTGTTTTATAGCTGATAAAATTGAAAATACTCCGACCTTCCACCTCCGTCTCAGAAGTAACAAATTGAAAACGATAAACGAGTGTTTGTAATTGACCGGGGTCAAATATAGACTCCGCTTTGTTGTTCGACGCAACAATACGTATTTCCTATAATACATTAGTTCTATGACAGTTTTACAAGTTTCTTTATCTGCTCGTTTTGCGGTTTCGAAACCATCGCGGACGTTAACGTCCTCCCATAACGCCCGGGAGGGCGAACGTTGCAATTTTCTCCGTCATAAAATGCGAGAAACTGATAAATCACTGACCGGTGTTTAATTGCAGTCACCCTTAAATTTAACTGCCAAAATTCCTATTCGGATGCAAATGCAGCTGAGGCCATTAATTTTTACGACGTTGGGGGTGTTAATTAAATGTGCCTGCAACGGAATCGAAAGGTGTTATTGAGCGGTCGTGGGGTAAAATAGCCAGCGGCGGAACCGCAAGTTTGAGGAAATTGATAATTTTGATAAATTAATATCCTCTGATATGCAATTCTCTAGTGAAAGAAACCGGATACGCATCATCCATAGCAGTGAATAATGGATGCAGATTTAAAGGAAAGAAAAAAATATCGGCACAATTAATTTTACGATTTATTTGCACAAAATTTATTCAAAAATTCAAGTATTCCAATAATTGTGACTGATTTTTTTTTCTCCAGCACGATGCTACGTCATAACTGCAAACTTACATAAACATGTCAGACATGAAATATAGAAATTATAAGCGAGATACATTCCTGACATAACAAGGATGATAAAAATTCAAATGATTACTCTGTAGTTCCAAAGAAGTAAGTAAACGGTTATAATAAATTAATACAAATTTAATATCAACATTAAAAGCTACCTAATAAGTGGTTCTGAGAATTCATACCATTTTAGTTTTAAAATAAAATCAAATGACTAAATTATTGAAGAGCAGTTGTTTAAAATGGCAGATGCAACCCTGTAACTGCAGTATTTCTAAAAGAACTATTTAAAAGTTTAACCACTAAGCATTAACTGCCAAATGGCCCGTTTATACTGCTGTCAATTTTGCTCTAGAAGCTGCCAAAATGCATGCGCGGACTGTGGTAATTTATTTTTCCCCAACGTCAGAACAACGTGAAACAGCTGGTGGCGTTAGTAACTAAAGTTCACACATGCCCACATGCAAACTCAACTAAGCACTAACATCCACTACCGCCGTTAGTTGTAAATTCCCAACTTGGATCCTTAGTGGTTAATTGTAACTTCTTACGAGAAGTATGAACGGTTAGTGGTTAAGTGAGCATAAACCAGGCTTGAATTGAACACTTTGAACAATATATACGATGTTTCATATTAACTACTAAGAAAACTGAAAACCCTATAAACCAAGAACTACAACTGAAAATTTGAAATACTGATGGTAGCATGAGAGGAAAATTAATAAACCACAAATCTAAGTGAGAAATTTTAAACCTGATAACCTAAGTCCTGACCTGATCTGAGTTTCAGAAATAATAAAACTGAACTAAATGTGGAAATATACGAAAGCGCTGAACGGACATAAATGGAAAAATAACTGACAACGATTTTTTTTCTGGCAATTCTGACTTTTTTCTGGCAATTCCGACAGGGGTAGGACGATGGTGCTGTTTTGTTACCCAAACTTAATAAAATATGAAATTTTGAGTTCTACGTACTGGGAAATATGACCTTTTTGCAGTATGCGCGAAGCACCAACTTCAATGATCCACAGAAAATTTTTTATAGCCGGTAACTTCCTTGGATCACTGAAATTGGTGCCTCGTGCTATGCGATTGACCACTTAAAGAAACATACTCTAAGAAGGTCAAATTTCATGTACGTGAAACTCGAAATGTGGAGAGTATCTCAATTTTTATGATTTTATGAATGACGAATCGAAAAACAAATTTTCACAGAAGGCGACTTCCGTGGATCACTTAAATTGGTGCCTCGAGTTTCACCTACAGAGAAATACATATGACCTTTTTGGAGTATGTTTCTTTATTAAGTGGTCGAGCGTAGCGCGAGGCACCAATTTCAATGATCCCCGGAAAAACAAATTTTCACAAAAGGTAACTTTTTGTTGTGCAAACTTAAAATATGAAATTCTGTCTACATTTTGAGTTTCACGTACAGGGAAATATACGAAGGCGCTGAACGGACATAAATGGTAAAATAACTGACAACGATTTTTTTCTTTTCTAGCAATTGCGACCTTTTTCTGGCAATTTTGACTTTTTTTCTGGTAATAGCGACAGAGGTAGGAGATGGTGCTGTTTTGTTGCCCAAACTTAAAATATGAAATACTGTCTACATTTTGAATTCAACGTACAGGGAAATATGACCTTTTTGGAGTATGTTTCTTTAAAGGATCGAGCGCGCAGCGCGAGGCACCAATTTCAAAAATCCACGGAAGTTGTCCGTTTAGTGCCTTCGTAGAAATATAATGAAAATAAAAGATATTACAAAAATATAACCCACAGTGAAATTTTGTCAAATTTTGATATACATGTGTGTCCAAAAACATCATTTCAATATTTCATTGAGTTGGACAGATTCGAGTAAATTAAAGTCTGCATAATTTTTAAAGACTATTTGGCCACGATTTGAATGAGTTTTTAAATTGGAGTCTGTAATTTCTCTTGGAGTTATGGACTTCATAAAAATTTACCCAACAATGGGACCTGCGAGAGCGATTTAATTATGGGTGTAAACGTCAATAAGTTATGAATCAAGAAAACACTTCAATTAACAATATGTTCTTGTGGCCTAAATGATTGATAATCTTTGGCCGATAAAAATAACCAGACTGTAGTCATTCTATACCCCAAATTTACAGAGTATGATCAGATGAAGGTTGTTACGTCACAAATGCATGTCGTTGATTACAGTCACGTATCATCAAATGATCTTTGTGAATAATAACAACGACATGCATTCGTGACGCACCAGCCTGTTAGATAAAAAATGTAATCAATCACACTGGGTTTTCACGTCTTTACTTTAAATTAACATATAATATTGAAAATAGCCATTGTGGATAAAATATATTGTGTTTGGATAATTTACATATAAAATATGTCCGACGATAGGTCTGAGAACTTTCAATATTAATAGTTTTCTTTGGCGTCAAAAATTTTAATAATTTATTATATAATATTAATTAATTATGTAGTATATTAATATATTACTCATTATTAAAATAATGAAAAAATACTTTTTAGAACCTAAACTTAATTACCACTTTGGCGCCTCCTGATAAATATGCCTCTATCTTGGGTATGCTGTTGTAATAACTATTACTTCTATTTTAAAATTGATTGATAACTAGCTTATCAAAAAATTAATAATTCATCATGTATTTTAAATGTGACATGGCATTAAGTGAATGTACACCAGCAGACGAGATAACCACCCAAGAAGCAACGACCGATTGCAGTAGATTTTACGGAAAGGTCTTGGTCAAAGTGTTAATTCATGTACTTATATAAAATTTAATATTTTCAAATCAGCAAGAACCGAAAGACCACTTCCATTAATTTCGTTTTACCCCTGCCCCTTCGCGCTCGATACGCCACTGCGAGCAAAACTCGGGGTAATTTTCTCCGGATTTTTGTGTGGGTCGTCCGGCAACAGGTGTGTGGGTGTTAGCATATCGATTACAAACGTGTACTTCTTCTTGACCACCTCTGAGCGGCACTACCGTTTAATAATAACGTTCGAAGGTTTGTTGACGTTTTAAGAGGTTAATTGCTCCGCGGGTAACATTAATCACTTTGCAGTGCGCGTTAATTACACATTGTCGCCAAAAAAAAAATCGGGAAACCAACTGTCTTGAGAGCCACAAAACAAGACTGTTTGGTCGACGACGGGCAGGATTCCTCTTGGATGCGTTTTAAAATTTGCATTTGCAGCTTGTAGCGACATTCCTGGTTCCAGTTGTCACATAAAACGCTTCGCGTTCTTGTTTTTTAGTTCCACGTAAACGATAATGTTTTTGGCGAGCTTCAAGACGCAATTTATTTGGTACACTTGCGTTGACGGTTTTTCAAGCCGAGGGTTCGGAACTTTAAATTTGGGAATTTAAATAGGCGGTGAGGGAACGAAAATGCTCCCATGTTTCAAAACTAAAATATTATTCAATAAATTCACAAAAAAAAGTATTTTAATATAGTTGTAAACAAATTGTTGTGTAAACTCTCGGCTTCATTTGAGTAAAACAACAAAAATCAGAACAGAAAATTTTGGTAAATACTGTAATATTTTTTTAATGAGATCCGTCTATGAAAATAATTTTGTACCATTACAAGGATTAATATAATAATCCTGCATGAAAACCAATCCAACTCGAGTTTTTATTTTATTTAGAAAGATACTTTATGCTTAATTTTCTCTCAATAAATTTTCAATAATTCGCTTTTATAACGCCGCATAGCGCATGAAATAAAATATTTCCATATTAAATTGAAATGTTTAATTTATTAGTTACGCTTCAACGAATTAAAACCTGAAACTGGAGTAGAAACTATTGTATACTGGTAAATCCTGGCTCTTAAATCTTTATAAATAAAATATCACTAGTTTGGTCACCACCATGCATTAATAAAAATGTTTTTAAACGTCCACTTAAAAGGATAAACCAAGTGGTAACCCTTTAGCTTTTACGAAGTTCAAAACGGTGCCAAAAGAACACGAGTATTGAAAAATTGCTATGATATTTCGTTGAATCGATTTTAGTCACAATGTCTGATTGATAAAGAATCACTTTTGATCTAGTTTATTATAGTGTTACATTGGGACAAATGCCTTTTAAATCTGCAATTAGTCGGAAGTTTAAACACCAAAGTAAATCAAAAGCTTCTTTAAATGTTTAGCAATAGACGTCGTTAGCGTTAAGTGGCCGACTATTTGAGTTAACGAGACAAGATGTAAACACTTCTGGTAATTAAATTAAAAGTTGGATACCTCGGTCACAATCGTGTGCCGTTAGTTTTTGTTGGTGAACAGAAGGAACAAATTACATGGACGGATGGTTCACCTCCACCATTTTTACATTTTAGTTACTTTAAATTGCTTGAAGAGATGACTGCAATCAGTGCGCAATACACTCATAAAAAAGGTGTATTCGCGCACTTGTTGCACCACAAATTGTTTTTTTACGAACCTCGCAAAAAACGCCGCCGCCGCCGAAGCCTGTGCAGAAGTCCCCGGCATCCCGTTCACTGCAAAAGTGTATTTAGTTTCTGAATACACACCGTACACAGCACTGTCATGTTGCATCCCCATCCCGCCCCCTACATAACACGCGGTCGCACTCTGATATCCCGCCACAACCCCTTTCACTCGTTCCATTCTTTGTGTGCAACCGGAAGATCTTTGATTTTTGGCGGTCGCCTTTGATGTCATCCGAAGATTGCGATTGCCGGCGATCGGTTTGTCGTGGTTATCCATCTGTTGTGGTTTGGTGATGGGCTTCCTCCTTGATCTCGCGTCTACTGCCGCCTGTGTTGGGGCAGGCACTGGAGCCGCCGTTGATCGGGATTTCGCGCGCCCATTCACCGTGCTCTCCCACTCCGGCGCTCCTCGTTGTTGATGGCTCGTTCTGCTTTGGTTGTGATGAGACATGAGGTGGCTGTAGTGGAGACCATTCATGTTGCTTTCCGGGGGCGGCGCGACGTACTCGGTGCTTTTGATCATTTCCATGTCGATCTGGAACGAAAAGAATGAGTCGAGACAATGCGGATTTTACGCGGATCCGGTCAAATCCGGATGATTAAAAACTGTACTGAATCGTTTATAGAATTGGAAGCGCTCGTGCTCCAAGAATGGTCGGTGCATCGGAATCTTTCATATTACAGAAGAGAATTAAATTTAAATCCAAAAAGACAAAAAAATTATTTGTCTTGGCCGTAAGTATAAAGCCGCTGGCAAGTCCTCAATCTTCTGAGCGAGATGGCCGTTTTACAAGAATTTTTGGGCATTTCGCTTATGAAGATGTTGTCCAAGTGATTATTTCGCAATGGCCGCGGCCAGTACTGAATACACAACAAATTATTTTCATGGGGGAGTACCCAGAACACCTGGACGAGTTATTTCTGGATGAGGTGATCGGTTTCTGCGACTGACCACTCGCAAAGCGAAGACGCGTTGAACCGAGTTTTTACTTAATGTCTATTATTTGATAATGTCTTCACCAAACTGGAGGCAAACGAAAATAGCACCTAATTATTCTTGTGTACACAGTGTAGAATAAATATCAAAATCCGTCACTACATCCTTGTGAGCCAGCTTTACAGAAATCATTGCAAATTATTTTGATGTAGTCATTATAGCTTATTCCAACACTTCCTTTTGCGACGTTCATTAAAATACTTGACTAATTATTCCTTGCTATAAGCCGGATGAAAATATACGCCGTGCTTTTTTTATTGGCCACACTTATGTTAAATGATTCAACCCCCGTTACTAAAGTTCAAGACAAACCCCACACTTACAATCTTTACACGACATGCCTGTACACAATTTTTTAGTAAATTATCTTCGATTTTTATTGATTTATTATTGTAAACGTCTTTATGAATTCCGTCAATGTCTGAGGTTGTCTAATCAAATTAGACTTTTTAAAAGAAATAATTTATAAAGTTTTGAAATTTTGGTTATGAACTCCCAGCAGGGACCCAAATAAAGATCTGAAGAGTTCCTACCCCCGGGGGAGCTTCATCCCCTTTTGCCCCAAAAGCGCCCCCGTGCGTGACCTCATGAAGCTTTTCTGCATCTTTCTCGTAAACGGTAACTCCGACGAGACAAAGTTATCCGATTTAAGTTCTCCATTCAACTCTTTAATTGGGTCCCTGTTGGAAGTTCATAACCAACATTTCAAAACTTTATAAATTAGTTCTTCTATTCGGCGCTTCTCATCTAATTTGTTTGGACTAAATTCTGAAGACTTAATGAGCTATTTGTAACAATATGACGATGCAGGAGTGTTGTAAATATGGACGATTCTCCCGTTCAATATTAGCTGCTTTTGGACAGCAGAATCAATTTCATCGCCTCCTACAATATTATCGACAAAAATGCGGATATTATTTACTTTATTTTGAAAATATTTTTTAATTTAAATTAGGGTCCAGATTTATCTAATGGTATAGTGAGTCTTATAAAAGTATAAAAGCTTGGAAGCAGAAGAAACTTGAGAACCTAGAGGACCTTAGACCTTGGGAACCGGACAAATGTGACAGCTTGTGGCACTTGGAAACTTGAAAAATTGAATTTGAGAACTATAGAAGTCTGAGAAGTTGAGGAACGTGTGAAGTTAAGAAACCTCAGGAACCTGAAGAATTGGAAGATACTCAGAGAATGGGGAACATGGGAAACCTGAGGAACAAAGGACAAAGAAAATTGACCACTGATGCGCACACCGCACACTGATGCGCACAAGACGGCGACAAAGCCATACGAGATGGCAGAAACACCGAAAGGTTACAAGTGGGAGGCGGAAATATTATCGAATATAAAATATCGAACACAATTTGTCGAAAATACAAAATTATTATCGAAAGTACAAAATATCGGAAAACAAATCATCGAAAGTACAAAATATTGAACAATAAAATTCGCAGTACACAGTTCCAATGATCCACGGAAAAACAAATTTTCACTCAATCTGACCTATCCACATTTCGAGTTTCACGTACAGGGAAATATAAACTTTTTGGAGTATGCTTTTTTAAGGGGTCGAGCGCGAAGCGCGAGGCACCAATTTCAATGATCTACAAAAAAAAACAATTTTTAACTCAATCTGCCCTGTCTACATTTCGAGTTTCGTAAGTAAGTAGGTAGTTTAATAAAATTTTCAATTAAATTAATTTTTTTCTTGTGTTGAAAGTTTCTTCGATATTTTGTCCTTTCGATAATTTGTTTTTCGATATTTTGTTTACTAAAACCGGCAATACTCAAAAGTCATCCAAAAATTAGAACAGCAAGGAACAGTTTTTGGTAACACACAACACATAGTTGCCCCGTCGTCAAGGGGCTAATCGCGTATATACATAGTAACTATGGAAAATCTGTAATTGATATTGGCTCAATTTATTCATCGTAACTACGGAAAAAAAAAATGGACGACAAATACAAGTAGAACTCGTCAAAATAAACATTTTTTTTCAATTACCACCTTGCTCAAATCCGCAATTTTTTCTGACCCGTTATTTCACCCTCCCCCTATGACTGCATGAACTTCAACGCATCAGAAAGTTTTTCTCGAAACCTTCTAACTTTTTTGTGACAAAAAATTTGTCGTTGATAGTAAATTTTAGTTATCAGTTGTGTCGCACCGGCCGCTATGTTATGTTTTTTTCTATGGTGCACTTGTACCGGGTAATGTTAGTGTTAGGTAATGCAAACGAAGCCCGCCGGTTGTCTGTCTGCTTTCAAATCCCGAAATTCCAACCTGAGGTCCTTTTCTGAGAACACAGAGTAACGTTGATTATGGCAATTTTTTTTCTCCAACTCCAGATTTCGGACGTTGTAATCGCGTTTTCGAAATTGAACCTGAAATTTTTAATTATTCGAAAATGTGCTTCGAAGTGTCGGTGTGTCAACTTTTGTTGATTACCGCACGTACACGAACAAGGATTATCCCTGATGTAAGTTAGAGAGTTTATTATCACATACATACGAACCTACTTCAATATTATGCATATTATGGTGGGTTGACACATGTTTCCATTTAAACAGTTTTTATTTCGATTCGTTCATCGGGTAAAGTTTTTGTGCATTCCTCACAATCAATGCACGTGGGTCCATAGGCGGGTATTGGTTTTAGGGGTCAAACTCAACTAGGTGGTTAAATTTTCTGCTAGGACTTCCATAACACCCTGAATGGTGTTCATTTAATATCTACAATTTCAATTATTGTCATATTATTATTTCCCGTTAAATATATTAGTTATTTTAGTGATATTTGATAATTTCCACTACTATTCCACTTTCCAACAAAATTAGATCTGCCTAATGTGAAAGATGTGTATTACCGAGCTGAAGGTAAACACGTGGTAGAGCGGTTAAGTAGCGAAAAATAGAGAAATAGAAGGTGATATAAAGAAAAAATTAGAGAAGATATTGAGAAAAGCGAGAAGAGGTATTAGAGAAAGGTAGGAAGAAAGAATTGGGCAGGGAACAGGAGATATAGTCAGGAAAAAGAATAAGTCGGCGAATCCGGAAGATAACGACATCTAGGAGGCGCCACAGGAAGCGGATGAACAAAGACGATGGAAACCGCTCGCTCAGTCAGGGAAGCCTGGACTCTTACCTGGAAGAAAAGAAAAGAAAGAGAAAAGGGGAGGGTAGAACAGAAAAACAAGAAGAGGAGGAAGATAATTTTTTTCAAAAAAGTAAAAAGACGGCGAGGTCTCCTGGAGTAAAAAAAAAACACGGAAGACATCAGAGAAAGAGAAGGAAACGGACACAGAGATGGAGGAAAAAATATTGGAGCTGTTGCAAGAGTTGAAGGAGGAGATGAAAGAAATAAGACGAGAAAACAAGGAACTCAAGAGAGAGATAGAGAGGCAGAGAGAAGAATTTAAAGAGAAGGAGAAGAGATGGGAAGGAGAAAGTGGAAAAGCTGGAAGAGAGAATGGAAATCGAAGAGAGAAGAAAGAGGAAGAACAACATCGTGATAACAGGATGGGACGGGGAAAGAAAAAGTCATGTAAAAAAAGAGGATGTAGAGAAGTTTTTGAAGGAAAATGTAGAGGATAATAAAGTAAAAGATTGTTACAGGATTAACAAGGATCAAGTATTGGTGGAGATGGAGGGATGGGGTGAGAAGGAAAGAATAATGAAGCACAAAGGAAAATTGAGGGAGAAGAGGGAAACAAGGGGGATATACATAGACAACGACCTCACAAAGAAAGAAAGAGATTTACAGAAGAAACTAAGAAGTATGGCGAAGGAAAAAAGGGAAGAAGGGAAAGAAGTAAGAGTGGGATACAGGAAATTAATAGTGGACGGGGAGCAATGGAGATGGAATAAAAAGAGAGAGAGCCTAGAGGTTTTCCAATAAGAAGAAGAAGGGGAGGAGGGAAAAAGGGGGACAACGGCAAAGTAAAAAGGACAATGAAACGGGAAAAAAGAAACAAAGAAGGAAGTAGGAGGGAAACTAAGAAAGGAAGGGGGGAAATCAAAGAAGGTAACGAGAAAAACAGGGGTGAGGGCACTATTTTGGAATGTAGCGGGACTAGGGAAAAAAGAAGAAGATTTTTGGGACTATGTGAGGGAGTTCGATATTGTTGGATTAACAGAAACATGATCAGAAAGCTGGGAAAAAATAGAAAAACTGTTACCAAAGGAGTTCAAGTGGGAATGGCAAGGGGCGAGAAGGGGAAAGAAAAAAGGAAGAGCAGCAGGGGAAATAATAACAGGGGTAAAAAAAGGAATAAAAGAGAATACTAAAAAGAAGGGAGAAGAGGAAGGTCACATGGTGAGAAACGTTAAAATAGACAGTAAATGGTGGAAAATAGTGACAGTGTACAGCAAAGAGATGAAAGAAACAATAAGCAAGATAGAAGAAACATTAAAAGACAACAGGGAAGAATGTCTGCTTCTGGAAGGGGATTTTAACGGGAGAATTGGGGAAAGAGGAGCCAGGGATTGGGAAGAAGATAGAGGAGAGGGTAAAAGAAAATCAAAAGACAAGAAAGAAAACGCGGAAGGGAAGAAGTTGATGGAATGGAAAGAAGAAAAAGGATGGGAAGTGCTGAATGGAAATAAACAAGGGGACGAAGAAGGAGAATGGACCTACATAGGCGGTAGAGGAGAGACGGTGATAGACTACGGAATAGTAAACGAAGAAGCATGGGAAGAAGTCGAAGAATTCAGAATAGGGGAAAGAGTAGAGTCAGACCATCTGCCTATAGAGATAAGTATAGGAAGGGGGAGAGAGAAGAGAGGAGGAGAAGAAAAAATAGAGAAAATGCGGAAGGTGATAATTAAAGTATGGGACGAGCAAGGGGTGGAAGAGTATAAGAGAAGACTGGAAAAAACAAGATTTAAAGAACAAGAAGTAGGGAAAATGGAGAAAGAATTGGTAGAAATATTGGAAAAAGCAGCGTCAAAAAGAGAAATAACAGTAAGAGGTGGAGGAACAAAAAGAAAGAATAAATGGTGGGACAAAGAATGTGAGCAACGTAAAAAGGAAGCAATAAAAAAACTAAGAAAGTTGAGAAAGACTAAAGGGAACAGAAGTGGCTTTTTAGAAGCGAAAAGAAGATACAGAGAGACATGCAGGGAGAAGAAGAGACAAAAGAAGGAGAGAGAGTAGGAAGAGATAAAAGCAATAAGAACAGAGAAGGAGGTATGGAACTATATTAATAGAGAGAGAAAGAAATAAGAAAATGGGAGCGAGATGATAACGATCAATGAGTGGGAGGAGTACCTCATGTGGCTGTTGGAGGGAGAAAAGGAAAAAAAAAACGGAAATAGAGACGAAGAGAATCCGAGTAGAACCTGAAGGAGAAAAAATTACAATGGAAGAGGTGGAGAGGCATGTGAAGAAACTGAGGAAAGGGAAGGCACCAGGGATAGAATACAGAATGAGTCGTGGATGTATGGGACGAGAAGAGTGCTAGAGAGGCTGGTGGAGGTAATGAATGGGGTGTGTAGAGGAGAAGGATTCCCGGTAGGGTGGAGAGAAGGGGTAATTTACCCTATTTACAAAAAAGGGGAGAAAAATAAAGAAAAAGACAGCCAAGCAGGATTTAGAGAGTGGAGGGGAACTATGGATAATGTATACATCCTGGACCATTTGACGAAGAGCAAGTTAAAGAAGAAAAGGGGGAGGGTGTATGCATTATTCGTAGACTTCAAGGCGGCTTTTGACAAGGTGGACAGAGAGAGGATGTTTGAGTGCCTGAGGGAGAAAGGGGTAAATGAATGGCTGGTAAGAAAGGTGGAGGAGATATATGAGAAGACAAAAAGTAAAGTGAAGGTAGTGGAGAGGGAAAGTGAATGGTTTGTGACAACAAAGGGAGTGAGGCAAGGGTGCCCGCTCAGCCCCTTGTTGTTCACGTTGTATGTGGCAGATATGGACGGAATGTTAGAGAGAGCACAAGCGGGGGGGTGTGTGGTAGGTAGAAAAAAAGTGTGGAGCCTGGCGTTTGCGGATGATGTGGTAATGGTGGCAAAGAGTGAAAGAGAAATAAAGGAAATGATAAAGAGTTTAGGAAAATATGTGAAGAAGAAAAGACTAGAAGTGAATGTAGAGAAAACAAAAATGCTGGTGTTCAATAAGAGAAAGAGGAAGAACGAAGAGAGTGATTGGAGGTGGGAGGGAGAAGTAATAGAACAAGTAAAAGAATTCAAATACTTGGGGTATGTGTTCAATGAAAGAGCCACAGATAAGGCACATATTAAAGAACTGGCAAGAAAAGCGAACAAGGTGATAGGATGTGTATGGGGAATTGGAGAGAGAAGGTGGGGAGGCGATTTTAAGAGGAGAATGATGATGTTTGAAAGTCTGATTGAAAGCGTGTTGTTGTACGGAGCAGAGGTCTGGGGATGGAAGGAACAAGAGGAGATAGAGAGGGTGCATGAGAAATATCTGAGGTGGGTGCTAGGGGTGGAGAGAGAAATGCCAGGGTACATAGTGAGAGAAGAATGCAAGAGGAATAGGTTGAGAGTAAAAGCGGGAAAAAGAGCGGTCAAGTTCGAAGACAGGATGGAAGGGAGGAAAGAATGTAGGATACTAAAGGAGTGCTGGAGAGAAAAAAAGAAGAATTCAGAGGAGAATGATAGGGGGATTTACTACAGGAGGAATGGGTATGCAAGCAAAGAAATAGAGAGACTGAGAGAAAGAGGCGTGTGGATGAATGTAGAACTAAGTGAAAGAGATAAGGATACGGATAGACAAAAGAGGACAGAAAGAATTAGAGAATCCAGATACAACGGGAAGTACGGAAGATGCATGATCGAGGAAGTACCGAAGTATTTGGGGAGCGAGAGCGAGAAAGAAAGAAAGCTGATGGCGAGGTTTAGGTGCGGAAATGAAGAGAGGGAAAATAGGTATTGGGCAGAAGATGGAGGAAGAATGTGTAGAATGTGCTATGAGGAAAGAGAGACGATTGAGCATATGTGGAACGAGTGCAGTGAGATGAAACAAAGAGAGGAAATACTGAATGTAGATGGAAGGGAAATTAAATGGATGAAGGAGGTATGGAAGAGGAGGGAGAAGGGAGAAGAGGAAAGGGGAGGCGAGAAGAAATAGAGAATTTTATTTAGTTTTTTATTATTATTATAATTGTTAAGTTTACTTGTATATGTATAGGAATAAGAAAGCCCGTAGGGCAAATGAAGATTTATTATTATGTGAAAGATGTGAAAGAAGAATCTTTATAAACGAAGCTGTATCATGAATAAATATTTTACAAATAGTCGTGTTATTGATGTACATAAAATAGAGAAGATTTACCCAAACACGACTGAATAATTTTACGTCACAATCATTTTGACGGATAATGGATCGTTGCTTTTGATTATAAAATCTCACTGTATGTTCAACATGGAGAACATACTTTTGCACTTTGCGAGACAAATATTTATTATGATCTGATTTTAAAATGCTTCGGATTTTGACAGGTATCTACCTACAGAGGATTTTATATCCATTCTACACAAATATATATTTGTAGGTTCTTTATGTTTTCCGAGATTAATATTGAGTTGGTTCATTGTTATTAATATGATGAATTTTCGATTCTGAATATAGAAAGAAAGCATTTAAAAAATCTTGTTGCGAATCAGACAAGAGCAACGAGCCGTGAACAACAGCAATGAGTGAGTCGGCCATTAAAGCGGCGACATAAATCAACGTAATTGAATCACAACAAAAATTACAAGAACTTTGGCAAATTGGCCAAACAGTGTGCGTAAAAACAGGCTCGCAGTCTCCCTTCCCTGCCGACATTTTGACAAATTTGTTTGTCCGTTTGATGCTTGCAGTTTGCGGTCGTTGTTTGGTAATGTACCGACCGTTTCCTCTTTTTGTTCTTCCATCTCGCCGCGGACATTTGTCAAAATCGGGGGATTACACAACCTCTTAAGAGAGTCCAAGAATGCTGTAATGAACTTTCACGTGTGCCTTATATGGGAAAGCTTGGTCTCGTGTTATTGTCGCTATCGCGATTCTGCGAAACTTTTTTCATCTTGACTAAACATTGCGGTCTGCCAGTATTAGACCGTGTTTGTTGTAGCCGTATTTTTAATGATTGTTTACTTAAATTTGTGCATTACAGGGTGCTAATTGCACTTGCTCAACGAAAATTCCAGGCTTTTGTTGTGACGTGGTTTCTGGAATTCTTACCACTATTGAGAATCTAGATTATAATGTTTTATTATTTATACATATTTAAAAAATATATGTAATTCATTAGCCGACTAATATGATTTTACAAAGCTAAAGTGGTTGTTATTCGACTGCTAAAAAAATATTTTTTCACCTTGTAAAGATCTTTGCTGCATATTGATTGTTTGATACGAAACACAACCTCAATTTACGTGTTTCTGACATATTTTTTTAAAAAGGACTTCGCTTTATATAGCAATTTTAGAAATTTCATTTATTGTTGGACACTGTCCATACCGGAAAGTTGAAGTGAATGGCTTCTTGTAACAACACGTCGCCTTTGCTAGCCAGAAAAGATTAACACTATTCTAAGCTCTTGTAGAAGTTGTTTTACAAGATAGTCGACATTTCGTTATTGCTAAATCACATTCCGTTTAAGAAAAATCTCGTCATGATTTGTACTCTTGTTTTCTTTTTTCAAGGATGCAATACCTAAACCATTTTAAATTAATTATTAGGCATCGGCCGCAACCTACGAAAATCAGCGCAATGATGAGCTGGGAAAGCCCAAACACCTGCGTAAACAATTAGGTATTGATGGATGAAAGCGCGCATAACTCGTGATAATGAACGATTGAAGGGCTCTGATTGATAGGTGTATATTTCAACATTGCGAGTTCTAAATCCGGATAATCCGGACGTTGGGTAAACTTCAGTAGGGACCAGGGACCTGACACTAAGAGTGATTGATAGAATTCTTCTGATAGAACAATTCCGGAGAAGAATTGCAGTAATGACGGAATTAGGAAGTTTGCGCAAGCATCATCACCTGCATACCGAACTCGGTGCAGCAATAACAATGGTAATAAATCACCGAGAAACAATTAATTCCTAGTGCGAAAGAGGCGAGTCACGGGAGATCAATAATCAATCTAAAATCTTGTTTTCAATTATCTATACAACTTCAAACAAAAACCTGCATCCCGAGCGCTTCGGAGCACGCATCGCTGTGACACTGCACATTTTCATAATAGTTTTCCGGGGATCAATTCCAGAAGTATTTTCTCCGGATCGACGGGTTCTATGCAGAATAAAGAAAGTCACTCCGGATTTTCATAAGAATGCTTTGTGTGAAATCATTTACAGGGTATAATCGGTTACATTTATTTTGTTCATCAATAGTGAATATGTATATTACTGCACTTTTACACAATTTCAATTAAATTTTGAATTAATTATCTTGCAAATTATACCAAGTAAATTTTTTTGCAGTGTTACATTAAATCAACCCAGCTACAAAGTAATAAAAATGTAGCAAATTTTTAATGAACTTACATTATGTAGATGACTAAGGTATTCGTTACAACAAGCTTCTCGTAAAATTGAGTAAAACTTTCTTTGAAAGTCATATAAAACGTTACTGGATCGTTGTATCTGATTATAAACTCTCGCTTAAAATCACACATAGAGAACAATCTCTTGTACTTTAAAAGGTATAAAACGCTGCTTCAATGCAAAAAATGCAAAAAAGTTCAAGCTATGCCTGACATACATCTAAATGCGGTTGTTATTTTTCAACATTGTCACTTATGACCTTTCAGTGCCACCATTTGACACAACAAAGTAACAACTTCCTTATAAATAACCTCCTTCTATGGATCTCGAAGCAATTTATTTCAACATAAAGCGGAAAAAGAAATAACAGTGGACTTATTATCGCGTATTTTTGCTAAATTGAAAAGTCCGTTTTTATGACTCCGTTTTTTATAACTTAAACTCCTTTATTCTCTCCCAATCCTATTTCTTCGCTCGCGTCTTTTATTCGGTCGTAGGTTGACAGTACGTCTCGTTATGATTCTCGGATGTTAACAACCTCTATCCAATTTACTACATTAAGAATGAATCTATTAAAACATGTTTTCAGTGAAAACCTAAAAGCTTACATCAGAATAAATTTTAGAAACTTTGTACGACGCCACTAAGAAGCTGGAAAATTGTATTTCTGGTTTTTACAATTTCGAGTTATATCCACTTAAATATTACGGAATGTCGCGACTTGGGCATTTGGGTGTCTTGTAATTACATTCCAAGATGCAACTATCTACCCCGACTTTAAGAGCATACCTTCGTTGTTATATGCATTCAGGTCATTAAAATAATCTTGAGCAAATTCAAATTAGACTTGCAACACGCCACGCGAAGATGCAGCAGAGGGTAATACAATAAAATTATTTTTAAGTACATAATAGAAATGTATAATAATACTTCTATACCGATGCTTTAACAGACCATGAAGCGTCAAGTTAACTCGATAACGTTGTTAATTATAATATTACTTCTAGATACGTTTTCTGGAGCACAATAAATATTACACGTCCTTGTACTACATATAAGTATAATTCTACACTGCTGGTAAAGTTAAAATTTCATTTACTCAGTCGACGTAGCTGCAAGTGATTTAGATTCTGACAAACAATTCCATGTTCTTGGTGGTGTAGTAGTAAAATGTATGGTTAAAAGCCTCCAAGTTCATACAATATTAATTGTAAGCTACTACAAACAAGAGATGCACTAAAAATTACCATCTCTCTTTGGAAATCCCAGCCAGTGAAATAGCAATTTATTCCATCCATGACAAAATACCAACAGATATCACGATTTTATTACAAACTCCGCATTACGAGGTTTTAGTTGCAAAACCCACATTGTCCGTAAAACCAATCGCATTTAACTTTACACCACATGGGTACGCCAGCTCTTCACCATCCAGTGTTCATCACCACATAGCGTTTGATAAAATTAGTTGCTTGTTGAACCTTACGATAAAATTGAGAATAAATGTTTTTTTATAGAGCTATATATAACAATAAAATATCACCTCTTTTAGCAGAAATATTCATGAATAACTTAGATCAGTTTTTAACTTCTTCACCTTTTAAAGATCATTTTCTCTTTTGGTACAGATATGTAGATGACATAATTGTTTTATTCAAAGGATCTGATCCTGAACTTGATAACGCACTCAGCAACTTAAATTCTTTAAACCAATCCATTAAATTCACCGTTGAAATTGAAATCAATTCCCAAATCCCCTTTTTAGACTTGTTAATCACTAGAAATAATAATACTTTTAAATTTGACATTTATAGAAAACCTAGTATCACAGATTGCGTAATACCTTTTGACTCTTGTCACCCTGTTTCCCATAAATTTGGAGCTTTTCATTCCTTTTTCCACCGATTATTTTCTATACCACTATCAGATTCATCTTTTCAAACAGAACTTAATAACATTAAACAAATTGCTTCAAATAATGGATATTCTTTAAAAACTATAAATAAATTATACTATAGATACTATAACAAATTCAAATACACACACTACTTGGTTAAAAATCCTTCAGAAACAATTTCCTTTTCAAATTCATACTTTGGCGTCGTCTCAGAGAAATGTTCTAAAATACTTAAGAAAAACGGTTTTAAAGTTTCATTTAAAACAGATAACAACTTATACAGATTCTTTATTGAAAATAAAGATCCATTAGATTACAAATCATCATCAGGTGTATACGAATTAAACTGCTCTTCTTGTGAGTCATTCTACATAGGTCAGACAGGTCGCAAAATATCAGACCGTATTAAAGAATATTTCAGGCACATCTATAACAACACAGATCTTGATCCTCCACCATCAACACCTTCTTCTTTCGCCAATCATATATTAATAACGAAACATAGTTTTTCACCATCAAATTCCAAATTGATTCATAAATGCAATAAAGGCCGGAAATTAGATTTTCTTGAGACTTTGGAAATAAGGAAAGCCTTGAAGCTGGAAAACAGATCTTGTTTAAATGAACAGAATAACTTCAATAATCCCATTATTAATTCACTATTTTAATTTTTCACCCCTCAAACAAACTTACCAGATTCTCTTTGATCCATTTTTAATTTTTTACATTTTATAAAATGTTGCTTTACGAAATCTTTTAAAAATCATGTAACCCTTTGAAAACGTCAAATTTAATTCAAAATTACGTCAACGTCATAATTTTTTATATTCTTTAATCTCTTGTTAAATTAGGGCTGATGATGGCAGAAGTGTTCTGCCGAAACATGTTCCATTTGTAATTTTACGCTCATTAAAGTTTGTGGAGTTCGACTTAGATATATTTTTTAAGATTTTAATTTTAACAATATGAATGGGCTTTAATTTATTAATTTTAATTTCAAGCAATGTACAACAAATGAGAATAAAAGCTATAACATTTTTTTTTAAATAATTGATTAATTATAATAATTATTAATACTCCCTCTGCCGAGAAATAAGTGTACGATTTGCTATTTCTTTGAAAACTTAAGAAAAGTAAGACAAGTAAATGTCAAACTTAACAGCTATAATAAGTTGTAAATGTGTTTTTTTTTTGTTAAGACGTTTTTTTTACGTAAAGTTTAGAACTCCGGTTTGACCTTACTATGGAAGAAACAAACAATATTATAACCTCAGATGTACGAAACAAACCCAATTAGAGAAAATTGAAAATATATTTTTCAAAATTATTTTTATTAAGTATTAATTCTGCAAGATTTGTGCTGGTTTTGCCCTTTAACATCCTCTTCTAAGATGTTTTTTTTTTTAAATCGGAAAATTATTGATGGACAATAAAAAAATCCAAATTGGACACTTATTTCTGGACAATAAAAAATTCCAAATCAGACACTGGACAGAGGGAGTAATTGTTTTTTCGTGGATCATTGAAATTGGTGCCTCGCGCTTCGCGTTCGACCCCTTAAAGAAGCATTCTCCAAGAAGATCATATTTCCCTGTACGTGAAACTCGATACGTGGACAGGACAGATTGAGTGAAAATTTGTTTTTCAGTGGATTATTGCAAAATAACATAAATTACTATGTATTACACACGTCTATAATAAATAGCTAAAAGCACAGTCATATTGTTGCTTTCGATTTCGATATTTTATTGTTCAATATTTTGTAGTTTCGATGATTTGTAGTTTCGATATTTTGTTTTTCGACAAATTGTGTTGGATATTTTGTGATTAGATAACATTTCCGCCTGCCATTAAGTGCAACAAACACCTGTTTAAGCAGTGTGATTTTGCTGTGTGATTCAACTTTATTCAAAAACCTTTTGGAAGAAAAATGTTTTTGTTTACACAATGATATATTAAATTCGTTTAGCCCACCAGTCTCAATATTTTTTAACTTAACTTCTTCTCTTCATCTTGTTTTACATTAGATTAAAAATGCTCTTCCATGTTTTCAATGAATTTTAAGTCGACGTAGTCGGCAAAAAGAATTTTCGTTAGTTGGCGTTAGGAAGTTGGTGAAGTGTTATCTGGAAGTTTTTGAGAATTAATGGTACACATCTTTCTTTCGGGTCAAGAGCAACAGAATCCGAGGCTAAAACAGAAGATCTTCCGCTGACCCAGGTTGTCGACTATCAAGCACACACGAACAAACGTCGCACACCGCGTCCTTATAAAAAGGATACAGATATTTTAGTCTCAGAGAAGAGAGACTCAAATAAAATATATCCAACAACCGAAGTCGTCCATACCGCTACCCGGTGACGACCGATGTTACCGCCGTCACCGGAGAATACGACGAACCGCCAAGCTAGCCGCCTCGTCCACGTCGCCTAATTAAGAAATACACTTGATCTTAAACATCAATAATAAAATCATGTCTCCTGTTATATATAGGTAGTTCGATGAAAGTTTTGACGGTCAAAGTCCACTGGATGTATTTGAAGTTTTTTCTACATAAACAAGAAATTATTCAAATTTGAACGAAAATCTCCAACTGGTTATTGTTTGTCCAACAGTTCTTTTTCCTGTTCTTTTTTCCTTTCAGCATCCCCATTTTAACCGGTTAAAAAAGTCCTATTATTACAATGCGAGAGGGTGCACTTTCGTTTCGAGAAATTGCCAATCGGGTGGGCTATAATGCAAGTACATACTGTGCGACGATGTTGGAGGAGTCTGAAGAAGATCGTCATCAAGGTCATCAACGATCTTGCCAATGAGTACCACAAGTAGAGAAGAACGCCACTTGAGTTTTTTGCTCAGAAAGATCGGTTACCCCTACGACAAGAGCCATTTGTAATGGGTTGATTTTGATTTAGAGAGGTTTGAAGGTCTGGTCGATTTGGTTGTAGAATTTGTGTGTTGCTCGAAGGACCATGTTTTAAATTTCGATTCAAACACTCGCAAACTTATGCACTTGTATAATTTAGATAGTTCTTGAACGTTTCTTCTCCCGGATTGAGTTTCTACTGAATTTGAATAACCGAGTCTTGGTTTTAGGTTTGAAGGTTGAAGGTTTGAATTCGACTCGGTGTTTGAATGAGAATTGAATTGATTTGAGTTCGTTTTCGACTCGAATTGTGACTTGTTTGAATAAGAGTTCGTTCTCGACTCGTGGGTTTGAATGATTGAATGCGACTGTTTTGCGATCGTGAGCGGTGCCAGTCAGGTAAACGGTTTTACGACCCTTTGGTTTTTCCCAAACTGGCAGAAGCGAAGGCCGCTGCAAATATTTCTCAACACCATTGGAAACGAGAGGAGGCAAGCTTTAGGTCACAGACTATCGATGGCATCCGTATATAGCCGCGTTCGTTTGGGTGGTATTACTTACGGAAGTAATTCACTTCTAGTCAAGTCACTTCTAGTAAGTCGCTTCTAGTTCTTGTCCCTGGCACTTTGAATGTCCTTCGTCATATCGATAACGTACTGCAGCCAGTTTTTCTTCCTTACCTGTAGCAACTGCAAAACCCTACCTTCCAGCAAGATAACGCGCGTCCTCACACGGCAAAGGTAGCAAGAGACTTCCTTGAAGAAGCTATAATGTCGAGATTCTTACTTGGCCCTCAAGCTCCCCGGATTTGTCGGCCATCGAACACCTATGAGACTTGATTTAAATGATCTTGGGATGAGATACCACAATCGGACCCACACATTATGAAATACATATTGTGTTTATTTTTTTAATAAAATTCTAGTTGTTTCATTTTTTCCTCAAATCAGTATACAGGGTTTCCTAAAAAACTCCTCACACTATAACTCCTTTATTACCGACTTCAAAAAAGGAGGAGGTTCTATGTTCGGCTGTATGTATGTTTTTTTTCCTTTTATATATGTTCACCGATTTCTCCGTTAATTGTGAACCGATTTTGAAAATTCTTGTTTTATTTGAAAGGGTATACTGCAGAGGTGGTCCCATTGTCAGCAAGTCCGGATCTGATAAGGGGCTCCCATGGAAATCGAAGGAAATTCTAAAATTTTTCCTTTTATGTATGTTCACCGATTTCTTCGTCAATTGTGGATCGATTTTGAAAATTCTTTTTTTATTTGAAAGGGTATACTCCTAAGGTAGTCCCATTGTCATCAAGTCCGGATTTGATGAGGAGATCCCATGGGAATCGGGCGAAATTTAATAATTATTATGAACTCTCTCTTTGCGTCTGGGAGTCATCATTAAAGGCACAATTGCCTTGTCCATTGCCCTAGATTATTCAGGTAGTAGAGATAGATAGATTAGGTGTTGAGAGGTGTGAGGGAATTTGATCCCCTCACCGACACTTAGACGACACCGCGGGCCTATTGTGTCATATTCAGGTAGTAATATTATTTCATCATTGTTTTAGTTTTTTTTTAAGAGTTGGCGTCTTTCATGTTCCTTTTCAATCAGCCGTTGTGTACATGTACTACCTACTGATCTGTTTGAAGTCGGTGCCAAGCCAAAAAAATAGGTAGTAGATAGATAGGCTGTCCGCTCCCGCCACATCGTAAGTGTCAACGCGCGCGCGCCGTAATGCATGAGCGTGGGTGGGGGGCTCGCGCTGAGCAAAACAACCCAGACACGTGCGGGGCAGACGTCGTTGACGGCTTGATATTGACTCTTTGATGCGTTACAACGTTGTTGATATTTTTGTATAATGACAATAGGTTACTCGACTTCAAACAGATCAGTAGGTAGCACATGTAATAATACATGTACTCAGTGCTTTTTGAAGTCGGTTTCTTTTTTTTTAATGGCTATATAAGCACTATTAGAGTGTCAGAGTTTAGATTTCGATAGTCAACTTCTTCTTTAATGGTCGCCTACATTTTTTTGTTTTACAATTATGAAGATTTATATTCGATCCATATTTAATTATTAGAAAAGTAACGAAATATTTATTACAATCATACCGAGTTTCATATAATTGTATTATCAAAAAACATCGGTTTCATCCATACCATATTGAACTGCATCAAGAATTGCATTAAATTTACTTATTTTGTAAAAAGAGTGGAATTCTGGCAAATAATGGACAATCTTCTAGAAAGGAATAGAAATATTTTAAACACAATGTTGTTCAGCGATGAGGCGACCTTTATAAGAGTAACATGCACTATTATGCCACTGAAAATCCCCACTGGATGCGGACGATTAATTATTATCAGAATCAGTATTCCTTAGTGTGGTTGCAACAGGATGGAGCTCCTGTACATTTCTATATGAATGTGAAAAGATATTTTTAGCCTTGACAGTTGTAAACTACGTTCTACCACATTTTAGACAGCCATGGTAACCTATTTTTTACACATTGAAGCTGTCACCTACCGCCTTTAAGCGGTAAAATAGTCCAAAATTTTCTTCTTTAAGAAACGCGCAAAAAAAAGATCTTTTATGATAAATATTGGTCGTATATTTTGAAAGAAGATACCGTACTTAACTGTCTTTGAATAAGTTTCTAAGATATAATAATGACCAATTTAAAGACACTCGAAGGCGCACCATCTCGTGGTATAAATAGTAAGCATCTCAGTTGCCTATTTACCTTGTTAATTTACACTGTCACTCAATCTACAAATGTTAATTTATTGCGATTATTACTCTCATAAAATACAATAATATGGCAAAATAGGTGAAGTCATTGAACTAAAAGTAAAACACGTCAAGAATAAGATAATGAAAAAGTTAAGGTAAGTCAACAAAACACTCGAACAACATAACCTCTCTCATATTTTTAGGAATTGTGCCCTATTTATGCTATTTATGCATTCCTACAACTCCCGTATCCCTTTGGGCAAAATCTGCGCCGAGTGGAAAACTTCGTCATCGGCTAAAAAGTTGTATACATTATATGTGTGGTAGGTATTTTACATCACTTAGTTTTATTAAAACACTCCGCTGCGCGTCGTGTTTCAATATTAAAACTTCGTGATGTAAAATTGAACCTACCACACTTATAATGTAATATACTATTAAATGACTGGTTGAAGATCATCCGATTTAACACCTCTAGATCTTTTCCTTCGGGGTTATGTAAAGGATAGAGTCTATCGAATTCTTACGTAAACCTAAGCCTATCTACCTCTCGGTGTCATTTCTGAAGTAATTTAATAAATTGTACAATAAACAACCATCTCCATGGCAACAAGTCCAAGGCGATCTGATCTTAATAAGCAATTTCATCAATTTGGGGGTGTTCTAGGTTTCTTGTAAAAATTATCTAAAGTACTAACATTTGCCGAGGCAATTGCCGAGGAAAAAAAAAGTTATTGTTTTGCGAAACCGTACACCCTGTATAGAAATATCCATTTAGATGACTTTCAATCAGTGTGTGTTAAAGTTTGGGTCTATAAAAAATTATGTACAGAAAAATATTCAGTTATCTTTGTTGGAATGATCTCTGCAATTTTTTTAAAAAGGACTAATTTTCTTCATAACTCAGGAACCATCTATAATAAACCTGTGGTGTCTTATATCATTTTGCACAGCATTAATTGCTCTTTTAATTTACCAACTGATATACAGGGCATTCCATTAAAAAAAAAACATAACTTTGGTATATGTATTACTAATATTAAGATTATGATTTCTAATAATTTTAAATTGTGAAGGTATCGTGTGGCTATCGGCTCTAAAAAACGCCGTTTTGATATCCTTCAAAGTAAGGGCGTAAATGATGGTCCACACACCTCTGGGACACCCGGTATATATATTATTTAATAATAATTTTCATATATTTTTTATTTGGATTTTTTTATAAATTTATAAAGAACATAACCTCAAAGCTCAAATGGCTTGTCACCACATTTTTGCTCGCCACTAGGGTAAACATTATGTATTGGTTTTTTCCAAGTAGCATGAAGAGAAACAGGCAGAAACGTATGCAACCAATAATGTATTTTGACACAACATGAAATTTATTAAAAAAATCCAAATAAAAAATATACATAATATGAAAATGTATTTTTTTAAATTAAATATATTTTTTTATAAATAATTATTTTTGGATTTTTATTTTTATATTTTATTCAGATGTTGAATATAACATTAAAAAAAAATTAAATATATCTAAGTCTAACTCCACAAACTTTAATAAGTGTAAAATTACAAATGTAATATTTAAATTTACTCCACTTGGATTTATCGACATTCTTCTGGTTTATTAAAAAAAAATTTGATTTTGTAGAATTTCTAAAATAATTTCTTCTGCTTTTTTCTCCATTAATATCGGACAAAAAATGAGGTAGTTATGACCTGCGACACCCTGTATAAATTGTTTATGAAGACCTTGTATTGCTATGTTTTCCTACATACATACATTTCAATAACCATCACTTTCACGTAGTCTTTAGGTGTCTACATGTTTAAATCATCGCACAAACTAAACATGACAAAAATGTCACAATGGCGTTAAGATTGCAGGTGTTTGAATACGAAATTTTCATTTTAGAACCTTAACTATGCAAAACTATTATTCATTTACCTCGAAGCAGTAGAGAGAGCCCTGGGTAGTGCATCTGTGTATGATCATAATAGTCTAATGAAATAGAAATCATATTGCATTTTCTCGTTTTGGTAAAATTATTTTAGTACGTATTACAGCTCGTGTAATTGGTAGAATGCGTTCCTCCATAATCCGCATACTGCTGTCCTGAATTTTATTACACGTTGTTGTGTTGTGTGCTCCACATTTAGAACAACGTCTTCTGCAATATTACTTGTGTTCCTAATGTACAAACAGTTGGCGCTTGTGCACGGAATAATAATAATTTTACATTTATGAGAAGGTCAGCTTATGCAGTTCTGATATGAACTTCTTCGTTATTGCCACTTGGCTCTATATGAACGTGAAATAAATTTATACTTTCTTCTTCTACAGCTTAATAAAGATCATTTGTCAACATTTCAAGTTGTTTTTCACTGTAACTTGTGTGCAGAACTGCTATCATTAGGACTGTGTAATCAACAAAACAAAACTGTCCGTGTGTATATTTTTAGAACTGCTGTTCTAGCTTGAGTCAGCTTCATAATAAGAACCATTGTCCTTAACGACTGCTATAGGCGTCATTAGGTGACCGCAGCGTGCTCCCTCCCTGATTTTCTTCCAACCCTGATGTATTTCTATCGCCTGCTTTACTTTACCAAGTGCTCAATGGCCCATTTCTCTCGCTCCGCTAAATGTCTAAGGATAAAGCGATAGTTTCGGCTATTACTCTAAAAAATGTCACAATACCGCCGATTTTCGTCCACTTTTCGCCAGCGACTCACTTCCTCCTTTAATGCCTGATAAATCGCATCGCGAAGGGTGCGTCATGATTGCAGCACCGTTTCCAAGAAGTGTTAACGTCTCCATCATAAGTCACCTCCAAACAGAAGTGTAAAAAACTTTCATAAAATATTCTTATATAAAACTTTACAACCCCCATAATATCAAGTTTCTTTCATCCAATCCAGCACGAGCTCACGAACTGTAATCCGTTTTGGCAGGGTGTACATAAAATCATATTTTATACCACAGTGTGAAGAAATTGATGTTTCGGAATGAAAATAATATTAGGGGAGAGTTATTGAGGAAGTCGGCGGGGTGGGCGACGAGTATTATGATTGGAAATCTGCAGTTTTCAGGCGCATCGTTGCCACCCCGGGAGGAAAAAACTTTATTATCGGGTTGATTAAAGCATATGGTGGACCGCATGATCGAAATGCAAATTGAATTTTGGCAAAGGAATTTAAGTTTAGTACTTCAGTTCAAAAGATCGCCAACATTCGTAAATTTTAGACTGGAGTTTACTCTGTAAGTGCGATTGTCTTTAAATATGCAATAGGCAAAGGGGGTAAATAAACGCATCTTTTATAACACTGAAAGTATGTATATACATTTGATTGATTTCCTTCATTGAATTGATTGATTGAACTCTGGCAACCAACAATACATGGCACAGTGCAGAGGGTTAAACGCTCGATTTTACTACCCAGCAATTTGCCAAAAATGTCTCAAGTAAACACCACTGCCGTTCTTGCTAAAATATCCCTTCAAAAATTTTACAACATCGATTCGACATCGTAGGGTTGCAGTTTTATCCCACCTTTAATATTACTTATCGAGATTGCGATAAAGGGCCCGGAAGTGTAATAATTTGTGTCGACACGATGACATCAGGGAGAATCCGAGATTGCGGCAGATAGGGTGGGCGGGGGTGGTACTTGACTCACTTACTGTGCATCCGCTGAACGAGGGTGCAACGGAGGGTTCTTACGGCCTGTTTCAAATCCTTTAATCATGTTAGTTGGAATTTACTGCTTGGATTGTGACGTTTTGATTGTATATGCATAAGGGTTTTTTTTGCTGCTTGGGTTTTTAATCTGGCTCTTGTGTTGTTGCTTTAATCTAATCTGTAAACGTCCCGGAAAATAATTATCTCAGTCCATTGAGAAGTCTTATGGTGTTGGAAACTTGGAAATTAATAAAACTTTCCGAGGAGCACTCACTAAAGATTATTTCGCTCATAATAGCAGCATGTATCTTGCATTGAAAGTTAAATTAAAATCATCGGGCCGCCTCTATGTCTGAAACGCGCCAGGTTTTCTGTTTTAAACATTAATTGAACAAATAGAGGTGGTGGAAAAACCCTCAATGGTTTTAACGACTTTGTGAATAATGTAGTTCTGTAAACTAATTAAAACTATTAGAAATTTTGAGACATGTTATGGTTCACAAAAAAAAATCTCCATTTATTACCTGGACGCCTAAAATGGCAATGGCCGAAAATTTCACGCGAAGTGACTTTCCAACACAAAATATGATACTTTGTAAGCGCATTTTACTGGGTATCAGACACCAACATGTCCTGCAAACCGTTTTATGAACACTTTGTCTGGCTCTTTCAATAAAAATTCCTGCGTAACACTTTCATACGACTCATCTTGCGATAACGACCACAAAAACTTTCTTATTTTAAATCAATTTATGGAAATTTTTCCACGAAGGTTGGGATCCAATTGTCGGACTCGAAAACGACCGCTGAAATTTTCGAAAACAATTTAAACAAATGAAGGAACTGTTATACTGAGAACAATGACTCTCCAGAACCTCAAAAATAACTTTAAAGGCGCACTTAATTTAAAACGCCATACTTGTAAATTTTAAATTCAATGCAGTGTCCAAACAATCCCCCTACAATATCTCAAGTGCAGCCAAGACGACTTTCCAGGACGAAGTTAAGTACCCCAGCCATCAAAAGTGGTAACTCGCTATAAAAAACAACCTGTCACCCCGACGAGGGTCAGACGACTCCATAAAGTTCTACATGAATATTAGATTAAGGGCGTCAAAAGAAAACTCCACCAAAGACAGGACACTGCATAATTTTTTCCTCAATGATTTACACTCTTTCTTTGAAAGCCAGCGGAAACAACGGCATAAATCAGAAATTGTGGAATTAGCTCTGCTGCGGCTCTTTCACGGACGATTTCCTGGACATATAATAAATTAGTCGGGGAGCTAAATATAAAACAAAGACAATAACGAGGCAAACCACCGCAGAATAAACACGGAGTGAAAGTTTTATTGCGGCGTTAAATGGAGGGATGAACCGTCTGTGACCAGATCGGAGTTTCCAAATAAAAGATGCCGTGTCAGGTCAACTGCTCAAAAAAGTGGGGTCTTTTTGCACGAATTTATGGCGACAAGGGAAAGATATTCTTCACGTAGCGCTTTTATACGATTACTAGATGACCCGATTATTTTATTATTTTATTTAATACTTTAATAATTTTGAAAAACAGTTTCTTAGTGAGCGCCTACGTGGAAAAATGGGTAAAATTTTATTGCAATCCAGAGATTAAAATTTTAATCTTCTCAACGGTTCCTCGTAATACAACTTTTGTTTTATTAAAATCGCAGCACAAATTCTAAGTGCTGCATATTTTCGAAGTGAAAGCGTTTGATAAATCAGTAGCGGGTACACGTTTGAGTGCGAAAACTTTGTTAATTTTTATCTCAAACTGAGGAGTTCTAAAATATGTGTATCCATTTCCATAACTCCCAGTATATCCAATAGGGTTTGGTTGACGTCTTGAGGATCCAGTTTCCTCGCCCATAGATTGTTTGACACATCCGCATTCGAATTTCTGCAGGAATTTAATAAAGGAACAGACGGGGGTGTTTGACGAATTTGCCGAAAATGGCTCATTCGTAAGCACTTTTACGATAATTGCAATTTAGGTCTCGTTACTTGATTATTTGTATTGAGGGGAGAATCCATTATCGGACTCCTTGATTAAGAAATAAATCATCACCTACCAGGGGCAGCATTCCTCCAGTAACTTGATCACTTCACTTAAATTAAAATGCAGCATTAAAATGCATACTGCATTTACACAGCTTGACGGTTAGCGCCTCGTAGAGAAACTTATTATTATTGATGACCCGGTCAAAAAAAAGGTGTCTGAAAATTCATTAGGCACGCTCTTCGAGGGAGTGACCAAGCGCGACCCGTCCTTGCATAATTCAATTTTAATTTTAATTTAATGAGCTGTCCCCAGGCATCCAATTACTGAAATATCATATTTTATGAAGTCGTAAAGTTTATAGTAAATCTCTTTTATTATAGCGACATGAACTGGGACTGGATCTATTTTCCAGACAAATTACTATTGCTCGACCAATAAAATTAACATGCTATAAACTATGCCGGCAGCACACAGAACAGCTAGTGTTGGAAAGACGCTGTAATTAAGTAATTTTGCAACAAATTGTAATTGGTCTAGTTTCTATTAGTGTACCCAATGAATGTAACGAAATTAAATGGGGATGAAAAACGACGAATTGGTAATTATAGTGGCTAGATACTAGTATCTAGTACTAAAGGGTGTTTATAAATTATTTACACATCCAATGAACTCCATCAGTAAACAATCATCTAAATAGTTGCAGCAACAGCAAAAACGATATTATTTTAAATTAAAATTTAAATATATCTAAGTCGAACTCCACAAAATTTAATAAGTGTAAAATTACAAATGGAACATGTTTCGGCAGAACACTACTGCCATCATCAGCCCTTAAAGAATATAAAAAATTATGACATTGACGAAATTGAATTAAATTAAATTAGAAAAAATTAATTCAAAATTACGTCAACGTCATATATTTTTTTTATATTCTTTAAGGGCTGATGATGACAGTAGTGTTCTGTCGAAACATGTTCCATTTGTAATTTTACACATATTAAAGTTTGTGGAGAGATATGTATTTAAATTTTATTTTAAATTTACTCCACTTGGATTTATCGACATTCTTCTGGTTTATAGATATTATTTCAACCTGGTATAGTAGTTACGTATAAATAAATTTTCTATTGCCCTCTTTGTGTACTTTAGTTCATTGTCCCATTGTTCTAGTATGCATGATTCTCCCATTCCGTTTACTATAAATATAAAAATACATCCACAAAACGTCATACAATGCGGACAATACACAACTACCCATCAACTTTAATTCAGTCTTCAAATTTTGAAAATACATTTACGTATTGTCCCATTTGATATCCAAAACTATAAAGTGTACAGTTAAATTTACAACCGTAATCTCTATAAACTAGAATAGTTTATATTTTATTTATCTTTAATAAAACATGAAATTATTACTATTGAGCGAGCTCTCTAATAATACATTTATCAGACCATCACAATAAAATTATTAACTTTTTACTAAAAATATTTTTCCAAGCAGTTACTGCGACAAAAGAACGGAATTACCTTCGAGATTAGCCTCGGATTGATCCATGCCGTTTTGACATCGTTATCCAGTAGCTTATAGGAGGCCTTTGTGATAAGCTTAGGAATGTCTGGTCCAACTGACGAGGGATGGAGCTTCATGTTCGGATCTTTCGAATGCACGGATCTGAAATGATAAATCAAATTTACAAAGAAACCATTTTGTTGTCATGTCACTGTTATCACAATTAAATTTGCCCAATTATGTCACGCGCTTGATTTATCGCCGCTCAAAGATCTCTTGCAGCCCTCGTCATCGAAATGTCTTTAAGGAAAGCGCTTGCTGCAGTGACAGAGCGGTCATAAATTGCGACGCGATTAACACTGTTATTTTTACATTAGGGCTCAATAGGCATAGTGGAATATTAACACAGACTAGAGACTAGAGAGAGTAAAATAACAAAAAGTAATTTTAGATGAAAGAAAAAAAATTGTATATCTTCTTCAGGGTTTTAAAGTAAGTAGAACCCTGGCTGTTTTGATAGCAGCAGTGTCATGTGATGTATTTAGCTAAAACAATATTAATATGCTCTGGAGACTTCTTTCTTTCACACTAAATTCGACATGTTCAGCACTATTTCTATCAGTGTAATTTTCCAAAAGATATTAATATTTAACAAATTTAAATTTTAGTCTTCAAAAAAATTTATTTATTGGTTATAAAGCCAGTTACTCTATTTAAACTGGCATCCGAAATTCTCAAATCGGATAAGCCGTTTAGTCGCTAGTTTAAAACAAATGTTTACAATGGGGCTGCCAGCGCTGCCTGACGACTTCTAAACGAGAATATTTGCGTGAGGTTCGACCTATACTATGGTACAATACATTTATTTTTAGTAAAATATCGTGATGCTCACTTAAAAAAAAACACTTTTCCCACTTTTTAGACTATTTAGTTACAAATGGTTGTCAAAATTAATTGTAAAATGTCATGATGTTAACGGCATACAAATTCTAGCTAAATAGTGTTAATGGTTATAGTAAGAGGACCCATTAATTCACACTGAACCGGAGCTAATAATGTATTTAACAATGCAATAATAGCACAATAGATGTAACTATCCTGGAATCTCTAGAAATCTCAACCTCCTACCAGATTTGTCGCTAATTTAATTTCGGTATTACAAATTACCTTTTCGCCTTTACATTCTACGGGTGATATTTCTCCCTAATACAAGATTAAATGCCTAATGTTGCTTTTTCTTGACATCTGTGTGAACCCACCTTTATGACTCTTGATGAGAAAAATATGGCGGTACAATTAACCAAATAATAATTTAATGCTTTTTTTTTAGTTTATTGTGTAATATTGAATTCGGCAATTTACAATGTAATTGTAATAAATAATAATAAAATAATTGTAATAAAAATTAATAAAACATTACCCAAGAATAATTAAGTTGTATCACAAAATGGTTACATAATAAGAAAAGCGATCGATCAAAATTCCACTTAAAAATATTTATGACAAATCAAACTTAGTGGTTCGAACGACGTGATTAGCATTTTGTTGAGAAAGGCCGTCCAAAAGCCCTCACACTGAAGTGCTCTTAAGGGAAACAGATCTTTTGTAGATAACTATAAAACTAGTCATGGTTATTCACACCAGTCGTTGAAGTCCAGTTAATAAGGAATACTTTATAAAGAATTCTGTATCTAAGTAGGAGAATCTACTGTACTTGACTATAATAAATAGATAATTAATTAACAACAAAGTACTCTTCTTGTTATTCTAATAACATTCGTAAATTTAGTGTAAATGCCTATCGAAGGTCATACATATCTCTCGAAATGTTGGTTAAATATTCCTCGGGCTCTTGATATCAATGTTGACAATTAAAATCTCCAATTTCTTAACTAAACTTCAGTTTGGCATTATGTTGACATTTAGCAACTTTTCCACTTTTTGTATTCGTGGGGTAATAATTAAACATTCTATAAAACACTACAGTTCTGAAAAATATGGAAAAACAGAATTATTAAACCAAAATACGAAATTAGATTGTAAAAACCTGCTTATTAAAAAATTAGCAACACCGGTCCGTTTAGCAATTTTTATTTTTACTCAGTTATTTTTCGGTTTCTTTTTTAAAAAAGCTAATTATTTTGCAATTTTAAGTGATGGGTAGGGGAGGCGGAAATATTATCGAATTACAAAATATCAAATAGAAAATATTGAACACATAATCGAATCGTATCGAAAAACAAAATGTCGCAGGTAAAAATTGAAATAGATCATTGAAATTGGTCGCGCTACTCCAAGAAGGTCACATTTCAATGTACGTCAAACTCGAAATGTGTACAGAGCAGATTAAGTGAAAATTTGTTTTTTCGTGGATCACTGAAATTGGTGCCTCGCGCTTCACGCTCGACTCCTGAAAGGAGCATACTCCAAGAAGGTCATATTTCCCTGTACATGAAACTCGAAATGTGGACAGGGCAGGTTAAGTGAAAATTTGTTTTTCCGTGGATAATTCAAATTGTGTATCTGTATGTGTGATATTTTATTGTTCAATATTTTGAAGTTTCGATGATTTGTTTTTCGATATTTTGTACTTTCGACAAATTGTATTCCATATTTTGTATCCGATAATATTTCCGCCTGCCTCGGTCCACAAATATTGACGAAGAAATCGGTGAACATACATCAAAGGATGAATTTGAAAATTTCCCTCAATTTCCCTGAGATCCCTCATCAGATCCGGACTTGGTGACAAAATGGGACTACCTCAGGAGTAAACCCTTTCAAAAATAATAGTTATTTACGTATAGAGGGCTGAAAGAAAAAGTTTACGTTTAAGTTTAGAGGGAGTAAACGGTCTTTTGGCCAGAGGTACTGTTACAATTTGATTTTGCCGCGCATTCACCATCGAAGATTTAGGAACGATCAGCGTTTAGAGATAACCGGCACTCACAAAAAAGCACGAATAATTTCTTGCATACCACGCGACGAACTTGCTACCTTATTTTCGATCGACATCTGAACGAAGTAACATCTCCGTCGTAATTTTGTCCTAAACAAGGAGTAAGATTTAGGGAATAGCGTCAAGTACGGATCAAACGATTGAGCATTAGCGGATATATCGATTAGGTGTTGATTCGGAGGAAAAAGAGAAAAAAACTACTTTATCGAGTGCAGACTTTGACTATTCTCCCTCAATCAAATAGGCAGATCCACCAGCATTCACTGAGTTGCTGAGTATTTTCCACACGTGACTTTCCTGGACTGACGTAATCCACACGTGTACTCAGCATATCCATAAGGTTATCTCCCAGGATCGCAAAAAAGGTATTTGTAAGGACACGTCAGCTCCAAAGCGGGCCTTTTCATTACGGGCCTTTTCTTTACAGGCTCTTACTTTACGGGTGTAATGTTCCATTTTTAGCCTCGACAGTTGTAAATTACGTTCTACCACATTTTAGACAGCCATGATAACCCATTTTTTTACCGCCTTTAAGCGGTAAAATAGTCCAAAATTTTTTTCTTTAAGAAACGCGAAAAAAAAGATACTTTATGATAAATATTGGTCGTATATTTTGAAAGAATATACCGCACTTAACTGTCTTTGAATAAATTTGTAAGATATAATAATGACCAATTTAAAGACATTCTCAAAGGCGCACCATCTCGTGCTATAAATAGTAAGCATCTCAGTTGCCTATTTACCGTATTTAAAATGTCAGTATCAATCTAAAAATGTTAATTTACTGGGATTATTACTCTCATAGAATACAATAATAGGGCAAAATCGGTGAAGTCATTGAACTAAATGTACAACACGTCAACAATAAGATAATGAAAGAGTTAAGGTAAGTCAACAAAATACTCCAAAAACATAACCTCCCTCATATTTTTAGGAATTGCGCCCTATGTGCTATTTATGCATTAATACAACTCCCGCATCCTTTTGGGCAAAATCCGCGCCCGTCACACTATCCTGCACTTATCTTTATGTCAATAATGTGAATTTAACTTCGGTGCAACGATAATTTTTGTAAAATGAGGGCGCCGAGTGGAAAGCCTCGTCATCATTACATTATGTTTGTGGTAGGTATTTTACATCACTCAGTTTTATTAAAACACTCCGCTTCGCGTCGCGTTTCCATATTAATAAAACTTCGTGATGTAAAATTGAAGGTAGCACACTTATAATATAATTTACTATTTCAATCATGGTGACCAAAATATACAAATATAAATGCTGCAGTAGTGCGTACAAGTAATTTTCAAAATCGGCCCACAATTGACGAAGAATTCGGTAATAGTATATTTCCGAATTTGCATATTAATTCCATTTTTTAACAAATAAAATCAATTTTGGTAATTTAGGAAATCTTGTTAAATTTTGATTTTTCTGTACCTGGCGTATACTTGAGATGACTTACATGGAACCTTAACCACAAAATCACACAAACATTTCGTTCAGTGTAAGGTTCAGTGTGTCTAACCAATGGAAACAAAAACTCTAGATTTTGGGTGCGTTAATGGAATATTAACGCACTCAAAATGAGTGCGTTAATAGCTTTGTTACAACAGCAAATTAGGAAAACATACATAAAAGGAAAAAATTGAGGATTTCCCTCGATTTCCAAAAAAAGAATTTGCAAAATCGGTCCACAATTGACGAAGAAATCGATGAACATACAGAAAAAAAAATACATACCTAGAGGTAAATAATTACGTGTCAGTCAACTTTTGTATTTTGGATGGAATATATAGGCTGTTATCGATATATATCGGGTGTCCCAACTAAATATGTACCCCCCAACCATTCCAATTTCGAAAGACTCAGAAAAAAACGCTCGAACAGGTCAATTTTGTTATCAAGGGGGACCTGATTGTACCAAACTTTCAAGTCTTAGATCTCACCCCTTGAGCCAGGGGAGCCACGCCCTTAAAAAAATAAATGGCATGGGGGGTCATGTGATACATCATTTTAAAGCTGATTCAATTCTCACTTGAATTATTAACGTAAGCTTTTAAAAAAATAACATTTTTTTTAGACAGTTGCAAAATCTCATTATAAGAGTGACTGCTAATTGCTACAGGGTGAATCAAAAATAGGTGACCGAAATTTGACAAGGTAGAAATGTCATAAAACCATTTTCATAACAGGATTTTCATGTCAAATGTTGTATGGCTTGTTTGAGATAAATATGGGGACAAAAAAATTAAAACATTTAGTGGGAGTACTTTAGTACGGACTAAAGTAGTTATTAATGATATGAGTTGTAGATGAACATGTGCAATGTTAAAATATGAGCCAGACAGTCAATCGAGTATGTTAATTACACAAGTTTCTTTACGATGTAATGTCGATATTTATTCGTTAAATTTTACTATAAAAATATTTATTTTTACAAAAAGGTCAACAAATGAGATATCCAAGCACAAATGTGCCATTTGCATAATCCCAGCATTGAGATTTTTAGTCGAACCTGCAATGACTTACTCAACGCTCAGTACATATTAGCTCAGGTAAAATTGACAACAAAAAAATACTTTAATTAATCTCTCATGTTATTTGCCTTGAAATCCGGTATCATTAAAACGCCCGTAATGAAGCTACAGGCAGTCTGCTAACCATAATAAGGTCGTAAGAATACGGTCGTAAATGAACCATTTTTAAATACCTGCTTTTAAATACATTGTGTACATTCTGTCGCATAGAAACGTATTTCTTTAGTGTATACGAGGGCAGCACTGAAAATTTTTAGAAAATCAAACAAAGTTTAGTTTTAAAAAATTTCCCCTTTTTGCATTCGATGAAGCCAGTCCTTATAAGTGATTAAAACTGATTCCACACATTTTATCTTTAATTTTTTGAAACAAAAAGAGATCACAAGGTGCTAGGTCTGGGCGATATGGTCGAAGGTCCATAGTGCTGACTTTTAGGGCATCCAAATACTCAATTGTTAAAATTATTATTTGCATTTGAGTGTTTTTTATGATCTTCAAAAATTTGAGGTAAATAGACATTTTGTAGTGCTGTAGTAGCAATATGGCGCGTTTTAGAAAAAAGAACTAGCAATCATTTTCTAATAGTCAAATTCATTTTTGGGTGAACACAAAATATGAAAATAAAAATGGCAATAAACTCGCAAAACATTAAAAAGTAGCTGTAAAATAATACCAAATTATTTGTTTTTAGAAACAAGGCCTTCTGGATATGTTCAGTGTTGCCCTCGTATCCAGTCAGAAATCGTAAAGATAAAACTCTGTACTTTACTTCTCAATCCGAAGTGAGAAAAAAACGGCCTTTGTCGCCACGTCGTCGTTCCAAACCACTTTACATCTGCCCCTCTTGAAATTTAATTTTTTAGAACCGCCATAAAAACTTTCATTGACCTCGAGACCCCTATCAACACTTATTTCATTAATTTCTCACATCGCGACCCCCCTTTTCGCCGTCTTAATTGCATTAAAGTGCCTAGATTTAATGGGAAGCAAAACCACCTTGCACTTTTCTTTCAGCTGTCGCTCTTTCCTGCGGCAACCAGCCGATATTTTTTCAATTACCGTCTCATCCACGCTTCATTAAACCTAATAAGTCAAACCTTTGAAAAGGCAAAGTCGGAGTGCTTGCTGTTATAGATTCCATTCATACTAAGTTAATCGATTACAACGCCTAGAGGGTTGCATATGCCAGAGGGTGAAGGACTTATGCTAAGCCGGAGGGGGCTAAAGATCGCAATGATTTATTGCGAGGGAACGTATTCTTCGAACGTGACTTAAATTTTAAAATATCTTATTGTTTTTTCCAGCATCGAGGGGAGGGTAACTCGATGTGGAGATATTAATGGAGATGCAAGATGTCGCAGCGGAAACCAAATTCAAAGAATCAAAGTCTTCGAGCTGGAAGGCCATAGTGCTGCCATCTAACGGAACGTGGTCGCAGTTGGCAAGAAGAGCTTTCAGGCGTCGCGACGCTTCGGTTACTAGTTGCGCAAGCTCGGTAACAGAGGTCGCCTCTTGTAACTCGCAGCCGGACGATGGATGTTGAGAATTTATTTACAACATTGCAGATTATGCACGTCGTTCCTTTGATAATTTTTTCCTGCGCAGTATCTGGTTTTATGAAAGCTACAAACTGCATACTTTCTTGTCAGCCAATTAATAATTTTCTCATTAAAACAAAGCGGAAATAAGCCGGATTGCATGTGCAATAAACTTCGGAGTTCTCCTATTACATCTGGATTTACTGCTCTTGTCAGATCGTAACGTAACGTGCATTTAATGCAACAGTACTCGCTTAACCCCGCTCTATAAATAGAAAAGGTTGAATGTATCAGAGCTAATGCTTGATGTATGAGGTGCAGGCGTACACAAGATAATCAAACTTTCGGAAGATGCATGTTTGTAAACAGGATCAAAGACAAGTTAAACATAACCCGAGGTGGAGGTACGCGTTTACCTCAAAATTCAAACCACCCATCTGCATTTAAAGAGGGGCCTGTATAAAGTTGGAAGCAACTTCGGCGGCATAGAAATCCGAGGAAATATGGTGATTGCGATGAATTTCCGGCAATAAAGACACAAGTTCATTTGCGCACTTAGGGGGATTAGACAAATAATGGGAGAGATCTTTAATAGATTTTATAGTTTATAGGCTTAACGTGTGTATAAATAGCTAAAAGTTTATTATAGGAACTCTACCAAATTCAGTCCACATGTATCGTACCAACATTAACGATTTTCCTGAATCGTTTTCAGGGGCACGGAAACATCCAAGTAAATCAAGAAAGAATAGCCTGTTTCAATTCGGAGGATTTGTCGATATATACAGGGTGTTATGAAAGTCCTAGCAGAAAATTTAACCACAAGTAGAACTCGTCAAAATAAACATTTTTTTTTATTTATCATTTTTTTCGCAGACGCTCCCTTACGGAGTTAAAATTAAGACTAGTTTGACCCCTAAAACCAATACCCGCCTATGGATCGACGTTCATTCATTATCATAAAGGCACAAAAACATTACCCGATAAACGAATCGAAATAAAACTGTTTAAATGGAAACATGTACTCACGTACCACAATATGCATAATATTGAAGTTGTAGCAGCATGTAATAGTAAACTCTCTAACTTTGATCAGGGATAAATGTTGACACACCGACAGTTCGAATACACCTCGAAGCACATACCAATATATAAATCTTTATTTGCCCTACGGGCTTTCTGATTCCTATACATATACAAGTAAACTTAACAATTATAATAATAAAAAAAAATCTCTATTTCTTCTCCCCTACCATTTCCTCTTCTCTATTCTCCCTTCTCTTCCATACCTCTTTCATCCATTTAATTTCTCTTCCATCTACATTCAGTATTTCCTCTCTCTTTGTTTCATCTCACTGCACTCGTTCCACATATGCTCAATCGTCTCCCTTTCCTCATAGCACATTCTACACATTCTTCCTCCATCTTCTGCCCAATACCTATTTTCCCTCTCTTCATTTCCGCACCTAAACCTCGCCATCATCTTTCTTTCTTTCTCGCTCTCCCTCCCCAAATACTTCGATACTTTCTCGATCATGCATCTTCCGTACTTCCCGTTGTATCTGGATTCTCTAATTCTTTCTCTCCTCTCTTGTCTATCCGTATCCTTATCTCTTTCACTTAGTTCTACATTCATCCACACGCCTCTGTCTCTCAGTCTCTCTATTTCTTTGCTTGCATACCCATTCCTCCTGTAGTAAATCCCCCTATCATTCTCCTCTGAATTCTTCTTTTTTTCTCTGCAGCACTCCATTCTTTCCTCTCTTCCATCCTGTCTTTGAACTTGACCGCTCTTTTTCCCGCTTTCACTCTCAACCTATTCCTCTTGCATTCTTCTCTCACTATGTACCCTAGCGTTTCTCTCTCCACCCCTAGCACCCACCTCAGATATTTCTCTTGCACCCTCTCTATCTCCTCTTGTTCTTTCCATCCCGAGACCTCTGCTCCGTACAACAACACGCTTTCAATAAGACTTTCAAACATCATCATTCTCCTCTTAAAATCGCCTCCCCACCTTCTCTCTCCTATTCTCCATAGACATCCTATCACCTTGTTCGCTTTTCTTGCCAGTTCTCTAATATGTGCCTTATCTGTGGCTCTTTCATTGAACACATACCCCAAGTATTTGAATTCTTTTACTTGTTCTATTACTTCTCCCTCCCACCTCCAATCACTCTCTTCGTTCTTCCTCTTTCTCTTATTGAACACCAGCATTTTTGTTTTCTCTACATTCACTTCTAGTCTTTTCTTCTTCACATATTTTCCTAAACTCTTAGACTCCACACTTTTTTTCTACCTACCACACACTCCCTGCTTGTGCTTTCTCTAACATTCCGTCCATATCTGCCACATACATCGTGAACAACAAGGGGCTGAGCGGGCAACCTTGCCTCACTCCCTTTGTTGTCACAAACCATTCACTTTCCCTCTCCCCTACCTTCACTTTATTTTTTGTCTTCTCATTTATCTCCTCCACCTTTCTTACCAGCCATTCATTTACCCCTTTCTCCCTCAGGCACTCAAACATCCTCTCTCTGTCCACCTTGTCAAAAGCCGCCTTGAAGTCTACGAATAATGCATACACCCTCCCCCCTTTCTTCTTTAACTCGCTCTTCGTCAAATGGTCCAGGATGTATACATTATCCATAGTTCCCCTCCACTCTCTAAATCCTGCTTGGCTGTCTTTTTCTTTATTTTTCTCCCCTTTTTTGTAAATAGGGTAAATTACCCCCTCTCTCCACCCTACCGGGAATCCTTCTCCTCTCCACACCCCATTCATTACCTCCACCAGCCTCTCTAGCACTCTTCTCGTCCCATACATCCACGACTCATTCTGTATTCTATCCCTCCCTGGTGCCTTCCCTTTCCTCAGTTTCTTCACATGCCTCTCCACCTCTTCCATTGTAATTTCTTCTCCTTCAGGTTCTACTCGGTTTCTCTTCGTCTCTATTTCCGTTTTCTTTTTTTCCTTTTCTCCCTCCAGCAGCCTCATGAAGTACTCCTCCCACTCATTCATCGTTATCTCCTCGCTACCATTTTCTTTTTTCTTTCTCTCTCTATTAATACAGTTCCATACTTCCTTCTCTGTTCTTATTGCTTTTATCTCTTCCTCCTCTCTCTCTTTCTTCTGCCTCTTCTTCTCCCTGCATGTCTCTCTGTATCTTCTTTTCGCTTGTAAAAAGCCACTTCTGTTCCCTTTAGTCTTTCTCCACTTTCTTAGTTCTTTTATTGCTTCCTTTTTAAGTTGCTCACATTCTTTGTCCCACCATTTATTCTTTCTTTTTGTTCCTCCACCTCTTACTGTTATTTCTCTTTTTGTCGCTGCTTTTTCCAATATTTCTACCAATTCTTTCTCCATTTTCCCTACTTCTTGTTCTTTAAATCTTGATTTTTCCAGTCTTCTCTTATACTCTTCCACACCTTGCTCGTCCCATACTTTAATTATCACCTTCCGCATTTCCTCTATTTTTTTTTTTCTCCTCCTCCCTTCTCTCTCCCCCTTCCTATACTTATCTCTATAGGCAGATGGTCTGACTCTACTCTTTCCCCTATTCTGAATTCTTCGACTTCCGATTCGACTTCGATTCCGTAGTCTATCAACGTCTCTCCTCTACCGCCTATGTAGGTCCACTCTCCTTCTTCGTTCCCTTGTTTATTTCCATTCAGCACTTCCCATCCTTTTTCTTCTATCCATTCCATCAACTTCTTCCCTTCCGCGTTTTATTTCTTGTCTTTGGATTTTCTTTTTCCCTCTCCTCTCTCTTCTTCCCAATCCCTGGCTCCTTTCCCCAATTCTCCCGTTAAAATCCCCTCCCAGAAGCAGACATTCTTCCCTGTTGTCTTTTAATGTTTCTTCTATCTTGCTTATTGTTGCTTTCATCTCTTTGCTGTACACTGTCACTATTTTCCACCATTTACTGTCTATTTTAACGTTTCTCACCATGTCACCTTCATCTTCTCCCTTCTATTTAGTATTCTCTTTAATTCCTTTTTTTACCCCTGTTATTATTCCCCCTGCTGCTCTTCCTTTTTTCTTTCCCCTTCTCGCCCCTTGCCATTCCCACTTGAACTCCTTTGGTAACAGTTTTTCTATTTTTTCCCAGCTTTCTGACCATGTTTCTGTTAATCCAACAATATCGAACTCCTTCACATAGTCCCAAAAATCTTCTTCTTTTTTCCCTAGTCCCGCTACATTCCAAAATAGTGCCCTCACCCCTGTTTTTCTCGTTACCTTCTTTGATGTCCCCCTTCCTTCCTTAGTTTCCCTCCTACTTCCTTCTTTGTTTCTCTTTTTCCGTTTCATTGTCCGTTTTACTTTGCCGTTGTCCCCCTCTTTCCCTCCTCCCCTTCTTCTTCTTATAGGAAGACCTCTAGTCTCTATTTCTTTTCATTCCATCTCCATTGCTCCCCGTCCACTATTAATTTCCTGTATCCCACCCTTACTTCTTTCCCTTCTTCCCTTTTTTCCTTCGCCATACTTCTTAGTTTCTTCTGTACATCTCTTTCCTTCTTTGTGAGGTCGTTGTCTATGTATATCCCCCTTGTTTCCCTCTTCTCCCTCAATTTTTCTTTGTGCTTCATTATTCTTTCCTTCTCACCCCATCCCTCCACCTCCACCAATACTTGATCCTTGTTAATCATGTAACAATCTTTTACTTTACTATCCTCTACATTTTCCTTCAAAAACTTCTCTACATCCTCTTTTTTTACATGACTTTTTCTTTCCCCGTCCCATCCTGTTATCACAATGTTGTTCTTCCTCTTTCTTCTCTCTTCGATTTCCATATTCTCTTCCAGCTTTTCCACTCTCTCCTTCCCATTTCTTCTCCTTCTCTTTAAATTTTTCTTTCTGCCTCTCTATCTCTCTCTTGAGTCTCTTGTTTTCTCGTCTCGAAGCATATCTTCAAATACTTAAAAAAATCAGGTTCGATTTCCAAAACGCGTTTATATCTGGGAGGTCCGAAATCATAATAAAATAATCAGCGAATCGAGCACACAATCATAACAATACATAGCAGCGCGACACTTAACTGATGACTAAAATACTATCAACGACAAATTTGTTGTCCCAAAAAACTTAGAAGGTGATTATCGTTCGGCAAAAACGTTTCGACGCGTTCAAGTTCAAGTCGGAATAGGCGGAGGGTGAAATAAGGGGTGGGTCAAAAAAATGTTCAAAAAATTGCGGTTTTCAGCAAAGTGGTACATAGAATTTTTATTTTATTTTGACGAGTTCTACCTGTGGTTCAATTTTCTGCTAGGTAACACCCTGTATAGTTGGATTTTAGGAACATCCGTGAATTTTACAGTAACACCGGACATTACACAGTTTATAATAAGTTGGCATAGATTCAACTCACGAGAAACTGGGCCAGCTCATTTTATTTCTCAGATATTAGACGATTATTTCCAATAGAAAAAAAAAATTGAGTAACTTAGGACTTCAGACTCTCACGAAGGTGGGATGAATAATATCCGGCCTGAGAAGGAATGAAACAAAAAAAAATTATATATAGTCTCTTTACAAATTGATGCTCTTGGTCCAGCGATATTCAAGGGCTTTTATGCCGTTCCTATAAGCCGATTCTTCGAGCTCTTCAAAATCTGCGTTTGTATCCACACTTGACCCATATTTTTCCCACCGTGAATTTTTCTAACTTTGGAAATAAACTAAAGTCGACGGGGCCAAATCTGGGGAGTAATTGGGTGAAACTCACTTCATGAATTTTCGCCATTGCAACAAGAGACTTGTGACTTGTGTTTTTTGTTAATCCAGGCCTTTGCTTGCACCTGTTTTTTTTTCGACTCGGCGATATCGGAGAATTTGGGAAACAAGAAAAGTGAGAATGTGTTGAGAAATATTTGCAGCGGCCGTCGCGTCGGCCAGTTGAGAAACCCAAAGGGTCGTAAAACCTTTACCTGACTGGCCGCGCTTACGCCCGCAAATTAGTCGAAAACGAACTCTCAATCGAACAACAAGTCAAAATCGAAATCTCATTTAGACAACAACTCACTATTCAACAGCCGCAAGGGCATAATTCAATCTAAAACCAAGACACGGTTCCTTTATTCAAATTCAGTACAAAACCAATCAATGTTTCAATGTTTCAATGCAAATCTAAAACACAGTCCTTCGAGCAAGACAACAATTCTACATCTAAATCGACTCGACCTTCCGACCCTCATCAGCACCTGAGAATTTGGGAATCTGAGAAACAATTTGGAAAATTGTAAACAAATTAAAAAATTGAGAATTTAGATCGGGAAAATTGAGACAATTTGAATCTGAAAAAATGAGAAATTGAGAAACTGAAAAAATCTAAAAATTTAGTACCTACTTGAAAATTGATAAATTAAGAATACTAGTGATCGCCCGTCACTCGAAATTCGAGTGGTATCTATTGAATTGGTAATCAAATCAATGTAAAAATTTAAAAAAAGTGAATACTTACGTAAATAGTGTTGAAAAAAGACTGGTTACCATATTTCAAATTACAATTTTTAATTTGCCTTGTCTGAATAATTAAAAACAATTAAGACAAAATAATTTCTTTATATGTATACAATGTTTTGCCTAAACACTTGTTCATTGTGCGGTATAAGATGCTCCTGATTGAATTGTTCACTAATGTAGAAACGGAGACCATCGAATGTACGAAACAGAAGACATTACTACCAGTATTGTGTTGAAAAACCTCTTGAAGTATATGATCAATAACGGCACGTTGTACATTATTAGCCGTTTAATACATTAGATTAAACAATAAATCTTCCGCTTCTCGATTGATTTGTTGAGAAAGTCGCAGGTCAGTTAAATAAAAATATTGTGGAATTGGTAAACCAATTTTTCGGCAAGAAAAATTATGCGATAAAAGAATTGTATTTTGCACAGTTTCATTCGTCCTCTATTTCACACTCTTTCACACCCTGCACACGAACATCCATCCAGAGGTATAAATGTCTTAATAAGCATGTCTTAAGTTCCCTACACAACTAAGGGGCTAAGATACCTATATTTAGCTACAGTTGTCCAACTTCTCACTTAAAACGATTCACGCTCATTTAAATCGATGACTGTAATGGGCCAGCTTTTCCCCTAAAATGCTTTGCAAATAATTAATGAACCTGTGAAATTTTTGAAAATGGAAAGTAATCTTCACATAGAACTTTTCAATGTCTTTCATTTAAAAAAACAATTATCAAAATCGGTGCAGTACAGACTGTTTAATTTGGTTCAAATTGATTCATGTTCAACGATTAAATATACACCCAAGAAATTGGTAATCTCGGAACATGAAATTCTAAAAAATAAAAAAAAATGAGAACTTATAAGAATCTGAGAGGATCTACCAAATAAAAAAACTGAGAAATTGAATATTTCAGAAGCTGATTTGGATAATATGTAATTTGAGATTGGGGAATGAAACTAAATCTGAACCTGAGACTCTGAGAAACTGAAAATCTAAGAAACTGAGAAACTGAAGAATTAAAAATTAAAATTAAAATCGGGAATACTGAGAACTGTCAAGATGAGACACTTAGAAACTGATAATCTGAACATACCAGAAACTGAGAAACCACTAAACTGTAAGAATGAGAGAATGAGACCCTCAGAAATTAGAAAATTGAGAAACAGAACCAGAGAAACCCACAAATTTATAATTAACTTTTAAAAAAAAAGGAAACCGACTTCAAAAAAACCAAAGTAACTAAAACTAAAAAGTAAAAAATAAAAATTTCCAATTTCAGAGTTATTTGTTGTTCCGGTTAATGTAATTATTTATTTTTCCGTTTAATGAAATTCAGAAATTATTGTTGATTATCTAATTATTAATTGTTTTATAATTTTTAAGTTGACCACCATTGACCTTTAGATCATTGGTTTTATCGACAAAACAATTTCATGTATCCCATTATAAGCTTTCGGCTTATACATATGTATAAGTAATTCGGAGTCGATTAAATGAAACAAAAAGTAGTTATCTATATATCAAGACATATCAAGTTTTTTCATTACGAATGTGTGTTTAGTTGCCGAGATGATGGGTGAAATGCCCTTACTTACTTGCTATTATAGGAGTAATAAAAAGCAAAAAATAAATACTTACATTGAAAACTTACCTTACAAAAAATCAATATTTTTTTTCTATTTATTGTTTATATACAAGATTAAAGGTTAAACTATGTCTGGTTAAAGTATATTTATTTTTATTATATAGTGAAAACACAAATAAACACAAAAAAAAATAAATCAACAAAAAATAAAAAGCTATAATTTATTTGAATTTTGAATGAATACGATCTAAGCCTAGATTACTTTTCATTTTCAAAAATTTCACAGGTTCATCAATTATTATTTGCATTTTCTTTTCGGCGCACACCAGCCTATTACCTACAGTCACCGACTTGAACGGGTGTGAGCCTTTTTGAGTAAGAAGCTGCCGAACTACACAACCAGCTTGACAAGGTTTGGTTGCGCGGTAGATCTTGTTCAGAGTGGAGGACACAGCTCACTTTGTAGAATATTCGTGTATGTGCATCGCTAAGGCGGTACTGCGCCGCACAGTAATAAATTATCATAATTGTTACCAAAACAAGATTTCCAACTTTATGGCAAATTCACAGAAAATTCTTCAGCTTCGTGTAAACTGTTTGCGGAAAATTAAAAATTACCGTAAACAAAATGGGACAATTGTCTCCATGGATGGAAGTTATATTCATTCGTCCCACACATGAAAAAAGCGACAAAACCGATAAATGTGGGAGGAGTGACGAATTGAAACTGTTCACTGTGCATTGAATTTGATTTACTTTTTTCGTTGAACATTACTTTTGATTTTTGGAAATGCGTGAGCACCTTGCACTGACCATGTTGCAGATATTATTTAGTTTGCTTTGACGGTTCTTGGAGAACGTTAGGGTGTCAGAAAACATCGACTTTTTTTTTCGTTTTTGTTCGATTTCTTTGTAACGTTGGATTATTCAGAAATGTTTTGTAATTTTGGTTATGAACTCCCAACAGGGACCCAAATAAAGATCCGAAAAGTTTCCACCCTTCCGGGGGGAACTTTAGCCCTTTCGCCCAAAAAAGCGCCCCCGAGTGTGACCTCACGCAGCTTTTTCCCATTTTTCTCCTAAACGGTAATTCCAACGAGAAAATGTTATAGGACTTATTATATTCTCCATTAAATTATGTATAAAATTTACCCACCACTTATAAATGACATTGGAAAATGAATATAGTTTTCAGCGCGAAGGTAAAAATTAGTCCACCCCCGTATTTTGGGGCGATTATCTCGAAAACCATTAGTGAGAGCAAAAGATGTATAGAAACAGAATTGTAGAGCAGTTTTTTCTGTACAAGGTCTAGTCGTGAAACATCGGTAAGATGTACCCAAATTACACTTTTTAGAAGAAGTTTTTAAATTTTGGATATGAACTCCCAGCAAGGACCCAAATAAAGATCCGCCCCCACGTAGGGTGCTTCAACCCCTTTTGCCAAAAAAAGCGCAACCAAGCGTGACCTCGTGAAGCTTTTCTACATTTTTCTTGTTAACTGTGTATAAAATCTGCATAAAATTGATCTCATAAAGTTTTTGCCACCATTACCTACTTATTGACTATCACTAAAATTCTAAATCTGGGAATAACGAAATCACAAAATTGTTCTCCTGTAATTTGTACCTGTCCTTGAATTTGCATATAATAATTATGTTTATTTCATACTGGTATCTAAAGTGAAAATTTTCGGATTATTTATGATATCAAAAGTGGAACATTAACGTCTTAGTACATGATTTACATAGTAAGAATTAATTCAAGTAAAACTTTGTCTCCGCTCACAAAAAACTGGTATTCCTTCTCATATTGTTCCCGAGACTTCAGTGGCTAACTAATATAAAAGATGCAAGCAAACCGATCAACAGGCAATGTGCTTGATTAAACGTAAAAGCATCCTGACTGGTCAATAGATGTTGTTTCTATTTCAGAAAAACATGATAATTTCACGATAATTGACCTTGAACTGAGGATAGAATAACACCCTGAATACATGAGACAGATTTACACTTTGACGTTCGAATTTTAAATGAAATTGTCACAAATTAGTAGTGCCAACCTAATTTAAATTTCACAGCCTACTCTAATTTATAATTTAAATGATCGCACGGTAGCTATTATAATACAGTTCTCGTACATTTATCGACCACATTATGTGCATACTATATTAACTTGGCTCTTTAATAATGATTTGATGTATTCTAGGCGTGCATCTTTTTCTAAATTCAACGGTATATTTAAAGAATTTAAAGAACAACAAATATTAATGTCTAACCAACCGTCTACAATAGCTTTTTCAAAATAAAGTTGTTTAGGAAAGATTTAATTTGAAACCACAATTTGAATTACATAGCTGTCGTTGTAAGCTTTAAATAAATATGGTAATAACAAGAACGGGCCGTGCGAATATGATTTCATTTTTCAAAGGTCCGATGCCCCTACCGAGCAGCGATTGTGTTAAATGACTAATCCCCCCTTATTTTTGCAATATGCGAGAAAGACATCCATTCAACCCTGCCCTAGGCAATGTCGTAACGCTGTTTACATTTCAGTCGACATATGGCATCAACTCTGCGCATTATGGCGAACAAACATCCATAAAAGTTATGACTTTTACTCTTATCACTCAAAATAGAACCTACCACAAAGCAAAAGACGCAAAACGACTTTCAAAGTGCCAATCATATGCGGAGACGTATAGTTGGTTGCAGCCACGAAAATATCTTCAGAATAACCGGAAACGCTCAGTTAGTTCACCCGGAATCTAAAAGAGCTCGGTGACATACGAGCTCAAATTAGACGGGATTTTGATCTAACCGAGCTTTAAAAGAATACGATACCACTAATTAACTTTACCGCTCTTTCTTTCCGATTTTACTTTTTGCTCAAAACGTGCTCGAGATTTATTTCGTTTTAATTGGCGTTAAAACATGCAAACACGCGGTGTTCTAAAATCGGAGCGAAACTTCAGTAACGAGCGGTATTACCTTCATATCTCAAGTAATGCTTAAAGAAGAGGAAAGTTTCTGTTATTCAAGTGAATTAAAGGTTTATGCTTTCGGACAATGCTGGATCTGGAGAGCAGGCAAATGAATTATTCTCGGTGTTTTTACAGGCGGCTGAAACGATTTGTTTCCGGTTATGGTTATTAGACAAGGGGCCGCAAGCTTAATTGCTGGAATTTACTGCTTTTTAATTTTTGTGGCTTTCATTTGCTGCATTAACAGGGAATCGTAAACTAAGTTGCTACAATGAATTCGTTAGCATTTTTGCATGACTTTTTAAACTTATTCTTACAATATTTTTTTACCTACTAATACATATGTGCTAACCAATCTATAACAGCAGCTTAGAGTTCAGAAGACTAGCAATAACAACCCGCGGGCTAATACAACGTCTAACTTTAAGCCCAGAACAAACAAATACTCCAATATACAAATTTCACCCCAAAGTTTCTCAATGAACGAAAGTTGGCAACAATAACTCAGCGAAGTTAATTCGACCCTGAACCTCAACCTCCATTCCTAATATCAAACTTTATCTGCTTCTGCATTGTTATTTCTAACTCCTGAAATCTGCAAATAAAATTTTAATCTCGCTAAGATTATTCCGAAACCTCATTTCCACATCTTCGCCGTCCCAATGAAACCGACAAAAAACTTATAAGTCGTCCATCTACATTTCAGATGAGATTCCTTTATAAGTCAGCTTTTTAGATCGTTGATTACAGCACAAAGCTTTGAAAGCACCGGCGATTAGCCTCCAAACAGCCAAGTTGAGTTTCGAAAACCGTAAACGTCGAAAACACTCACGATATGTGAAAATTTTCATCCGGGTCGTGATTCAGGAGCGTGGTAATTTCATTTCGCCTCATAAAATTTATTGCCGAAATAATAAAATGTGGAAGTAATTTCTATTTTAAAACAGTTTGGCAACCCTATTTTAGGTGTTATTCCACGAAACGCCGAGGACATTTTCATCCAGGTCATGATTTAACACTTTCATATTTAGAATGGAAAAGATCCTCGAGAGCGCGATAAATTCAATTTGCCTTTTAAAATTCGTTGCTTAAATAATGAAATGTAAAAGTAGTCGGTGTTTCAGCGGAGTTTATCAACGAATCGCCTGACAAACCTGACAAAAAAAATCGATTTAAGAAAAAAATTCCTTTTTGTATACTTCAATGTGTCAACGAGAATTCTTTAGTGGTGCCAATTAATTATTTATTTATTTCAAACTTTTAGTCACCTGTTCCAAACTGATTTCAGTTTACCTTATTGTTAAAAGTATTAACTTCTGGAAAACGACAAAATTGTTGGCGTACCCATATAAAAAAGGTTAACAACATCCAAAAGCTTTTCGTCTTCTCAAATTGAAAAAGAAAACATTGTCAACACAGGTGGACGCCTGATGACTGAAAAACCACGTGTTGAGCAGTTCCACTATTTATACTAGTCCATCTCGAAGATAAAAATCACCTGCTATCTTAATTTTTAGACGCACAGTCACAGGGATCTACTACATCTTCATTTGGCTCAAGAATCCAAGACAAAGTGAAACCATTCAATCACGGCTACAGATATATAAATAGAATTAAAAAAATATAAAACTGGTGGAGGTTGAGTTTTATCTGTGATAATACAGTAGTTAATTCACTACATCCACGATTTCTGTCTAGAATTTTTCTCATTAATGGCAACCGAAAGACGATAAAACAAGTGGTGTACGTTGTTTTATAATTTCCATGCGAGATCGCTGCATCAATTAAGAATCGAGCTGGTGTTCTAATTAGAAATTATGTTGACCATGCGTTAGATTGTGTGCTCGAATAGGGGAACTGAGCGAACTATTGAGCAGATCAGTTAATCAAAGCATGATATGAGCTATTCGTAGCAAGACAAAGCGTGCAGTATTGGAACAGTGCGATTATAATATTTTTTCTACGACTGCTACGAAGAGTGTGTAAAAAACACCAGTAACTGCACTTGAAATTCATTTATCTCACACGTGTAAATAAACGCACGCTAAAACCGTGTGAAAAGGTTTCACAAGCTAATTTTGTGTATTTAGGCAACCAAACATACATTCTTGGCGGAACAGACGCCAAAATTTTAAAATCACGTAAGCTGTGCTGCAACGACGATTCCAAAAAAAAATATTATTCTGTCATTCTGTTTTTAATTTAAACGTGAAAACTGTGCTAAATATGATGAACGAAGATGAAGAAGAAGAAAAAAGTTTTTTTTAAATATCAAAATTGTAAATGTACCAAACAGGTTGTGGGTATAAGCAAAATAGGAAGTATAGCAAAAGACATAGCTGTGTAATTAAACCCCGGACAGTATACAGGCCACTGTTTTCGCCGGTCATCGGGTACGCTACTGGTAAACGCAGGTGACGATTTGCTAACCCTCAAACGTCACAGAGGTTGGCGTTCCAGTGCTGTTGCCTAAGGATACATAGGCAATTCCGTGCAAAACAAAATACAAATGTAGAATGAAATTGTTGCTTCAGTTGAACTTACCAATGAAAATTCAGAACGGCAGAACTTCCCTCACGTTCCACAAGCTTTTCATTGACAAAAAACATATTTAAAAAAATGGAAACTCCTGAAATTAAATTGGAAAATAACAATAAATTATAATTTTAAATAAGTAGATAATAATAATATAAATAATAATATAAAACATTATAAAATTAATAAAAATAAAATAATGCGTTTTTCGTGTTTTTCTGTGTATTTGATGCAGTCGTCGAAAAAGTATAGTGTGCAACACGTGTTGAAAATGCGATTTCACACTCGTTTGCTCAATTCTGCAAACTCGTGTAAAATCGTTCATTTTCAACACTTGTTATGACGAACGTTCAACAAAAAACCTGGTTAGAGCAAGTTTTGAAATTACGTTTTTGATTTTTTTTTTACAGTGAAGAGCTTGTCTGATTAACAACTGTTCATGACTTGTAACTATAACGGTTTTTGAGAGAAGCATGTTGTATTAACCAATATTAATTAAAGATTTTTGTGCGTTAGTTGGTAAAAAATTAAGCTAAAAGTAAAGTGCATTCAAACCTTTGGGTGTGATGTTAATTGAGTTAATATTTTTACATATCGGACACTTTATGATTTGGTTTTACACCTTTATTTCTTTAAAATGTAGAAATTAAAACACTCTTCCAAAGGATATGACCAACTGACAACTGACTAACCAAATTTGTACAACTGTTTATTGAGAATTTTACAATCCCTTAGAAGGACACAAAACAGTTAGAGCAAATTAATGGTGAAAATATTTTCGATATTTCTTGTAGAGAGTTGTGCCTTTTTTCTGATCCCATTAAAAAGAGTTTGCAAAAAATCTCTGTATCGGCTATGGGTGCTTTGTACATGAAATTTTTAATATGTGACCAAAAAGAGAAATCACAAAAACTAGGGAACACATTCTCAAAAGTATGTAAAAATCACAAACAGAAGTGGTACAAATATACGTAAATCCTTTTTTGATGTCGTCACAGGCTCCAACAGCGAGGTCAGTCTGTTTTCGGTACATAGAAAAGTGTGATTAGCATGCAAAAAAAAAAAAAATTAAATCATTTGTAATTACTTGTACGACGTGTCTTGCTCATTGGGTTTATAAGGTATGTATTTACAACAAGTGTTGAAAGCGTTCTCAATTTTCTTGTACACAAAGTAGTGCTCTTTGCCTGACCCCATTAAAAACATTCTACAAAAATTTCATTTCGCACATCTCTAGAAAACAACATAACCTCAATGTTATGGAAAGAACGTAGCTGAGGGGGTGATTGACTATGTACTGAGATATCCCCAAGATAGACCATATAATGCACAAGGTGCTCTGAAGTTAGCAACATCCTGCAGTGGTTGGCAACGCGTTGAAGCTGGTGTGGCTAAAAAAACGGTTGACGTAACTTCTAAAGGGTGGAAGGAGGACCGGCGGCCATCAAGTCGTAACTAACGCTTAATTCTCAGTTTTTATCTGATTTTATTCCACTGAGTTCCACTGTTTTTAAAGTTGAGTGTGCTCTATGTTTAAATTGCATTGTTCAATTTTCACGTTACCAGAAGGAGCGGTTGAATTTAAATTAACAATCATGTGTGTGGTGCCGCCCGACGTATTTACAAGTAAACTTTTATTCTATCTATTTCTTTTGTCATACTCAACATAATGAGGTAGCCCTGAAATTGACCGGCGTTTGTTCCATACTAGAAGCTTTTCGGTTTTTAGAGTTGTCCGGCCACCCTTTTGTAAGCGTCACTAATAAAATGGCCGCCAGGGTGGAAAGCCATTAGTCACCCCTTTGTTGTTCGGTCTTGTTTAAATAATGTCCACTACTGCTATTCAAACCTGGATAAATAATTGAATAACTACCTGTCTTTCGGTACAAGGCCGACGGCAGCTTGCGGTCATTTAAAAGCTACTTTGTCTCTGTTGACTTGAATTAACCAACACTGAGTAAGAACTGAAGTCTAACGGGCAAAAAGCGTTATAGCGCCACGCCGAATGTCGGGGTTCTGAAAAGTGCCTTATCGTATTGCGCCCCCTTGCGGTTTCCAAATACCGTCGTTCGCATGTAACCGACACCGGTAAGTCAAATTTCGGTATTTAGTGTTTTTGTTTGTGCATGTTGGTAGTTTCGTATAACCAATAAATGGTTATTGGTTACTATTTTTCTGATGAACTAAATTGTTAATTGTTGAAATAATTGGAAATTGTAAGTTGTAATTTATTACTCTAATCATTACTGTTAAAATGATCAATTTTACATTGTTACCAACTTAATACGAAGGCACTAGAAATTGTAAACCACAGTACGAGATCACAAAACTCAAATGCACAAACTTAATAAACATTTAAAACCATAATTTTTGTGTTATCAATTTACGCTCCACTCCTGATTAGCTCTCGCCATGTATCCAAAGAATCTAGGGTTTGTTTCGTTTGTACACAACACAACGTAGGGTTCTGCTTTTTCTTTCATTGTCTGACGATCACTGGTCAACCTTCAAAGTTCGCGGTGTGTTTCAAATTTTCAAATTTGACGTTTGTTGACGTCATTGAAATTTCATTTCATGTTCAAATTCAAAAAGTGGCGGTAATGTAAAAAGAGGTTATCACAGTACCAACTGTTTTCTCATTTATTAACAATGTGGTTTGTGTCGATTTACACTGATATCTCGAAGTTTCAGTTCGGCAGGCTTTCTCTTCTCTTGCACAAAATCATATGTCTGTGATTGTCTACCAGCATCAACACAAAAGATTGGAATTGTTTGACATTCTCACGACATGTCGGTGATCCAGCTGTTAATTCAGGGAGTAGTTTCCTCTCTTCTGGGTCAATATCCATAGGTTCACTGAATAACGTGCTGTCTACTGATGTTGACACTCCAGTTTCACTTGTTACTTTGCCATATTTCACACTCAAACGTGTTCTCTTAAATGCGCAAATCTGAAAAGTACGGTTAGGTAGAAGTTTTTAACTCTTGCGTTTCAGGAGCAAAAGACAAACCTTTTCTTTTGCACCTCTTATTGGATCAGGGTGCGCCTCACTAGGTTTCATTAAAAAAATGTAGAGGGCATAATATGTAAGTGCCTTTTTTTTAGTTGCGCATCGGAGGAAAGAATATGATACAGTGTTAATGTATAGGTATTTTAGAATTATTTCTACTACTAGTTTTGTTAATCACTTGGTTTATTTGTAGTGAAATAATTTATTTAATGTAAAATTTATTTAATTGATGAATTATAAATTGATGGGTGATAAGTTTTCTGATGTGCAATTAAAAATAAGTTTTAATTTCGTAAAAAAAAAATAATCCCCCGACAGCACACGTTTTTTCTTTCTACAGTTGGTTATATTTTATGAATCTACCCTAACGTAAAAAAATACTCAATATTGACCACTTTTTTTGCTTCAAGATAAATCACCTGTGGAGAAGAAGAAATTTCGGTAAACACAGTAAAATTCTGGGAGCGAAGTGTCAAAATGTATCGGATTTCAAATCCTATTATGAAATGTACTCGGTTCCATTTTTAGAATTTATGTAATTAACTTTGTCAGTCAGACATTCCTCCAGTAGAAGACAACCCTCGATATTTGACTCGTAACACCATTAAATGGCCAACAGCTTCAGCGATCGGACAAAAGCTCTCAGAACTTAAAATCCAGAAATTTCCCGTTTTGTCCACGTCGGCGCTTCATTTGTAATACACAAACATATATTTATTATAACTGCCATTACCACTACAGCGTTCGCATTTTTCTTCCATAACACGATATAACACTTCCACTACAAACCGAAAAAAAATCCTCGAGAGCGCCGTAATTCCACCTCGCACTCTAAAATTCATTGCTTAAATAATAAAGTGTGAATTACCTTGGCGGATTGTTGTTGTTGGACGGCGGCATCGGCGTGGGGATCCTCGGGGGCGGCACGGGAATCGGGGTGGGCCGCCGCCTCCCCGGCAGTCCCCGTGACTGTTCACCGCTCATCTGAAAGAGTTTTTCATAATGAAGCAAAAATTTTAATTGAATGCGAATTTCATTATTCGGATTTTCATTAATTGCAGCACCTGTGTATCGGTGGAGCACATAAAGGATTCATGGAAAGCCAGAGACCCAATTAAAATTGATTATAATTATTTATATAATTGTGGGTATTTATGTTGTGCGCTTTGATAATTTCAGCCTGGTTTTTGCAGTCCATTCCCAATTTAGCTTTAATTAATATAATTTTTTCTACTTTGGTGTGACAATAGAAGCAGTCTAACTGTTTTTGTTGTTTTTCTTTGGTACGTATTACTTTGGGACATCTAGAATTCACTAAAATATTTAAAAAGCTGAATTTTAACATTTTCATGAAACGAAGAGCACCACAGTAGAAAAAATAGTATATTACATTCGTTTAACCAGTACACAATACACTCTCTTGTTAAACTCGTATAATAATGTACTATTCTTGCATTGAGTTTCTTTTTTAGCTTTACAAATACTTCGTCTAATTTCTGTTTATTTAAATTGATTAACAAGAAAGAATGTAAAAGTAACAGAATTAAACAACAAAGTTGGGGAAGCAACAGACAAGTCGAAGCACCTACTAAAAGCATTGAACAATAGAACCAAATACTAAAACTAAGTAAATGAGTAAATTTAATTAGACACCCAGTGCATCATTTAATTCAATTATTTCCCTTTTCATTAATTAGAGCACCTGTTTATTTAATCAAACTACAATTATTTGAATAATTCAATGTAATATGTATTTACTTGGGACAGCTCAAACGGACGATTACAGCAAGACGAAAACAAACATAGGGGTCGTCGTGTTTCCTTTCTCATAGAAAAAATATAGGGGTAGTTTTGTTTATCTTGTACAGAGGAGACATTAAGGTGGTGTGTATTTTAGTAATGATCCCCAAATTCAAAGCAAATAGTTGCGACTTCTCACTACCTGATGTCCGGGTATTTATTCAAAGGGACTGTTGATAATCACTTATAAATTTAAATACGGTTCTTCGTTATTGTTTAACTTTGTGAAGGGAGACAGTTTTTCCCTTTACGGTCTAATTAAGTCAAATTTGACAAAGTTTAATTAAATTTAACATAGCAACTACAGTACTGACAAAGTAAGGCGACTCGGAGGGACTTATTTCTGGCGATAACTGTGATGTAACAATCTGCATAATAACAGATTACGAGGCACTGTAGTCGGCAAATTTGGTATTACTCTACGATTTTCTCGCACACTGCTGTGTGATAAGCTGGGATAATAAAAATGTTAAACGTTTATTTCCAAATGCTGGAAGCGAGTGTATAGCGCAATATAATCTAGGTTTATAAATGTCAAACTATGTTGTGTGTTTAGCATTCTCAATAAAACACAGAAAGTAAAAATATAGCTTAGTGCCCACTTCTCGTTTAGAACTCTATAAGATGTGTTCCATAAAATAGCACAGGCATAGAATGGAAGGTAGATGTACTTCAAACTATGTTCGCGATAAATCGAATAGTTTAGGTATTAAAGTTAAAATTATGCTTTCGGTTTCCACCTAAACAGAGCCGTTTTCGAGTGAAAGCTTTTTAAAAAATTCTCTCAAATTGCCCCAAAATGGCCATTTTTTTATTGAACTCAACCTCCTGAATCCAACGCTCCAACTCCTAACCTAACCCTAACGGTGTTGTCAAATTTTGGCACACGAAGACGACCTCGGTAATCACATATGTATTCGTTGAAGGAGATTGAGTAAGTGAAGCAGTAAAAAGAAGTGTTTAACACATGCTACACGTGTTCCCACGTCAGTTTATGGTCTATTAAAGCATAGACAAATTTGATTTCTCTGTTCTCTTTGATAGTTAATTGATCACATCCATTTCTATTCGATTATTACACCACCGCTTGTTAAGCCGATTGGCAGTATCTTATTGAGTCAGCACTAATCAAAGCGTTCGTATCATCAGCGTATATTTAAATAAGTCTAATTAAGTAATAGAGCTTCCTGCATAACCCCAAATAAAAGGTCAACAGTGGGGTCAATATCGACGATTTTAATTGATACTGGTTTGGACAAGTCCTGTAACATAAGCGATAAGTGAATATACAGGGTGATTCACGAAGGGTGGCGAATATTTAAACCTCAACGACCCTAAACGTAGTTTTCACGGTATTGTGATGAGCCTAAGCTCTTCCCACCAACCATTTGAGATCAAACGTAAAATGAAATCTCGATAACGTCACCAAAGACAAAGACAGAAGAACCAACAGTGGCGGGAAATTCAAACCAAACCTACCCAGACATTGAACCAGATTCTTTAAATGCAAAGTGCGCAACGTTGGAGGCGGAGCGTAGATTAACAATTTGCTGATCCACCCCCCACCCCCTCCCGATCATTGTTGTCACAACTCATGAGAACGACTGGTGCGGTACCCGCCTTACCATCCAATCAAAAACAAGTGCACACATAGATTACACTATATGTGTAAGCAAAAATATGTAGGATTTTTTTCATTTTGGATTTTGTGGTTCTGGTCCACCAAAACTTTAACTAGTAAATTAAATTTCATTGGGTGTAAAAATATAGATATATGTTATATAGAAGACTCCCATTTTATTTCATTTATTTATTCCTTGCTTGCGGCTTATTTTTGCTAGTTGAAAACCTACACCAATTATTTATGATCGTCTAAATCAGAAAGGAATTTTATTTTTGAAGTGATGTGAATCTTAGTCTTACGAATTTTAAATCAAACTATAAATCATCTAACTCACTCGTTTAAAAGAAATTTGGATCGCTTTGAATATAAATAAAAGAAAGCAAAATTTATTTCTTTATTTATCAGAAACTCCCCAGAAGAAAGAAAACCGTTATAAAGCTTCGCGTCCCCCAGCGATTTCCCCTCTTGATCCTACCGTAATCTTGCTCAAAATGACCGCTATAATACAAAAATTTGTAGAATATAGCAGGTGAAAAACCGGTGAAGTCCCTCGTCGTCTGATATAAATAATTTAATTTAAAGCTCTACCTTTGTTATTGGACCCAAATCTGGCACGCGACACTAATTTGTACTCGAACTATAAACAGTTGACAAAGACAAACTAACTAAAATTGTAACAACTACACCATTACGAAATAACAATTATTAACAAAACTGCATGTGAAATTTTGTTAATTTGGGATCTCTCTCCTAACATGTCTGAACTGAAAAAAGAAAAGAAAGCAAGTGACGTTACACCCTCAAAAATCTCCCCAGCTTACTTCTCTCTTGGAGGCCACTGTAGGCAACTCATTTAAGCCTGGGGTATTGGAGGTCTTTACAGTATTAAAAAACGCTTAATATAAAGTTGAAAAATTAATGACAACCAGCGATGCACTCAAAACAGTTAGTCGCTGGATTTATTTTGGGCAAAAAACTTACGATACGAACTATTTATTGACTAACCTTTTCCGACTGACAAAAACCACTCTTGCTTTCTATTAAAGAACATAAAGTTTTATAAAAGTTGTTCTAAATGACGACCGCCGTTATGATCGCCGAAGCCACGAGACGTCGGGACGTCTTTTGCGTTATTGTTGCACGGCGGGGCCACAATACCGGCCCATTTCTTCCGATTCACTTTTCGTCTTGAACCATATTTGTTGTCTTACGTTCATACGAGCGTCCGTTAATAAATAATTCCTCGAATAAATCGCAAACTGTACAAATCCCGGCCGACGCATAATAATATAATAATATTCCAGCAAAAAAGTCGTTTTTTTTTTTGTTTACGCCGAGAGATCAGGGTTTATTTTTTAATGGTTCTTCAATTATGCCAGCGGTTCTCAATCGGTTTTCGCGTAAATTTTAAAACCATATTTCTTGTTGTTTTTACAGTTACAATTTTTATTTATTTTTCTAGACTGTCATAGGTTTAAATATTCGCCACACTTCGTGAATCACCCTGTATATAAAGACAATTGAATTAGTATTTTAAATTTATATGTGTTTATTATTAAGAGCTTACAGTTGTATAACTATTTAATTATTATTATATTATACATGGTCAATACATACTAAGATCACCTTTAACATTTATCGTCATACCTATAGGAATCTTGAAAGAAATAGTATATTGAAACACTAGTTTTGTAAAACGGATATTAAGACACGAGTTCAGGTTTGCAGCACGACTGCCGTAGGCAAAGAACGAGTGCACTTAAGTTTTACAAAACGAGTTTTTCATGTTATTTTTTCTAATTTGCATATTAATTTCATTTTTTAGAAATAAAATCAATTTTGGTAAATTAGGGAATTTTGTTAATTTTTGATTTTTCTGTACCTGGCGTATACTTGACATGACTTGACATGGAAATATAACCTATAACGACGGCGTAGCCGGGAGTGCTCGAAATAGAGCAAGTGTTTTAAAGACCAGTTATCCACGAATACTTTACGCTATTATTTATTATACCAGCAATACTGGAAACAAATTAAGCACTAAAAACTTAGAAATATTTTTTGTCGTGACAAATCGAAATGGCGTAATAATATTGCCATTAGTTACGACAATTTAAAAATCGAGGAAAAATGAGTTAAAACGAGATTTCACCCGATATAGAAGCATTGGCCGAATAAGCGGAATCCAAAACACTACCATCGAAGTCAAAAGTTTTCAAATTTGATGAAGTTATAATGATACCTATATTTCCTTGACAACCTTTAAAGCTCGCCGTGCTTTAATCGCCTGTGTTCGCACGCTCAGGTGTGCTTTAAACGGCGATTCTGATGCAGGTATAATAAAAAAGAAAATTATACAGCTGCAATATCAGGCACTGATGTATCTGGCTGAAATGTCATAAATATATATTTTCTGTAGATTTCTTTTTTTAACCTTCATTTTATATTTAACTAGCTGGCTGACCCGGTGAACTTCGTATAACCTACCATCGTGTTCTTTTTAACTCATCGCCCTGATGATGCCAACATTGTTGGCGAAACGTGCGTTGGCAGTTGTAATAAAATTGTTTTTGGTGTTTTAGGGAAAAACTGATTAAAAGTAGTCATCGCGTTCTATTAAAAATAATCCGAAGTAATGATTCAAGAAGAAATTATAGTTTTGTATATCGTCTGATAGTAAAGTAAAAGTACTCTGAAGTAGCGATTTCCATACAAAATTACCTATTTTTAATTTTTTGATTTTTCACCTGAACTTTAGGGTTGAAACGCATGAGGGCCAGCCCAAGGGGCCCTCCTAGGCCATCTTGTCTTTGTAAAAAATAGTTTACCACCTATTCTCATACTCACCAAATATACAAAAAAATAATAATAATAAAAATCAGTCGACCTGAAAGATCGGTCCAGCTCAAGGGGGCCCCTTGGGCCTCCATGTCCATGTGAAAAATAGCTTACAACCTATTCTCATGCCTACCAAATAAAACAAAAAAAATCATAAAAATCGGTCCAGCCCAAGCCCCCCCCCCCCCTGGGCTCCCATGTCCATGTGAAAAATAGTTTACCACCTATTCTCATACCATACATTTTTTGTTCATTTTTCCGGTGTTTTAATAGTTATTCGCCCCCGAAAAAAGTCAGTCAGTCCGTTCTCGAAATATCATCAAAAAATTTGTGTGTGGAGCAGAAGTGAAACTCGATTTTCAACCCAATTACCCCCCATGTCAATGTTTTAATAGTTATTCTGCTATTTGGGGTGGAAGATCATAAAAACCGGTCCAGATGTTCTAGAGTTATAAAACCCAAAGGCCCCCCTGGGCCCCATGTTTCTTCATAAGAACCTTCCTCGAACTTCAAGGAATATTTCAAAGAAAAAGTTGCTAAATTGGTCCAGCCGTTCTCAAGTTATAGCATGACCAAGGAAAATAAAAATTCATTTTTATGTAATAGATTATATTATATGATATATAGATATATACATGTAGATATAGATTATGATTTTGGTTGCAAGCTATTGCTTCTTGTATTTCCACTCATTGTATCATTGTTGGTATTCATGTCTCGTGATGAGGCATGAGATAATAACACAGCAGCCACATTTGCATTTGGTAATTTGGAAAAATTGTCAACTTCATCCCCATTTAGGTAACTCCGAGGTGGTAGAGTGATTCTCGCCAAACTTTTAATACCCAATAATTTTGATTTTTGGCCCTCAAAACTTTGATTACTTGTTATAAATACATGAGATGAGATAGATGATGGATGCAAATAGAATTAGAATGGAGAAAAAGAGATTAGAAGGAATTAAAAGCAAGATAAGAACTGAGAAGACATTGAGTAGATAATGTGAAGGAACTGAAAAGAGATTGATAAGAAGCTGAGAGAGAAAAACGACAGTTAAAATTACTTAAAAGCCACTTAAAATAAAATAAAAAAAGGTTGAGAAAGAAGTAAGAATACTAAAAAAACTAGAAAGACATCAGCAAAGATTGGAAAGAGATTGAGATGAAACCTGAGACCGACTAAAAAAAAAATAGAAAGAAGAAAATAAATCCGGGTAGAGAAGTAAAAAGAAAAAAATAGAATAAACAAAACACAGACATGAGAAACAAATAAAGAAAACAACTTATGGCAAATCGCATAGAAGACGAAAACAAGAGACATAGAAATTTTAGGAATGATTTAGGTAAGCAATATGGAGGAACGGAAAAGTAAAATAAATAATAAAAAAAAAACAGATAATACCTTACTAGAACTATGAAAGACGTGGTCATATATGGTAGATACAGGGGTTCACTAAAATACAAAAGAAAGAAGAAGGAATAATAAGTTAAAACCTATTTCACAGATTTCCTTTGATCAAGTCAGCCATGAGAGTCAGATGTGGCCAGAGCAAGCTAGATCTAAAATGTAAAAAGTCACCCTGTACATTCAAGAGTTTAAGACCCTAAAACGCATTCCACAACTTGCTTGATTTAATCAACACAGGGACAAATCGAGCAACCCCCGATATGCGGCTTATGGCTTTAATGCTTCAAACAAGAGGCCATAAATTCAGTTGGTGGTCACGGTGACTCATGCGATCCGACGGGGATAATTAGATGCAAGCGGATCGCAGCGATTTGACCGTAAAAAAATCACAAGAGGAAAACCGTTTATTTATACATACTGGCAGTTCGGTGGAAGACTATAAATGCGAGCACAAAGAGTTATTTACTTACCGTTTTAAAGCTACCGTTAAATTAAAGCTATGGCGTGCATGTGTTGGTTGCAGGAATGCCTGTTTGTTTACTTGGTTGGGGTGGGATGATTTAAAGATGGCATTAATCAAAAACAGAACTTTATTGTTTCGGGACGTCCGTCTCCACGACCGAATTCACATTAGCAGGGTGCGTGCGGATATTATACATGGCTCATCCCTAATTCTATAGTCGTGTGTCTTGGCTCGTAAAATTCTGTCGGCTACTGTTATCTGGAGACATACATACGCGTTCGGGGGGACCCTTTCACTTGCGGTTTATGATGTGCACCTTTTGTTTGTATTTTTAGCGAGTGTAATTTAGGTAATGGGGCGAGGCAGAAATGAGAAAAATCTTTCAATGGAAGTGAAACGGACGGGAAATTTATTGCACGAAATTGATTGTGTATTTACTGCATTGTAATAAAATTGCTTTGGTTAAGTTAATTGAATGGGCATTGTGGATAAAATGAAATAAAAACATATAGACAAAGCGCTTCGCTGAACACACGATTAAAATTCATTGGAACGTGCAGTGAAAACAGCAGCAACCTTTAATTTTTAATTGTTTATAAAACCCATCCTCGTTCCAAATGCTAAAGTAAATTGGGCCATGGTGGATCCTGATTTGGGTATGAAAATATTAATTGCAATTCTGTTACTTACAAATTATAAATAAATATATTTCTATCTAATATTTTGGAATACACTTTTATGTCGTGCTGTCCGAGCTAGTAGCGAGTGATAGCATTTCGCAAAAGAAAAGATCACAACTTTTCCTTCAAATTCAGAAATTTTAATCCTGTAACAACATAATATGGTAATTGATAACTAAATTACTCACTTCATTATATTGCTTTCAACTGAATAATATTAATAACACAGCTAGATTAATGGTTTTGGAAGCACTTTTGGATGCCGCGTCGGACGTAAATTGATGGCACATTGTTGACAATAATTATATCACTGACTGATCGGCAATGTTGGTCATTAATGAGCCGAGTCTAAAATATAATAACGTAATTTGTCCCTCGAGGCCCACATTGTCATTTGTAAATAAATGTATGCAAAATGCACTCCCTTCTTCCCGGCAGTGTAGCGCCACGTTTAAAATATCTCCCCCTGACAAGTTTGTAATTCTATCTTGTTAGCTAACAGGGATCAAAGAAGAGAAGTTGTAAAGTAATCGTTTTATAATAGCTTTTCATGAATTCCTGAATCTGCAGTTTTGTTTTCAGACAAGTAGATCGCATCTTTAAGTACATTCCTTTATGTCCTGGAACATTTCAGACATAGTCTACCACAGCATCGTTTGCTTTGAACTCCATAAATATATTTACTGTGCACAAAGTCTTTATTCTCGTATTTTGCTCAGAGCCCTGTTTTTATGGTGTGCCATGCTACCACTGGCAATTATTTCGCTCGACTTTGAAAGTTTAGAACTTTAGAAAATAACATGCCGATCCTGTTTTCTTGACTACGCTGCTGGGTGAAAGTAGAGAAAATAAATTTTGGTTATCAGTCTTTGCAAGCAATTAATATTTTGTGTAGTGGATTTATAATAAACGCCACAGATATAGTGATTCCGCGCAAATAAAAAACTGCAAAATAAAAACCTGCTTATTATCGAGAATAATGCGTGGGCAGTCTCTGATGTGTAGCATCATTTTATATAATCTGAATCACTATATCTGTGGTGTTTACTATACACATCTTATATCACATCGCACACATGGGATTTGCACACACAAGAACTTTGTGTAACTTTAAAATAATATTACATAGTGACATCTTTGCGATCCGATGTGTAGATCCCAACGTAATATTTTACATTTTCAGGACTGTGATGTTCCAGAATTTCTCAGAATTTCAAATTTTTTCTTTTAGGATTCTGGCTCCTCAAAATCAGATTGGAGAATTGGAGAGATTCGAGCATTCTCTATGATATCGAGACCAATTATTTGAAAATTCTAGAATCACCAGAGAATTGGAAAAGTTCAAAATTCACAATTTTTAAAATTGCAGGATTATCACAAGCTTTGTACTTCAGAATGTATCTCAAGATGCATGGGTGCCGCCAGGATTAATTTCAGGGAGGTGCATCTGCATCTACACATTACATTATTAACATTCAAAACAATAACTTAATAAAAAAATTCTATGTATTTTCTTTCCTGACCCCCTTGCACCCTGCTGCCGGCGCCCATGCCAAGATTATACAACTTTGTTTCCAAATATTTTAGATACGAGCATTTTAAAATAGGCGCGGTCTCAAAATGACAAATTAGAAAATGAAAAAATTCCATATTCAATTTCAAAATTCTAATATTCCAAACTTCAAAGTTCCAAAAATTACAGGACGATATTGTGTCATACTGGGTAAGCGCAAATTCGAAGATCGATTAAAACTTGAGATTAAAATCGTACGATACCGTCTATATATCAAAAGATTCAAATATTTTATGATGAGTTATTTAAATCCCTACAAAATAGAATTCCAAACATTCCGGGATTTTAACATTCAAGGATTCTATGTTAGACTAGCTGACCCGTGAATTTCGTATCACCTACAATCGCGTTCTATTAAAAGTAATCCGAAGTAGCGATTCCCATACAAAATTACCTATTTTTAATTTTTCAGCATATTATTGTTGAAACCCTAGAAGGCGCCCCTGACCCCCCATGTCCATGTTTTAATAGTTATTCTGCTACTCGGGACGGAGACGAATCCAACACATCAAAGATGTAAAAATCGGTCCAGCCCAAGGAGGCCCCCTGGGTCCCCATGTCCATGTGAAGAATACTTATTCTCATACCTACCAATATACAAAAAAAATCATAAAAATCGGTCGAGCCGAAAAATCGGTCCAGCCCAATGCCTTCCCCCCCCCTCCCCCTGGGTCCCCATGTCCATGTGAAAAATACTTTACGACCTGTTATTCTCATACCTACCAAATATACAAAAATAATTCATAAAAATCGGTCGAGCCGAAAAATCGGTACATCCCAAGAGGGCCCCCATGTCCATGTGAAAATTAGTTTTAAACCATCCCTGTATTATAACGAACAAAACAAAAAATCAAATCAAATCGGTAGTTAGCCAAACTAACTAAGGTTCCAGGATTTCAAGAAGAATTGAAATTACAGAATTATAACATCCCAAGATTCTAGATTTTCATGTATGGAGGTTGGAATTTCCAGTAATCAAGAATGACAAATATTCTCATCTCGAAATTCAACATTTACATTTCAGATTATAATATATAATTCAGATATTTCTAAATTTTAAGAGCTTTATGATTTTTAGATTGATTTAGAAAACATCGAATTTGCGGAAATATCAAATTCTACCTTCCATAATGGCATTTTTACCTTTCAATTCTTCGACTACAATAAAATTCTAAATTCTAAATTTAAATCTGAGGTCGCCGATTCCAAAATTTCAAGATATCAATATTATCGCTTTCCGATAATTAAATTCTACATGTATATATTTAATCGTTGAATATGAATCAGTTCCAAATAAAACAGTCTGTCCTGCACCGATTTTTATAATTGTTTTTTTTTTGAAGTTCTAGGCCTAGATTACTTTCCATTTTCAAAAATTTCACAGATTCATTAATTATTTGCAAATCATTTTAGAGAAAAAGTGGTCCATTACAGGCATCGATTAGCGTGAATCGTTTTGAGTTACAAGCTGGTGAACTGCAGCAAAATTAACTTAGCCCCTCCCCTAAGGTTTGGGTGGTGAATTCTGAGTGGTGTAGAGCTGTACTGGTGTAGAGAACTCACTTGTCTTATGACATTTAGGAGATTAGTCTTACTTTAAAGAAAGAGATCAAGGGATAGCAGGTACTAAGCCGCCCAGACAAAAGTCTGAAATCGAGCACGTTTACAACGTTGTGACTCTGTTTTTTGTATACAAAATTTAAATACGGGTGAATGCTACAAGAACCCGTGGTAAACGATTGCATCAAAATACAAATGATTGCGAAATTTTAACCGGACGATCAACTGGAAAACGTATTTTAATACCCAGATTTCATATGACGTACTCTGGTGCATTATTGCCATTTTCCTGGAGGCGAACCCATTTTCCAATCATGGTAGCATTCGCTATGACAATTAATAAATCGCAAGGGCAAACCTTTGAAAATGTTAAGATTTTATGTACACCACAACCTGTCTTCGGACATGGTCAAATGTATATGGCTGCAAGTATATTCGATGGTCTCCGTTTCTACATTGCCAATTTAGTCAATAATGAACAAGTGTTTACGCAAAACATTACAATAAAGATATCATTCCGTCGTTTTTTTTATTTTTTTTATTACTCAGACTTAGTTTATTCAAAATCAGAGTTAAACAAAACAAATTGTAATATGTAATATGGTAACCAGTCTTTATTCAACACAATCACAATCGAGACATTGCGGGACAAGTAAGTTGTAACCGATACCATATGGATTCTAACCGGTTTCATTTTTCTGTTGCAACTGGTCGACTCTGGCAAATCGAATGCAAGACCGGGATTTTTCTGGCCGGCACGTGTCTTGATTGCCAGAGTCGTATATAATATTCTTTTTTTCACTACTAGCTGTAGAATGTACGATTATATAGTTTGTAGAGGAGGTGTGAAGTTGTTTTTCTTTCCTAGTAGTTAATAATTTTTTCATTATTGACCAGTAGTTAATAATGGGCAGAGACCGGATTTGATGCAAAATGCATATCGTTTATTATTATTTTATCTACCTACTTAACAACAGCGCCCTTCGATTTTCACAAATTGCACCAGTTGCAAATATTAATTAACTGCAATTTATGCAAAAAAACGAAGTTAAATTATTACAACAGCACAGGTATGCATTGTGCAGGTTTTCACGAAAATCCGGTCTCTGACGGAGAAATGTCAGAGAAAAAATACATAACCATTATTTTTGATAAAAAGCGTCTAGCGGGTGCCAGTCACAGTTGATCCTGTCCAAATTTCGGGTTTCACGTACAGGAAAATATGACCTTCTTGGAGTAGGTTTCTTTAATGGGTTGAGCGCGAAGCGCGAGCCAAAATTTGCAATGATCCACGGAAAAAACGAATGTTCACAGACGGCAACGACTATTCAGGATTAACTGTGACCTGGCACCCGCTAGACGATTGTATTTTTGATGCTTTATTTATTTAACGATTTAAGCTGCTAGTAGTGAAAAAAATAATATATAAACCACGGTGGAGAAGCCCTTTCTCAGCTTCGCAACTTAATTCCCTCGATGCTTCGCATCTCGGGAATTAATACTGGTTAGCTGAGAAAAATTACTTCTCTACGTTGGTTTATAATATACTATTATGAATTGTTGCTAGCTAAAGTGAGCAATTTGTTTTTATTTATTTTGTCCAGCATATGTTTTTCTAAAGCTTAAAATATTAATTTGTTACACGTACTAAGGCAAGTGATTAACTCAATCTACATTTTTGGAATACGGTCCTGTCACCATTTCTTTACACCGACCAGTCGATCAAGAGTAGAATGTTTATTTCAGAACCAGTTGAGGACGTTCATAGATAAGTTGGCCGTGCGTAATTTATGAGGTATATAGTTTATAATTTATAATTTATATAGTAATTATTAAGTCCTAAAAAGAATAAAAAACAGATGTGTGACCAATTAAGCTAAAATTATCGCTCGATCCACCGTTTTTAAAATTCCCATCCTAAACACTTTTAGTGAAATCGAAATGTAAAAAAAAATCTGGTAACACCTTGGGATGAGTAGAGGGAGGGGTTTCCTACTCCGCTGCTGTATCGAGATAAAAGCTTTGCTATAAAATCGGAGCACGCCACTGCACCCTGTGCATTATTTTTTGCGACATATCTTTAGTTCATAAATGATAGACAAAAACTGTCATTCTATTTTTGATACACCTCAGTTAAATGAGTCCTGAAAGAGCCTCGAAACCGAAGACTTATCACTTCTTAAGCAGACCAAAAAAAATAGTACTAGATATTTTAGAAATAATATTCTATCAATCACTCATTTCTTCAATTTCTGTGAAAGCTTCATTTCGTTTCAATTTATTCTTATACATAATTCACTTGCTTTTTGCATAAAATTGTAGTAGATATTGAAGAAAAAGAAATATTACATCGAATGATGTCTATTAATTAAGATTAAACTGTTATTTCTTTCTCTCTAGGCGCTATTTAACATAAAATAGTGATTTATTATTACTACATCTACATGAACCGCTGAAGTTATTATTACTTGGGGCAAATCAGACACGCCAAGCGCTAAGTTACAATAGATTCAGTTACACGCGTAAAGCTTGTTAAAACTGAAACGTTTTTTATACAATAGATTACAAGTAATTCAAATCTATTGTTTCTTCTTGTTAGTTTCTCCGTCCAGATAAAAGAATCGAAAAAAACAGAAAAGGGAAGGAATATAATATTCAGATTCTCAAATAATTTTCTATACGAATTCTCTACCACTATTACACTTATTGTATTAATATTTTGTGGCAACCAACTTACGTTTGACATAATACAGTATTGTAAACACTCTTTGACATCGGAAAAAAGTCTGAATTTTAATCTAAAATTAATTTCGTTATCTGTTAACTTCATAAGGAAAATTGCCATATAAATGTCATTGTTGATGAATGTGTTGACTATTAAAAGGAAAAGTGCTGACTAATTATTTCTCAAACGCTTGAAAAACTAATCAGCGATGTATAATTTTCTACTTTCCCGGTGTCGCGTGTTCTCTGTTTAGATTAATGACTGATTGTTTCTGGCTAGAAGCGAAAGGAAAATAAATAAGCGCGCCCATCTAATCAGTTTTCGATGAAGTTTTCTTTTTCGTTTTGTCACAGGTTGGTGACTGTTTGGGTTTCAGACTTTACAAATGTAATTACTTTCGAGCGAGTCGGATGTCCGTTACACTAGGTCACCAGTATGTAGTTAGAAAGTAATCACTGATTATTTTGATAATATCACTAAATATTCCCGTAAGTAACTCAATTTTATTATTGACCCAACAGCACCCATCACTCACTGACGGATCCAAATTACTCGGGAGTCAGTTAACCGGGTTTGAAGATCACACAAGTTTCCGTTTATTTATTCAGTCTGTTCCAACAGTCTTTATTTGTTCGGCCGGAGTTCATATTTCTCCGTCGGGTCGAAACTTCTCGGAAATTTTGTATTGGAGCTTTCGATGCCGCAAAAAGTTCGAACACGATATTTTACTTAATTGCGCGCAACCAGAGGACAATGATAAGGTGGTGTAGTTATAGGTCATCCGGCGAAACCAACCCGCCCTTTCTCATCACGACCAGTCCGTTCACTTATTGAAAGCCAGTCAAACATGGAAATTTACGTGGTTTTTTAATCAAAATTTATTCGATCGATCTTTATCTGTTTCCATTTAAGGATGTGGAGAGACGATTGCCCTACCCGACCGATTATTCCGGGGAAGCCACAATGGAATATCTTTGCAAATGTGCGACTATTTTTGGACCTGATGGTGATGGTCACTGCCGCTGACTATCCGTAGTACACGTAGTTTTTTGTCATCGGAAACTATGGTCGCAAAATAGTTGCGAGGTACCTGATGACCTAGAAAGTTCCAATGTGTGGGAAAATGATGTGAAATATAAACTACACATATATTTTTCTTTGCAATTCAGTAAATGTTATTATTATACTCTTGGACATTTTTAAGTCGGCGACACACTGAAGTCTCACAGTGACTCTTGCAAATTATAGTAACACGATTGTTCAACTGAAGGTTTTTATACTGTACTAAACCATTTTTTTGTGTATTGTTGAGATACCTGGAGACTCTAGTAACTTTCTAAACCAATAAATCACTCGTATTTTGAATTACAAGCTATGAAAACAGCAGGAGCTTATGGACGCCCTCAGTGATTTAACCCCACTATAACGTCCTGTAAAACCACGCCTCGTTTCTAGAGTTTGCAACAATAAACAAATGGTATTTTAACTAAATTGAAATTCTTCTCGTTGTTATCTCTGTATTTAGAAACAACTAAAACATTTACGGCACTTGTATAGCTCAAAGCCCAACTTAATTTGTTCCGGACAAATTACGTTCTTTATCCAAATGCCTATAAAGTTCCCGCGCCAACGAAATTCTCTCTACGACGATTTAAACTTTAACCATAATGTTTTATTCTAATTAGTGTAAAATGGTGATATCAACGAGGACGAACACACCGGGTTGTAAATCATATTTTAGAATCCCTCGTAAATTCCAACCGAAGTTATGCAACTTGATATGCTCTTATTTGAGTTTGTAACTATCCGATCCTGTTGTTTAATGCGAATTTCCATGAATGCATTCATGGGATTACATTACAACTGCATTTCTAAAATAAACAATGTATGAAAACCGTGCAAAACAAAATCCACACAGTGCTCTGAAAATCTTGCCATTTGGATTAGTTGAAATGCGCGTTTTGAATATTTTACACAAGCCAAGAATCTCCAGCTACCAGCATCATCCAATTTTATTATTGAAATAAATAACCTTCGAACGTATTGGTGTCCAATGAAGCATTAAAAATGGGAGTACCCACATTTACACATTATTAACTGGCTGACCCGACAGACGTTGCCCTGTCCAAATTTCAATAAACTTTTTGTGTTTAGCTTTCTCACTTTCCCGGCCTTATCATCATTCTCAAGTTTCTCACTTTTTAGATTTCTAAGCTTTCTCATTTTCTCAGGTTTCTCTAATGTATCAAGTGTTACAACTTCTCAGACTTGGCCTTCTCAAGTCACCCAAACTACTCAATTCGTTGGTTTTCTCAAATTCTCGAACTTCTCAAGCTTCAAGCTTCCTCGCTTTCTCACTTTCCCTGTTTTAACAGCATTCTCAAATTTCTCAATTTGTAGGTTTCTAAGCTTTCTTATTTTCTCAGGTTTCTCAAATTACCCAATATCTCAAGTGTTCCAACTTCTCACTCAATGCCTTGTCAAGTTGCACAACTTACTCGATTTTTAGGTCTCCTCGCTTGCTCCCTTTTCCTGCCTCACCAGCATTTTCAAGTTTCTCACTTTTAGGTTTCTAATCTTTCTCATTTTCTCAGGTTTCTCTAATGTATCAAGTGTTCCAAATTCTCAGAATTGGTCTTCCCAAGTCGCTCAAACTAATCAATTTTTCAGGCAATCTCAAGTTTCCCAACTTCTCAAGCTTCAAGTTTCCTCGCTTTCTCACTTTCCCTGTTTTATCAGCATTCTCAAGTGTCTCACTTTTTTAGGTTTTTAGCTTTCTCATTTTCTCAGGTTTCTCAAATTACCCAATATCTCAAGTGTTCCAACTTTTTCACTCAATGCCTTGTCAAGTTGCATAACTTACTCGATTTTTAGGTGTTCTCGCTTGCTCCTTTTCCCTGCCTTACCAGCATTTTCAAGTTTCTCACTTTTAGGTTTCTAATCTTTCTCATTTTCTCAGGTTTCTCTAATGTATCAAGTGTTCCAAATTCTCAGAATTGGTCTTCCCAAGTCGCTCAAACTAATCAATTTTTCAGGCAATCTCAAGTTTCCCAACTTCTCAAGCTTCAAGTTTCCTCGCTTTCTCACTTTCCCTGTTTTATCAGCATTCTCAAGTTTCTCACTTTTTTAGGTTTTTAGCTTTCTCATTTTCTCAGGTTTCTCAAATTACCCAATATCTCAAGTGTTCCAACTTTTTCACTCAATGCCTTGTCAAGTTGCATAACTTACTCGATTTTTAGGTGTTCTCGCTTGCTCCTTTTCCCTGCCTTACCAGCATTTTCAAGTTTCTCACTTTTAGGTTTCTAATCTTTCTCATTTTCTCAGGTTTCTCTAATGTATCAAGTGTTCCAAATTCTCAGAATTGGTCTTCCCAAGTCGCTCAAACTAATCAAATTTTCAGTCAATCTCAAGTTTCCCAACTTCTCAAGCTTCAAGTTTCCTCGCTTTCTCACTTTCCCTGTTTTATCAGCATTCTCAAGTTTCTCACTTTTTTAGGTTTTTAGCTTTCTCATTTTCTCAGGTTTCTCAAATTACCCAATATCTCAAGTGTTCCAACTTTTTCACTCAATGCCTTGTCAAGTTGCATAACTTACTCGATTTTTAGGTGTTCTCGCTTGCTCCTTTTCCCTGCCTTACCAGCATTTTCAAGTTTCTCACTTTTAGGTTTCTAATCTTTCTCATTTTCTCAGGTTTCTCTAATGTATCAAGTGTTCCAAATTCTCAGAATTGGTCTTCCCAAGTCGCTCAAACTAATCAATTTTTCAGGCAATCTCAAGTTTCCCAACTTCTCAAGCTTCAAGTTTCCTCGCTTTCTCACTTTCCCTGTTTTATCAGCATTCTCAAGTTTCTCACTTTTTTAGGTTTTTAGCTTTCTCATTTTCTCAGGTTTCTCAAATTACCCAAAATCTTAAGTGTTCCAACTTTTTCACTCAATGCCTTGTCAAGTTGCATAACTTACTCGATTTTTAGGTGTTCTCGCTTGCTCCCTTTCCCTGCCTTACCAGCATTTTCAAGTTTCTCACTTTTAGGTTTCTAAGCTTTCTCATTTTCTCAGGTTTCTCTAATGTATCAAGTGTTCCAAATTCTCAGACTTGGTCTTCCCAAGTCGCTCAAACTAATCAAATTTTCAGTCAATCTCAAGTTTCCCAACTTCTCAAGCTTCAAGTTTCCTCGTTTTCTCACTTTCCCTGTTTTATCAGCATTCTCAAGTTTCTCACTTTTTTAGGTTTTTAGCTTTCTCATTTTCTCAGGTTTCTCAAATTACCCAATATCTCAAGTGTTCCAACTTCTCACTCAATGCCTTGTCAAGTTGCACAACTTACTCGATTTTTAGGTCTCCTCGCTTGCTCCCTTTTCCTGCCTTACCAGCATTTTCAAGTTTCTCACTTTTAGGTTTCTAATCTTTCTCATTTTCTCAGGTTTCTCTAATGTATCAAGTGTTCCAAATTCTCAGACTTGGTCTTCCCAAGTCGCTCAAACTAATCAATTTTTCAGGCAATCTCAAGTTTCCCAACTTCTCAAGCTTCAAGTTTCCTCGCTTTCTCACTTTCCCTGTTTTATCAGCATTCTCAAGTTTCTCACTTTTTTAGGTTTTTAGCTTTCTCATTTTCTCAGGTTTCTCAAATTACCCAATATCTCAAGTGTTCCAACTTTTTCACTCAATGCCTTGTCAAGTTGCATAACTTACTCGATTTTTAGGTGTTCTCGCTTGCTCCTTTTCCCTGCCTTACCAGCATTTTCAAGTTTCTCACTTTTAGGTTTCTAATCTTTCTCATTTTCTCAGGTTTCTCTAATGTATCAAGTGTTCCAAATTCTCAGAATTGGTCTTCCCAAGTCGCTCAAACTAATCAAATTTTCAGTCAATCTCAAGTTTCCCAACTTCTCAAGCTTCAAGTTTCCTCGCTTTCTCACTTTCCCTGTTTTATCAGCATTCTCAAGTGTCTCACTTTTTTAGGTTTTTAGCTTTCTCATTTTCTCAGGTTTCTCAAATTACCCAATATCTCAAGTGTTCCAACTTTTTCACTCAATGCCTTGTCAAGTTGCATAACTTACTCGATTTTTAGGTGTTCTCGCTTGCTCCTTTTCCCTGCCTTACCAGCATTTTCAAGTTTCTCACTTTTAGGTTTCTAATCTTTCTCATTTTCTCAGGTTTCTCTAATGTATCAAGTGTTCCAAATTCTCAGAATTGGTCTTCCCAAGTCGCTCAAACTAATCAAATTTTCAGTCAATCTCAAGTTTCCCAACTTCTCAAGCTTCAAGTTTCCTCGCTTTCTCACTTTCCCTGTTTTATCAGCATTCTCAAGTGTCTCACTTTTTTAGGTTTTTAGCTTTCTCATTTTCTCAGGTTTCTCAAATTACCCAATATCTCAAGTGTTCCAACTTTTTCACTCAATGCCTTGTCAAGTTGCATAACTTACTCGATTTTTAGGTGTTCTCGCTTGCTCCTTTTCCCTGCCTTACCAGCATTTTCAAGTTTCTCACTTTTAGGTTTCTAATCTTTCTCATTTTCTCAGGTTTCTCTAATGTATCAAGTGTTCCAAATTCTCAGAATTGGTCTTCCCAAGTCGCTCAAACTAATCAAATTTTCAGTCAATCTCAAGTTTCCCAACTTCTCAAGCTTCAAGTTTCCTCGTTTTCTCACTTTCCCTGTTTTATCAGCATTCTCAAGTTTCTCACTTTTTTAGGTTTTTAGCTTTCTCATTTTCTCAGGTTTCTCAAATTACCCAATATCTCAAGTGTTCCAACTTCTCACTCAATGCCTTGTCAAGTTGCACAACTTACTCGATTTTTAGGTCTCCTCGCTTGCTCCCTTTTCCTGCCTTACCAGCATTTTCAAGTTTCTCACTTTTAGGTTTCTAATCTTTCTCATTTTCTCAGGTTTCTCTAATGTATCAAGTGTTCCAAATTCTCAGACTTGGTCTTCCCAAGTCGCTCAAACTAATCAATTTTTCAGGCAATCTCAAGTTTCCCAACTTCTCAAGCTCCAAGTTTCCTCGCTTTCTCACTTTCCCTGTTTTATCAGCATTCTCAAGTTTCTCACTTTTTTAGGTTTTTAGCTTTCTCATTTTCTCAGGTTTCTCAAATTACTCAATATCTCAAGTGTTCTAACTTCTCGCTCAATGCCTTGTCAAGTCGCACAACTTACTCGATTTTTTGGTGTTCTCGCTTGCTCCTTTTCTCTGTCTTACCAGCATTTTCAAGTTTCTCACTTTTAGGTTTCTAAGTTTTCTCATTTTCTCAGGTTTCTCTAATGTATCAAGTGTTCCAACTTCTCAGACTTGGCCTTCTCAAGTCGCTCAAACTAATCAATTTTTCAGGCAATCTCAAGTTTCCCAACTTCTCAAGCTTCAAGTTTCCTCGCTTTCTCACTTTCCCTGTTTTATCAGCATTCTCAAGTTTCTCACTTTTTTAGGTTTTTAGCTTTCTCATTTTCTCAGGTTTCTCAAATTACCCAATATCTCAAGTGTTCCAACTTTTTCACTCAATGCCTTGTCAAGTTGCATAACTTACTCGATTTTTAGGTGTTCTCGCTTGCTCCTTTTCCCTGCCTTACCAGCATTTTCAAGTTTCTCACTTTTAGGTTTCTAATCTTTCTCATTTTCTCAGGTTTCTCTAATGTATCAAGTGTTCCAAATTCTCAGAATTGGTCTTCCCAAGTCGCTCAAACTAATCAAATTTTCAGTCAATCTCAAGTTTCCCAACTTCTCAAGCTTCAAGTTTCCTCGCTTTCTCACTTTCCCTGTTTTATCAGCATTCTCAAGTTTCTCACTTTTTTAGGTTTTTAGCTTTCTCATTTTCTCAGGTTTCTCAAATTACCCAATATCTCAAGTGTTCCAACTTTTTCACTCAATGCCTTGTCAAGTTGCATAACTTACTCGATTTTTAGGTGTTCTCGCTTGCTCCTTTTCCCTGCCTTACCAGCATTTTCAAGTTTCTCACTTTTAGGTTTCTAATCTTTCTCATTTTCTCAGGTTTCTCTAATGTATCAAGTGTTCCAAATTCTCAGAATTGGTCTTCCCAAGTCGCTCAAACTAATCAAATTTTCAGTCAATCTCAAGTTTCCCAACTTCTCAAGCTTCAAGTTTCCTCGCTTTCTCACTTTCCCTGTTTTATCAGCATTCTCAAGTGTCTCACTTTTTTAGGTTTTTAGCTTTCTCATTTTCTCAGGTTTCTCAAATTACCCAATATCTCAAGTGTTCCAACTTTTTCACTCAATGCCTTGTCAAGTTGCATAACTTACTCGATTTTTAGGTGTTCTCGCTTGCTCCTTTTCCCTGCCTTACCAGCATTTTCAAGTTTCTCACTTTTAGGTTTCTAATCTTTCTCATTTTCTCAGGTTTCTCTAATGTATCAAGTGTTCCAAATTCTCAGACTTGGTCTTCCCAAGTCGCTCAAACTAATCAATTTTTCAGGCAATCTCAAGTTTCCCAACTTCTCAAGCTCCAAGTTTCCTCGCTTTCTCACTTTCCCTGTTTTATCAGCATTCTCAAGTTTCTCACTTTTTTAGGTTTTTAGCTTTCTCATTTTCTCAGGTTTCTCAAATTACCCAAAATCTTAAGTGTTCCAACTTTTTCACTCAATGCCTTGTCAAGTTGCATAACTTACTCGATTTTTAGGTGTTCTCGCTTGCTCCTTTTCCCTGCCTTACCAGCATTTTCAAGTTTCTCACTTTTAGGTTTCTAATCTTTCTCATTTTCTCAGGTTTCTCTAATGTATCAAGTGTTCCAAATTCTCAGACTTGGTCTTCCCAAGTCGCTCAAACTAATCAATTTTTCAGACAATCTCAAGTTTCCCAACTTCTCAAGCTTCAAGTTTCCTCGCTTTCTCACTTTCCCTGTTTTATCAGCATTCTCAAGTTTCTCACTTTTTTAGGTTTTTAGCTTTCTCATTTTCTCAGGTTTCTCAAATTACCCAATATCTCAAGTGTTCCAACTTTTTCACTCAATGCCTTGTCAAGTTGCATAACTTACTCGATTTTTAGGTGTTCTCGCTTGCTCCTTTTCCCTGCCTTACCAGCATTTTCAAGTTTCTCACTTTTAGGTTTCTAATCTTTCTCATTTTCTCAGGTTTCTCTAATGTATCAAGTGTTCCAAATTCTCAGAATTGGTCTTCCCAAGTCGCTCAAACTAATCAATTTTTCAGGCAATCTCAAGTTTCCCAACTTCTCAAGCTTCAAGTTTCCTCGCTTTCTCACTTTCCCTGTTTTATCAGCATTCTCAAGTTTCTCACTTTTTTAGGTTTTTAGCTTTCTCATTTTCTCAGGTTTCTCAAATTACCCAATATCTCAAGTGTTCCAACTTTTTCACTCAATGCCTTGTCAAGTTGCATAACTTACTCGATTTTTAGGTGTTCTCGCTTGCTCCTTTTCCCTGCCTTACCAGCATTTTCAAGTTTCTCACTTTTAGGTTTCTAATCTTTCTCATTTTCTCAGGTTTCTCTAATGTATCAAGTGTTCCAAATTCTCAGAATTGGTCTTCCCAAGTCGCTCAAACTAATCAAATTTTCAGTCAATCTCAAGTTTCCCAACTTCTCAAGCTTCAAGTTTCCTCGCTTTCTCACTTTCCCTGTTTTATCAGCATTCTCAAGTTTCTAACTTTTTTAGGTTTTTAGCTTTCTCATTTTCTCAGGTTTCTCAAATTACCCAATATCTCAAGTGTTCCAACTTTTTCACTCAATGCCTTGTCAAGTTGCATAACTTACTCGATTTTTAGGTGTTCTCGCTTGCTCCTTTTCCCTGCCTTACCAGCATTTTCAAGTTTCTCACTTTTAGGTTTCTAATCTTTCTCATTTTCTCAGGTTTCTCTAATGTATCAAGTGTTCCAAATTCTCAGAATTGGTCTTCCCAAGTCGCTCAAACTAATCAATTTTTCAGGCAATCTCAAGTTTCCCAACTTCTCAAGCTTCAAGTTTCCTCGCTTTCTCACTTTCCCTGTTTTATCAGCATTCTCAAGTTTCTCACTTTTTTAGGTTTTTAGCTTTCTCATTTTCTCAGGTTTCTCAAATTACCCAAATATCTCAAGTGTTCCAACTTTTTCACTCAATGCCTTGTCAAGTTGCATAACTTACTCGATTTTTAGGTGTTCTCGCTTGCTCCTTTTCCCTGCCTTACCAGCATTTTCAAGTTTCTCACTTTTAGGTTTCTAATCTTTCTCATTTTCTCAGGTTTCTCTAATGTATCAAGTGTTCCAAATTCTCAGAATTGGTCTTCCCAAGTCGCTCAAACTAATCAATTTTTCAGGCAATCTCAAGTTTCCCAACTTCTCAAGCTTCAAGCTTCCTCCCTTTCTCACTTTCCCTGTTTTATCAGCATTCTCAAGTTTCTCACTTTTTTAGGTTTTTAGCTTTCTCATTTTCTCAGGTTTCTCAAATTACCCAAAATCTTAAGTGTTCCAACTTTTTCACTCAATGCCTTGTCAAGTTGCATAACTTACTCGATTTTTAGGTGTTCTCGCTTGCTCCTTTTCCCTGCCTTACCAGCATTTTCAAGTTTCTCACTTTTAGGTTTCTAATCTTTCTCATTTTCTCAGGTTTCTCTAATGTATCAAGTGTTCCAAATTCTCAGAATTGGTCTTCCCAAGTCGCTCAAACTAATCAATTTTTCAGGCAATCTCAAGTTTCCCAACTTCTCAAGCTTCAAGTTTCCTCGCTTTCTCACTTTCCCTGTTTTATCAGCATTCTCAAGTTTCTTAATTTTTTAGGTTTTTAGCTTTCTCATTTTCTCAGGTTTCTCAAATTACCCAATATCTCAAGTGTTCCAACTTCTCACTCAATCCCTTGTCAAGTCGCACAACTTACTCGATTTTTTGGTGTCCTCGCTTGTTCCTTTTCTCTGCCTTACCAGCATTTTCAAGTTTCTCACTTTTAGGTTTCTAAGCTTTCTCAATTTCTCAGGTTTCTCTAATGTATTAAGTGTTCCAAATTATCAGACTTGGTCTTCCCAAGTCGCTCAAACTACTCAAATTTTCAGGCAATCTCAAGTTTCCCAACTTCTCAAGCCTCAAGCTTCCTCGCTTTCTCACTTACTCACTTTCCCTGTTTTATCAGCATTCTCAAGTTTCTCACCTTTTTAGGTTTTTAGCTTTCTCATTTTCTCAGGTTTCTCAAATTACCCAAAATCTTAAGTGTTCCAACTTCTCACTCAATGCCTTTTCAAGTCGCACAACTTACTCGATTTTTAGATGTCCTCGCTTTCTCCCTTTCCCTGCCTTATCAGCATTCTCAAGTTTCTCACTTTTTAGGTTTCCAAACTTTCTCATTGTCTCAGGTTTCTCTAATAATATATCAAGTGTTCCAACTTCTCATACTTGGTCTTCTCAAGTCACTCAAACTACTCAATTATTTGGTTTTCTCAAACTCCCGAACTTTTCAAGCTTCAAGATTTCTCTCTTTCTCACTTTCCCTGTTTTATCAGCATTCTCAAATTTCTCAATTTGTAGGTTTCTAAGCTTTCTCATTTTCTAAGGTTTTTCTAATATATCAAGTGTTCTAACTTCTCAGACTTGGCCTTCCCAAGTCGCTCAAACTACTCAATTCATTAGGTTTCTCAAATTCCCCAACGTCTCAAGCTTCAAGCTTCCTCGTTTAATCACTTTCCCTGTTTTATCAGCATTCTCAAATTTATCTCTTTGTCAGGTTTTCAGCTTTCTCATTTTCTCAGGTTTCTGAAATTACCCAATATTTCAAGTGTTTGAGGTTCTCACGCTAGGCGTTGACAAGCCGCACAACTTACTCGATTTTTAGGTGTCCTCGCTTTCTCCCTTTCCCTACCTTATCAGCATTATCAAGTTCCTTACTTTTAGGTTTCTAAACTTTCTCAGGTTGGCCTTGTCAAGTCGCCCAAACTATTAATTTTTTTAGGTTTCTCAAGTTTCTAGGTTCTTCACTTTCCCTGGTTTATCAGGACAGATCGCGACACAACACAAAAATAGAAACAAATGTGATTTTATTTTAATTTAAACTGGGATGCGTTTTTCAAGATTGTTCTCCAGAACTTCCCGATTTTTTTTTTCATTTGCAAATTCCATCCCGGGAGCATAACCAAATACATATGTCGTTCCTATCGTCAGTTATGTTATGATCGAGACAGCATAACAAAAATTATTATTTTTACAGGTTATCCCCATTTTAAGACGTTCCTTTGTATGATAAACGCCACAGATAATAATTTAAAGAAAATAAACAACTGCAAAATAAAAAAGCTGCTTATGCTTATAGTACATGTTCATCTCGGAGAGCGGGTTTTTTATTTTCCAGTTGTTTATTTTCTCTAAATCATTATATGTGTTTACTATAATTATTTTCCTGAAAACTCCTCCAGGACCAGAACGAACAAAACAAAGAAAGAATTACGCATATCCATCGTTGCAATCGTGAGTTATGGTCTTGAGTTCATACAGAGATCCCATGGAAAATGCACTGACAGTTTTTTACGAATTTTCCAGTGGATTTTAGAAAAAAATTTCTTTCATACAAACCTTGTCCTGATAATTACGAACACAACAAAAAAAAAAACAAACGGTCGAGACTTTCTCAAGTGATGATCTTTCATAGATGCGGCAATTGATTTTTATTTACAAATTATAGATTTAGTCACCCAAAACGAAATTTGGCTGATTTTCCATACTTGTGCATTAAAAACGGCTTTCTTGCGTGCAGCACACGTAAACAGTATTTACTCCTCGTGAAATTTACGAAACAAAATTACTCCCTAGACGCCCTCCTTAATCTTCTTCGTCATTTTTAAGTTTCCATACCTAAGCTACCGGTGAATACTAAATACCGACATTCAACTTTGAGTTCACTCCCCGTTTCTGGATAACAAATTGGAGCCAATTCTGGATCGAGAGAAGCCGGTGTAATTTGCCGTTGAATGAATAATTAGCTGCATGCATGCCTAGACACACCATATTCGTTTGTTTACCTGAATGGATATAAATGGGTGTAGTTGTGTCAATGAAAAAGCGTTTTTCTCCAACCGCAATATGTGGCTATATTTCGACGATATTTTATAAAACGTGGTCATTTCGGATGATGAAACTGTATTTAATTTTTTATGGGATATTTTACAAAATTGTAATTCACAGGCACCACCCTTATTATCTACGTATACAATAAAGCCAATATTCGCGTCAATCCCAGCCCCAACCCACCGTTATTACCTCAAATCCTGTTGACACATTTTTCAACTGTGTAGTTATGACAGACCATTTCTCGGCTAACGCGCGGCCCTATTATCGAAACGTGAGCTTTCTCTCAGAAAGCTCTTTTAAAGTCACCCAAAGCTCACTCCCCCGTACTTCTGTGAGTGGTATAGCAAATATTTCCAGCAGTTGTGAAAATAGGGAGAACGTGTGAGCCCTACATGTCGGTAATTGACTGATTTGATTATCACGTTAATGTTGACTTTGCCAAATTCAGACGCCTGTACTTGGCATGTTTGCCGTATATGTTTAAGCTAATCATATATGGTTTCCTGCCATTCGCAAATGCAATAAAAGTGCGTATTTTTCCGGCAGGGCCGAACTGCGGGGGAAAACACGAGTCACTCTAACCCCTTATCAGACGGATTTTGACGTCACATTCAAGTAATTCATCACTTCTAACTCGATAAGAGCGCACGTCACCCCTTCTTGGGGTGGAAGTCGGTTTAGGATACGGTAGAATAATATGGGCAGATAGGTGTTGCAGGTAAATGTGAGGTGATTTCATATTAATAATCGAAAAGAGCCAAAGAAAACTCCACGAAGAAGCTGGAATAAGATGTAAATACAGCAAATAAAATTGGAAAAGATTGGTGTTCGAGAATCGGGTCGTGTGTGTGCACACATAAAATCTGCTGTTTTACTTTGTTATAAATCGGCAATTTTGCACTAAAGCTGTGACTTAAAACTGTCCACTTCAAAAGGTAAGCTGTTGGATCCAGAGTTGTCCTTATCTCTAGAAATTTCCATCAACATCCCACCTTATCGCCCGGGTTAGTTATCTCCACTACAAAAAGTGGCAAAACACAATAAAAATCCAAAACTTCGAGTTCAAAATTCGGAACATATATTTGAAAAAATATATACATATTTGGAAAAACATATTTGTAGAAATTTGAACATTTTCAGTTGCTAAATCAGTCTATTGTAATAAAATTATGAATGTGCCGGGTGCTAAATACGAAATACCCTAAGTGGTAGATGCACGTAAATAAAAAAAAAATGTGAACAACACTATAGTCAACATTATAGGCCCAATATGTAGTTATTAGCGATAAATCCGTTACCCTACCTTAGTGAATACTTTGTCCGATATTTACGACCCACCAGCATATACTATTCATACGCTCCATTGAATTAACTAATTAATTAGGCAATTTGTGTTAATAACTTTTGTGTCTCCATCCACTTGGAAACTAAACATAAAATCAAATTTAATGTTATCCGCACGGTGCACAACAATAACTTTAGCCAATATTCCCTGTGTACTCCTGATACGGCCACAAAAAATTAAGTGGTTATTACAACTTTGCTTCAAGATTTCAATTAGAACGGCATGAAATCGCGCTATAACACAATTGTGCGGGTATGTCGATTATAACACAATAACCAACTCCCGAAGCAGTGCAATAAAGCGTCTATATTGTTTCAATCCGAGACTCCTATATTGATTTTTTTACGTCAAAATTATTTCTCGTTTCCGCTTTATAATTGCAGCATGGTCAATTCCCGAGTAATGCTTATATTAATTCGATTAGACGTCTGAGCGTTGCCTCCATAAAACTTGAGTAATAATTTTAAAGCTCGTGACCAGGTTTACCAGTTCTCTTTGTAACGTAACTCATATATTTTTTATTACGCCATTTTTATATTCATTTTATTGCAACGCGGTCGAAGTTTTCTGATACCGACTGATGCTAGTTGAAGGCGACAGCTTGTGGCAGCAATAAATTCGAAATTACCGAGAAAAAAATAATTATCACCGCAGAGGTAATAGCGGGAACGAGTAGAAATGCAGGCCAGTATTCAATGTGAAATGCAGTGCATCTACATTAACAGTGATTTATGAAGAGTCGTTAATGTTTCAGTTTCAGCGTGCTTCGAAATGGTGAATATCACAGCAGTTAGTTGAAGATTAAAAACATAAAGTGTAGATGTTATTGCAGGCGGAAATGCGATCAAATTGTGGTAGTAATTCTAGATATAAGTTATGACGATATTACGTTTTTTTCTATTTAGTAAGAAGTTACTTGAAAAGCTGAATTTCGCTTCCTTTACGACTGAAACAGACGCATGTATCATTTTTATCTACATAGTCTTAAAACATTGTCACTTAGTAACAGTTATTTTTGTCATTGTAAACGCGCTACATATAAAATGATACGGCCAAGAGAATATAAAATGTACTGTCAGCAATCTATTACCAAATACAAATAAAAAAGTAAATAAGAAATAAGCACCAGGACGAATACACTGAGCAACAAAATGATCGAGGAAGGAAAGTAATAGAACTAAAAAGAAATATCAACTATGTATTAAACGAATGGGCTAAATTATTATCGATAAAGCGCTACAGAACTACCTAGATCTGCATCAATTTATTCAAATTCAATAATTTGTAAGTTCTGTATAATTTTTTTTAAATATGTCAAGAAGTACACAATGTGAAAAAGGTTAAACAATGGTGGATGCGCCGGAAATAAAATAACACATATTACACGATTTAAAAAAAATACCAACTTTCAAAAATTGCAAATTCGCAAATTGTACTATTCAAAAATTCATTCCTTCCCTTCAAATACCAATATTTTAAATATCGAAGTAGAAATGTTAAAATAGATTCACAAATAACGCAAAGATATATTAAATTTATATTACGAAATTTCTATATGTATTTAGAGATTCAGATCTGGATATGTAAGATTAACAAGATTCGGTCATTTAAATTTAATTAAAAATTAAAATAAATAATTTTCAACAATATTTTTTTTTTAGATTCGAAATTTTAGCTATCATGTTAATAATCTAGGATTCAAGACATTTAAATTTAAAATTCCAGAATATTCACTGTAAGACGTAAAGATCATAATTTAAAAGTCCAAACAATTTACTATTATGTCTTTAATGCCAAAAGTATTAGAAAATTTTGAAATTTTAAAATAGTGGAAATCCTCTATTTTCAGGTTTTTAAAATTCCAAGATACAAATCGATATTCCAAAATTGTAAGACAATGTCAGTTCAGAAATTTAGAGAACAAAAATAAAATTGGAAATGTAGATATTGAAATGTTATATAGGATTTCATGATATCACGATTGAAGTTTTTAGAATTTTAAGATGCCAGAATGAAAAAAAATTCTGGGTTCTACTACAGATTTTAATATTTTGAGATGTGTTTCGTTTTGGAAATTATGTCACCAACATTTCACAATTTAAAAAACGGAAAATTTTGGTACTTCCTTATTATCCTATGTGGAGGTAAAATTATAGTAAGATCTTAAAATATTAAAATTCTAAACCAGAAGAATGTTCTTAAATCCAGGTGGAGTAAATTTAAATTAAAAAATTTAAATATATCTAAGTCGAACTCCACAAACTTTAATAAGCGTAAAATTACAAATGGAACATGTTTCGGCAGAACACTTCTGCCATCATCAGCCCTGAAAGAATATAAAAAATATTAATTAAATAATTTTTTATATTATTTAATTAATATTTTTTATATTCTTTAAGGGCTGATGATGGCAGAAGTGTTCTGCCGAAACATGTTCCATTTGTAATTTTACGCTTATTAAATAATTTTTTATATTATTTAATTAATATTTTTTATATTCTTTAAGGGCTGATGATGGCAGAAGTGTTCTGCCGAAACATGTTCCATTTGTAATTTTACGCTCATTAAAGTTTGTGGAGTTCGACTTAGATATATTTAAATTTTTTAATTAAAATTCTAAGCTGGATTCTAATATTCTAAAAACAGGAAATTTTCTTGATTCTAATTGAATGAAACCGGGAAATTATTCCATAATGCCCCAAAGTTTATAAAATCCCCGATTAAAATGTTTCGAGATGGCAAAATTATATCTTTATTTTTAAGATTCCCTGGAGGGCATTTTCGGGATTATTTCCGTTACATATTTTAATTTCCATCAAGATGTTAATATTCTAAAATTTCGAAATTCGAATTTTCGAACACTACAACATCTGGAGGTCCTATAAGCTGAAAAGTTGTAATTCTAAAGCCGAAGTTGTGAATTTTGGAATTTTGGCATCTTCGATTGACAATTAAATGTTTAATAATTATTATATTATTATTATATAATTATAATTTAATCTAATATATGAAAATTTCGTGTCACGGTGTTTGTGGTCGAACTCCTCCGAAACGGCTGGACCGATTTTTATTAAATTTCTTTTGTATATTTGGTAGATATGAGAATAGGTGCTAAAGTATTTTTCACATGGACATGGGGGCCCAGGAGGCTGAATATTTCACAGATTTTCTTCAAGTGGCGCATCCACCATTTTTCACCGTTTCTTCAACCTTTCCCTATAGATATCCTGGTGTCTTTATATCTTCAAATGTAACATTGTGATTATGAAAACAGTCCCGAAATTCGACAAACTACATCTTTAAAGGTCCACTGAATATTTTACCGATTTTCTTTATGTGGCACATCCACCATTTTTCACCGTTTCTTAAATCTTCCCCTATAGATGTCCTGGTGTCCTTATATGTTTAAATGTGGCAATATAATTATGAAGAGAGCTGCGAAATTCGACAATTTACACCCTCAAAGGGCGAATGAATATTTTACAAATTTTCATCAAGTGGCGCATCCACCATTTTTCACAGTTTTTTCAATCATCCCCTATAGATGTCCTGGTGTATTGATATGTTGAAATGTGACATTGTAACAATTAAGAGAGCTCCGAAATTCGATAAATTACACCCTCAACGGCCGACGGAATATTTTACAGATTTTCTTCAAGTGGCGCATCCACCATTTTTCACCGTTTCTTCACCCTTCCTTTATAGATATCCTGTTTCTTTATATCTTCAAATGTTACATTATGATTATGAAAACAGTCCCGAAATTCGACAAATTACATCTTTAAAGGCCCACTGAATATTTTACCGATTTTCTTTGTGACGCATCCACCATTATTCACCGTTTCTTCAACCTTTCCCTATAGATATCCTGGTGTCTTTATATCTTCTAATGTTACATTATGATTATGAAAACAGTCCCGAAATTCGACAAATTACATCTTTAAAGGCCCACTGAATATTTTACAGATTTTCTTCAAGTGGCGCATCCACCATTTTTCACCGTTTCTTAAATCTTCCCCTATAAATGTCCTGGTGTCTTTATATGTTGAAATGTGACATTGTAACAATGAAGAGAGCTCCGAAATTCGACAAATTACACCCTCAAAGGCCGACTAAATATTTTGCAGATGTTCTTCAAGTGGCGCATCCACCATTATTCACCGTTTCTTCAATCTTCCCCTATAGATATCCTGGTGTCTTTATATGTTTAAATGTGGCAATGTAATTATGAAGAGAGCTCCGAAATTCAACAAATTAGACCCTCAAAGGGCGACTGAATATTTTACAGATTTTCTTCAAGAGGCGCATCCACCATTTTTTACCGGTTCTTCAATCATCCTCTATAGTTGTCCTGGTGTCCTTATATGTTTAAATGTGGCAATGTAATTATGAAGAGAGCTCCGAAATTCGACAAATTACACCCTCAAAGGGCGACTGAATATTTTACAGATTTTCTTCAAGAGGCGCATTCACCATTTTTCACCGTTTCTTCAATCTTCCCCTATAGTTGTCCTGGTGTCTTTGTATGTTTAAATGTGGCAATGTAATTATGAAGAGAGCTCCGAAATTCAACAAATTAGACCCTCAAAGGGCGACTGAATATTTTACAGATTTTCTTCAAGAGGCGCATTCACCATTTTTCACCGTTTCTTCAATCTTCCTCTATAGTTGTCCTGGTGTCTTTGTATGTTTAAATGTGGCAATGTAATTATGAAGAGAGCTCCGAAATTCAACAAATTAGACCCTCAAAGGGCGACTGAATATTTTACAGATTTTCTTCAAGAGGCGCATCCACCATTTTTTACCGTTTCTTCAATCATCCTCTATAGTTGTCCTGGTATCTTTATATGTTTAAATGTGGCAATGTAATTATGAAGAGAGCTCCGAAATTCGACAAATTACACCCTCAAAGGGCGACTGAATATTTTACAGATTTTCTTCAAGTGGCGCATTCACCATTTTTTACCGTTTCTTCAACCTTCCCTTATAGATATCCTGGTGTCTTTATTATGTTTAAATGTGGCAATGTAATTATGAAGAAAGCTCCGAAATTCGACAAATTACACCCTCAAAGGGCGACTGAATATTTTACAGATTTTCTTCAAGTGGCGCATTCACCATTATTCACCGTTTCTTCAACCTTTCCCTATAGATATCCTGGTGTCTTTATATCTTCTAATGTTACATTATGATTATGAAAACAGTCCCGAAATTCGACAAATTACATCTTTAAAGGCCCACTGAATATTTTACAGATTTTCTTCAAGTGGCGCATCCACCATTTTTCACCGTTTCTTAAATCTTCCCCTATAAATGTCCTGGTGTCTTTATATGTTGAAATGTGACATTGTAACAATGAAGAGAGCTCCGAAATTCGACAAATTACACCCTCAAAGGCCGACTAAATATTTTGCAGATGTTCTTCAAGTGGCGCATCCACCATTATTCACCGTTTCTTCAATCTTCCCCTATAGATATCCTGGTGTCTTTATATGTTTAAATGTGGCAATGTAACTATGAAGAGAGCTCCGAAATTCAACAAATTAGACCCTCAAAGGGCGACTGAATATTTTACAGATTTTCTTCAAGAGGCGCATCCACCATTTTTTACCGGTTCTTCAATCATCCTCTATAGTTGTCCTGGTGTCCTTATATGTTTAAATGTGGCAATGTAATTATGAAGAGAGCTCCGAAATTCGACAAATTACACCCTCAAAGGGCGACTGAATATTTTACAGATTTTCTTCAAGAGGCGCATTCACCATTTTTCACCGTTTCTTCAATCTTCCCCTATAGTTGTCCTGGTGTCTTTGTATGTTTAAATGTGGCAATGTAATTATGAAGAGAGCTCCGAAATTCAACAAATTAGACCCTCAAAGGGCGACTGAATATTTTACAGATTTTCTTCAAGAGGCGCATTCACCATTTTTCACCGTTTCTTCAATCTTCCCCTATAGTTGTCCTGGTGTCTTTGTATGTTTAAATGTGGCAATGTAATTATGAAGAGAGCTCCGAAATTCAACAAATTAGACCCTCAAAGGGCGACTGAATATTTTACAGATTTTCTTCAAGAGGCGCATCCACCATTTTTTACCGTTTCTTCAATCATCCTCTATAGTTGTCCTGGTATCTTTATATGTTTAAATGTGGCAATGTAATTATGAAGAGAGCTCCGAAATTCGACAAATTACACCCTCAAAGGGCGACTGAATATTTTACAGATTTTCTTCAAGTGGCGCATTCACCATTTTTTACCGTTTCTTCAACCTTCCCTTATAGATATCCTGGTGTCTTTATTATGTTTAAATGTGGCAATGTAATTATGAAGAAAGCTCCGAAATTCGACAAATTACACCCTCAAAGGGCGACTGAATATTTTACAGATTTTCTTCAAGTGGCGCATTCACCATTATTCACCGTTTCTTCAACCTTCCCCTATAGATATCCTGGTGTCTTTATATCTTCTAATGTTACATTGTGATTATGAAAACAGTCCCGAAATTCGACAAATTACATCTTTAAAGGCCCACTGAATATTTTACCGATTTTCCTTTTTGTGGCGCATCCACCATTTTTCACCGTTTCTTAAATATTCACCTATAGATGTCCTGGTGTCTTTATATGTTTAAATGTGGCAATGTAATTATGAAGAGAGCTCCGAAATTCTACAAATTACATCTTTAAAGGCCCACTGAATATTTTACCGTTATTCCTTATGTGGCGCATCCACCATTTTTCACTGTTTCTTAAATCTTCCCCTATAGATGTCCTGGTGTCTTTATATGTTGAAATGTGACATTGTAACAATGAAGAGCTCCGAAATTCGACAAATTACACCCTCAAAGGCCGGCTGAATATTTTACAAATTTTTCACCAATCGATTTTTATGATTTCTTTTATATATTTGGTTGATATGAGAATAGTATTTTTCACAAGGACATGGGAGCACAAAAGGCCCCCCTTGGGCTGGACCGATTTTTTGGCTCGACGAATTTTTTATGAATCTTCTGTTGTATATTTGGCAGGTATGAGAATCTGTCGTAAAGTATTTTTCACATAGACATGGGGGCCCAGGCGGCCCCCTTCGGTTTATAACTCAAAAATGGCTGAACCCATGTTTATGATCTTTGATATGTTGGATTAGGAATAAACTCCAAAGTTTCACTTCTGTTGCGCGTGGACTCCACACATAAATTTTTTGATGATATCTCGAGTATACGGATTGACAGATTTTTTTCGGAAGCGAGTAACTATTAAAGCATCAAAAAAAATTGACGAAAAAAATTTTCTCAACCATTTTGTAGGGAATGCGTATGTAACGCCATCTCTGATACATGACAGAAACAAAAATGAACATTTAATTCAGCTAATAAGTTAACACAACATTTGTTGATTCTGAGGTGGTACAAAGTTCGCCGGGTCAACTAGTAATATTAGAATAACATGTGTTACTAAAATACTTAAATCTTGGAATTTTATACTTTTAGGTTTTGAATTTGATCTTGGACATGGATTTGGAAATTCTAAGAAAATTTAAATTGTAATTCCATTAGGCTTAATTATCGCGAACTGAATTTGACAGCACGTTTTATTTTTGTAATAAAAAATTGACCGTAATTTCTACCGAATTTGTTTACACTTACAACGTATGCACCACTGGTGCGGTTTTGCACAAAGTTTTGCAAAATACTTTCATAATTTGGTCTCCCTGCTGATGTATGGTTAAAATTATTGTAGGTATTTCCAAGACACCTGTATATCCCAATTAGAAGTAGAAGTTCGACTTGCTTAGCGCATTATTAACAACAATTACAATGTTGAGGCTCCTCAGAATCTCGTAGTTCTGTTATTAAAAAGTATGTCAAGTTCTGATATTAAAAAGCACGTTTTGTTCCATAATGTACGTACATCTCAGCAAGTAATTTACGAAAACGTTGCCTAGATGTGAAAGCAACCCGTAAAATGGCATCGTTCGCTTAATTAATCCAGAAAAATTCACCTGGATGCGCTGCTTCTCGCGACAAGGCGCCAATGGTGAAAATGATGCTCCTGCATAATATACTATGTCTGCACCGGCTGAAATTAATCTCTCGAGTACGTTATTCACCGTTATAAAAAAGCTTCTCCTATTTTCGAACGGCACGTTCCCCTGAAAAGTATAAACTCTTTCTAATTCCGGTATTAACTCGTGAACTTTCCGAGAGCTGGATGTTTAGATTTGACGAGTAAACAAGCAGTTTACACGGAATTTATACGGTCTTCGAGTTCATTTACATCGCACCCCGGTCAAAGAATGTGGTTTTGGTGTGTCGAACTTAACGCCATGAACCGTCTCTATCTCCATTTTCGTAAATCGACATTATTTTTATCCTTCGCTGGATTGTCTGGGGTTAATCGGTCGTGCAAGACCTTATCATCCCCTGGCTTAACAACTTATTCTTATTAAATTACGTGAAAACTTTCGCGATCTCCCCCTGTTTGTTGCGATGCTTCTCTTCCTAAGAATTGCTCACACCGGATCTCTTTAGTTCCGAGGCGGGGGCGATATTTTCGAATGTAGAGGTTCCTGTGTTACAGACGTAGATTGTAGGGTACAATAGGGTAGTCCGTCAGAACTATTTATGTAAGTTTTTGAAATTTAGGAATACAGGGTGTTGAAAAGCTATTGACCAACTCCTTCAAAGGCTCTGATTACAAAATAATATATTGTGGGATCTGTTTACTCTTATTTCTCAAGTGTGGTGTGCAAAATCTATAAAGGCTCTTTTCTCAGTCTATCTTCAACTTTAATTCTTCAGTTCTTTTTTGTCTTTCGTTATTCCTAGTTTTTATATTCTTTTCAACTATGTAGTAAATCTTTATTTGCTCTACGGGCTTTCTGATTCCTATACATATACAAGTAAACTTAACGATTATAATAATAAAAAAAACTAAATAAAATTATCTATTTCTTCTCCCCTGCCCTTTCCTCTTCTCCCTTCTCCCTCATCTTCCATACCTCTTTCATCCATTTAATTTCCCTTCCATCTACATTCAGTATTTCCTATCTTTCTTTCCTCTCTCTTTGTTTCATCTCACTGCACTCGTTCCACATATGCTCAATTGTCTCTCTTTCCTCATAGCACATTCTACACATTCTTCCTCCATCTTCTGCCCAATACCTATTTTCCCTCTCTTCATTTCCGCACCTAAACCTCGCCATCATCTTTCTTTCTCGCTCTCCCTCCCCAAATACTTCGGTACTTCCTCGATCATGCATCTTCCGTACTTCCCGTTGTATCTGGATTCTCTAATTCTTTCTCTCCTCTCTTGTCTATCCGTTCCTTATCTCTTTCACTTAGTTCTACATTCATCCAGACGCCTCTTTCTCTCAGTCTCTCTATTTCTTTGCTTGCATACCCATTCCTCCTGTAGTAAATCTCCCTATCATTCTTCTCTGAATTCTTCTTTTTTTCTCTCCAGCACTCCTTTAGAATCCTACATTCTTTCCTCCCTTCCATCCTGTCTTCGAACTTGACCGCTCTTTTTCCCGCTTTCACTTTCAACCTATTCCTCTTGCATTCTTCTCTCACTATGTACCCTGGCGCTTCTCTCTCCACCCCTCGCACCCACCTCAGATATTTCTCTTGCACCCTCTCTATCTCCTCTTGTTCTTTCCATCTGCAGACCTCTGCTCCGTACAACAACACGCTTTCAATAAGACTTTCAAACATCATCATTCTCCTCTTAAACTCGCCTCACCACCTTCTCTTTCCTATTCCCCATACACATCCTATCACCTTGTTCGCTTTTCTTGCCAGTTCTCTAATATGTGCCTTATCTGTGGCTCTTTCATTGAACACATACCCCAAGTATTTAAATTCTTTTACTTGTTCTATTACTTCTCCCTCCCACCTCCAATCACTCTCTTCGTTCTTCCTCTTTCTCTTATTGAACACCAGCATTTTTGTTTTCTCTACATTCACTTCTAGTCTTTTCTTCTTCACATATTTTCCTAAACTCTCTATCATTTCCTTCATTTCTCTTTCACTCTTTGCCACCATTACCACATCATCCGCAAACGCCAGGCTCCACACTTTTCACTTTTTTTCTACCTACCACACACCCCCCCGCTTGTGCTCTCTCTAATATTCCGTCCATATCTGCCACATACATCGTAAACAACAAGGGGCTGAGCGGGCAACCTTGCCTCACTCCCTTTTTTGTCACAAACCATTCACTTTCCCTCTCCCCTACCTTCACTTTACTTTTTGTCTTCTCATATATCTCCTCCACCTTTCTTACCAGCCATTCAATTACCCCTTTCTCCCTCAGGCACTCAAAACATCCTCTCTCTGTCCACCTTGTCAAAAGCCGCCTTGAAGTCTACGAATAATGCATACACCCTCCCCCCTTTCTTCTTTAACTCGCTCTTCGTCAAATGGTCCAGGATGTATACATTATGCATAGTTCTCCTCCCTTCTCTAAATCCTGCTTGGCTGTCTGGTAATGCTCCCTTTTCCTCTATCTATCTGCTCATCCTTTCATTCAGAATTGATGTATACTTTATTTTTCTCCCCTTTTTTGTAAATGGGGTAAATTACCCCCTCTCTCCACCCTACCGGGAATCCTTCTCCTCTCCACACCCCATTCATTACCTCCACCAGCCTCTCTAACACTCTTCTCGTCCCATTTCTCTCTTCGTCTCTATTTCCGTTTTCTTTTTTTTCCTTTTCTCCCTCCAGCAGCCTCATGAAGTACTCCTCCCACTCATTCATCGTTATCTCCTCGCTCCCATTTTCTTTTTTCTTTCTCTCTCTGTTAATATAGTTCCATACCTCCTTCTCTGTTCTTATTGCTTTTATCTCTTCCTCTTCTCTCTCTTTCTTCTGCCTCTTCTTCTCCCTGCATGTCTCTCTATATCTTCTTTTCGCTTCTAAAAAGCCACTTCTGTTCCCTTTAGTCTTTCTCCACTTTCTTAGTTCTTTTATTGCTTCCTTTTTACGTTGCTCACATTCTTTGTCCCACCATTTATTCTTTCTTTTTGTTCCTCCACCTCTTACTGTTATTTCTCTTTTTGTCGCTGCTTTTTCCAATATTTCTACCAATTCTTTCTCCATTTTCCCTACTTCTTGTTCTTTAAATCTTGCTTTTTCCAGTCTTCTCTTATACTCTTCCACCCCATGCTCGTCCCATACTTTAATTATCACCTTCCGCATTTCCTCTGTTTTTTCTTCTCTTCTTCTCTTCTCTCTCCCCCTTCCTATACTTATCTCTATAGGCAGATAGTCTGACTCTACTCTTTCCCCTATTCTGAATTCTTCGACTTCTTCCCATGCTTCTTCGTTTACTATTCCGTAGTCTATCACCGTCTCTCCTCTACCGCCTATGTAGGTCCATTCTCCTTCTTCGTCCCCTTGTTTATTTCCATTCAGCACTTCCCATCCTTTTTCTTCTATCCATTTCATCAACTTCTTCCTTTCCGCATTTTCTTTCTTGTCTTTGGATTTTCTTTTTCCCTCTCCCCTCTCTTCTTCCCAATCCCTGGCTCTTCTTTCCCCAATTCTCCCGTTAAAATCCCCTCCCAGAAGGAGACATTCTTCCCTGTTGTCTTTTAATGTTTCTTCTATCCTGCTTATTGTTTCTTTCATCTCTTTGCTGTACACTGTCACTATTTTCCACATTTACTGTCTATTTTAACGTTTCTCACCATGTGACCTTCCTCTTCTCCCTTCTTTTTAGTATTCTCCTTTATTCCTTTTTTTACTCCTGTTATTATTCCCCCTGCTGCTCTTCCTTTTTTCTTTCCCCTTCTCGCCCCTTGCCATTCCCACTTGAACTCCTTTGGTAACAGTATTTCTACTTTTTCCCACTTTTCTGACCATGTTTCTGTTAATCCAACAATATCGAACTCATATAGTCCCAAAAATCTTCTTCTTTTTTCCCTAGTCCCGCTACATTCCAAAATAGTGCCCTCACCCCTGTTTTTCTCGTTACCTTCTTTGATTTCCCCCTTCCTTCCTTAGTTTCTCTCCTACTTCCTTCTTTGTTTCCTTTTTCCCGTTTCATTGTCCTTTTTACTTTGCCGTTGTCCCCCTTTTCCCCTCCTCCCCTTCTTCTTCTTATTGGAAAACCTCTATGCTCTCTCTCTCTTTTCATTCCATCTCCATTGCTCCCCGTCCACTATTAATTTCCTGTATCCCACTCTTACTTCTTTCCCTTCTTCCCTTTTTTCCTTCGTCATACTTCTTAGTTTCTTCTGTACATCTCTTTCCTTCTTTGTGAGGTCGTTGTCTATGTATATCCCCCTTGTTTCCCTCTTCTCCCTCAATTTTCCTTTGTGCTTCCTTATTCTTTCCTTCTCACCCCATCCCTCCATCTCCACCATTACTTGATCCTTGTTAATCCTGTAACAATCTTTTACTTTACTATCCTCTACATTTTCCTTCAAAAACTTCTCTACATCCTCTTTTTTACATGACTTTTTCTTTCCCCGTCTCATCCTGTTATAACGATGTTGTTCTTCCTCTTTCTTCTTTCTTCGATTTCCATTCTCCCTTCCAGCTTTTCCACTCTCTCCTTCCCATCTCTTCTCCTTCTCTTTAAATTCTTCTCTCTGCCTCTCTATCTCTCTCTTGAGTTCCTTATTTTCTCGTCTTATTTCTTTCATCTCCTCCTTCAACTCTTGCAACAGCTCCAATATTTTTTCTCCATCTCTGTGTCCGTTTCCTTCTCTTTCTCTGATGTCTTCTGTGTTTTCTTTACTCCAGGAGACCTCGCCGTCTTTTTACTTTTTTGAAAAAATGTCTCTTCCTCCTCTTCTTGTTTTTCTGTTCTACCCTCCCCTTTTCTCTTTCTTTTCCTTTCCTCCAGGTAAGAGTCCAGACTTCCCTGACTGAGCGAGCAGTTTCTATCGTCTTTGTTCATCCGCTTCCTGTGGCGCCTCCTAGATGTCGTTATCTTCTAGCTTCGCCGATTTATTCTTTTTCCTGACTATATCTCCTCTTCCCTGTCCAATTCTTTCTTCCTACCTTTCTCTAATACCTCTTCTCGCTTTTCTCAATATCTTCTCTAATTTTTTCTTGATATCACCTTCTATTTCTCTATTTTTCGCTACTTAACCTCTCTACCACGTTGTTTACCTTCAGCTCGGTAATACAGGAATCATTCTTTTCAACTAAAGATTCAACTAAATGGAAAATCTTGTGGGTGCATCTCTGCAGCACTTCTGCCGGCGCCCTTAGCTACCAGAATATTAATCATCGATTTTCGTTGGCTCCATTTCACGATAATTGACTTTTTAATTTCGAGTCAGTTGCAGCGAGGAAATCATTTGAATTTCATTATTCCACGCGCTGACGAAAGCGGGAATAGAAAACGCAGCTTCAGCTTCACCTCGTAATTTATCTGTTGAAATAACTTCCTGAAAGGACAGTTAAAATCGCTCCCTTCAAAGCTTTGATTTATTGTTTAGAATTACCGCGACTAATTGTTGTAAGCAACAATAAATTGGTACCCGGCCTGTTAAAAGTAGATAGGACTGCATAAGGGGGGAGCTAATTGAGCACCTAGTTCTCTTTTTCAGATATAATTTAAAAATAAAATATAGCACTAGACATGACATATCCTCATCAATCATTCCTATTCCGTTGCTTTTAGCTCACCATTATACGTACGGAATCGATAAGAACGGGAGTTGGCTTAAAAAACGCAACGCAGTATAATGGCAAGATTAAAAAATCCCAACAATGAACTTTTGATTGCGGATTTAGACTTTGCTTTTAAACCAGCAGTTTTCATGGCACGTTGAATTAATTTTTGATGGGCTGGAAATATTACAGCGCGTGTCTACCTCTCGAAACATAATAACCGTGCAACGAAGTACACACACGGTCCTGAAAAAGCTTTGTGCTTAATAGGAAGCGGTCCAAAGATAAATCCTGTATAAAAATATAAAGGACACACAGAAATGCGAGTTGAATGACGGGAGAAGCACAAATGTCGGAGGGGTGAATTGAAACTAAGCGCACCTTAAATAGGTAATATACTCCAGCCGAGGTAGAAAAAGGTATGCTGGAAATTAGCTGCTAACCTGGCAGGCTCTAAAAGGAAGTCATTATATTTATGTGTAGTATAGGGACTTGCCGGTAATTTAGAAGTTTTTGAAAAATGACTCCAATCAAGTAACTTCTCACTAGTGCGACAAGCAAATACAAAAAAAGAACTTGTTGTCCATTTACTATACCGCCATTTTTCTTTTGCGTTGACTCCTGTTTTGAATACAGAGTACATTTCTTGAGTTATGTATCTGATGTGGTAAACAGAGTATTAATTACTTCATCAAGCCAAGACACACCGCATTTCGTGATTGCATACTAATCGCGTTCCCCATAAATCTCCCTTAATTGTGCGCAACTATTAATAAACCTTGTTCTCGATTCCCAACGAGTTCATTAAAATTATTATCAACCGAGACTTTTCTGCTTTTCCAATAAAACAGCAACGATATTTACACAATTTAGAATGTCCATTTATGGAAATCACGCTGTAAATAAAGCGTTAAGTGGTTTAATTGTACAAGACATAAATTACCTCAACAGACTTACAAGCGTTACATAATCCCAACTACGCTTGTCGGGCTCACTAATATGATTAATAAAGGCTTTGGCTCGAACCCAAGCCGTGAAAATAAAATATTCAGAAGAAGACCGTCTTGATTTATGAATTAATTAGTCGGTAAACGCACTACTGCTGACGCTTTTTGGAGAGGATAACAATGACAGTTTTTGAATTCTAGGAAAAAGAGAGCAGTTCTACGGCTGTCAATATTATCAGGTTCTTTATTTCAAGAAGACTTTCTTTAATAACGCTGTATCATTACCTGGTCTTTGTGTGATCAGCCTATTGTACCGCAATATTTCCCAATGCTTTTTGCCACTCCTTAATTGGATTCTTCAGTTTCAGAACTTGAGATCACGGGGACCGTTTTAATGTGGTTGTACGGTTACTTACATTAACACTTAAAGAGGGCAATTTTTAAGGCCTTCATCTCGGCTTGATAATTTAATTTTTCTTCAGGCGACGGTTGCATCCGCTATAGCAATGTGAATTGTAGTATCAAATGACCAACCAATAACAAAACTGTACTCTGAGCTCGCTTTCAGGAGATGTTCTTCAAATGCATAATTCCCTCATTTAATCTTTCTTATCTATAGTTTTTGGAGTTTAAAGCACCCGGTACGACAAATTTATGGATAGTAAAATCGAGCGTTAACAAAAAGCGTGTTTCATCATTATCTCGGAAACTAGGTTTTAATAAAAAAATTACTCTTGAAAAACTATTGACTTATGTATTGTGATGCAAGTTTTATATTTTTAACATAAAAAGCAAGCCTGCTATAATCCTAAATACATTAACAGAACGCATCACCGTCGAATACACGATCACCCTCTCTCGCGTCTTCCGCCGTCTCACCATAGTATTTAAAGCGGGACATTCAAAAATGCCACTCTTAATAGCCCAATTATTTTCAGAATTATCGAAGAAATTTCTAGGTTTGGATAGAAAAATTGACAACTCGCATTCTGAGTCGCACTACATCTCGTGTGAGTTTTACATACCGTAGCGTTTACGGGTTCACATTTTTTTTTTAAACGGTTATTATTTACAATTTATTTAAACACTAGACTATGTACAGATCACAATTATAACGGCACAGTTATTTATTTTAACAGTTCGCACAAGTCACACGAATTATGTCGCTCAGTAGCTTATTCAGACTTCGACTGACTCGACGACCTATGATTCGTCCAGAATGCGGAAGTCCAGAATCTTCTCGGTCGCGTGAGCTTACCATGAAATTATTACGCTGAAATTATCTTCCAGAACGTCACAATATTTATACTTATACGGGGTGAAATTGAAATATATATAAAAATTTTAACTGGTTCATCATAAGGTCCAGTACAACGTATCTGTACATCCAGTACATCGTATCTGAAAATTTGAGTCAAAAATATGTAACAACTAGATTAAACCATCCTAGATGCGGCGCCCATGAAGCAATTTTAAAACAGTGAAGACAAAAAACTTATCTGCTCGACTGTTTTGTGGTTGACATTGAACTTGACTACAGTGCTTATTCTTGTACGGAAACAATAATATGCCAGATTTAGCATAAAACGGTTTATTAATCAGTATATCGTTACCCTTTCGAGTATTAAAGCCAACCCTATTCGACGAAAAGGAACATAAAGCTAGTCGCCACTAAATAAGTAGCAAATGAAAAGCTTACCTCCGTTGTGATAGCTATCAATGCAATTCGTGTTACATACAAGGATATCACTTAAAAGAAACAAATAGCACCCAACCAAACATATTCTGTAACTGCTCCTCTAAATTTTAAAGGCCGTTAAATAGCAATGACCAATTAGGGATTGAAATTTTAAATTTTAAAGGACTCTTTAAAAATTACAGAATAGGCCCCAAAGTAAGTTTTTTGTACATTTTTGTTTTCGGGCAAATGAAGCACACACGGTCCCGAAAGTACGCACAAAACTGAGGTAGGGTATAAAGCTACATGTACACTAGAGATTTATTTCAGACATATCTCCCCTGCAATAAATATTTTTATGTGTAAACGATGGTGAGAGAAACTATCGGAGATTTATTCAGGTAGCGGAGATATATTCTTTGAAATAAAATGTAGCAAATCGACAGCCTCAACGCAGGACCTCGTAAGTGTAACTATTTTTTTTTACATGAAACGAAAAAAACGCTCACGCTAATTTTATTAAGTGAGGTAAAATTTAGGAGGTTCTCTGTTTCTGTAATATAGACATAAATTATTCGATTTATGGAGTCTAAAGCTCTGCCAACAAATGGAAAGAACAATTATTATTGACAGGAATCTGAGAAAAAAAAAATTCTATAAAAATTTACACTTACGAGGTACTGCGTTGAGGCCGTCGAAATGTAAACACTGCTAAGTATCAAAAGATAGCTAATCCTCTACTTTTTACCGCGCTCTCGAGATATTTATACTATTTATAGCATAGTATACAATCCATATATTTAATCGTTGAACATGAATCGATTGGTAAAAAATAAAACAGTGTGTACTGCACCAATTTTTATAATTATTTTTTCAAATGAAAGATTTGATTTTCAAAAATTTTACAGGTTCATTGATTATTATTATTTGCATTTTTTTTCGGCGGATGCCCGTCCGTTACAGTCGCCGACTTGAAGTAGTGTGAGTCGTTTTGAGTAAGAAGCTGACGAACTACAGCTAAATATAACTTGCCCCCCTCCCCTGAGCTGAGGTTTGGGTGCCCGGCGAATCCAGAGTGGTGTGCGGAACTCACGCATTTACCTCAAGAATATTGCAAAAAAACTCGGGATAAGTAAAATTTAAACGTTCGTGGAGAATGCTGCGACAGGAGTTAGTCTTACTTCAAAGAAAGAGATCAAGGGGTACTGCGCCGCATAGTAATAAATTATATATTATCAAAAAGGATTTATAACTTTACGGGCACTCACCCAACTTGAACCTGCAAGAAACCAGCCGACTGGAGGCATTAGTTGATTAACAATTGTGTGTAAGTAAACATTTTTATTTCCTTTTTGTTATTTGTTATTTGTATTAAAACTGTAGAAATGAAATGTACAGGGAAACGTAGCTACATATTTCTCTCTTTCAAGTGTAAACAAAATGAGAATTTATATCGACACTTTTGTGTCAACCAGAAATATCAGCATTTTATTCACGCAACTTTATGTCATAATGTAAACACCTCAAGGAATTGTCTCTCCGATAGTTGAGATATCTATCATGAAATAAATCTCTAGTGTACGTGTACCTTAACTGGGGTGATTCTCCGACTGTTTTTGTTGACTATTGAATTAACTAAAGATACAGGGTGTTTAAAAATTGCCGCACCAACGCAATCGTACGTTATTTAGGACCATTTGGTAAGTCAGAGAAAAATATTTAAAAAATTCTTGGTGTTCATTTCTTCTGTGTATGTGGGTTTATTTTAGGGATCTTCGAATGTTGATTACAGCTATTTATTATCAGTAAATTACACCCAAAATGCTGCTAAAGTATGTGAAACAAAAGGTAGATCAATAATTATTTGACGCAATGCCTTTGGTCTTTAACATAAATGTATTTAAACGCATCTTAAATTATCGAGATTTATGCAAAAATCAATGCGGCAACATTTTAATATAACAATGGATATTTTTATGCAACAATGGGATTATATGCATAGTAACTTATTTTTCAGATTTATTTAAAAAAAGTCACACTGACATTGTGGGATGGATGACGTGCCTCTAACACGCCTATTAAGCGATATGTGAATTCAACTGGATGAAGCACCAGTTCATCATCATCCGGTCCTGTGATAGCCTGGCCATGCTTAGCGATGAATTGGGCGAGATGGCCCAACGCGTTAGCTCCCCGTTCGCCCGACCTTAATCGTTTAGATTTTTTCTTTGCGGTCACTTTAAATCCTTGGTTTACGTAACACCACCTGAGAGTGGTGAAGACCTCCTCGCAAGAATTTTTGGACCCACTGAAACTCTAACCAAACAAATACTCGAACGAATACAAGCCAATATTGAGAGACGGCCAAAGTCTAGTCTTACGGGCAATGGTCGACAATTTGAACATTTACTGTGATTTGTATTTTAATGTTCTGTTAAATAATAAATTGTTCTTTCAATCTATATACAGACCGTTTCAATCGAAACGAGCCACCCTCAATAACTTTTTAGGAAAAGAGATTTAAGAAAAATCTAAAAACAGGTCAATTTTTATCTCGAGGGGGACATGTTTTGATGCAATAGTAAGCAGGCTTGATGCAACCCCATACCCCTGACAGGAACAACCTAGATTTTTTAAATAGGGAATAGGGGTCGAGCAACATGTCGTTTGAAAGGTCTTTTAATTGTCTTCTCAGCCACAAAAGTATTTTTTATATACATAGTCTATAAGTTAGTAATTAAAATAAAACAAATTTTTAACGGATTTGTTTTGTATTTAGCCATGCTTGCAAATATTAAGAATAAAAAGCTTGCAATCAACAATATTAGACAATCTGTGTTTATGTACAATTATTTGCGTATTTATTATCTTATCGGTTTTTGGCTAGAGCTAGAGAACGCGTTGGTCTTTCAACAGGATGGAGCACCACCTCATTATACTGCGTCAGTACGGCGGTTCCTGGACAATAACTTCCCCGACCACTGGATTGGTAGACAAGGTCCTGTAGAATGGCCAGTTAGATCGTCCGATTTGACTCCCCTGGATTTTTATTTGTGGGGACACCTCAAGTCCAAAATTTTTGCGACAGAACCAGCTTCTCTGGAAGATTTGCGACAAAAGATTATCCTGGAATCTCGACAAATAACACCGGAAACGTTGCGTAACCTAAAAAGCGTATTTCATAATCGTCTGTATGAGTGCATGGAACTCGATGGAAATCATTTTGAACATTTCATATGAAATCAAATTTAGTGTTCAATGCTACAGTTGCTTGATCGCTCAGGAAATTAAACACGACTATTTTGTTTTCAGTTTATTTATTTACTTATTAAAATTTAAATATATTTAAGTCGAACTCCACAAACATTAATAAATTACAATGGGAACATTTATTTATTGCTAAGGATTGGTATAAATGAGTATGGATGACGACAAATTTGATTACAGCATTATTCAGATCAATAATAAATTGTTTAATAATGTTTATTGCAAGCTTTTTATCGTTAATTGCAGGCATTCCTAAATACAAAAAAAATCCGTAAAAAAAAATTTTCATTTTTAATTACTAACTTATAGACTATACAAATAAAAAAATAATTATGTCGCCAAAAAGACAATTAAAAGACCTTTCAAATGACATGTGACTCGACCCCTATTCCCTATTTAAAAAATCGAGGGTGCTCCTGTCAGGCGTATGGGGTTGCACCAAGCCTGCTTACTATTGCATCAAAACATGTCCCCCTCGAGATAAAAATTGACCTGTTTTTAGATTTTTTTTAAAATATCTTTTCCAAAAAAGTTATTGAGGGTGGCTCGTTTCGATTGAAACGACCTGTATATAAAAGAAAGTCGTGTTAGTTACACTATTTATAACTCAAGAACGGCTGAAACGATTTGGCTAAAAATTGGTGGGGAGGTAGCTTAGAACCAGGAGACGGACATATGATACTTTTTATTGGACATGGGGCCCAGGGGGGCCCTTTGGGTTGATAACTCGAGAACGGCTGAACCGATTTGGCTGAAAATTGGTGGGGAGGTAGCTTAGAACCAGGAGACGAACATAGGATACTTTTTATTGGACATGGGGGCCCAGGGGGGCTCTTTGAGTTTATAACTCGAGAACGGTTGAACCGATTTTCATGGTTTTTGATTTCTTGGATTTGTCTCCGCCCTGAAAAGCAGAATAACTATTAAAACATAGACATGGGGGCCCAGGGGAGCCCCTTGGGTTTATTACTCGATAACGGCTGGACCAATTTTTAATTTTTTTTTTGGTATATTTGGTAGGTATGAGAATAGGTTGTAAAGGTATTTTTTACATGAACATGGGAGCCCAGGGGGCCTCTTGAGCCGGACCGATTTTTTCAAATGGACATGGGGGACAAGGGGCCCCCTTGGATTTATTACTCAAGAACGGCTGGACCGTCTTTTATGATCTTTGATTTGTTGGATTTGTCTCCGCTCCGAATAGCAGAATAACTATTAAAACATTACGGGGAGCTTGGTACAGGGCAACGACAATAACGAAAGCCTCATTGGTACAGGGTAACTATAACAAATAACGCCGGCCACCAAAATTTGTCGTACCGGGCTTTAAAAATGATAATCGATTTTTGAGAAGTAAACTCCAAAGTTTCACTTCGGTTGCGCGTGGACTCCACACAAAAATCTTTTGATGATATCTCGAGAACGGATTGACTAATTTTTTTCGGGGGCGAATAACTATTAAAACATCGGAAAAATTACGAAAAAAATTTTCTCATACATTTTGTATGGAAACCGTATATAACGCTATCTTTGATACATAACAAAAACAAAAGCTAACTAGCGTTGTATGCTGGTTCCGGTAATGCCACTAGATGACGTTGTGTGCATTATGCTTTGAAAACTGAATTTGATTCAGCTAATAAGTTAATACAACATTTATTGATTCTGAGGCGGTACAAAGTTCGCCGGGTCAGCTAGTTATTGTTATAAAAAATTACAGACTTCAAAAATAATTGACATTCCCCAACAATTATTATTGTTACAATTAATTCCAGTACCTGGGAAAAACATTGCCTTGGTTACTTAACATGCCAGTACTTTAATTGTTCATTGCAATTTCCTCAGTTGCCAGATTTACTATAAAAGAAGCGTTCAGCGACATGCGAATCTAACACCAAATATTTTTTTTTAATATTTTTCTATTGCGTACTCTTTGCTTCTGATCACTGTACCATTAGTTTGCTGCGGCAATTTTTAAACACCCTGTATGTCGCAAAAAAATTCTTGTTTACATTGCAGTGGCGTGCTCTCATATTATAGTAAAACTTAAAAGGATTTTATCTCGATACAGGGGTGGAGTATAAAACCCAAACCAAGGGGGATTGCACTCTACTCATCCGGTGTTACCGGTTTTTTTTACATATATTTCGATTTCACCCTGTATACAGTGAAGCGAATAAATGTACAAAACATTGTATATAGTGAATCAATCTTCTTAACAATGTAGTTATGTAATATAAGTATATATATAAGTATATATAAGTATATATATATGTTATCTAATATAAGTATATAAGAATTAGGCCTAACCTCCTGAAAGAGTTTTCAGAAATATGTTAAGAGCACTTTTTCCGAATATGAGGACTTCAATCCATGAACTGCTTACCTATATGCTATTTTATACCTCTCGAGATTTTTCTCGGAGTAAGTTTGGTGGCATGCACTCCAAATTAATTTTACAAGCTTCGGTTCTTATTTGTAACAATAATTAAATTTTAACGCAACTGCACTTGAAAGCTAACACATTGTCAATATTTTAGAACTGTCAAAAATCAAACCTACTATACAGTGAAGTGAAAATTTTAAATCTATAACAAACACGTTTGTTATAATAACGAACAGGTGAATGATATTATCAACTTTCGTGGATACTTGATTGTACGGAAACTGTCACTTTCTTATATGGTCGTGGGAAATAGTATATTACATAACAAGCACGGAAAGTGATAAATAACGCACAAGCGGGAAAGTTGCACACGAGGTGTTAGCCGAGTGCAGGCAATCCCGCGAGTGCGTTAGAGACTTTCCTGCGAGTTTTGTACACTATTTCTCCCACGACCATAAACATTTCATTACTAACTCAAACAATAAGTGAGATCCGTAGCATAAAATAATGCACCTATAAAGAATTAGGCCTAAGCTCCTCAAAGAGTTCTCTGAAATATGCTAAGAGCACTTTTTCCGAATATTATGAGGATTTCAATCCATGAACTGCTTACCTATATGCTATTTTATACCTCTCGAGATTTTTCTCAGAGTAAGTTTGGTGGCGTGCACTCCAAAGGTGAATCTGTTTTACTATTTAGGTTCTTATTTGTAGCAATAATTGGAAACGCAACTTCGCTTGAAAAAAAAAAACAGAAAAGCTAACACATTATCAATATTTTCGACTGTCAAAAATCAAACAAACCTCCTATACAGTGAAGTGAAAATTTTAAATCTATAACAAACACGTTTGTTATAATAAAGAACAGGTGAATGGTATTATCAACTTGGTGGATACTTGATTGTACGGAAACTGTCACTTTCTTATATGGTCCTGGGAAAATATATTTTTATGTAACATGATATATGTATAATATTTTATCGAATCATATCATATAAATAAATATGAGTAAAAATATATACATGCTTTTAGTATTATAAGAGATGCCTTTGTCTGTTGTATATTCAAAGAAAATCGCACTTATAAAGAGTAAACTCCAGTTGCGCATCGGAGCTGACACTAACATTTTTTTATTAAATTTTTTCAGTTAGACGCACTTTATGCAGGAATGTCTAATGTCTAATTAGTCCTGTCATTCAGAATTCCAAAATTGATGTATAATACGTAGATTAGTAGTTGCTGAGGACGGAATTTCCTGCAGTCAATTTTAGAATGAATATGTGCTATAAAACCCAAGTCGAGAGCTGAAGTAAACAGTGCAAACTCTTACCCTTAGAGCTGTAGCGAGTCATTGGAACACTGTAATAGCCGTATCGTTGTAACAAAGCGGATTTTTGCAGTAAAATGTGAGTAATACAATTAAATTTCACTGCTGAAGAGCAACTTTCACTTCAGACTGCTGCTGAATGAAGGGGGTTCATAAATAAGAATAAACTGGGTGTCTTAGCGGAAACGTGAATGCAGACTATTAAAAAAATGGGGAAGAAATAAAATTATAGTGGATCTTTGGTGTCTAAAGGTGCTTAAGCTCTTACCATAATTACGAGTGTTTTTAGTGAACATGGGGGACTAAAACCAAACGAAATTTAGTTGGCCACAGCCAAAAAAAAAGTGTAACAATCCAGGCGTTTAAACAATAGCAGACAGCACATAAATCATAGATCTTCGATAAGTACAAATGAGCTTATATAATATCGGTGTATTCTTTCTGTCAGTTTAATCACCAAAACTCTAAAACACTAGCTACTCCGTTGATTTTCCTGCCGGCGGCATTCAAACACGTTGTAATTACGAATCCAAATCCAATCGATCCGACCCACATGGAATCAATGGCTTTGTAAAAACGCAATGCTCCCCACTTGACTAGGAACTATTCAATTCTTTCCATTCAACGAACGATGATAAACTGTATTTAAACTATTCATGCGTAGTATTTAATCCGTCTTTTGTCGACAGATGAAGCTTATTGTGATTTTGTGTAAATTACATACAAAGATGGAGTGCACTTTTCCATGGGCGGATGCATCCCATTGTTGGTGAAAAAATTTCATGCATACGAGACGGTTGTGATAACAATGTCAGAACCGGATTAGGGGTTGGGAACGCCTCGGGGAATCCCTCGACAAGTCGCAATTAAAAGTTTCCTTAAAAATAGTTCCGGAACCAACTGGATCTTTGTGGAAACAACAACGTTGTTTATGAGCGAGGACGACACGTCATTAGTGTTTGTGATGAGTTTAGGAAGTGGTATTTTAAATAGGGGATGTTGGAGGCGATGCGTTCGAGAACTACAACCGGTGATTTTCTTCCGATCCATCTATAATCACTCGGCAGTTGAAAGTTGAGATTCTGAGGATTAAATTTCATTTTGTTGTAGAAAGATATAATAGAGGAAAAGCCGCACCAACGAATGTATTGTTGCCTTTACATTTTCTGTGTTTCACAATTTTTGTGCTATCATTATCCTTTCTTGTTCCCTGTCTGATTGGTACATTTTCCCTTTTCAGTTGTTTGTAATAAAATAATGGACCTTCTATCTTATGGCCCTCCGATGTTTAGTATTCTTATAGCGTGGTTGTGCTTTTATGTTCAGAGAAGATATTTGTCACTATCAGCCGGTGCATTTGGCGGTGGTCCAATCCCAGCCGACGATTAAATCGAGATTATTCCGCACCACTATCTTGAGCAAAAAGTCGTTGTATGTATTCAGGAGTGACAGTCCTCACTCCCCACTCAACTTTCTAACATAACTCTTCGTAGCATCATTCGCATACGCCGTCCATGTTTTAGCAGACGGCAGGGATTTTTTTCAATATCCTCTCTTAAAACGACCCATGAAACCGCCCGTCGAGCTGGAACACATTTATTGATAAGATCTGTATTGAAGTTGAACCCATTCAGAGATGACTGACTGCAACGGCTTTGAGTAGCCTCATTCAGTAGTCCTATGCCACTAAAGTTGATATTGACCAAACGTAATATTATTCAGCACAGCTGCGTAATTAAAGGACCACACGGACGTTCAGCACTACCATGAGAGAATTCTTGCACCGTTGCCGTTCAATAAAATGACATACGTTAGTAATTAAAATTGTTTATTATCTCTGACGATGCCGAGATTCCGACTCTGGAGCAGTTGGAATACACTGCGCTTTGAAGGAAATGTTCCACTTACAGTTTTTATAATTCGGCATGTGTTACAAACCCAATTTTAACGTGAGACTTCAAGCAGAAGAACTACAATTAATCTCTCAAGGGTTCAAATTATAGTAAAACCAGTGCTTCTAGTCCCGATAGTGCAATTAGTTTGAAACCCAGTGTAGAAAAGATAAGTTGTCCTGATGTGTGGAATTTCTTGATCGCTCTAGTTCCTCGGCGCGGAGACGTCAAGAATTTATCACCATTACGAAGTTACGCAAACATTAATTGCCGATGTCTTTGTGCTGTATTTATAGAGACCAATGGAATTCTACTGGTTTTTTAGATTGAAAAACATGCATAATCAAGTTCCTCCTGTCGTCAAGCCTAACGTTCGCAGGCTTATGCAATAACTGTTGTTTTATTGATACTCCAAACACATTGATGGAAAATCAACACCATCAACACCGCGATAAACAATTACATCTTTGCGCCCGCAATTACTAGCTAATCAAGCGTTTCACTTTGATATTCCAGTCATAATATTATTAGCGAAATGTTTATTTTTCGCTGTCTGCGTCGATGCGAGAAAGCTTTCAGTTCAAGTTTAATTCGCTCCAATGTCTGTGTGTTTATGTTGCTCAATAATTGAAGACTACACGTGTGCATTAAAGGTCAAAGGCAGCCGAAGCGAAATCTCTGGCGATCGTAAATAAAAATACCAGAGTAATATCTGTGGAGCAAAGAAAACTTGAATCACGGAGCTAACCACACAAATGAAAATATGTATAAGAATGACTGTAAAAGTCTGTGGTCTGTTTGAGCATTCAATGTTCCATATTGAATTCGTTTACTATTAACACGCTAAACTCTTAAGGCGAAACGCTCAGTCGCCTCAACTCTGGAACTGAATTACGGCCTTCATTGTTAGGCTATCTTAACGTATTGGGCATCAAAATTAGTACAAAAACAACCTTTATCACGGCAAAACGTTGTTTTGCCAAAATAAATAAAATAAATTTATTGCCAAAATGAGAAGGTAAAATAATTTTTTTTTAACAAACGTGTTAGTGCTTGATTTTTACTGATCTCTGTATTCGATAAATGCAAGGTGTTTTCATAAATATCGAAAAATAAATTTGCAAATTGTCCCCAAAGTTCGCTAGTTTCAAGCAATGTTGGCGTGGCTCAATGTAACACAGGCCCCGCCCCTCATCGGCAGGCAGACGTGTCGACGACTGACCGTATTATATTTCATGTGTGCCGCAGCTCGTTCTTAGAAAGATAACAAAAAAGTAAACTAAACAAAAACTATCAGCTTTACAAAAGCGTTTGCCGGTAAATGGATTCAATATAGAGTGATATGATTTTATTTTCAACAATTAACAATTTGTATCACTCTAATGGAGTACACTAATTTCTGTACATCCTCTAATTTACTATGTGGTATTGCATATCTGTAATTTTACGTTAATATTATTATTTAAATATACAATTGTACCAACTAAAATTTGTACCCCAACAATTCTAATTTCGGAAGACTCAGAAGAAAACGCTCGAACAGGTCAATTTTGTATCAAGGGGGACCAAATTGTACCAAACTTTCAAGTCTAACAAAATTCAAATAGCATGGGAAGTCATGTGATACATCATTTTAAAGCTTATTGAATTCTCTATCCAGACCTACTATTATCTATTTGTTTTTACAAAAAAAAAAAATAATAATCTGCAGGAGTTTTGCTCTGACCACCTACTTGTCGCTTCTTTTCATTCACTTGAATACTATTTTATTTAAAAAATTGAACATGTTTGCTTAATTCGCGTAGCGACACGACCTGCAAAGGGGGCCCCTACCCAAGGGGACCCCAGTCCAATAGGGCTCCTAAACACAGGGGCCCCATCCCGAGGGTAGTTATAAAACAACATACAACGGCCTAATACCGTCTATTAATAGTATACATGTATTTTATTACAAGGCCAGAAATAGTCATTTTGCAAGTGTAAGTTTGTGGAGGCGAAGCGTTAGCAGTTGCAAAACAGTTTCTGGCCTGTGATAACAAAACGTTTTCGGCCAACAATTTTTTAAATTTATTATTCACTGTTGCAGAGGGGCTCTCATTCTCCATGGTGGCCCCCGTGTCTTAAGGAACCCCCTTGGGCCCCCCTGTCGCAAAGAACCCTACATGTCTAAAGGGCCCCTTTTGTCTTTTTGTCCTTTTGTACCAGGGGTTTTTGTTATTGTCATTGCCCTATACCAACCCCCCCCCCTTTAATTTCCCCGATGTTTTTACAGTTATTCTGCTATTCTAGAGACAAATCCAACGAACACAAAAGCAAAATAACTAATTTGAGGGAGGCCGAAATCTATATATTTAATCGTTGAACATGAATCGTTTGAAGCAAATAAAACAGTGGGTACTGCACCGACTTTTATAATAGTTTTTTTTTTTAAATGCAAGACATTGATAAGATAGACATTACTTTTTATTTTCAAAAATCTCACAGGTTCATTGATTATTTGCATGTAATTTTTCCACGGATGCCTGTCCATTTTAGTCACAAACTTCAACGAGCGAGAATCGTTTTAAGTAACAAGCTGGCGACCTAACATCTTGGCCCCTCCCCTAAAGTCTCTGTGCGTAAGTGGGACGCTCGGGGTGTTATAAACGTTCGTGGAAAAATTATCATAAAAATAAATTACCGAAAAAAGATTTATAACTTTACGGGCATTATGTCTTCAGAAATTTTACAGTGTGTTAGCTGGGCTCCCAAAAATGAAGATTTCGCATTTATTAAAAAAAAATTCTTCTACAAATACCCGGTATACAGCACGTTTACAGCAGTTGTGATTCGGTTTCCGATTTTGTTTTTAAATCCATTGCATTGCCTCCACATAAATTGGTGTTGAAAGAAAATGCAATTGTTTTGCTAATACGAAATTTAAATACTGGCACATTAGTGAATGATACAAGAATGCGTGTTAAACGATTTCTTCAAAATACAATTGATTGCGAAATTTGAACCGGACGATCAACTGGGAAACGTATTTTAATACCCAGAATTCATATTCTGGTACATCCCATTTTCCTTAAGGCGAACCTAATTTCCAATCATGTTAGCATTCGCTATGCATTAATAATTCACAAGGGCAAACCTTTAATAAGGTTGGGATTTTGTTATCACAACCTGTCTTCGGGCATTGTTTCCACATTGCCGAGCAATTTAATCAGGGGCATCTTAGACCACACAATAATGAACAAGTACTGTATGCAAAATATTTTATATAAAGAAATTATTCCGTCTTATTTTTTTTATTAATCAGACCTTTTTTTATTCAAAATCACAGTTAAACAAAACAAATTAAAAATTGTAATGTGTAATATGGTAACCAGTCTTTATTCAACACTATTTACGTAAGTATTAATTTTTTTATATTGTTTCGCTTACCAATCCAATAGATACCACTCGAATTTCGAGTGACTGGAGATCACTAGTACATAGTTATTTATTATACGAGTTTCTGTCTAAATTTGGTGCTTTCCGACACTAGGGTTTAAAGCACGAGCGAAACGGGTGCTTTTTTAAGCCCAGAGTGCCGGAAAGCTCCCAATTTACACAGGATAAAATTCATAAAACTTATGTTTATCTGACATTTTATTATTACATGACAGAGAGTGTTTACACTAGCGAAAATTTGAACATTCCAACAGTGTCGAACTGTAAAAATTATTTGTACACTTATCGGACGAATTTTGGATTATTTCATATCGGCTCTAAACGCATTTTGAACTGATTTTGACAGGTATTTTCGCAAGAGTCGGACTTTTCTTTATAAATTGATTGTGATCTAAATCAGGTATAGGTAGATTCAGACTGTAAATGACAGATGGGTTAAGTAATTTTTCTGTGGCGAGAATTGTACAATTGAGTGAATTGTGATTTTTGAATAAATTGCACAAGTAATTCAAAAATTGCTATGGCTAAAACACCGCGGCAGAACGGACGAAAGAGGAACCCATGGATATTACAAAATAAATCTAATCGTTGCTACTCATTCTTCTATTTACTTAATATTACCCCTTCTCGACCTATAATCAGCTAAAGAAGTTTCATTTCTAACTTGCTTGACGACCACACACTCTTCTTTTTTTTTTTCTTGTATTGAAACAATATTTTCGAAATAGCTACTCTGCAGTGCCTAAAATTACTCCTTGGGATAGTCTAAAAAGAATATTTGAATAAAATACAGAAAATTGATAATAAACTGTTCTAAATGCTACAACTGCATATATTTTTTCTAAATTTGGAATACAACAGGTTTCCAAGTTATTAATTTTCTTTGTGAATATTTTCGAAAAGTCGTGATCATTTAAAATTCTGTATCAGCATTATTATTAAATATTGAAGATTGAAATTTGACATGTCGATAAACATGTCTTTCGCGCACTGCTATAATACAATTGGATGTTACTTGTAGCATTTAGAAGAGCAAATTAAAATATGAAAAAATATATAAATATCGCAGAAAATAATTTTAGTCGATGAAGCTTTGATGGTAATCCATTATTTTAATTTTTTTTAGTAGGTACCTAAAGTCACTATCCACGTCCTCGCACTAGTGACGCAATTATTGTACATAATACATAGTAGTATACTAATTGTAATGTCTACTCATTATTTAATATATTTATTACTTTCATTTTTCCGATTTCCCAAAAAACTATCAAACTCAAATTTTTAATTCATGATAAATCATCATTTACTTCTTTCCCCTGGTACGTCATGAATTAAAAATTTGAGTTTGATATTTATTACTAATATTTATTTAATATCTGTATATTAATATTTCACCTTTTACACTCATAATATCAAACAAAAACCATGGGATTTGTTTACTGTCGGCAATCCAACGCAGCGATAACAGTTCCAGGAAGCTTTCATTCTCAATTTCGATGCGGCAGTTTCTTGACTAGTCCACGTGGACTTAAAATGTGCACGTCAAAGTAATCAGCCAATTGTAAGTCGTTTGAGGTAATAAATTGTCGACACATGCAACGCCCCATATGGTGTCACCGATTCGCTTTTTGTTTACACGCTGAACGGGCCAGTCGCCTTAACAGCTCAAATAATATTACAAAAAAAAGCAACTGCTTACTTCGTTAGCTTATTGAGCTATCTCTATCTTATTGGGTAGACGGAAATCCGCATGCTACTAGGCCCCACAATTTTCATTTTTTAGTTTATTTACGTCGCTTTTGTCGTGTGATATCATCATCGTCCAGCGGTTCAGTGGCGGGTAACTAAAAATGTCAAAACTTCCACTAATTTTAACTAGATAACGACGGAGTTTAGGGATAAATTTTATCAAGAAAAATTGTTGACACGGATGGAAACATCCTGTATTATTAAAAAGGTACTTTTCAAAATATCGATTCAAAACATGATATTTTGTCCGATTATTCCACCAAGCCAGTGTTTTAATTATTATTACAGTTGGAGCAAAAATTTTTAACAATTCATTAGTAAGGTGCAAGTAGCTATCTATTCTGTATTCAGCTATTCATTAGTGGAGGGCTGCAGTATAGTGAAACAGAATTAGTTGATGAAGATGTTGATCTGCATTGCTGCAAGCGCTTCATGCAGGAATCCTTATCGCGATCTCATACTCCACGTAATCCTTCTGCAGCTGTCGTTGTCGTTACCTAGGCTGATTTAATTGCGCTATTATTTAATAATCAAGAATAATCTCGAAAACATCCGAGTTTGTCTGGGAATTGCATTTGCCCTGGTGAGTTTCGCTGAACGAGAAATAATAACACAATAATAGTAATAGATCGGTATCATTTTCAAACTAATACCGGTGTAATTGGCTTACGTTCCGCACTCTACGAATTAATCTCAACCATACAATGAGTTTTTTCCTCCCAGTGATTGCGCACTTTCTGTACCGCCGCTGGCCATTTTGTTACATGTTAATCCGGTCTTGTACTAAACTAATCAAATTCTCCGACCTTTTCTACACCTGTTTCGAAATGTTGCAGACCTAGACGCCCAACGAGGGCGAGCACGAAGTGGTACTCCGAACATCCCAGAGCACCGGACGTTCCCAACCGACAAAAACCAATCCAGATTTGGCAATGCAAAAGAACAATAAATCCAATGTCGCGAGGTCTGAAACTGGTTTCCTTATATGGACCGAAACTAAAAAAGCTCCAACCCGGTCTCTAATCTTTTAAATCGGTACTGTCGATTTTCAAGAATAGTTCGCTGGGAATGTTGTAACGACCGCGGTTAATGGACCAATTAGTTACAATTTAAAGTAAGCATTTTGTAGTTTCTTTCACACTTTTTTGGCGCTGGGGAACCCATGTGGGACTAATTATGGTTTTCGGTTATGATACTAATTATGAATGACAGTGGCGCAGTTTCAGGATGGAGATTACTAACGAGCTTGTAAAATCGGTTCCCAAATGTTTGTTTTTTCGGACTACCGTGAAAACAGTCAGTTCAATGTTTTAACTGCACTAGTCAAATAAAAAACATCCCTATAAAAAAATAAAAAATAAATTACACATCAATGGTCAAGACTGAAAAACAGAATAGTAATAATTTAACCAGAAATGGAATGATGAACGATTACAGGCGTTTTATTAATGGTGGCGCTGAAGCTACGTAGCACTTTTTTAATTGGAAAGCATCTTCTTGCTGGATGCGTTCTGATGCTTTTTCTTTACAGTAAGAGCTGATCCGGCGTTGTGAATGCTGAATTGTTCTCGTTTCTCGAATGATGCAGTATTGCGGGAAGTTATACATTTCAATACAAAGTTTATTGACTTCTTCTTAACGGGTATTTATCTAAAAACTGCAAGGATTAAATTGTTGGTTTTACTGCTTCGTTTATTGCCAAATATAACTTTACGATTAACGAAATACAAAAATAATTAATACTTAAAAGTTTTTGGAGAACAGAAAGTTAAAATACATATTTTTATTGTTTGCATATATGTAATTTGATTACCAACTACAAAGCGATATTTTCCTAAAATTCCTAAAAGACTAACGGATAAAATATTTTGGAAATCACTGTCATTTATTTTGTCAAGTTTTTTGTTACCAAGCTCAAAATTGTTAGAAATGTCAACTATGTATTAAGTGTCTTGTATACACGTTTTAGTAATCAAATTTTAATATCTAATTATTTTTGTGAAGTAAATCGTGGTGTGGAAACGACTACAAATAAGTTTGAGACAATACTAAATGAGATATGCAAACGTCATGAACGATGGATGCCTGTAGTGATGAATTTGCAATGTCTATTGCACGATTTCAATTAAACAGCTGCCAACTGTTGGAAGAGATTATGATATTAGTGGATATGGTAAAATTGCAATTTGCAGGTGGTTATTTTCTCTGTGTCAGTTAAACTGTCTCTATTATTAATGAACTCGTGTTTTAATCCTATATAATTCTAGTGATTTTTTTTAGTGTTTTAGTTTCCTTTAATGACTATACTAGTTCTCGTGTGATTTTGGCATAAAAGAATCTGCATAATTATTTTTGGCCACTCTAGTCCGACGATGATTTGGAATAAAATAACAAGATGTCTAAGATGTCAATTTAAAAACAAAAATCGACCTGTTTGAGGGGTTTTCGCAAAAACAGTACATAACTAAATTATGAATTTTGTGCTGAACTTTATGATCACTCTGTATAAATATATAACGTAGGGTTCACCTCCCAGTAAACACATGCACGTTGTTTTAACGTGGAAAAGCCGTGTATGTGGTTGATAACACGTTTACGGTTGAAAATATCACGTTATATTTTGGTAATACCTTAAACGTTATTTCAACGTATTTTACATAACGTAAATTCAACGTTGATTTACAATAAAATAATGACTACGTATCTACAAATCACGACAATTCAAGGTTAAAAAATTACGTTATTTTTAAATATTATATATGACACAATAAAGACGTTTAATCAACGAAAGGTACAAAATGTTGATAAAACATAAGTTATTTTCCACGTGCAGTTCTGACGTTTGTTTCTCGTGAAATTTTTACATTAAATACACGTGTTTTTCTAGTGTCATATAGGCGTGGTTGTCGTCGTTTATTTTTCGTGAAGTTCTTACATTAAGTACACGTGTTTTTCTAATCAAATAAAAAATTAAAATACCTAAGAAGTGAAAGAGTTCCAGCAGAGTATAAAAAATCATCATCATGGTGTAGCCCTATAGGTTTTTGGGTTTAAAAGGGGGTTTTTCAATTTACTTCTCTTATTTTTTTATTATTGTATTTTACTTTACCTCAATTTACTTTTTTTTATAAAAAATCATGTTGAAAAATATATATTTCTTATTTAAATCATAACTTAAATCAAATTATATAAAGTAGAAAAGAACGAATGGCGGTGAAGTCAAAATTTTTATTTTTGACTATTATTTCTCGTAAAATTTTAACATTAAATACACGTGTTTTTCTAGTCATCTATACGACAAATTAATAAAAACGCATTGTTTTGGCGCCGTTTACTTTTCGTGAAATTTTCATGTTTTTTCTAGGCAAATAAACACTAGAAAGAACGTATTCCATATCATATTATTAGGCGTGTTTTGTGGTCAAGTTTATAAGTCACTAAGGGGTTTCAAAGATAAAAATGATGATTTTAAAATACATAATGTATAATAATCCTACTTAATTTATATTTTTTATTTGAATTACGATTAAAATCAAATATAGAAGCATAGAAAGGAATTAATGTGGGTAAAATATAAGTAATTTTTGACGTTCAGTTCTGACATTAATTTCTCGTAAAATTTTTACAATAAATTCACGTGTTTATATAGTCATATAATTATTATATAGTACATTCATGTACCTACTACAAAAGAACGCATTCCATTGGCGTCTTTTACAGATTACATATGGGCGGTTTTTGCGCTAAGTTTAGAAGCCACTGTAAATGTACATTTTTTATTTGAATCACATTTTTGTGATCTAATGGTTATAAAGAAGAAACAATAGAAATATTTAGTAAGGCTAGCATTTCTTTCATAATTTTTACGAAACATGGTAACAACTAAGTTAGCTCTTGTAAACATTTGGCACCCCGAATTTTACCCAAACAACCTTGAAAGTTTGACGTTTTCTAGTGGTTGAAATGTCTTAGGATCATCTCGCCCGCCTAGTTCGCAATAGAGATGAACAATCGCTCTTTGAGAATTCCTATAATTATTCAAAAACAAAACAATTGTCTGGATCACATTTGGTGGTAGATAGCTACTTTTAATCAGTTTTTTGATTCACTCATCACCCTGATGATGCCAACATTATTGGCGAAACGTGCGTCGGTATTTATAATAAAAATTGTTTTTAGTGTTTTAGGGAAAACTGATTAAAAGTAGTCATATAAATTAAATATTATTAAATTAAAATTTAAAAATAGAATTGGCATTCCCTATTCTATTATGGTGTCAATGTTATAAAAAATTACAAAAGTTTTTTAACCCAACGGCAAAGAAATAATTCAATGTAGGTAGCTATATTTACTTACGTAGATGGGTACTTACAAATATTAATTCAAATGTGTTAGTTAAAGTTGAAAACAAAAATTAAGATCTTTAATTATTACGGTTAATCAACGAAATTAATAAATATTGGTAATGTCTGGTAATGTGAACCGCTGTGAAGTAAGTGAAGGTGTCAAAAGACCAGTGAAAAGATTAAAAACAAAACAACGAATCTCTTTTGAGAGTCGTGTCGCGAAGTTTGAGTGTGTCTTTGACCGGAGAAGAGTCTGGTGTTGGTCAGGGAATGAAAAGTTTTTAAAAACGAAATTGAAAGCAGGTATAATTAAAGGACAATTTGAGACATACGTTGAGAAGTTTTACCGTTTAGGAGCTGGAATTTTGAGAAGAACGGATATTGGTTTATGATGGGGGCTGAAGGTTGAGGAACCGACGACGCGAGCGTAATTTTATTGTCGAAAATAAATAATAACCAAACGTATAGATCAGTACTATCATTGAATATCAATACTCTAGTTAGAATAGTTAGAGTATTGATATTCAATGGTACTATCAATGAAAATTTCTGCCTTATCGAATTTGTTTTGGCGACAAACAAACATGCTGCTTCCAAGACACAAAACTTTCAAAATGTACGTGATTTACAGCTTTTTCTATTGCGCCTTGCACCCCGAACGAAACGAAACCAAGGAACTCTTTCCAGATGTGTCATCTGTGCTTGGCCATTGCTTCGTTCGATTTTGTTCATTTTCATTTTTCGTCTGAGATCGTGCAGTTCGTTTCGTTTTCGTTTGCCTTACCAAGTTTTGAGATTTGTGTAGCTTTCAAAAGTCCTAAAGGTAATAACTAAATATACATTTTTTATGCATATTACTAACCAGTTTGATTTAAATTTATTCCGCAAGTGTACCGATTTTATGACTTTCGTCAAAAGTGGTACTCCATGTAAGACCTGGCCTTCTTACAAGGTTTTTAAGATTCATTTTAAGACAGGTATATACATATCGTCGGTGATACTGCATAACCGCGGAACTAACAATATCATAACCGCGTAACTGTTCGGTGTAGCAAAACTTTGCGCCTATTAATCCGTTGGCTGTAGTTACTTATTGTCCTAAATTAAAAGTCTGATCGTTTTGTTATCTACGATAGGGCTGGGTAATCACGATGTAGAGTTTTAAAGAAAATATCTTAATTTTAGTGTCTCCTGTAAAATTCGTCATTTCGCAGTTACGCGGTTTGGCTTTAGTAGTTCCGCGGTTATGCAGTATCACCGACGATATATGATATTATATTTATGATTTTTCTAATTAAATATATATTTTTTAACTTTTGAGCATCTTTGCACAGGATTATGACACAGACGATAAAAAAGCCAACAACCACATCAAAGAGATTGGGGAAACTGCAGAGGAAACAACTCATCAGTGGAAAGTCTCTCAAGAAACCAAGTTTTTGGTGATGAGTCTCTTTTTGAGAGTAAGCGTAAACCTTGGAGAGGATTTTTGCTGTACCCCGACGACGTCTTATGCATCGCCAATGTCAGCATTTTCTCCAGATTCAACATAATTATCCTGGTAAATTGTGTCATTTTATATCATTTATGACAATCATATACCTAGTAAGGATTTTTTTATTTTTGCAATAGTTACTTATAGTTATTTCTTATAGATTTTGAGGCAACTGTACTGCAAACATTGGCTAAACTGACCCAGCACGTCGAGCAACACACAATCCGATTCATGAAAAAAAATGATTTAATTTAATTAATACAATTAGCCCATAATAATAATTTTTTTTTTTATAATAATAATTATAGTTATAGTTATATAGTTTATAATATTAGTAGTACATAGTTGATATTATAGTTTTCAGTAATTATTTTCATATTTTCTATTCACCTATACCTTATACATTATAATAGATTTGAACTTTTGTAAAACAATTTTTTTTTGTTTGTTTTATAATAAATATCTTTCATGAAAATCAACACTTTTTTAATATACTTATTTCCTAAAATCACCTAAAAAAATTTTATAATATCTTGTTGTTGAGACATTGAAAATGACGTTTAATTCAGAAAATCAACACGTCTTTTCAACCTGGTAAAAACACCTGAAAAAAACGTGTTTTACTAGACGTTATAAACACGTCATATTTACACTTCGAAAGTAACGTTGAAGTCAGCGACATCGTAACGTCTATACAACCGTTGGTACTCGTCTTTTCTTTACGTTTTTCTCACGTGGTTGTGTTTACTTTGCTTTTCACAACATCAGAAACAGTAACAAAATTATGGGTCACAGGGTTCAAGGATTTAAAGAAATTAGTGAGCACATCGTAGTTACTAACTTTTATTAAAAATTAATGTTTTTCTATGTACAAATTTGCTTGTCTACGATAACACGCAGACCGACTTGATAACGATGTTTCCAGTACACACACTGTCCCGCTCCGTCGTTCGTTCCCTTCTTATACCCCTACTGGTGTTCTCGATTCCTTCTATTCCGGGAATAATGAGATCACCCTGTCGGCGCGACCGAATATTCTTGAAGGATGAGATCATCCTCTTTGTGCGGGCGTCGTAGAGTATGACCTCAGCCAGACAGAACCTTCTCGGCTGATGAGAGCATCTTATGTGAGCAATCATTCCCAGATGTTCTCATGATCTGTGGACTGTTCTAGATTAATGCCGTCACCATATGTGGTCATTCCAATAATTTTTCCCAGGCAGATGACATCATCCGCTTCCGGTGCCGTCGCGCTGTCGTCGCACTGCCCCCCTTTTAAAGATTGTTCGTCGTCTTCTATACACGGACCGGTTCGGAGACTATCACTTTCACTTCGTCGGCGTTTGGTATCGCAGAATGCCGGGAGATTTCTTCGATCCCAACTAGCAGCATGCGATTCTTGATGTCCAGCACGAATCCGAACCGGACGTCTTCATGATGTCAAGACCCAAGATGAAGTCGTCCACTATATCAGCCACAATAACCCTGTGAACGAACTCGAGCATTGCCTCAACTTGCCCCAATACTCGTGCTGCTTCTCCCGTTGCTGTTTTTAACACCAGGTCGCTCTCTGCCAATTGGAAATCTCCCACCGGGAGCCGCATTTCCTCAAGTCTTTATTTCTCGCAGCAGGTCATTTCCGTCTTTCGGGGGTTCCTCTATGGTCACTGTACGCAGACAGATGACATCATCCACTTCCGGTGCCGTCGCGCCGTCGTCGCAATAAGTATAGTACCGAGAAATTTTAATCAAAGAGCCGTTTGAAAACTGAAACAATCTTTGTTTACACCAACGTTTATTAATTTTTACATACGTTATGACGTCGGAATCAAGGTCAAGCAATGGCACGAATCGAGGTCAAGCAATGGCGCCTCATTTACTGCGATCTTCAAAAAAGCGACATTTGGTGCTTTACCGATCATCAAGTCTTAATCAAAATGGAAATAATCTACGTGCGACGTTCAAATTTGTAAAGTACTCTGAATAAACAATATGGCATAAAAACGAAAGATTGGGCACACTGAAAAATACGTAGACCAAAGTTGAAAAGAGGAGCAAACAGAACATAATATTACATAGAAAAATATTTAAAAACAAGTACGGAACTAACATTTTGAAATTTAACTTGATGAGAACTGGATGAACCTGACAACTTGAAGAACCTGAATCCTGAGAAGATCCTAAAGACCTGAGAACTCTGAGAAGTTGAAGCATTCGTGGACTTAAGAGACCAGGAAACGTGGAGCAGGGAAACCTAAAGAATTTAAAGAATTTGAGAGACCTGAAAACCTAGAAACCTGAAGGAATCTAAGAACTTGGGAAATCTAAGACCATGAAGAAGTAAGAACTTCACATTCAGAAACGTGGCTGCAATGAGAACTTTTAAACCTATTCTAAGAATTGGAGAATCTAGAGAGTTGGGTAACCTGAGGAATTTGAGGACAAAGAAAAATTAAGAAGCCCGAGAAATTGAGACCTTATGAATTTAGGAACTTGAAAATGTGAGACGGTGGGTGACATCTGTGTAGCCTTGTGAACCTTGAGGAAATTCGTTAATCTAAGACAATTGAGAATTTCAGTAACCTTAAAAACTTAGACATCTGAGAAAACTAACCTGAAGACTTGAGGAATATGTAAATTTGCGCGGGCAGCGTCGTTGGGCAATAGAAAAAAATCATTGATTGATAGATGCACCCCTCAAAAAAAAAGAAAGGAGATATCTTCTTTTCGGTGATAGTGTAGCCGTTCCAAGAAAAATTCAAAATATGTTTGGAGATATTATTGGTGTCACTTTTAAGACTGAATTATAATAATAAGCACGGACAGTGTCGTTAAACTATTTATAACTGAAAACTTCCTCGGTCTCTGAGACTGCACGTGCCTCCTTTTAAACCAACTCCCTGAGTACGAAAACTATATCATGACACGAAAAAAAAAAGTACGAACTCCAGTAAAATTTGAGGTTATCGTCTAAACAGTGTGAAGTTTATGTTTCTCATGTTAAATTGAGAAAATAAAACACTAACAAAGAATGTAGGTTTATTGAGAATTACAGCAAATGTTCAAAGTGTTCTCCCCCAGCATCAATGCAGCTGTTAACTCTCTGTTTCATATTTTCATACGCATTTTCTTAACATAACATCTGAAAGGTTATAGCGTTTTTGAGGTACGGGAAAATGAAATAATCTAGAATTGTCAGGTCCGGACTTCGAGGCGGAAATTGAATGACACGATCATAATAAAACTAACACTGGCTCCGCTTCAACACACTAACATCACGTTATGTTGTCACACATTTGTTGGATTAATTTTTGATAATCTGCAGGAAAATTATGGTAGGTATTTCGAAAAACCTTTAACACAGCGTTCTATAGAATACTTCATCATTCTCTTCTCGTTTTTTTTTTTAAATCACTTTGACATTCAAATTTTAAATCAAATTGTCAAAAGTTCGTAAGTAGTGCCAACCTAATTTAAATTTCACAGCCTACTCTAATTAGAATTTAAATGTAGCTCATCACTGTGAATCAAAACGTATCTTAATGATTTACACTACAAAGAAAATAAATACTTTTACAGCTTTTCAAAATAATTGAGGTAAATTAAAACTTCCTGTAGTGTTTCTATACTGAAACGGTTTTCTCGTAAAACTCCTTTGATATTATTACTAAACTATCACAATATGCAGACGAAATTCAATGCAAACTTTTTGAGTACGTAAATACGTCTTAAACGATTCGAGCAAAATTTTATGGGTGCTATTGAGGAAACATCAAAGCTCCAACACCAGCCAACACAAGGAACTCAAAACTTTCAATATGAAAACTGTTTGTACACAAAGAGCTTATCCCTTACAAGATACGTTCAGTGAAGAGTTTATTGATTTATTCTTTAATTCACTTGGTTATATCATGAAATGGAGATAAAGAACGTAAGTGAGGTAATGACGGGATGCCAAAATGAGTGGTTGTGGCAGCTAACAAAATAGACCATTATTGAATTGAAAAGAAAATTCTCCAGTTGTTCAATCGTTCCGCTGGGATTTTAAATGTAGTTAAGACTCGTAGAGGATCTCAAATTACAGTACAGTTTGTTTGGACGTAGTAAAATTATAAGTACAAAGAATTATAAAAGGCATTTGAAACAATATGATTCGTATTGTATTGGACATACTATTATTTTAAAAAAATTATTGAAAGCAATACACTGGGTGGATAAATGAGGGCAGACTCAGACCATTAGAGACAATTTGCTCCGCGGTCACGCGGACGCATCCCGGCTAAAATCTTAATAGAAACCCACCCACTACCGTGTCCCGATTATTATTATTATTCCCATGTCCCGCTCCGTCATTGTTAGATAAACACGGCAACGATTGTATTTGGTTGCTGAAGCACACAATAGGTGTATTCTGTAGGACCAAAGGGCATCGCGCATTAAACACGTGTCGTCCACGTGACGCTTTTCAGCGGGATAATTGTCAACACCATCAATTTTGATTCGATCGTATGTTCACGCTTTAATTAGGTTTTCATTTAGACAGACACGATTGGAAAAATCGAAACATCCACAGAGCGTTTCCGGTATTAACATGGAGGAAGTTTCTCCACAGTTGAAGAGACAATAAACTGCGACCCGTCTGCCATTAACGTCAGATTTTTGTTGTGTTTGCTCGTAAAAGTGCCAGTAAATCATACGGGCTGAGTGTAACGAGCGTTTGAATAAAAATCAGGTAACAGGACTATTGTGTAGTAATGGTTTTTTAAGAGGATGTGTTGGATTAGCTCTCAAGTCGCGAGCCTGAAGCTTGAAAGCACTTCTAACATTGTTTTACCAACAAAGTAGGTAATACGAGTAAAAATGTGAAATGACTTTTCGCAGCCTCGGTGTCTAAAAATACGAGTATCTTTACGGGTGACAACTATAAAGCCATAAAAGTGACGCAATAATGTAACGGTACCTAAAATGTAACGTTGAAGACATGCCCGTGTATCTCAAATGTTTGAGGTTAGATCACATGAACATTGAGAGAAATATTATGAATTAATTAAATAAAATGTGTGTAGAGTCCACGCACGACAGAAGTGAAACTTTTGGATTTTACTCCTTAAGAATCCATTTTCATTTTTAATGCCCGGTGGTACGGCAAATTTTAGTTGCCGGCTTTCTTTGTTATTGTCGTTGCCCTGTACCAAGGGGCCCCCCCTGGGCCGCACTGTCCCAAGGGGCACATCCTTTTGAAGTTCACTTCAAAAATTAATTTACGCGCTTGATGAAAAATTTTGTGAATCATATTGTGCTGCAGAAACTTTTACGGATTTGTACCTAAGTACACCAAAACCTGGAAAATGCACGTACTTCCCAGGGCTATTTTCCAATCGTATCCGAGTTTTTATCGTTCAAACTGCGATTTATATCATCGTACATTTTTACGCCGTTTATCTGCAATATTTTATGACCCTAGGTCAGTATAAATACTCGTATGTTTGTTCGAATTTAATCAGGACTGCTGCTGGAGCCGTCACGACTTCAAAGGAAATCCGGCCAGTGCAATCAAAACTTGATAGGATATTCACGTCAATCTTTAATTCACTCTAATTTAATTTCGATAGTCAGATCAGAAGCGATTTAGAGAGAACTTAATAGATTTTCCCGGAAAGCAGACCAATTACAGTTCTTATGAATCTAATTAATGTAAGTTACTTAGGGAATTAATTAAAATATTGCCGGCTCTCACGCGAAAGCAACAAGAGAAAATTTCCTCGTAAAACCCCTTCTTTTTGGGAGAAAGGAGCGCCAACTTTTATGAGCTTTTTCCGGATAATGCTCTATTTTTATATCAGTTTTATCATTCCGTCTTCATCGCTGTTATTGTTCCCGAAAATGGGCTTGTTTTCTTCCCCCGGAAAGTTAACGAATTTTCTTATAGCTACTTGGCGACATTTTGCTCCATCTTGATAAAACGGCATATGGGGCGTTATCGTTTTCGTGAATATACGGAGTCGCCGGCTCGGAGAGTAGGGAACAAAACTCGTTCGTTTATTTAAAATTAGTTAGCAGCTTCACCTGGGGCGAGTCAGCGTTAATTAATTTTACAATATCTCGCAACAGTAGGCGAAGTCCTGTTATTTTTGTTTGACTTATTCTTTTTTGAAAATAGTTTGTAAAAATATACGACGATGTAGCTATTGGAATAAACCTCAAAAACAATAAACAAAAATTATGTTAAAATTACACTCCAGGAAAATTTTATTCATGGCGTTTCTGAAAACAAACTAGACTAAAAACACATTGACAGTAATTTAGTTTGAAAGAGCTTAACAGGGTTCCATCAGATTAGTATGTCTTAAGAAATACACAAATCCCCGTTGATCTGATTATAAAAATAATTAAAAGCGGCAGTTGGTGCTACAATTCATCTTCATCGTTGATTTCGAAATAAATCTAATTATGTTGTTTTGCTTTTTCAGACGATGTTGTTATAAACTCTACAAAAAGCTTTACATACAAGTAAAGTAATGATAATGAATTTTCCCCTCCTAATTAGATGCAACAATGTTCAATTCGAGTCAGTGACAATCTTAAATAAAATCTTAGGCCATCAAGTTGACCATTGTGTAAATTATGACAACCAGAAAGATACAAATACAATCAACGAATAATCTCAAATGGAATCTTATCTATTCTGATGCGTAAATTTTATTGTAGTTCTTTTAATTTATTGTGGCGGAAAAAGATTTTTGGTTTGGTGAGCTAATTGCATTACTTTTGTATAGTTGCAATTAAATATTATTGCTGCAACCAAAAACATATTTAGTACAAAATAATGATGATCTAAATTTAGTACTCTCCATTAGTAACGGCCAATTTACATAAGACTGTTTTACAATTTATGCAGAATTGAGCAATTTTGGCTGATTCAGCTTAGTGACTTTATAAAGTCCCATAAAACCTAAGTTTTCAAACTAATGATTATGTAAATTAAAGTTTCTAAACTGTCTCCAGACATGAACAGGTTATTCGGAAAAACTAATTATTAAATCCTATTTTAATTAAATTGAAGAATAAGAAGAAGAAGTTGTTTATGTGGACCCCATTTTTTTTATTTAAGAAAAAAAATACCAACTTTTATTTTCCACGTCGTTCTGTAAATAAAAAACACTGCCCTGCTAAATAATGGCATCATTCCAAAAAGCCAAAACTTCCGAAAGCTCGAATACCGTAATTAAATAAGCAAGCTCTAATTCCGGGATTTTTCCAACTTGCAAAATCTCCCGAGAAGCTACTCGGACGGAAGGAAGTGAAACCGACATTTTTAATTTACTGGAAGTAAAATATCACCGGTCGATCCTTCTTTTCACATGCAATATGCTTTTCTAATTCAATTTCGCTTATGGGACGACGTCAAGATTTAAACCCGGAGCCAGCTAATAAATAATTTTCCTGGTTTTGCATTTTTCAAGTTAATACACGTAAATGGAGGCCGCCGGGGAGCGAGAGGAACAGCGCTCTTTGATTCAACTTCTCCGAGGGATTCTTTTATAAAAGATCCATATGTTTATGGAAAAGTCGATAATGGTACAAGCTTAAAATGACGTGATAATGTACTGCGCAAATAGCATTTCTCAAATACCTCCTATAAGCAATTAGGAAAACATTTTAACAACTCTAATTAAATCGATTCCGGTTGATACAGCGATGACGGCAGGGAACAAAAATGAAACTTGCCTACCGCATTATCCACATTCTGTGGACATTAATGGAAAACCGTCGAATAAAATATGAATGTAGATACAAATGGGCAACATACAAAATGCATTCCGGATTGGAACGCCAGATTGAGCAACATCATTATCGTTTGAAACTTTAATTACAGTATTTACTGTTCAACCTTTTCGACAACTCTTACGGCGGCTATAATCACGTATTAAAAGCATTTCTGTTTGGTCCATCAAGAAGTCGATGGAAAATTTGCGATTATACGGGATGCCGATGACGATGGAAAGGCGATATTCGTCTTATTAGCGAGATACGGCTGAATTATCTTCATTAGATGTAATTATTCTACAGGAATATAGCATTATATTGTTAAGAGATAATAACAGCCATCTACAGGGAGTACAAGGGTTTAATAAAACTATGCGGCCTTCAATGAAAATTTATAAATGGAATTGATTTCAGCTTCGAGATGGAAGTATAATTTGACACGTTATCTCCATCGAAGTTGCGATAAAATAGTACATTGTGCAAGTGCGCAGCTTTCCCACGAGTACCTCTTTCTACGAGTTGTAGACGGTACAAAACCACCTTCAGGTTTATCAAAACATTACCGGAAAGTGATAAACTATACAGACCAAACACAATTAATTGACCATTAAATAATTTACGTAATATGTTTTCACTTTAGCAAGAAGAGAGACAACAAACAAAACTACATTTAGGCACGTGACGAGAACATACAATTACAATACATTCAAAGAAACAATTTCTTTATGTTCTTTAATAGAACTAATTTGCCTTCGCACCAGTGTCACGCTCAGTCGCCCTATAAAAACTGTAGTCACATTAATGCGTTACTTATTTCATCCATTAGCACACTAAAGGGCCGTTTTCACCAACCTCCGTTAAACTTAATCATCTGTTAGGGACAATTGTTGCTATAGTTTTAACAAACGTATCTATGCAGTTATTTGTCAGTTAAAGTTATTCGATGTTAGTAAAACCGGCCCTAAGATTATAAAACAACACTTGTAGACATAAGAAAGCACAGTGAAGGCATTCAAATTATACAAGATTGTAAAACTTTATAGTGTTGGAGTAGACTCCCTTTACTGTTGAATGTGCATAAGGAGCTGTTGGTTACCGTAAAACTTTAAGATGCATTGCATACCTGAAGCGATCTTGACAAAAATTAATCGGCATTAAATTTGAAACACTTTTGCCACGGTTACTCATTTTGTGTAGCCATAATAGAGTCACAATTAATTACCGGTTGATTAATTTTTGATAGACGTTCCTGGAACTGGTGCTTAGTTTTTTGATATGTCAATTCAAATCGCCAACGCAGACCCGATCACTCCTAACAAATAACCATCCAAACGAATTCGCCCAAATTCATGAGGCCAGCTTGAATCACTGCATGCAAGTGGGTGACATCCAAGTTCTTTCGCTTACCGAAAGATGCAGCTCCGCCGCTATCAAACCTCAGTGACCGCTGATCACCCCACATGAATACAATAGAAACTCGTTCTACCTACTTGTTCTACCAATCTATCTTGACTAGAACAATTACAAAACCACCGTGAAAACCTTTTCCTTCCAACAGATCCAACCTCAGTTCACCAACAAATTACTCACGCTATGGAAACACTAATCTCCGCAAAGCAACCAAACCTAAATTAATCCCAAAATATCTGCAGAAATATCTTTAGCGTCATAAAGACCACTGAAACGGAAGACAATTTTTGGATGTTTTCAAATTTTAACTCAAAAATCCACTAGGTCCCCGACGACCCAACTTCGACAACAAATTCTTCATAAACACAACCCCCAAACCAGGAGAAGACCTCAACAATCCTAAATAAAGTCGGCTCATTTCACTTCTAAACAATCTAAGATTTTTCGAACCAATCCTAGTCTTCCGTCCTAAAACTAACAATGTAAGCTACCTAAACCTCAAAGAAACTCAACAAAACCGATAAAAGAGTCAATCTTGCATACCTCCTTCTAGCCCACGTGAGTGGCCCATCTTACATACTACATGAAGTAGCTTTCTAAAAGAACGCGTATTCCAGCTAGATGAAAAATCGAGGTGTTCGACCGGGTCATCCCACGGGCCAACCAGGCAAAATACTTAGGTGTCATCAGCGACAGAACTTCCACCAGCACCTCGCGTACTTACTGGGGAAAGGGAAAATGGCAGTAGGCAAGCTCTCTTCGCTGGTCTGCAGGCGCAGGAAAATGTCCGTGAAGAACAAATTGTTGATTTACAGCACAATCGTTCGTCCGACTTTAACATACGCTTCGGTGGCTTGCGCACACGCCATGCTTTCTTTCACGAGATCATCCTCCGGACCAAAGCCAAAGAAGACCCAAATCCATTGGTCAGACAAGCGATCGACTACGAGGAGAGTGGACCATCGAGAAGAATGCGGCCCAGAATGGCGCTACTAGAAGAGTGAGTCGCCCTTCTGTTCGCGATGCCCTTCAGATGACTAACCTCTCTATCAGGATCTAGGTAAAACCAACTTCTCTTTTCTTTTTATTATAATTTCCTCGTTATGTCGAAACCCGTTGCATTCAAGGGGCCATCGCCAGCCCGAAAACAGCAAAACTGTCAAACAAGCCCTGGGCGTCGACTTGACCGATGACAACAAGGATGGTAAACAGGACCCGGACCTCCCAACAACACTCTTGAAGTTGGTTGAAGACATGAAGAACGAAGATCCCCTAGACTTCAAAAATACCCTGACTGAGAAAAAGAAGAGAAAACACAGAAAAGTCAGAAAACACTATTTTTGTAAATTTTAAAGCTGGATTCTTCCACACAACACTCGTGGGGCTATGCTCGCTACATAAACTCCAAAAACCCAACCATTTTAACACACATCTGTCATTTCCACTGTGAATCCAGTCGCGGGCAGATCTTGTGTCATTGTGAAAATTTTGATTAAGTCGTTGTCCGCGTCGATGAAATTGACAGTAATACAAAGTCGTACCCACGTCGTACCATAGACGTAAATTTGCCACCCGAGGGACTTGGATCCCGACTTAATGGAAACTGTAATAAGGAGGCATGAAACTCGAATAACTGTCAACCCTTGTCAAAATTGTCAAAATAACATAAGAACTTCAATCAAATTATCGGCTCTTTGATAAAATTTGACAAAACCAGTGTTCTGTATTCCTTCTGAGTGCTCTTTTCCTTTTAGACTGCCGTTCATCAGATGACAGCAAAAATATATAAATAAAACTAGCGACAAAAATGTTTAATAAAACCAAGGTAAGATTTGCATTATTATTGTAAATAATATCTGGTTTTGAAAAAAAAATAAATCACACTTTTAATTTTGAGATTGGAATTAATTTGTTCCACGCCCTCCTAATTTTTCATTCTGTAACACTATTGCAGTTTCTTCTAAGGCGCGATGTGGTGACATCTAGCGATGTTTTCTGTGTTTTCCAAACGAAAGGTTTTGAGCGATTGGCACGACTTGAAATTATCGGCGCGGACAACGGTCTACTGTCTATGTAGTCTACTTTTTATTGTCACTTTGAAATTTGAAGTTTACAACAACCACTTGTCAACGTTTTCGATGGCAAATGTAAAAAAAATCAATAAAAAAATTTTGGTTACAATAGTTAAAGAGTATTTTACATCTGATAGTGCTAGTGGTCAAAATTTTCTGTCCGCGACTGTATCTACTGGATTTATATTTTCAAGAGAAAATGTCTGAGGTTAATGTGAGAAAATGACCATCAAATAACTGGAAGTTGACTTCAAACCCGCCATGAATCAATTCAAAATTCGTTCGAGAAATGTGACAACTTATTTTGCTATTAATATAATTACTGATGAGAACTAGAAGTGGTTAAAAATACAGCAAACTGAATACATACTCGGTAAGCGTAAAAAATATAAAAACTAATCTGTAATTTTAAACGATTTGAGTTTATGGAAGGTCTCAGTCAATGATAAATATTACACCGGTCGACACAATTTTTGGGTTTGCGTTTTAATAGTTTTTTTGGCCAAACTTTACTTTTGTAGAAACCTGAGCGATATTATTGAACACATTTTTACCATACATCTTAATCACTTTTATTCATGAATTATAATTAACTAGCTGACCCGGCAAACTGCCTCAGAATCAATATATGTTGTGTTAACTTATTATTCAGTTTCTTTTTTATCAAAGGATAAAAATACCGGAACCAGCATACAAAACCATGTTAATTTTTGTTTGTGTCATGTATCAGAGATGGCGTTTCGTTAATTTTCGTTTTCGTTAATGTTTTAATAGTTATTCGCCTCCTTAAAAAATCAGTCAATACGTTCTCGAGATATCATCAAAAAATTGGTGTGTGGAGTCAACGCGCAACAGAAGTGAAACTTTGGAGTTTACTCCTTAAGAATCGATTTTCATTTTTAAAGCCCGGTATGACAAATTTTGGTGGCAGGCGTCATTTGTTATTGTCGTTGCCCTGTACCAAGCTCCACGTCCCCTATAATTTCTCCGATGTTTTAATAGTTATTCTGTTATTCGGGCCGGGGGCAAATCCAACAAATCGGTCCATCCGTTCTTGAGTTATAAACCCAAGAGGGCCCCTTGGCCCCATGTCCATGTTTTAATAGTTATTCTGCTATTCGGGGCGGAGACAAATCCAACAAATCAAAGATCACAAAAATTGGTCCAGCCTAACCGCCACCCCTGGGCCCCCATGTCCATGTGAGAAATACTTTACGACCTATTCTTATACCTACCAAATGTACAAAAAAAAAATCATAAAAATCGGTCCCGCCGTTTCGGAGGAGTTCGACAAAAACACAGTAACGCGAATTTTTATATTAGATAACACTAAATTTTTTTTTAAGTATTGCACAATGTACATTAAAATTCAATAACAAGCTCAAAAATGAATATTTTTTGTAAATATTTGAAATTTATTGTTATCTATATATATAAAAGAAAGTCGTGTTAGTTACACTATTTATAACTCAAGAACGGCTGAAACGATTTGGCTGAAAATTGGTGGGGAGGTGGCTTAGAACCGGGAGAAGGACATAGGATACTTTTTATTGTTTATTGAACATGGGGGCCCAGGGGGGCCCCTTAGGTTTATTACTCGAGAACGGCTGAACCGATTTGGCTGAAAATTGGTGGGGAGGTAGCTTAGAACCAGGAGACGGACATATGATACTTTTTATTGGACATGGGGGCCCAGGGGGGCCCCTTGGGTTTATAACTCGAGAACGGCTGAACCGATTTGGCTGAAGATTGGTGGGGAGGTAGCTTAGAACCAGGAGACGGACATAGGATACTTTTTATTCGACATGGGGGCCCAGGGGGGCTCTTTGAGTTTATAACTCGAGAACGGCTGAACCGATTTTCATGGATTTGTCTCCGCCCTGAAAAGCAGAATAACTATTAAAACATAGACATGGGGGCCCAGGGAAGCCCCTTGGGTTTATTACTCGATAACGGCTGGACCAATTTTTTTTTTTTTTTTTTTTTGTATATTTGGTAGGTATGAGAATAGGTCGTAAGGTACTTTTTACATGGACATGGGGACCCAGGGGGGCCCTTGAGCTGGACCGATTTTTTCAAATGGACATGAGGGACAAGGGGCCCCCTTGGATTTATCACTCAAGAACGGCTGGACCTTTTCGGATGATCTTTGATTTGTTGGATTTGTCTCCGCTCTGAATAGCAGAATAACTATTAAAACATTACGGGGAGCTTGGTACAGGGCAACGACAATAACGAAAGCCCCCTTAGTACAGGGCAACAATAACAAATAACACGGGCCACCAAAATTTGTCGTACCGGGCTTTAAAAATGATAATCGATTTTTGAGAAGTAAACTCCAAAGTTTCATTTCGGTTGCGCGTGGACTCCACACAAAAATTTTTTGATGATATCTTGAGAACGGATTGACAAACTTTTTTCGGGGGCGAATAACTATTAAAACATCGGAAAAATTACGAAAAAAATTTTCTCATACATTTTGCATGGAAACCGTATATAATCCTTTGATACATGACAAAAACAAAAACTAACATAGCGTTGTATGCTGGTTCCGGTAATGCCAGTAGATGACGTTGTGTGCATTATGCTTTGAAAACTGAATTTGATTCAGCTAATAAGTTAACACAACATTTAATGATTCTGAGGCGGTACAAAGTTCGCCGGGTCAGCTAGTTAGAATTAAAAATCATTAGAATCGAGGCCAATTCGTTAATTCTGATTATTCTTCCGTATAATAACATTCAAGTTACGAAAATAACTAGTATGCCCAAAATTTTATTTTTTTTACCTTCTAAAGTATTTTTGCATTTAACACGCGAGAAACGAGGCATGCATTTTTTCAGGGTGCTCAGCGATTGTTACATTTCAAATTCCCTGACTGTTCCCTGTTTTCCATGACTCTTTTCCAGATTTTTCCAGGCCTATCTGTTCTAATAATAAAATACAATGTACATCCCTTTTGTCAAGTTAACTTTTATTAATAAATAAATACCTAACTTTTAAATAAAATATTTCATGTATTAAAATATAAAATAAATATTCTGATACAGGTCTAAAAAAAATTAAGCCGTCACAGGACGCCCGGCAGATGTGAAACATCAAAATTGATAGTTAGTAAAAAAGTTATAATTTTCTTCAAACGTCAGAAAAACGTGACATTGTATACGCCAATAGGTAATGACAAATGGCTATTTCTATGCCATGAGAGACAAAGTAGTCTAGCGGCGCATAGAGTCGTCTGGTGACGCATAAAGTAACCTTGACATTACTTCATGCGCCGCTGGTGGTCAGATTTTCGGCGTTTAAAGAAAAGTAACATCTTTTATTCGGAGAAAAGTGGCTTTTCGTGGCTCGTCTGTATTTGTCAAATCTGCAGACTTGCCACGAAAAGCTTCAGTTTTCTTACTAATAAAATAAATTATTATTTCTTATTATTCTTATTATAATAATGTATACAGAATATAAATATAAGACAAACATATAAATGGAGTTACAGAATATTATTTGACGTATCTTCTGCGATTTCTGTAATAGTAGCTGTTGAAGGTGTATTAAACGGTATCAATGAAAGGATTGACCGGTTGATCATCACTGTCACAAATATTTAAACTCAATAATACTGTCACTGTTTTAAATTCTTTAAGCCACTCAATGTTCTTTTGAACACAATAATAGAAGATTTCGGAGATTCGGCTTCTCACGCACGCACGCTTTAGTTTTCACACAGGAATAGGCATATTTTATCAATTTGTGAATTAACCTTAACATATTATAGGTATTTGTCGTCGGGGTCTTTTTTATAGGACTTTTTAAGCTCTAGAAATTTTCTATAGAAAGTATTCGTATACGTATCTCTTATCGTTAAGAGAGCGTTCGTAAAAACCGATTCGCTCAAAAATTTTTTCGTCGACTTACTTTGCAAAAGTGATCTCCACGAAAGGCCCTTTTATTTTAAAAGCCAATGTCCACCCTTAAGGTTCACTCTAAATATTGGTGAAAAAAATTTTGAAACCGGATAAGTAGAAGTTTCGGAGATTACTTAGACACGCGCTCCTCGCACACACATGCGAGAAAAGAGCGCGGGCGGAGAAGGGCGTGATGTCGTTTTACGTGACAACATTAAAGATGTTACACATCAAAATTCCCGAACTATGGACTAATTTCAGTGTAAGGAAAGACAAAATAAATCTTAAGGATTTATTCGGCTCCTTTTGACATCAATTCCGGAAGTCCTATGGTTTACCTATATTACGTGTGCGGTGTGCGCGTTATGTCCGCGGGAACCCAATGTTCTCAATATTAATTTAAAAAAAAAAATTCAAAAAAAAGTTAAATTCCCTGACTATTAACTAAAAATGATAATTTCCCTGTTTTCCCTGAACAATTTCCAATTCCCTGACTTTTCCTGGTTCTCCAGGTTTTCCAGGTCGCTGAGCACCCTGTTTTTTATCTTGATTTCGTGAGTTAAAATAAGGTTCATGGGCTTCATAAAGATTTAAATTTGTTAAAAAAAGAAAATTTTGTGCTTCCTACTTTGATAAATTTTAAAACAAATAAGGAGAATGAATCAATATCATTATTACATCGTTTTGATGTCATTTTTTGATTCAGTGACACTCAAAAACAGTTTTTATAGCTGTGATAGACTAAAGACTCATTACTGTGCACTACGCAAATGATGTGCAACTTGCCGCCATTTTGTTTCAATGTGCTGTTACTTGCTTATCGACGTAAAACTAACAAAAGCAAACTTTATAAGTTGAAAACGGATATTTTAGTTTTATTTTATGCATAGAATCAGAATTTATGAAGTAAAACAGAAACCCAAAGAAAAAATATTTTTTTGTCGACCTGTGTTATCGACAATTATTGAATAGCACTTACCGGAATACTATGAGACCCTATTTTTTCACATGTCACTCATGCGTCATCTCACACAACCCATAAAGTCCAAGAAACGGACCAGATTATAACACAAAAATTTACCATTACAATCTGCCATTTACACTGTCTATCTGTCTACTTGATTTAGAATCAAGCCCAAATTTATTGTGAGAAAATTGTAAAAATAAAATAAAATTCGGTCGGGAGTAGTGAAAAATTATTATTTTCGTTAAAATGTTTTTAAAAATACTAACACCCCGGCTTTGGCAATGGTACAATTGGGGACACCCAACGTTGGACATCAATTTTTGACATTAATCCAAAAAATCATTGTAATCGGTACTTTATTGTCAACTGACGTCTCATTTGAACGTCTTTTTGATTAATAAGATTAATAAGGTTATGAATCGAGATTCCATCTAAAGACCGCTTTACATCTTAAATGACAATGTCACAAATGATGTCCAATGTTGAGTGTCCCCAACCGTAAAAAGGATAAAAACTACTTTTATATCTTTCAAATGTGTCTGCCAGTCCCATCAAGGTCACTTCCAGAAAATTATAAGATAATAGATACCGATAATAGCAAAATGGTACTTGCAGCACAATCATCACACTCCATTTTTGCACACGACACCCATGGGTGAGTTTCCAACCCATAAACTCCAAAAACCCAAACACAAAATTACCACCAACATTCGTCATTGACACTTGATCTACCTACTTGATTTAGAGCAACATTTATATGGAGCAAAAGTCCGTGATTATTGTGAGAAAATACCCGTCAAATAACAGGAGTGTGCTTAGACCCGCTATGAATTAATTCAAAATTCGTTCGGGAAAATTATTTTAGTATTTAATTAGTGGAAACACAAATCAGGAAGAAGTGTTCTAAAGACAGTAAAACTCAGTCTTCTGAAACGGTAAAATGAGTGAAACTTTTTGAATGTTTGGTATGCGGGTCTCACCAAGATCACTGTCACTAAACTACTATTGATTTCTGCAAGTGGGGAATCGTACTTACTAGAACACCAGGACGGCCCCAACCTTGCACAGAATACCCATGGGGTTCTTTCCATCCCATAAAGGCCAAAAACAACTCAGTTTTAACACACAAAATTACCACCAACATCCGTCATTGACACTTGATCTACCTACTTGATTTAGAGCAACATTTATATGTAGCAAAACTCCGTGATTATTGCGAGAAAATACCCGTCAAATAACAGGATAGTGTGCTTAGATCCGCTATGAATTAATTCAAAATTCGTTCGGGAAAATTATTTTAGTATTCAATTAATGGAAACACAAATCAGGAAGAAGTGTTCTAAAGACAGTAAAACTCAGTCTTCTGAAACGGTAAAATGAGTGAAACTTAATTTCAAACCTTTTGAATGTTTGGTATGCGAGTCTCACCAAGATCACTGTCACTAAACTACTATTGATTTCTGCAAGTGGGGAATCGTACTTACTAGAACACCAGGACAGCCCCAACCTTGCACAGAATACCCATGGGGTTCTTTCCATCCCATAAAGGCCAAAAACAACTCAGTTTTAACACACAAAATTACCACCAACATCCGTCATTGACACTTGATCTACATACTTGATTTAGAGCAACATTTGTATGGAGCAAAAGTCCGTGATTATTGCGAGAAAATACCCGTCAAATAACAGGATAGTGTGCTTAGATCCGCCATGAATTAATTCAAAATTCGTTCGGGAAAATTATTTTAGTATTCAATTAGTGGAAACACAAATCAGGAAGAAATGTTCTAAAGACAGTAAAACTCAGTCTTTGGAAAGGGTAAAATGAGTGAAACTTAATTTCATACCTTTTGAATGATGTTATGCGAGTCCCACCAAGATCACTGTCACTGAACTACTATTGATATCTGCAAGTCTGGAAGCGTACTCACTGGAACACCCACATTGCACATTGCACATTACATCCCATAAAGGCCAAAAACAACACTCAGTTTTAACACACAAAATGACCACCAACATCCGTCATTGACACTTTGAATCTACCTACTTGATTTAGAGCAACATTTATATGGAGTCCGTCAAAAATTATTTTGGTATTTAATTGGTGAGAACACAGAACCGTTAAAAATGTCTTCAAAAAGACTCAAACCCAGTCCTGGGAAATGGAAAAAAGGCCAAAACTAATTTTAAACCGTCTGCGGGTGTCTCACCAAGGTCACTCCCAGTAAATAACCATTAATCTCATCTATATGACTAGATCTGTATCTACTTGTACTGTCAATCTGTCTACTTGATTTTATAAAGGGTTTAGGGTAAGAAAATAAACGAAAGTTTATTAGAATATTATGTAGTGTCAATTTTCTTTATTATATCATCCGCCTTAAAACAGCTTAATATTAATTAAGATACAAGTCTTTTATCAGTCACCTGGTATACTCAAAGACCTCCATGCAGCTGTCTGCATATTAATTCGAAAACACTTAATAAAATTAATTAGTATTTTGGCAGTTTAGCTCCTACAGTTTCTTCTGTACTCGTACCCCTCGAGACAGTGAATGACCACGTTAAAGCCACTTTTATTATTACAAAAAAAGTAACAATCTATGTACATTATACAATTAGGTTTTCGAACCTCTCCCAGTTCTTTGCAATGTACGCACAGATTATACAATTAAACATGATTCACCGGAAGACAGGAGATGCAAATCAGAATATTAATGTTCTGTTAAAGTGAACATACTGCAATCAGTAACGTATCAACTAAATAACAAAAAAACCCATCCACCTACTTCGGTCTGAATAAAGTTCTTATTCTTAATTGTCCCCTGTGCCGCCGTAGACTGAATTCCACAACATTTAATCCTTTTAACTCTTGACATCCGTTGCAATCGAGATATACCAGTGTTCTCTGATTTGTATCTCTTTGTAGACATTTATGAAGCATCAAAAATCCCCCAGACCATATTGCTTAATATCCATTAAGTGCAGGACTCAATTAATTGACTTGCTGTCTTCACATGCAATTTGGACGAATTAACTAATCAAGACAAATTAATTCGAAATTCGGTTCGAGGTATATTATTTTAAGTCCGGAGGTAGAACGTTAATGCGTCTGCGGTTTTCCTGTGGTGATTTAGAATTTAACCCTCCGATACCTTGTTGAGTGCAGGTCTTCGGAGAGAAGACAACTAGGATTGCCCAAATTGCAACATTTGATTAGAATACCAAGCTTAAACCAGTTGTAACTGGTATCACTTAAACGGTCCATAATGAAGTTTTGGAATCTGCAGTTTACCAATTACAGGCTTGTGTGGTCAAATTAATTTCTGTGAGCTTTTGATCCGGTGAACATGCCTACACCATGAAAAATAGCAGCAGTTTCGTTGATTAATTTTCATTTTATGGGTGCCATATTAATGTGTCCGGTATAACCCAAGAATTGACAGCGGTGATCTGACGTTGAGAACATATTTGAATGTGAAAAAGTGTCCAAATGATGATTTAGTAAAGGTACACACTTCACTTTGGGGGCATTATGACATGTGTACTTAAGAAAGATACTAAAGGAAATGTTACTTCAACATTGCTTTACCGAAAATAAGAAGTTATTAGTGTCAATGCGATTGGAAAACAAATTGATTTGTCATACGCTTCTCGGTTGTCATAGATAACAAAATCTTTTTTTCGATGGCACGGTACGTTCATTTATTAGTTTCGCGGCGAGCATATTTGTCTCAAACCTTCCCGGCCCATGAGTGCCGGAACTGACAATGATTAAAGGGTGTCAACCCCGACTGAATATTATTAATTGAGTATGCAGATACTGTCGTTTAAGTTTGGTAGAATATTAAATTTAAATAATTATTCGCTACATATTTCAACCGTATCAAGCCATTTGTTTATTTTATAGATTCTTAAAAAAATTCCAACTATGGATTTATTTTCCTTTTTATTCAGTTTACTCTTTACAGCACTAGGGGCAATAAAATTGATTTTAAAATTAACAATATCTTTTTGTCAGTTTATCGGCTTCGTTACACACGTGTACAAAGTGGTGTCATTGACGGCCTTCTACCTCGTAGGCGAATTTTCAAAAATACAAATGGAACAGAACGTTTTATGTATCAAATTATTCCCAATAAATATTGTTCAATTCCTCTACATACAATTTTTATTAATAACATCCGACATAATTTTTTCTTGTTTCTATAAATACACTAGCTTACCCGGCGAACTTTGTACCGCCTCAGAATCAATAAATGTTGTGTTAACTTATTAGCTGAATCAAATTCATAATGCACACAACGTCATCTACTGGCATTACCGAAACCAGCATACAACGCTATGTTACTTTTTGTTTTTGTCATGTATCAAAGATATCGTTATATAAGGTTTCCATACAAAATGTATGAGAAATTTTTTTTTCGTAATTTTTCCGATGTTTTAATGGTTATTCGCCCCCGAAAAAAGTTAGTCAACCGTTCTCGAGATATCATCAAAAGATTTTTGTGTGGAGTCCACGCCCAACCGAAGTGAAATTTTAGAGTTTACTTCTCAAAAATCGATTATCATTTTTAAAGTCCGGTACGACAAATTTTGGTGGCCGGCGTTATTTGTTATTGTTGCCCTGTACCAAGGGGGCTTTCGTTATTGTCGTTGCCCTGTACCAAGCTCCCCGTAATGTTTTAATAGTTATTCTGCTATTCGGAGCGGAGACAAATCCAACAAATCAAAGATCATAAAAAACGGTCCAGCGGTTCTTAAGTAATAAATCCAAGGGGGCGCCTTGTCCCTCATGTCCATTTGAAAAAATCGGTCCAGCTCAAGGGGACCCCCTGGGCCCCCATGTCCATTTAAAAAGTACCTTACGACCTATTCTCATACTTACCAAATATATCAAAAAAATTTTAAAAATTGGTCCAGCCGTTATCGAGTTATAAACCCAAAGGGCCCCCCTGGGGCCCCATGTCCAATAAAAAGTATCATATGTCCGTCTCCTGGTTCTAAGCGACCTCCCCACCAATTTTCAGCCAAATCGGTTCAGCCATTCTCGAGTTATAAACCCAAAGACCCCCCCTGGGCCCCCATGTTCAATAAAAAGTATCATATCTCCGTCTCCTGGTTATAAGCTACCTCCCCACCAATTTTCAGCCAAATCGGTTCAGCCGTTCTTAAGTAATAAACCTAAGGCACCCCCCTGGGCCCCCATGTCCAATAAAAAGTATCCTATGTCCGTGCCCTGGTTCTAAGCTACCTCCCCACCAATTTTCAGCCAAATCGGTTCAGCCGTTCTCGAGTAATAAACCTAAGGGGGCCCCCTGGGCCCCCATGTTCAATAAAAAGTATCATATCTCCGTCTCCTGGTTATAAGCTACCTCCCCACCAATTTTCAGCCAAATCGGTTCAGCCGTTCTTGAGTAATAAACCTAAGGCGCCCCCCTGGGCCCCCATGTCCAATAAAAAGTATCCTATGTCCGTGCCCTGGTTCTAAGCTACCTCCCCACCAATTTTCAGCCGAATCGTTTCAGCCGTTCTAGAGTTATAAGCGAAGTAACTAACACGACTTTCTTTTATATATATAGATAAGTATTACCTTCTTTAATTTAAATTCAGTTGCTGTTCCTTCCTTCGTTTGTTTGATTTAGTCATTCGGAAACTTATTAACTGCTACGTTGGAGGTACGAATATATTTTCGGGTTTGATAATGAATCTTAAATCACCCAAATAAGTACCTATCGTCATGCCACTATCCTTATCTATTAATAAACTTTATATACAGGTGTCCCAGAAATAAATACATTAATTTTAACAGCATATAGATCGAGTGAATAACAACAAAATTTCTCAATACTTTTTTTCTCTAAACCCTCTAGATTTCGAGTTAAAATCGTGTAAAGATTTGGTATGAATTTCGTTTCACGCTACTGGAATGTTTAAACATTTACAACAAATCTTCAAAATTATCCCCTATTTCTTTCTATGCACAATTGAAGGCGTCGATGATATTATGACTCTCCCCAAAACTGCTGGATTATTTCGAATAGTCACTGCAGCATTTTCAACCCGTTCCCGTAAAGTCTCTATTGTATGAATTAGAGCTGAGTATACAAAATCTTTCATGGAACCCCACAAAGAGAAATCAGAAGGATTTAAATCTGGTGATCCGGGAGACCAGCGAAGAGGGACCACATATTTGTCCGGAATTATAAAGGCAAATCTTCCAGTAACTGGAATATTCGTTGTTTGTAAAATTGGGAATTTTTAAAAACAAAACTACACAAGAACAGATCGCAAACTTTGTCCACCACAGAAACAGTTAACTACAACCTGTTGTAAAGTCCGATATTAAACTAATTAATAACAGATAGGTACGCTTATTATTTTTACCCGGGACACAAGAAGTATAAGATAATAAAGTGTGAATATTTCCTTCCTTACAGAAAAACAACAGAATTCACGGTCATTATCACTGTGTCAGAAACTCATCAGCGTATCGTTATTTTTCGGGGTTGTAAAATTCTAATTTCAACATGTGATTTCGAAAAAATCCTAAAGGAAAAAGTTGTTGTACTCGATGAGTTCTGCCACCTGTCTAAATTAATGTCGGCAATGTCGCCGACGAATAATTCCAGACTAAAAAATCTTAAAACATGTTGAGGTTGAAATTGCTGCTTGCAAACCATTTCCCACTTTGATGTAAACCTCTATTAACTACTTCACTAGTTTTTGCCGACAATTTTTGGTGGAAATTTCAGTATTTGGTAGAAATTTCAGTTTTTGCCGACAATTTTTGCTGACAACTTCAGTTTTTGCTGACAATCTTTGCTGACAATTTCAGGTTTTGGTGGAAGTTTCAGTTTTTGCTGACAATTTTTGGTGGCCAATTTCAGTTTTTGCCGACAATTTTTGGTGGAAATTTAAGTTTTTGCTGACAATTTTTGGTGGCAAATTTCAGTTTTTGCTGACAATCTTTGGTGGTAAATTTCAGTTTTGCCGACAATGTTGGGTGGTAATTTCAGTTTTTGAAGACAATTTTTGTTGGCAATTTTAGTTTTTGGTAGAAATTTCAGTTTTTGCGGACAATTTTTGCTGACAATTTTTGGTGGCCAATTTCAGTTTTTGCCGACAATTTTTTGTGGTAATTTCAGTTGTTGAAGACAATTGTTGCTGACAATTTCAGTTTTTTCTGACAACTTTTGGTGGAAATCTCAGTTTTTGCCGACAATTTTTGGTAATAATTTCAGTTTTTGAAAACAATTTTTGCTGGCAATTTGAGTTTTTGGTAGAAATTTCAGTTTTTGCTTTTGGTGGTCAATTTCAGTTTTTAGTAGAAATTTCAGTTTTGGCGACAATTTTTGGTGGTAATTTAAGTTGTTGAAGACAATTTTTGCTGACAATTTCAGCTTTTACTGACAATTTTTGGTGGAAATTCCAGTTTTTGCCGACAATTTTGGCTGATAATTTTTGGTGGTCAATTTCTTTTTGCTGAGAATTTCCGTTCTTGCCGACAATTTTTAGTGGTAATTTCAGTTTTTGAAGACAATTTTTGGTGGAAATTTCAGTTTTTGGTAGAAATTTCAGTTTTTACCGACAATTTTTGGCCGTAATTTCAGTTGTTGAAAACAATTTTTGCTGAAAATTTCAGTTTTTGCTGACAATTCTTGGTGGTCAATTTGTTTTTGCTGAGAATTTCCGTCTTTGCCGTCAATTTTTAGTGGTAATTTCAGTTTTTGAAAAGAATTTTTGGTAGAAATTTCAGTTTTTGCTGCCAATTTCAGTTTTGCCGACAATTTTTGGCGGTAATTTCAGTTGTTGAAGACAATTTTTGCTGACAACTTCAGTTTTTGCTGACAATTTCAGTTTTTGTTGGAAGTTTCGGTCTTTGCTGACAATTTTTGGTGGCCAATTTCAGTTTTTGCTGACAATCTTTGGTGGTAAATTTCAGTTTTGCCGACAATGTTGGGTGGTAATTTCAGTTTTTGAAGACAATTTTTGTTGGCAATTTCAGTTTTTGGTAGAAATTTCAGTTTTTGCCGACAATTTTTGGTGGCCAATTTCAGTTTTTGCCGACAATTTTTTGTGGTAATTTCAGTTGTTGAAGACAATTGTTGCTGACAATTTCAGTTTTTTCTGACAACTTTTGGTGGAAATCTCAGTTTTTGCCGACAATTTTTGGTAATAATTTCAGTTTTTGAAAACAATTTTTGCTGGCAATTTGAGTTTTTGATAGAAATTTCAGTTTTTGCTTTTGGTGGTCAATTTCAGTTTTTAGTAGAAATTTCAGTTTTGGCGACAATTTTTGGTGGTAATTTAAGTTGTTGAAGACAATTTTTGCTGACAATTTCAGCTTTTACTGACAATTTTTGGTGGAAATTCCAGTTTTTGCCGACAATTTTGGCTGACAATTTTTGGTGGTCAATTTCTTTTTGCTGAGAATTTCCGTTCTTGCCGACAATTTTTAGTGGTAATTTCAGTTTTTGAAGACAATTTTTGGTGGAAATTTCAGTTTTTGGTAGAAATTTCAGTTTTTACCGACAATTTTTGGCCGTAATTTCAGTTGTTGAAAACAATTTTTGCTGAAAATTTCAGTTTTTGCTGACAATTCTTGGTGGTCAATTTGTTTTTGCTGAGAATTTCCGTCTTTGCCGTCAATTTTTAGTGGTAATTTCAGTTTTTGAAAAGAATTTTTGGTAGAAATTTCAGTTTTTGCTGCAAATTTCAGTAATTTCAGTTGTTGAAGACAATTTTTGCTGACAACTTCAGTTTTTGCTGACAATTTCAGTTTTTGGTGGAAGTTTCAGTTTTTGCTGACAATTTTTGGTGCCCAATTTCAGTTTTTGCTGACAATTTTAGGTTTTGCCGACAATTTTTGGTGGAAATTTCGGTTTTTGCTGACAATTTTTGGTGGCATATTTCAGTTTTTGCCAACAATTTTTTGGTGGAAATTTCAACTTTTGCCGACAATTTTTGGTGAATATTCTTACTAACTACTTCAGTAATAATAATTTCGAATATTTTTAAAAACCCGTCTCATGCAATTACGATGGACGAGAAACCCACGAGAGAGTGATCGGGGTTCCGTGCTTTACCGCCCGGTCCCGAGAATCCGAAATTTTACATCATTCTAAATTTATAATTGTTTCTAGTTTATTATTTACGACAAAAATATCAATGTGGTACTGTAGGAAACACAATAAATGGGGCAATAATTTTACAAGAAAACTTTTTTTTTTATTTAGGGCTTTGGAGATAACGGGTGAAAATCGCATAAAATAATTTTCATCGGACGTAAAGTGGAGAAGAAAGAGAGTGGCTAAAAAATCGGAAACTCAAGGCTCTGCAAAAACTGTTTATTTTTGGCCAAAGGTCTACAGAGAATGTTTTGAAAAAAATAACAGAAAAATCAAACCATGTATCAAGTAATTAATCGAAAATTTTTATTTTTTTTTTGCACAGGACGATTTCTTGACGAATTCATATTTAATATATTTAGAGCATTAGCTTTCATCCCTGAAAATTCTAGCTTAGGGAATCCCTCGCCTTGCCAGACGTTGTTTACCATCTCTCTAATTGTCTTTATTGTTTTTGCTGTTGCATACATCCTTTGTAATTCGTCTTCTCCCGACGCTTTTCCTTCCTTCATGCTTCCTATTTCCCCCTTAATAATTCCCTTCATAATTTGCTCCCCTTTCTCTCGTTATTTTGTTTCTTCTCTCTTCTGTTTTCTTCCTGTTCCTTCCTTTCCGTCTAGTAACCCTTTGAAGTGTGCTTGTCTATGGTTGTCTTCTCATCTGCCCTCTTTTTCATCTATCGTTCTGTTTACGTATTTCCAGACTTATTTTCTGTTAAAATTTAAATATATCTAAGTCGAACTCCACAAACTTTAATAAGTGTAAAATTACAAATGGAACATGCTTCGGCAGAACACTACGTCAACGTCATAATTTTTTATATTCTTTAAGAGCTGATGATGGCAGTAGTGTTCTGCCGAAACATGTTCCATTTGTAATTTTACACTCACTAAAGTTTGTGGAGTTCGACTTAGTTATATTTAAATTTTAATTCAAATTTACTCCACTTGGATTTATCGACATTCTTGTGGTTTCTTTTTCTGTGTTTATTTATCTAATTTCCTCCTCTCCTTCTCTATTCTTTGCTTCCTTCTTCTTCCCACAAGTGTCTTTGTATTTCTTTAGTTGCGATCGGTATTCTTCTCTCAATCCTTTTCCATTTTCCATTTCCTTATTTGCTTTCTGGCTAGTCTAACTCCACAAACTTTAATAAACGTAAATTACAATAGGAACATGCTTCGCTAGAAAACTAGCCCTAATTTTACAGGGGACTTCAATATATTTGAATTTACTCCACTTTGATTCAAAAGCACGGATTTAAATCTGGGTAACGATGCGGCCACGGCACAGGTCCACTAGTCCTCTCCATTTATTTGGATAATTTAGCTACTCCCGCACAATAGCAGCGTAATGTATTTGTAAAGAAATGTTTTCTAAAAGATCATTCAAATTCTGTGATAAAAATTCTAAATAACTGGCTCCTGTCAGTCTTGGATTTTCTATGCTCCAAATGTGTGTATTATGGCTATTATGCATACCTTCACAGGTAAAGTCTGCTTCACATGCAGCCAGGATCTTTTGACGAAGTGAGCGTCGACGTCGGTTTGAAGCAACAGCCAATCACAAAACTGAACACGAGGCAAATCTTCCAGTTTCAAAGCCTGGTGGACTTTTTGAACGATATGGATGTAACCCTTGAATATGCAAAATATGCGAAATCATGGTTTAACTTAGGACACTGAATTTTTTTTAGAAAAATCTGCACTTGCCACCTGATGATCTACTACAAGTTATTGTAGTAGTATTCGTTATATTTACAAAAAAAAAGACGTTGATGATTGTGGACCAATCTCTCAAAGTATTTTCTCAGAAAATGTTTTTATTCACACATCTAGGTTGCCCAATTGCTCTACCTTAAGGAGTAAACACAATATCCAAGTTGTTTTTGTTGTCATCATCCAGCCCTTATCGGGCCTTGGCCTGGTCCAGCACCTCCTTCCACTAGTGATCATCTAACGCCCTAGACTGATACTACTAAATGCAGTTTGATACTACTGCATTCAAACAAAGGTCATTTCATTATCTGTTTGTAGATTTAGCTAATCAATATTACAACATGCCTGCACGAAATACCATCATTTGACCCCTGTCGTAGGTATATTTTCAGAAAAACTGATTCTTCCAAAAATTTTTAAATAACCCGGATTAAAAGGACATCACTGTGATATTCTTAAATGTTGCCGTATTAAGAGTTCTTTTGAATCATGTAAAAATAAAAATTTCTAAGTGGTTAGAATTTTCCAAAAAAGAGAATGTAGCTCCCAGTTCACTGAAAAAACATTAATAACATGATGGCCTAATCTGTACAGTTAGCCGCAATAATACGCAATTCTGATATCTATTACCACACGTATCGTAAACGTGGTTCAGGTGGATGCATGTAATTAAAAGAACTGGTCCATTGGGTTCTGATTAAACGTCACCGGAATGCAAAAGCATGGAACAATTGCATACGTAATGGGTGCAAAGATCTCCGGTGTTTCTTATCTCTTCCAATCCATTTGTTTTGCTGACCTGCTATTATGGTGCCGAGGATAAAAAATGTATAAAAACATCTATGCAAAATTATAGTTGGACAAATTTGCCCGAAACGGTAGTGAGTGCCTGTCAACACGTTTTTATCACGTAATTTATTTCATATTAATGGATCATATCTATGTACATATTGACGCCGATTCGATAGTAAAAAACCTTATCAATCCTTAATGAATTGTTAATGAACTGCAACTGATTTTAAAACAACATAAATTGCAATGCAAAAAAAAAATGCATAAGTTTTGTGTAATTAAAAAATTGCGCTACCTTGTCCTGCAGTGATCTCGAAGTTAACCCTTCCGACACCTGCACCAATTCACCCCTATAAACAAGCACACTGATTTACGAACGGCCGTCTGCAGAAAAAATCACATCACTGAGCAATTAGTCTTGACGATAGACGAATGCGCGCCCGCGACGAACCCAACACATGTCTCGCATGTGCATGCACAAACTTCTGATTTGGAAGTTTCGAAGCGACCGAACCGGCGAACGAACGGAAGAGAACAACCAGCACGACCGGCGTATCGAAAGGGCGCAACCGTATTGTTTACTGCTTTGCTGGTCGGAGGCACATGGAATGGAACTCTGGCAGACTCCCGGAGGTGCTCCGAGGCAGGGGCGGCGCTACCGGGGACAGGCGTCGAAAGACAACGCTTTGATATTCCGGTGGTCTTTGTATAATTAGCCGAACGTAAATTAGTGCGAGGTGGATTTCATAATTTCGGTCGTGGGGTTTTCTTCAGCTTCGTAACAGCTGGCGTTGAAGAGTGAGGATGGACCGGTACGGGAAGATTTGACCAAAAGCGGAGAGGTGCTGTTGGATTTATTGTTTTAATCACTGCTTGAGTGGATGATGATAATACAACCGTTAGCGACAAGATTTAAGAGGGTGACATAATGTACCACACCATTTAATTAAAAGAGTTAAGTTACTTACACTTTGTGGAATCAATCAATCCTTTCTAAGATTTATCACAACTAACCCAATTTTTTATATTTTCCAATGTAATTGTTTTCACATCAGAATCAGCTGCAAGTCATCACCTTCAGACGCGTTTTTGTAGGACCAAAATGTTAATGTTAAAAATAAATTGGAATAATATTTTAAACGAAGCTTGAGTGTTCTATGAAATTGACACCACTACGATATTAATATAGCTGTCACAGTTAATCTTTAAATGCGAAAGGAAATCGGTGTCCCTGTATTAATCATATCATCTATTTACATCACGAGATGACCTTTATTAGCTCCAACAATTTTTACATTCTATTTTGTATTCCTTACTTAATTGTTTTATTTTTTGCAAAAAATATCTTTTTATTTGTGTATCTTCTGCGTGCACTGAACTCTTGACATTTTTACAAAAATTATTCAAAGAGGAAAGCTTATAAACAACTTTATTCAGCTTTTTTATATCGGGTCTTCAGAATACAAAATTTTGCCTCTGGAAAGCAAAATTTATAGTCTAGTCGAGAAGTGCGAAAACCTGCGAACAATAGTTACAAGGATCCTAAAAATATGAGCGATTCGGACGTTTTTTCTGTTTGTTCCGCAAATAAAAATTACAATAATTGTTATTAACAAAAAATAAGGGGATTAGTTTTTTGGCAATAACACAAAAACTGTACCTAAGTGAGAGCGAAAATCGAAAAAAAGATTAAAAAAAAATGTCCTATAAAAAACTCACAACTCCGGGAATTCTATCTCCATTAATTATTAATAATTTTAATTTAACCCTGAAAATAGTTAGAAAAGATAGAAAAGTAGCCGTAATGGGCGCCGAAGAAAGTACGCCACATAAAATAAAATACTGGAAAAAAAATTAATAGTTAAAAATAAGCCTACAAAATTGTATTGTATCATATTTGTCATAACATTTTTTTATAAGATATGAGCATTGTAAGAAGCAGAAAACACAATTTTTATAAACAAATGCATATAAATGATGAACTATGGTAGATACAAATCTGGTTCAAAATTTATTTAAAAAATTAACTAATGCTTTATGATAATTCTTCCACAATCTTCAGATCTCTTTAGGTTCCTTCAAGAATTTTTTAGACTCTTTAGGACAAAAATTAATTATATTATCCCTCTGAATTATTTCAAGATACTTCAAGGTTTTCTAGGCTCCCTGAAATCTCACTACGAGTCTCTAGAATTTTTAGGTTTCTTCGTTTTAGAAACTAAATTAAATTTCAGAATTATTTAGAATTTTTCTTCCAAAATTTAGAAAATCTTTTAGAAATTTTTATACCTCTTCAGGAATCTTCAAGTCCCTTTGAGCTTTGGCAAGACTTTTTGGGAAGCTTTAGAACTCCTCAGGACTGTTGAGTATCATTCATCTGGATTATTTCAAAATATTTCAAGGCCTTTTAGGCTCCTACAAACCTCATTACGACTCTCCACGATTTTATTTTTAGAGTTCTTCAGGATCTGCAGTAGTTGCAGCTCTTTTCAGGATCTTTTACAGAACTCTTCAGGACGGTTTATGATATCTAAACTAAATTAAATTTCAGAATTATTTAGAACTTTTCAGAATATTTCTTACAGAATTAACAAACATTTTCAGAACTTTGTATATATAGTTCATCAGCAATCTTCAGATCTCTTTAGGTTCCTCCAAGTATTCTTTAGACTCTTTAGGACTCCTCGGTACTGTAGAGTATCATCGCTCTGAATTATTTCAAGATACTTCAAGGCTTTCTAGGCTCCCTCAAATGTCACTACGACTCTCTAGAATTTTTAGGTTTCTTCCTTTTAGAAACTAAATTAAATTTCAGAATTATTTAGAATTTTTCTTCCAAAATTTAGAAAATCTTTCAAAACTTTTTGTACCTCTTCAGGAATCTTCAGGTTCCTTTAAGTTTTGGCAAGACTTTTTAGGACTCTTTAGAACTCCTCAGGACTGTTGAGTATTATTCCTCTGAATTATTTCAAGATACTTCAAGGTTTTCTAGGCTCCCTCCAATCTCACTACGACTCTCTAGAATTTTTAGGTTTCTTCCTTTTAGAAACCAAATTAAATTTAGAAGATGTTTCAGAACTTTTTATACCTCTTCAGGAATCTTCAGGTCCCTTTAAGTTTTGGCAAGACTTTTTAGGACTCTTTAGAACTCCTCAGGACTGATGAGTATCATTTATCTGAATTATTTCAAAATACTTCAAGGCCCTTTAGGCTCCTACAAACCTCATTTTCAGAACTTTGTATATATAGTTCATCAGCAATCTTCAGATCTGTTTAGGTTCCTCCAAGAATTCTTTAGACTCTTTAGGACTCCTCGGTACTGTAGAATATTATCCCTCTGAATTATTTCAAGATACTTCAAGGCTTTCTAGGCTCCCTAAAATCTCACTACGACTATCTACAATTTTTAGGTTTCTTCCTTTTAGAAACTAAGTTAAATTTCAGAATTATTTAGAATTCTTCTTCCAAAATTTAGAAAATCTTTTAGAACTTTTTATACCTCTTCAGGAATCTTCAAGTCTCTTTAAGCTTTGGCGAGACTTTTTGGGACTCTTTAGAACTGCTCAGGACTGTTGAGTATCATTCATCTGGATTATTTCAAAATACTTCAAGGCCTTTTAGGCTCCTACAAACCTCATTACGACTCTCCACGATTTTATTTTTAGAGTTCTTCAGGATCTGCAGTTGTTGCAGATCTTTTCAGGATTTTTTACAGGACTCTTCAGGACGGTTTATGATATCTAAACTAAATTAAATTTCAGAATTATTTAGAACTTTTCAGAATATTTCTTCCAGAATTAACAAACATTTTCAGAACTTTGTATATATAGTTCATCAGCAATCTTCAGATCTCTTTAGGTTCCTCCAAGAATTTTTTAGACTCTTTAGGACTCCTTGGTACTGTAGAGTATTATCCCTCTGAATTATTTCAAGATACTTCAAGGCTTTCTAGGCTCCCTCAAATCTCACTACGACTCTCCAGAATTTTTGGATTTCTTCCTTTTAGAAACTAAATTAAATTTCAGAATTATTTAGAATTTTTCTTCCAAAATTTAGAAGATCTTTCAGAACATTTTATACCTCTTCAGGAATCTTCAGGTCCCTTTAAGCTTTGGCAAGACTTTTTGGGAATCTTTAGAACTCCTCAGGACTCTTGAGTATCATTCATCTGGATTATTTCAAAATACTTCAAGGCCTTTTAGGCTCCTACAAACCTCATTACGACTCTCCAAGATTTTATTTTTAGAGTTCTTCAGGATCTGCACTAGTTGCAGCTCTTTTCAGGATTTTTTGCAGGACTCTTTAGGACGGTTTATGATATCTAAACTAAATTAAAATTCAGAATTATTTAGAACTTTTCAGAATATTTCTTCCAGAATTAACAAACATTTTCAGAACTTTGTATATATAGTTCATCAGCAATCTTCAGATCTTTTTATGTTCCTCCAAGAATTTTTTAGACTCTTTAGGACTCCTTGGTACTGTAGAGTATTATCCCTCTGAATTATTTGAAGATACATAATTCAAGGCTTTCTAGGCTCCCTGAAATCTCACTACGACTCTCTAGAATTTTTAGGCTTCTTCCTGTTAGAAACTAAATTAAATTTCACAATTATTTAGAATTTTTCTTCCAAAATTTAGAAGATCTTTCAGAACATTTTATACCTCTTCAGGAATCTTCAGGTCCCTTTAAGCTTTGGCAAGACTTTTTGGGAATCTTTAGAACTCCTCAGGACTGTTGAGTATCATTCATCTGGATTATTTCAAAATACTTCAAGGCCTTTTAGGCTCCTACAAACCTCATTACGACTCTCCACGATTTTATTTTTAGAGTTCTTCAGGATCTGCAGTTGTTGCAGATCTTTTCAGGATTTTTTACAGGACTCTTCAGGACGGTTTATGATATCTAAACTAAATTAAATTTCAGAATTATTTAGAACTTTTCAGAATATTTCTTCCAGAATTAACAAACATTTTCAGAACTTTGTATATATAGTTCATCAGCAATCTTCAGATCTCTTTAGGTTCCTCCAAGAATTTTTTAGACTCTTTAGGACTCCTTGGTACTGTAGAGTATTATCCCTCTGAATTATTTCAAGATACTTCAAGGCTTTCTAGGCTCCCTCAAATCTCACTACGACTCTCCAGAATTTTTAGATTTCTTCCTTTTAGAAACTAAATTAAATTTCACAATTATTTAGAATTTTTCTTCCAAAATTTAGAAGATCTTTCAGAACATTTTATACCTCTTCAGGAATCTTCAGGTCCCTTTAAGCTTTGGCAAGACTTTTTGGGAATCTTTAGAACTCCTCAGGACTGTTGAGTATTATTCATCTGGATTATTTCAAAATATTTCAAGGCCTTTTAGGCTCCTACAAACCTCATTACGACTCTCCACGATTTTATTTTTAGAGTTCTTCAGAATCTGCAGTAGTTGCAGCTCTTTTCAGGATTTTTTACAGGACTCTTCAGGACGGTTTATGATATCTAAACTAAATTAAATTTCAGAATTATTTAGAACTTTTCAGAATATTTCTTCCAGAATTAACAAACATTTTCAGAACTTTGTATATATAGTTCATCAGCAATCTTCAGATCTCTTTAGGTTCCTCCAAGTATTCTTTAGACTCTTTAGGACTCCTTGGTACTGTAGAGTATTATCCCTCTGAATTATTTCAAGATACTTCAAGGCTTTCTAGGCTCCCTCAAATCTCACTACGACTCTCCAGAATTTTTAGATTTCTTCCTTTTAGAAACTAAATTAAATTTCAGAATTATTTAGAATTTTTCTTCCAAAATTTAGAAGATCTTTCAGAACATTTTATACCTCTTCAGGAATCTTCAGGTCCCTTTAAGCTTTGGCAAGACTTTTTGGGAATCTTTAGAACTCATCAGGACTCTTGAGTATCATTCATCTGGATTATTTCAAAATACTTCAAGGCCTTTTAGGCTCCTACAAACCTCATTACGACTCTCCACGATTTTATTTTTAGAGTTCTTCAGGATCTGCACTAGTTGCAGCTCTTTTCAGGATTTTTTGCAGGACTCTTTAGGACGGTTTATGATATCTAAACTAAATTAAAATTCAGAATTATTTAGAACTTTTCAGAATATTTCTTCCAGAATTAACAAACATTTTCAGAACTTTGTATATATAGTTCATCAGCAATCTTCAGATCTTTTTATGTTCCTCCAAGAATTTTTTAGACTCTTTAGGACTCCTTGGTACTGTAGAGTATTATCCCTCTGAATTATTTGAAGATACATAATTCAAGGCTTTCTAGGCTCCCTGAAATCTCACTACGACTCTCTAGAATTTTTAGGCTTCTTCCTGTTAGAAACTAAATTAAATTTCACAATTATTTAGAATTTTTCTTCCAAAATTTAGAAGATCTTTCAGAACATTTTATACCTCTTCAGGAATCTTCAGGTCCCTTTAAGCTTTGGCAAGACTTTTTGGGAATCTTTAGAACTCCTCAGGACTGTTGAGTATTATTCATCTGGATTATTTCAAAATATTTCAAGGCCTTTTAGGCTCCTACAAACCTCATTACGACTCTCCACGATTTTATTTTTAGAGTTCTTCAGAATCTGCAGTAGTTGCAGCTCTTTTCAGGATTTTTTACAGGACTCTTCAGGACGGTTTATGATATCTAAACTAAATTAAATTTCAGAATTATTTAGAACTTTTCAGAATATTTCTTCCAGAATTAACAAACATTTTCAGAACTTTGTATATATAGTTCATCAGCAATCTTCAGATCTCTTTAGGTTCCTCCAAGTATTCTTTAGACTCTTTAGGACTCCTTGGTACTGTAGAGTATTATCCCTCTGAATTATTTGAAGATACATAATTCAAGGCTTTCTAGGCTCCCTGAAATCTCACTCCGACTCTCTAGAATTTTTAGGCTTCTTCCTGTTAGAAACTAAATTAAATTTCAGAATTATTTAGAATTTTTCTTCCAAAATTTAGAAGATCTTTCAGAACATTTTATACCTCTTCAGGAATCTTCAGGTCCCTTTAAGCTTTGGCGAGACTTTTTGGGATTCTTTAGAACTGCTCAGGACTGTTGAGTATCATTCATCTGGATTATTTCAAAATACTTCAAGGCCTTTTAGGCTCCTACAAACCTCATTACGACTCTCCACGATTTTATTTTTAGAGTTCTTCAGGATCTGCAGTTGTTGCAGCTCTTTTCAGGATTCTTTACAGGACTCTTCAGGACGATTTATGATATCTAAACTAAATTAAATTTCAGAATTATTTAGAACTTTTCAGAATATTTCTTCCAGAATTAACAAACATTTTCAGAACTTTGTATATATAGTTCATCAGCAATCTTCAGATCTCTTTAGGTTCCTTCAAGTATTCTTTAGACTCTTTAGGACTCCTCGGTACTGTAGAGTATTATTCCTCTGAATTATTTCAAGATACTTCAAGTCTTTCTAGGCTCCCTGAAATCTCACTACGACTCTCCAGAATTTTTCGGTTTCTTCCTTTTATAAACTAAATTAAATTTCAGAATTATTTAGAATTTTTCTTCCAAAATTTAGAAGATCTTTCAGAACATTTTATACCTCTTCAGGAATGTTCAGGTCCCTTTAAGCTTTGGCAAGACTTTTTGAGACTCTTTAGAACTCCTCAGGACTGTTGAGTATCATTCATCTGGATTATTTCAAAATACTTCAAGGCCTTTTAGACTCCTACAAACCTCATTACGACTCTCCACGATTTTATTTTTATATTTTTTCAGGATCTGAAGTATCTGCAACACTCTTCAGGATTTTTTACAACTTCGTATATATTTATAGTTCTTCAGCAATCTTTAGGTCTCTTTGACTTGAATATCGAATACCGTATCTTTAATAGTTTAAAAGTTACAGCAATTTGTTAACAATAAAAAATTGTATTTAAGAAAAAAAATATAATTATTTCCTCGGGACAACAAAATGCTGTATCTTAAAAAATATTCAGTCGTGTTATTATACCTTCACAAATCACCAAAATTACCACATCTGTTGAGCAAGAAGGAATGAATGCTACATTATACAGTGTGATCAATTGAATTTTTGATTGATGAGGCTGTTACGTCACGAGTCGATGTCGCTGATTAACTTACACACGCGAGTCAAGCATTAAATGGTCTCTCGATGCTGTATCTATCAACGACATGCATTTATGCCTGCTAGATAAAAATCCGATCAATCACTCTGTATTTTGGGTAAAGTTGTGCTAATAAAATCACGAGACAGAATTATTTACCAAGTCAAAAAACATTTATTTATGAGATTTAAATTTTTTTTAACATCCCTTCAAATGAAGAACTTTCTTAAAGTTAAAATCAAATAAAGCTGAAATAAAATTAAAAGAAATTTAGAAAATTACGGTAATTTCTTATACACAATTTTTTTCTACTTCTACTTTCGCTGAATAATAATTTTGGGTATATCTCCGATTAAAATAGACCAATTCGATCATTTATAAATTTATTATTTGCCAATAAACTAGATGCTACTTGAATTTCAAGCAGGAAGCACACCTAAAAGAATAATTCGAATTGAATAGTATATTATCCTTTTTGAATTTTAGGTCAGTTCGTGCGTTTTACACCATTTTGATTCGTATTCATATCCGCGTTCGTACATTCTTGAAAAGTTTACGAATTTTTTGAGACTTTTGCTGAAATTCCTGAAATTTTTCCCCCATTGTCAAAATTTTGTAAAACTTTTTTTACAATCAACAGAATTTTTTTGAATTTTCGGAGAAGTTTGTTGACTATCAGAAAGTAATTACATAATTATGATTTTCTGCGGTATTTTTGATTTTCAGCTTCAACATTTTGTGGAAGGTAACCTTTTCTGATTATTTGTTTTCATTTTCAATTATAATATCAAAATTTGGTTGTGTGGTACAATTTGCTGCCTCATTGCCGTTTTAAATTTGATCTTTGCAGCTAGAGAGCGAATTTTAGAAATTTTTAAATTTTGAAAGAAAAATTGTGGGAAAATGTATTTTCGAAAAAATCGCTCTCTAGCTGCCAAGATTAAGTTTTGACGTCAATTTAGTTACCCGCCACTGAACGGTTGAACGATGATGATAACACACGACAAAAAACTTTGGAAAGCATTCAGATAAATCTAAATAAATAAAATTATGAAACTGCAATCTAGTAAAGTATTAATTCGGAAAGTATAACCTATCAAGAAACCTGGAAAGTAACAGCCTGAAAACAAGGAAAGTTGAAAACTAGAAACTAGGACAATATAAACTAGAAAATTAAAAACTGGTTAAATAGAAGCTGGGAAACTAAACTAGAAAAGTACAAAATTTGATAAAGAACAACTTGGCTACTAGTATACTAGTAACTAGAAAATATATACCTACTTACTAGGAATCTCACTAAAAACTAGGGAATTAGAAAGAAAAGGTGGAATTCATAAGTAACGTAACTAAAAATAATATTTGAAGAAGGGACAGGCTCCGTTGTAAAAAAAACAGGTCTCATTTGATTAATTAAACTAGAAATTCGGAAAAGCAAAACCGGAAGTTATGAAACCCACAAAAATTAGAAAACTAAATTGTTAGAAAACCAGAAGCCAGGAAACTAGAAACTAGGAACCTTAAAAACTTTGAAATCAGCAAATTTCTAAGAAAATTGTGTCAAAATTAACACCAAAATGACACTCTATAAGCCGATGTTGTCAAAACCAACAGTGAAAGAGACACCATCAAAGCAGATGTCAAGGGGCGGCACACATGAACAAAGACGCTTTCTAAAAGGATGTTGTCAAATTCATTACCAGAAAGACCACTTTCTATGAGAACTCAATACTAAAACGACGTTCTCTAAACGGTTATTGTCAACCACGACAGCAAGACGCTTTTTAAAGCGGATTTTACAAACCAGAAAGTACTAAACTAGAATGTATGAAACTAGAAATTGGGAAACTAAAAACTGGAAAACTAGAATCTGGAAAACTAGAAACTGGGAAACTAGAAACTGGGAAACTAGGAACTAGGAAACTAGGAACTCGGAACCTAGAAAATATAAATTAAAAAAATGGAAACAAAAAATTCTGGTGTTGTCAAATGTAAAAAAAATGTAAAAAAAAGACACTGACACTAAAATGACACTTGCCAATGTAAACATAAGCAAAAACCCTTTTTAATAAATGAATAAAAATTTAAAACTTACCCACTAAACGTCTTTACTTCAACATCCAATACTATTTTTGATGAAAAATGAAAATTGTGAGGCCTAATATCATGCGGATTTTCGTCTGCCCATACGTGCGTATTATTCAAGTTGAAAATACCTAAAAAATAAATGAAGAAATAAAAAAATTGACTCCTGGTTTGGTCCTGGCCCTTTCACAGTTTATATAGGTGAATCCTCAGGCTGTAAAAACTGGACTTTCTGTACGTGATAGTTATACAATTGTTGCTGTTTCAAGATTCTCCAAATTCGATGTTAACCTTCGGGTACTGGCCAACTTTGCCTACAATGCACAACATTAATGAAAATTAGGCAAACGAGAAAGAGCCGGCATCTTTTGTGATTAATAACTTTAAAAGCGAAAGTTAAATACAAACTGATTAATTATTGTGAACTATTATTTTACAGAATGTTGAGAGTGGTGTAACAAGAGTGCAGCTACAGTTGGCACGTGAATTACACTGAACACTAAAATGACACTTTCTAAGCGGATGCTGTCAAATCCAGCAGTAAAAGAGACACTATCGAAGGAGATGTTGTTAAGGCAGCACACATGACGAAAGACGCTTTCTAAAAGGATGTTGTCAAATCCATTACTAAAAAGAACACTTTCTATGAGAAAGTTGTCAAACTCAATACTAAAAGGACGTTCTCAAAACGGGTTTTGTCAACCACGACAATAAAACACTTTTTAAAGCGAATTGTACAAACTAGAAACTGGAAAACTAGGAACTGGGAAACTAGGAACTAGGAAACGAGGAACCAGGAAACGAGAAACTAGGAAATTGAAAACTAGATACTATGAACTAGGAAACTAGAAACTAGGAAAAAAGGAACTGGAAAACTGGGATTTGGGAAACTAGGAACTGGGGAACTAGAAATTGGGAAACTAGGAACTGGGGAACTAAAAATCTCTAAACTAGGAAACTAGGAAACTAGAAACTGAGAAACTAGGAACAGGGAAACTAGGAAATAAAATACTAGGAACTATGAACTAGGAAACTAAGAACTAGGAAAACAACAAAATGGCAAACTGGAAACTGGGAAAATAAGAATTGGAAAACTGGAAACTAGGAAACTAGAAAATATGAAACTAGAAACAAGAAGCTCAACACTAAAACCACATTCTCTAAACGGGTGTTGTCAACCACGACAATAAAAAACTTTTTAAAGCATATTGTAAAAACTAGAAACTGGGAAACTAGGATCTGGGGAACTAGGAACTGGAAAACTAGAAGCTGGTAAGCTAGAAAATGGGAAACTAGGAACTGGGGAACTAGGAAACTCGAAACTAGGAAACGGGGAAAATAGGAAATATTAAACTAGGAAGGAAATAGGAAACTAGGAAATAGGAAACTAGGAACTAGGAAACTAAAAACTAGGAAAACGCTTTCTAAAAGGATGTTGTCAAATTCATTACTAGAAAGAACACTTTCTAGGAGAACGTTCTCAAACTCAATACTAAAACGACGTTCTCTAAACGGTCGTTGTCAACCACGACAGCAAGGCACTTTTTAAAGCGCATTGTATAAACTAGAAAGTACTAAACTAGAATGTATAAAACTGGAAACTGGGGAACTGGAAACTAGGAAACTAGTAACTGGGAAACTAGAATGTGAGAATCTAGAAACTGGTAAACTAAAAACTGGGAAACTGGGAACCTAGGAACTAGGAACTAGAAAACGGAAAACTAGGAAACTCGAAACTAGGAAACTAGAAACTAGGAATTAGAAAACGGAGAACTAGGAAACTGGGAATTAGGAAACGGGAACTAGGAAACTACGGACTGGGAAACTAAGAACTAGAAAACTGGGAAATAGGAAACGAGGAACTAGGAAACTAGAAACTGGGAAATTGGAACTGGGAAACTTGGAAATAGGAAACTGAGAACTGGGAGACTGGGGAACTGGGAACCTAGAAACTAGGAAATAGAAAACTAGAAACTATGACCTAGGAAACTACAAAATGGAAAACTAGAAACTGGGAAAACAATAAATTACGCGACTAAAAATAATATTTGGAGAAGGGGCAGGAACAAAAATTTGAAAACTGAATTGTTAGAAAACTAGAAGGCAGGAAAGTAGAAACTAGGAAATTAATGAAAATTGAAACAAACAAATTTCTAAGAAGATTGTGTCAAAATGAACACCAAAATGACACTTTCTAAGCGGATGTTGTCAAATCCAACAGTGAAAGAGACACTATCAAAGCAGATGTTGTCAAGGCAGCACACATGAACAAAGACGCTTTCTAAAAAGATGTTGTCAAATTCATTACTAGAAAGAACACTTTCTATGAGACAAACTCAATACTAAAAGGACGTTCTCAAAACGGATGTTCTCAACCACGACAATAAAACACTTTTTAAAGCGAATTGTACAAACTAGAAACTGGAAAACTAGGAACTGGGAAACTGCTAGGAACTAGGAAACGAGGAACTAGGAAATAGAAAACTAGATACTATGAACTAGGAAACTAGAAACTAAGAAAAAAGGAACTGGAAAAATAGGAACTGGGAAACTGGCAACTGGGAAGCTAGAAACTGGAAAAGTAGGAACTGGGAAACTAGAAATTGGGAAAGTAGGAACTAGGGAACTAGGAAACTAGGAAACTAGAAACTGGGAAACTAGGAACAGGGAAACTAGGAAATAAAATACTAGGAACTATGAACTAGGAAACTATAAAATGCGAAACTAGAAGCTGGGAAAATAAGAATTGGGAAAGTGGGAACTAGGAAACTAGAAAAAACTAAACTAGAAGCTAGAACAATATAAATTAGGAAAAAAGTAGTAAACTAGTAACAAAAAAATAATTACTTAGTAGGAATCTAATTAGAAACTAGGGAATTAGAAAAGGAGGAATTCATAAATTACATGAATAAAAATAAGATTTGGAGAAAGGACACGAACAAAAATTTGAAAACTGAATTGTTAGAAAACTAGAAGGTCAAAACTCAATACTAAAACGACACTCTCTAAACGGGTGTTGTCAACCACGACAATAAAACACTTTTTAAAGCGAATTGTAGAAACCAGAAACTGGGAAACTAGGAACTGGGGAACTAAAAATTGTGAAACTAGAAACTGGTAACCTAGGAACTGGGGAACTAGGAACTGGGAAACTAGTAACTGGGAAACTAGGAACTCGGAAACTAGGAACTGGGGAACTAGGAAACTCGAAACTAGGAAACTAGGAAATATGAAACTAGGAAATAGGATACTAGGAACTAGGAAACTAAAAACTAGGAAGACGCTTTCTAAAAGTATATTGTTAAATTCATTACTAGAAAGAACACTTTCTATGAGAACGTTGTCAAACTCAATACTAAAACGACGTTCTCTAAACCGTTGTCAACCACGACAGCAAGACACTTTTTAAAGTGGATTGTACAAACCAGAAAGTACTAAACTAGAATGTATGAAACTGGAAAATAGAAAACTAGAAACTGAGAAACTAGAATCTGAGAAACTAGGAACTGGTAAACTAGAAACTGAGAAACTAGAATCTGAGAATCTAAAAACTGGTAAACTAGAAACTATAAAACTAGAAACTGGGAAACTGGGGAACTGGGAACCTAGGACCTAGGAAACTGGGAACTAGGAAAACTTAGAAACTTGAAACTAGGAAACGGGAATTAGAAAACTGGGAACTAGGAAACGGAATCTAGGAACTAGGAAACTGGGAAATAGGAAACGGGGAACTAGGAAACTAGAAACTATGAAACTAGAAACGGGGAAACTAGAAACTGGGAAACTAGAAACTGGGAAACTGGGGAACTGGGAACTTAGGACCTAGGAAACTGGGAACTAGGAAACGGGAAACTTGAAACTAGGAAACTAGGAAATAGGAAACTAGAAACTAGGAATTAGAAAACTGGGAACTAGGAAACGGAATCTAGAAACTAGAAAACTAGGGACTGGAAAACTAAGAACTAGGAAACGGGGAACTAGGAAAATAAAAACTATGAAACTAGAAACTATGAAACTAGAAACGCGGAAACTAGAAACTGGGAAACTTGGAACTAGGAAACTGGGAACTGGGACACTGGAGAACTGGGAACCTAGAAACTAGGAACTAAGAAACTGGGAACTAGGAAACGGGAAACTAGGAAGCTCGTAACTAGGAACTAGGAAACTAAGAATTTGGAAACTTGAAACTGGGAAAATAGGAACCGGAAAACTAGGAACTGGCAAACTGGGAAGTTGGAAACCAGAAAATATGAAACTAGAAGCTAGAACAATATAAACTAGGAGAAAACTAGTAAACTAGTTACAAGAAAATACACATATACTTACTAGGAATTTAATTAGAAACTAGGGAATTAGAAAAGGTAAAATTCATAAATTACGTGACTAAAAATAAGATTTGGAGAAGGGGCTGGAACAAAAATTTGAAAACTGAATTGTTAGAAAACTAGAAGGCAAGAACGTAGAAACTAGGAAACTAATAAAAATTGAAACAAGCAAATTTCTAAGAAAATTGTGTCAAAATGAACACCAAAATGACACTCTATAAGCCGATGTTGTCAAATCCAACAGTGAAAGAGACACCATCAAAGCAGATGTCAAGGGGCGGCACACATGAACAAAGACGCTTTCTAAAAGGATGTTGTCAAATTCATTACCAGAAAGACCACTTTCTATGAGAACTCAATACTAAAACGACGTTCTCTAAACGGTTATTGTCAACCACGACAGCAAGACGCTTTTTAAAGCGGATTTTACAAACCAGAAAGTACTAAACTAGAATGTATGAAACTAGAAACTGGGAAACTCCAAACTGGGAAACTAGAAACTGGGAAACTAGAATCTGGAAAACTAGAAACTGGGAAACTAGAAACTAGGAAACTAGGAACTCGGAACCTAGAAAATAGAAATAAAAAAATTGGAAACTTGAAACTAGAAAGCAAAAAATTCTGGTGTTGTCAAATGTAAAAAGAATATAAAAAAAGATACTTTTTAAAAAAAGTCTGCCAAAACTGACACTAAAATGACACTTGCCAATGTAAACATAAGCAAAAACCGTTTTTAATAAATAAATAAAAATTTAAAACTTACCCACTAAACGTCTTTACTTCAACATCCAATGCTATTTTTGATGAGAAATGAAAATTGTGAGGCCTAATATCATGCGGATTTTCGTCTGCCCATACGTGCGTATTATTCAAGTTGAAAATACCTTCTCTGGTGAAACCCGCCTCGTCAGTTAATAAATGAAGAAATAAAAAATTTGACTCCTGGTTTGGTCCTGGCCCTTTCACAGTTTATATAGGTGAATCCTCAGGCTGTAAAAATTGGACTTTCTGTACGTGATAGGGATACAATTGTTGCTGTTTCAAGATTCTCCAAATTCGATGTTAACCTTCGGGTACTGGCCAACTTTGCCTACAATGCACAACATTAATAAAAATTAGGCAAACGAGAAAGAGCCGGCATCTTTTGTGATTAATAACTTTAAAAGCGAAAGTTAAATACTGATTAATTATTGTGAACTATTATTTTACAGAAAGTTGAGAGTGGTGTAACAAGAGTGCAGCTACAGTTGGCACGTGAATTACACTGCTCCGAACTGCCCCAATATCTTTGGATTAAAATAGTTTTAGCTTCATTTGTATTATATTAGTTTCTGAGATATTGACTACATGAAACATTCTAGAACACCTCGCATAACTATCTATAATGACAAAAGGCAGAAGCACTATCGGCATTCAACCCGACTCTGACCTGGGGGAAGAATTGAACAGTATAAATAAATGTAGCTGTTCACATATAACCGTACCGTCCCGGTATATTGATAAATATTCCAGAACATCTGTTACCAAATGGGAACATACCTGCTGCACTGCTCTTAAGACATTAATTTTGGTCAGATGTAGTTTTCCTCCAAAGCAGGATGAATTTTATTTTGCAAGACTTTTCACAATAATTATATAGTTATTGTTTGAGGTACTTTTCTATAATTATATAAGAAGCCCTATATCGCGAATATAGTCAAATATTTTCCGAACGAGCCGAGTTATAATGGACCATTTTTATAATTTAAACAGTGAATAGAATACCAGTTTAAGAAATAAGAGAACAATGAACTTCTCGATAAACTTATGAAAGCTAGGGAGTGTGAGAAGAAGAGATTCCATAAATTTAACTATACCGCATAGAAATGAAATTTTGAAAAATTGAAAAAATTAACAAATTTTTATAATCTTTAAATAGTTGAGAAGCAGAATGTTCAAAAATGTTTTAAAAAATCAGAACTGAAAAATTTTTAAACAACACCCAGAGCCCTGAAAACTAAGAGTTAAAAGCCCAGAATTTAAAACTAAGAAAGCGATATATGTATATTTAAAATCAACGGTTTAAAGATGTATTGTAAATCATCTTGTAAATCTAATAGTCATACAGTAGGTAAATGACACGGAGACCTTCAACAATAGAAACAAATTTTCCCTTCTCTCATATTTTAAAATTTTAATGTGAGGCATCGAATTCAAGTTATAATTGAATTGTTTCGTAGGGAATAGTCTCTAAGCATATCGATTTCTCTGCACTAGTTCGCTTTCTGAATGACGATTGCAGACAATTCGATAAAAATAATTGCCTTTGTTGTCACTATGTGGAGTATCTTTCATGAGTCTAGTCGCTTCCACTGTTGCACGACCGAATTAAAATTATTTTGTTTTAAAAATATCTTTGCATTCATCCTTCAAAATTAATCCTTTAAATAAAGCAGTTCCTCTTCCATCCAAACCATCTCAACTCATCTAAACCTAATGAAAACCGAATTTTCGTCCTCTTCACTCGCAATTTCGCCAAACGACCCAACTTTCGCGGAGCTCGTTGAAAGGCCCACATTTAAAATTCTGAAAAGTTGAAGCATGGCTGGAGTGCCTCCCCGTCATATTCATACGCTATTTCGAGGCGACTTGAAACTTATTCACGACCAGCACAATGCTTGAATAAGTGGAGGCAGTATGTAAAATATCCCCCTTAAATCGCACTCGAAGCACATTCCCATTGTCTAACGGTGCGTCGAAAAAGGATGACCGTAGTACCAGTAGCACAACACGCGTCGGAAGGGCTGCATAGATTGTTACACACTAATGGCTTGTTCAACCTGATGATGAAATTCAAGATGCACGAACTAATTTTTGCGGAACGTTAATTGCTCGTGGGGTTGTCAAGGCTGATGAGCCTGAAAATAAGAGATTCCCTTTCGAACGGAAATGACGCAGTTTGGCTAATTTAGAAAAAATCGACAGGGATTTGTCGATAACAGATTTTTCTTGTTAGTCTCGAGGGACAACGGGCGGATTAATTGCAGACTTGGCTTGGTAGATTTAACTTCTTCCTGGTAGGCGGTTTGACATTCACACGTCTTTTAATAATAAAATTAAAACCGAATATCTTCATTAACATATATCATACCAATAAACACAATGTGGCGATTCTGTTGTGAACTTTCCAGGAATCCACGATTTCAGTTCTTATATCTGTAAAGAAACTAATTGGAACACTGTGTGGAAAAATCTTCACACCCTCATAAATGAACGTGTAAATGATATTTCAATCATGAATAAGAAAAAGTGTTTTCTAAGTTTTTTACGAGAGCATGTGACGGGAAGTAGTTTATTTAGATGAGTATGTGTCACTAACACTGAATAGTTTTTGTGGCGGTGAAATGGATAATTTAGTTGTCTTTTCGTTTTTATTAAAGCTTCAATGGAAAATTGGAGTTTCGAACATGGTACTTAAAGGTATTAGACAGAAAAAAGAAGTTAACCTCACACTTAAAGAAATACATAATATATTTCTTATAGATTCTACAATGTAAAAACTATAACTGTTGCTGTTGCTGGCAAATATTATATTGAGAATTTAATCTTGGCACTCCTCATCGTTGACACTTTGACAAATCTGGATTATCTTTTAGGTTAGAGTAGAGTCGTTTAGTTTGGCGTATTTAAATTGGAAATCATATATGCCAAATCACCTTCTCCGGAACGCAGTATCCCCGTCTGGAATAATGCCCGTTGTAGTGATGTTAACTAACATTTTAAATGTTGATCACTCAACAATCTCAACTTTTTTGTACTAAAATCTTCGAATAATGAATAAAGATGAAAAGTTTTTATTTATAAAAAATATTGCATAAAAATCAAGAAACGAGAAAATGTTGGACGCCACTAACTACTCAAGACAACAGAGTGAAATGAAGCATAAATAAAAAAGTGAGACAAAAACATTGAGTTTTTTAAATGTATTTGCTTAGAAATCCTTTGCTTAATCTGCTTTTCTATTATTAGAAGATTTGACGCTTTATTTGGTTTGGCACCGACTTCAGACAGATCATGTAGCACATGTAATAATACATGTACTCAGTTATTTTTTGGTTTTTGAAGTCGGTTTCTTTTTTTTTAAGCTAATAATTTTATATTTTTAAGTGAGGCGGAAATATTATCGAATTACAAGAATCGAATACAAAATATTTAATAACACAATTGGTCGAAAAACGAAATATCGAGAATACTGTTGAGAAATATTTGCAGCGGCCAGTTGGGAAACCCAAAGGGTCGTAAAACCTTTACCTGACTGGCGGCGCTCAAAAGAAATGTCTAGCCACGAGAGCTTGCTCGTGTGCCTAATTTTTCTTGAGTGACTTATTTGCTGTTAAGACACGTGTTTAAAACATAGGTTTATCCAACACCCCCTCCTGTAACAGTTCTTGAACCTTCATGAAAACCCAAAAAATTTTGACGTTCATTTGACGTTCAAAACTGTTGGCTTATGAACTAGTTGCTATGACAAATTAGAAAACCGTTGAATTATTTTTTCATAAGTCACGTGTGTCTCAGAGACCTCATAATCCACTCAAAACCGGCGTTATTATAACTACATAATAAACAAGTGTTGGATAAATAATTATACATCTATCGCTTTCTTAGTTTTAAATTCTGGACTTTTGTCTCTTATTTTTCAGGTCTCTTGGTGTTGTTTCAAATTTTTGATGTCCAGCTCTGATTTTTTTAACTTTTTCAATTTTTCAGAATTTCATTTCTATGAGGTAGTTAAATTTATGGAATCTCTTCTTCGCAGACTCCTTAGCTTCCGAGATTTTTAGGTTTGTCTGCTTTTCCTATTTTCGCTCCTTTCCGATTTGAGGGAAAACTACATCTGAACAAAATTAATGTCTTAAGAGCAGTGCAGCAGGTATGTTCTCCTTTGGTAACAGATGTTCTGAAATATTTATCAATATATCGAGACGGTATGGTTATATGTGAACAGCTACATTTATTTATACTGTAACGTAGCCTGAACCGGGCGGGTTCGAGGATTTAAAAAAATATTCTGATGCACACCGTATTTACAAACTTTTATTAAAAAGACTACTAAGACTAACTTTTCACAATGTACAGACTTTCACAATATCACGCGCTGATCACTTGTTCACGATGCTTCCAATAGACTGACTTGCTCCGTTGTTTGATCCCTTCTTATACCGCTCCCTTCGTTCTCGATTTATTCTATTCCCGGAATCATAAGATCATGTTTCCGACGCAAAGGATTATTCCAGAAGAATGAGATCAGTCTGTTGTACGAGCGTGGTATAGCATGAGCTCACCGCCACAGAGTCTTCTAGAGCATCCCATGTAAACAATTATTCCCAGACGTTCTCATGTGGACTATTCCAGATTAATTACGTTACCATACGTGGTGAGATCATCATGACATCATCCGCTTCCGGGCCGTCGCGCCGTCGTCTCACTGCCCCCCTTTTAAAGATTGGTCGTCCCGAACAACCTACTTCAATCCTGTTGATTTATCCCGGAGTAGGGTGCCAAACGATCCAGGTGAACCACCTTCATCTTGGCTCGGGGATTGCGTTGAACCCGGTACACTACGTCGTTGATCCTTTTTACAACGGTGTACGGGCCTTCCCAACTGGGTTGTAACTTTGGGCAGCGACCTTTCTTTCGCCGAGGGTTGAACAACCATACCAAGTCTCCATCACTGAATCCTGCCGAATTCACCCTCAGATCGTAACGCGTCTTCATCCGATCGCTCGCCACGCGAATGTGACTGCGCGTTAGTTCATGTATACTGGACATGGCTTCCTGTAGTTCGTCTACGTAGTTTCCCACGTCCTTCCGCTTTTGTCCCGGTGATCCGAAAGCCAGATCGCATGGTAGACGCATTTCCCGTCCAAACAGGATCTTCGCCGGTGTCTGGTGGGTAGTCTCGTGAATTGCCGCTCTGTACGCCAGCAGAAACAAAGGTAGACGCCGGTCCCAGTCCCGCTGATGTTGATCGACCACCTTGGACAAGTGTTGTTCCATGGTCTTGTTGAAACGCTCGACCATTCCATCCGACTGAGGATGCAGGGGTGTCGTCCTTGTCTTCCGCACGCCCAATAGTTCGTAGACGCCCTGGAACACTCCAGATTCAAAGTTCCGCCCCTGGTCCGAGTGCATTTCCAGTGGAAGTCCGTAGCGGCAAATCCAATTTTCTACCAACGCCCTGGCAACCGTCACAGATTCTTGATTGGTTAGGGCATAGGCTTCCGGCCACTTGCTAAAGTAGTCGATGACCACCATGATGTACTTGTTTCCCGAATCAGTGGTAGGAAACGGACCTGCTACGCCAAAGACTATTCTCTCGAATGGTGCTCCAACGTTGTACTGCTTCATGGCTCCTCGACTACGCGTCTGTGGACCGTTGCTCGCCGCACAACTGTCACATTTTCGACACCAGCTCTCGACATCGTTTCGAACGTTCACCCAATAGAAGCGTTCACGGACTTTCCCCATGGTCTTATTCACGCCCAGATGTGCACCGGACACTCCACCGTGGATTTCTCGCAAGACCTCCTTCACGCGACACTTGGGCAAAACCAGTTGCATCGTCACCGACTTTCCGTCTGCACTCTCCCATGCTCGTTTCAGCAGGCCATTTTCCACCTTCAGTGAATCCCATTGGGCCCATAGTGCTTTGAGAGCAGGACTCTTGTCCGAAATGTCTTGCCATTGTGGTCTCTGATTTCCGTTCTCCTTGCTTTCCAAAATTGCACTAATCTCGCTATCTCCAAGTTGTTCTGCCCTCATCTCCGCCGTTGTCCACCCATCTTGAGGTTGCAGAACCAATCTCCTCACTCCCTCGAATTCTTTGGATGCCTCTCTCCGACTGCAATGTTTGCAGTCACTCCGGCACGGCCTCCTAGAAAGTGCGTCCGCATTCTGGTGTGATCTGCCTGGTCGGTGTTCGATTTCAAAATCAGAGCCTCTCCAACCATCTGGCTGTCTGTCCTTCTGGATCCTTAAGGCTTAACAGCCACCTCAACGCAGCATGATCCGTTCGGATTTTGAAGTGTTGACCATACAGGTACTTGTGAAAATGTCCTACTGCATTTACGATTGCCAATAACTCCTTCCTCGTAACGCAGTAGTTTCTTTCCGGCTTAGAAAGCACTTTGCTATAGTATTCGATGACTTTTTCTTCGCCTTCCTGTACCTGCGGAAGGACTGCCCCGATACCGTTGTTACTGGCGTCTGTATCCAGGACATACCGCCCCTTTACTCTCGGGTAAGATAGAATAGGACCCGTGCACAGCAAGATCTTCAAAGTTCTAAACGTTGCTTCGCTCTCGTTATTCCAAATAAATGGAGTTTTCTCTTCCGTGAGTCTGTGCAGAGGCTTGGCATTGTCAGCAAACCCTTTGACAAATCTGCGATAGTAGGTACAGACGCCCAAAAAGCTTCTCAGCTGGTGCTTGTCCCTTGGTCGTGGCCACTCTCGGACGGCCGCGATCTTGTCTGGATCTGTTTGTACTCCGCTGGGCAAAACCACATGGCCCAAGAACTTCACTTCTGACTGGAACAATTGGCATTTCTTGGGGTTGAGCTGAAGGTTGGCATTCCGCAGGCGGCTGAAGATCTCTTCCAAATTTTTCAAATGTTCTTCGAAGGTTCTTCCAACTACCATGACGTCATCGAGGTACACCAAGCAGGTTTTCCATGTCAGCCCTCGCAGAACCAGTTCCATCAACCTCTCGAAAGTGGCTGGAGCGTTGCAGAGTCCAAATGGCATGACGTTAAACTGGTAGAGACCGCTTCCAGTCGAGAACGCCGTCTTCTCTTTGTCATCGGGATAGATCTCAACTTGCCAGTAGCCGCTTTTCAAGTCCAGGGTTGAAAACCACTGCGATCCCGACAACATGCTTAGGGTGTCATCGATACGTGCCAACGGATAGCTGTCCTTCTTAGTTACATCGTTCAGCCGTCTGTAGTCAACGCAAAAGCGAGTGGAACCATCTTTCTTCGTTACCAATACAACTGGTGACGACCACGGGCTTGAGGAGTCTTCAATTATTCCGCCTGCTTTCATTTTGTCCACCATCTGAGCCACCTCTTGGTGTTTGGCGAACGGAAGTCTTCTTGGCGGTTGTCGGACCGGAGCAACATCTCCTGTGTTGATTCTGTGCTGCACCATGTTGGTTCTGCCGGTGCTTCGGTCTTCTGTAGCAAAGATGTCAGTCTCCTTGCGGATAAATGCCATGGCCTTCTCTAATTGATGGTTCGTAAAGTGTTTCCAGTCTTCTAGGAAGAGCTTCTCTACACTCGTTCGCTGAGCCTCTTTTCTGTTACACCCAACAGGTTGTTCTTCGCAACGAACGACCCGTAGTACAGGATGGTATAGTCCAATCGTCTGCCCTTTCTGTAGTGTAACACGACTTTCGCCTAAATTCGCTACACGGATAGGAATTCGTCCATTAGCCTCAACGAGTGTTCTTGCTACCATGATCTGTGTTTTCTGTGTCACGTCCGGGTTGGTGGTCACGTTCGGTTCTATTATTCCAGTCCGGTATCCCCCAGGGTCTCCTTCCAACTCTGCACCATCTGTTCCGAGTTCTTCTGTACACGGGCCGTTTCGGAGACTTTCACATTTTCACTTTCACTTCGTCGGCGGATGGTATCGCAGAGTGCAGGGAGATTTCTTCGTTGCCAACTAGCAGCATGCGATTCTTGATGTCCAGCACGAATCCGAACTTCTTCATGATGTCAAGACCCAAGGTGAAATCGTCTACTATATCAGCTACAATAACCTTGTGAATGAACTCGAACCTCCCCAACTCGAGTCTTGCCTCAACTTCCCCGAATACTCGTGCTGCTTCTCCCGTTGCTGTTTTTAACACCAGGTCGCTCTGTGCCAATTGGAAATCTCCCAGCGGTTTGAAGATATCTGGTCTTGCGAGGATAACACCAGTGCAGTGGCTTTCTCTTCTTCACCCCAGTTGTTCATTTCGGCCGCTGCCTCGAATTGCCTCCTGTACATAAACCATGAGGTCTGGCCATCAAAACTCGGAGGTTTTAGCCTTTGTGATGACGGCTCTGACACGACTGACTGCCCGGTTGTCATCTATTTCAGCTTTGTTTCTATTTCCTTGACTTTCTTTTTCAAATCTTCTTTTATCCCTTTTACGTCTTCTTTCATTTCCAGAACTTCTTGTTTTACAACTTCTTGAATTTCTAGAACTTTCCTTTCCACAACTTGAACCTTTTCTTCTACAACTACATCTGGAACAAAATTAATGTCTTAAGAGCAGTGCAGCAGGTATGTTCTCCTCTGGTAACAGATGTTCTGGAATATTTATCAATATATCGAGACGGTATGGTTATATGTGAACAGTTACATTTATTTATACTGTAACGTAGCCTGAGCCGGGCGGGTTCTTGGATTTAAAGAAATATTCTGATGCACACCGTATTTACAAACTTTTATTAAAAAGACCACTAAGACTAACTTTCCACAATGTACAGACTTTCACAATATCACGCGCTGATCACTTGTTCACGATGCTTCCAATAGACTGACTTGCTCCGTTGTTTGATCCCTTCTTATACCGCTCCCTTCGTTCTCGATTTATTCTATTCCCGGAATCATGAGATCATGTTTCCGACGCAAAGGATTATTCCAGAAGAATGAGATCAGTCTGTTGTACGAGCGTGGTATAGGATGAGCTCACCGCCACAGAGTCTTCTAGAGCATCCCATGTGAACAATTATTCCCAGACGTTCTCATGTGGACTATTCCAGATTAATTACGTTACCATACGTGGTGAGATCATCATGACATCATCCACTTCCGGGCCGTCGCGCCGTCGTCTCAATACTGTTCAATTCTTCCCCCAGGTCAGAGTCGGGTTCAATGCCGATAGTGTTTCTGCCTTTTGTCATTATAGATAGTTATGCGAGGTGTTCTAGAATGTTTCATGTAGTCAATATCTCAGAAACTAATATAATACAAATGAAGCTAAAACTATTTTAATCCAAAGATATTAGGGCAGTTCGGAGCAGTGTAATGCACGGGCCAATTGTAGCTGCACTCTTGTTACACCACTCTAAACTTTCTGTAAAATAATAGTTCACAATAATTAATCAGTTTGTATTTCGCTTTTAAAGTTATTAATCACAAAAGATGCCGGCTCTTTCTCGTTTGCCTAATTTTCATTAATGTTGTGCATTGTAGGCAAAGTTGGCCAGTACCCGAAGGTTAACATCGAATTTGGAGAATCTTGAAACAGCAACAATTGTATCCTTATCACGTACAGAAAGTCCAATTTTTACAGCCTTTTTACAGGACCAAATCAGGAGCCAAATTTGCTATTTCTTGGTTTATCAACTGACGAGAAGGTATTTTCAACTTGAATAATACGCACGTATGGGCAGACGAAGATCCGCATGATATTAGGCCCCACAATTTTCATTCTTCATTAATCATAGCACTGGATGTTGAAAGACGTTTAGTAGGTAAGTTTTCAGTTTTTATTTATTTATTAAAAAGGGTTTTTGCTTATGTTTGCCTTGACAACATCTGCTTTGACGGTATCTTTTTCAATGTTGGATTTGACAACATCCACTTATTAAAGTGTCAATTTTGGCGGATTCTCTTAGAAAGTGTCTTTTTATTGTTGGATTTCTCAGTTTTCTTTAGAATAAGTTTCTTTTACATTTGGGGTTGAAAACATCAGATTTTTTTTCCTAGTTTCAAGTTTCCAATGTTTTAATTTCCTATTTTCTAGTTTCTTATTTTCCCAGTTTCCTAGTTTTCTGCTTCCTAGTTTGATAGTTTCTGGTATTCTAGTTTCTAGTTAGGTATTCTAGTTTCCTAGTTCTGGTTTTCAGTTTCCTAGTTTTGGGTTTTTACAATTTGCTTTAAAAAGTGTCTTTACTGTCGTGGTTGACAACAACCGTTTAGAGAAATTCATTTTAGTATTGAGTTTGACAACATTCTCATAGATAGTGTTCTTTCTAGTAATGGAATTGACAACATCCTTTTAGAAAGTGTCTTTGTTCATGTGTGCCGCCTTGACAACATTTGCTTTGATAGTGTCATTTTAGTGTTTATTCTTGACACAATTTTCTTAGAAATTTGCTGGTTTCTAATTTTTTTAGTTTCCTGGCTTCCAGTTTTCTAACAATTTAGTTTTCTAATTTTTGTGGGTTTCAACTTCCGGTTTTGCTTTTCCGAATTTCTAGTTTAATTAATCAAATGAGACCTGCTTTTTACAATTTTGTGTCATTACTAGTGAGTATATTTATTTTCTAGTTACTAGTTTACTACTTTTTTCCTAGTTTATTGTTCTAGTTTCTAGTTTCATATTTTCTAGTTTTTCAACTTCCAGTTTCCTGGTTACCCAGTTTAAAATTTCCTGGTGCCAAGTTGCTCCTTATCAAATTTTGAACTTTTCTAGTTTAGTTTCCCAGCTTCTATTTAACCAGTCTTTAGTTTCCTAGGTTATATCGTCCTAGTTTCTAGTTTTCAATTTTCCTAGTTTCCTAGTTTCTACTCAGTTATTTTTTGGTTTTTGAAGTCGGTTACTTTTTTTTTGAGCTAATAATTTTATATTTTTAAGTGAGGCGGAAATATTATCGAATTACAAAAATCGAATACAAAATATAACATAATTTGTCGAAAAACGAAATATCGTAAATACTGTTGAGAAATATTTGCTGCGGCCGTCGCGTCGGCCAGTTGGGAAACCCAAAGGGTCGTAAAACCTTTACCTGACTGGCGGCGCTCACGCCCGCCAGACAGGCAAAATCCAACACTCAATCTGACAACACTCTATTCAACAGTCGCAAGCGTAGAATTCAAAATCTAAAACCTTTACAAGGTGCCCTTATTCAAACTCAGTACAAAATTAAACCGGGAGAAGAAATGTTCACTATCAATCTCCAAATATTCGTAATACACAAGTTCATTTAGTTCGCGAGTGTTTCAATACAAATCCAAAACATATGGTCCATCGAGTAACACAAATCTACCCCCAATTCGTTACAAATACAAATGATCGAAAAACAAATTATCGAAAGGACACAAATTTGCTTTTCCGTGGATCATTGAAATTGGTGCCTTGCGCTTCGCGCTCGACCAATAAGTATTTAAATAAAATAAATAAGTTATTTAAGTAAATTAAAAAAATATTAAAATCCATATAATTATCAAAATAAAAAAAAATAATTCTATTAATCATTAACATCTGTACTTAAAGAAGCATACTCCAAGAAGATCATATTTCCCCATACGTGAAACTCGGAATGTGGACAGGGCAGATGGAGTAAAAATTTGTTTTCTCGTGGATCATTGAAGATGGTGCCTCACGCTTCGCACTCGACCCCTTAAAGAAGCATACTCCAAGAAGTTCATATTTCCTTGTACGTGAAACTCGAAATAAGGACAGGCCAAAAATTTGAAAATTTGTTTTTCCGTGGATCATTGAAATTGTGTATTTCGATATTTTATTGTTCAATATTTTGTAGTTTCGATATTTTGTGCTTTAAGTACTTTGTATTTTCCATATTTTGTATTCGATAATATTTCCGCCTGCCTCGGTCTACAATTGACGAAGAAATCTGGGAACATACTATAAAAGGAAAAATTTGAGAATTTCCTTCGATTTCCATAGGATCCCCTCATCAGATCCGGATTTGCTGACAATGGGACCACCTCTGAAGTATACCCTTTCAAATGAAAAAAGGATTTTCAAAATCGCTCCACAATTGACGAAGAAATCGGTGAACATACATAGAAGAAGTCGGTAATGAAGGAAAAATTTGAGGATTTTCCTCGATTTCCATGGAATCCCTCATCAGATCCGGATTTGGTGACAATGGGACCACCTCTGAAGTATACCCTTTCAAATGAAAAAAGAATTTTCAAAATCGGTCCACAATTGACGAAGAAATCGGTGAACATACCATAAAAGGAAAAATTTGAGAATTTCCTTCGATTTCCATGGGATCCCCTCATCAGATGGCAATGGGAGCACCTCTGGAGTGCACCCTTTCAAATCAAAAAAAGAATTTTCAAAATTGGTCCACAATTGACAAAGAAATCGGTGAACATACATAAAAAAACACTTCTTCCTCTTTCTCCTTCCGTCTCACGGTATGGGAGAGGTGAAAGTGGCAATGTCGCATCCGGCCATCCTGGAACGCCGATTGCCCTCGGTCGGTAAATATCTTGTGACATTGGGGCCTTCGTGATTACAAAACGGTTGAGTCCCATTTTCTTGAAACCCTGATAAGACCTCAAATATTTAGGTTCAATCTTCGAGTCAGGTGCGAACTGCGTCTCTAAATTGACACCAAATCGCTGCGCTTCGATTCTTGTTGTAGGTACTCTGATTTTCTTGTTGCACACCCTGTATTTGTTGCTTAGCCTGGTGTCTAAGCTCTTCGCGACCACTCTCAAAATCTTTCACCAACTCTGTCAGTTATTAATTACGACGATAATTACGAATATTAATTTTTTCAATGCTTCAATGCAAGGACTTCTGGTTCATAAGAGGCGTAACGTTTTTCGGCATCTGTCATCTTTTTACTTGTAAAATATAGTTTTTTCTTATTTTCCGAATTGGGATTTACCATCTGTCCTCAACATGTCGCTGAGAAGTTCAGCCATTGTTGAGAAATCTTCAATAAATGTCTGGAAATATCTGACGAGTCCAAGAAAACTTTCAACTTGCTATCTAGTCGTTGGTACAGGGTATCTAAAAACCATCTTCGCCTCCGAAAATCGAACAGTTTAGATATTAAACCTCTGTCTTAAGGTAATGCCATTTTTTGCATTTAAACAAGTTACCAACAGGTGTCTTGAGGAACTCGTATTGTCCAAATGGCGTAACGAAAGAAGAAATTTCATGCTGCTTTCATCGATAGGAACATGGAAATAAAACATTCTTTACATCAATGATCGAAAATATTCTTCGGGTTGATCGTCTATAATCGAAAAAGGATATCTATCTTTAATAATTTGATTTTAGTTTTACGATAATCGATGCATATTCTTGTTTCACCATTCTTTTTCTTCAATACTATGGGATTGGCATAATCGGAGGAGCTGGGTTGAACTATGCCATCTTCCAACCAATTTTTTTTACAGGTTTGTCTCTTTACTTCGTATAATTCTGGTCTTGGTAATCGTCTGGGCAGTTTAGATCAATTCTCAGTTGATTTGTGGGCCCCTAGATAGACGTCTCCCGCCTTGAATTATTTTTTGGCCATATTAAAAGTATCATCTGAATGACAAATGTTGTTACAGAAGTTTGTCAAGCCATTCCACCCCAGTGTTCAGTTTTTTTTTTTTTTTGAAAAGGGGCCATCCATAAATTACATCACACGAAATTAATGATTTTTCCCCGACATTGTGAAAGGTAGTCACACATTTGTTTGCTCCCTCCCCTGTTGTGACGTCACATTTACTTTTAGAATTTTAATACTCGTCCCCCCCCCTTGTTACACGATGTCACACTTTGTTGAACCCCCCTCCCTCCCCCTTAACATGTGACGTAATTTATGGATCGCCCCAAATATGAAGAGTTCGACTTTTGTAAACAAACGAAAAAATAGTAACAGCATGTGAACAGATTTTTGGCAAATAAAATACAAAGAGAAGCTGATGAATAGGAAACAAATTTAAAAAAAAACTTACTTTCAAATAAGGCTCCATAATGCAAGAATAAATGATATTTTTAATGACCAATTAAATTATTGGTTTCCAGAGCAGCAACAAAATTAGGAATAGTGAAAAAAGAATTGTAAACAGCAATGTAAGTAATACTTATTTTAATTTAGTTTTTTTTTATTCTTAGTTAGTTGTAATTTGTTAACAGCAGCTGTATCAATGTTACATTGTGACACAATTGTGACTTGAATATTTTAGCTTTACAACTTCATATATCGCTGATGTTCCTAGGAAGTGAATATGAAATTATGTAATAGATCTGTTGAGAAATATTTGCAGCGGCCATCGCGTCGGCCAGTTGGGGAACCCAAAGGGTTGTAAAACCTTTACCTGACTGGCGGCGCTTACGCCCGCCAATCTGTCGAAAACGAACTCTCAATCAAACAACAAGTCAAAATCCAAATCTCATTTAGACAACAACTCACTATTAATCAGCCGCAAGGGCATAATTCAATCTAAAACCAGGACACGGTTCCTTTATTCAAATTCCGTACAAAACGTTCAACATCAATCTACAACTATTTGTAATGTACAATTTTATTACCCCCCAATTCATTACAAGATCTTTCAATCACCTTAGACGGAGTGAAATCGAAATATATGCATATACTAGCTGACCCGGCAAACTTTGTACCGCCTCAGAATCAATAAATGTTGTGGCAACTTTTTAGCTGAATTAAATAATTTTTTTATAAAAGAATAATGCTCACAACGCCATCTACTGGCCTTACCCGAACCATGTTTATTTTTGTTTCTGTCATGGATCAAAGATGGTGTTATGTAAGGATTTCATACAAAATGTTTGAGAATGTTTTTTCTTTCATTTTTCTGATGTTTTAATAGTTATTCGCCCTCGAAAAAGTCAGTCAATCCATTCTAGAGATATCATAAAAAAATGTGTGTGGAATCCACGCGCAACAGAAGTGAAACTTTGGAGTTCACTCATTAAAAATCGATTTTTATTTTTAAACCCCGGTAAGACAAATTTTGGTGGCCGGCGTTATTTGTTATTGTCGTTGCCCTGTACTTAGCTCCCCGCCCCCTGTAATTTTTCCGATATTTTAATAGTAATTCTGCTATTCGGGGCGTAGGGAAATCCAAAAAATTAAATATCATAAAAATCGGTCGAGCCGCTTTTGAGTTATAAACCCAAGGGAGCCCCCTGATCCTCCTGTCCATGTTTTAATAGTTATTCTGCTATTAGGGGCGGAGACAAAATCGAAGATCATAAAAATCGGTCCAGCCGTTCTTGAGATATACACCCAAGGGTTCCCCCTGAGCCCCTGACCATGTTTCAATAGTTATTCTGCTATTCGGGGCGGAGACAAATCCAACAAATTAAATATCATAAAAGCCCTTCTTGTCCCTGGGCCTCCATGTCCATTTTAAAAATACTTTACAACCTATTCCCATACCTATCAAATAAACAAAAAAAAAAATTATAAAAATCGGTCTACCCGAAAAGTCGGTCCAGCCCAAGGGGCCCCCCTGGGCCCCCATGTCGATGTGAAAAATAGTTTACGATCTATTCTCATGCCTACCAAATATACAAAAAAAAATCTTAAAAATCGGTCGGGTCGAAAAATCGGTCCAGTTTAAGGGGGCCCTCTGGGCCCCCATGTCTACGTGAAAAGTAGTTTACCACCATTTCTAATACCTACCAAATATACAAAAAAAAAAACATAAAAATCGGTCAACCCGAAAAATCGGTCCCATAAGAATCGGTCTACCCGAAAAATCGGTCCAGCCCAAGGGGGTCCCCTGGGCCCCCATGTCAATGTGAAAAATAGCTTATCACCTATTTTCATACCTGCCAAATAAACAAAAAAAAATCATAAGAATCGGTTGACAGGAAAAATCGGTCCAGGCCAAGGGGCCCCACTGGGCCCCCATGTCTTTGTGAAAAATAGCTTACCACTTATTCTCATCCCTACCAAATATACAAAAAAAAATCATAAGAATCGGTCTAGCCGAAAAATCGGTTCAGCCCAAGGGCCCCCCCTGGGCCCCCATGTCCATGTGAAAAATAGTTTTAAACCATCCCTGAATTATGTCGAACAAAACAAACAAAAAATTATTCAAATCGGTAAAGCCGTTCTTTAGTTTTAGCGTGACATACGAACGGCGATTCATTTTTATATATATAGATTTAAACGGGTACACGATGAGATCCACTGTCGTATAGTATAAATTTTTCGATTTTTAGCCGGTTATAAGAGTGGGGCATAACCCCCTTAAATTATCCCAGTTTCGACGTCTATAAGAAAATAATTTAAAATGCAGTGAAAAGGTAAAAAATCTACTCGCACAAAAATAATCTACTACTATTGAAATAATCCCACAAAAAATGTTTACATATCTTACCTTACATTGTTTGAGCCCTGCAAAGCATGTTCTGCCGAATTCGCCCAAAAACACCATATGTCGAATTGTTCTGGCACCGTTGTCCACATGTTCTGGTACCAATCCCCAGATTTTATTCTAGACCCTCTAGAATTTGCTCTTCCGCCTGCAGGACACGATCGGTGCGATTGCGACCTCGATCTTGACGTTGCGAGCGAAAGGCCCCGAGGTCTCGCAGGTGATTTTTATGAAGTACGCCGAATCGGGTACTTTTGCATCTGCCATTTTCACCACCACCAATAACGCATGCACGATTACAAACGTATGGTTTGATTTCACCATCAAAACTGAGGTCGATAGTTTCAAAAGCGATTATCGTTTTTTATCGACTATTTACCAATTCAAAGAAAAATCATGCTTTCGTTGCACCGAATTACGTTCATTTCCATGGGCGTACCTCGATTTTATAGCAACACTTTAAATAATAATTATTATATCTCGATACAGAGGCAAACAAAGGTACTGTATTCACCCCATTATTTCGATTTCACCCTGTATATGATAAAAAGTATAATAAAACATTTATACCAACTTTGTAACCTGAAAAAGAAAAATGGCACAGATAATTGAAGCAGCCATAAAGTTTTATCGAGCAGACTGCACTTCTTCGAGCGTCCTTTTTAATTTAATATGGAGGCTTTTTGTCAAACGAGGATTCTCTGTTCTCTATAAAAACGCCGCATTTCACGCAGAGAAATACTTTCATATTTTTTGATTAGAGTCTTTATGTCTCTGTTTTTGAAGAGCCGGAGATGATTTCCGTGCTGCTGCGAGACCTAATTAAGACCTGAAACTTACAAAGGAGTGGAATTAGTTCATAGCTCCAACGTTAGAATTCAAGCAGGCAAAATAGGAAAATTGGCCGTTCTATTGATGCTTACGTATTGTTTTAGTTGTTAGTTCTCATTCTCGTTAGTGATTTTTCTTAAGAGGGTTCTCCAGTCGCATTTCTGTCGATCGAAGTACATTTTCCCGCAATATATTTTTTTTAATTTACAAATTACAAAAAATCGCTCTGTAAAAAGAAGAAGGACAAAAAAAGTGATAGTCTCGTAGGACCAGTTGTGGTAGGTATCAATATTAACGTTTTGTAGTATGACGAGGACGTCCGCTGCCACCACGATAGTGCAGCCGCCCAGCGTACACAAAATATACAAATATTCGACCCCTTTCAAACAATTACTAATAGGGTGATCTTATAAAAAAATTGCACCACACCAGCTCAAGATGATTTCTTGGTTTTATTATAAAGCATTGTGTATTTGCCTTTTCAACTTTCTCTGATATTTCGCATTTACAGTGAAAATTTTGTTTTTGAAATGAAACTTCTTTTCGCACGGTGTAAGCCTAATTTGCGTCCGACACGAAAATGCGCAACGTTAATAATATAAGTGGGGGAATATTTTATATTGTACCTCTTTTCTCCGCTAGAAGTTGCGTCATATATTTCCACTACTAACTGTCGTTTGCTTTTGGCACGGTGTAAGCCTAATTCTCCATTATTGCGCAAATGTTGCACAGACGTAGTGAAAGTTTGGAAATGGACCCCTACAGACTTCTTTTAGTTTCGATAACTCAGCGTATACATAACCCGAAATAAGCGATCTAATCCGAAGGCTGCGGAGGGTACTAAGAGTACTTTTTTTATTTTTAGTTTTTATAATTAAGAATTTCTCGGTCAATGAGTTTCAACCATCCTGTATATAACCGATCCTTAAGGTGGCAGGAATTACTAGATGATTGTAAAACCAAAAATTGTTTTGGTCTGATGGATAGTCTATAAATTGTTAAAAACAAATTTAAATTACCGTTGTTAAAGAATGATGCAAACAATTTTTACAAACTTTCCAAATAGACTTTACCGCAGGCGATGGGAGAGGTACAAAGGACCATTACCGACTTTATGTCAGAAAAGCAATACTTGCTGATTTTGCAATTGTTCTTAGAATATCATTCTCGTACCGTTAACTTCAAATTGTGCATTTAACCTTTTTGCTCTAGCTAAACTAAAAAAAAACGGAACTTATTTCGTGGATGCAGGAACTTTACGCCATTATTAAACATTTGATTATGTTGCTAGTCATATTAGCGTGGTTATTTTTGAAACTACAAAGTTCCATCAAAGGAGAAACGTTCGCCCAGCTTTTACATTAACTTGTCAGTTGACCCGTGATGTTGTTAACATTGCGTCTGTGGTAAACTATTTTTTATTCAGTACTGGAATAATGAAATAAAAGCAGCCAACGGCGATAGAGAGATTAAAATTTAAACAGTATAGGGGTCGCTTTTCTATTAATAATTTAAAATAAACAACAATTATGTGGTCAGGTCAGCCGAGTTAACTTTTACCCAGTGAAAACTGTTTTAAAAGCGCCACTATACAATTTTTTCCCCGTATTATTTCGTTTTTTACTGGCAAGGGTTGAAATTAATAACCCTACAAATCTGGACGCTGGGAGTGTATTAAAATATTCGGTATTTAACAAAAACGCTTTGACATGGGTGCATTGAATGTAGGAGAGCACAGGGAGACAAAAGGAGCCAAATAATGGGGTCCACTGAACGCAAATTCTCCGGTTGCAGTGGCGGCGTGGATTTTAATAATGTCCTCCCAGTAGCTTTAGTAATTTTACTCTCGCGTTAGGAAAACCAGTCGATAAAAAATATTGGATAAGAAAATGGTCGGTATCTTTTCCATTCAAAACGAATAACAAATAAAATTTCTATAAAGTAAATGTATCTCCTGCTGGAAGGCTCTCCTGCAAAAAAGTTGTACATGGGTTAAAAATCTCTAAATCACAAAATGTTGTTCTTTTAGCAGAACGTACTCTTTCTTTACGCGGTCGTCTTTCTTGTCTCGTAATTTTACAGGGGCGTCGTTAAAAATATGAACTAACAGAAAATAATATTATGACAAAATTTCCAAGTAAAGGTCAGAAGCACCCAAGTATTAAAATTTTACTTATACCTATTTATTATATTTTTAAGTTAATAAGTTAAAATATCAGAACATCTTTTTAACAGAAGTGCATATTACTGTTTGAAGTGGTGACACACGTTCAAAATCACCCTGTATCTATTGTAAGCACAAATAATTCTTGGATATATCGACCTAGACGGTAGCATTGTCCATATCCTTGGTTTCATGTAGTGACTCTCAACATCCAAGATCAAACATAACGACGGACCAATTGCGACAAATCATGATAGGCTGTTTGATCCAAGAATCATTAGTACACATTGTCGTGAGCTTATACATCATGATGCTTGTCCTCGTTATTGAGATGATTAGATGGTATAGAAATTTTAAAGAGGAAACATTTTGCTGAACTAGTAAGGCTATGGTGCAAAATATTGCTCTCACAGATCTATTTCCTCGTCCTAATTCAACACGTTAAGTTGAGAATTTTTTTTATTAATAAAATCGAACACACACATTTAATCTTTAATTCCGAAATCTGAATGGTGCTGAATAAATGCAATTTCAGCGACATTATTTTTACGTACAGACTGATCAACAATTGATATTTCAGTTGGCAATAGGTCAATCAAAGTGTAGACTTATCTAAATGCACAGTTATGTTTGTGTGGCCTTGGTTTAATTATGATTAATCAGTATAAAATAATTTTTCTCTTCAAAATTATTACCTACATATTTTATTGTTCAGCAAACTTTAAAATAAAATAGAAATTGATAAAAACTAACAATTTAAAGGTTCAAAATAATAATCTGAACAACTCGTTTTAACTGTATTTGTTACCCAGAAGACATGCACCAGCAATCAATTAGTAATTCAACGCCGTTTCAGAAAGCGATACATGAAAACTTTCAGGGGCTTCTGAAACAGAACTGCGCCATGTAATCCGTCAATTCTTCATTTCTAAAGCTTTAAACGTCGGTTCGGGGAAATTAATCAGTCCCACTTAATAAATTTCCGTGTTATTTTTAGCCGATGTAAACAATTTGTAAACGGAACATAATTCGGGGCATTTCTAAGCGCTGCCGACAACGCCGACACCGCCCAGCAATTTCTCCTCACTTCCCTTGATTTATAAATAAAAATACGGCCGGATTTCGACCCGGCATCGACATCTGAAACGCTTAATGCAAAAGCGGTGTAAATACTAGAAAATTTTATGCCACTTCTGAGTAAGCTATTAAAGTTATATTGTGGGTAGGAAACCGGTACTATAAATATAATATTCTGCTTTTTTTACAATCGACTGGTAGCGTGTTTTGACGGTATTGTATAAACAAGTACACAGTATTTAGTTTAACGTTAATGTTTTAATGACGGCTGGCATTAAAAGGTTGATTTAATTTTTATTCCAGGAAGTACACTGTAACAGAGGTGGACCTCAATGACTCGAACGTTCAACGTACTCGAACTGGTGTGACATCATCTTCTGGAGTATCCGGTAGACATCGAGATTATGACGCAATTAACAACTAGAACGTTCTTTGGACGTCTGAAATAATCATCGAGAAGACTTCGTCCATATCGCGAGAACTCAATTATGTCATTAATGGAATTATCTGGAGGCGCCTAGAAGGATGTAGCAAATATATTTATTGGAAGACGTTGTAGTCGAGGCACCAGTCAGTCAGAGTTTAAAATCAGTGAGTCGAGTCGAACAGTTGCCTTTATCTGTTCAACTGCCGCGCGATGTTTAAATAGACGAAACCGTTTAGTGATTTGTAACGATTTTGGGGATTTTTCGACCGAACTATAAAATACTTAAGTAGGAACTACTTGGTGGCGTTCGCATAACCGCGATAATAGTAAATTATTTCATTAGGAGTAAAAGTGAAACTTTTCATGGCAAGTCTGTAGATTTGACGGTCAAGTGCGCAAGGCCATATTTCACATCGCTTCTTCAAGTCGCTTCAAGTCCTTTCAAAATATTTCAGTTCTATTCAACTCGTTTCAAGTTTTTTCAAACCACTTCACCTTTCTTCAAGACGCTAAAGGACATTTCAAGTCTTCAAGTAGCTTCCCGTTCCTTCAAAATATTTGCAGTCTGCCTAGGTCGGTTCAAAGACTGTTCAAGACATTTCAAGACTTTTCAAGTCGCTTCAATTCTCTTCAAACCATTTCAAGTCGTCTCAAGTCTCTTCAATTCCTTTCAAGTCGCCTCAAGTCTCTTCAAAACATTTCATGTCGTTTCAATTCCCTATAAATCTTTTCAAGTCGCTTCAAGTCGTTTTGACATATTTCACGTCACTTCAAGACATTTCAAGTTCTTTAAAATGGCTTCAAGTCCCTTCAAGACCTCTCAAAATATTTCATATCGCCTCAAGTTTCTTCAAAATATTTCAAAGTTTTTTCAATTCGCTTCAAGTCTTTCAAGTCGATTCAAGACATTTCAAATCCTTTCAAGTGGATTTAAGTCCTTTCAAGATATTATTTGAAGTGTTCCCATCAGATCCCCCCAAGACTCTTCAAGTATTTTCTAGACACTTCAAGTCCTTTCAAGTCGTTTCGAATTCCTTCAAGATATATAAAATCTTTCCAGGTGGCTTCCAGACTCTTCAAGTCACTTCCAGTCCCTTCAAACTATTTGAAGTCCCAGGACGCTTTAAGATTCTTCAAGACATTTCCAGTCTTTTCAAGTCTCTTCAAATTGCTTCAAGCTTCTTCAAGTTCCTTCAAGACCTCTCAAAATATTTCATATCGCCTCAAGTTCCTCCAAAATATTTCAAAGTTTTTTCAATTCGCTTCAAGATATTTCAAGTCTTTTCAAGTGGCTTCCAGTCCTTTCAAGATATTATTTGAAGTGTTCCCAGATCCCTCAGATATTTTCTAGACATTTCAAGTCGCTTACAGTTCCTTCAAGATATACAAAGTCTTTCCAGGTCGCTTCAAGACTCTTCAAGATATTTAAAATCTTTTCAATTCCATCCAAAACATTTCAAATCTTCTCAGGTCGCTTCAAGACTATTCAAGTCTCCAAGTCGCTTCCAGTCCCTTCAAACTATTTGAAGTCTTCCCAGGACGCTTTAAGATTCTTCAAGAGATTTCCAGTCTTTTCAAGTCTCTTCAATTCCTTTCAAAACTTTTTAAGTCGCCCGAAGTCTCTTCAAAACATTAATTTCATGTCGTTTAGATTCGCTCTAAATCTTTTCATGTCGTTTCAAGTCGTTTTGACATATTTCACGTGGCCTCAAGACATTACAAGTCCTTAAAAATTGCTTCAAGTTTCTTCAAATCGCTTCAAAACCTTTCAAAATATTTCATATCGCCTCAAGTCCCTTCCAAATATTTCAAGTCTTTTCAATTCGCTTCAGGTCTTTCAAGTTGTCTCAAGACATTTCAATTACTTTCAAGTCGCTTCAAAGTATTTCAAGTCTTTTCAAGTGGCTTCCAGTACTTTCAAGATATTATTTGAAGTGTTTCCAGATCGCTCCAAGACTCTTCAAGTATTTTCTAGACAATTCAACTCATTTCAAGTCGCTCCCAATTCCTTCAAGATATATAAAATCTTTCCAGGTCGCTTAAAAACTCTTCAAGACATTTCAAGCCTTTTCAATTCCATCCAAAACATTTCAAATCTTCCCAGGTCGCTTCAAGACTCTTCAAGTCTTCAAGTGCAACAACTATGTTATATTTGACACAAATAAAATTATTAGTATTATTATTATTATTAAGTCGCTTCCAGTCTGTTCAAACCATTTCATGTCGTTTCAATTCGCTCAAGATATATAAAGTCTTTCCAGGTCGCTTCAAGACTCTTCAAGATATTTAAAATCTTTTCAATTCCATCCAAAACATTTCAAATCTTCCCAGGTCGCTTCAAGACTATTCAAGTCTTCAAGTCGCTTCCAGTACCATCAAATTGTTTGAAGTCTTCCCAGAACGCTTTAAGATTCTTCAAGGCATTTCCAGTCTTTTCAAGTCTCTTCAATTCCTTTCAAAACTTTTCAAGTTGCCCCAAGTCTCGTCAAAACATTTCATGTCGTTTCAATTCGCACTAAATCTTTTGAAGTCGCTTCAAGTCATTTTGACAAATTTCACGTCACTTCAAGACATTTCAAGTCCTTTAAAATTGCTTCAAGTTTCTTCAAGTCGCCTCAAGTCCCTTCCAAATATTTCAAGTTTTTTCAATTCGCTTCAAGTCTTTCAAGTCGTTCCAAACATTTCAAATCCTTTCAAGTCGCTTCAAGGTATTTCAAGTCTTTTCAAGTGGCTTCCAGTCCTTTCAAGATATTATTTGAAGTGTTCCCAGATCGCTCCAAGACTCTTCAAGTATTTGCTAGACATTTCAAGTCTTTTCAAGTCGCTTCCAATTCCTTCAAGATATATAAAATCTTTCCAGGTCGCTTCAAGATTCTTCAACAGATTTCAAGTCTTTGCAATTCCATCCAAAACATTTCAAATCTTCGCAGGTCGCTTCAACACTCTTTAAGTCTTCAAGTCGCTTCCAGTCCCTTCAAACTATTTGAAGTCTTCCCAGGACGCTTTAAGATTCTTCAAGAGATTTCCAGTCTTTTCAAGTCTCTTCAATTTCTTTCAAAACTTTTCAAGTCGCCCCAAGTCTCTTCAAAACATTTCATGTCGTTTCAATTCGATCTAAATCTTTTCAAGTCGCTTCAAGTCGTTTTGACATATTTCACGTCGCTTCAAGACATTTCAAGTCCTTTAAAATTGCTTCAAGTTTCTTCAAGACGCTTCAAGACCTTTCAAAATATTTCATATCGCCCCAAGACCCTTCAAAATATTTCAAGTCTTTTCAATTCGCTTTAACTCTTTCAAGTTGTTTCAAGACATTTCAAATCCTTTCAAGTCGCTTCAAGATATTTTAAGTCTTTTCAAGTGGCTTCTAGTCCTTTCAAGATATTATTTGAAGTGTTCCCAGATCGCTCCAAGACTATTTTCTAGACATTTCAAGTCTCTTCCAATTCCTTCAAGATATATAAAATCTTTCCAGGTCGCTTAAAAAACTCTTCAAGTCTTTCAATTCCATCCAAACCATTTCAAATCTTCCCAGGTCCCTTCAAGACTCTTCAAGTCTTCAAGTCGCTTCCAGTCCCTTCAAAATATTTGAAGTCTTCCCAGGACACTTTAAGATTCTTCAAGACATTTCAAGTCTTTTCAAGTCTCTTCAATTTCTTTCAAAACTTTTCAAGTCGCCCCAAGTCTCTTCAAAACATTTCATGTCGTTTCAATTCGATCTAAATCTTTTCAAGTCGCTTCAAGTCGTTTTGACATATATCACGTCGCTTCAAGACATTTCAAGTCCTTTAAAATTGCTTCAAGTTTCTTCAAGACGCTTCAAGACCTTTCAAAATATTTCATATCGCCTCAAGACCCTTCAAAATATTTCAAGTCTTTTCAATTCGCTTCAAGTCTTTCAAGTTGTTTCAAGACATTTCAAATCCTTTCAAGTCGCTTCAAGATATTTTAAGCCTTTTCAAGTGGCTTCTAGTCCTTTCAAGATATTATTTGAAATGTTCCCAGATCCCTCAGATATTTTCTAGACATTTCAAGTCCCTTCCAATTCCTTCAAGATATACAAAGTCTTTCCAGGTCGCTTTAAGACTCTTCAAGACATTTCAAGTCTCTTCAATTTCTTTCAAAACTTTTCAAGTCGCCCCAAGTCTCTTCAAAATATTTTATATCGTTTCAATTCGCTCTAAATCTTTTCAAGTCGTTTTGACATATTTCACGTGGCCTCAAGACATTACAAGTCCTTAAAAATTGCTTCAAGTTTCTTCAAATCGCTTCAAGACCTTTCAAAATATTTCAAGTCTTTTCAATTCGCTTCAGGTATTTCAAGTTGTCTCAAGACATTTCAAATACTTTCAAGTCGCTTCAAAGTATTTCAAGTCTTTTCAAGTGGCTTCCAGTCCTTTCAAGATATTATTTGAAGTGTTTCCAGATCGCTCCAAGACTCTTCAAGTATTTTCTAGACATTTCAACTCATTTCAAGTCGCTCCCAATTCCTTCAAGATATATAAAATCTTTCCAGGTCGCTTAAAAACTCTTCAAGACATTTCAAGCCTTTTCAAGTTGCTTCCAGTCTTTTCAAGATATTATTTGAAGTGTTCCCAGATCCCTCAGATATTTTCTAGACATTTCAAGTCGCTTCCAATTTCTTCAAGATATACAAAGTCTTTCCAGGTCGCTTCAAGACTCTTCAAGATATTTAGGTTTAGGTTTATTAACGGACTTGGCCATTGACAATAAATAGTTACAACACATAAACATAAAACAATTACAATTTTAACTCACGTTTACACTGCATTTTAAAAACGTTTTCTGGAACGCCTACAAATTCTACATGATAAAGATGATTTACCAAGCTCGATAATCTTGCAACACATGAGTTCATGCCATAACATGTACGATAATATGGAACATCTAATAATCTAGGTTCTCTTATGTTGCAGGATGTAACAACAATAGAAAACAAAGCTAAAATAGAGCTACAATTTATAACACCAGATAAAATTTTATGCACAAAAGAGGCATCAAAAAATTAAAAAATTTAAAATCTTTTCAATTCCATCCAAAACATTTCAAATCTTCCCAGGTCGCTTCAAGACTATTCAAGTCTTCAAGTCGCTTCCAGTCCCTTCAAATTGTTTGAAGTCTTCCCAGGACGCTTTAAGATTCTTCAAGACATTTCCAGTCTTTTCAAGTGGCTTCCAGTCCTTTCAAGATATTATTTGAAGTGTTCCCATCAGATCCCCCCAAGACTCTTCAAGTATTTTCTAGACATTTCAAGTCCTTTCCAGGTCGCTTCAAGACTCTTCAAGACATTTCAAGTCTTTTCAATTCCATCCAAAACATTTCAAATCTTCCCAGGTCGCTTCAAGACTCTTTAAGTCTTCAAGTCGCTTCCAGTCCCTTCAAAATATTTGAAGTCTTCCCAAGACACTTTAAGATTCTTCAAGACATTTCCAGTCTTTTCAAGTCTCTTCAATTCCTTTCAAAACTTTTCAAGTCGCGCCAAGTCTCGTCAAAATATTTGATGTCGTTTCAATTCGCTCTAAATCTTTTCAAGTTCCTTCAAGTCATTTTGACAAATTTTACGTCACTTCAAGACATATCAAGTCCTTTAAAATTGCTTCAAGTTTCTTCAAGTCGCCTCAAGTCCCTTCCAAATATTTCAAGTCTTCTCAATTCGCTTCAAGTCGTTTCAAGACATTTCAAATCCTTTCAAGTCGCTTCAAGGTATTTCAAGTCTTTTCAAGTGGCTTCCAGTCCTTTCAAGATATTATTTGAAGTGTTCCCAGATCGCTCCAAGACTCTTCAAGTATTTTCTAGACACTTCAAGTCTTTTCAAGTCGCTTCCAATTCCTTCAAGATATATAAAATCTTCCCAGGTCGCTTCAAGACTCTTCAAGACATTTCAAGTCTTTTCAATTCCATCCAAAACATTTTAAATCTTCCCAGATCGCTTCAAGTCTCTTCAAGTCTCCAAGTCGCTTCCAGTCCCTTCAAACTATTTGAAGTCTTCCCAGGACGCTTTAAGATTCTTCAAGAGATTTCCAGTCTTTTCAAGTCTCTTCAATTCCTTTCAAAACCTTTTAAGTCGCCCCAATTCTCTTCAAAACATTAATTTCATGTCGTTTCGATTCGCTCTAAATCTTTTCATGTCGTTTCAAGTCGTTTTGACATATTTCACGTCGCTTCAAGACATTTCTCAAGTTTCTTCAAGTCGCTTCAAGACCTTTCAAAATATTTCATATCGCCTCAAGTCCCTTCAAAATATTTCAAGTCGTTCAAATCGCTTCAAGACATTTCAAATCCTTTCAAGTCGCTTCAAAGTATTTCAAGTCTTTTCAAGTCGCTTCAAATGCCTTCAAGATATATAAAATCTTTCCAGGTCGCTTCAAGACTCTTCAAGTCTTCAAGTCGCTTCCAGTCCCTTCAAACTATTAGAAGTCTTCAGGACGCTTTAAGATGCTTCAAGACATTTCAAATCTTTTCAAGTCTCTTCAGTTCCTTTCAAAACTTTTCAAGACGCTCCAAATCTCTTCATAACATTAATTTCATGTCGTTTCAATTCGCTCTAAATCTTTTCAAGTCGTTTTGACATATTTCACGTCGTTTCAAGACATTTCAAGTTCTTTAAAATTGCTTCAAGTTTCTTCAAGTCGCTTCAAGTCACTTCAAGTCGTTTGAAAACATTTCAAGTCCTTTCTAGTCGTTTCAAGTTTTTCAAAGTCGCTTCTTCTCTCTTTAAGTTGTTTCAAAACTCTTCAAGTCGCTTTCACTCCCTTCAAAATATTTTGCAGTCATTTCAAATCTTCAATTGCTTTCAAAACATTTCAAGTTGCCTCTGAAGTCCCTTCAAAACATTTCAGGTCGTTTCAACTCACCTCAAGTCTTTGAAGTCATTTCAAAACATTCCAACTCTTTTCAAAGCCGATTCAAGTTTCTTCAATTCTCTTTAAGTTTCTTCAATTAGCTTCAATACATTTCAAGTGTTTTCAAATTGCTTCAAGTCACTTTTCTCCGAATAGAACATGCTATTTTTTCTGCAAACGCCGAAAATCGCCCACGAAATACAACTCTGACACTTTACTAACCTCAATCAATGTACACATGAATTTCTGTCTAAAAGTAAATATCTTACTAACTTCCCGATTATTTTCTAAGATGTCATACACAAGTTTTATGAAATTCTATTTTCTTCAAAATAATGTAAACTTCAGCGGTAAATCCCTAAAAGAACGAAATAATTTAAACTTAAAAAAATCGAAATTATATGTACGCTGCCGATTTTCAAAGCACACAATTAGTAAATTGAGCGGCAGATAAAATATTTTGTCAACGCAGCAAAAATTGTCAACAAAACACTTTGGTTGCCTGGGCAGCAAGTATGGTCAATTGGGCGCAGACAAAACACTTTGTTTGTCTAGGCAGAGAAATGGACATTTGTCATTGCCTATTGACGTATACAATGTCACGTTTTTCTGACGTTTGAAAAAATATATTGCGTGATTTTTGCCCAGACCCCACGTGAGATTGTGTGACATTCGGCACGTAATTAATGGACGCCCCCTTATTTGATTTTTGGACCCATGCAAATTGGTCATTTGGTACGAATAAACTGATTCCCATGCAAGGAATTGTGGATCACAATCCGCCAGTTATTATTCCTCCCGATTGACCCTCCGCGCTCGAAGTAGAAATCCAAGAGTCTTCAAAAACCGTTTTGTTTGAGGTAAACATCCTGCAATAAACCCGCGAAAGTTTGCACTTAAACTTTTATTACTCTATAAATAATTGCACGTCAGAGCTGGGGAACGTAAAAAAAAACAAAATCAACGCAAGATTAACAATATCATTTTATTACAAAATATAAATAATTCACGCACTATGAATACGTCATTCTTGGTTAACAAGCTGATAAAAGAGCGAATTCGGCTCTGCTAATAAATTGTCAGGTTGATCGAACTCGGCGATTTGACCGTCGTGCATCACCAGAACTCTATCACAGTACAGGATGGTTTGAACTCTGTGAGCTATTGTGAATACGGTGCTTTTTCGGAAGGCGGACCTTAGGGTCTGTTGGATTTGTCTGTCCGTGTCGTGGTCCACGTTGGCGGTAGCTTCGTCGATACATAGTATCTAAAACAGACAAAGAACTTGTTTATAAAAAGCAATACATTTTGTTAGATATGAATTTTCTATTATTATATTTCGGTCTCTCAGGGTTATTCACGAAAACGGCATCAAATAAGAGAAGAAAAATGGTAGAATTGGAATCGGCGCAGCATGCGACAAAATTGAAATCTCCACGTGACGTCACGATCCAGCGGGACAAATGTGAGATCGGCAGGTAGGCTAGATTTCTGTAATTGTATCATGAATACTACTCATGCCACACTAGATTGTTATTATTAATTTTAAATGTCATTACATTAATTATTATTAACTAAAATTGAAGAAGTATTTTAGACTAATTTTAGGATAAGATCAGATTATCACAATAACGACATTCATGAACAGACATTAGGCGACCGATAGTTCTACTTTCAGAAAATCGAAAGAGATAATTTAATTAAAAATATAAAAGGAGAACGCATTTCCAAATGTCGAAATTAGCACGGATAATTCAGAGAAGATCGAAATGGATTTCAAGACAGAAAAAAAAAAAACAAAAGAATTTTCCAAAGTCATTTATGAGCTTTGTGTGGGAGATATGCAAAAACTTCGTGAGATCAATTTTATGGAGAACATCAATCCGATAACATTTTCTCTTCGGAGTTACCGTTTACGAGAAAAATGCAGAAAAGCTTCACTCTCGGGGACGCTTTTTGGGCAATATAGGATAAAGCTCCCCTAGGGGAATGGGAACTCTTCAGATCTGTATTTGGGTCCTTGCTGTGAGTTCATAATTTTCAAATTTTATAGATTATTTCTTCTAAAAAGTCTAATTTGGGGACAGATGGGCGTTACCCCTCTTACACCTCTCCCCTCGCGCCTTTACCGATGTTTGACGATTAGACCTTGCACAGAAGAAACTGCTATACGATTTTGCTTCTATACTTTTTTGCTCTCACTAATAGTTTTCGAGATAATCGCCGAAAAAAAAAGGGGGTGGACTAATTTTTGCTTTCGCGCTGAAAAATATATTAATTTTCCAACGTCATTCATGGGCGGTGGGTAGAAGATAGGCAAAGTTTCATCAGACCAATTTTATACAGAATTTAATGGAGAATAAAATAAGTCATATAACATTTTCTCGTCGGAGCTACATTTAGGAGAAAAATGAGGAAAAGCTTCATGAGGTCACACTTGGGGGCACTTTTTTGGGCAAAACGGGATGAAGCTCCCCCGGAGGGGTGGGAACTCTTCGGATCTTTATTTGGGTCCCTGGTGGGAGTTCATAACCAAAATTTCAAAACTTTATAAATTACTTCTTCTATTCAGGGTTTTTTGGTCTAATTTGCTTGGACTAACATAAAAAAAAATGTAAAGGAAATGTCTAAAATGTGATTGACAAACAAATTGAAATTAAGTATATGGTGGATGCGCCAATGAACGTAATTTAATGTGCCGAAAACTATTTATTTCAAACTAAACGAAAATCATGTTTTACATTACATAAAAGTATTTTGTTATTATTAGAGTCCTGCATTACCGACTTATGCAGCAACACGTCAGCCAGATCAAAGTGAAGAAAATATAGAGAAAAGGGCAGAGAAAATTGAAGAAAGCAGCAAAGGAGTATGAGGAAAGTAGAAGGAAGAAGAACAATATTGTGATAACAGGATGGGGTGGGGAAATGAAAAGTAACAGCAGGCCCAGGAGGAAGAGAGGGAATGGAAAAAGGAAATCCAAAGACAAGGTAGAAAATGTGGAGGGGAAGAAGCTGATGAAATGGATAGAGGAAAAACGGGAGGTGTTGAATGGAAATAAATATGGGGACGAAGAAGGAGAAAGAGAAGAAAAAGAATTCAGAGTAGGGGAATAATAGAGTCAAATAAGTACAGGAAAAGGGAGACAAGAAAAAAGAGGAGATGAAAGAACAGAGGAAACGCAGAAGAAGGTGATGATCAAAATATGGAAGGAACAAGGAGTGGAAGAGTACAAGAGAAGACTAGAAATGGCAAGATTCGAAGCACGGAAAAATATTAGAAAAAGCAGTGATAAAAAGAGCAATAACAATAGGAGGTATCGGAGAAAGAAAGAAAAAAAAATGGTGGGACAAAGAATGCGAACCACGGAAAAATAGAGCAATAAAGGAGCCAAGAGAAGCAAGAAAGACGCAAGCAAACAGAAGAGGCTTTCTAAAAGCGAAAAGAAAATGTAAAGAGACATGTATAGAGAAGAAGAGGAAGACGAAGGAGAGAGATTAAAGCTATAAGAACAGAAAAGGAGGTGTGGAACTGTGAATAGAAACATAAAGAAAAGAGCAACAGTGAGTTAGGAGATAGCGATGAACGAGTGGGAGGAATACTTGGAGGAGGAAAACAGAAATAGAGATGAAGAGGAACCAAATAGCACCAGAAGGAGAAGAAATCACGCTGGAAAAGGTGGATGTATGCGACGAGAGTGGAGAGAAGAAGTATTCCCAGTAGGGTGGAGAGAGGGTGTAATGCCCTATTTACCAAAAGAGACAGAAAAGTAAGGTGGTAAGGACTCCCATATGAGACTCAAACTCAACAAAAATATACAAATGAAACGATTGAAATTAAATTCTCAAATAATTCAAACCGATTGCGACAATCAGGATTAGATTAATAACACAGAAGCTCTAGAAAGATTTAGAATAAAATATAGGAGTAGAATATATCTGAGGGATCAATTCCAATTTCCATTACATACTTGTAGTATTAATTTTGATCATTCTTAACATTAATACATTTGATTATATTCAAGAAAAGCTCTATACAACATCAAAGAAATATATTAAAAATGGTTAAACTGTAGCGGTTGGAAAACAAATATAAACTTCGTGTTGGATAAGTGAGAACCGACGCGACGGAAAGATATGGCTTAACCGCTTTTTACTATTTGTAAGACCTAACGGCTTCACACTGACAAATTGAAATATGAATGTAATTTTCCGCTCGGATATTTTATGCGAGCGGGCCATCAATAATTGTCCGACTCGAGTTAGCCCCGTCGTCAACGGCTGCAGATTAGCCATAAAAATATTACTTCGGTCCTTTGCTTTACGTAATAATTTATTACTAGCTAGAACGTCATAAAAATTAAGCTTACACTTACCTTCGCATTATGTAAAATCGCCCTGGCCAAACAAAGCAACTGCTTCTGTCCGACGGAAAAATTCGTTCCTCCCCCGACGACGCCATTCTCCAAACCCCCCAACCTCTTAACAGTATCACACAAATTGACTTTATTTAAAGCATCCCATATCTCGCTATCTCTGAACTCGCCCAAAGGATCCAGATTTTCCTTTAGCGTCCCGCTGTAGAGGAACGGCTCTTGGGAGATACAAAACAAACGCGATCTAAATCATTACTTCATCACACACGCATAACCCTAAATAAGCAAATACTACCTTAAAGACGGCAAAGAAACCCTCGAAATATCGACAGAATCAATCGAAATTGAGCCCGCTTGAAGCTCAACCAATCGAAAGAGTGCCGATAGGAGCGAGCTCTTTCCAGCTCCTGTTCTTCCGACCACGCCAATTTTCTCCGAAGGCCTCGTCTCGAACGAAACACACCGCAACGAAGGCGGCAAGTGCTCCCTATTTGTGTTCTTATTAAATGGCATGAAGAAGTAGGGCACTCACCTGTACTTCAAGACGACATTTTTGAAGGTGATAACTCCTTGATTGGGCCAACCGAAGGGGGGATCGATGATGAAGTGGGTGGTTTCGGCGGGGATCTCTCTGATGTATTGGTTCACCCGTTCCACGGAGATCATCTCTCGTTCGGTTTCGGTGAATGCGTTGACCACCCCATTCAAGGCGGAAGTGACGGACAATGCGTACGACAGAGCGAGCCCCACAAGGCCTATAATTCGTGGTTATTTAAATGTGAGCGGAAGTTTTGTCCCCTGCCATCGTCTAGTAATGGATTAACAAAGGCCATATCTTTGCTTTTAGTTGAGATCCCGGTCACCCTTTCTTTCAGTGCTCAATGTTTATTAAAGTCACAAAATACGAAGATCGAGTCAAATTAGTTTTCCAACGACATCTTCGTAACTGTAGATAAACATTGATCACTGATGGGTTTCTACCACATTTTAATTTAACTGGCAGAACTATTGACTGTTTAAACAATAGCGAGAAACAAATTTGGATGGCTAACAGCAAACCAGTTATAAGAACACCCGTACAATTTTATATCCAAGAGTTGTGTCTCTTGAAAGGATATGAATCCTTTTTCTACGACTGCTATGAAAAGTGTGTAAAAAACACCAGTAACTACACTTGAAATTCATTTATTTCACACAACGTGTAATACATCCAGAACGCATGCTAAAGCCGTTTAAAAAGGTTTCACACGATAATTTTGTGTATTTAGGCAACCAAACATACATACTTGGCGGAACAGACGCCAAAATTTTAAAATCACGTAAGCTGTGCTGCAACGAAGATTCCAAAAAATTTGTTATTCTGTGTCATTCTGTTTTTAATCTAAACGTGAAAACTGTGCTAAAAATTAAATATCAGAAAAAGCTGGTCAAGTCTCACTGAACTTCAACTTCAAAAGAGAGATATTTAACTTCGTATGAGAAATTTAATGAGTGGCGAAAAACAAAGAACCTGAACCTGAAATCATTATCATTGTTTATTTTGAAGAATTATCTCATCGATAATGTGGTCTCAATATTCAATGTTGAGGAATACGATAAGTGTTAAACACAACATTGATATATCTAAATACCTAAAACTAAGAGCGTTTTTGAAAAGAAAATCAGAAAATTACGTCAAAATTGGAAATCTTCTTCGTGCAAATTGTTCCAATATAACAATAAATTGTAATTTTAAATGAGTAGATAATCATAAATATATTATGTTTGATATTATAAAACGTTTTCGTGTTTTTCTGTGTATTTGATGCAGTCGTAGAAAAAGTAGTGTCAAACACGTGTTGAAAATTCGATTTCACAATCGTTTGCTTAAGGGGGCGTTCCTACGCCACAACGGCCATTTCGAGAACTATGGATTTAAATTGGCCACTAGATGGCGACCGAACGCAAAATTATTTAATTATTCAATTCCCTAATCGTCCTCACACCTCGGCAGCCATCGGGCTTATGCGGGGAACACATTTCTCTGACGTGTTGTGTTGTGTCGTGATGTGTCGTGATGTGTCGTCAGAACGCCATGAACACATTTGTCTGATGCCTTGTGTTGTTTTGTGTCGTTGTGTATTTGTGATGCGCCGTCAGAACGCTATGAACACACTTGTCTGACGCGATGTGTCGTGTCCTCGAATGTTAATCTCGTTCTTGTTGCCAGTCTTAGCGTTTTTCTTGTGTGTTAAGTGACGTATTATTTTATTTATTATATTCATCCAACTATATAGTGATTTTGTTAATTATTTTGTAAATTAAAATATTTATTTTTTATATAGATTTAGAAGCGAAATTAGTGAATATCAAGATGTTTCGTCCCTGGGAACCTGTGCCGAGTACAAGCAAACAAGCTGAAGAGATTAATGATTCCGATGACGTTAATTCTCCTCCTGTCAAAAGAAAAACACTACATTTTAATGAACAGGCAAAACAATTAATGTACTTAAATGTGTACAATAATTTATTGCTGAAATCGAGAGATCCTAACATATCGCATAAATGCTGGTTTCGATAATATTCGAATTTGATATTAAATAGACTCATTCATGCTCTCTTATTTTTTCGATTAAAGTAGCTTCATCCATTGTAAATGTGTCGCAACCTGCAATGGCACTGTTTCGGGGGTAACTGACGCTATCTGATGCAGTGTTATGACGTTCTGCCCCGTGCACACTTCTCTGATGCGTTCTGACGCTTTGTGTTGCAATGTGATGTGATGTGTTGCGATCTGACGAAAATCCGGAATCGAGGGATTGCATAGCGTCACGACACAACACATCGCAACGCGTCAGAAGCCATCAGAACAGTGTGCACGGGCCTCATTTGATTACATGCTAAAACTTCTGTCTGATCCATGCAACGTTGCGTTGCATCACAACACAACACAACACATCAGAGAAGTCTGTTTCTAGCTTTACTCGTTATCAAGGCGACGACATGAGATTATTTTTGATTGAAATGCAATTTGTCGTATCGGATGCTTTGTCTATGTATGTGTTTACGGAAACTTGTTTTCAGTCGTGTGCTGTGTGGTTTTCGCATTTGCACGCTCAATTTTACATTGGGTGTGCTTTTTTCACATTTTCGGAAAGGGGGGGCCATCCAAAAAAAAACTTTTTTCTATCAGTTAGCAGTAGTAATAGCACGAGAGGTCAAAATATTGCCCACAATATTTTTTGCGATTGAGATACGAGTTTCTGTTGCGACGAAAATAATGATGAGTGCTTGCACGAGTCATTATTTTCTCAAGCAACAGAGACGAATCACTCTGAAGAGCAAGAATTGGCTGCAATATTTAGACCTCGAGTCTTATTTGGCTCGACAATTTTACTTGTAAATTGTAATGGCAACAAGTTACAAAAAAATTGTCGCTGGAATAAAGCTTGTCGAAAAATTGCCACTAAAATAATAATTGTCCGATTGGATGTTAATTTTGAAATTGAAACATCTCATTGGTCAATATTTTGACCTCTCGTGCTATTACTGTTGAAAACTTTTCCAGGATCATAACGAACAAAAATAAATCGTTCGAATCCTGAGTTATGGTGCCGAGTTCATACAAAAATCAAAGAAAAAAAAGCACTTTCAGTTTTTTCCGATTTTTACAATTTCCCGGGAAGCTTTTCCAAATTGCATTTCCCAAAAAACCTTATTTGAACTATTACGAATACTAAAAAAAAATATATCCAGATTGGTCCACCTGTTCTCAAGTGATGCGCTTACCAACGAACACGATTTTATTTTTATTATATAAATTTAGGCTTGAATGTGTTTTCCACATTTTCCCCCGCATCATAATATATAAATATAAAGATACTAGCTGACCCGGTGAACTTCGTATTAAAAGTAATCCGAAGTAGCGATTCAAGAAGAAATTACAGTTTTGTATATCGTCTGATAGGTTCATCACGAACGCCATCTATTAAAAGTGATCCGAAGTAGCCATTCAAAAAGAAATGACAGTTTTGTATATCGTCTGATAGTTCCACAACGAACGCCATCAATTAAAAGTAATCTGAAGTAGCGATTTCCATACAAAATTACCTATTTTTGATTTTTCAGCTAAACTTTAGGGTTGAAACCCAAGATGGCGCCCCTCGGCTTCCATATCCATGTTTTAATAGTTATTCTGCTATTCGGGGCGGAGACAAATCCAACAAATCAAATATCATAAAACTCGGTCCAGCCCAAGAGGCCCCCCTGGGCCCCCATGTCCATGTGAAAAATAGTTTACGAGCTATACCTACCAAATATACAAAAATAATCATAAAAATCGGTGGAGCCGAAAAATCGGTCCAACCCAAGGGGATCCCCTGGGCCTTCATGTCCATGTGAAAAATAGTTTTAAACCATCCCTGGCGATTAATTTTTATATAATAAAAAATAAAGATATGTGTATATAATATGTATGTATCCATACTTTCCCGCTTTACAGCATTTAAAATTAAAAATACTACCGTACGGTGTGACCCAATGGATATAGATAAAGCGAAAGTAAATTTGTATAAGCTCGGATGGCTTAACGGTAAGAGCTCTCGATATCTAATCGAAGGGTTCTGGGTTCGAATACCAGTCCGGAGTTTTGGGAAAAAAAAATAAAGGAAAAAAACACTATATCTGACAGCGCCACCTACCGGGTACAACTGTAGCTAAGAACCACCAGGTGACACCATAAGTACAGAAAAAAATTATCAAAATCGGTCAGAATCTGTATCTCGACAACAGCGAGTCCAACTGTAGCTAAGAACCATCCAGGTCACGCTCTAAGTACAAAAAAATGACGCCCTTATCTTTGTTTCACTACATTAGCTCAAAGTCGTTCATTGCGTTGCTCTTGACTTTCATTTGCACCTGTGTTTGCAACCCGGTCTCTTAAATTTGCATTGTAGGTCAATAATTGATCTTCTGTCGTTCTATTTAACCAATAACGGGTGTAGACTTATTGTAAATTCCGTGTATGTCGCCAATATTTCCTCCTCGTCCACGAAAACGTGGCATTGTTCTTTAATAAACACACTACACGTAAATATAAGTAACTTAAATTTGAATTTTATGGATGTTATAATATGTTGAACAAATATTTTTGTTTATTTTCGAAGAGCCGTTTAACACTCCGTAAAGTCTATTCGACACAAATAAACATTGAAAAAGAATTGTGCGTGGAGTTACCGTTTAGGAGAAAACTGGGGAAAACCTTCTGTTTTTTTTTCGGGCAAAAGGGGATGAAGCTCCCCCCCGGGGAGGTAGGAACTCTTCGGATCTTTATTTCGGCCCCTGTTGGGAGTTCATAACCAACATTTTAAAACTTTATAAATTATTTCTTCTATTCGTCGTTTTTTCGTCTAATTTGCTTGGACTATCTCCTCCCGGTCTAAAATATCCCCCCACTTATATATTGCATATTTCGGGTTCGTGTCGAGTTACGCGCTCACCTCGTACAAAAATCTTACACCGTGGGATAAGGAGTTTTGCAAGTATGCCTAGATACAAAACAAGTAATTTTTTTACTCACTTGTAGACTATGTAATTAAAAAAATTATTATGTGGTTGAAAAGACAATTAAAAGACCTTTCAAGCAACATGTTACTCAACCCCTATTTAAAATTAGGGGTTGCACCAAGCGTGTCTACTATTGCATTAAAACATGTCCTCCTCGACATAAAAATCTCTTTTCCTTAAAAGTTATTGACGGTGGCTCATTTCCATTGAAACGCCCTGTATATTATTCTATCTACAAATTAAGCACTTTTCCTAAATTAAAATAAAGCTTTCTCAGTAGCTACAATCGGGGTCCTCTTGGGAGAGCGGGGTGTAGCTACTATCGGAGACGATTTGGGAGGGGGGCAAAAAAAAAATAGTAAAAAAATATTTTTAAAAACAAGCTTTTATTTAAATGCTCTGAAAAGAAGAAAATCAACTTTGAAATAAATCGAACCAAAGCAAACCCATAATTTTGTTACATCATACAATTCCATAATTATGATATACATAAATAGAAGCTTATTGTCGCGAGAATTTATATTATCTTGAAAGAAAGTAGAAATTGTATTTATCTATAAAAGAAATTTACACACGAAAATCTCGCGACAAGCTTTTATATCACATGCAATTGTATGATGTAACAAAATTATGGGTTTGCTTTGATTTGATTTATTTCAAAGTTTATTTTCTTCTCTGCAGAGCATTAAATAAAAGCTTGTTTTTACTATGTTTTTTTTTTCGACATTTTAGAATTTTTCACTTGATACCCATATTAAGGGGGTTTAAAAGAAAATGTAATCCGCCATCTTGGAGCGGCGGTCATATTGAATTTAGTGTGATGTGACTAGTTGTACCGTTTTCTACTCTTTAACCCCTTTCATTTGACACCCATATTAAAGGAGTTGAAAAGAAAATGTAATCCACCATTTTGGAGCAGCGGCCATATTGAATTCGTTTTCTACTCTTCAAGCCCTTTCACTTGATACCCATATTAAGGGGGTTTAAAAGAAAATGTTATCCGCCATTTTAGAGCGGCGGCCATATTAAATTTAGTGTGATGTCATTAACTTTATCGTTTTATACTCTTCAAGCCCTCTGATTTCACGCCCATATTAAGGGGGTTGAATTTAGTGTGATGTGACTAGTTGTATGTATTGTTTTCTACTCTTTAACCCGTTTCATTTGACACCCATATTAAAGGGTTGAAAAGAAAATGTAGTCCGCCATTTTGGAGCAGCAGCCATATTGAATTCGTTTTCTACTCTTCAAGCCCTTTCATTTGATACCCATATTAAAGGGGTTTAAAAGAAAATGTAATCCGCCATTTTAGAGTGGCGGCCATATTGAATTTAGTGTGATGTCATTAACTTTATCGTTTTATAGTCTTCAAACCCTTTCATTTGACACCCATATTAAGGGGGTTGAAAAGAAAATGTAATCCGCTATCTTGGAACGGCGGTCATATTAAATTTAGTGTGATGTGACTAGTTGTATCGTTTTCTACTCTTCAAGCCCTTTCATTTGATATCCATATTAATGTGGTTGACTAAAAATACAGCATCCACCATCTTGTGGGGACGGCCATTTTGAGAATATTACAATATTTTTCTGTTTATTGTATTGTCACCAGAACTAAAGGCGTATACAAAATTTCAGCTCAATCGTATGTCAAGAAGTGGTTCTAATTTAGTTTGCAAGATTTGACCCTCACATACTAACATACCAACAAGGCAAGTTAAATAAAAGCTTGTAACAAATCTATCCCACGGGAACCGTACATTTTTCCGGGGTCAAAAGTAGCCTATGTGCTATTCCAGATTATACTCTGTGCCAAATTTTTTCCTCCTTACAATTTGGGATTCACTTTATAATTTCATACTCCATCGAACTTGTATAAAATTATCGCCAAAGCTGATCCAAGATTTTTGCAACTTTTATATATTTTTTTGGTAATTTGGCTCAATTTTGGACATAATGGTTGAAAAGGTGTCTCACAATAAATATTTCCAACGTGCCTGATAAATCAATTTTCGTTTAAAATGTTTAAATTTTTAAATTTGTATAAAGGTGTGATTTGGGTATTAATCTCCCGCCATTTTAGACAAAAACGCAGCCTTAAGCTCAAATTCTGCAAACTTGTGTGAAATCTTTCATTTTCAACACTTGTTATACAAAATACTATTTCTTTAGTGTCGGACATAAAGTGCACGCGTTTTTGCATGTATTGTCACCAGATATAATTAGTCTAATAGATTTAACTATCGTAACAGCGAAGAGGAAATTGAACATGCCTGTAATAAAAAGTTGACGAACCTGGATCCACAACATCGTACTGATGCTCGATGATAGCGATAAAACTAACTCCAGCCACCATCGCGACCCCTATAAACTGCAGTCTGAGCCCCAGCCACCGAGCGGCGGCCTGACTAGCAAATTGCGCCTTTATATTAGCATCGACATTATCTTCATTGTCGCGTTTAAAACGCTGACTTGCTCTCATGGCGCGAATCGTCGTTAAACCTGAAACTAGATCGTAGAGTGTCGTTACAAACTTGCTTGGAAAGAACCTTGCAACGACTCGTTGAAATGGCTGTAAACCGGAGAGAGCGTGACGCTTGAAATTCTTTTCAGCTCTCTGGACGTCAGTCGGTAGTTAAACTGGAGCCAGTGGTAGACGGGGATGAGCGGGATGAGCACCATGCATATCCAAGGCAAGCCGTAAATTGTGATCACGACGGTTCCTTAAAACGCTGCTAATTAGACGCAGTTGAGGTGCGGGGAAGCTCACCTAGAAGTCCGAAGAACTGGGCTAAGAGGATGTTGATGATGAAAGGGAGGGAATCGTCGATCGTGTACGTGTCGCTGGAGAAGCGGTTGAGGATGCGGCCCACGGGGGAGATGTCGAAGAAGGTGGTTTTTGCCTTTGGAGTAAAATAATGTTCATAAGAAATTTTTCCTTATAGGAATATAATATAGGAATATGGGTACTTACCCTGAGCACTGACCGCAACAGCATCTTGTGGATTCTGGAAGCCGCAACGATTCCACCGTAGGCAAACAGAAAGGCTCTCAGCAACGTAAATATGGTGTTAACCACAGCGAGCTCGATATAAACCCTCAAGTAATAATTCGTAGAAGAGCTGTCAGAATACCCCTCAAAAAAGTGCCCCTTGCTGAGTTCATCATCATAAAACGTACTAATATTCCCACTCGGGATGTCCTCGCTCACCCATTTGGACAACCACCAATCTGTCATATTTCGCGATGTCTGCATCATGGCTATAGATAAAAAGATCATGAACCCTAAAGCATGTCCAACACCTTTCCAATACGTGCTGTACACCCCCAAATCGACACTCCCAGTTTCGCTCACTTCCTCTAAAAGCAAGCTGTCTCTGTCGCCATCCCCTTGCACGGTGCTTTCTATTTTAACGCTATCAATCAAGGACCCCAATGACGACTGTGTGCTCTCTCCCAGCTCCAGCTCGATCGGCAACATATCATCGACATTCGCTAAAACCTCCGCAGGCCTCCCTTGTTGTTTGATAACACCGCCCTCCATTAGCACAATCTTATCAGCGTGCACTAAATAATTCACGTGATGGGTGCATAAAATCTTCGTTTTGTCCTTCAGCAATCCCATGACGCAGTGCTGGAAGATATGCTTGGCGACTTTAACGTCCACGGCCGATAAAATATCGTCCAGCAGGTAAACAGCCTTGTCTTGATAAACGGCGCGTGCCAGGGCCACCCTAGCTTTCTGTCCTCCGGATAACGTCATGCCGCCCTCACCGACGCCCGTCAGATCGCCCGCCGGCAACAAATAAATGTCCTCGGCCAGACCGCAAGCGAAAAGCACCGATTTGTAGCGCTTGTCTTCGAAAGTTTTACCGAACAGGATGTTGTCCCGCACGGTCCCTCTCTGGAGCCACGGTTGTTGCGTGGCGAATCCGAAACCGGACTCCACCTGGCTAACCGCGATTTCGCCCTGCTGCATGTTTAGTTCTGCCAGGATGGCGGAAAGGAGAGAGGATTTGCCGCTGCCGACGGGGCCGATCACGCCCACGAATTCACCCTTCGTAAAATTAATATTTTGAATCGTGGAAACGGTATACGTTAGTTATATACAGGGTGAAATTGAAATACTTCCTAGGACCATAATAACATTATTAAGACCCGTTGTCAAGGGTAAAACAAACAAATATAATTGTCAACCCACACGTATCACAGAATTACATTATCGGGAGCCGGAAAAATGTAATAAGATAACACGGAATGTATCGACTATTAACATTTTCGACAGAAAACAAGTACATGTCTGCCTCAATAGAGCCATTCAGCATCAAGTACTCGAGCGGTTTTGTCTTTGTTGTCGAAAAGTACCGTCATATTTTAAGAACACTTTACTTCCCCAAACGTTTTAAATTACTTGCGTTGCAAAATCATTTGCAACGTTTGGTGTGGTTGGTTGTTCTTAAAACATTTTTTCCACCAAGAATTTTCTGTGATTTTCACCTCAGATTCTGAACGGTGGACATAAATGTATAGTAGCCTCAAGCTTAAATTGTCACGGGGATTTGAGTGGAAATTATGCACGGCCAACTTATATATGAACGTCCTAAACTGGTTCTGAAATAAACATTCTACTCTTGATCGACTGGTCGTCTGTTCAACTTTAGGATACATTAAAAGTACAAGCCTTAGAAAAACATATGCTGGACAAAATAAATAAAACCAAACACTTTAGCTAGCAAAATATTAAATGCGACTCTGGAAATCAAGACACGTGTCGGCCAAAAAAAACCGGTCTCGCATTCGATTTGCCAGAGTTGACCAGTTACAACAGGAAAATGAAACCGGTTAGAATCCATATGGTATCGGTTACAACTTACCCGTCCCGCAATGTCCCGATTATGACAAAAAATTTAAGCTTGAGACTACTATAGATGCACTTGGAACTCGCCGGTCTAGAAATCGTTCTATCCACAAATCCCGAGCAAGGCGTGCATTACCGCCGGTTTCACCATATCCGTACGTTCTAAATTTGAATATCTTAAATTACACAATATCTAGACCAGCAGACGGCAGTTTGTAGGCAAATATTAACCAAATTTATTCAAACAGAATATATATAAAGAATGAGTCAACACGCAAAAAGAAAGTTCCGATATGTGTTGTCCAGTAGGAAAACTAAAATTAGCGCCACTTTGTGCTAAAACACTATTTCTAAATACTGTAGAAGAAGAAATTCCTACGGTTGAACTCATAACCTCTCATGTGTTGATCATTATTTATAGCTAGGATTTTGGCTCATGAATAAAAAGCAAAAAATCAGAGGAACCGTAGAATATGAAGAACCTAAAAATCAAAGTAAGCTGGAAATCTGATGACCTAGAAAATCAAAAGAACCTGAAAAACGGATGAACCTGAAAATCAGAATAATTTAAAAAGATTTCTTAGATTCCTCTAATTTTCAGGTTCATGAGCTTCTCAGGTTTCTCTGATTTTCAGGTTCTTCATCTTTTTAAGTTAATCTGAGGAAGCTAAGAAGTTGATGAACCTGAAAATCAGAGGAACCTTAGAATATGAAGACCTAAAAATCAGAGGAACCTGCGAAGCTGATGAAACTGAAAATCAGTGGAACCTGAGAAAATGGAGAATCTGAAAACAGAAGAACCTGAAATTCAAAGGAGAATACAAAGAACTACGAAATCAGAGAAAGATGATGAACTTGAAAGTCAGAGGAACCTGAATAGCTGATGAAATTGAAAATCAGTGGAACATGAGAAAATCAAGATCTTGAAAAGAGAAAAACCTGAAACTATGAAGTACCTGAAAATCATAAAAACCTGAGAAGCTGATGAACTTGAAAATTAGAGGAACCTAAGAATATGAACAACCTGAAAATAAGATTAACCTGAGAAGATAATGAACCTGAAAATCAGAGCAACCTTAGAATATGAAGACCCTAAAAATCAAAGGAACCTGAAAAACTGATGAACCTGAAAATCAGATTAACCTAAGAAGATGAAGAACCTGAAAATCAGAGGAATCTGCTAAGCTGATGAAACTGAAAATCAGTGGAACCTGATAACATGAAGAACCTGAGAATATAAAGTACCTGAAAATCAACAGAAATTGAGAAGCTAATGACCCTGAAATTCAAAGGAACCTGAGAAGACAAAGAACTATAAAATCAGAGAAACCTAAGAATCTGAAGCACCTGAAAATTTGATAAACCTGAGAAGTTGATGAACCTGAAAATCAGAGGAACCCTAGAATATGAAGAACCTAAAAGTCAAAGTAACCTGGAAAGCTGATGAAGCAGAAAATCAGCGGAACCTGAGAAGATGATGAACCTGAAAATTAGAGGAAACTGAGAATCTGAGCAACCTGAAAATTTGAGGAACACAGAAAAACTGATGGACCTGAGAACATGAAGAACCAGGAAATCAGAGGAGCTCTAGAATCTTAAGCACTTGAAAATCAAATAAACCGGAGGAGTTGATGAACCAGAAAATCAGAGGCACCTAAGAAGATGATGAACGTGAAAGTCAGAGGAACCTGAATAGCTGATGAAACTGAAAATCAGTGGAACATGAGAAAATGAAGAACCTGAGACTATGAAGTACCTGAAAATCAGAGAAACCTGAAAAGCTGATGAATTTTAAAATTAGAGGAACCTAAGAATTTGAACAACCTGAAAATAAGATCAACCTAAGAAGATGATGAATCTAAAAATCAGAGCAACCTTAGAATATGAAGACCTTAAAAATCAAAGGAACCTGAAAATCAGATTAACCTAAAACGATGAAGAACCTGAAAATCAGAGGGATCTGCTAAGCTGCTGAAACTGAAAATCAGTGGAACCTGAGAACATGAAGAACCTGAAAAGAGAAGAACCTGAGAATATTAAGTATACCTGAAAATCAACAGAAATTGAGAAGCTAATGACCCTGAAATTCAAAGCAACCTGAGAAGACAAAGAACTACGAAATCAGAGAAACCTGAGAATCTGAAGCACCAGAAAATCAGATAAACCTGAGAAGCTGATGAACCTGGAAATCAGAGGAACCGTAGAATATGAAGAATCTGCCCCGATTGGTTTATTTAATTGTTCATTTATTTTCGGTAGATTCCGTCCAACGCCGTAGCGTAAGTAAACAAAAATCATGGCGTTGCATTGTGGTTCAAATGTTTGAACATGGAAACTAATTTCAATAAAACCATTGTTTTTGATTTATTTAAATTTATTTGAATGCTCCCTAAGCTTGATAAGCCACTGACTCTAAACGAACAACTAAATTGAACCAATCAGCGCAGGGGGATTTTAAGGTCGAAATTCCAACTTCTCGTGGTTTCCCTTTTCCCCTCAGATGGATGTTGGCTTCAAACAAATCCAATTGGTAATGTGTATAAAACCTTTTCAGGTACGAGTCGAACAAAAATAAATGCAGTGGCGTGCAGTGGGGGGGGGTCACATTGGACTTTAAATTCAATCATCATAGGGTGTTACCACTTTTTTTAATAAAAGTATTTCGATTTCACCCTGTATAGGCTGTTCCACTTACCTTCTTCACAGTCAAATTTACATCCGAAAGAACAAACAGAGCCGGCTCTTCACTTTGTGCCAGCTCCTGAAGACTCACGGTCTTTTTCCCTTTGCCCTTTCCCTTGGAACCTTTCTTGCTTCTCGCGGAATGCAGCCTGGCTTTTTCTTCGGATGAGAGCTCCTTAGCCCAGTTAAAAATACCATCTCTTATTACAACGTCGCAGTTTTGACTTGCCTCCAAAAGCTCCCCGTTGTAAAACACTTCTAAGTCTAAATCTTGCAGCTGAAATAATTCATGATAAATTTTCGACATGAAAGAGACAGATAAAATGTAAGATTTGTTCAAAGTCGCTACAACCGCCGGGCCTCGCCTGCAGCGTGCTCAAAACTGATTGTAGACGTCTGAAAAGTAACGTTCGCTCGTAAAACTTGTGAAAATGCAAACGGCACTCAATAAGTCTTTGAGATATTAATAATAACTTACGTCTAGCAGTCGCTGTATCCTTTTGATGGACACCCACGCTTCGGTGAGGCCGTTAAGCACCCATGGAAAGGCGTTTAGAGGACTTATAAGCATGTTTAACAGAGCTATTCCCGTGAAGACGGTGGCCGCTGTTAGTTTATTTCCCATTAGCACGTAAGTTCCGAAAGTGAGGATCGAGATCAGGACTGGAGTTGTCGCCCAGAAATATACGCAGAGGGCGTCGAGGTATTTGCGCCCTTTTAAGTATTTTAGTTCTTTGTCCCTTAATCCTGAAATAAAGCTTGAAAATTAATGATCCCCAATATACACTCCTCGCAATAATTAACGCAACATGTAACAATAGTGCTACATATTTATGAGTGCAGTAACTTATGTTGCGTTTGTTTTTGCGGAGAGTGTATCATGCTATTTGTAATGATTACTCGTTAGGATTCTGAGAAAATGCTGCTCCCAAACGTACAATTTAATGGCCTTAATTCCTCTCAGAACTTCGGTTATCATCTTAACTCTGGCATCTTTTTCTGTCATTAGTTTTGTGCTTAAGTCTCCGATCTTGTTAGCGATTAACTTGTTTATGGGGATTAGAACGACGCTGAAGCACACACCTGACAAAAATGCCAATCCCACTTGGCTGTACAGCAAGTATAAAGTCACCGCGAGCTGGAATTAAATTGTCAGTCTTCGGAGGCTAAACGGTCGCGTGCAGTAGCCGAGCCGCACAATTGCATCACGCGGTAAATACCGGGTGTAGAATGTAAAATTTATGGAATAAACTTTTTAAATAAAAGTTGTACAGAATACAAATCAGTAGCTACATCCATAATTATTTATTTTACAATGGTTTCCAGTATTAAAAGAGAAAAAGAAGTGAAGAACACCTTAACGACAGATACGACCCTATTGTTTACTTAGTTATTTCAAAATAGTACATTTACATTATATTTACTTTAATAAACGGTATAATCCTATAAATTGGGGGCTCAGCCGCGATGTGAAAGAGTCAGTGTAAAATTGCCGCCTGTAACAAACAAGCAAAACTGTAGATATTTAATGTATCTAGATTTTTGGAAATTTTTATCAAACGTTCCACGTGATTTATGGTCACGGATATTCGACGAAGATTAAATTAAGCCATTGGGATACTTCCAAACGAAAGTATTAATCGGCGATGATGAGTTCCCCTTTACGATTTATGTTGTCTCAGAAGATTCTATGATGATGGACGCCGTTGTGGGGACAGAAATATCAATCAAGCAGAAGTGAAAATTAACAAAGACGGAATTGCATTTAAGAAGACTGGTTTTGCTGCACTTATGCATATTAAATATTCGGCGAACGAAGACGAAACAATCATAGAAGAAACGACGTTGTTGCAAGACAGGTGGAAGTGTGGCTAGAAAATAAGATCATTGTAGAATGCCATTGTTGTAATGAAAAAAAGGAACGGTGATGCCAGAATTTGCGTAGATTACAGAGTGCAAGAAGTTATAGTATTCAGTATTCTGGACCTCACAAATGGATTCTTTCTTGGATTGTGTAGTTCTCCTGCCGTTTTCCAAAGATTTATAAATTGTATTTTCCGACCGCTTTCGCTTCAAGGCATTATTCTTACCTACATGGACGACCTAATAGTATAGTCTTACAGATTAAATTGAAGGGTCCTTCTTTAAAGACATCCAGACGATAGTAAGTTCCATCCAGTTTGTCAAATGAGTAAAAAGACAACAACCCCCAAAAGGAATTATTTGAGTTACAAGTTAGTCTTGGCCATAATAGAGGCACTAAAGAAGTACTTCCAAAATTAAGATTAGCTCAAGACGAAGATGGAACCATCTAATCAATCAGGAAGTAGAAAAAAATGGCGTCCAAGAAGGTCCAAACGAGGTCAACAGTCCATGCAGCCGTGGGCCAGATATGATGACTTTGTATCGTCATCATTCGAGGCGGATGATCCGCAGGATGGCCGAGTTGTAGGATGCACAGGGGGAGAGGAAAAACATAAGACAGTTGTGAAGACGCGTTAAATTAAGATAAAACTGTACCAAATTGATACCCTAGTGTGCAAGAGAGACAAAACATGGGAAAATTACATTACCGATTAAATTAAAACTAGGAGGATTTTAATTAATTTAAAAGCGCCGCTGCTCTTTAAATATGAATACAATTTGCGCGATAAAGGTTTTGTTTTAATTTTTGTTTATAATAAAAATAAAGTGAAATATCTTATTATTAAGGTAAAAATTCAAAATTTCAAGGTACACAAGTGAAAGCTGCGAAAAGAACCCTTTTTTTATTCTATACTTTGGGTTCCATCCAAACTGGGAATGAACATTTTCGTTTGAACATGCCCATATCGACCGTCCGTAACAACTCATTCGTGAGGTCATTTTATTTAGCATGTAATTTACTGTTCGGTATTTTAATGCATTTTTGCACAGTAAATAATTGTCATTGTAAGTGTAGTAACCAGTTGCACGGTAGGTTACACCAGTATTTAAATATATGTTTGCATAGTAAAATATAGCATAACTGCTATGTATTTTATTGCTTTATGCACAGTATAAAAAATTTTTGCTCGGGATAAAATATAACATCATTTAATACGTTTAATATATTTTCTAATCTTTACGTGTTTTATGGAATAAAACTTTCGGTTTCCAAATTAAACGACACTTATTTCAAAAATTTCTAAAATAATTTGATTCTGGAAAAGAAAGTTCTTCATGGAATTATTGTATTCCCCGACTTACACAAAATTCAAAAAATGTCATAACAACGCTTTAGTAAAAAACAATTTCCGTTTCCAAATTAAACGACACTTATATCAAAAAAATCTAAAATAATCTTATACTAGAAATGAAATTTCTGTATGGAATTATTGTGTTCCCCGACTTATACAAAATTCAAAAAGTGTCATAACAACGCTACAGTAAAAACGGAAAAGTATTTGACAATTTCAGAACAATTTCGGTTTCCAAATTGAACGACACTTATTCAAAAAATTCTAAAATAATCTTATTCTGGAACAGAAATTTCTGTATGGAATTACTGTATTCCCCGACTTATACATAATTCAAAAAATGTCATAACAACGCTTTAGTAAAAACGGGAAAGTATTTGACAATTTCAGAACAATTTCAGTTTCCAAATTAAACAACACTTATTTCAAAAATTTCTAAAATAATCTTATTCTAGAAATAAAATTTCTGTATGGAATTACTGTATTCCCCGACTTATACAGAATTCAAAAAGTGTCATAACAACGCTTTAGTAAAAACAGAAAAGTATTTGACAATTTCAGAACAATTTCCGTTTCCAAATTAAACGACACTTCAAAAATTTCTAAAATAATCTTATTCTCGAACAGAAATTTCTGTATGGAATTATTGTATTCCCCGACTTATACAAAATTCAAAAAGTGTCATAACAACGCTTTAGTAAAAACAGAAAAGTATTTGACAATTTCAGAACAATTTCGGTTTACAAATTGAACGACACATATTTCAAAAATTTCTAAAATAATCTTATTCTAGAAATAAAATTTCTGTATGGAATTATTGTATTCCCCGACTTATACAAAATTCAAAAAATACCATAACAACGCTTTAGTAAAAACGGAAAAGTGTTTGACAATTTCAGAACAATTTCGGTTTCTAAATTAAACGACACTTATTTTAAAAATTTCTAAAATAATCTCGTTTTAGAAAAGAATTTTCTGTATGGAATTATTGTATTCTCCGACTTATACAAAATTCAAAAAATGCCATAACAACACTTTATTAAAAACAGAAGAGTATTTGACAATTTCAGAACAATTTCGGTTTCCAAATTAAACGACACTTATTTCAAAAATTTCTAAAATAATCTTATTGTAGAAATGAAATTTCTGTATGGAATTATTGTATTCCCCGACTTATACAAATTTCAAAAAGTGTCATAACAACGCTATAGTAAAAACGGAAAAGTATTTGACAATTTCAGAACAATTTCGGTTTCCAAATTGAACGACACTTATTTCAAAAATTTCTAAAATAATCTGATTCTGGAAAAGAAAGTTCTTTATGGAATTATTGTATTCCGCGACTTATACAGAAGTCAAAAAATGTCATAACAACACTAATAAAAACGGAAAAGTATTTGACAATTTCAGAACAATTTCCGTTTCCAAATTAATCGAAACTTATTGCAAAAATTTCTAAAATAATCTTATTCTCGAACAGAAATTTCTGTATGGAATTATTGTAATCCCCGACTTATACAAAATTTAAAAAGTGTCATAACAACGCTTTAGTAAAAACGGAAAAGTATTTGACAATTTCAGAACAATTTCAGTTTCCAAATTAAACAACACTTATTTCAAAAATTTCTAAAATAATCTTATTCTAGAAATGAAATTTCTGTATGGAATTATTGTGTTCCCCGACTTATACAAAATTCAAAAAGTGTCATAACAACGCTACAGTAAAAACGGAAAAGTATTTGACAATTTCAGAACAATTTCGGTTTCCAAATTGAACGACACTTATTCAAAAAATTCTAAAATAATCTTATTCTGGAACAGAAATTTCTGTATGGAATTACTGTATTCCCCGACTTATACATAATTCAAAAAATGTCATAACAACGCTTTAGTAAAAACGGGAAAGTATTTGACAATTTCAGAACAATTTCAGTTTCCAAATTAAACAACACTTATTTCAAAAATTTCTAAAATAATCTTATTCTAGAAATAAAATTTCTGTATGGAATTACTGTATTCCCCGACTTATACAGAATTCAAAAAGTGTCATAACAACGCTTTAGTAAAAACAGAAAAGTATTTGACAATTTCAGAACAATTTCCGTTTCCAAATTAAACGACACTTCAAAAATTTCTAAAATAATCTTATTCTCGAACAGAAATTTCTGTATGGAATTATTGTATTCCCCGACTTATACAAAATTCAAAAAGTGTCATAACAACGCTTTAGTAAAAACAGAAAAGTATTTGACAATTTCAGAACAATTTCGGTTTACAAATTGAACGACACATATTTCAAAAATTTCTAAAATAATCTTATTCTAGAAATAAAATTTCTGTATGGAATTATTGTATTCCCCGACTTATACAAAATTCAAAAAATACCATAACAACGCTTTAGTAAAAACGGAAAAGTGTTTGACAATTTCAGAACAATTTCGGTTTCTAAATTAAACGACACTTATTTTAAAAATTTCTAAAATAATCTCGTTTTAGAAAAGAATTTTCTGTATGGAATTATTGTATTCTCCGACTTATACAAAATTCAAAAAATGCCATAACAACACTTTATTAAAAACAGAAGAGTATTTGACAATTTCAGAACAATTTCGGTTTCCAAATTAAACGACACTTATTTCAAAAATTTCTAAAATAATCTTATTGTAGAAATGAAATTTCTGTATGGAATTATTGTATTCCCCGACTTATACAAATTTCAAAAAGTGTCATAACAACGCTATAGTAAAAACGGAAAAGTATTTGACAATTTCAGAACAATTTCGGTTTCCAAATTGAACGACACTTATTTCAAAAATTTCTAAAATAATCTGATTCTGGAAAAGAAAGTTCTTTATGGAATTATTGTATTCCGCGACTTATACAGAAGTCAAAAAATGTCATAACAACACTAATAAAAACGGAAAAGTATTTGACAATTTCAGAACAATTTCCGTTTCCAAATTAATCGAAACTTATTGCAAAAATTTCTAAAATAATCTTATTCTCGAACAGAAATTTCTGTATGGAATTATTGTAATCCCCGACTTATACAAAATTTAAAAAGTGTCATAACAACGCTTTAGTAAAAACGGAAAAGTATTTGACAATTTCAGAACAATTTCAGTTTCCAAATTAAACAACACTTATTTCAAAAATTTCTAAAATAATCTTATTCTAGAAATGAAATTTCTGTATGGAATTATTGTATTCCCCGACTTATACAAATTTCAAAAAGTGCCATAACAACGCTTTAGTAAAAACGGAAAAGTATTTGACAATTTCAGAACAATTTCCGTTTCCAAATTAAACGACACTTATTTCAAAAAATTCTAAAATAATCTTATTCTCGAACAGAAATTTCTGTATGGAATTACTGTATTCCCCGACTTATACAGAATTCCAAAAGTGTCATAACAACGCTTTAGTAAAAACAGAAAAGTATTTGACAATTTCAGAACAATTTCCGTTTCCAAATTAAACGACACTTACTTCAAAAATTTCTAAAATAATCTTATTCTCGAACAGAAATTTCTGTATGGAATTATTGTATTCCCCGACTTATACAAAATTCAAAAAATGTCATAACAACGCTTTAGTAAAAAACAATTTCCGTTTCCAAATTAAAGGACACATATCAAAAAAATCTAAAATAATCTTATTCTCGAACAGAAATTTCTGTATGGAATTATTGTATTCCCCGACTTATACAAAATTCAAAAAATGCCATAACAACGCTTTAGTAAAAACAGAAGAGTATTTGACAATTTCAGAACAATTTCGGTTTCCAAATTAAACGACACTTATTTCAAAAATTTCTAAAATACTCTTATTGTAGAAATGAAATTTCTGTATGGAATTATTGTATTCCCCGACTTATACAAATTTCAAAAAGTGTCATAACAACGCTATAGTAAAAACGGAAAAGTATTTGACAATTTCAGAACAATTTCGGTTTCCAAATTGAACGACACTTATTTCAAAAATTTCTAAAATAATCTGATTCTGGAAAAGAAAGTTCTTTATGGAATTATTGTATTCCGCGACTTACACAGAAGTCAAAAAATGTCATAACAACACTTTAGTAAAAACGGAACAGTATTTGACAATTTCAGAACAATTTCCGTTTCCAAATTAAACGACACTTATTTCAAAAATTTCTAAAATAATCTTATTCTCGAACAGAAATTTCTGTATGGAATCATTGTAATCCCCGACTTATACAAAATTCAAAAAGTGTCATAACAACGCTTTAGTAAAAACGGGAAAGTATTTGACAATTTCAGAACAGTTTCAGTTTCCAAATTAAACAACACTTATTTCAAAAATTTCTAAAATAATCTTATTCTAGAAATGAAATTTCTGTATGGAATTATTGTATTCCCCGAGTTATACAAAATTCAAAAAATGTCATAACAACGCTTTAGTAAAAACGGAACAGTATTTGACAATTTCAGAACAATTTCCGTTTCCAAATTAAACGACACTTATTTCAAAAATTTCTAAAATAATCTGATTCTGGAAAAGAAAGTTCTTTATGGAATTATTGTATTCCGCGACTTACACAGAAGTCAAAAAATGTCATAACAACACTTTAGTAAAAACGGAACAGTATTTGACAATTTCAGAACAATTTCCGTTTCCAAATTAAACGACACTTATTTCAAAAATTTCTAAAATAATCTTATTCTAGAAATGAAATTTCTGTATGGAATTATTGTATTCCCCGAGTTATACAAAATTCAAAAAATGTCATAACAACGCTTTAGTAAAAACGGAACAGTATTTGACAATTTCAGAACAATTTCCGTTTCCAAATTAAACGACACTTATTTCAAAAATTTCTAAAATAATCTGATTCTGGAAAAGAAAGTTCTTTATGGAATTATTGTATTCCGCGACTTACACAGAAGTCAAAAAATGTCATAACAACACTTTAGTAAAAACGGAACAGTATTTGACAATTTCAGAACAATTTCCGTTTCCAAATTAAACGACACTTATTTCAAAAAATTCTAAAATAATCTTATTCTCGAACAGAAATTTCTGTATGGAATTACTGTATTCCCCGACTTATACAGAATTCCAAAAGTGTCATAACAACGCTTTAGTAAAAACAGAAAAGTATTTGACAATTTCAGAACAATTTCCGTTTCCAAATTAAACGACACTTACTTCAAAAATTTCTAAAATAATCTTATTCTCGAACAGAAATTTCTGTATGGAATTATTGTATTCCCCGACTTATACAAAATTCAAAAAATGTCATAACAACGCTTTAGTAAAAAACAATTTCCGTTTCCAAATTAAAGGACATATCAAAAAAATCTAAAATAATCTTATTCTCGAACAGAAATTTCTGTATGGAATTATTGTATTCCCCGACTTATACAAAATTCAAAAAATGCCATAACAACGCTTTAGTAAAAACAGAAGAGTATTTGACAATTTCAGAACAATTTCGGTTTCCAAATTAAACGACACTTATTTCAAAAATTTCTAAAATACTCTTATTGTAGAAATGAAATTTCTGTATGGAATTATTGTATTCCCCGACTTATACAAATTTCAAAAAGTGTCATAACAACGCTATAGTAAAAACGGAAAAGTATTTGACAATTTCAGAACAATTTCGGTTTCCAAATTGAACGACACTTATTTCAAAAATTTCTAAAATAATCTGATTCTGGAAAAGAAAGTTCTTTATGGAATTATTGTATTCCGCGACTTACACAGAAGTCAAAAAATGTCATAACAACACTTTAGTAAAAACGGAACAGTATTTGACAATTTCAGAACAATTTCCGTTTCCAAATTAAACGACACTTATTTCAAAAATTTCTAAAATAATCTTATTCTCGAACAGAAATTTCTGTATGGAATTATTGTAATCCCCGACTTATACAAAATTCAAAAAGTGTCATAACAACGCTTTAGTAAAAACGGGAAAGTATTTGACAATTTCAGAACAGTTTCAGTTTCCAAATTAAACAACACTTATTTCAAAAATTTCTAAAATAATCTTATTCTAGAAATGAAATTTCTGTATGGAATTATTGTATTCCCCGAGTTATACAAAATTCAAAAAATGTCATAACAACGCTTTAGTAAAAACGGAACAGTATTTGACAATTTCAGAACAATTTCCGTTTCCAAATTAAACGACACTTATTTCAAAAATTTCTAAAATAATCTTATTTATTCTCGAACAGAAATTTCTGTATGGGATTATTGTATTCCCCGACTTATACAAAATTCAAAAAATGCCATAACAACGCTTTAGTAAAAACGGAAAGGTGTTTGACAATTTCAGAACAATTTCGGTTTCCAAATTAAACGACACTTATTTCAAAAATTTCTAAAATAATCTTATTCTAGAAATAAAATTTCTGTATGGAATTATTGTATTCTCCGACTTATACAAAATTCAAAAAATGCCATAACAACGCTTTAGTAAAAACAGAAGAGTATTTGACAATTTCAGAACAATTTCGGTTTCCAAATTGAACGACACTTATTTCAAAAATTTCTAAAATAATCTGATTCTGGAAAAGAAAGTTCTTTATGGAATTATTGTATTCCGCGACTTACACAGAAGTCAAAAAATGTCATAACAACACTTTAGTAAAAACGGAACAGTATTTGACAATTTCAGAACAATTTCCGTTTCCAAATTAAACGACACTTATTTCAAAAATTTCTAAAATAATCTTATTCTCGAACAGAAATTTCTGTATGGAATTATTGTAATCCCCGACTTATACAAAATTCAAAAAGTGTCATAACAACGCTTTAGTAAAAACGGGAAAGTATTTGACAATTTCAGAACAGTTTCAGTTTCCAAATTAAACAACACTTATTGAAAAAAATTTCTAAAATAATCTTACTCTAGAAATGAAATTTCTGTATGGAATTATTGTCTTCCCCGACTTATACAAATTTCAAAAAGTGTCATAACAACGCTTTAGTAAAAAACAATTTCCGTTTCCAAATTAAACGACACATCAAAAAATTCTAAAATAATCTTATTCTCGAACAGAAATTTCTGTATGGAATTATTGTATTTTCCGAGTTATACAAAATTCAAAAAATGTCATAACAACGCTTTAGTATAAACGGAAAGGTGTTTGACAATTTCAGAACAATTTCGGTTTCCAAATTAAACGACACTTATTTCAAAAATTTCTAAAATAATCTTATTCTCGAACAGAAATTTCTGTATGGAATTATTGTATTCCCGGCTTATACAAAATTCAAAAAGTGTCATAACAACGCTTTAGTAAAAACAGAAGAGTATTTGACAATTTCAGAACAATTTCGGTTTCCAAATTGAACGACTTATTTCAAAAATTTAAAATTTTTAAAAATTTTAAAAACGGAAAAGTATTTTACAATTTCAGAACAATTTCGGTTTCCAAATTAAACAACACATATTTCAAAAATTTCTAAAATAATCTTATTCTAGAAATGAAATTTCTGTATAGAATTATTGTATTCCGCGACTTATACAGAAGTCAAAAAATGTCATAACAACACTTTAGTAAAAACGAAAAAGTGTTTGACAATTTCAGAACAATTTCGGTTTCCAAATTAAACGACACTTATTTCAAAAATTTCTAAAATAATCTTATTCTAGAAATGAAATTTCTGTATGGAATTATTGTATTCCCCGAGTTATCCAAATGAAAAAAGTGTCATAACAACGAATTAGTAAAAACGGAAAAGTATTTAACAATTTCAGAACAATTTCCGTTTCCAAATTAAACGACACTTATTTCAAAAAATTCTAAAATAATCTTATTCTATAAAAGAAATTTCTGAATGGAATTATTGTATTCCCCGACTTATACAAAATTCAAAAAATGCCATAACAACGCTTTAGTAAAAACGGAAAAGTATTTTACAATTTCAGAACAATTTCGGTTTCCAAATTAAACAACACATATTTAAAAAATTTCTAAAATAATCTTATTCTAGAAATGAAATTTCTGTATGGAATTATTGTATTCCCCGACTTATACAAAATTCAAAAAATACCATAACAACGCTTTAGTAAAAACGGAAAAGTATTTTACAATTTCAGAACAATTTCGGTTTCCAAATTAAACAACACATATTTCAAAAATTTCTAAAATAATCTTATTCTAGAAATGAAATTTCTGTATGGAATTATTGTATTCCCCGACTTATACAAAATTCAAAAAATACCATAACAACGCTTTAGTAAAAACGGAAAAGTGTTTGACAATTTCAGAACAATTTCGGTTTCTAAATTAAACGACACTTATTTTAAAAATTTCTAAAATAATCTCGTTTTAGAAAAGAATTTTCTGTATGGAATTATTGTATTCTCCGACTTATACAAAATTCAAAAAATGCCATAACAACGCTTTAGTAAAAACGGAAAGGTGTTTGACAATTTCAGAACAATTTCGGTTTCCAAATTGAACGACACTTATTTCAAAAATATTATTTACGATACCAAAAGTGGAACAGCATGACTGGGCAATAGATGTTGTTTCCATTTCAGGCAAACATGATAATTCTACAATAATTGACCTTGACAAGAGGCCTAGAATAACACCCTGAATACATGAAACGGCGGCCGGCGGCTTTATTAAAGAGAAAATTTCCCAGTTTTTACGAGCAAATCTCACCCAAATTCAAAAAATAAAAGTCCTAAGCCTTGCTTAGTCTTTTAAGCTTTCTGTGTAGGAGAAAAATAAAAATTTCTTGTTAAGGGATTTATTAAAAAAAGAGCTCGTAGCGCAAATTTTATGAGTTTTGTACATATATTCGACTTTTCATATTTTCATATTTCCTCATAATGTCCAAAATATCAGTAATGTAATTTCAACGCCATCTAGCGGATTAGAAACACACCATTATTTGGTACGGTTTCGCCTTAGTAGAGTACTTTTTGAAAGTTTCTTCTACAAGTATATTGTACAAAAAAGAAAAAAAAACTTTTTTCTCGTTAAATCTTGTAGAACGCATAGCATAAATCAATTAAATGGGAAAGATTTGAAAAATGAGAAATATTTTCGATTTTTTTTCTGAATCAGTAGTAACCAATTGTGATACTTTTCTGTCTACATAATGTGGGAGATTGTTGGTTGTCCGTTAAGCGGCATCCTTGGGAGAATAAAAAAAAAACAGAAAAATGTTTCTTTCAACCTATGAATAATAATTATTTTGTTGTTATTCATAAGAGAATTCCTCGCTTTGCAATTTGTGATGATACAAAAACTGGTTCGTTTCTGTTAGATCTCCGACAAGTATTTTTTCCTGGCAGTCCCGGCTGGATGTTCGCATCTCGCGTGCGGCAACGGCTAATACACGCAAACCTAAGAAAATGTAGCTTACCTGAAAAGGAATACTCCAGAGAGCGTGGAAACTCGGACACGAATTGACGATACGATCGGTGTCTGTCGACATGAAATTTACGATCTCCCCAACAGAAAATGCGGAATTTAAAACAGTCTCGCTGACAGTCAGTGTCTTTCTGTAAATGGTGGTAACTAGAGCACCACGCATCCTTAAACCCACCAGCGACATCAGGAAATTGAAATGGGAGTCGCAAAATGCAGCTACAATGAGAACCCTTCATTAAACGCCATTCGGGAGCGAGCAGTGTGTCTTACAAATCAGAGTCGTCGCCATTAAGAGGAAAGCATACAAATAGCCCCACTTTATGTCTTCCGATTTATTTTCAATAAAACTGACTAGTTTATTTAAGAGCATCGGAGCGGCGAAACCGGCGCAATCCGCTATAAATTTTAAAGCACCGACGCTATAAAATTGCGCCCAAAAACATTTATGCAGCGCCTTAAATAACGACACATTATGCCTTTTAACGCCGATAAACGTAACGTCGGGTGAAGTGGGTGTCGAGTGACTCGAGATCGATGAGTTAAAGTGTCGATCCGGTGAATTCAAACCTCTTCGGACTTGGTCTACGTCGCCGATCAAAGCCTTGTCCAATTTTCGACTCACTGTACCGCAGTTTAGCGATAGTGATAGATCGTACAAGTCCTCTGAATTACTTAGTTTTCCTTGCACACCCTTTTCCATTAAGGGATTGACCCAATAGAATAATAATTTCGAGAGCCATGTGGCGTTCTCCATTGCCACCCCCAAGTAACTCGGGTCGCCCTCTTCGGTAAAACGGACGTACGCATTACTGAGGAGAGCTTGAGATTCTCCGATCTGAAATGGAACATTCAACCTAATAAATTCCCTCTGTGCATTTTGGATATAAACTCTGCCAAAATTTAAAAAGTTCGTACAGCTAGTTTCAAAATTTGTAAACATTTTTACCTATACAGTGTCTTCATAAAATATTAGTAGCCTTTGGATGTCAAAATTCTCCATCTAACTTCAGAGCCGACCTGATGTATATGAATATGAATTTATGAAGAATCGCTGTAAATACTGGTGGTTCTTCGTCATAGTGAAATTCACAGAAGAAAAAGGATAATAGCAGCCAAAGGAGGCTATTTTCTTACGCAATGAATACGAAGATTACCCCAAAAGTCACATGTCCATGTAAGCCAGAAACGACGAAGCAAACAAACAAAAATGATTGATGGTATGTTCTGTTCTAAAATGAAAAATCTTTGTCTGCGCTTGAGTGTTAGAAAAAGTTTATTTTCCAACGTAACATCCAGATATTCAAATTCTTCTACAGATTTGGCGCTTCGTCGAAATGATTCACTTAACTCATATTCCTATTTTTTGAAACCCAGTGTGATACCACACCAATATATTGTTCTTCTTCTGATTTATGAAAGTTAAATCTACACAAAGGTCTTATAGGCCACGCCTCAATAAAGAAATAATTAGTGGAAAACTGGAAATGGCCTTAATCTCTTTATTTGGACCTTATTACTTATTACTGTCCTAAGTTTTCCCCCTCGAGCGACGTCGGTGTTGGCCCTTATGGCCCTAAGAAGCTTTTCTGCATTTTTCTCGTAAACGGTAACTCCAACGAGAAAATGTTATCTGACTTATGTTCTTCATTAAATTCTGCATAAAATTGGTCTTATGAAGTTTTTGTCTATCTCCCACTCAATGCTCCAAGACACAAAAAAGGTAAATGTAGCCTAACTTTCGTTGTACATAGCCCGACACACCAGTCCCATCTGCGTACGCCAAACAAGGATAATTAATTTCCCTCTTCTTTCCTCTACACAAGGATATAAAAATTAATAAAAAAGTGTGGGTAGTACGGTTGCAAAGATACAAGCATTTAATGTTACATAAATTCGCTACGGTTAAGTATGTACGTATGCATGTACGTGTGCATGCAAGTATGTGCATGTATGTATGTGCTCTGCGCTGAAAACTATACTCATTTTCGAACGTCATTTATGAGCGTTGGGTGGGAGACAAAAACTTCATGAGACCAATTTTATGCAGAATTTAATGAAGAACATAAGTCAGATAACATTTTCTCGTCGGAGTTACCGTTTACGAGAAAAATGCAGAAAAACTTAATGAGGTCACGCTCGGGGGCGGTTTTTGTGCCAAAGGGGATGAAGCTCTCCCCGGGTAGGTGGGAAGTCTTCGGATCTTTATTTGGGTCCCTACTAAGACCAAGTAACCAAAATTTCAAAACTATAAATTATTTCTTCTATTCGTTGTTTTTTCGCGTAATTTGCTTTTACTATAGTTAGCCCTAACTGTTTGTCTTATATCGCAGTTATAATTGTAACAAGTTAACAGCTTGTATAGGTGGGATGTTCAAAATTATTTGTAACATGTAGAAACTTGGATATAGCATGTGATTTTTATAATTTTTCCACAAGGACCAAAAAGAGCTCCACTTTTAATGGCCGTAGCATCGTAACGGTTAAGTTTAGAAACAAACTTTTTGGTTGCAAATTTACTCTAGATTATATTTTCTAATAAGTATTTTGTTGATAAAGTTGATGCTTTAAGAGATATTTGCAAAAAACTAAAAAATTGTACCTTCTTAGGGCCATAAGGGCCAACGCCGACTTTGCTCGAGGGGGAAAACTTAGGACAGTAATAAGTGGGTCCAAATAAAGAGATTAAGTCCATTTCCAGCTTTCCACTAATTATTTCCTTATTGAACTCTGTTGCCTGGCCTATTATACAAAAGACATAAAAAATAAATAAAAAAGGTTGATCCGCATGAGGAGAATGTCTAGCAAGAGAAAGCAACCAGATACTCTATAGTGAATTTAATCAGGATGTTGGCCAATAACAATATGTTGACCAAATTTTTAAAATCAAGCAAGCTGTGCTGCAACGACTATTCCAAAAAAATGTTATTCTGTCATTCTGTTTTTAATGTAAACGTGAAAACTGTGCTAAATATGATGAACGAAGATGAAGATGAGTGTACTAATCTTGAAATATCAAAAAAAGCTGCTCAAGTCTCACTAAACTTATTGCCTTCCAACTTCAAATTTACGGATTGAAGAAAAACAAAGAACCTGAACCTGAAATCATTATCAGAAAACGTATTTCTTGTTTATTTTGAAGAATTATCTCAAAGAGATGTCATAGACAATGTGGTATCAATATTCAATCTTGAGAAATACGATAAGTGTTAAACACAACATTGATATATCTAAATACTTAAAATTAAGAAAATCAGAAAATTACGTCCCAAAGAAGTCAAAAATTCTAGATTCAGAAGATTTTAACAAATTTTTGAACTCGGTGCCAGATCATATTAATTTATTGATAAAGGTAGGCTTGTAAAAAAAACACAAAAAATATATACTAAGATATCCCAAAAATAGACCATGCACTACATAGGAGACCTTCGAGTTGCCTATCCGGCAAGTTGCTCTGAAGTTAGCAACATCCTGCAGTGGTTGGCAACGCGCTGAAGTTGGCGTGTCTAAAAAACCGGTTGGCGTCCCTGTTAGAGGGTGGAAGGAGGACGGGCGGCCATTTTTACATTCACTCAGACTTTAACATTAGAAGCATCAAGTCGTAACTAACGCTTAATTTTTTGTTTTTATCTGATTTTATTCCACTATGAGTTTCTCCTGTTTTTAAAGTTGAGTGTGCTCTATGTTTAAATTGCATTGTCAAAATTTCACCTTACCAGATGAACCGGTTGAATTTAAGTTAACGATCGTGTGTGTGGTTGCCGACGTATTTACAGGTAACCTTTTTATTCTATCTATTGCTTTTTGTCACACTCAACATAATGAGGTGGCCCCGAAATTGATCGGCATTTGTTCCATACTAGAAACTCCTAGAAAATAAGCTTTTCGGTTTTAACCGTTGTCCGGCCACCCTTTTGTCAGCGGCACTAATAAAATGGCCACCAGGGTGGAAAGCTATTCGTCACCCCTTTGTTGTTCGGTCTTGTTGAAATAATGTCCACTACTGCTATTCAGACCGGGATAAATCATTGAACAACTACCTGTCTTTCGGTATGAAGCCGACAGCAGCTTGCGGTCATTTAAAAGCTATTTTGTCTCTGTTGACTTGAATTATCCAACACTGAGTAAGAACTGAAGACTGAAGGGCAAAAAGCGGCATAGAGCCACGCCGAATGTCGGGGTTCTGAAAAGTGCCTTATCGTTATGTTGTATTGCGCCCCCTTGCGATTTCTGAATATCGTCGTTCGCCTGTAACCGACACCTAGCTATTTTAGACACCGGGGAGCTAAATTTCGATATTTAGGGTTTCTATTTGTGCATGTTGGTAGTTTTGTTGCGCCTGCCTGCGCTTTGCGTCCGCTAACTGTCATCTCGTCGCGCTCGTTTCAAAATGGCTTCCAAGGAAAATATTGCGTTACTGTATATTTTATTATTTTATATTGTTTGTCCGTACATGTTTCAAGGCAACAGATAGACCAAATAGTATTCAGTTCGTGGTTCGCGTTGCAGGCTGCTGATTGGGGGAGTTATGTGACCCTACTTCGGCTAACCTGTACCTGAGAGGTGGGGGAGAAGTCGCTTCGACTTCGAGTTGTCTCTTGGACTGCAGGGTACCCAGAAAAGGTACCTGAGCCTACTAGGTTAAAGTTGCAGTACTGTTTTCGGGCTACTAATAAATTGCTTGCTTCACAAATATTTAAGATACTTAACATCCAAAAAAATAGTCCCCGAGATAGGTTCTGCTAACTAACTTGGTTTGGGACAAGCCTTAAAGAAAGACAGGAAACTAAGTATGACTAGGACAATTATTATAAACGTTATAAAATAAATAAAAATAAAATCATCCGTTTTTCGTGAAGACACTCGCCTACGGCTCCTGACTCAATTCTGCAAATTCATGTGAAATCTTTCATTTTCAACACCTGTTATACAATATACTATTTCTTGTTCCCATAAAAATATATTTTTTTATTAATTGGATTTTTGAAAAACTAATAATAATAATAAAAGTACCCATAAATGGTAGATGCGCCCTTCAAACAGATTTCAAAAATACTGTAGTTAATTATTTTGGTCAATCGCCACGTTTTCTGAAAATCTCTCCATAAAATAACAAAATTATGAGAAACACAAAATTTTATAGAATTTCTTTTACAATACTCTAATGGAGTTAAAAAAATTCACATATAGGAGTGTTAAATGATGAACAAGAAGTGATTAAAAACCATCTTCTTCTCTCTTCCTTCTTCTTCGCACAAGTGTTTGTATTTCTTTAGTTGCGCCCGGTATTCTTCTATTTCTCCATTTCCTCATTTGCTTTCTGGCTAGGCTTTTCATCTACATTCTCTGTCGGGAGACGGAAATGTTATCGAATTACAAAATATCGAATGCAAAATATAAAGAACAAAATATCGAAAAACAAATCATCGAAACCACAAAATGTCGCAGGTAAAAGAAGTTCGATAAACGACTCAAAAACCTATAAGATTTTCTATAAAAATGATCATACCAAAATATTCTAGACATTCTTACGAAGAGATTGAGGTACGGATGAACACGAGCCGTTTGTTATAAATATTTTAAAACTTAACACAAAATCTGCACAAGTTGTGAAGTTGCTGTCTGTAAGAATTTGTTTTTCCGTGGATCATTGAAATTCGTACCTCGCGCTTCGCGCTGGACCTTGGATCACTATTTCGTAATCATAATCATTGATTCTCCTTTCGGCCCCACATACCGCACGTAAATTCCCCTGTATTCTTCCTTCTTTATTTTCTGTTAACCTTCGGTATCCCATTTTATCCCGCTTATTCTGCCCCATTATATTGTCTTCCTAATCTTATCCCAGTTCTCGCATTGAAGTTTCCTCCAATTATTTTCTTTCTTTCTGTTCGTAGTTTCAGATTCCTTTCTATTATTCCAATTCTCTGTAGTTCTTGTTTCGTCGTTCTTTCTTATTCAATTTCTTTCCTCGGTCTTGCAATGATCCTACATTTCGCTCTTATTAGCTTGTTTTTCTTTTCTGCTGCTTGACATCTCCATCTTCCTTTTGTTTTCTTCTGTTGCTTTTCCGTTAAATCGTATACCTTATTTCGTTTTGCGGTCAGCCTTCTTTTTATTTCTCGGTTTTTATCTTTTTTCGCCCGGTGTCGCGTGGGCCTCTCTGTTATCTTCTCTTCTGTTCGTAACTCCTCTTCGACCCATTTCTAGACTTTTCTGCTCATGCTTTTAGTCTCAACCCTATTATTAATACGTTATTCCTTCTTTCTCCTCTTACCTTTTCTTCCATTTTCATGTCCATCTTCTTTTCTAGAAAGATCATCTCTTCTCTCCATCTGTTTCTTTACTTGTTTTATGTTATCCATCATTTTCTCCATCGTCTCTACTATTTTCAGTCCCATTTGTTTTTGACTTCTTCTTACTGTTTTCTTGCTTTTTTAAGGTGATTCTGGGCTTTCTAATAGCTTTCTTTTTCTTTTAATTCCCTCTTTATATTCTCGAATTTCTCCCTTTTCTTCGCCTTGTCTTTATTATAATCGTTGCCGTTTCTTCCTCCGTATTGTAACGGACGTGGACCCGAAATGACTCATAACTGTAGCGGCGTCATCAATTACTAGACCGTGCTGGATTTACACTACAACCTACTCGAGTATGACATCATCTTTTGGAATATCCGGTACAGATCGAGAGCGCGATGATCTCATCAATGGAACATCTGGAGGCGCCTAGAAAGATTTAGGCGCCGTATATGTATTGGAGGACCATCCAGGAGAAAACCAGTCTAGTCGTATCATCCAGTGAGTCTAGTCGCATAAGTCGCATCGAAGTCGAAGATCAGTGGGTCGAGTAGGTCAGTTGGTTTTATCTATCCGGAGTGCCGGGCGATGTGTAAATAAATAAAATGAGATGTGCGGTGAAGTAGTAATTTGCAAATAGTGCAAAAAATGTAAATAGTGTAATAATTTGTACATAGTGTTCAAATAAATAAAAAATAATCGAACCCAGAAACGCAACAGTATAGTTCTCCACTCTTCAACCCCTTTCTTTCTTCTATGCTTCTTTTTTTTTAATTTTTCTACGTTTCATTTACTTTCTTTCCTCAATTTCCCTTCACATGTTCTCGTGTCGGTCGGTAATCTAGGAATCCGTATTTAGGGATATAATGAGAAACGGGACATAAAGAAAGAGGGAATAAAAAATAATATTAGTGTCCCGAATAATGAGAAATAAGTATAATAAAGGCTGAGGAATAATTGGACAGGTACCAGAAATAAACAATGAGAAATTTGAAATGTAAATAAGAAATCTATATCCCCTAACTTTAAAAATCAAAGATGTAAAAAAAATACAAAAATTAAAACTAAAACATAAATGCGAAATAAAAATAATTAGTACTAAAATAACCTAACAAGGTAGGCTGTGCTACTGGCTTGCAGCCCGATTTCATGTTGATTTGCGACTGGTCGCAAGTGCCGGTTGCTATGAAAACGTCTGTGAAATGAAACATGAAATTGAGCCTTACTGTCTGGTCTTTAGTTAAGACGTTTCCATAGCAACCGGCACTTGCGACCAGTCGCAAATCAACATGAAATGGGGTTGTTAGACCGCTTTTGTAAGGAGAGAGATGAGCAGCGTAATTGAATATGATGTAAACCATACCAGAGGTTAAACTTATCAAATTTGCCCCTTGTGAAAACACTCATTAACATTAAAGTGAAGGTTTTCGGAATTCTTCGTAGACAAATTTTCTGGTACCAAATAATTTACAATAAATAATCATCTAATTTTTCACAATTGTAACAATAATTATTACATATCAGTGATTCCTATTTGCTGTTTCATGAAAAATTACATACCATTAAATCATTAGTAACGCGTATTCACAGGTTGGGCTAATTAAAACTTTATTTAATAATTGATTAAATTTGATTATATTTGTCAAACCTTTGAAATATTAATTAATTATTTGTCAAAATTTGACATCACTGTAGGTAATACTGCATTGTTTTCAGAAAATGTCACCCAAATTACTTCAATCGAAATAAATAAGACACAACCTTTATAACCTAGCAAATAAAAAAAAAATTTATTGTTTTTTTTTATTGGGGGAAGTCCGTAGCCCTACTGTAACATATTGCGTAAATGATGTAGATGGAGCAGATTTACGTACGGTCACGACCATTTAAGTGTACAAGTTCGAATGAACACCGTGCAGATGGTAGTAAACAAATTTTGAAAACTAGCTTATAATTCCTTTAAAGCGTAAAATAAATTCGACTTACCTCAGTATACCTATCGGCAAAATTGAGATAAGTACTCGCTCCCTCGCTGGGCAAAAGAGTGAGCCCATAAACGATCTGGAAGATTAACTGGCAAATACTGAAAGCGTAAGCTAAATAGATACTATATCCCGGTTTAATCGTGCTCTCATAAATAAGCACGTGACTCCTTACAGATATCACGTTCAAAACGAACAAAAGAGTCCATAGGACGCACGTGAAAACCGGCCCTCTCGGACTCAGCCCAAGACGCTTCCTCAGCACCAAGGTGTATCCGAAGTGGCAAAACCAAGTAATGCCTTTGACTGCCGACAAAAAGTACGATACATAATAAATCTCATCCGACGTAACATTTAGATCCACATAAATTTCTAACAGCGGAAGTAGCGCCAAGCATAGGGCAATAAAGCACCGGAAATTGATGGAATAAAGCTGAACCCGACCTCTGTTAACGTAACCTGTGTGTCGGCCGAAATAGTAGGCGGAGCAACAAGCGAAAAGTGATAAAACCGGAATTTGCAGATAAAGCTCTTGGAAGCAAAGGCCCAAATCGCGGGTCTGAGTGGACCAGATTTTCAAACCGGCCGGACCGCACATCCTCTCCCAGTCCCAGCGCCATAACGGCTGATCCTTAAAGCTGGTATTCATGTCGCTAAGTTGGGAATCTGTAAAGAAATGTATCTGTCACCAAAACAAAAACAACTGGAAACGGTGAAATTAAGTATGTCTATGGAAGCGAAATACGACTACAATGAACTTGTTTTTAATCCCTTGTGATTGCAGTGATCTATGAGTCATCTTAGACCGCTTGGCGACAACGTAAAAGGAGTAAGTTATGTTGTTGACAGCCGCCAACTTACCCTACATTGACTTTAGGGGCGATTTGTACCTTTAGACGTTATCTGCGGAAGTCTTGGATTTATAACAGGTAATTTTTTAAAATATTTGTCACTACATAACGAAAACACTTTCTTAGGTTAAAGTTTGACACATTTCTTACATCTCTAGTTCAGATCAGATCCACATCAACACGGGTTCATTCGCAGGTTATTAGCGGTGAGTATAGAGGGCGCCTAGTGTGTTACATCGGGAAAAATCGTTTTATTTCATACGGTGGGTAAATTAGGAGATTAGGATGTATCTGCTGTCATGAAAACACTCAGTTATGTAAAAAATCATTTTATAACTAGTTGGGATGACAAAAATTATTTAAATAAAAACTATGATTTTAGTCAACAATTTATTAATTTTTTTTTCTCATAATTTTACATATTATATAACTTGATGACTTTTTCCTTTGAACACCCAATAAATTTTTTTTTTAATCTACTGTATCTGACGCTGAATATTTGATTCGTAAACAACTACACTTTTCCGATGTTACTGATAGTCTCGGTTTAACAATAAAGCTGAACTTCCCGTGCTAATTGAAAAAAAAAAAAACATCTCTATTCCTCACTAATTTTTGTCGTGATTTTACCGAATAAATAACCGGATATAAATACTTCAAAGGAAGTAAAAATAAAGAAGTTGTTGGTTTTATGAATCCGCTTTTAATTGAATTACATTAAAAATAGTTTCGCCAGTCTCGCATTCTCTTTGCACGTCACTGTTCTAGTAACACTTATTAGGTCTACTTTTGCAGAAAATGACAATGGAAGTGGAGACCGAGCAACCGGAGGGCGCTCCAGCCGAACTAATCGATAAAGATCAAATAATAGACTTTTTAACAGACAATAAAACGATCTGTTTTAAGAGTCAACAGCGAGGCGAGGATGACCTGAGTAAGCAAGAAAAAAGGAACATAGCCTTGGAGATCTACAACAAAAGCAAACTGAACTTCCTAGTGCGATTCGGTAAATATTTACAAAGAAGTCAATTGGATTTCTTCGAGCAGTTCACGCGGGACTGCGAGGAAAGTGCCGAAATAACGATAGTTTTAAAAAACTGCCTGGAGGTGGTGTCCAAAGACAGGCAAAAGAATTTGAGGAATCGCAGGTACGAAGCCCTGAAGCAGCTCGTTCGTGAGGACTCGTACTTTTCGGAGATCGAAATGATGAAGCGCAACCCTTTACTGTACGACCAGTTAGTAGGTCAGTACTTAACAGAGCAAGAGAGAGAAGAGCGAGATAAGATCGATATTAATGAGCAGTCCACCTTGGTGAAGGTCTTGATGGAGGGAATTGAAAGGGACGACGCCCAGGTCAAGAGACAGAAACAGGAGGAGTTCGAGGACGACATCACACAAGAGGAAGAGTCCTCCGATGACGATGAACCGAAAAGTCCGAAACCGTCCCATTCGCAGTGGGGTGAATACCTGTCCGAACCTACGGCACATACCTCGAAACGGGCGAAAACCACGCATATCGCTCCGGATGAGCAAAAATTGTTAAAAGAGGAGTTCGTTTCTTCCATGTATCAAGACTTTCTGGACGGAAAAGATGAGGACTTCGATTACGACACTGTCGATAACAATGAGAAGTACGACAACGTGTCGGAAAACGATGAAGAAGATAAATATTTTGACTCGGAAGAGCCGCAGACAGTAAGCAAGGTGGAAGACGCGGAGGAGTCGGAAGACGAACTGGAGACATTCATGAGCTCGCTGAATCCGCATCCTGGGGTCTGCCAACTGTCTAAAGATATTCAAAAATTGTAACGTAGCAATAAAGATATTATAAAAATACTTTCGTTTCACATTTAGAAGCAACTTACTAATAAGAGATCATGAAATAACATAAAATGATCAAAACGACAAAAAAGTTAAGTACAACTAAAACAAATACAGAGAGATCGAAAACAAAAGTAGCCAAAGTCAGCTTTGCAGGAAAAGCCGCTTGTAGTTTAATATAATTATTTACGAAATGTTTTTTATTTTTTGCCTTCCGGCATAGAAAGGGATTCACAAACAGTAACAATAGCTAAATTAATTTTAATTTATTCTATTCTCTGTGTTCGTTCTTCTGTTTAATACTTTTTTCATCCAGCTTAGTCCTTTCCCTTCTTCTTCTAACAGCACTGTCCAGTCTTTTCTCTCTGCACACTTTCAACCTTGCTTTTTTGTACTTCTTCTCGCTCTCCCTTCTCAGGAATGGCGGCAGGTCCTTTGTAATTATTAATTTACTATACTTTCCATTATACCCTGATATAGGCCCTTCTCGTCTACCTCTCTCAGTACATTTGTTCCATTAGTTCCTCGCCTTTCTATTTTCTCCACCGCGTACCCGCTTCTCTAGTAGTATCTCTTTTTCTTCCCACTTTCATTCCTCTTTCTTTTTTTTGCCTCGTTTCTGAAATATCATAATTTTTGTTTTTTTCTACGTAATTCTAGCTTCTTTCTTCTCAGGTATCTTTTTCACTTTCGTGTTTCCTACCACAACTCCCTTTGTCTGCGCTAGTCTTACAATTAGTGGGACTGAGTGGGTGTCCTTATCTTACCCTTTTCGTCTTCCAGAATCTGTCCCTCATTCTCCCGTTTACTTTTTACTTTGTTCTCCGTTTCCAGGTGGATTTCCACTATTCTGCTCACTAGGTGTTCATTTATTCCTTTCACTGTTCCCAAAATCTCTCTATTTGCAGTGTCGAAGACCGCCTTCAGGTCTACAAACACAGCGCGTATCTCCACCCCTTTCTTATCGAGTCTATTAGGTGTTTCAAGATGGTGCTTCTCCCTTTTCTGATGGTGCTTCTGGTAATACTTTTTTCTCCTCTAGTTCTTTCTTCAATTTCTCTTCTAGTATCATTGCGTACATCTTGTATGCCGTGCTCAGCAGACTTACACCTCGGTAGTTCTTCACCTTTTTTCTTTTCCCTTTTCTTGTGTCTCGGACACACTAGACCATTGACCCTCGCCTTGCCAGACGTCGTTTACTATTTCCTTTATTGTCTCTATTATATCTTCTTTTGCATACATCCACTCTTCGTTTCGTAGTTCGTCTTTTCCCGCCGCTTTTTCTTTCTTCACTCTTCCTATTCCCTCTTCTGCTTTCGTCCCGTTTCTTCCTTTCCGTCTAGTAATTATTTGAAGTAGTCTCTCCATTCTTCTATCGTTCGTTTCCCATGTGTCCTCTTCTTCACCTTGTATTAATTGATCTATTTTGTGTTATTCTTTTCTCTGCTCTTCTTCCTTCTTCTTCTCACGAGTGTCATTGTATTTCTTTAGTTGCGCCCGGTATTCTTCTCTCGATCCCCTCCCATTTCTCCATTTCTTCATTTGCTTTTTGGCTTTTCATTTCTTTACATTCTTTGTCCCACCGTCTGTTTCTTCCCATTCTTTCTCCTACTTCTACTTCTATATTCCTTGTTGACATCGCTTCTTTCATTTTCGTTTCGATTTCTTTTTGTTTCCCTTCTTCTCTTTCAGTGTGTTGCGGCGCTTTTCTGTACTATTGTATGCTTCCTCCTTTCGTGTCTCCTCGTGTCTTGTTCTCTTTATTCTATTTCTAATGTTTGGTGATCTGATTCCACTTTGTTTCCCACTTCAAATCTTCGTACTTCGTACTTCGTACTCCTATCGGTCCCACAAAATTCCCCTTGCATCGTCTTCCTAGTTCCCATTTAGTACCTGATATCCTCTCAATTCTATAAACTCGATCGATTTTCTTCCTTGTTTATTTTCTGTTTTATTCTTCGATGCCCTTCTCGCTTCTTCTGCCTTCTTCTTACATTTCTTTTTTCTGCCTCAGTTACGGTCTCGTCTAAGATTTGTTTAGTTTTCTTCATCTCTTTACTGTATGCTGTGACTATTTTAACTTTTTTTGTTCCTAGTTTCAGAATCCTCTCTGCTGTTCTATTTTCGTCATTATTTCTTCTTCAATTTCTTTTCTTGCTCCTGTAATGGTGCCTTCTTTCGCTCTTCCTTTCTTGTTTTTCTTTTCTGCTGCTTGACATTTCCATCTTTCGACATTCTTGTCTTTTTCATCTACCCACGTTTCTGTCATTCCAATTACGCCGAATTCACTTGTATACTTCCAAAAATCTTCTCCTCCTCCTTTTGTTTTCTTCATGACGTTTAATAAATTATTATATTAAAATACAACAAGATTCTTCCTACATGGCCAACTTTCGCTAATTTTGTTTTCGTCTTGTATGACAGAAAATGCAAATTCAACATTAATTTAGTGGCCAAATTGGAATTCAAGTAGAAGATAATGTGGGCCTTATAGGATAACATATCAAACTATGAAATAGACCAAAATATATCGGTAGTTTTTATTTCAATCTTTTATGTTAGAAGCTACAATACGATTGCAAAAAGGAAAACCAAAAATTGTATTTTTAGGCCTCCGTCTCAAATAAGTTATTGTGCAATCGTCCAAATCGTCTTGAAAACGATATTTATTATCCATATTTTTTTTTTATAAACGATTGTCAAAATGTGGTCATGTTGGTATAAGCAACAGTAATTTTTGGTTGGTCACATTGAATGTCAAATTCTGACATTTATTCCGTCGTGGTGACATGCACGATGCAATTTCGTCAAAGTCGTCAACCACTTTGACATCTATGAACATAACCTCAATAGTGTCTACTATAAAGCTCGGTCCGAAATATTATATATTAGATATAGATATTAGATATTTTTAGATGATACAGAATGGTCTTTAATTTCATTTTGACATTGACAATTGTTTATAAAAAAAAAATAGATAGTACCTGCCTAGACTAGAAAATGGAAACCAGGGATTTTCAGTGCAACCTTTTTTGGGGGGTCTTTTTTATAGGGCAACGACAGTCAACAAAACCCTCTGATACATAGGGGCCGCTTGAGACATGTGGGGGGCCTTGCGACAGGGTGCCCAAGGGGGCTCTTTGAGACACGTGTGCCCCCATGGAGCATGAGGGCCCCTTGAGAACTTGCAAAAGGACAGTTTCTGGCCTATAATAAAATACACTATCTTGTATTCGTTTTGTGAAATACATAATGGCAAATGTGGTATACAGCTAAATATGTATATAAATATTCCCGCATAATATATTTAATCAGACAGCTGTCAAACGTAACCTTAAAATTTACGCTGTCACTTTTTAGGGGTTCGGGCTACTCCAAAAAATTGTCCTGAAAAGTGTCTTGATACAACACACACAACTGCTTGCATTTACTGAAAAGGAAAGTGAGATTACCACGTTTTATAGGTTTTCAGATCGTTTCATATTTTCCGTTAATAAACTTCATGTTTTGAGGTCCTTGTGAGTTTTTTCAAATTCTTAAGTTTTGGGTTTCCCAACTAATAGATATCAGGTTTCAAATTTCCAGGTTGTGAGTTCTTTTGCCCTTTTGTTCTTTTACAGGGTTTCAGTTTTCTTAAAGTATTCTTTATAAAAAATAACACACTGTAAAGCTCAGAATTTACAAACTACAAATTTGGAAATCTAAGACCCAAAAACTTGAGAATCCAAATCGTCAAAAAAAATTAAAAACCTGTTTAGAAGGAATTAAATTGGAAAATAGATGTCACTTTTCAAACCAGACAATAATTTATTATGGAATTTATATAATAAAAATGAAATGCTGTGCGTTGGTAAGCGCATGACTTGAGAACAGCTGGACCAATTGAGCCATTTTTTTAATATATTAGTAATAGTCCAAGTAAGGCTCCTACGGACAGAAAATTTGGAAAAGTTTCCCGGAAAATTGGAAAATTCGAGAAAAACTGAAAGTGCTTTTTCCAATGGGATTTTCGTATGAACTCACAATTCGAACGATGGATATACGTAATTCTTTTTTGCTTTGTTCGTTATGCTCCCGGGGTGCAAATAACTCAATTGAATGTTTCCAATTGACAATAGAAACGGGAAGATGTAGAGAAAAATCTGGAAAAACACATTCCAGCCTAAATTAAAAGACAATTATTTTTTTATTTTTGTGTTGTTTCGCGATCTGCCCAAAAAACAAATTTATTGAAATTTGGACAAGACAACGTCAGCTGGTTAGTAATAAAATTTAAAAAAAAGCGACACAAATGCGATCGAGCCGTCAGGATTTATTCTCGCAGCGGTCGGGAAAAGTGCACATTAGATGTGCATCTATTCCGAATCCGCTGGTCGAACGGGGTTGCACTTTTGATGAAAACACTGTTTCACAAGTGGGGCACCACCTGGAAACCGTGAAAAAGCACTTTGGAAATTGTCACTTTGACACCTTTAGTGCTAACCTAATTTAAATTTCACAGCCTACTCTTAAACGATACTACGATACTTAAAAATGCAAGTATGGAATAGAAGTAACCAAAGATAACGCGTGAAGAACCGGAAGGGTGGGATGACGCACCGGACATCTTCATGTGCGCTCCGAATCAACATCCTGGTGTCTGCCAGCTGTCTAAAGACATTCAAAACTTGTAACAGACAATAAAAACACGTAGTACACAGTAATGTTCAGTGAAACTTGGTATCAGTGGCGGCAATCAGGTTAATGGGTAATTAGAGTAAGAAGCAACCGTTTGCACATATTTAGGGAGCAATTAGAAGTTTTCTCGTCGCGCGATTCGTAAGGGTCCGAAGACTTATGGGCAGTGAAACCACGAAAGTTGCACTTGTGTAATACACGTACCGATAAAAAGAAAGTGTTATATTTATGCTTATTAATTGGCGACGTGCGAAAAATCGAAACATCGAAGAATAGAAATTGCCGCGCATAACTGTAATTTCTTTTTCATTAACAAAATGCATATAAATGCTAATTTTACGAGCAGAAGAATGTGATGAAGAGCACCGAGCCAGCTCTATCGGAGCGAGTGTTTGTTAATGAGTAAACAAGCGATAAAATATTCAGCAGGGGTCAAACGAAGAATGTCGGAAGCGAATATAGTGGACAGTGTCCAAAGAGAAAGTGGGCAAAAGCTAGACAAAGTAAAATTCAAACCTACTACGAAGACGGATAAAAAACCAAGATTAGGTCGCCGTAATGATGGATACACTGATCGACGCGGAAATGCGGCGACTGCGGTGTGATCTTGGGACCCCTTTCAATTAATTCTACTTATTTGAGAGGTTTACAAATGCAAGTAATAGTTAATTTCGATACAAGTGCGCCGTCAAGACACTTCCAGCCGAGTGTTGCAATGAGCCCGAGCCCCTGAAGAGTGACTGCGCACGAGTATTGTATTCACGCAAAATGAGAAAAAACATTAAATTTGGAGGTTGGGTTTGCCAGTTGCTAGATCAAATAAATACATAATAAACAAGAAGAATGTTCTTAAATCTAAGTGGAGTAAATTTAAATTAAAATTTAAATATATCTAAATACATAATATGCTGTAATATTTATATACTACTTTCCCCAGCGAACACAAAAATGTTTTATTTTACATTGTATTTTTGGCGCTCTTGATCATACCATAGTTACACATGTCTGATAATATATTATGTCATTAGTGGAACATGAGGATACCGTAGATTATACAGGGTGATTTTTAAAAAGCGGCAGACGCTGTAGAATTTTTATTTACCGGTCGATTTTAAAAATAAAAAAAGTAAATCAAATGGCTTTTAATTGACTATAAACTGGCGGTTTTAAACTTTGTTTAAATGTCATAGTGTATTTTGGGCTCCATTCAACTTTCTTATTTTAAATTGTGACCCATAGTTTTTCTTTATTTATTTGAAAGATCTCATTTTTCTTCATACACTCTTGTGTAATATGCACTACATTTACTTAAAGTTATTGTTTAAAAAATTGTAACAGTTGAAAAAAAAAGGAATAAAAATTTATAAAATCTAGTTGTCAACGGTGTCAAATAAGACATTGCCGTTATTATTATGTGAAAAAGAAGTAAATGAAAAAAAAATGTGACGATATTTTTTCAAATCTATTAAGAAATGACAAAAAAAAACCATCAAATTTAGTTAAATCTATTAGTTTAAATGCCTTCCCATTTTTTTCAATTCACAGTTGACACCAATGAGAAACCTGCATGACGGTGCGTAGAACCACAGACAACTAGATTTAATGAACTTTTATTCCTTTTTTTTTCAACATTTTCAATTTTTTTAAACAATAATTTTAAGTAAAAGTAGTGCATAGTACAGATGAATGTATGAAGAAAAATGAGGTCTTTCAAATTTAAAAAAGAAAATCCAAATTTAAAATTACAAAGTTGATTTTAGCTAAAAATATATTATGACATTTAGACAAAATCTAAAATCGTCAGCTGATATTAAATTAAAAGCCATTTAATTTACTTTTTTTATTTTTGAAATCGACCCGTAAATAAAAATTCTACAGCTTATTCTACCCTTATAGTCACTTCGGCTTTTCCCCTGTGTCCAACAATTTGAACTTTGTCACAGTAACAATTTTTTGAAAAAAAGTTTGCTCAAAATTTCGCATTGTTTGGATCCAGCTGCGCTGTGGTGGTGTTTCGCAGAATACGTCTCGTGACTCGGAAGTATATAATTGATTATTTTCTGCGCTCTTGTGATATTAAAACTAAATATATTAATGAAAACAAAAACAGAACGCATGGAATACAATGAATACAGGGATGAATTGGGATTTTAGGGTCTAGAAGATGCATCAGTTAATAAAAAATATTAGAAATAAATAGGACTGTAAACAATGTTTTAAAAACACAGAGGAATCTAAATATGAATGATTGTCAAAATATAGAAAATATTTATGTGATATCACGCATATGACATAATTTGAGTTGAGTAATGAACCTAGTGGAATAATGAAAAATTGTCATAGCCGCTTGGAGTTAAGGATCGGTTTTTTAGTCTTAAATCAGAAAATATTTTTCACACGGATATTTTTCTGATTTTTTTAGGTTAGATTGTCGACTTGAAATCAATTTTGGTAAGGGAAAGTTTAAACTCGCCTTATTTGGCACTTTAGGTAAACACACTTATAATTTTAGCCTAGTTTCCATGGGTTTAGTATACACCTTTTTGTAATTGCTATAATACAAATTCAAAGTCATGTTCAAACAATACAATTTGACTATAATTTGTTCTTCGCGAGCATTAGAAGTAAAAATAGAAAGAATGATCTTGACCTCAATAATATCTGGTTGAGTACGGTTTGCGATTTTTGCTAACAATTCTCAAAAAATTTAAATTTTTCTTCCAAGCGCTTCGTTTTCATGTCGATCAGTGTACTATCGGTTTGTCTGTCGGAAACCGATAATTATGTTAAATCTGTTTGTTCGGCGAGTTTTAATTAACACATGTTAACGCAATTATCCGCATAATTACATTATTTTGATCGCGCATCTTCGGCGGTAATCAGGTCAAAATGCGCTGACACAATTTTTCGGCGGGAGGGCGGCTCTCCCGGAGTCCGTTCCGGTTTTCCGGTCCGGACCACCTGGAAATGAAATGCTAACTGCCATTGAACTCTATAAACACTCCAAATTACATCAGCTGGTTTCACAATGAGAGTCTTTGGAAGTGAATGAGTTTGTTAGGGAGGAGGGCATCAGGTCTAGAGAAAATAAAGAAAAGTGGGAGGGAGGGGGTCATGTCGGTAATTCTCTGGTCTTGTGTGATCAGTCTTCACATAGAGTGTTTACGAACAACACACAATCGAATAATTAACAATAGTGATAAGTCGAGGCGCTATTTCGAAAATTGTGACTCTACCATGTGCGCCGTCCTCAGTTTCGGGTAGATCGCCGCTTCATGGGAGTTTTTTTGTGAAGAAGCTTGTGCTGAAGGGAAGCTCGATCAGAAGGTAATTTTTCCCAAAATTGCCCCGTAATTAAAATCGTCGGATTCGCTCCCAGCCATGACCACGTTAAAGCAATTGTGAATTCGGACCACCTGCTGGACGGCACTTCCTAGAGCCTGTCAAATTTCCCGCTGGGTATTTTTGAAAAAACCAAAACCGAATTTAATGCATGATTGCACTTTAATTATTCCGAATGGTTAATTGCAAGTTTGCATGCGGTCTGAACTTTTGTCTTCATTTAAATTAGGGCTTCGAAATTGACGAAAAATTGCCCGAGTGGCAGTGCGTCGGATGATGTAAGTCCGCCCACCTTCACCCATCGGCTCTCGCGCCGCTCGTGGGCCTCTTTAGATAGGGGAAGCTGGTGACATAAATTACCGTTTTTAGAATTCGAAAAATGCTATCCGGTAGAAGAAAAGGCAAGCTACCCCTAAATTCGGTAGCGATTCTACCATAAAACTCCGGGTTACAAGAACAAAATATTTTTCTTTCCATTACTTGTGTTTAAAAATTTTCAATAATAATAGGACCGAAGCAATAACAGAAACGAGTCTGAAGAGCAAACATTGGCGGCAGTATGTAGACCTAGAGCCGTCAAGGACCTACAAAAAAATTGTCGCTGGAAAAAGCTTCTCCAAGAATATTTAGACAACATAAAAATTATTTAATAAATCGTTGCCGAAAAATTAATGTAGGTATAGGCTATTCTATAAGAAGAATAAATTTACAGGCTTTATTTCTAGTCGTTTAAATAAATCCAAGTTTTATGTTAGTAAGTTACACACATTATACAAGTCAGATAACGATTTAGATATAACATACAATTACAGGTTTAAAATAATTATCCCATTTGTATGGGACAGCTCTAATTTATGACCAGTTATCTTCATTGATAAAATAGATTTCACTTTAAACGCTATAAAATGGAGACAATTTGGTTCTACTTTTTGGTGACGTATCAGCAGTGTTGCATTCCAATATACAGGGTGTCTCGCATGAGGATAGCTTCCTGTAAATGTGACATTCGTTAGTTTAAAGCAAACAAAATATAGAGGCAATTTTGGAACCTCTGGTATAATGACTATAACAATTAAGCTACTACAATCAACTTATCATTCAGTTATTTAACCAACCAATCAACCAAGTGTCAATTTGGCTGTTGTCAAAAATACAAAACAGAAGTTCCCAAAAGTTTTACCTCCAAGTGTGTCTTAAAAATGCAGGACTGAATGAATTTCTTCTTCCCAAATTGTTCATCCTCTTTCACTTTGCTGCCACAACCACTCTTATACCTCTCCCATTTATTTCTGGGTTTAATGATATTTTTTGTGTGATATTTTCAAGATATTATCGACACTCTTGTTTGTATTCTCTTATAAATTTATTTCGTATTTCGTATCTTTTCTTTCCCTCAGGATCTTTATTTTATATTTATGTTTTTATTTTGTCTTTCTTCTAGAAACTGTTTCTTAGGTTTTCTGAGGCTAGCGTTCTGTCTAGTCATTTATTTAACATGTTCTATAATTTTTTAATGGAACTTTTAATTTCCTTAATACAACTTACTTGGTGATATTGATCAAGTTAAGATTAAAGGTTTGGCTTGGACCCTACCGCCACTTCTTAAGCCGCCGATGACCTACGCACAGCTCCATTTGTTAGCGTCCCGAACGAGCCGTTCTGCATCTCGCCGACAATCGGTTTGTTTTTTAATCGGCACGATTAATTCTTGGACAAAAGCCGCCATCCAGGGCAGTACTCGAACTGTCAGCTCGTGACCTCGCCTGAACCTCCTCGATGAAAAAAAATTGACCCTCCCAATGACATTCGAATTCCTGTGGCAATTTATAACGTCGTGACACTTGTCCACAGATCGTCGGCTAATTTGAATATTTTTCTATCAAAAGACATAAATTATCTTCGTTACGTCGGACTGATCGTTATTGTCGCGGTGCTAACGGTAGATGTTTGTTTGTCCGGGGTCTAGGATAACACCAGTTCTTTTCGTTGCACCGCGAAATGCTTAATTTCATAAGTTATGGCCGACGGCGCGATTAGATAAATCGGTGGCATTATTAGCGGCGTGCCAGATAAATTTATGAATTAACTGGAATCGGTTTACGCTGAGTCAGTCGCACTTAATCGGTGCTGCGGTGTCGGAAGTGCTTTAAATAGTGGTAGTTTTTCTATTCTTGTATACATAGCTTTAACTAAAGGAGCAAGCAATAAAAATTTACTGGTTTTTCTAAATCGCTGTGCTGGACTAAAGTCTAAAGCAAAAAAAGCCTTTGGAGATAGGGAAGAAGAACCCGAATTTTTGACCATCACTATTAGGAAGAAAGACAACAGTTTTTTGAATATGTTAAAACAAGAACAGATGACTCACTGCGCGTGGAGTTGCGGAGCAAAACCAATAAAAGCGTCTGCGTGGAAATATTTTTAGATATACCGTAACCCATAAATTTTTTAAAACGACTTTCAGCTGAGACCAAAATGTCGGTGTTCTATTATCATCAATGGATTAAGCTTTAACTTTGGCATTTCCAGTTCTCATTTTTGGAAAAAAAAATCTCTCTATGGGGACGCTTCATATTTTGGTAGATCTACGGTTGTACCAAAGGTTTTGAGAATCAGCACTTAAGTTAATTCTTTCATCACGCTCTTCGTGATGAGTTTCACGATTGTTTTCAAAGATTTGCTTTCCAAAGATGTCAGATTTGGATTTAAAAATCATATGGGAAGATAACCAAATGTTGTACATTTGAAAAATAAAATTTCGATTGATCCGTGAGAGATTAGCACCGTGCTTGTACCAGTCTAGCGATAGTCCGGTAATGCGCGATGAATATTCATGATTTCTAATTGTGCAATTGACAACGTTCTGGAGCAGCCTTATCTAAAACGATGAAATAACATCCCGCATGGCACTCGAAAGTGACGCGGATAGCACACAATAAGGGTCAAAGCATGATGGTTGAAGCACGACTTTCATTGACTTTCGATTTTGACATGATGTGGAGCATTTGGTATAACAACGATTTCCCTGGGTGGTTGTTGAGAAAACTCCTCGAGGCGCGATAACAGGCACGAAATAATCCGTTTTCTCCGCGGAGAGACAATAGTCGGAGAAGTAACGAAGTCGAAATAAAAATTTGCATACATGACATGGCGATCTCTTCTCTATTACTGTAACCCACTGACCTTCCATCCTTTATTTGAAGACGATTTGTTTCAGCGCGCGATAAGCATCTCGACAATTTCCTATAAACTAAAGCTTTTTAATTGTTCGCGGCAAGTAGGTCGAAAGGAGCAGTTACGTATCTCGGAATCGAAGCAAATTCGAAGCCGGCCATTAAAAATGTCGACGCTAATGAATCCGGCCCTGAAAGCAACGTCCTCAGCTTCCCAGACTGCGTGACGCTCAGGTGTGGCATTAAAATGTCGACCGAGAGTCCATTGATGAAAGGTGATGAAAAAGAACTTGGGAAAACTCTTGCGCAGTGGCGTCACGGTTCGATAAAAAATCTCCTGTTTGCCATTTCCCCAAAAACTGTGAATTCTTGGGGTCTCTTATTTGAGGTAACAGTACCGGCTGCAATGGTACCAGCGTTCAAAATCCTGAAAAAAATTGCTGTTCTTTCTTGTATTACAAACTAACCAGTCAATATTTTAAAAATTACCCTCTTAATTTAGAAACGTGGCCTGATTCATTTTTGTGACGTTAAAATTTAACGTGCTTTAAAATTCAAAAGTCCTACCTCCCGGAATTGTCCTGGCAATATTTATAATTTTAATTTAGAATCTGACACCTGAACAAAAAAAAATATCCGAGTAAATATTAATAATAAGGAATAAAAAAAATGAGTAATATCTGGACATCAATAAACAATAATCCGTCGGTAAAAAAAATTACCTCAATTGTTCTCCAAACAATGCATTTGTTAATTACGGTAATTGTTCTTGTTAAAAGTTAAGAAACAAACCCTCATAATAAATTGTTAAACTAAAATCCTGGAATTTTTTTCCTTTCATGGAGCTGTTCCTGAAAAAAAAAAACATAAATAAAACAATGAAATATATTTTTTCAATTATCTCTACTGATACAAATGCATTGTTTATAATTTTCAATAAAAAAATTTCGTATAAACGATGCATGGTTGTTTTCAATATTTTTCAAAGAATTAAGGAAAAAGATAAAAATTCATTTGTTCATAACAATTTTTTTTAAATAAACAAATAAAAAGTAAAAATAGTTATTTATTATATAAGACGATAAAACTGAATTTTATCTTTGAGTCACTAGAAAAGTGCTCCTCTAAATTTTAAAGGCCGTTAAATTAAGTTGTGATAGCAATTACCAATCAGGGCTTGAAATTTAAAATTTTCTTTAATTTCTGTAATTTTTAGAGGGACTTTAAAATTTTAGCGACCTCTAAAATTCAAAAGTCCTACTTCCCGGAATTGTCCTGGCAATATTTATAATTTTAATTTAGAATCTGACATGTGAACAAAAAAAAAATTATCCGAGTAAATATTAATATTGAGGCATAAAAAAATGAGTATTATCTGGACATATCAATAAACAATAATCCGTCGGTAAAAAAAAAATACCTCAATTGTTCTACTAACAATACATTTGTTATTTACGGTAATTGTTATTGTTAAAAGTTAACAAACAAACCCTCATAATAGATTGTTAAACTAAAATCCTGGAATTTTTTTCCCTTCTTGGAGCTGTTCCTGAAAAATTAAAAAAAAAAAAACAACAAAATTAAAAACATAAATAAAACAATGAAATAATTTATTTCAATTATCTCTGCAAACAAATGCATTGTTTATGATTTTCAATAATTTTTTTCCTATAAACGATGTATGGTTGTTTTCAATATTTTTCAAAGAATTAAGAAAAAAGATAAAAATTTATTTATTTATAACAATTTTTTAAATAAACAAATAAAAAGTAAAAATAGTTATTTATTATATAAGACGATAAAACTGAATTTTATCTTTGAGAGTCACTAGAAAAGTGCTCCTCTAAATTTTAAAGGCCGTTAAATTAAGTCGTGATAGCAATTACCAATCAGGGCTTGAAATTTAAAATTTTCTTTAATTTCTGTAATTTTTAGAGGGACGTTAAAATTTTAGCGTCCTTTAAAATTCAAAAGTCCTACCTCCCGGAATTGTCCTGGCAATATTTATAATTTTAATTTAGAATCTGACACCTGAACAAAAAAAAAAATATCGGAGTAAATATTAATATTAAGGAATAAAAAAATTGAGTATTATCTGGACATAATAATAAACAATAATCCATCGGTAAAAAAAATAACTTAATTTATTGTTCTACTAACAATGCATTTGTTAATTACGGTAATTGTTCTTGTTAAAAGTTAAGAAACAAACCCTCATAATAAATTGTTAAACTAAAATCCTGGAATTTTTTTCCTTTCATGGAGCTGTTCCTGAAAAAAAAAACATAAATAAAACAATGAAATATATTTTTTCAATTATCTCTACTGATACAAATGCATTGTTTATAATTTTCAATAAAAAAATTTCGTATAAACGATGCATGGTTGTTTTCAATATTTTTCAAAGAATTAAGAAAAAAGATAAAAATTCATTTGTTCATAACAATTTTTTTTAAATAAACAAATAAAAAGTAAAAATAGTTATTTATTATATAAGACGATAACACTGAATTTTATCTTTGAGAGTCACTAGAAAAGTGCTCCTCTAAATTTTAAAGGCCGTTAAATTAAGTTGTGATAGCAATGACCAATCAGGGCTTGAAATTTAAAATTTTCTTTAATTTCTGTAATTTTTAGAGGGACTTTAAAATTTTAGCGACCTTCAAAATTCAAAAGTCCTACCTCCCGGAATTGTCCTGGCAATATTTGTAATTTTAACTTAGAATCTGAACACCTGACACCTGAACAAAAAAAATATATCCGAGTAAATATTAATATTAAGGAATAAAAAAATTGAGTAATATCTGGACATTTCAATAAACAATAATCCACAGGTAAAAAAAAATTACCTAAATTGTTCTAGTAACAATGCATTTGTTAATTACGGTAATTGTTCTTGTTAAAAGTTAACAAACAAACCCTCATAATAAATTGTTAAACTAAAATCCTGGAATTTTTTTACCTTCTTGGAGCTGTTCCTGAAAAATTAAAAAAAAAACAACAAAATAAAAAACAAATAAAACAATGAAATAATTTTTTCCAATTATCTCTACTGATACAAATGCATTGTTTATAATTTTCAATAAAAAAATTTCGTATAAACGATGCATGGTTGTTTTCAATATTTTTCAAAGAATTAAGAAAAAAGATAAAAATTCATTTGTTTATAACAATTTTTTTAAATAAACAAATAAAAAGTAAAAATAGTTATTTATTATATAAGAGGATAAAACTGAATTTTTACTTTGAGAGGCACTAGAAAAGTGCTCCTCTAAATTTTAAAGGCCGTTAAATTAAGTTGTGATAGCAATTACCAATCAGGGCTTGAAATTTAAAATTTTCTTTAATTTCTGTAATTTTTAGAGAGACTTTAAAATTTTAGCGACCTTCAAAATTCAAAAGTCCTACCTCCCGGAATTGTCCTGACAATATTTGTAATTTTAACTTAGAATCTGACACCTGAACAAAAAAAAAATATATCCGAGTAAATATTAATATTAAGGAATAAAAAAATTAAGTATTATCTGGACATATCAATAAACAATAATCCGTCGGTAAAAAAAAAATACCTCAATTGTTCTACTAACAATGCATTTGTTAATTACAGTAATTGTTCTTGTTAAAAGTTAAGAAACAAACCCTCATAATAAATTGTTAAACTAAAATCCTGGAATTTTTTTCCTTTCATGGAGCTGTTCCTGAAAAAAAAAACATAAATAAAACAATGAAATAATTTTTTTCAATTATCTCTACTGATACAAATGCATTGTTTATAATTTTCAATAAAAAATTTTCGTATAAACGATGCATGGTTGTTTTCAATATTTTTCAACGATAACACTGAATTTTATCTTTGAGAGTCACTAGAAAAGTGCTCCTCTAAATTTTAAAGGCCGTTAAATTAAGTTGTCATAGCAATGACCAATCAGGGCTTGAAATTTAAAATTTTCTTTAATTTCTGTAATTTTTAGAGGGACTTTAAAATTTTAGCGACCTTCAAAATTCAAAAGTCCTACCTCCCGGAATTGTCCTGGCAATATTTGTAATTTTAACTTAGAATCTGACACCTGAACAAAAAAAATATATATATATCCGAGTAAATATTAATATTAAGGAATAAAAAAATTGAGTATTATCTGGACATATCAATAAACAATAATCCGTCGGTAAAAAAAAATACCTCAATTGTTCTACTAACAATACATTTGTTATTTACGGTAATTATTATTGTTAAAAGTTAACAAAGAAACCCTCATAATAATTGTTAAACTAAAATCCTGGAATTTTTTTCCCTTCTTGGAGCTGTTCCTGAAAAATTAAAAAAAAAACAACAAAATAAAAAACAAATAAAACAATGAAATAATTTTTTCCGATTATCTCTACTGATACAAATGCATTGTTTATGATTTTTAATAATTTTTTTTTCGTATAAACGATGCATGGTTGTTTTCAATATTTTTCAAAGAATTAAGAAAAAAGATAAAAATTCATTTGTTTATAACAATTTTTTTTAAATAAACAAATAAAAAGTAAAAATAGTTATTTATTATATAAGAGGATAAAACTGAATTTTTACTTTGAGAGGCACTAGAAAAGTGCTCCTCTAAATTTTAAAGGCCGTTAAATTAAGTTGTGATAGCAATTACCAATCAGGGCTTGAAATTTAAAATTTTCTTTAATTTCTGTAATTTTTAGAGGGACTTTAAAATTTTAGCGACCTTCAAAATTCAAAAGTCCTACCTCCCGGAATTGTCCTGACAATATTTGTAATTTTAACTTAGAATCTGACACCTGAACAAAAAAAAAATATATCCGAGTAAATATTAATATTAAGGAATAAAAAAATTAAGTATTATCTGGACATATCAATAAACAATAATCCGTCGGTAAAAAAAAATACCTCAATTGTTCTACTAACAATGCATTTGTTAATTACAGTAATTGTTCTTGTTAAAAGTTAAGAAACAAACCCTCATAATAAATTGTTAAACTAAAATCCTGGAATTTTTTTCCTTTCATGGAGCTGTTCCTGAAAAAAAAAACATAAATAAAACAATGAAATAATTTTTTTCAATTATCTCTACTGATACAAATGCATTGTTTATAATTTTCAATAAAAAATTTTCGTATAAACGATGCATGGTTGTTTTCAATATTTTTCAACGATAACACTGAATTTTATCTTTGAGAGTCACTAGAAAAGTGCTCCTCTAAATTTTAAAGGCCGGTAAAAAAAAATACCTCAATTGTTCTACTAACAATGCATTTGTTAATTACAGTAATTGTTCTTGTTAAAAGTTAAGAAACAAACCCTCATAATAAATTGTTAAACTAAAATCCTGGAATTTTTTTCCTTTCATGGAGCTGTTCCTGAAAAAAAAAAACATAAATAAAACAATGAAATAATTTTTTTCAATTATCTCTACTGATACAAATGCATTGTTTATAATTTTCAATAAAAAATTTTCGTATAAACGATGCATGGTTGTTTTCAATATTTTTCAACGATAACACTGAATTTTATCTTTGAGAGTCACTAGAAAAGTGCTCCTCTAAATTTTAAAGGCCGTTAAATTAAGTTGTCATAGCAATGACCAATCAGGGCTTGAAATTTAAAATTTTCTTTAATTTCTGTAATTTTTAGAAGGACTTTAAAATTTTAGCGACCTTCAAAATTCAAAAGTCCTACCTCCCGGAATTGTCCTGGCAATATTTGTAATTTTAACTTAGAATCTGACACCTGAACAAAAAAAAAATATATATCCGAGTAAATATTAATATTAAGGAATAAAAAAATTAAGTATTATCTGGACATATCAATAAACAATAATCCGTCGGTAAAAAAAATACCTAAATTGTTCTACTAACAATGCATTTGTTAATTACAGTAATTGTTCTTGTTAAAAGTTAAGAAACAAACCCTCATAATAAATTGTTAAACTAAAATCCTGGAATTTTTTTCCTTTCATGGAGCTGTTCCTGAAAAAAAAACATAAATAAAACAATGAAATAATTTTTTTCAATTATCTCTACTGATACAAATGCATTGTTTATAATTTTCAATAAAAAATTTTCGTATAAACGATGCATGGTTGTTTTCAATATTTTTCAAAGAATTAAGAAAAAAGATAAAAATTCATTTGTTCATAACAATTTTTTTAGATAAACAAATAAAAAGTAAAAATAGTTATTTATTATATAAGACGATAACACTGAATTTTATCTTTGAGAGTCACTAGAAAAGTGCTCCTCTAAATTTTAAAGGTCGTTAAATTAAGTTGTCATAGCAATGACCGATCAGGGCTTGAAATTTAAAATTTTCTTTAATTTCTGTAATTTTTAGAAGGGCGTTAAAATTTTAGCGTCCTTTAAAATTCAAAAGTCCTACCTCCCGGAATTGTCTTGGCAATATTTATAATTTTAATTTAGAATCTGACACCTGAACAAAAAAAAATATATATATCCGAGTAAATATTAATACGTATTAAGGAATGATGACTTAATTTAACGGCTTTTAAGATTTAGAGGAGCAGTTACAGAATACGCCCCTTAGGGGCTTCAGGGCTTGAAATTTTAAATTTTAAAGGACGCTAAAATTTTAACGCTCCTCTAAAAATTACAGAATAAGCCCCTATATAATATAAAATTAATTTCTTCCATAATATAGAAGAGAAATATGTATAAAATAATAATGGTTAAAAATAAAACGATTTCTTAATTTTAATATTTAACAACCAAAAAAATTGTTAATTAACTTTTTTTTTTAATAATTATTTCCATTATGGATTGGATTTAAAAAAAAAATTTGAAAATCATTTTAACAATGCATTTGTTTATAACAATTTTTTAAACAATAGGAGTTAAAAATTATTTTTATATTTTCAGCAAAAACAATCAGTAGAGATAATTAAAAAAAAAACTTTTATTGTTTTATTTGTTTTTAATTTTGTTAATCCTTTGATTGTCAATAAAAAAGTAGTGAAAATTATTATTTTTCCAACGGGGATCTTTTTGAAAGCCTTCAAGGAACAGCTACAAGAGAGGAAAAAAATTCCAGGATTTAATAATGATAATGCCAAATTTTTTTTATTCCTTAGTATTAATATTTACTCGGTTAAAATATTTTTTTTAGGGGATGGTTACAAAAAAATTGATTTTACGGCCTCTTTTGGAGCCGTAAAGTTTTACTTTTTTATATGCTTCTATCAAACTCTACTTTTTTGGGACTGATCTGTCAAACTCCACTTTTTTCGGACTGATCTGTCAGAATTTGACAGATGTCTACAAAAAAGTAAAACTTCACGGCTCCAAAAAGGCGGCCATACAAGCACCTTTTTGGTAAAAAAAAATTATGACTAAATTTTTGAATTTTTTTGTGATCATCGCTTAAAAACCGTCGTGTGCACCTCGGTCAAAAGTTTTTTTTGGCCTTGTCTGCATTGTGTTCTTTTACGGCTTAGGTACACAAGTTACTATTATAAATATTGCTGGGACAATTCCGAGATTTTTGTTCTTTAAGGATCTTTTTTCAAATTTCGGATATCTCAGATAGTTTTTGAAATATTTGCAAAAAACGTAACCACCTTTTTTTGTTTACTTAATTGTTTATAAGTTTTTGTAATTTTTATTTATGGATATTGATTTTCGAATTAAAAATTCTTGGTGCAATTACGAATCGAATGACACCTGAATCAAAATTTTTGGTGCCTCGTAACTCGAATTTCGGAAAATCGGAATTGTGAGCCAGACTATTTTTTTTCTCTAAAAATCTAAATCTAGGCTAATATTCTTTCTTTCAGTGCTAATAAATCATCTACAACAAATTATCTTTCCTTTCATGTTCAATTTTTACTCTAGAGCTTTTAATTAGACGTTAACCAGAAGCTTGAATTTGAACTTGAATTATTTTTGCAGTTTGGCTCGCCAAGAAATGTTCTTATTCTGCTTATTCTTCTTAAATGCTTATTATGTACTTCTTCTTTTGAGGGACTGGGAGTTATTTCCGATGAGCAATGACTTCCAAGTTTTGGTCTATCGTTTTGGGGGTTTCCCGGGAGGTCTCTCTGCAATAGGTTGTAGAAAATTCTCTTGGAAATAATGAAAGAATATAAAGTATAACATTATATAGTCATAAGGGCCTTACCAATTTTTTCATAAAAACAGTTCATGGTTGTTTCCGGAACTGTCTAATTTATCGTCCTGCTACAACAATCCTCTTCTTATGGTAGGCACGGCAATGCAGCCGAACTCGCAGTAACGGCAAACTGCAATTTGTTTCAACCGACAATATCAATCGGAGTGATATTTATTCACACATTGAGAAAGGAATTATCAATGGCAGTAGCGCGAGAGATTTACTATTCACGTAAATGTTGCCTCTAAGTGGGACAAATTGAAATTAATATCGTATTGCTTGAACAGGTAAGGCCCCCTTTCACACGAAACACTTCTTCGTAATCGCTCGCCACACTTTTGTCACCAAAGAAGGCACTTTTCGGACGAAAATCTATTTGATATTCCGAAATCGCTGCCGGTCACTACGTGATTATGGTAATGTTTAATGGTAAAAGTGACCGAGATTTGAATACGTTACATCCACATTATGTGCAGTCGATAATCAATTTCGTCGACCCGCGTGGGCCTCTCGGGTTTTCGTCACGATTTCGTGACTGTGACGTTAGGTTTTGAAAATGTCTGCGGATCACACTGGAAACGGGTTTGGTGCGCGAAAAAAATTGATACCAGATGGCTAATCCGTCTTTCGCTGGGGACACAATTGCGGAGGTACTGCTTATGTGGTGTTACGTCAATTATTGGTGCTACTTTCTCTGGTCTACTATACGCTAATTGAATGGGCGGTAAAGTTCCATTGAGAAAAAATCTCAATTGCTTGTTAACAATCTTTTGAGGATGATATTCGTTTTCGTTGAATGTCGCATAAAATGTTGCTTATTTCCTGGTCCTAATTCGAGCGATGCGCAGTGACTAATCAAATCACACCGGCTGATATGTAACAGTGGTTTGCTCTAGAGGACAAAATTGTAAAGAAGTAAATTAATTATTTAGTAACTCAAATTAAACGGAAACCCCTAATTTGCACTCTCTACGCGTATCCATGGCAGGCACCGCTGTCGACCACGCCGCTCGAAACTTGGATACGTGACGTTTATTTTCTGTCAAGTTAAATTATTTTAAAACACTATAGTACGATTTGATATTAACTCTCTCATCGAACCCAAGTAGTGGCACCTGGGAGCGGGTGCGTTTACCTGTGCGCTGCCCTTTGTGGCAGCTATCTCTCTCTAACTCACGTGTACTCTAAATTTATATTGCTGCTAGGTGTGAAAAAACTAATTTTTGTCTTAAAATGATTTTTACCTGCGCACAGGTAAACACCCGCTCCCAGGTGCCAGACCTACCCCATCGCTACCTAAATTCGATAAGAATGGAAATATCAAAAAGCCAGCCGACCTAAAATAAACTTTTCTTTATATACTTAAATACATACCGGGTGTACAACTTTCATTTTTTAACGTTTTGTTAAAGTGTCTCATCATCATCATTACATTTACAAAGATGCTTAATTAATTAATTCGGTAATATAATCAATTATTTTATTTCTGCTTGCAAACCAGTTAAGCATAAGAGCTAAAATAATAATTAATAAATGTATTAATTAGTCTGTAATTGATATGAATTTACCGTTGGTCAACTAACACTCGTACTCTTTTCCAGATCATGAGGTGCAGAAACAAGCGCCGAGTTTTCTGCTGGATTTTCACCTGGGCCCATCTCCAGCTGGCGCTGAGCGAAGATGTTCCCCCAGCAGAGGCCAATTTCGCTGAGACAAACAATGGTATGAATTCGGTTCCGCCCATGTTTGACCAACGTAAACATAATCTAAGGCGTCATTAATACACAATACAGACATCACACTTTAAACCAACTTAGAACGCTGACACACTAACCCATGCCGATATTGTTTACGCTAGATATTCAACTGTTATTAGCATTTTCCTCGCGTTTTAGACAGTCACAAGGACCTGCGCGGACTCTTCTCTCCCCGGATGGACTACGACCAGTGGAAGCCTTTAGGAAGAGGAGATCCTTTGAAGAATGATCCGACGTACGATTACGTACCACCCGTGCTAGATAGGGTCCACTACTGGATCGACCCGGCTCTTAGAAAGCCCGATCCGCCTGTACCTGGGGAAGCCCAGAAGACTGAAATTTTGCTGCTTGGGGTGTCCTCAAAGAAGCCGAGTACTGGAACGTCGGTGGCGGACTCTAGGAAGGATAATTACGACTCGTTTTTGCAATTTGTTGATGGGCCCAAGTTTTCGGGGCAACGGAACACGAGGCCGCATTTCCCACAGTATTTCCCACAGCCGTTTTACCAAAAGAACAAGGGCTCTTTTCCTAAGAACGAGCAGCGGATGCCATATACGATGTTGATGCCACCGCCCATGGATACAAACCGACCGAATCTAGTTACTCCAAGTTCAGAGACAACCACAATGGCCTCTACATTGGCTGTCACCAACACAGAAACCACAACTGACGGGATCACCGTCCAATCGGCAAACTTAGTCTACCACTCAAGCAGTTTGGGCAACCCCAACGAATGGAAGACGACAGAGACATCAACAAACCTAACTCCAAACTATTCCACCAAGAAGTTGGCGCCATTCAACGAAGAAGTAGTTTTCCAGAAGCACCTCCAACCGCCGGAGTCTTACATTCAGATTCAGTTTGCACCTCCGAGAGTTAACTTGAGCTTGGTGCCGTCCAACAGTGATCACAATATCAACTACGTCACTCCTCCTCCACTAATGGAAGAGATAATGCATAAAGGCCAAGTTTCCGACGACAAACTAGACATTTCCAACACCTACGTCAAGATCGGAAAAACCGAAGCTCAAGTGCACTCAACAGGCCTGGACAACATCTCGGAGATGTTGGTACAACCCCCAAACATCATGGTTTTACCCCACTTAATGACCCAAACACCCCTCACAATGCAAACTTTACAAAGCATGCAGAGCATGCAGCCACCTCCCATCACCACAAGCCCGGTTTACAAAAAGACCACAAACCCCATTTTGCAAGCACTCGACAAAGAACGAACCTCGACAGAAGAAGGAACAACAGAAACAACCACCCTAGCAACCACCACACTAACCACGTCCCTTACCACCGACCCACTCTTCAAACACTACAAGCAGCCCACGGAACCCCTACGCGGACCTCTGTATCTAATAATCCAAGGCCATTCGAAAGTTAAAACCTACGGCCCCAGCAAACAGTTTCACGGGATCCGGGTGCAAGAAACCAACGAGATTTCCGACGACAAGGAAGAAGTGCACGTCAAGCATCTCCACAACTACATGAAGAGCGAGCCGGAAGTGAGTTCTAGAGAGGCCAGATCCGGAGACTTGCAGACTTTGAAACACGTGATTCAAACACGATTGGGTGCCATTGATTTCAGCCAGGTCGCTGAAAGGAGGAACGATGAGGGGGTGAAGGAGACCGAACTCCAGTTTGGTTACAAAGTCGGAGAGGACGTGACCAGTGAGAAATATCATAAAGGCATTGTCGAAGAGGCTAGAAAACTCCGAATGGAGGCTTAAATTTGTGATTTTAATGTTATATTTGTGTGCTATATTTTTATTTATTTTTATTTATAGACGTTTTTGAGTTGTATTTTCTTTATTAAAATATTTCATTACGTGTATCATTTTGTTTCTTTTCCTTGTGGAGGATTTGAGAGAAGGGACCCCAACGTTTAAGGAGATGAAAGAATTTCAGAAACAATAAAAAACTTGTAATTTTAAACATCCTTTTGCCAGAAGTGACCCTAACTTTTTATGTATTAAATTTTTACAAAGTGTCATAGCGATCAACAATAAAATGTAAGGCAGTGCGAGATTTTCGAAAGCTTTTACAAAATTTATTTTATGAGAATATGTATTGTAATTGACAAGTTCTACTGAAGGTTTGACAATTCAATAACAATTGACAGCCAATGAATTCCATTATACAATTTGCAATAAATTTTTAATTCAATAATTCAGGTGTACAATTGCCACTTTGAGATTTTCGCTTATTGTAGAAATTTACATCAAACCTGTACAATGAAATGAACCTTTGCTACATCCAGAGTGCGCATTTTTGAAACTGTGACAGAGACCAATTGGCACTACTTATATCTGGCAAATCGACTAATGCAAAGTTTCAAAGGCAAATTGTAAGTGACACAAGGTTATTAAAGTTCCACAACAACTGAAAGGTTGTACACGTTCAAAAAGACCCTGAAATCTCTAAATCACCGCAACCTCGGGAAAGAAGGCCAAGTGACTCCCAATAGCATTGTCAGAATAGGAGAGGTCCCAACTTCATCAATCAGAACGAAGAAATCAAAATAATGGCAACTTTGTCTGCATGCAGATCCGGTACATGAAACGTCGATACAAAAAAAAAAAATACACAGCTGATATATGAAATGTCGACACATAAAAAAACACACAGGATACCTGAAATGTAGATAGATAAAATTATAGACCCGATACATGAAATGCCAAAGTGCCCCAACAATTCTTCTATTAACCAATAACAACCTGTAGTAAATCGTGTTTCAGCTTCGAGCTTATCAGTAACTAACGACACATCATGCGAACTCTCAATTAATCTTTATCTTTAGCTTTGGTATCACATATTACAACAGTTGAAATTATTAATCAGTTTGTAAAAGAAATTCTAATAAATTAGCAAAGTCTCTAGTACAAACAAACAAGCCAGTTTTATAGAGGCAGGCCATAAAATATAAGCGATGGCAGTTACGTTTGCGAGATGACGCCACCAGAACATATGGTCGGAACAAACGGTAAAATTTGAATGACTTACCTGAAACAGAAAAACAATCGGTTACAAATTACATGGACGTGTGCTTACTATAGATTTGGCAGACATAAATATAGAGAGGTTACCTGTATTTCCGATGACTCAAACACGCGACACGTGGTTTTTAAATCAACCCGTCACAGTCTCGTAAAGTGAATTATTGATTAGATTAGATTTTTAAATTGAATACACGCAATTTTAAACACCGTGCGAATAAAATCAGAATTAACAAATTTTGCTGGTTGTTCGACGGACAAAACAGTAAAGGCTGACACCATCTCCCCTCCAGATATTCAACTACGTCCCAGGTCGGGTAGGCAATCCTAATTACGTAATTAAAACATTCAAATTTGGAATTTCGCAAAACATTACACGATTTTGAAATATTTAGAAAAACTACGCACAACACGAATAATAAATAAAATAAGTAAAAATTTTTTTTAAGTTAAACGGTTTTATTGTAAAAAACATAATAATGATGCAGATAATGTACTAAAAGCTAAAAAATAATTAAGCAGGTAGCAGGTACCAGTCATCACAGCACTCTCCTCATCAATCTAGAGTATTGATCAGACTAAAATAAAATCGTGGAGCGAGTCAAATTTCTATTATCCATAGTCAACCACTCATATCATTAGAGGTATGCTTTGAATGCATCTTCTGTTCTTAATTTTTTTTTACTTATTTTATTTTCAAGTTTTTAGTTTTTCTAAAGTGTACCGTGTTCTACTTTCATTTGATATCCATATTGAGGGATTGAAAACTAAAAAAAGTAATGCGCCATTTTGTAGTGGCGGCCATCTTGGATTTTGAATTTATTTATGGTGTTCTGTATTCTTCTAGTTAGGCACTTTCATTTGATAGCCATATTGAGGGGACTGAAAAAAATATATACAATCCGCGATTTTGTGGTGGCGTCCATCTTGGATTTTGAAATTTTTCATGGTGTACTATATTCTACAGGGTTTAACCCTGTATTTGATACTCTTATTAAATGGATTGAAAAATATGTATATATAAATATCCTCCATTTAGTGGTGGCGGCCATCTGGAATTTTGAAATTTTAAAATTTTTAGTAGTTAAGCCCTTTTATTTGATACCCATACTGAGGAGATATGCAATCCGCCATTTTGTAGCGACGGCCATCTTTGATTTACAATGACTGAATATACATAATTGTATTGTCATCAGAACTAAGTTACTAGATTTGAGTCACACAAGTCACAACACACCAACAAGGCTAGCTAAATAAAACCGTTTTAAAACGAAAGGTTGGAAAAAGTAGCTTAAGATTAATGTAAGAAAACATTTAGACAAACTTATAAAAACAATAAAATGTAGAAAAACCCATGCGGGACATTTTCATTGAATTGTTAAGCCATATAACTTCTTACACATATGTAAGGACCTACCAGTTTATCAAAAAATGCACCCACTTGTACAAAAACACATTATTCCAATGACGATCACCGTGGCACGATCCGAACGTCGTTCGATGCTTACATCAACAACAAAACAAGCTACATTCTCGCGAGGATAATCAAGTATCAGGATGGCCGTGTTATGCGGAAAGTGAAGACGAGGGCAGTGGAACGAGTGACGAGCATGTATCGGTCTTAACTAAAGGGTTCTTTTTGGTGGAAATTTGTATTTATGCTAGTGTTTTAAAAAGAGTTATGTTAAAATTATTAAGGCACTACAGGGTGTCCCAACTATAATTTGTACCCCCCAACAATTCCAATTTCGAAATACTCTGAAAAAAACGCTCGAACAGGTCAATTTTGTTATCAAGGGGGACCAAATTGTACCAAACTTTCATGTCTTTGATCCCACCCCTTTAGCCAGGGGAGCCACCCCCTTAAAAAATTTAAATAGCTTGGGGGGTCGTGTGATACATTATTTTAAAGCTTATTCAATTTTCTATCCATTTATCGATTCCTTACTACAAAAAAAAAAAACAAACATGAAATGTTTTTTTTCCAAATCTACATAAAATACTCAACTAAAATTTATACCCCCCAATCATTTCAATCTCAAAACACTTAGAAGAAAACCCTTAAACAGGTCAATTTTGTTATCAAGAGGGCTCAAATTGTACCAATCTTTCAAGTCTTAAATCTTGCCCCTTTAGCCAAGGGAGCCACCCCCTCAAAAAATTTAAATGGCATGGAGGGTCGTGTGATACATCATTTTAAAGCTTATTCAATTCTCTATCCAAACCTACTTTTATTGATTCGTTTCTACAAAAAAGAGCATAAGAATTTGTTATTTTCCAAATCTACAGAAAATACTCTTAATTTGGAAAATAACAAATTCATGCATTTTTTGTAGAAAAAAATTGATAAAAATAAAGCTTTAAAATGATGTATCACACGACCCCCCATGCCATTTAAAATTTTTAAGGGGGTGGCTCTCCCGGCTAAAGGGATGAGATCTAAGAGTTGAAAGTTTGGTACAATTTGGTCTCCCTTAATAACAAAATTGACCTGTTCGAGCGTTTTATGAGATTGTGTATTGTAATTAACAAGTTCTAGTGAAGGTTTGACAATTTAATAACATTTAATAACGATTGACAGCCAATGAATTCTATTTTATAATTTGTAATAATTTCAACGGGTTGACAATTTAGTTTTCCAGAGAATAACATTCAATAATTCACGTGTACAATTGCCACTTTGAGCTTCTCGATGATTATAGAAATTCACATCAAACCTGTATAATGAAGCGACTCTTTGGTCTAAATCCAGACTGTGCATATTTGAAACTGTGACAGACACCAATTAGCAATACTTACTTACTGGTGAGTCGACTAAAACAATATTTAAACAAATTCTAATAAATTAGCAAAATCTCTAGTACAAACAAACAAAGGTTTAAGAGACAACGCCACCAGAACACATGGTCGGAACAAACGGTACTTACTTACTTGAAGCAGAAAAACAATTGGTTACACATTGCTTGGACGTGTATTTACTATAGATTTGGCAGACATAAATATAGAGAGGTTGCCCGTATTTACGAATACTCAAACACGCGACACGTGGCTTTTAAATCAAGCCGTCACAGTCTCGTAAAGTGAATTATTGATTAGATTAGATTTTTAAATTGAATACACGCAATTTTAAACAATGTGCTAATAAAATCAGAATTAACAAATTTTGCTGGTCGTTCGACGGACAAAACAGTAAGGGCTGACCCCATCTCCCCTCCAGATATTCAACAACGTCCCAGGTCGGGTAGGCAATCATAATTACGTAATTAACGGCGAATTAAAACAGTCAAATTTGGAATTTCGCAAGACATTTCACGATTCTGAATTATTTAGAAAAACTACGCACAACACGAATAATAAATAAAATAAGTAAAAAACATTTTTAAGTTAAACGGTTTTATTGTAAAAAAAAACATAATAATGATGCAGATAATGTACTAAAAGCTAAAAAATAATTAAGAAGGTAGCAGGTACCAATCATCACACCACTCTCCTCATCAATCTAGAGTATTGATCAGACCTACTTCATTATTTTTTAGCTTTTAGTACATACATTATCTGCATAATTTTTCTGTTCTTATTTTTTTTTTACTTATTTTAATTGCAAGTCTTTAGTTTTTCTAAAGTGTACTGTGTTCTACTTTCATTTGATATCCATACTGAGGGATTGAAAACTAAAAAAAGTAATCCGCCATTTTGTACTGTATTGTATTACTGTATTATATTCTATATGGTGTACTGTATTCTTCTAGTTAAGCACTTTCATTTGATAGCCATATTGAGGGGATTGAAAAAATATATAATTCGCGATTTTGTGGTGGCGTTCATTTTTTTTTTTTTTTGGTATACTGTATTCTACTAGTTAAACCCTGTCATTTGATACCCATATTAAATGGATTTAAAAATATGTATATATAAATATCCTCCTTTTTGTGGTGGCGGCCATCTTGAATTTTGAAATTTTGAAATTTTTAGTAGTTAAGCCCTTTGATTTGATACCCATACTGAGGGGATTGAAAAAAAATGCAATCCGTCATTTTGTAGCGGCGGCCATCTTTGATTTACAATGACACGGAATATACATAATTGTATTGTCATCAGAACTAAGTTACTAGATTTGAACCACACCAGTCACAAGACACAAACAAGGCAAGCTAAATAAAACCGAGAAAAACTCATGCGGGACATTTTCATTGAATTGTTAAGCCATATAACTTCTCAGGCATATGTAAGGACCTACCAGTTTATCAAAAATGCACCCACTTGTGCAAAAACACATTATTCCAATGACGATCACCGTCGCACGATCCGAACGTCGTTCGATGCTTACATTAACAACAAAACAAGCTACAAACAAAACTACAACAACAACAAAACGACAAATAATAATACACAACTATTTTGCTCATGTTAAACAAGTTCGCGAGGATAATCCAGTATCAGGATGGCCGTGTTATGCGGAAAGTGAAGACGAGGGCAGTGGAACGAGTATTGAATAAGCTTTAAAATGATGTATCACACGACCCCCCATGGCTCCCCTGGCTAAAGGAGTGAGATCTAAGACTTGAAAGTTTGCTACAATTAGGCCCCCACAATTATAACAAAATTGACCTGTTCGAGCGTTTTCTTCTAAGTCTTTCGAAATTGGAATTGTTAGTTGGGACAAAGCTAAATATTTTGTTTGATCAACACTATAATTTTAAAATAACACTAATCTGAGAATTTTTTTGTTTGTTGAAAATCAACAATGTAAATGTATTGTTGTTCGTTGAGACTGATATTCGTGGCATTTAAAAAAAAAATCGATGATAAGCGTACCACGTATTATATTACCGTTAAAATTAATTAACCAGACGACAGACTGATACATCTGTGGTATGCATTTCAAAGAAAATCGTTCGATCTTATAGTTTTATTTGTTGTGACCATACTTTTGCTTTTACAAATTTTTGTATAAAAGACATTGCATTTTCAAGTAACAGAAAAAAAAATACAAGAGAAACCAAACTATGTATACATAAATCATAAAATGATATTAGTATAATAAGCATTCAAATAAATAATGTATGGGTGTGTTAAAGTATTTAGAATTATATCACAAAAAATGTTAAAAATTTAAATATATCTAAGTCGAACTCCACAAACTTTAATGAGCGTAAAATTACAGAAAAAAATTATAATTTTTTATATTCTTTAAGGACTGATGATGTCAGAAGTATTCTGCCGAAACATGTTCCATTTGTAATTTAACGCTCATTAAAGTTTGTGGAGTTCGACTTAGATATATTTAAATTTTTAATTTAAATTTACTCCACCTGGATTTAAGAACATTGTTCTGGTTTACAAAGAATTTTGTTTGCGCCAAAATTTCACTTAAAAAAAAAGAAGTACGTTGTCTCAATTACACAGCCGTAAGTATTTACGTGACAACGCCTCTACATCTTCTTCCTGGTTTTAAAGTAAGTAGAACCCTGGCCGTTTGACAGAGCAGTGTCTGGCTGTGATGTGTCTACATGAAATGCCATTAAGGCGAAACGCTCAGTCGCCTCAACTTTGGAACCGAATTACGGGTTTCATTGTTAACGTATTGGGCATCATTCGGCAAAACGTTGTTTGTTCAGAAAAAAAAATTATTGCCAAAATGAGAAGCCAAAGAATTTTTTTTAGCAAAAAAGTAAAGTAAACAAAAACGGGCCAGTCGCCTTAATACATTTTCTTAATATTTAATTAATTTGATCAAAAAATACCGAAAAAAAGGGGGTTGCCAGCGCTGTCTGCTGACTTTAGAATGAGAACCTTTTGCGTGATGCATAAATACCTATCCTAGAGTGCATTTAGAATTAAAGTACTTAAGGAGTAATAATAATTGTCGCTGACATGAGAACAAAATTTCGTGACGCTCACTTTTTGAAAAGATGACTTGTAAGACGTTGTATCAAACATCAATATACTCTTTCATACCAAGTAGCATAATATTATAACATTAAAATCTGTATCATAATTGGAGATAAAAATTAAACTTAAGGTATATCCGCAATTTAGGACAGAGAGAGTAATTCCTACATTAATGTATACAGTGACATTACGAGGAAGACTGTGGAAGTGTGCTCAATTTTAAAATTAATAACTTGGGATTAAAAGTTTTAAAAAATAACAAATTAGAACTTATGGCAAACCGTAAATTTTGATTTACGGTCGTTTTTAAACTTCAAAGATCAATTCTCGGCCACTGTAATTAGAATTACATTTCAAAATAAATTTACAAGAAGAAAAGCAAACATTTAGAGAGCTGCAAGAAGGCGAGCATGCGAGGAGCGATTACACCGTCTGCCAAGTCAACGCTTCCAAGAAATCCAAGGAAGTAGCTGGAATGCATGTCTCATTTAGTTGTTTATCTCGAAAAGGCACATTCTAGACGAAGAACGAAAAAACCGCTTGCAGAATTTGAAAAACGCACAGCCGGGTGCCGTATGCTCGTCACGTAGCGCCTTTTTGAGTCGGCAGTTAATTAACAACAAGCACAAACGAGAAGTGGGAGTTCCATCGAAGCGCGAAAATCAGAAGTTATGACTGAATTTGGAGATGCCTCCGATCGGCGCGGAAGTATTTTGTAGTTTTTAGCGACGACAACACTAATTAGACCAAAATACATAAATTATACGTCACGATCGGAATAATAAAGAGGAAAAGCGCATGTGCGTTTTATTTCTGTCTTTGCAGGAGGCAGTGGCGTCCTGGAGATTCGGGTGCTACCATACATGCACATAACAGAAAGATGTATTTTTAAATGGTAATTAAAATTGTTGAAGAAGGAGCCTTTACGTCTTTGTTTCAGCAGCCCCAAATAGGGATTTTTGTTCAATCTGTCGGCATACCATCGTAAGAATCTGGATTTTATTGTTTGTTTTATAATTCACCCAAATAAAGCCAAACTTCAACAGAAATCTTCTTTTAAAATACGATTGACATTTTTATAGTGCCACAGATGGAAGTTGTGCGTACTTAATTTATTAAAAAAATTAAAATACAGTCACCTTATGCAAAGGCTCGGTGTCGACTAACTCGTGAGTGATATATGAGAAGCAAATTTCCGTGAAAGAAACGTCTACGTTTGACAGCAAGTTCTCGGCCACCCGAGATTTGATTTATGATGCCTACGTAATTCTAACAAATGCAACAAAGCATCTGAACCTTGGTAACTACTATGACAAGCTGCTCATCTTGTTCCTTGCTGTGCTGTTACATTTATCATTTAATTTACTAAAGTATTCTTTAGTGTTAGTGGAGTTACTAAAAAAAAATACAGGGTCCCAGATAATAATAAAATTTTTACCTTTAGGTGTCTTCAAAATGCAATTTGCTATAAGACTTTTTTGTTTCTTTTAAGTTTAATAAATCTTGCATGTCAATAACCAGCATCGGTATTATTTCACAAATTAAACTACCTACAAAAGTCTTGTAATACCTACCTATTTGCAGCCATAACTTTAATGTCCTTTAAACACTAATCTTTAATAGGTAATTTGGTATCACGCCAAGCTCAGAATGGATATGTAATTACGGCTGTAGAAACATTAAAGCCTTGAAATCGAGTACAATGGAAAATTACTGAAGCAGTTAACAGGGTACACAATATGTGTCAACACATTTTGACATTCCCATATTACTGTAACTTGCACATATTCGTGTTACATCCATTTGTTTTCATACATTATAGAAAGGAAATTTCATTATGTACAGTGTGATCAATTACTCAGTTTCAGTACAGTCTCAAGATATTAGCTTTACAGGTTGTTAGATTTCAGCTTTACAACAGTTACTTACTTTTTCTAATATTTTGGTTTTTAGATTCCCAATTTTCATATTCTATTTTAGGTGGTCAGGTCTTCAAGTTTTCAATGTATTAGGTTTTAAGTTTTGAGTTATACTTCTTTTGGCGCGTTATGAAGAAATGATGAGAATGAATTTTTACGATGCGCGCGCACAGTGTAACACACAATGAAGAAAAATAAGACATTTCAGGAAGAGAAAAATACCGCTGTAAGGCCAAAAGGAGGAAAAGAAGGTGGGAACTTCTTACAGGATATGGTCAATGGCTGAGAAAATGTGCAGAGAAGCTGAAAGCATTCGTATATCTATTATCCCTAAGGCAGCGTTCGTCGCTCAACCGTTTTTTCGTAGTCGTACTTTGCAAATGTGATCTCCAGGAAAAGCCCTTTTATTTTAACGGTATAATATACAGTCTATTTTGAAATCGGGTAAATAGAAGTTTCGGAGATTACTTAGACACGCACACACTTGGGAGAAGAGAGCACGGAGGGAGTAAAAAAATTTAAATTCAATTTACCTTAAAAAACAGTAATTCAATTACGAACAAAGACAAAAAAGTCGAAAAGGATGTTTCCCACAAAACTGCATAGAATTCAAGAAGTTGCCTCTTTTCCTATTTTGTAAAATGAGAAATTTGACCAAGATAAATAAATTCGCTATAAATTATGCATTAGTAGGAGACACCTATTAATTAAACTAATGGGAATGAGGTCTCACCGGAATTTATTTCTTATTACACCTCCAACATTTGCGGATTTTAATATGGTAAATTTCGTGGATGATAGCTCAATATTTACATTTTTATTAGACATACTACGCATTACAAAACATACTACTAATTTGCAACATGTTCATTGTTGAGTCTAAACATTACTGTAACTGTATTTTGAATTTGTTTTCCCAGTCTTTTTTGGACACAAAAAAAAAATTGTTGGAAACACTATAGGCAAAACGGCCATTTCCGCAGCAATAAAATGGAGGAGATGCTTATTAATGATGTATTTTTCAGTGTAAACATGACTTTATGTACTTTCTATGTAAATTCTAGTCAATTTAACACTCGAAAACACACATTTAATAAGAAACAACCATTTCTTGTCCAGATTAGATAACCGGAAGAGTCATCAAATTTCTTTCCACATAATTATCCTTTGTTATCACACGGACAAGAAAAAAGGCCTAGGAGTAAAAGCTAAAAGCCGCGGTATCTTTCTTCTTTCGTAATTAACTTACTACAAGACTTTTAGGTGCAATGTTTCAAAATATGTTCCATGTCCAAACCTACGCTGCTCCACATCTAGGTACTTTCACGTGTGTGATGTAACTCGAACCTGCAGTGTTCCAGAAGGCACGAGACCCAAATTATTTGTTGTTTATTTTACCGAGAAACAAATTTCTTCCGATGTTGAAGTGAGATAAAATCTTGAATGTTGGCAACCTCGTGCAGAATAGGAGAACTAAAATGTCTGGGTCGGATGTGGTTTGTGGGATCACAGTGTCCTTTTGCTTTTGGGGACAAACGACAACCCATGTTATTCGGAACGTTCAAACTGAATATTGATGGCCTGGGTGACCATAATCTTTACAAATACCCGTAATAAAGGGGTCCACTCGTGGTCCACTCACAGGTCTCCTGAAATTTTGAGTTTTTTTTTTTTAATTCTTTATTACCGGTTCAACAATTACAAATTGTTATTCACAGTATTTGTAATAAATTAAAAATAACAACATGAACGTGGCTGAGGAACACTTAACTACCTTTGGTTTGGCTAGCGAAGTTAGCTAGTTAGTTAGACTTTGGGCTTCGTAAAATTCACGTGTATATCCGAGTTATTTCTCATTGATACGACTAAAGCCATCTACTGGCAAAATTTTCATTTGGCGGGTAAAGTCACCATATATCGTAAAATACACACGTTTAGTTTTTGAAGTTCACTGTAGGGGGCGCACGACAGATTTGTATAAAACTGTATATCCACTGCAGATACTTTGTCGATGATGCCCGACCTTAAGATGTTTAATGCATAATAGGAATCCCGTTCATGTGACAACAGCGCATTCACTCGATTATTCATTTAATGTAATATTGGAGATATTTAACGCTACGAGCGAAAAGATGATTTAGCGGTAACAATTCAGAAAGCTCTTATCTGAGAATTTTTAAATTATATTTTAATGTCAAACCACCCTTAAACCGTTTTTTCAACTCTTAAATACTCCGTTTTTTGATTACAACCAAATTTTTAAAACGTTTTTTATAGAACAATTTAAAAATTATAAACAGTGTCAGATATTTAAAAACGCCCTTAAAACGGTTTTTGAACCCATCATTCCAGTCACAAAAGGTTTTAGGTCTCCTGCTTAACAAATTTTCTTCTAGTTTTGGGATTTTGATACTTTATGTTTTTTGAGGTGGAATACGAATTGGGTCTAACAGGTCTAACCTACCATATTTTTTTGTCGGGTGAAGCGTTTAGGCGCAACAGTGCGTTGAAATGGGATATTATTGCCAGATTTTTATTTTTCCGGAGGCGGATTATGTTAATTTTGTGTTTTTTTGATTTAAAATGTTGGTACCCTTTTACCCTTTTAAATTAGGTTTAATATTTGGTTGTAATAAAAGCAAGGGTGTATTTATGGTTGAAAATAATTGTTTTAAGGGTGTGTTTTACACACACTGCTTTAAATTGTGTTGTGTTTTTAATTTGATTGTAAAGCAAAGGTGTATTTATGGGTTAAAAACTTAAAAAGAAGGTGGGTTTTAAATATTTGACACTGTTTATAATTTTTAAATTGTTTTAAACAAGGCCAAATTTTAAAAGCATCCTTAAAACTATTTTTTAACCCTTCAATACACCATTGCTTTAATTACAACTAAATTTTGGAGACATTTTTTATGACAACTTAAAACTTAATAATAAATAATAATAAAAAAGCTCACATCCCGGGAGCAGAACGAACAAAACAAAAAATAGGTCTTTCCTATCATCAGTTATGATTGAGAATGCATACAAATATCATGATTTTGCAGTATTTCCTAATTTTCCGACTTTTATTTATAATTGGCTCAAACTTTGTTTTCCCGAAAACTTTTCCAGGACCATAACGAACGAAACAAAAAAAGAATTAGGCATATCCATCGTTCGAATCGTGAGTTATGGTTGTGAATTTATATAAAAATCCCATAGAAAAAATCACCTTCAGTTTTTCCCGAATTTTCCAATTTTTCGGGCAACATTTACAATTTTTATTTCCGTAGGAACCTTATCTGGACTATGACGAATATGAGGAAAAAATTATTAGCGAAATAGGTTCATCCGTTCTCAAGTGATGCGCCTACAAATACACCATTTCAACATTTACGCACGTGCAGTGTATTTCAGTTTTTCCCGAATTTTCGAATTTTCCGGGTAAATTTTCCAAAAAAAATTACAGCGAAAGACAGTAACCTCACTATTTCCAGCCAGTTGTTGACACGTCACTAGCACGTGCGTTTGTTTTGAAAAGTCCCCACTCTCAGTGACGTCACGACTTTTCCAGTCTATTATATAAAAATGAAACGCTATTCGTTGGTAAACGCATCACTTGAGAACAGGTGGACCAATTTGGCAATTTAATAGCCAAATCGGTCCAGCCGTTCTCAAGTGTTGCCAAGTGTGTTACCAACGTAGGTACAGCATTTCATTTTTAGGGTTCCGTACCCCAAGAGTGCTATTACTAAGGCTCAGCTGTCCGGCTGTCCGTCCTTCCGTCTGTCACAGGTCTGTATCTTTTGAACCGTAATAGTTAGACACTTGAAATTTTCACAGAATGCGGACAACTATGGCCGCAATAACAACAGATAACAAAAATAATAAAAAAAATGTAGTCTTAAATAAATATTGTACGGTGGTACGAAACCCTTCGTGTGCGAGTCCGACTTGCACTAACACGACTTTTATTATATAGATATGTAAACTACCAAGTCCCTACAAATTTAATGTGGTATAAATAACCATTCTGGGACTGTAATAAACACTGTTGTCAAATGTGCAAATACGTGTCTTTAAAATAAATAAATAATAGAAATTTCAGCCAAACGCTTCAGTTCCGATTTTTTTTCTGTTTCGACAGTTGAGGATTTTTAGTTAAAATATCAATAGTATTTTACTAAAAAAATAGCTTAAGTCACAGTAAATTTTCTATAAAACGCTTGTTTGTACTGTTTTCTTTGTACGGACTAAAGCTTGACTTGATTTCCACGCAAATAAGCGCAGGAGAGTTGTTAAGAACATACTCTATTAATTTTAGAATTTAGGGTATTGTTGGATACATCAAACCACCTTGACTTTTAATTGAGCAATAACATGTAAAAAATGTCTTTGTAAGTATTTTAGCACAATTTGGCTGTAAATAGGCGTTATAAAACGCCGATATATAAAAATTTTACCGAACCGCTTCAGTTCCGAAATTTTAGCAATAATTTTGTTTTTAAGAGCTTGTTGTCTAAACTTGACTTAGAAAGTAGTTTAAAGTAGTATTTAGCATAAATCTCAAAATTAAACAAAATATTTTTTACAGGCCTCACCCGTGCGACAAGGTAACTTGTTTGCACCAAAATTATTCCCTCTTGAAGCCTTTATTGAAGCTTCATTTTACCCTAAATTATCGTAATTATTTTTAATAAATAACAGTTCTTGGACGGTAGTAATAGTATATTTCATACGAGTGCGCTGTCATTACACTTTTCAGTGGCGAGGGCGAATTTTTGCAGCCCGAGGCGAATGCCGAGGGCCGCAATGAGGCCGAGCCCCTGAAAAGTGACAGGGCACGAGTATTGAATAGTGTTTCTTTTTGTATTCGTTCCCGCAAAATGAGAAAAAGTACAAATTTACATCAGATTTTGAGGTTAGGTTGACTGCTGCCAAATTAAATACATACGATGCAAAATTTATGTATGTTGCTATATATTTCATTACGCATTATGTGTTTCACAAAACGAATACAGTAGTATATTTTATTACAAGGCCAGAAAATGTCATTTTGCAAGTGCGAGCACAGTTTGTGGAGGCGAGGCGTAGCCGAGACTTCACAAGTGCAAGCACTTGCAAAACAGTTTCGGGTCTTGTGATAAACGAAACTTTTTCGGCCGACAAAAGATTTTCATTGTTCACTTTTGTAGGGGGGCCTCATGCCTCATGGGGGCTCACGTGTCGCAAAGAGCCCCATTGGGCCCCCATATCGCAAGGCCCCCCACAAGTCTAAGGGGGCCTCATAACGCATGGAGGCCCTCGTGTCTCAAAGAGCCCCTTTGGGCCCCCCTGTTTCAAGAGCTCCACATGTCAAAAGGACCCCCCCCATGTCTTAAAGGGCCCCCTTGGGCCCCTATGTTGAAGGGGGTTTTGTTATTGTCGTTGTCCTATACCAAGGGCCCCCCCCTGTAATTTTTCCGATGTTTTAATGGTAGTTATTCTGCTATTCGGGGCGGTGACAAATCCAACGAACATAAAAGCTTGCATTGAAAAATCCCTAGTTTCCATGTTCTAGCCTAGGCAGGCAAATATCGTTTTCCAGCCGATTTGGACGACTGGAAAATAACTAAATTGAGACGAAGGCCGAAAAAAACACAATATTTGCTCCGAAAAATTCGTGAGATGGTATGAGGGGAGGCAGAAATAGAATTCCCTCAAGAACAGCAGAAACAAAAGGGGATGTTGTAAATAATGTAAGAGGCACAAAACTTTGGACTTTAGTAAGTTGTTAGTTTTATAAACAGTACTTTTATAGTTTATAAATGACAAAGGCCTATTTAAAATTGTTTACCCAGTTAAATATTATAGCAATAAATAATTTGTACTTGATAGGCCTCACCAGTTGGCTTCTGTTATTCTGCACCTACCTGTGGGACGACGGGTAAATAAAACAAATTGGATCTACCTTCATGAATAATTTTGCTGTCATTATCATTCATTATCAATATATTGCCAAGAAAATACAGGTGCCCGATTCCAAACAAATAATTTAAGAAAAACTTAAAAAAAAAAATACAATTTTGTTGAATAATAAGTCAGCATACAATATTAATTTAGTCTACATTTGTGGTGGAAATGCTGGCAACACCGCTTGGCTTCGTATAATACGTGATATACATTTTTTTATACAAACGGGATTGTTATAGTAAGCAGAGCATGTGTGGTTTCGTAAAATCTGAGAAACATAGAATTATTTGTATGTCAACAAAAAGTTACCCCTCTCAGGTTGCGCTGATTAATGTGGTGATATAAAACCTATATATCCAGCAAATATATCTGTAACTATAAAGGAAAGGGCGGGCTTCTGAGTGCCTGTGGTGTTTGTCGGGCTTGGTATGGATAGCTGGGTATATATATATATATATATATATACGTTTTCCTATCAAGTCGAGATCCGAACAAAACTTGGACAACCCGAGATCCACCAGAAGGGAAAGGATTTTTCAAGTACATATTGTATAAAAACATTATAAGCGATATCTAGAGTTCAAATAACTAGAGAGGGGAAACTTTTTCACACTTTGAATTTTGTGATAAAGGTCGAACAAAACCAGATCCGTCATAAATGCAATACAACCCGAGATCCGACAATGTATAATTAAAGGCGTATAAGATAAGGTGAGGTCCGGCGACGTTGCCATTGTTTTGTTTAGTAAAACAACACGTGGAACGTATTTTTGTTCTTTATGCAAGTTGAATTTCGATGAAAAAATCACAGCACTTTCTTTCTGAGGTCCTATGTACCTTTCAATCTTTTAAAAATACATTTCCATGTCAATAGTATATTTCAAACGAGTGCGCTGTCATGACACTTTTCAGGGGCGAGGGTGAATTTTTGCAGCCCGAGCCCCTGAAAAGTGACAGGACACGAGTATTGAACAGCGTTTTTTGTATTTGTTCCCGCAAAATGAGAAAAAGTTACAAATTTACATCAGATTTTGAGGTTAGGTTGATAGCTGCCAAATTAAATACATAGGATGTAATATTTATGTATGTTGTTATGTATTTCATTAAGCATTATGTGTTTCACAAAACGAATACAAAATAGTATATTTCATACGAGTGCGCTGTCATTACACTTTTTAGGGTCGAGGGCGAATTTTTGAAGCCCGAGGCGAATGCCGAGGGCCGCAATGATCCCGAGCCCCTGAAAAGTGAGAGGGCACGAGTTTTGAACAGTGTTTTTTGTATTCGTTCCTGCGAAATGAGAAAAAGTACAAATTTACATCAGATTTTGAGGTTAGGTTGACAACTGCCAAATTAAATACATATGATGCAATATTTATGTATGTTGCTATGTATTTCATTACGCATTATGTGTTTCACAAAACGAATACAAAAATAATATTTTAATCTTGCAAATAATTTGATGTTAAATAGTTTGCCCTGACATTCCTCAATATTTTGTCCTGTAACTTTGTTACCGGAATTATTTACGGGTTGCCACATGTGATATAAATAATAATCATTCTAAGACTGTAATAGACGCAATATTTCGTACGAAAAATTACTGAAATGGCATGAGGAAATGCAGAAATAACATCCTCAAGAACAGCAGGAACAAAAGGGGATATTGTAAATAATGTAAGAGGCACAAGATATTTCGTATTTCTGCAGATTCTCAGAGCCCTGATAACCTCTTAAAATCGGAAAAGTTTTTAACTTGGAAAATATTGTCAAAGAAACACGTAGGCACATGGGGCGCATTTGTAATAAATAAATTGGCTACGAATTTGCAATTGACATTGTAAGCTATTGCAAATGTCCCAGTTCCACTATAAATAATATTTGAATAAATACACGTCTTTAAAATAAATAAATAAATAATAATCCAAATTTCAGCCAAACGCTTCAGTTCCGAATTTTTATTTCTTTTAATCTTTTGATGATTAAGGACTTTTTGGTTAAACTTTCAACGATATTTTACACACAAACTATTTTAAGTTACAGTAAATTGTCTATAAAGCGCTTGTTTGTATAATTTTTTTGTACGAACAAAAGTTTAACTTGATTTCAGCAGAAATAAGCGGAGGAGAATTATTATACGCATGTTCTATTAATTTGAGAATTTGAGGTATGGTTAGACATTGAAAACGACCTTGAATTTTAATTGAGCAATAACATGTTAAAATGTCTTAAAAGTATTTTAACACGATTTTTTTTTAAATTCCAAAGGGGGAAACGGGGTGGGGGGTGGAGAATCTCTGGATCCACTGAACCGATTGCAATGAAACTTTGCACACTTACTTATTATACCACTTAGGTGCTCAATAAGAAAGGTTTTTCAAAATTACATTCCAATGGGGGGTAACTTCGTGGTGACGGTGGTGGTGGGGGTTAATGTCTGCATCCACTGAACCGATTGCAATGAAATTTTTGCATACTTACGTATTTTATCACGTGGGCGCTCACTAAGACACGGTTTTTCAAAATTCTATTCCAAAGGGGGTAACGGGGCTCTCCGCCCCGTCAATCTCTGGATCCACTGAACCGATTGCAATGAAATTTTGCACACTTACTTATTTCACCACATAAGCGCTCACTAAGAAACGGTTTTTCAAAATTCATTCCAGAGGGGGGTAACGGCGTGAGGGGGGTTAAGCTTTGGATCCCCTCAAACGATTGCAATGAAATTTTGCACACTTACTTATTTTACCACGTAGGCGCTCACTAAGAAGTGGTCTTTCAAAATTCCACTCCTAAGCGGGATTACGAGGTGAGGGGGTTAATTTCTAGATCTACTGAACCCATTGCAATGAAATTTTACACACTTACTCAGTTTACCACGTAGGCGTTCACTAAGAAGTAGTTTTCAAAATTCCATTCCTAAGGGGGATTAACGGGGTGAGGGGGTTAATCTCCAAATCTACTGAACCGATTGCAATGAACACTTACTTATTTTACCATGTAGGCGCTCACTAAGAAATGGTTTTTCAATATTATTAAAGTACTAAATAAAAATAAAAAATTACCGTGCGAAGCCGGGACTGGTCATCTAGTAGGCATTATAAAACAACGATATATTTAAACCTAAAAACCTGTAAACCTCAGTTTTAAATTTTTAACAATTTTGTTTTTGAGATCTTGTGTAAATTTGAACAGTACCTGACTTAAAAAGTAACTTAATAAAGGACCTGACCTGACCTTACCTTACCTTACCTTATCTGACCTGACCTGACCTGACCTGACCTGACCTGACCTGACCTGACCTGACCTGACCTGACCTGACCTGACCTGACCTGACCTGACCCGACCTGACCTGACTTAAAAAGTAACTTAATAAAGAAGCCTTTACCATAAATTGGATACAAAATTTGAACATCTCGAAATTACACCATTTTTATTTATTTAGGTCCTCTAATGAGCTATTTGACATTTCCAAACCAAATATTTTCTAATTTTTACCGACTACAAAAATGGAGGGGTTCTATGTTCGGCTTTATGTATGTTTTTTTCCTTTTATGTATGTTCACCGATCTCTTAGTCAATTGTAGATCTATTTTGAATATTTAAAAGGGTCGAGATGATCCCATTGTCACCAAGTCAGGAGCTGATGAGAAGATCTCATGAAAATCTAGGGAAATCCTCAAATTTTTCCTTCGTTTTATGTATGTACCGTTTTTTTACCGACTTCAAAAAAGGAGGAGGATCTATGTTCGGTTGTATGTATGTTTTTTTTTTCCCTTTTATGTATATTCACCGATATCTCCTTTAATTGTGGACCGATTTTGAAAATTCTTCTTTTATTTGAAAGTGTATGCTCCGGAGGTAGTCCCACTGTCAGCAAGTCCGGATCTGATGAGGGGATCCCATGGAAATCGAGGGAAATTCTCAAATTTTTCCTTTTATGTATGTTCACCGATTTCTTCGTCATTTGTGGATCGATTTTGAAAATTCTTCTTTTATTGGAAAGGGTATACTTCGGAGGTAGTCCCATTGTCAGCAAGTCCGGACCTGAGGAGGGGATCGCATGGGAATCGGGCGAAATCCTAACATTTTATAATTATTATGAACTCTCTCAAATGCAGTCGTTTAATAATTATGCAGGTCTTTGCGTCTGGGAGTCATCATTGCCTTAGATTTTTCAGGTTGTAATATTAATTCATCATTGTTTCAGTATTTTTGGTTCTAATTTTTTATCGTTTGCGTCTTTTATCTTCATGTTCAACCAGCCGTGGTTTCCTCATTCGAGCAGCGTCCTTACTAGGTCCACCCATCACTTAAAATTCTAAAATAATTAGCTTTTTTAAAAAAAAGAAACCGACTTCAAAAAGCGAGAAATAAGTCAGTACATGTATTATTACTTGTGCTACCTACTGATCTGGTTGAAGTCGATGCCAAGCCAAAAAAAATAGGTAATAGATAGATAGGCTGTCCGCTCCCGTCACATCGCAACTCCCACCGCGCGCGCGCCGGAATGCGTGAGCGTGGGTGGGGGGCTCGCGCTGAGCAAAACATCCCAAACGGGCAGACATGTGCGGGGCAGACGTCGTTGATGGCCTGATATTGAATTTTTAATGCGCTATAACGTTGTTGATATATTTGTATAATGACAATAGGTTATAAATTTGTTAACCTCTTTGGCTTGGCACCGATTTCAAACAGATCAGTAGGTAGCACATGTAATAATACATGTACTGACTTATTTCTAGCTTTTTAAAGTCGGTTTCTTTTTTATAAAAAAGCTAATTATTTTGTTCTTTTTGAAATTGAAACTTTTTTTAGCGCTGTAGTGAGTCCGAAAAACTGAAACGGAAATAAAAGTGAAACACTTTAGTAGTGATAGTGGGGACGCGTGTGAATGAAACGGCTAGGGTAGTAGGTTTATGCCTCAAGGGTCCCGCTGTCTTGGGTCCCCTCAAGTTTTACTAGAATCCAAAGTGAAATCTTATCCCCACGACGTTTTCACATCAAAATCTACGGCGCGGACCCGCACTGCGCCTTTACGTATTTTTTTGAACTATTGATTTTGGCCTCGTTTTATATATTTTCGAACCCCAGAAATTGATTTGCGTTGTCTATTTTTCTTTATCTTTCTTCGTTTACGAAATACCACCTTGAATGAAATTTTCGCGAAAAAGTAAGTAACAATTTTCTCTTTAGAACTTTAGAACAAAATATTGAAACTCGTCGGTCTCACACGACCATTTGGCAAGTTGAAATTTCGAAATTTTGAAAGCCGAAAAAATATTTTGACGTGAACTGTATTTGTAACTGTGCCTGTGTTTGTGCTATATCCACTGTAGATCTGAACCATAAATAAATCAAATCAAATCAAGACGTCTATTCGCTCGCCAAATACAGTGATAACCCGTCAAACTTTCTTGCGTTACAAATATCGTCAGATTTTAATCACTAATAACTACGAGACTATTTAATAATTCGTTAACAACGGTTTAGCCCACAACGGGTAGGGCATGTCGTGCTGAATTTGTCATCTGTAGATAAATTAGTGTAGCGTGAAAATGTGTTTAGCTAGGAGGTTAATTCAGGTGTCATTGTAAAGAGCTTGCGAAGCTTTACTAGGACAAAAAAGTGAGAATTTGTCCCCGGCGATGTTTTCACGACAAAATCTACGGCGCGGACCCCAACTGCGCCTTTACGTATTTTTTATTGTTTCAGATTGTTTCGGAAGCTATTTCCATTTATGTGTCAATAATAATAAAATTCTTACAATAATTACCTAACAATTTTGTCTTTAAATTGGGTAGTTGCTAAACAGTCAATTTTTTGTGCATACGGTTGTATTTTTTCTAAACTGGTAATAATTATAGTCATAATTTTATTCTGCAAAATATATTAGTGTTATTCGAAGAGTGAATATTACAGTTCAGCGCGTTGTATTGTGATTTAATTCTACTTAATCTTTGTTCGGCTACCAGTCGACGTTGCCATGTCTACTGGATCTCATTTTGTGCATAATATATAAACTCCGTGTATACTACTGCAGCGCCCTCTGCAGCAGACGTTTACTAACTAAATTTGTATAAAAATTCATAAAAATGGTCAAAATGAGATCCGGGCTAAAATTGGCAGAAACATTGTTTACACTGTTTTAAACGTTTTGGGCACGATATACACGTAGAAACAAGTTGAGGTCCGTTTCGGATCTCGCCTTGCTAAAACGGAGCCCGGCTTGTATACAAAATCTCACAAAATGATCTCGACTTGTACAAAAACATATATATATATATATATATATATATATATATATATATATATATGTTTTTGTACAAGTCGAGATCATTTTGTGAGATTTTGTATACAAGCCGGGCTCCGTTTTAGCAAGGCGAGATCCGAAACGGACCTCGACTTGTTTCTACGTGTATATCGTGCCCAAAACGTTTAAAACAGTGTAAACAATGTTTCTGCCAATTTTAGCCCGGATCTCATCTTGACCATTTTTATGAATTTTTATACAAATTTAGTTAGTAAACGTCTGCTGCAGAGGGCGCAGCAGTAGTATACACGGAGTTTATATATTATGCACAAAATGAGATCCAGTAGACATGGCAACGTCGACTGGTAGCCGAACAAAGATTAAGTAGAATTAAATCACAATACAAAGCGCTGAACTGGAATATTCACTCATCGAATAACACTAATATATATTTTGCAGAATAAAATTATGACATAATTATTATTACCAGTTTAGAAAAAATACAACCGTATGCACAAAAAATTGACTGTTTAGCAACTACCCAATTTAAAGACGAAATTGTTAGGTAATTATTGTAAGAATTTTTATTATTATTGACACATAAATGGAAGCTATTTATCTGAAACAATAAAAAATACGTAAAGCCGCAGTTGGGGTCCGCGCCGTACATTTTGTCGTGAAAACGTCGCCGGGGACAAATTCCTGGATCCTAGTAAAGCTTTGCAAGCTCTTTACAATGACACCTGAATTAACCTCCTAGCTAAACACATTTTCACGCTACACTAATTTATCTACAGATGACGTAAAAAAAAAATCTGCACGACATATATACGTACAGACATGCCCTACCCGTTGTGGGCTAAACCGTTGTTAACGAATTATTAAATAGTGTCGTAGTTATTAGCGATTAAAATCTGACGATGTTTGTAACGCAAGAAAGTTTGACGGGTTATCACTGTATTTGGCAAGCGAATAGACGTCTTGATTTGATTTATTTGTGGTTCAGATCTACAGTGGATATTGCACAAACACAGGCACAGTTACAAATAAAGTTCACGTCAAAATATTTTTTTGGCTTTCAAAATTTCGAAATTTCAACTTGCCAAATGGTCGTGTGAGACCGACGAATTTCAATATTTTGTTCTAAAGTTCTAAAGAGAAAATTGTTACTTACTTTTTCGCGAAAATTTCATTGTTTTCAAGGTGGTATTTCGTAAACGAAGAAAGATAAAGAAAAATAGACAACGTAAATCAATTTCTGGGGTTCGAAAATATATAAAACGAGGCCAAAAAAATACGTAAAGACGCAGTGCGGGTCCGCGCCATAGATTTTGATGTGAAAACGTCGTGGGTTCTAGTAAAACTTGAGGAGACCCAGGACAGCGGAACCCTTGAGACAGAAACCTACTAGTCATTTCATTCACACGCGTCCCCACTATCACTACTAAAGTGTTTCACTTTGATTTCCGTTTCAGTTCTTCGGACTCGCTACAGCGCTAAAAAAAGTTTCAATTTCAAAAAGAACAAAAAAAAAACGGTAAACAATTAACGAAAAAATCGCTGAACATACATAAAACGAAGAATAAATTTGAGGATTTCCCTAGATTTCCATGAGATCTCCTCATCAGCTCCTGACTTGGTGATAATGGGATCATCTCGACCCTTTCAAATATTCAAAATAGATCTACAATTGACTAAGAGATCGGTGAACACACATAAAAGGAAAAAAAAACATACATAAAGCCGAACATAGAACCTCCTCCTTTTTTGAAGTCGGTAAAAATTAGAAAATATTTGGTTTGGAAATGTCAAACAGGCTCATTAGAGGACCTAAATAAATAAAATATGGTGTAATTTCGAGACGTTCAAATTTTGTATCCAATTTATGGTAAAGGCTTCTTTATCAAGTTCCTTTTTATGTCAGGTCAGGTCGGGTCAGGTCAGGTCAGGTCGGGTCAGGACAGGTCAGGTCAGGTCAGGTCAGGTGAGGTCAGGTCAGTTCAGGTCAGGTCAGGTCAGGTAAGGTTTATTAAGTTACTTTTTAAGTCAGGTACTGTTCAAATTTACACAAGATCTCAAAAACAAAATTGTTAAAAATTTAAAACAGGTTTATAGGTTTTTAGGTTTAAATATATCGTTGTTTTATAACGCCTACTAGATGACCAGTCGCGGCTTCGCACGGTATTTTTTTTATTATTTAGTATTTTAATAATATTGAAAAACCATTTCTTAGTGAGCGCCTACATGGTAAAATAAGTAAGTGTTCATTGCAATCGGTTCAATAGATTTAGAGATTAACCCCTCACCCCGTTAATCCCCCTTAGGAATGGAATTTTTAAAAGCTACTTCTTAGTGAACGCCTACGTGGTAAACTGAGTAAGTATGTAAAATTTCATTGCAATCGGTTCAATAGATCTAGAGATTAACCCCCTCACCTCGTAATCCCCCTTAGGAGTGGAATTTTGAAAAACCACTTCTTAATGAGCGCCTACGTGGTAAAATAAGTAAGTGTGAAAAATTTCATTGCAATCGTTTGAGGGGATCTAAAGCTTAACCCCCCTCACGCCGTTACCCCCCTCTGGAATGAATTTTGAAAAACCGTTTCTTAGTGAGCGCTTATGTGGTGAAATAAATAAGTGTGCAAAATTTCATTGCAATCGGTTCAGTGGATCCAGACATTAACCCCCACCACCACCACCACGAAGTTACCCCCCATTGGAATGTAATTTTGAAAAACCGTTTCTTATTGAGCGCCTAAGTGGTAAAAGTAAGTATGCAAAGCTTCATTGCAATCGGTTCAGTGGATCCAGAGATTCTCCACCCCCCACCCCGTTACCCCCCTTTAGAATTAAAAAAAAAAACGTGTTAAAATACTTTGAGATTTTAACATGTTATTGCTCAATTAAAATTCAAGGTCGTTTTCAATGTCTCCAACAATACCTCAAATTCTCAAATTAATAGAACATGCGTTTAATAGTTCTCCTCCGCTTATTTCTGTTGAAATCAGGTTAAACTTTTGTTCGTACAAAAAAATAATACAAACAAGCGCTTTATAGACAATTTACTGTAACTTAAAATAGTTTGTGTGTAAAATATCATTGAAATTTTAACCAAAAAGTCTTTAATCATCAAAAGAATAAAAGAAATAAAAATTCGGAACTGAAGCGTTTGGCTGAAATTTGGATTATTATTTATTTATTTATTTTAAAGACGTGTATTTATTCAAATATTATTTATAGTGGAACTGGGATATTTGCAGTAGCTTACAATGTCAATTGCAAATTCGTAGCCAATTTGTTTATTACAAATGCGCCCCATGTGCCTACGAGTTTCTTTGACAATATTTTCCAAGTTAAAAACTTTTCCGATTTTAAGAGGTTATCAGGGTTCTGAGAATCTGCAGAAATACGAAATATCTAGTTTTGTGCCTCTTACAATCATTATTTACAATATCCCCTTTTGTCCCTGCTGTTCTTGGGTATGTCATTTCTGCATTTCCTCATGCCATTTCAGTAATTTTTCGTAGGAAATATTGCGTCTATTACAGTCTTAGTATGATTATTATTTATATCACATGTGGCATCCCGTAAATAATTCCGGTAACATAAAGTCACAGGACAAAATTTTGAGACCTGTCAGGGCAAACTATTTAACATCAAATTATTTGAAAGATTAAAATATTATTTTTGTATTTTGTAACCTCAAAATCTGATGCAGATTTGTAACTTTTTCTCATTTTGCGGGAACGAATACAAAAAACGCTGTTCAATACTCGTGTCGTGTCACTTTTAAGGGGCTCGGGCTCATTGCAGCCCTCGCCCCTGAAAAGTGTCATGACAGCGCATTCGTTTGAAATATACTATTGACGTGGAGATGTATTTTTAAAAGATTCAAAGGTACATAGGACCTCAGAAAGAAAGTGCTGTGATTTTTTCATCGAAATTCAACTTGCATAAAGAACAAAAATACGTTCCACGTGTGGTTTTACTAAACAAAACAATGGCAACGTCGCCGGACCTCACCTTATCTTATACGTCTTTAATTATACATTGTCGGATCTCGGGTTGTATTGCATTTATGACGGATCTGGTTTTGTTCGATCTTTATCACAAAATTCAAAGTGTGAAAAAGTTTCCCCTCTCTAGTTATTTGAACTCTAGATATCACTTATAATGTTTTTATACAATATGTACTTGAAAAATCCTTTCCCTTCTGGTGGATCTCGGGTTGTCCAAGTTTTGTTCGGATCTCGACTTGATAGGAAAACGTATATATATATATATATATATATATATATATATATATATATATATATATATATATATATATATACATATACATATATATATATATATATATATATATATATATACATATATATATACATATATATATATATATATATTAAATAGGACTGGCCCCAAAATGCTGCCTTGCGGAACTCCTGCCTGTATGCTCTTAATGTCAGACAATTCGTTCGACAATTGATTTTTACAGCAAACTTTCTATCATCTAAAAATGAGAAGAGAATTCCTTGAAGGTATGGAGAGAAGTTGTACTTCACCATCTTGTACTTCAAACCATCAGTCCAGACAGTGTCGAAAGCTTGAGCGATGTCCAGAAAAACTATAACAGTATATTGTTTACTTTCGTAGCCCCTTTCAATAATCTCGGTTAATCTAAGCAGCTGCTGCACTGTGTTGTGTTGTTTTCGAAATCCGAATTGGAAAGTGGGTAAAATGTTTAATTCTTCAAGATCCTCGTGTAGTCTGGATTGTACGAAGGCGCTGAACGGACATGAATGGAAAAATAACTATAAACGATTTTTTTCTGTCAATTCCGACTTTTTTCTGGCAATTACGACTTTTTTCTGGCAATTCTGACTTTTTTCTGGCAATTCCGACTTTTTTTTGGCAATTCCGACTTTTTTCTGGCAATTCTGACTTTTTTCTGGCAATTCCGACTTTTTTCTGGCAATTCTGACTTTTTTCTGGCAATTCAGACTTTTTTCTGGCAATTGCGGCAGGGGTAGGACGATGGCACTGTTTTGTTACCCAAGCTTAAAATATGAAATACTGTTCACATTTTTGTCCACATATAAATAATAATAAGTAAATAATGACTTTATTAAGGGGCGAAGTCTAGCATATTTGGAGTATGTTCCTTTAAGGGGTCAATCGCGTAGCGCGGGGCACCAATTTCAATGATCCACGAAAAAACAAATTTTCACAGACGATAATTTCCGTGGATCACTGAAATTGGTGCCTCGCGCTACGCGCTCGATCACTTAAAGAAACATACTCCAAGAAGGTCATAGTTCCCTTTACGTGAAACTCGAAATGTGGGGAGTATCTCTTATTTTATGATTATATGAATGATAAACGGAAAAAAAAATCACAGACGGCAACTTCCATGAATCACTGAAATTGGGACCTCGAGTTTCACGTACAGGAAAATATGACCTTCTTGGAGTACATAAGTTTCTTTAAGTGGTCGAGCGCGTAGCGCGAGGCACCAATTTCAATGATCCACAGAAAAACAAATTTTTATAGAAGGTAACTTCCGTGGATCACTAAAATTGGTGCTTCGTGCTATGCGCTCGATCACAATAGACATTCTGTCTGTTGGAAATAAACTTCTACTGTTTTTTTTTTTTCGTATTGACCAGAAGGAGGTCATCGTGATTCCAACCTTCACGAGGTTCCTTGCTGGTCAGGTCCTGTTCGTACATCATAGCCACGCAAAGACCCCAAGATGACTGCTTTCTGCATTCCAGCCGCAAGGGTCTCTGTCCGTTTACAGCAGGCAGGAATGATTTTCAGATTGGACAAACTTCTAATATTATTGTTATTATTATTTTTTAATTGACCAGAAGGAGCTCCCCGTGATTCCGACCTTCACGAGGTTCCTTGCTGATCAGATGTTTTCAATCGCACATCGTAGCCACACCCCAATGCCATGGGGTGAGTAACTACGAATACCGGGAATCATGTGCCCTGAGCAAACGCAACGACCCTAAGATAACTGCCTTGTGCATTCCGGCCGCAAGAACTTCTGCCGGCTTTCGGCAAGCGGGTATGATCTTCAGATTGGAGACGAACGAACCCTTGATGCCCCCCATGCACCCAATTACCAGAACGACCAGCTTCACCGTATAAGTTGTGTTTATTATTCTATTATTATTATTAAAGAAACATACTCCAAGAAGGTCATATTTCCCTGGACATGATAGTCAAAATGTAGACAGTCTTTTAAGTTTGGGCAACAAAAGAGCACCATTGTCCTACCCTTGTCGCAATTGCCAGAAAAAAGTCGGAATTGCCAGAAAAAAGTCCGAATTGCCAGAAAATAGTCGGAATTGCCAGAAAAAAGTCAGAATTTCCAGAAAAAAAGTCGGAATTGTCAGAAAAAAGTCAGAATTGCCACAAAAAAGTCGGAATTGCCAGAAAAAAGTCAGAATTGCCAGAAAAAAGTCGGAATTGGTAGAAAAAAAATCGTTGTAAGTTATTTTTCCATTCATGTCCGTTCAGCGCCTTCGTAGGATTGGATGACCTTCTCGAAAATTTTTGATAAGGTGTTCAAAAGGCTAATTGGACGATAACTTTCTACGGCATGCTTGTTCCTGCTAGGTTTATGAAACATTAGAATGTGGGCCAGTTTCCAGTTATTCGGGAAATATGCTGCTTGTAGGCAGGCATTTAACAATGAGGCGAGGAATGCTAGAAATTTTGTGGTTAGGTGTTTTAGGACTAAGTTTGGTATTTGGTCTGGACCAGGGGATTTTCTTGTTGGCAATGATTGGATGATTGTTTTTAATTCGCCAGGCGAAGTTGACTTGAAATTAGTTGGTACGGGTATGTGACTTTCTACATAATTCTTTACAAAGACATTGTGGATTGCGTTTGTTGACCGTGACGTAGTAAATACGTTTTCGAGATGATTGGCGAAAATTTTGCATTTGTCGGCGTCCGAATAAGATGTCTTATTAGCAGTCTTAATCGGGGCTACAATTTGTGGTTCTTTTATTAGTTTCTTGGTCGTTTTCCACATTCCAGGATCGTTAGGGATTTGGGATTCAATAAGTCTGTTGTACGATTCTATTCGATACGCATCTAATTCTCGCTTGCCCTGTGTGTTAGGTTATTCAGGAAAGTTTTTTGTTCTGGAGTCCTATATCTTTGGTAGTTCCGCCTTGCTTTATTGGATTAATTTCACAATATATGGGGGTGTCTGGTAGTAACTAATTTTTGTAGTTTGATGTCGTTTTCTAATCGCTTTTTCTATAGATGTTACGATGTTTGCCGTGAGTAGTTGAATTTCCACATCGATCTCGGTCTTGGATTTTACTTTTGGTGCTTGAATTGTTTCATCAAGATGGAACCGAAATTTTTGCCAGTCTATGTTTCCTTTGATAAGTCGCTCAGGTGGATTTATTGGCACACGCGTATTTATAAACGAAAGCACTACCGGTAGGTGGTCTGAATCAAGTTCTGTGTGCACGTTGAGATAACTTTGCTTCGCGAAATTCTTGGCCACAATAATGTCTAGTATATCAGGTTGATGGTTTAGTCAATAGGGATAGTAAGTGTTTTCGCCAGGTGCAATAATATTAAGTCCGAAATCAGATGTGATGTTATACAAACGAATTCCATCTGGGTTATTGCAGCGACAGCCCCACAATGTATTTTTACAATTTAAATCGCCAATAACCAGTGTCGTTGAAGCATCGGAGAATATTTTATATATGTCTGATGTGTTAAGACGTTTGTTTGGTTGTTTGTATGTACTGTAAAGATTGATATGACTGCCTTTTTCGATTTCGAGCTGTATTCCTTGAACCTCAAGACTTTGACACGTCAGGAAGGTCCTGATGGTTTTACAAAAACGGCTACTCCACCAGATGCGTGCTCGGTTTCTCTGTCGTTGCGATAGATGAGATATCCAGGAATTTTTAGTTGTTCATTTTGATTCAAATGTGTTTCAGAGATGCATGCAATTGATATTTGATGTCTTGATAAGAAATCTATTAATATACTACGTTGGCGCTTGACTCCATTGGCATTCCAGTTTAAAATTGTGATGTTTTGGATGACGTTGATGTTATTAGTTGGAGCCATTGAAGAATCCAGGAAGTATATGATGAATAAAAAAGTTTTTGATTTTTTCCATATATGGAGTAATGAGTTTGTACACAAAATTAAAAATTTGGTCTAATAGGGATTCAGTTTGGGGTAAGGGAGGGAAAGAATTCTGGGATGTAGATTGTTGTGTGGCTCTCGCATATGTGTAATTGTGATTATAATTGGTTTGGGGATTGAAGGGTCGGTTTATTGGGTTCGTAGACGTTACATTTCCGTTAGTCTTTTCATTCGACTTCAGTTGTAATTTTTGTGACTGTCTGGTCGTACGATTATTAACGATTTCCATATAATGCTTACACCCTCTATAATTTGCAGGATTATGTTCCCCACAATTTACACAGGTTGGTGGTGTGCTTAACGTTTTGGTGCATTCTTTGTGGGAATGATTTCCGAAGCATTTCACGCATTTTGTTTCCATATGACAGTAGTTGCAGGTGTGTCCAGTTTCATGACTGCTTTTCCTTCCTCGTTGTTAATTAAATCGACAGCAACGACTAGCGTTGGTTCCCTATTTTTGTTTAACAGTCTAGTAACTTTTGTAACCGGGTAATGTTGTTTTTTCAGTTCGTCTGTGATTTCGTCGTTGGTTAAGGAACGAGGAATATTCTTGACTACGACTGAGAGGGGTTTATTGAGAGGGTCCCGATAGGTGTAATAATTGATGGAATTGTCATCGTAAAATTTTGTAACTTTACGGGAGTCCTCGATATCAGTTAAATTGATACGTATTTGTTCATAGCTGTTTGTCGTTGTGAAAGTGCTTTTTGCTATTTGGTCGAGATCTTTGACGATTTCATTATAATTTAGTACCGAGATGAAAATTGGAGGAACCTTGACTTTTCGTGACGAATTCTCAGTTTGTGTATTGTCATTTGATTGGGATTGAGTTTCGTTATGTTGTGTTAGATCATTGTCATCATCACCTTGACTTAAATTTTGCAGTGGGGCAAATTTATTATGTGTAAGGATTTGCGACTTTATCCCACGCGTAGCGTTTCAGGGTATCTTCATTCGCGGGTGGTGACAACTGATCGGCTCGGCGTTTACTTGATGACATTTCTGGCACCCACCCTGGTGGTAGGTGCCTTTGTACAAAACAATAGTGTTATTAGCTTCTTATGAGCGCAATGGGCGCTAATCTTGATATAAGTAATTATTAAGATAATTATAAATAATCGACTAACCTGACCAGTAAAAAGCTGAGTTGGTTTTTGCGCGCTGATAACAGAGCTCGAAAACACATCCGTCTGCGTCCGCTGTCGCAGCCAAACCCTGAAATTTTCAGTGTGTCTTAATAAAAGATAGATCTGAATTTGAAAAAAAGTTTGCGGCAAAATGTATTGCCTTGAATGCACGGAGAACGGGGTACACTTAATTAAGACTTCTCGTCTGGTCAAGATTGGGGAATGCACGATTTATTAAGTCTGGAACCAAAATCAGTTTTGGCATGTGCATTTAAAACCGCGCGGGGATGCTTAACAGTGTGTGGAGACAAGTCGTTGTAGATTTCATTCCGATTCATTAGCGGCGTGTTCAATAATAATTAACAATTATGTTTGATTCGAGGAATATGTCCTGTGAATTTTTAGCGAAATTTATTGAATTATATTATTGATTATTTCATTCATCATCGTTTTCGACCAATCGTAGGACCTTATTTTTTGGATTATAGTGATATTTCCTTTTTCAAATGTTTTTATTTCTAATTTTCAAGGCAACGCTGAATACTATTTATAGTGTCACATTTTTAAAATTTCGTATGTCAAATTTCAATATGAATCGTTTTGGGGAAAATTCTTTGATAATTAATCTTACCGAATTACTTTCGTGCTTCTGAAATAATCTGTTGTAATACCCCAGTTGATTAAAGCGCAATTCTCGTGTCATTTTTTGAGGCACTCATGTGCACAACGGTGTTTATGGCGTCTAAAAAGTAAAGAGTGTTTTCTTGCTATTTTTTTTTTTTGAATGGCACAAATGCACGTCACTGTCATACAGTAAATGTCTTTTTTGGTTAACACTAATACCTCAATGTCTTTTTTGGTTAACACTAATACCTCAATTATTCTTTTAGACGATGATTACGAAAAAGACACATCATAAGAAGGGGGGGGGGGGCGTAGCTGCCGCCGTAGCTAACGAGACAAGTGCGCCCCCACCGGAATCTCCCCGTCTCCCCGTCACGGTCTATCCCTGCCCGCATCTTCGGCCTCCATTTCTCTCCTTCTCTGGTCATTCTCCTTCTCTTGGAGGATGTTCTCGACTCCTGCCACTCCTCAAGAAATGTCTCTCGAGCTTCCCTTTTGGTGCTCTCCCCTTCTCTGGTCTCTCGACGTTCTTTCATCCGGAGGTCTAATGGCACAACCCCCGCAATCACGAGGGCCGCATTCGTCGACACTGTCCGGTATCCCGAGACGCTAAAAACCACCACCTTCAGGGCCGCCGGCCCCTCCATCTGGGGCGTCTTTTCGTCTGAATGGGTCCTCTCACATTTGGCCCTCTCCTCAGCTTGGCCGTTAGTGCTTCTGCCTTGACCGTTACTTTTTCTACGTGTAGCACGAACTACATTCTTTGGTCTATATCCACTCCGAGATACCTTACCACCTTCTGCGGCTTGAGGTCGACTTCCTTGACTCGGAAGACGACACAGACAAGCAACAGGACGGATTCCGTCTTCTCAGGAGCCATGCTAAGGCATCTGCTCTCCATCTAGGCTCCGTACTGTCAGATCGCCCTGTTCCACCGTCTGCTGGATGTTCCACAGGGTAGGCCCAAGAACCGAGCCTTATGGCCACCGCTCGTCACTTGGAAGACGTCGTTTCTTCCATCTCCCAACCGGTTTGATCTCTCCGATAGGTAACTGTCTTTCACTCTCCTCACGCACGCCGAGATGCCGATCGGCTCGAGGGCATTAGTGATGTGCCGCCATCCCGCCGTGTTAAAGGCGTTCCTCATGTCTAATGTGACCAGAGCACACCAATGTTTCACCATGGTTCGCCACGAATGGCGCAATGGCGTCCATGGTTGTGCGTCCCCGTCTAAACCCAAATCGAGTCCTGCTCATAAAGTTTGGCCGCTACACTAAGGAGGCACAAGGGTAGTGCCGCTTCTTCTTTCCCTGGCTTCTTCAACAAGTCTTGCTTCTTTCCACTCTTTGGAACAGAACCCGTTACGAAACAGGCCGCTGTTCACCTCTTGGAGATACAGGCAGCCCGCCCCGCCGGCTGCGATGGCTCTGAATACCTCCACGGGGATGTTGTCAGGTCCTGGTGCCTTGCCGGGCCGCAACTTGCGGGCGGCTTCTTTGATTTCTTCGATGTCGCCGTATTCGACGTTCCACTCTGTCAGTGGATGCCTCGGAAAGAGCTGCTTCGTGACTTGTAACTTGAACTGCGGCGTCAACGGAATTCGCTCCGCCGTCGTCGATATTCAGTTTCTGGGTCACAATCTTGTAACGCAGTCCCAATGGGTCGTTCTGTACTTCCTCGACCAATTCCTTCCACTTGGCCTCTTTGGCCTTCCGTATCAGGTCCCTAAGTGTCTTCTTATTGGACCTGTATCCTTCCTCCGCCTGGTTCCTCGCCTCGGCGATTTTGTCATTCCACCAGTATGCCGATTTTCGTCCCTGGGCACTGCTTTGTTGACGCCTTCTCCTGGGAAACACGCTGTCACATGCCGCCGTCAGTACTTGCTTCAACTCGAGACTGCCAACCCGGGAACGAGCAGACTCCCTTTCAAGACTAAGAAAAAGCTCCACCCTTGTTCTAACCAGTTTTCTCCCCTCATAAACGTCGGTTTCTCTCCGTCGTTGTGGATGACCAGTCCCAGCGACGCCACAAATTCCGACACGGCGATCCCTCTGCGGTATCGCCTCGTCCCTCCCCATTCCGGCGACTTAGCGTTGAAGTACCGGCAATGAGCTTCGTCTGGCCCCGTAGACTGTGGGCCAGTCGATCCAAGGCATCACTGCTTTGGGCACTGGGCGAAGGCTGCGATTCTTGATCACTATGGCGGCATCACTGCCTCGATCCATGTACCACCTCTTGCTTGCTGCCCTGCACCTATTCAAGTTTTTTGTACACATCTGTCAAACTCTACTGTGTTTGGACTGATCTGTCACTCTACTTTTATGAGACTGATTTGTCAGAATTTGACAGATGTGTACAAAAAAGTAAAACTTTACGCCTCCAAAAAAGAGGCCTTTTTAGTAATCATCGCCTAAAAAAATTCTTTTGTGATCATCACCTAAAAGGCGTCGTGTGCATCTCGGCCTTATTATTTTGGCCTTATCTGGATTCTGGCTGAGCCGTAGACGAACAACAACAGATGCGTGCAAAAAAGATCACATTTACGGCCGGGGTACACAAATTAACGTTGTTGAGCGTATTATTTTTCGCTTGGTGCGTATAGTATTCATTGAATAAAGAAGTTGTAATAAATATAAAATAACAATATTGATGGTGGAATAAAGAAATTTATTATAAAAATATAATATTCTGATATACTAAATACGTTATTACTTTCCTCCTTAATACATCCCAGATAGCACAAAATAATCCTATGGACGTCCATCAGGCGTACATCTATGTACGAATGGACGTCCTTAATATGTCCATGTCTGTCCTGTGGACGCCCAATGGACATCCACTCTATGTCCATTTGTCACAACACTGGATGTCCATGATATGTACAAGGGCAACCATCCCATGGACGTCCCAATATCTTTTAGACATCCGATCATGGACGTTCTTCTTTAAGGCGAAACGCTCAGTCGCCTCAACTTTGGAACTGAATTACGGCCTTCATTGTAAGGCTATCTTAACGTATTGGGCATCAAAATTAGTAAAAAAACAACCTTTATCACGGCAAAACGTTGTTTGTTAAAAAAAAAATTATTAAGAAAATGAGAAGGTAAAATAATTTTTTTTAACAAACGTGTTAGTGCTTGATTTTTACTGATCTCTGTATTCGATAAATGCAAGGTGTTTTCATAAATATCGAAAAATAAATTTGCAAATTGTCCCCAAAGTTCGCTAGTTTCAAGCAATGTTGGCGTGGCTCAATGTAACACAGGCCCCGCCCCTCATCGGCAGGCAGACGTGTCGACGACTGACCGTATTATATTTCATGTGTGCCGCAGCTCGTTCTTAGAAAGATAACAAAAAAGTAAAGTAAACAAAAACTATCAGCTTTACAAAAGCGTTTGCCGGTAAATGGATTCAATATAGAGTGATATGATTTTATTTTCAACAATTAACAATTTGTATCACTCTAATGGAGTACACTAATTTCTGTACATCCTCTAATTTACTATGTGGTATTGCATATCTGTAATTTTACGTTAATATTATTATTTAAATATAAAATTGTACCAACTAAAATTTGTACCCCAACAATTCTAATTTCGGAAGACTCGGAAGAAAACGCTCGAACAGGTCAATTTTGTTATCAAGGGGGACCAAATTGTACCAAACTTTCAAGTCTTAGATGTCACCCTTTTAGCAAGGGCAGCCACCCCCTAACAAAATTCAAATAGCATGGGAAGTCATGTGCTACATCATTTTAAAGCTTATTGAATTCTCTATCCAGACCTACTATTATCTATTTGTTTTTACAAAAAAAAAAAAATGAATCTGCAGGAGTTTTGCTCTGACCACCTACCTACTTGTCGCTTCTTTTCATTCACTTGAATACTATTTGATTTAAAAAATTGAACATGTTTGCTTAATTCGCGTAGCGACACGACCTGCAAAGGGGGCCCCTACCCAAGGGGACCCCAGTCCAATAGGGCTCCTACCCAAGGGGGCTCCTAAACACAGGGGCCCCATCCCGAGGAGGCCTTGCCCGAGGGTAGTTATAAAACAACATACAACGGCCTAATACCGTCTATTAATAGTATGCATGTATTTTATTACAAGGCCAGAAATAGTCATTTTGCAAGTGTAAGTTTGTGGAGGCGAAGCGTTAGCAGTTGCAAAACAGTTTCCGGCCGTGTGATAACAAAACGTTTTCGGCCAACAATTTTTTAAATTTATTATTCACTGTTGCAGAGGGGCTCTCATTCTCCATGGTGGCACCCGTGTCTTAAAGAACCCCTTTGGTCCCCCCTGTCGCAAAGAACCCTACATGTCTAAAGGGCCCCTTTTGTCTTTTTGTCCTTTTGTACCAGGGGTTTTTGTTATTGTCATTGCCCTATACCAAGCCCCCCCCCTTTAATTTCCCTGATGTTTTTACAGTTATTCTGCTATTCGGGAGACAAATCCAACGAACATAAAAGCAAAATAACTAATTTGAGGGAGGCCGAAATCTATATATTTAATCGTTGAACATGAATCGTTTGAAGCAAATAAAACAGTGGGTACTGCACCGATTTTTATAATAGTTTTTTTTTAAAATGCAAGACATTGATAAGATAGACCGGTACATTACTTTTTATTTTCAAAAATCTCACAGGTTCATTGATTATTTGCATGTAATTTTTCCACGGATGCCCGTCCATTTTAGTCACAAACTTCAATGAGCGAGAATCGTTTTAAGTAACAAGCTGGCGAACTAACATCTTGGTCCCTCCCCTAAAGTCTCTGTGCGTAAGTGGTGCGTAAGTGGGACGCTCGGGGTGTTATAAACGTTCGTGGAAAAATTATCATAAAAATAAATTACCGAAAAAAGATTTATAACATTACGGGCATTATGTCTTCAGAAATTTTACAGTGTGTTAGCTGGGCTCCCAAAAATGAAGATTTCGCATTTATTAAAAAAAAATTCTTCTACAAATACCCGGTATACAGCACGTTTACAGCAGTGATTCGGTTTCCGATTTTGTTTTTAAATCCATTGCATTGCCTCCACATAAATTGGTGTTGAAAGAAAATGCAATTGTTTTGCTAATACGAAATTTAAATACTGGCACATTAGTGAATGATACAAGAATGCGTGTTAAACGATTTTTTCAAAATACAATTGATTGCGAAATTTGAACCGGACGATCAACTGGGAAACGTATTTTAATACCCAGAATTCATATTCTGGTACATGTCATTTTCCTTAAGGCGAACCTAATTTCCAATCATGTTAGCATTCGCTATGCATTAATAATTCACAAGGGCAAACCTTTAACAAGGTTGGGATTTTGTTATCGCAACCTGTCTTCGGGCATTGTTTCTACATTGCCGAGCAATTTAATCAGGGGCATCTTAGACCGCACAATAATGAACAAGTACTGTATGCAAAATATTTTATATAAAGAAATTATTCCGTCTTATTTTTTTATTAATCAGACCTTTTTTTATTCAAAATCACAGTTAAACAAAACAAATTAAAAATTGTAATGTGTAATATGGTAACCAGTCTTTATTCAACACTATTTACGTAAGTATTCATTTTTTTATATTGTTTCGCATTACCAATCCAATAGATACCACTCGAATTTCGAGTGACTGGAGATCACTAGTACATAGTTATTTATTATGCGAGTTTCTGTCTAAATTGGGTGCTTTCCGACACTAGGGTTTAAAGCACGAGCGAAACGGGTGCTTTTTTAAGCCCAGAGTGCCGGAAAGCTCCCAATCTACACAGGATAAAATTCATAAAACTTATGTTTATCTGACATTTTATTATTACATGACAGAGAGTGTTTACACTAGCGAAAATTTGAACATTCCAACAGTGTCGAACTGTAAAAATTATTTCTACACTTATCGGACGAATTTTGGATTATTTCATATCGGCTCTGAACGCATTTTGAACTGATTTTGACAGGTATTTTCGCAAAGTAGAGTCGGACTTTTGTTCTTTATAAATTAATTGTGATCTAAATCAGGTATAGGTAGATTCAGACTGTAAATGACAGATGGGTTAAGTAATTTTTCTGTGACGAGAATTGTACAATTGAGTGAATTGTGATTTTTGAATAAATTGCACAAGTAATTCAAAAAGTGCTATCGCTAAAACACAGCGGCAGAACGGACGAAAGAGCAACCCATGGAAATTAGAAAATAAATCTAATCGTTACTACTCATTCTTCTATTTACTTAATATTACCCCTTCTCGACCTATCATCAGCTAAAGAAGTTGCATTTCCAACTTGCTTGACGACCACACACTCTTCTTTTTTTTTCTTGTATTGAAACAATATTTTCGAAATAGCTACTCTGCAGTGCCTAAAATTACTACTTGGGATAGTCTAAAAAGAATATTTGAATAAAATACAGAAAATTGATAATAAACTGTTCTAAATGCTACAACTGCATATATTTTTTCTAAATTTGGAATACTACAGGTTTCCAAGTTATTAATTTTCTTTGTGAATATTTTCGAAAAGTCGTGATCATTTAAAATTCTGTATCAGCATTATTATTAAATATTGAAGATTGAAATTTGACATGTCGATAAACATGTCTTTCGCGCACTGCTATAATACAATTGGATGTTACTTGTAGCATTTAGAAGAGCAAATTAAAATATGAAAAAATATATAAATATCGCAGAAAATAATTTTAGTCGATGCAGCTTTGATGGTAATCCATTATTTTAATTTTTTTTAGTAGGTACCTAAAGTCACTATCCACGTCCTCGCACTATTGACGCACCCTGTAGACAGCAGCTACCTACTTATAATTATAATTATTGTACATAATACATAGTAGTATACTAATTGTAATCTCTACTCATTTTTTAATATATTTATTACTTTAATTTTTCCGATTTCCCAAAAAACTATCAAACTCAAATTTTTAATTCATGATAAATCATCATTTTATTCTTTCCCCTGGTACGTCATGAATTAAAAATTTGGGTTTGATATTTATTACTAATATTTATTTAATATCTGTATATTAATATTTCACCTTTTACACTCATAATATCTAACAAAAACAATGGGATTTGTTTACTGTCGGCATTCGAAAGCAGCGATAACAGTTCCAGGAAGCTTTCATTCTCAATTTCGATGCGGCAGTTTCTTGACTAGTCCACGTGGACTTAAAATGTGCACGTCAAAGTAATCAGCCAATTATAAGTCGTTTGAGGTAATAAATTGTCGACACATGCAACGCCCCATATGGTGTCACCGATTCGCTTTTTGTTTACACGCTGGACGGGACCAGTCGCCTTAAAGTCACTATTCACACAAATTTCTGCTAAATTTGTAAAATTAAAAATTTTCTGCAATGTAAATGAAAAACAAAAAATTGTCGAAACACTTTATTAAACAACGTATAGTAATGTAATACACATGTAATATTAAGTATGTAGTGGTAACTGTTAGGGTCAATGGATCTACAGCAGTGTTTTGAAGTAACAAAGTGACAATAGAAATATAAAAAGGCGTGAGTGTAAGCGTTACAATAACTCGACTCATCACACACAACTGTTCGTGCTTGGAAGTTGCTGCGCTCGGATGAAGTACTAGGGTTGCGACGACACTCGACCAACACCGAACAGGGAACAAATCGCTCTAACACTTCCCCTCGCGAACGCACGCCGACGCGAATCAATTTCGCACTAGATCATGATTGACGCTCTCGCAAACACAACATTACCGTACACTTCTGATGTCTGGGGCCAGCAAGACCCTTGGTCAAGATGTCGGCCGCCATGTTCTCGGATGCAATGTGCTTCAAAGTCACAATCTTCTCCTCCACCGCATCACGGATAAAGTGATACCTCATATCGATATGTTTGCTTCTAGCATGGAACGTTGGATTTTTCGCCAGCCGCAAAGCACCTAAATTGTCTTCGAAAATAACTGTGTCGGCCAAATGTTTTAGTCCTAGCTCTCCTAGAATTGCCTGGAGATACGATGCCTCCTTGACTGCCTCGGTCAGTCCCATATATTCGGCCTCAGTTGAAGACAATGCGACAGTCTTCTGTTTCCTGGAATCCCAAGAGATAGGTCCACCCAAGAAGAATACAAAACCCGTATAGGATTTTCTATCGTTTGGACAATTCCCCCAGTCGGCGTCGACGAAACCAGTCAAGGTTTCCGGAGTTCTTTCAAAAGTTAGTCCAAGGTCGGCTGTTCCTTTCAAGTATCTAAGCACCCGCTTAGCCGCCATCCAATGTTCCTTGTTGTAGCAATTGTTGAACTGTCCCAAAAAGCTGACAGCAAAGCTAATATCGGGCCTCGTTGAAATTGACAAATAAGTCAGTGCACCCACCAATTCCCGATAGGGAAGGGTTTCGTCCGGAGGTTCTTCAACTTTTAACAACTTCACACCTGGATTAGTAGGTGTACGAACGGGATTCGATTCTACCATTCCAAATCTGTTCAACAATTCATTGATATATCCGGTTTGGCGCATAACAATAGCATCTTTGTCCTTACTAAACTCTATGCCCAAACAATATTTCAGCTCACCGAGATCTTTAGTCTCAAATTTCTGTGAGAGGTACTTCGCTAGGTCATCAATGGTCGTGCTGTTTTTGGACGCAACAATGATGTCGTCAACATAGATAACAATTAATGTTGATTTTTCTCCCTTACCAATTTGATACAAACAAGGATCTGTGCGGGTTGGCACGGCACCAAAGGCTTTCAACTCGTGGTCTAACTTAGCATACCAACTCCTTCCCGCTTGTCTCAGACCATAAAGAGATTTCTTTAGCAAGCAGACCCTGCTCCCTTTCTGAAGTTCTCGTAGCATTTCAGATGACTTGGCTTCAAGTTCGTTCCTTTCCTCACATTGAATCATTTCCAGGAGTTGCGACAGGTATTTCGTAGGTTCCATGTATATTTCCTCCTCAAGTTCACCACTTAGGTAAGCACATGTTATGTCAAACTGCCTGATGTTCATTTGGAATCTCGTAGCTAACGATATCAAAAGTCTGATGGTACTAAGTCTGGCAACGGGAGCGAAAGTTTCATTAAAATGGACACCAGGACGTTGGTTAAAACCTTGAGCTACTAGCCTAGCCTTTCTTCTTTCAAGTGTACCATCTGCCGTGTATTTGTTTCTTAAATACGACTACCTATGACTTCACAATCGCTCGGTCTTTCGACTATTTCCCATCTTCCGTTTTTAATTATGGACTTTATTTCGTTTGCCATAGCATCATACCACTCATCTGCTTCTGGAGAATGAATCGCGTCTCTCATGGGCACTTCAGCGATGTATGCTTCTTCCACAACATCTTCAGACATTCTCGCTTCTATGGTGTAACGACTCAATTTACGAGGTCTTCCCCTGGCTCCGGTCCTGACAAATCTTGGTCTACCTCTTTCTCTTCGTATTATGGGTTCTTGTTCACCTTCTACTTGCACATCTGGTGCCTCTTCGGCAGCTTCTTCATCGTTTTGTTCAACGATTGGAATTGTTTCGATCTCAACGACTCGAGGTGAAGTCGTCTCTTCCACTTCCTCGCTTACAATTAGTTCTTCAGGAAAAAATTCCTCGAAGTCGTCAATTTTTGGTTAAGTAGTTTCGATAAATTGGACATCGCGTGTGACCTCTACTTTTTGCTCACTCGGTATCCAAACTCTATACCCCCTTGCTGACTTCCGAATATCCCAAAAATTTTCCCTCTTTAGCTCGAGACTCGAATTTTTCCTTCTGAGGTTTGGTATTTAGGCAAAACACACGACAACCAAATTCTCTGAAGTTGCTTATATCAGGTTTCTTCCCCGTCCACTTTTCGAACGGCGTGACTCCCCCAATGCTCTTCGATGGGCACCGATTCCTAATGTAATTCGCAGTATTTACCGCTTCTGCCCAAAAACATGAGGGTAGACCCGACTGGATCAATAAGCAACGAGCCATCTCAATGAAGTTCTGTTGTTCCTCTCAGCAACCCCGTTCTGTTCAGGGTGATAAGGAACGGTTAGACGTCGGGTAATACCGTATTTCTTTAACATACTATCGAATTCGCTACTCGTGTATTCCGTACCGTTGTCTGATTGGAAACATTTAACTTTTCGGTTATGCCGATTTTTAACCATCGCGAGATACTCCTTTGTGACTTCTAAAACCTCGCTTTTGGATTTCAAGAAACGAACTTCGCACCACCTAGAGTAATCGTCAATAAATTCAATGTAGTATCGCGCTTGACTCATGGATTGTACACGCATTGGTCCACATACATCTGAATGTATCAACTCCAACAGCTCGCTCGTTCTTTTTGACTCTTTCGGAAAAGGCGCCCGGATCATCTTCCCCTGAAGACAAACATCGCACACAATCGCGTCCTTTTCGAGTACCGAAGGTTTTAGGTTTTCTAGTCCCCGCACTAACACCTTGTTAATAGCGTCATTCATATCCCGCACGTTCAAATGTCCGAGACGTCTATGCCAAATTTCGATAGTATCTTTCGACGAATTCACCGCGAAAACCGATCCAACGTCTGTTATTTGCCGCGCGTAATACAGTCCACCTATTCGATCTGCAATCAGCTTCACTTTCCCATCGGCTCCGATTACAAAAGCATTGTCTTTCTTGAAGGTTACTTCAAAGCCGTTGTTGGTCATTTTTCCTACCGATAACAGATTTGTACGTAGGTCCGGAACTAACAGCGCGTTGTTCAAAGAAATGTTTTTTAACTCACCGTTGACGTCAGCAACAAAAGCAGCCTTCCCTCTAGCTGTGATATCCGTTGAACCGTTGTTCGCGAGATTCAACCTACCACAATCCGAACTCACTTCGCAGAAATCCTCTAAATTGTTGCAAAGGTGAGATGTGGCACCGCTATCCAAACACCACTTGGACTTTTTTCCGGGAACAGACATTTTCGGCATTGCTTGCGGAATCACGTCCTTTGTTTTTGCGTTCAGCAGCCTTGTGTCCTATCTCACGACATTTATGACATCGATATTTAAAAGGTATCTTATTACCTTTCTGCCTTTTATCTGCCGCAGCGCTGTCTGCTTGTTGAGCGGTTTTCCGACGCCACTGATTGTTTTTACTCCACAACGCCTTCTCAGAATTTCGTCTGGGCTCACTTCTGGCATCGCTTTCTTCGACGATCTTTATTCGTAGCACTTCCGGTGTAGGCAACTGGTCCCTGCTTTCAATTGCACACCTGAAGTTTTCGAAACTGCTTGGAAGGCTATACAATAACATTATCGCTAGGAGATCGGGATTAATTTCTACCTCCATTTCGTCGAGTTTGTCGACCGCATCGAAGAATTTATTTATATGCTCACGAACGTCGTCGTTTTCGCCCATACGCTGCAAAGTCAGCTGTTTCAACAATGTAGCCTTTCTAGCAGGACCTTTCGACTGGTATATGCTTTCTAATTTCAGCCATACATCTCTGGAAGTCGTACATCCTTTAATTTGTTTGAGTTGTGACGGGCTTATTGCTAGTATGATATCGGATTTCGCCTTATTGTCAGATTTCTCCCACGCATTGGTCGCTGCAATCGACTCTGCATTCCCAGCTACGACTTCTGGTTTCTTGTTCACGCCGTTGACGTAGTCAAATGCATCGTTTTTTATTAACAGGGCTTCCATCTGCATCTTCCAAGTATCATAGTTTTCCTTGTTAAGGCTTTCAATTCTTGCAACATTGGTTCCACTCATTTTCACTTGGCACTTTTTATCACTTATCTATCACTTTGTCAATTTTCAATTGTTTTTGGACTCACTCACGGTTTCGCGACGCGACACGTTCTGGGCACATAACCTGTTAGGGTCAATGGATCTACAGCAGTGGTTGTAAGTCTATATTGAAGTAACAAAGTGACAATAGAAATATAAAAAGGCGTGAGTGTAAGCGTTACAATAACTCGACTCATCACACACAACTGTTCGTGCTTGGAAGTTGCTGCGCTCGGATGAAGTACTAGGGTTGCGACGACACTCGACCAACACCGAACAGGGAACAAATCGCTCTAACAGTAACACATATTGCTGGTCCCAGAGCTACGGCTGATAAAAGATAATATGGGTTACAAAAATTTTAATCATGTATGGCTTGAGCAGTTCTATTCAAACTTTTATGTAATTATTGTTTAGATTACTGGAATATATACGATTTTCATGAATATATCACTTACCAATTCGCTACTTACGCACTTAAACCTGGTTAAATTTACACTACACATTAAAAATCATATTGTTTCTAATATTGTTAGCGTCAGCGCGGTTGCCGTTATACCTGCTGTCAGTTTATTCAGTTTATGGGAATGTTTTGTCATCTATTTACCGACACGAATATTTATTTAAAGCTACATAATTTAGATAATTTGGAATAGACTTTGCATGCATTCATGGAAGCATGCCTACATCCTGCTTTTACGGGGCGCCCTTCTACAATAAGAAGAATGGCAATAGGGCAACTGTTGCTGTCGGCTGTGGCGCTAAAATTTAAAACTTGAAAGCATTTTTTGTTAATTAATCTATCAGAGATATACCTTGTTCAAATGGCTTCGCTCGATTTTATAACACCTTTAATAACCTGTTTTTTTTTTTGCAAAAAAACAGTTAAACTGTTAAACAATCTCTGATTTGGGAGACAATATTTGTTTGTACTGCAAATACATTATCCATGCCTACAGAAGTGTACATGAAAAAAATGGTGATGCGCAATGCAGAATTTTTTTTGTTGATTTATGACGACCACGTGATAACGTCTATGTTCCCATATTTTGCCTCTTAAATTAAGGAACCTAAAATGGACGGTAAATCCATCTTCCGTCCGTTTTCAGTACATGGACCACTGGACATATAACGGACATAAGAGGGACGTCCACGGGACAATTGGTGCTATCTGGGATATTACAGTGTGATGGTAAAGTTTTACAACAAATTGCTCAGATAGATCACTTTAATTTTTTTGTATGCCACCTACTATGCAATTTTGAAAAAACATTTTAAATTTCTTACCAAAGAATTTTATTTCTATAATTTTTTCTATTAATAAATCATTTTGATCGCCGGAAAATACAACCAAAAAACATTTTTTTTTTTGAAAAATCTACAATAATCAGTTTACAATATAATTAAGTTTCTAATTTTAATTTACTTGTTTATTTGTATTTGCTTGGTCTCATCGTTTATAAAGAGACGAGCAACTTTTTTTGATAAATACTGCAAACTATTTGTACTTATAACTTGGTCGATCCGTATTTTGGGAGTTTCCGAATTTTGGTATTCCGGAAGCTGGAAAGCATCATAAAGAACCTGCTGTTTGTGTTGGCCCAATTTTACAATTTTATTATGGGTTTTGTAGAGAGCATCTAGAAGATCCTACCTGACTTCAGGTCGATGGCGGACTGTAAAATACATCTTCCGTCCTAAAGCTACAGCAAATTTCAAATTGTCTATCCAATTATACAGCCTTCTGTATATTTTAAGCTTAGTTCAGGAATAATTTTTCCTACAAACATTATTGAATTTTATTCACGAACAACAATGCTGAGACAAGCTTTTTAGTAGTTCTTGCTACATGGTAACGTCTGCTTGAAATTTACCATTTCTGCATTGTTTTTCAGAAAAAAAATCGAAAGCCATCCATTTATGATAAACCTTGAAATTTCACAACCTCATATTTAAATAATCAAAACTAAACCTGTTTGGTATAGGCTCCATCCTTAGTACCCTGCCCGCAAAGCGCCTCCGCCACTGACGAGGATAGTGTCCGAGATCAATTAACGCAGGATTCCAGTTCGCGATAATTCTAAAAAGCTTTCAAAGAAAACAGCACGTCAATCACAATTTCTTGGAATTAATTTCTAGTGTAAAATACAGCAGCAGTCGACGACAAGACGGCGTTGCCTTTTAAGTTGTCCATATTTTAGCCATATAGAGAAAAGTCTATTCATATCTCATATGGTTGAAAAATTTTCGGATGCGACAGAGAGGCTTCCTTGAAAGATCACTAGAGCAATTCCAGAGTAACTAACTGGCGCGAGCGTGACAAAAGGCAGATCAATAAATAAATTGACCGGTAGCCCAGAATGCGGTAATGGATAGTTAAGGAAATAAGTGGCGAGTATTGTACTTGAAATATCCATATAGTGAAATCATTAAGTGGTAAAAAAATATCGCCAAACGTGCAACTTCCTGCGGAGGAGCTAGGAAATCATTAGTTACATTTTTTGTATCGCACAGAACTAGATTATAAATTAGACAGAAGCGTGCTTCGCATAAGAGCCACTTTGACACACTGACACACACTCCATGTATCATTGAATAATTTTACTTTATTTACACCACGATTTGTAGTTACATGCGATCATACTTAAAATACCCGAGACATGAGGAAGTTTCGTTTGGTTCTCAGGTAAAAAATCGCCGGTGCTCTCTTTTCCTCGCGAACATCCTCAAGTACAGGATAATTGGCGTCATAAACAATAGTGGACAAGAAACGGTTAAATGGTTATTGCAACTGTCCGATAATCAGGTTTGAGACCACAGGTGTTGTACCTCACCAGAAGAGTGGCCGCCGCCACGCCGTCTTATCACGCTTTTTGCCCATGGTCCGGGAATTTCACCCACCCCAGGACCAATTATTCTCATCGGAACCGCAGACGCAATGACCAACTTCGAAAAACACCTCAACCGTACTCGCTCCGAGCTACTGCAACAAAGTAAGATTTTAAATATTCACTGACTTTTTGACGCCTGAATACCTAATCGTCTATTACATTTATAGTGGTGTGACCGATCGCATTTTTATACCGTAGGCTCGTGTGTCATGAATATTATGTAGGTGATTTTTGAAAAATAAAATTTAGATTGCTGTCATGGTTCAATTTCGACTTTACTGACCCTGCTCTGTCTACCAGAGTATTATTTATACATATATTGTTAGAAAATTTCAGGTTACCAGAAACGATTCATTTGAACACCTGCAAGAGGTGCACACTGTATATAATCTTTAACATTAAAAAAAAGTAAAATAAATTAACATGCAAAAGCTATAAGAAAATAAGGGCGATCCCAATTTAATTTAATATTCGGGCTGTTCATAATATTCGATTTCAATTATTCTTTTTGCGTTGGGTTCAGTATAGCTCCAAGGTGGTCCCATTTTAATTTCATTCATATCGGAGGTAAAATCAAATGGAAATCAAAAGTGATCGACTGGGGGTACACCAAACGGAGGTTTCATTGTTAGTTTATGACAACCCCAGAATAAAGTAGACCCCACTAGCCAAGTTTATTTATTTCATATATTACAAACAATATATTAAAAAACCTCTAACTAAAAATATATATCCAATATATTTTTTGAAATATAGTTAAAATATTTGTGGCCACTAGGAAGGTACCAAACTGTGGTCAAGCACGTTATTAGCTGGCGATAACATCATAAATTCCGTGAATGATTGATTTGTTGCGTGTGAACTGAAAACAATTTCTTTCTTTATGGACCGATTTCAATGATTCTTTTTGCGTTGGTTTTCGTATAGCTTCAAGATGGTTTTAATTTCATTGATATTGGACATATTACCCTGCAGAAGGGTCAATGGAAAATCTGAAATTTGTGAATATAATCTCGAATGTTGGAGATTCAGAATTTTGAATATTCGAATCCGCGAATATCGAATTTTGTGTAAGTATCAAATATCTAATCTTGAATTCAGATTAATTTCTTAATTTATTTAACACTTAGATAATAAACAATAATTTCGTAATTTCATTGAACGGAACAATAAGCAATTACATTAAGCGAAAGTTTTTTGAAGTCGTTTTTTTTTAAGTTAATTATAGTACTAGCTGGTACCCGGCGCGCGTTGCTATACGCTCCAAAAATAAAGTAAAACACATCTCATCCAATTTGACCGGTGCAGAGAACAGGTAAACCACGATGGGTAAATAATGGACCAACCCGGGTGGCATTACGTTCATGTTACACGCTTCTCTTGACGAAATATGTATTTTATTTTATTTTTTCCCTTATTCTATGGAGCAGTCGGGTATTTAATAGTATTTAACGTTATAAGTCCGGTAGGCGTTTTTTTTTTTAAGATTAGCATGCCCTATTTTAAATATAGATAAGTTATAAAAATCACTTTAAAATATACACATTTATTAAAGTTGAAACTGAATCTGTAACTAGGAACATGTTGTGTCTTTTCACAACGCAGAATGGTTACTTTTATATAAAGTGTACGAAATATGCAATATGCCCTGCGGTAGATTTACACAAGCTTAGAATCCTACATTTTATAAGACTCTCGAGGCTAACGCAGCAAATAAATAACATCAATAATTAATATGTGGGTGTTCCTTGTTTGACATTGAATTTATATCTATTGTTATAAAATTAATTGAATCTAATAAATCGATAAGATTTTACCTGTACTTATTAAGAATGGCAAGGCAAGTAGTGTGCTAGAAAAAAATATGAATTTCGATTTCTCCAATTTGCACCACCCGACAAGACCTGTTTACAAATAGGAAATTATTCAAATTTAAAGTAATTAATGAATCAAAAGTAATTAAAATTATTCAAATGAAGGGGTCATCCCTGCGTCTGGTAGACTATATAACATGAAGCCCTAAAACGTGTTCTGTCGTTTAATAAAGTTGTTTTGTGAGAAAAAAAATCGCAATTTTGGTTGTACATTTACCGCTTTTTGTGACGTCATTTCGGGAAAAGCGCTTTTCAAATAAGACATAATATGCTTCGGATTTTTTTACCTAGTAAATTCGTTTTCGAATAAACAAAAAAAATGTCGTATAATATCTTTCCGTCTAGTTACTAGAAAAGCTGTTTTTGAAAATTGTGGGACTACCTCATTGTGAACGGAGGGACGAATGGAAGTATAGGGTGCCAAAAATGGTGGTCTCTGAACGAAAAAATTATTCATATAACTTTTGGTTTCCACAGACAACACATGATGTATGGATCAGTTATGACGACCAGTACACTATACCGATTAGAAAAAGTTAGAATAATGAAGCACAAAGGAAAATTGAGGGAGAAGAGGGAAACTAAGGAAGGAAGGGGGAAATCAAAGAAGGTAACGAGAAAAACAGGGGTGAGGGCACTATTTTGGAATATAACGGGACAAGGGAAAAAAGAAGAAGATTTTTGGGACTATGTGAAGGAGTTCGATATTGTTGGATTAACAGAAACATGGTCAGAAAGCTGGGAAAAAGTAGAAAAACTGTTACCAAAGGAGTTCAACTGGGAATGGCAAGGGGCGAGAAGGGGAAAGAAAAAAGGAAGAGCAGCAGGGGGAATAATAACAGGGGTAAAAAAGGAATAAAAGGGAATACTAAAAAGAAGGGAGAAGAGGAAAGTCACATGGTGAGAAACGTTAAAATAGACAGTAAATGGTGGAAAATAGTGACAGTGTACAGCAAAGAGATGAAAGAAACAATAAGCAAGATAGAAGAAACATTAAAAGACAACAGGGAAGAATGTCTGCTGCTGGGAAGGGATTTTAACGGGAGAATTGGGGAAAGAAGAGCCAGGGATTGGGAAGAAGAGAGAGGAGAGGGAAAAACAAAATCCAAAGACAAGAAAGAAAACGCGGAAGGGAAGAAGTTGATGGAATGGATAGAAGAAAAAGGATGGGAAGTGCTGAATGGAAATAAACAAGGGGACGAAGAAGGAGAGTGGACCTACATAGGCGGTAGAAGAGAGACGGTGATAGACTACGGAATAGTAAACGAAGAAGCATGGGAAGAAGTCGAAGAATTCAGAATAGGGGAAAGAGTAGAGTCAGACCATCTGCCTATAGATATAAGTATAGGAAGGGGGAGAGAGAAGAGAAGAGGAGAAGAAAAAATAGAGGAAATGCGGAAGGTGATAATTAAAGTATGGGACGAGCAAGGGGTTGAAGAGTATAAGAGAAGACTGGAAAAAGCAAGATTTAAAGAACAAGAAGTAGGGAAAATGGAGAAAGAATTGGTAGAAATATTGGAAAAAGCAGCGACAAAAAGAGAAATAACAGTAAGAGGTGGAGGAACAAAAAGAAAGAATAAATGGTGGGACAAAGAATGTGAGCAACGTAAAAAGGAAGCAATAAAAGAACTAAGAAAGTGGAGAAAGACTAAAGGGAACAGAAGTGGCTTTTTAGAAACGAAAAGAAGACACAGAGAGACATGCAGGGAGAAGAAGAGGCAGAAGAAGGAGAGAGAGGAGGAATAGATAAAAGCAATAAGAACAGAGAAGGAGGTATGGAACTATATTAATAGAGAGAGAAAGAAAAAAGAAAATGGGAGCGAGATGATAACGATGAATGAGTGGGAGGAGTACCTCATGAGGCTGCTGGAGGGAAAAAAGGAAAAAAAGAAAACGGAAATAGAGACGAAGAGAAACCCAGTAGAACCTGAAGGAGAAGAAATTACAATGGAATTGGTGGAGAGGCATGTGAAGAAACTGAAGAAAGGGAAGGCACCAGGGAGGGATAGAATACAGAATGAGTCGTGGATGTATGGGACGAGAAGAGTGCTAAAGAGGGTGGTGGAGGTAATGAATGGGGTGTGGAGAGGAGAAGGATTCCCGGTAGGGTGGAGAGAGGGGGTAATTTACCCCATTTACAAAAAAGGGGAGAAAAATAAATTAGAAAATTACCGAGGGATAAATCTCCTAAACACAGGGTACAAGTTGTAAGCATCAATTCTGAATGAAAGGATGAGCAGAGAGATAGAGGAAAAGGGAGCATTACCAGACAACCAAGCAGGATTTAGAGAGGGGAGGGGAACTATGGATAATGTATACATCCTGGACCATTTGACGAAGAGTGAGTTAAAGAAGAAAGGGGGGAGGGTGTATGCATTATTCGTAGACTTCAAGGCGGCTTTTGACAAGGTGGACAGAAAGAGGATGTTTTGAGTGCCTGAGGGAGAAAGGGGTAAATGAATGGCTGGTAAGAAAGGTGGAGGAGATATATGAGAAGACAAAAAGTAAAGTGAAGGTAGGGGAGAGGGAAAGTGAATGGTTTGTGACAACAAAGGGAGTGAGGCAAGGTTGCCCGCTCAGCCTCTTGTTGTTCACGATGTATGTGGCAGATATGGACGGAATGTTAGAGAGAGCACAAGCGGGGGGGTGTGTGGTAGGTAGAAAAAAAGTGTGGAGCCTGGCGTTTGCGGATGATGTGGTAATGGTGGCAAAGAGTGAAAAAGAAATGAAGGAAATGATAAAGAGTTTAGGAAAATATGTGAAGAAGAAAAGACTAGAAGTGAATGTAGAGAAAACAAAAATGCTGGTGTTCAATAAGAGAAAGAGGAAGAACGAAGAGAGTGATTGGAGGTGGGAGGGAGAAGTAATAGAACAAGTAAAAGAATTCAAATACTTGGGGTATGTGTTCAATGAAAGAGCCACAGATAAGGCACATATTAGAGAACTGGCAAGAAAAGCGAACAAGGTGATAGGATGTGTATGGGGAATAGGAGAGAGAAGGTGGGGAGGCGAGTTTAAGAGGAGAATGATGATGTTTGAAAGTCTTATTGAAAGCGTGTTGTTGTACGGAGCAGAGCTCTGAGGATGGAAAGAACAAGAGCAGATAGAGAGGGTGCAAGAAAAATATCTGAGGTGGGTGCTAGGGGTGGAGAGAGAAACGCCAGGGTACATAGTGAGAGAAGAATGCAAGAGGAATAGGTTGAGAGTGAAAGCGGGAAAAAGAGCGGTCAAGTTCAAAGACAGGATGGAAGGGAGGAAAGAATGGAGTGCTGGAGAGAAAAAAAGAAGAATTCAGAGGAGAATGACAGGGAGAATTACTACAGGAGGAATGGATATGCAAGCAAAGAAATAGAGAGACTGAGAGAAAGAGGCGCATGGATGAATGTAGAACTAAGGGAAAGAGATAAGGATACGGATAGACAAGAGAAGAGAGAAAGAATTAGAGAATCCAGATACAACGGGAAGTACGGAAGATGCATGATCGAGGAAGTACCGAAGTATTTGGGGAGGGAGAGCGAGAAAGAAAGAAAGATGATGGCGAGGTTTAGGTGCGGAAATGAAGAGAGGGAAAATAGGTATTGGGCAGAAGATAGAGGAAAAATGTGTCGAATGTGCTATGAGGAAAGAGAGACGCTTGAGCATATGTGGAACGAGTGCAGTGAGATGAAACAAAGAGAGAGGAAAGAAAGAGAGGAAATACTGAATGTAGATGGAAGGGAAATTAAATGGATGAAAGAGGTATGGAAGAGGATGGAGGGGAGAAGAAATAGAGAATTTTATTTAGTTTTTTGTTATTATTATAATTGTTAAGTTTACTTGTATATGTATAGGAATTAGAAAGCCCGTAGGGAAAATAAAGATTTATAATAAATAATAGAAAAAGTTAAAAATATTGCAGTGGAATTTCAAGGATTTATAGTATTTCGTATTTCGCACGGTTTGTGAAAAAAAAAATGAAAACAAAGTACTCAAAATTTTCGGTCCGTCGGTTATAGGCTCCTCAAATTAGCATTTTAAAACGAACACGCTGGTGTCAAAAAATCAGATTACTGATCTATAGTTTACAAGATATCTCACTACACTCATTCCACATATTTTCAATCGTCTCTTTCTTCACATAGCACATTCTACACCTTCTTCTTCCAACTAATACCTATTCTCCCTCCCTTGATTTCGGCACCTAAACCTCGCCATCATCTTTCTTTCGTGCTCACTCTACTTCTCCCAATACTTTGGTATTTCTGCAATCGTACGTCTCGCATGGACTCTCTGATTCTTTCCCTTCTACATTCATTCACGTGCCTCTTTCTCTCAGTCTCACTATTTCTTTGCTCGCGTACCAATTCCTTTGGTAATATATCTCCCCCTCGTTCTCTCCTGCGTCTTCTTCTTTAATCTCCTGCAATCACACATTATCCCGTATTTTTTCCTCCATTGCATAACGTCTTCGAATTTGGTCTCTCCTTTACGCGCTTGCACTCTCAACCTATTCCTTTTGCATTCTTCTGTCACTATGTATCCAATCGGATATCTCTCTCTCTCTCTCTCTCCTCCAGCGTGATTTCTTTTCTTTCTGTGCTTTTTGGTTCTTCTTCATTTCTATTTCTACTTCTCCTTCCAGCAGTCTCATGCAATGTTCCTCCCACTCGGTCATAGCTATCTCCCTACTGTTTCTTTTTGCTTTCTCTTTCTTTTGATATAATTCCACCCCTCCTTCTCTGTCCTTATAGCTTATATTTCTTCGTCGTCTCTCACCTTCTTCTGCCTCTTCTTCTCTCTACATTTCTCTCTATATCTTTTTGCTTTTAGAAAGCCGTTTCTGTTTGCTTTCGTCTTTTTCATTTTCCTTTTTGCGTTGTCCATATTTTTTGTCCCAGCATTTATTATTTTTGCTCCTCTACCTCTTATTATTATTTATTTCTTTGTCGCTGCTTCTTTTAATATCATACTTATTTCAATTCTTTCTACATTTTCCCCACTTCGAATCTTGATTTTTCTAGTATTTTTTTGTAATCTTGGAATCCTTGTCCGTCCCATATTTTGCTCATCACCTTCTTCTGCGTTTCCTCCGTTCTTTCTTCTCCTCTTTTCTATTGTCTCCCTCTTCCTATAGGCAGATAGTCTGACTCTATTCTTTCCATACTCTGAATTCTTCTACTTTTTCCCATACTTCTTCGTTGACTATTCCGTAGTCTATCACCGTTGCTCCTTTGCCGCCTATGTAGGTCCATTCTTCTTCTCCGACCTTTAGTTTAATCCATTCAACACCTCCCACGCTTTTTCCTCTGTCCATTCCATCAGCTGGTGTACATCCCTGACTCGTCTTTCATTTCTACTGTTGAAATCCACTCCCCTCCTTAGAATACATCCCTCTTTGTTTTCTTTTAATGTTACCTCTATTTTGCTTGTTGTCTTCATTTTCGCCATTTTCTCCCTCACCCTTTCTTCTTACTGGAAAACCTCTAGTCTCTCTCCCGTTTCATTCCATCTCCATTAAACCCCGTCTGTTGGTAATTTCCTGTATCCCACTTCTACTTAATGACGTCACGAAAAACGTTTCTATGTGATGTAAATATAAGTGGTTTTCTTGATGATGACGGCGGAAACATTTCTTGCAACGTTTTCTTACGGTGACGGTAGAGTGCGGCTGCAAATAAAAAAATACCACATAAAATATTAATTTAAAAATCTGAAAAAATTATGGTACTATCTACACACTTGAAGGAAAAAAGTTCTGCAGTTAAAAAAATTATTCACAGATTTGTGAAGCTATTGTTAATTAATATTTTTTTAAAGTTCTGGTTTACATCCTAAGTCAGTCAATTGTTAAACTAAAGCTTCTAAAAATAATTAAAAAGTAAAAATAGTTGTCTAAAATTTGAACACTAGAAGACCTGAAAAATTGAGAAACCTAGAAACCTAAAAACTGAGATGTTTGAGAAGTCATAGAAATTATGGCAGCTGAGAGCATGATGAGCTGAGAAGAATGAAACTTTATAAACCTGAGATATTGAGACTGAGATATCTGAAAACTGAAAAGGGGAACTTTGAGAAACTTGAGAAACCGCGGGACCGAAGAACCTGAGAAGTTGGAAAACTTGAGATTTTTGAATTCTGAAGAATTAGAAATTGAGAACTGAGAAACCTGAGGACGCCAACGAACAAAAGGCAATACTGAAGATGTAAAAATAAAAAAAAATAAAGATAAAAGAAAAATTAAAAAATAAGCAAAAATGGAACCAAGGTGATAAAGAGGGAGGATAAAATGCAGAATAACTAATAATGACAGAAGTGGTGAAGAGTACAAAGTCATACAAAAAATATTTGAAAGATAGTGAAAAAAATATAGAAATAAACATGACATTTATAACATTACAAAGAGGAATTTCAGGCAGAAAAATAGAGAAACAATAAAAAAAGAGAAAAAATAGTAAACTAAAGGAAAGTGAGACAATACAGAGACGAAATTCAATAAGATAAAAAGAAAAATCGACCAAGTGCGAGTCAGACTCGCACACGAAGGGTTCGTCTACATTTAACACTACATATTTTTTAGAAATACAGTGGTAAAAAACACCGAAAAAAAAAAGGTTTCTTGTATGGAGACCCCTTTATTGTTAACTTATTCGTTGTTATAGCTACCATAGTAGTACATACTCTATTAGGTTTCAAAAGATACAGCCTTGTGACAGACGGACAGACGGACGGACAGACAGCGTAGCCTTAGTAATAGGGTCCCCTTGGCACCCAAACTGAATCTGCTTTGGAAAAGAATGTTGAAAATACACTATCTGTAGTTAAAATGAATGGTACAGAAATACGTTGTGTCAAAAATTTCAATAACTAAAGTTGTTAATAAAATATAATATTAGGTATAATTAAAATTTTGAATTTTAATTACTCAAAATTAGTTTCTTGTTTTTTGCCCCTTCAGTTGTTCTGGTCACCGTTTCGAAATAAGGACTTGGTTCTTTTTAGTTTTTCGAATTTCTAAAACTATGCTAATTTAAAAACTAATGAACACGTTGAAACCAAAATTAATTTATTAGGTAGAATTGACTGCGACTGAATTAACATCAGTTTAACTCTCACAGTAACCTTTTTAAAAATGTCAAATAATTTTTTTTATATAATGGAAATCGTCATTAAGCAGAAAGGTCAGGAAACAGTATATTTTATTTGTAAAATAAGTCACTACATATTCACTAATGAATATTTCCACCACACTTCTGTCCAAATTACACGTAGCTGTATTTATTAAAAAGTGAAAGAAATAAAATTTCTTCATTAACATTCAGTTTCGTTTGAAGATAACGTGTATTCATATTTTTAAACTTTTGAACCCATTATAAATGTCGCCATTGAGAAATATTGTAGAATTTTCCTTTCTCTTCAGAAATGGTCTGCATTAATAATTAAGTGGTCAAGCTGAAAGATAATTATAATATAAAAATTGATACTGTCATCATTAATTATTGCATAACTACATTTTTTGTTTGTCAAATAAACCAAATTAACAGTACAGTAAAAAAACTGTCCATATCAGGTGTCAATATCTCTAAAACTTGCGGTCGATGACAGCCTTTTGGATAAAAAATAAAAAATACACGTCGTTAATAGAGGTGTGCAAAACACGTACATGAGTCATTTCTTATTTTGTCATAAATGATATTGCTCGATGGACCAGTTATGTTGTGAACTATCTGCGAAGACGATCAGCACGCGATAAAGGCCTAAAATCTGCATAACAATGAAAGAATGACGCCTAGTCTAGATCGATTAGCACCATCTGCAACCAAACCGAAATTTGAAAAAATCGTGAGGCTCAGGTCATTTATATTGTAGGTTGTCTACCAACATGTAGTTTGACAAAGAAATTTAGCACCTCAAGTTTCTAACTGTACTCATGTACTTCATCATTTGTCAGTACTAAATGGTTTTTGGCAACATGGCGGTTGCTTCAGACAATCTATGATATCCACTTAATTATTTATCAATTTTTCCGAACAGTTAGTAACAACTTAATTCCCTGGAATGAAAATCAATTTCGGCCCATGTGTTCGTAAGATCCAACTAATTGGTTTACGATTAGTGGTTACATGGTTGGAGATTTTCGGACGTTACGTAACGTGCAAATAATCGCAGAAGGTCAAGGCGAAAGAATTAAGAATTAATAGTTTTCGTGCAAGGTTGTTTGTAAATTATGATTATTATTGAAGGGGGCATCGAACCGTTAAGTAGCTTTGTAATTGTTACATTAATTTAAAGGAAATCGTTTTGATTTGATTACAAACTTGCACTTTGACAACTTCCATCCATGAATAAAAATAAATTATTACTATTGTTTTTGATAATTGCAAACCGTTCTTTCTTAAGTTATCGAAATTTAAGCAGCTTTCATGTGCGATGACGTTATCTTGGACAAATGTTAATGCAAATTTGTAGATTTGGACTATCCACTGACTAAAATATTGGCAGACAAAGTTACGACTTTGACTCCTCGGGCTCTCTTGAGAACACCGACAAGAACTGCTTTTGTGGTATTGTCGAAGTTTTTTCCTAATGGGAAATGACCAAATGTATTCTCTTTTTAGACACCAGACAGACAAGCTGTAATTTAACACTGATTCGGTCATTTAGATCTCAAACGGTACTGCCGAGCGGATTAGATTTTAATCAGAGTTGTCGACTGGGATTAAAATACCACCGTAAAAGTTGTCGGTATATATACAGGGTCGCTAAAAAGTATGGATACAGAGGACGTTGAAATTTGCGAAAGAGTGTTTAAGAGATCTTTTTCAATTTTCTACCATCATTTATTTTGGACATACAAGGCTAACTTAATTTTTTTAAAGGGCACGAAGGGTCAAATTTCATAATTTAAAAAAAAACATTTTTTTCTGAATTTGGTGATGCCTGATATGCCCACCTTTAAAGTAAAAAAAAAATATAAAAATTAAAAAATTTAATTCTGGAAAAGTAAAACTAAGTTAGCTTTGAAAATGCTGTTATTAGCGATCTGTCACTTGCATATTAGCCCAAAATTAAACTCGTGTGCAATAATTAGTTGAACAATGGTACCCTAGTAGCCACAAATATTTTAAATATATTTCAAAAAATATATTGGATAAATATTTTTAGTGAGAGGTTTTTGAATATATTGTTTATATTTTATTCAAATGTAGATAAAATATACATTTGAAATATTTACTCAATATTAAGAATCTATCTTGGTTCTATATTTTTTTAAATATATTTGGTAAATACTTTTAACGAGAGATTTTTGAATATATTGTTTACATTTTATTCAAATGTACGAATTCATTATTTATCACCTTTTTACCATTCATACAAACTTACCAGATTCTCTAAAAAATTAAGGTAAGAACCCTTCTGCAATTCATCAAATTGTATCATTAACCTCTAGTAAAATTAAGGCTGAAGATGGGAGTAGTGTTCTCCCGAAACATATTCCTATTGTTATTGGATTTTATTAAAGTTTGTGGGATTGACTAGAATAATTTTAAATTTTAATATAAAAATATACAAAGCAAAATATTCTTTCCAGCTTAGAAAAAAATATTCAGCAAATGTCTCAAATAAAATATAAGTAATGCTATATAACACACATATTACTAAAATATATACTTCAAATATTTTCGACATATTTCATTCACATTCTTTTAAAATAACTAATATTGAGAAAAGATTGCATATTTTCTAAATATTTATAATATTATGATGAAATAAATAAACTTGGCTACTGGGGTACATTTAAGTAAAACTACGACCACGTACGTATGATTTCCTTCCTCATCCCCTTCTTTATTTCCATTTGCAGTTCTAGCAGTTCTTTCCCTTCTTTGTTGACAATTTTATCTCTTGTTGTACTTTTGTTTGGTACTAAGATATGCCCAAAATAGACCATACGATGCATAGGAGAACTTCGAGTTGCCTATCCGGCAAGTTGCTCTGAAGTTAGCAACATCTAGCAAAGGACAGTTGGCGTCCCCCCAATCGTGTGTGTGGTGCCGTCCGACGTATTTACAGGTAACCTATTCTATCTGTTTCTTTTTGTCATACTCAACATAATGAGATGGCCCTTTCAACTTTTTACCGTTAGTTGTCCATTTTGTCTGCTAGGTACGTCATAAAACCCGCCATGATAAAAACGAAGTCAGCCTTTGTATCTACATGTCTTGCTAAGAATTCTAGCCTTTGTTTAAAATAATGTTCACTAGTATTCCGTGGACCTCGCGTGAACCCAGAAATTTCGTATCAGTTGCATTCAGCCCTCCTTTCTCTGCAGTAGCATAGATTACCAAACTTATGAGTCACAGGCACCGCGAATAACTTGCTAAATTCGTTGTAATTTGTTTTTAGATATTGTTGCCAATTTCAGAAAGTACAAATGTGTTGCCGACTTCTTGTTACAGAGCCCGAACCACAGTCGCATTCAGTTTGAAACAAAGTGATTCTCTAACTTAACATAGCTAGATTGCCACTCGGGTAAATCATTAAATAACTAACTACCTGTCTTTCGTTATAAGGCCGACAGCAGCTTGCGGTCATTTAAAAAGCTATTTTGTCTCTGTTGACTTGAATTAACCAACGCTTAGTAAGAACTGAAGACTAAAAGGCACAAAACGGCAAAGGGCCACGCCGAATGTTGGGGTTCAGAATATTCGACACAGGGGAAGACAACTTTCGGTATTTAGTGTTGTTTGCTTGTGCATGTTGGTAGCTTCGTTGCGCCTCGTTACGTGTTACTCCCGCTGGATGTTCTCTCATCGCGATCGTTTCAAAATGGCTTCCAAATAAAACGTTACTTTTCTCTATGTTTTATTATTTTATATTGTTTGTAAGTACCTGTTTCGAGGCCACAGATAGACCAAATAGTATTCAGTTCATGGTTCGCGTTGCAGACTGCTGTTTGGGGGAGTTATGTTGCCCTACTTCGGCTAAACCTGTACCTGAGAGGTGGGAGAGAAGTCGTTTTCGACTTTGAGTTGTCTCTTGGGCTACGGGGTACCCAGAAAAGGTAGTTGCTACTAACTCCTGAGCCTACTAGGTTGAGGTTGCAGTACTGGTTTCGTGCTACTTCACAAATATTTAAAATACTTAACAACCAAGAGTTCTGAAAAACATCACTCCAAATTCCACCCTCCCCTTTTTTCGCAGTTAGTAAAATTATTTTTGCAAAACCGTGAAACGCGGTTTCAGTCATTTTTAAATGAAAATCTATATCTCAATTTTCACGTATGTTACACCGTTTGTTATGAGAATTCTCAGGAAAACCTCCTCATTGACGCCCCTTTTTTACGGTTTGTAAATATTTTTTTGCAAAATCGTCAAACACGGGTCTAGTTATTTTTAATGGGAAGTGCAAGTGCCAATTCTCATGTCTGCAACATTCTTTATCTTCAAGTTATAAATTTTTTTAGAAAAATCACTCCCAAATTCACCCTCTGCTTTTTTCGCGTTTGGTATTTTTTTTTTGGAAATTTGTTAAACACGGGTCCGGTCTTTTTAAAGGAGAATCTAGATCCTAATTTTCACGTATGTAACACTATTTGAATTATGACAATTCTCAGGAAAACTACCCTCCCCATTAACGCCCCTTTTTCGGGGTTTGTAAATTAATGTTTGCAAAATCGTCAAAGACGGGTCTCGTTATTTTAATATGAAAGTTCAAGTCCCAGTTCTCATGCCTGTAACATTCTCGACCTTCAAATCATAAGAATTTTGAGAAAAATCACTCTCAAATCCACCATCTCCATTTCTCGCCGTATTTTTTTTTTTTTTTTGGAAAATCGTCAAACGCGGGTCCGGTCTTTTTTAAAGGAAAATCTAGATCCGAATTTTCACGACAGTATTACTGTTAGTTTTCAATTTATAAGAATTTTGGGTAAAACCACCCCTAATTTTTACTCGGTCGGTAAAGAAATTTTTGCAAAATCGTCAAACACGTGTCTAATTGTTTTCAAAGCTAGTCTAAATCCCAGTTTTCACGTTTTTAGCATGCTGGGTTTTCGAGTTATGAAAATTTTGTGAAAAACCGTTTGCTCCTGTCCCTCCCCTTTCCGCCGTTTGTGAATAAATTTTTGAGAAATCGTCAAAAACGGGTCGAGCTATTTTCAAAAGCGAGTTAGTTAGCTGGATCAGCTTTCTTTTGGTTTTACTCAGGGGGCTGTAACCACCCTTAAGTTTTTTTTTTAATGGGAAGATAGACGTTTAAAAAGCTATTTTGTCTCTGTTGACTTGAATTAACCAACGCTGAATGTTGGGGTTCTGAAAGGTGCCTTATCGTTATGTTTTGCGCCCCCTTGCGATTTCCGATCTCGTCGTTCGCTTGTAACTGACATCTAGCTATATTCGACACCGGGCAAGCCAACTTTCGGTATTTAGTGTTGTTTGCTTGTGCATGTTGGTAGCTTCGCTGCGCCTAGTTACGTGTTACGCCTGCTGGATATCCTCTCATCGCGATCGTTTCAAAATGGCTTCCAAATAAAACGTTGCGTTACTGTATGTTTTATTATTTTATATTGATTGTACGTACATGTTTCGAGGCAAGAGATAGACCAAATAGTATTCAGTTCGTGGTTCGCGTTGCAGACTGCTGTTTGTGGGAGTTATGTGGCCCTACTTCGGCTAGAGAGTAGAGGTGAGAGGTGGGAGAGAAGTCGTTTTCGACTTTGAGTTGTCTCTTGGGCTACGGGGTACCCAGAAAAGGGAGTTGCTACTAACTCCTGAGCCTACTAGGTTGAGGTTGCAGTACTGGTTTCATTTTTCATTTCTCTTGTTCCGTTTGTATGTACAAGCTTTTCCCGTGATAGTAAACTCTCTACAATATTGCCTCACCTCCAGACAGTTGGCTTGTTAACTTCACTTCGCTTTAGTGTCTCCATCTGATCTACATGTTGTGAGACCACGCGTTTCAATATTCTGGTTTTTCCCTCTCAGGAGCGAAGAGGCCCGCTAAACTGCAAAAGCTCATGGTGAAATAAAATTAGTTGACCTAACTGACTCATCATGTATACCAGAATAATATTAAATTGTATTATTGTTTACTGTGTTCTGAAGAACTAAATTGTTAATTCTTGAAATCATTGGAAATTGTAAGTCGTAATTTATTACTCAAATCATTATTGTTAAAATAATCAAATTCGCATTGTTAACAACTTTATACGAAGACACTAGAAATTATTAACCACAGTACGAGATCACAAAAGTCAAATGCACAAAAAGACTAAAACTTAATAAACATTTAAAACCATAATTTTTGTGGTATCCAAAGAATCTATGGTTTTGTTTCGTTTGGGTAAGTTCGAATGTCCCGCCAGTCGTGTAAAAAAAAATAACACAACGTAGGGTTCTGCTTTCTCTTTCATTGTCTGGCGATCACTGGAACCCTTAAAGTTCGCGGTTTGTTTCAAATTTGACGTTTGGTCTTCCTTTCTTGTATTCTTTTTTGTTCTTCCAGAAGTATTTTCCGTTTAACTTATTTTCCCATTTTGCCCAATCTTTTTTCTTGCAGCCATGATTGCGGATTATTTTACCAACGAAGAAAATTCTTTTAAGTTAATGTTGCATGTGGTAGAAAATCTAAAAAGTTCAGTACAACAGTTGGCTTTGAACGACAACATGAGTAGAAGATCCATACAAACAATAATTAAACACGAAAAATATCATCCTTATAAAATGCACTTGGTAAAAGAATTAAGTGAAGACGATTTTGACCGCAGAATCGAATTTTGCGAAACTATGATGCATCAGGATGGTAACTTTATTAATTGCGTAATCTTCTCTGATGAGTCAACTTTTTGTCTAATTGGACATGTTAACCGCCATAACTATCGATATTGGTATGACCTATCCGCATTGGATGGAAAAGGTTCATGAGCAGCGTCTACAGAAAATTAATGTTTGGTCGGAATATCCGTAGATCCTTTCTTGATTAACGGCATTAACGTATGAAAGATATTTGCAACTTTTACAAGAACATATTGTTCCACGACTTGGGGAGATATTTCCACACCACGGAAATCAAAATATACGAGCAGAAACCATATGGTTTCAACAAGACGGAGCACCGCCACATTTTGGATGTGGATATTTGGATGAAACATTGAATGACCAGATAGGTCTCCTGTTGAGGATGGCTTTACTCCCGCTTATATTTGGAATTGATACAACCGCTTAAAGCAGTTTTTAATGAAAAAATTACAAAAAGTAGAAGAAGCAGTTTTTTTGCAAAAACGTCAAACACGGGTCTAGTTATTTTTAAAGCAGAGTCCAAGTGCCAATTCTCATGCCTGTAACATTGTCGGTCTTCAAATTATAAGAGTTCCGAAAACCATCACTCCAAAATCCACCCTCCCCTTCAAAATCGTCAAACGCGGTTCCAGTCTTTTTTAAAGGAAAATTCTCAGGAAAACTACCCTTTTTCTTGGAAAATCGTTAAACGTGTCCAATCATTTTTAAAGCAGAGTCTAAATCCCAATTTTCACGTTTTCAGTTTTCGAGTTATGAAAATTGATTTTGAGAAAAGTTCTTGAAACACGTCGAGTTTTGTTTTTAAATTGCCACTTTGTAGCTTGATCAGCTTTCAGTTGTTTTTACTCAAGGGGCTGTAACCACCCTTAAGTTTTTTTTTTTTCAAATAGGAAGACAAGACTGAATTTATTCCAGTTAAACTTCCTACCCTGTATATGGAAGGCAATGTCAATAATCTGACAATTTGAGCGTGACATAAGGAAATGGGCGCGTCACAAAGCTGTAAAAAAACGTCACCTCGAAATACTCGAGCGCGATTTTTTTTTTTTAATATCATCAAAAAGGTTAAGTAGAATTGTCCAACATGCTTGCTGCACTCTCATGAGGTCCAAAAAGTAATACTATATTAGATTATGGAGTCGGGCGACGGTACCTCGTAAATCAATGAATAATAGGCATATGAAACCACTGACATTCTATGAAATATGTAATATAGAACGCCATTGTATGAAAAACAGTCATTGTTGTGTTTATACTTGACCAGATCCAGAGGTGTAAAAACTGGTCTCAAATATTTCTTGCACTTAATTTCCTTACTTTGATAGATTTTCACTGAATTTGGGCTTACATATAAATAATTCCAATAAATTTAATTTTTATTCAACACGAGATGACGAGGAAGTTGAACAAGTGGAAATCAACTTCAGTGAGGATGAAGATTAAAATACTTGTTTTTAATTTTTTTATCTATTTTATATCAATAAATGATGAAATTTTCTATGTACATATTATTTTTATTACACCAAAAACGAATTTTAAGTTATTTAGATTATCATTTAGGACGACTAGGGCATCAAGTTGAACCGTCTGTATACAAATCTGACGCGCTCGAGTATTTCAAGGTCACATTTTTTTTACATTTTCAAAAATCGTTCTGACGTGACTTTTGATCACGTCTAAATCGTCATTTGAATAGGACATTTTTTGAGTTCACTTAACATTCCCTCTGAATATCTGACATGCTCGAATAATTTTTTTTGTAATTTTTTTTTACCCCTTTTTACTGCTACCCCCCCTAGTATTAATATCTCCCGGTTATCAGAATGACAAAGCTTGTGTACACTGTGAATGTCTGACGCGCTCGAGTATTTCCATGTGACTGTTTTTTTTACATTTTTGAAAATTTGTACAAGCTCTTCCCCCCCGCTAAAATGGAAAATTTAACATTTTTTTTTTTCGTTTTAGAACCTAATCTTCACAATACAATGGGTCCCCATGACGCTTTAGTAACTGCATATTAGCATCCAAAGCTCTCCTACTATAAGTTTTCTTTTATTAAAATGTCTTGCTAGTTAGATATTTTTTTAAGTTTCGATTAAAATAAGATATATTATGCAAGTGTTACATTACAGAACTCTTAAAAATATTAAATTTAACCCTTCTTGCCATTTAAAAAAATCAAGTTAGCCTTGTTTCCCCAGAACAAATGGAAAATAAAGTTTGATAAACATCTGAGACGATTGAATTTAAATACTTTTATCTTTCGACACTGTCAGAATTTTGAAATTTTCGCTTCTATAAACACTCTGTCATGAAATAATGAAAATGACAGATAAACGTCAAACTATTTTTATGGATTTTAAGCAATTTAAAGGCTTTCCGGAGTTTCACTCGTGCTTTTATAAACCCCTTGTGGCATAAGGGGTCCAATTTACACAGGGACTCGTATAATAAACTACTATTAAGCATATACATAAATTTCAATAAGTTTTGTAACTGTATGTAACTGTATCCATACTTTTCTACCCTGTATATGTAGAAAATAGAAATGAATCAACTTTTTAAATTCTTAAAATAATTTCTATAAAAAATATAGTTACAGAAAAGTGTCTCCAAGAGTTAATATTATGTAGATTCATGCTCCGGTCTTCCATGAAGTCAGAAATAATTACGAACGAATTGTGTCTCAAAAGTAACAATATTAATAACAATTCGAATTCTCTCGTCGGTGTAGGTCCACCTAACAAGATCGTTTTTGTTTCGACCGACGAGTATCACATGATTGGTGGCCGGGGGGCATCAATTTAGTAAGTGCACGCAGACTGCCCGAAAGGAAATCGGGGTGGGCCATCTGTAAAACTGTGGGAACACACAGGACAGTACCACATCGAAAATAACGTGATTAAAAAGGCCCACATTATCTTTCAACAAATATCGCGGAATTGCTCCGCCATTACCTTGTTATCTGCGGTAAAATACCGCCGATTTTGCCGGCGACCTGCTCATAAATCATGTCATTCGAGGGTGGGCAGTCATTATTGGTTCAGATGCAGACGTTCTGGTAACATTCGTAATTATTTTTTTGGCGCGTGAACTGCAATTTTAAGTTCTACATAATCTAAACTCTGATCTACATATTGTAGATTTCATTAAAGTTTACTTAGCGCTTATGAGACCATTGCAAGTGCATTTTAGACTGCATTTTGAAAAATAAATTTGATCTCGCAGTTAACTATTAGAACATAAAAACGGAAACTTGACAATGGTTTGTCATCACTCTGCCAAAAAAAAAAGTGGCTGGACTGTTTTATCCACACAGTAATACTTATCCGTAAGCACTTACGTGACAACGCTGTATCTAAAATGTCATAAATATAGTTACTATAGACTTCTTTCTTTGTTATGTGTTAATTAAAAAACCTCCAACACACAAATTATAAATAATACAAAGTAAATTTAAATTTATATTGTACATGTAATAAGTAGGTACTATTTCCTGAAATAAATTATGTATTAATGCTTTCGGTCTTAGTAAATAGAGAATTATTTTTGTTTTGTGATTTCTAGGTTAAGAGGAGGAGACCTTTACTTCATTAGACATCGCTATTTAATTAAACCAATTGACTAGTTTTAATTAATAATTAAATTTGTACATTCACAAATTTTTGTCCTAAGTTTTCTGTAGGTCTGTGCAGACTTCCCAAAAAAATCACTATAATTTAGTTATATCTACATTTAAGATCTTTGAACACCTGTGATGCCCTCTAGAAAAAAAGTATAGCCTAGAACCAGAATAGAAAAAAATTATAGCCTAGAACCAGAATATCTTTTTTATACTAGAAACGATTTATGTATTTCTTTTAAATTCTTTTAAAAGCAATGCATGTTTTTTCTCTTGACTAATTTTAATATTTAAATAAAGACAATGAATGTTTCTAAATTTCCAAATTTATTTCTAATATACAGACTGTTAAAAAACTGGACCGTATTTCACCCCACCTCGAGACCACTACCCCATCGAAGTATCACCCGTTGCGCAAGATGGACCCTGTAAAACCCCTACAACGTCCCAAAAGCATCTTCTTGTTAGACAGCAGTTGTTAGAGTAACATCTAACTAGACATGACTATCTGGTTTTGCTTTGCAGAACTAGTAGCTCTAAGTATACTCACAAGTTACACAAAACGCAGTATTTATTATTATTATATTTTTTACCTGGTGAATTAATTACCTGAAAGATGAACCTCGGCACATTGGCTCCAACCAAACTCCATGCCAATAGCATCTGTGTACTGCAGTACTGCGTCAGTCCTTATCACACTTATCCATGTAAAAGTACGTGATCTTATGCTTCCGGTTACCGGGTGTACCACAGCTATAACCCCTGTGCCCCGCGCAAGGCTACGGAGAACGGCAACAGTGAGATGCAAATCAGAAGAGGACTTCTTATTCAGCACTGCATTTTGGGTAGGAATTACTTTCTTTGAGAAAAGCCACCATAAGACCATAAGACCTCGAGACTTGAACACGTTGAATACGTTGACTTGGATGTCAACATTGACAGATAAGTCAATATCAAGTCAACGTTTGACATTCTATAACAGTTGAAATCGTTTGAAGCTTGACTTAACATTGACTTTGGTCTTCAGAGTTTTCAACATTGAAATTTTTTGGTATTCACGAACATATTTTCGATTGACATAAAACAAGTACGTTGAATTTGTCAATTGACATTTAGCAAGTAGTCGATACCACTTGCTACAAGATAACTAGTGTATCTTATCATAAATACATACTGTTAATTTTTTAGTTTGATGGCAATGCCAGAAGGATTCCCTGGAATAATTGGTTGCATTGATTGCACCCAAATTTCAATAATTGCACCTCCTACTTTTGGTGATGAGAGGCCGAAGGGTTCTTACAGTTTGAATATGCAAATAGTAAATATATATATAAGTATGTTTTAATTCGATCCAAATATTTTATTAATTTAATTTTAGATATCCAATGCCCAAGCAAAAATATTATTTCAACGCTGTAAGCTATATGAAAGTGAGACTTAAATATGCAAATAGTAAATATACATAAGTATGTTTTAATTCGATCCAAATATTTTATTACTTTAATTTTAGATATTCAATGCCCAAGCAAAAATATTATTTCAAAGCTGTAAGCTATATGAAAGTGAGACTTAAAGCACCAGAAATTAAAGAAAATCAATACAGATCTTTTTAATCAAATAATTAAAGTGGATACCACTTGCTACAAGATAGCTAAATAAATACATACTGTTAATTTTTTAGGTTCATGACAATGCCAGAAGGATTCCCTGGAATAATTGGTTGCATTGATTGCACCCAAATTTCAATAATTGCACCTCCTACTTTTGGTGATGAGAGGCCAGGGGTCATTTATTACTGCAGAAGGGTTCTTACAGTTTGAATATGCAAATAGTAAATATATATAAGTACAGTGAAATTCATTACTTAGCGCCCACGCTCTAGTGTAAACTTTGAAAATTTCGTACGTGTGAATCAGGATTTTTATCAAGGACAGTCGTAGTGGGGGCAATCTCGTTACAAAATTATTTGCGAAGATAGTCACGCAGTTTTGTAGGTTAAGAAGCTGTCAGAGCAACTGAATTAGAACTCTTGGTAACATTTAAAAACTGCCTCTTGAAGCTGTTTGGACAAGCGCTTTCTTTGTTGTGAACTCATTTTAAAAGCAGATTTAAAAATTTGGTATTTTTTATACCACTCTTTGCACTTGTGCGCGCCTTTCTGTCAAATGGAATGACAAATTGAGAATGAAGTTAGTGATTTTGCTGCCAATCTCTGAGAGCAAAGAAACTACAAGGGATACTGCCAACCTAACTTTTTATTCAGTGGGCGCAAAGAAATGAATTCAATAGTATGTTTTAATTCGATCCAAATATTTTATTAATTTTATTTTAGATATTCAATGCCCAAGCAAAAATATTATTTCAAAGCTGTAAGCTATATGAAAGTGAGATTTAAAGCACCAGCAATTCAAGAAAATCAAACAGATCTTTTAAATCAAATATGTGAAGTCGATCCCACTTGCTACAAGATAGCTAAATAAATACATACTGTTAATTTTGTAGGTTCATGGCAATGCCAGAAGGATTACCTAAAATAATTGGTTGCATTGATTGCACCCAAATTACAATAATTGCACCTCCTACTTTTGGTGATGAGAGGCCAGGGGTCATTTATTATTGCAGAAGGATTTTTACAGTTTCAATATGCAAATAGTAAATATATATAAGTATGTTTTATTTCGATCCAAATATTTTATTAATTTAATTTTAGATATTTAATGCCCAAGCAAAAATATTATTTCAACGCTGTAAGCTATATGAAAGTGAGACTTAAAGCACCAGAAATTAAAGAAAATCAATACAGATCTTTTAAATCAAATAATTAAAGTCGATACCACTTGCCACAAGATAGCTAAATAAATACATACTGTTAATTTTTTAGGTTCATGGCAATGCCAGAAACATTACCTAGAATAATTGGCTGCATTGATTGCACCTCTTACTTTTGGTGATGAAATGCCAGGTGTCATTTATTATTGCAGAAGGGTTTTTACAGTTTCAATATGCAAATAGTAAATATATATAAGTATGTTTTATCTCGATCCAAATATTTTATTAATTTAATTTCAGATATTCAATGCCCCAGCAAAAATATTATGTATTTCAAAGCTGTAAGGTGAGACTTAAAGCACCAGAAATTCAAGAAAATCAAACAGATCTTTTAAATCAAATAATTGAAGTCGATACCACTTGCTACAAGATAGCTAAATAAATACATACTGTTAATTTTGTAGGTTCATGGCAATGCCAGAAGGATTACCTAAAATAATTGGTTGCATTGATTGCACCCAAATTACAATAATTGCACCTCCTACTTTTGGTGATGAGAGGCCAGGGGTCATTTATTATTGCAGAAGGATTTTTACAGTTTGAATATGCAAATAGTAAATATATATAAGTATGTTTTATTTCGATCCAAATATTTTATTAATTTAATTTTAGATATTCAATGCCCAAGCAAAAATATTATTTCAAAGCTGTAAGCTATATGATAATTAAAGTCGATACCACTTGCTACAAGATAGCTAGATAAATACATACTGGTAATTTTTTAGGTTCATGGCAATGCCAGAAGGATTCCCTGGAATAATTGGTTGCATTGATTGCACCCAAATTTCAATAATTGCACCTCCTACTTTTGGTGATGAGAGGCCAGGGGTCATTTATTATTGCAGAAGGGTTTTTACAGTTTAAATATGCAAATAGTAAATATACATAAGTATATTTTATTTCGATCCAAATATTTTATTAATTTAATTTTAGATATTCAATGCCCAAGCAAAAATATTATTTCACAGCTGTAAGCTATATGAAAGTGAGACTTAAAGTACCAGAAATTCAAGAAAATCAATACAAATCTTTTAAATCAAATAATTAAAGTCGATACCACTTGCTACAAGATAGCTAAATAAATACATACTGTTAATTTTTTAGGTTCGTGGCAATGCCAGAAATATTACCTAGAATAATTGGCTGCATTGATTGCACCTCTTACTTTTGGTGATGAAATGCCAGGTGTCATTTATTATTGCAGAAGGGTTTTTACAGTTTCAATATGCAAATAGTAAATATATATAAGTATGTTTTATCTCGATCCAAATATTTTATTAATTTAATTTCAGATATTCAATGCCCCTGCAAAAATATTATGTATTTCAAAGCTGTAAGGTGAGACTTAAAGCACCAGAAATTCAAGAAAATCAAACAGATCTTTTAAATCAAATAATTGAAGTCGATACCACTTGCTACAAGATAGCTAAATAAATACATACTGTTAATTTTGTAGGTTCATGGCAATGCCAGAAGGATTACCTAAAATAATTGGTTGCATTGATTGCACCCAAATTACAATAATTGCACCTCCTACTTTTGGTGATGAGAGGCCAGGGGTCATTTATTATTGCAGAAGGATTTTTACAGTTTGAATATGCAAATAGTAAATATATATAAGTATGTTTTATTTCGATCCAAATATTTTATTAATTTAATTTTAGATATTCAATGCCCAAGCAAAAATATTATTTCAAAGCTGTAAGCTATATGATAATTAAAATCGATACCACTTGCTACAAGATAGCTAGATAAATACATACTGGTAATTTTTTAGGTTCATGGCAATTCCAAAAGGATTTCCTGGAATAATTGGTTGTATTGATTGCACCCAAATTTCAATAATTGCACCTCCTACTTTTGATGACAAATAGTAAACATATATAAGTATGTTTTATTTAGATCCAAATATTTTATTAATTTAATTTTAGATATTCAATGCCCAAGCAAAAATATTATTTCAAAGCTGTAAGCTATATGAAAGTGAGACTTAAAGCACTAGCAATTCAAGAAAATCAATACAGATCTTTTAAATCAAATAATTAAAGTCGATACCACTTGCTACAAGATAGCTAAATAAATACATACTGTTAATTTTTTAGGTTCATGGCAATGCCAGAAGGATTCCCTGGAATACTTGGTTGCATTGATTGCACCCAAATTTCAATAATTCCACCTCCTACTTTTGGTGATGAGAAGCCAGGGGTCATTTATTATTGCAGAAGGGTTTTTAAACACGTACATAATAACAAAAATACTCAGTTGGTTACAGTTTTTAAAAACACTCAGATTTTCTTTTGTTGCTTCTTTTGCGTCTGCTGCATCGCGAATAGATATCCAGCAGTAATCCGCCAACATGGTAGTTTTGATACCTCTTTTTCCATTGAGGAAATATCTTGGTGAAACCGCTCACCATGTTCGTCGCTAACGGCGCCACAATTTATGGGGAAAAAGTTAACATGGGAATGTAAAAAGTGCACCTTCAAAGACATATTGCACCCCATATGTTTGCAGACTATCAAGAGATTTTCCACCAAATGTACATAATTTTCAGCTCTTTGGTTGTCCAAAAATTGTTTTCTATGGTTGCTAGATCTTTGCAATGGTCGTTAGACTCCTATAATAAATAAGAAAAAAGGAAAAACCCAAAATTTTTGCCTCTCAAAAACGGTAACCAATGAGCATTTTTTATTGTCATTTTTGAATTTAACATGGTACACATGGTATGAATTCGTTACTTATGTTCAGAAAACAAAATGGCTGTTGCCCAGTGTAATTAAAGTCGATACCACTTGCTTCAAGATAGCTAAATAAATACATACTGGTAATTTTTTAGGTTCATGGCAATGCCAGAAGGATTCCCTGGAATAATTGGTTGTGTCGATTGCACCCAAATTTCAATAATTGCACCTCCTACTTTTGGTGATGAGAGGCCAGGGGTCATTTATTACTGCAGAAGGGTTCTTACAGTTTGAATATGCAAATAGTAAATATATATAAGTATGTTTTAATTCTATCCAAATATTTTATTAATTTTATTTTAGATATTCAATGCCAAAGCAAAAATATTATTTCAAAGCTGTAAGCTATATGAAAGTGAGACTTAAAGCACTAGCAATTCAAGAAAATCAATACAGATCTTTTAAATCAAATAATTAAAGTCGATACCACTTGCTACAGGATAGCCAAATAAATACATACTGTTAATTTTTTAGGTTCATGGCAATGCCAGAAGGATTCCCTGAAATAATTGGTTGCATCGATTGCACCCCAATTTCAATAATTGCACCTCCTACTTTTGGTAATGAGAGGCCAGGGGTCATTTATTATTGCAGAAGGGTTTTTACAGGGTAAATATGCAAATAGTAAATATATATATAAGTATGTTTTATCTCGATCTAAATATTTTATTAGTTTAATTTTAGATATTCAATGCCCTAGCAAAAATATTATTTCAAATATGTAACTAATTATACACTTCAGTATTATGTGCTGCATAACGTCATAAATTGTTAAAAACTAATAATAATCTGAGAAGTTAAAAATTTGAAGAGCTGAAACTGAGAAATTAAAGTGCTTCACATTTTTTACTCTCAAAATTTGCAGAAAAAATTCTTTGATTTTATAAACTGCAAAAAGTGTTTTTTTTTTACAGCAACAAATTTGTAAAGTGGAAAACTATGACCGAAACGCTCGTAGAACTATATAGAAGTACTGGAACTATATTGTTTTCTGGTGCTTTATTGCATGTCCTGGAGATAGTGTGGTTAACTTGGGCTTTTTAGATTTTCCCTTCAAAAACATGGAACGTATGACACTTTCATCTCAGTAAAGTAATTTGTCAGTAGCAAACTTAACGTCTTTTCACATGTTCCACTTGCGCTTGCAGAACATTTCACTTGTTGCGGAACTTTAATAACCTTGTCACACTTAAAATATACCTCTGAAACACAAGATGTAAATATTGCCAATAACTTAATTAATGGGTTTTCAATATTTTTGAACCTTTTACAGTCTTGTGCACACACACACTCTGGGCGTAGACCATGGAGTAATTTCGTTGTAATTGTTTGATGGAAATTGCTAATCACCAAAAAGCTCAAAATGGTAATGAGATCACATAACGTTATAACTTCACTTCTATTGTACACCTCAATTGTTGAATTTATTGTATTAATGCATGTTACACCCTGGACAACCAAATTGTCAACCTGATAAATTTATTGCAAATTGTAAATGGAATTAATTGGCTGCAAATTGTTCTCGAATTGCCAAGCCGTTGCCAACCAATTTTGAATTTCGCAGTATGTTTAAAATTTTCGAATTTGACGTCTTTGATATGTTCAAGAAATGATGGGAACGTTTTCAGGGGGGGGGGGACTAGTTTATCACGGCATTGAAATCATTAAATTTCTGAACGAAATTCTCATATTCTAATCCTTGATTTTATCCTTTTTGGTAGGGACCACAATCACTTGTAATTTTGGTTGCCTATTAACACAGTTGGTCACATTCTTTCATTCTAAAACAGGGTTACCACTAAACTAACAAACACATTGATAAAATGGTTGGCATACTAAAATTGATCACTCATGAGACACTACACTACAAAATTTAGAAAAAAATGTTTTCTAGAGTTTATAATAATTATATCTGTCATGCTCAATTATTTAAGCTCTAAAAACAGTACGTCATTCTGGAATTCAAACAAGTCAAACTACAGTGGAACCTCTAAAAGCGCACCTATTTAACCTTTAAATTGAGCTAATATTGGGTGAAGTCAATAATGGGTGTAGGAGAAATATAATGGCGAAATATGACCTTATTTTAAAGACTTCATCAACAATAATATAATGGCAATCAATCGACTATCATTAAAGAGAAAGCCCCAAATTATTCTTTTTTCTTTAATGTTCTCGATTTTTAAAGGGAGATCTTATTTTTTTTAATTGCTCAATAATATGCTAGACAGTTAGTTCGACTGATAGAGGTTTCACTGTATTTCAAATTTGATTGATTATTGTGTAACAACAGCTCACTATAAATATAAAGCCAGAATAATTTTGTGAAGATTACGTAAATTTCTCTCTTCAAAAAACACTGCACTGAAAAAAATTTGAACGTTTGAGTGACGCCATTTTAAATTATAAGTTAAATTAGAAGTTGAATGAAGGTTTTAGATATGGGAATTTACAGTGCAACACAGTACAATATTAATAAAGCATTTTCGATTTTGGATTTATTATTATTTTATTATGTAATCTATGAGAAACTTCTTGTAAAAATTTTATTTATAACACTTATAACTTTAATAGGTCTAATTTCCTCTTCAAAAGTCTGAAAAACTTGGATGAGAGCTCCTTGTTCTCTGTGTAAGATGTAGGAAACAACTGCAAAAATAGCTTATTAAGGGGCGTTAAAATTTTAGCCCCCTTTAACATTTAAAAGCCCTGATTGGTCATTGCTATGACAACTTAATTTAACGGCCTTTAAAATTTGGAGGAGCAGTTACAGAATACGCCCCTATGAAACGTAAATTTATTTTTGTGGTTCTGAAATATGCGAATTTCCCTCTTTAAAAGACACTACAATGAAAGGTTCATACAATATTTTTTATATTTGTTTTGTGAAACACATAATGCATAATGACAACCTAACCTCAAAATTTGATGTAAATTCGTGTTTTTTCTCACTTTGCGTGAACGAATAAAATTCGTGTTTTTTCTCACTTTTTGCGTGAACGAATACAAAAAACGCTGTCCAATACTCGTGTGCTGTCACTTCTTAGGGGCTCGGGCTCATTGCAACCCTCGGCTAGCGGTCCTGCTGCAAAAATTCGCCCTCGCCCCTGAAAAGTGTCATGACAGGGCACTCGTATGTAAAACCATTATCAGTTATTTAAGATCTAAAATATCTAATAATAAATAACATTTTTTATTGATTCTGAAAAGCATCTATGCTCCACTATGCTCATGAAAATTTAACTTCAAACATCTGATATCGTAGATTTCCACTGTTATAGCTTTGGAATAGGTGGAACATGTTGAATTATTAAGTTAAACACCCAAATTAATGAAATATAAATTTATTTTCCATCAATAAAATAATGTCTGCTAACATTTACACATTTTGGTTGTTTTAAGAAGTTTCTACAGTTAAAAATTGATAAATCGTTATTTTTTAATTAAATTCGAAGTAGTGTAATTGTTTACAGTACACAATAAAAACATCAAGAAACTTTTTTATTTTACATCAATATAATTATTTCAATGTTTGACAACTTCACGACAATTTTACAAAGAAACACTATATAAAATAAGTTTTTAAGTGGTATCACAGATTTAATTTAAAATACTCTAGACGAAAATTACGGTTTATAATTTGACAAGTTCTAAACTACAGGTAATAATTATAATCGAACGATTTGCTTTCATAACAATCTTAGGTAAAACTACAAGCAACGAATGTAACATACACAGTTTAGCACGGGGCCAAACTTTTTGATTACATGTAAATTCTCACTTCTCAAGCACACGCTCACAATTAGAACATAAATTTAACGTCTCTCAGTCATTTTCAGCGTTCAGATATCGTCGAGAGCATGTATCCTGGCGTTGTGTAAGTTATTCGGCACGAACTCCTTCAGAGAGTAGTATCTGTTCGTATCGTCCCTGTCCACCGAAGTGACGTGTTGGAAGCAGCAGGGCTGCGAGATATGGCTTTTGGGGGGAAGAGGAGCTGGTTTTGGGACCTTCTTCTCTTTCTTCTTCTTCTTTTTACCTGGAAGATTCACATGAAATTAGGAAATGGATTCTCTTAAGGCCGCCTTTTTATTCCGCAAAAGTGCTAAATTGGGACGGCCACAAAATCACGTTGACGGGGTCATAAATCATACCTGGAACCGACAGCGATATGTTTTCCGGACACGAAACTAATCGTTCGATATGTGTCCACATGTCATCGGCCGCGTTGGCGGTGTCGAAGCTGAAACCGATTTGCTTGGTGTGGTCGGAGGAGCAGCACATTGTGTGGAAGGCGTTTCCTGCTACCTGATACGAAGATAAATTGTCTATGGTGTCGCTCCACAACATGAAACACGTCCCCCTTTCGGCGAGGGCGATCTGTATCCGTCTCTTGTCCCTGGAACGAGCCTCGCCGATGTCCAGCACCACCACGGGGATCCCCATGTATTTCAATTGCCAGTCTTGGTCGGAAGGGGTCTTGAAGTACAGGTTGGCGAGGGAGCCGCACACGTACACCTGAAAGGGACGGGGGAAAATTTTATTTGACAGGCAAAGTCTTTTGAAATATTCTTGACACAGTTACAGCTCAAGAAGTGTTTTAGGTAGAAATTTGTTTTAGTTTGCAACAACGATTTGCCATTGACATTTCTTCTGCGGGTGTTTAAACGCTTGTGTACACGTACTTAACAAAATAAATTAATAAGTCAAGTGTCTAGATAATCTCATCTTCCACATTCCAAAATATTTTTAGAATTTCAAAAATTAGAAGATTCTAGGACTTCAAAAAGTTCAAAATATTTTCTGTAAATGTTCAGGCTCCAACCCCTTCCACCCCAAAAGTGGGGGTTGTAACACACACCCCAAAGGGGTGGGGGTGCGGCCACGCACCACTTTTAGTTTGTAGTTTTTAGAGAGAATAAAATAAGCTTTGAACCGAGCAACATCGTCTTACTTCTCCATGTTCACAAACTCTTGAACATTTTTTGGTCCTTCGAGCCGAATCCATTCGCGCGGTTTGGATTCGAAAAGCAGTTCAGTTCATTGTGAAATCAATCAATCAAAGGCAGTACCACATCAGTGAGTGCATCAGCAAATTCATCATCTTCAACAGAAGAAGGTCATCATCTCTGCATCAGGAGACAACGCATCAACAACATAATCGCTCATCGTAGTCATCAGACGAACACAACAGTACCCACTAGGACTCTACAACTCGAGATTCAACATCGCAACGCATCATCAGCAGCAGCAACAGGAGCAAGTTCACGGCTACAAAGGTCAGACCCTTCTTTTCATTTCTATTCCTCTCCGTATATCTTTTGATCCTCGTCAAAAGAGTATAAACAACGTCACTTTTCTTGCAATCGGGTTGATCATGCGAAACAAAATGTCGAAAGAGAAAGAGGTAAAGTCTCTCAAAAGTAAGCGCGGTCTCGTAGAGGCACGCCCTACTCGATTTACAAATTTTTTCAACGACGCTGCAAATAAAACCAAATTAGTTGAAATCAAAAATCGATGCATCGACCTAAAAACGTGTTTATCAGAGTTTCAAGATTTACATTTTCAAATTAAAGAATTAGATGAAACGCAAGCAGTAGAGCAAGAGTTAATTGACTTTGAAAACGATTACTACAAAATTGTCGCGGAAGTAGAAACAATGATATCGAAAGCAAATAAAAATCAAGTCGAGCCAGCGCCAGCGGCAGCAACATCTCAGGTAAAACTCCCCGACATTCAGTTGCCAATTTTTTCCGGATTGTTCACGGAATGGGTCACTTTCAAGGACACGTTTTCAAATTTGGTCCATAATAATGCAAGCTTAGCACCAATTCAAAAGTTTCACTATTTACAATCAAGTTTAGAAGGTGATGCACGCCAAAACATCGAGCATCTAACAATTTCCGATAATAATTACGCCACAGCATGGAAAATTCTAACAGATCGGTATGAAAATATTCGATTAATCACGTCGCATCATGTACGCGCACTTTTTAATCTAAATCAAACAAGCGCCAAAGACCCTAAAACGTTACGTCAATTGCTCCAAACAGCCACCACACATTTAAAGGTATTAAAGTCATTGAAACGACCCACCGATCAGTGGGATGATTTGCTCATTTTCATCATCACCTCCAAATTAGACCACAACACGAGTCTCGCATGGGAATCTTCGTTGACGAACGAAGTTCCTACTTACAAACAATTGGAAGAGTTCATGACACAACGGTGCCAAACTCTCGAATCACTTCTATTACTGACAAACACTAGCATCGTCTCGCAAAAACCTGAACAAAAACTAAAATTTAACATAGGTAATTCTCGTAAATGCATATTCTGCAAACAATCTGAGCATGAAATATTTAGGTGTAAGGAATTTCTCGCGTTATCAGCTCTCCAAAGAGCAAGTGAATCAAAGAAATTAAAGTTATGTTTAAATTGTCTTCGTGAAGGCCATCGCGTTGACATCTAATAAAAAACACAATTCACTTTTACACATTGATTTCGACAACAACCAAAGACAAACGGCTCTATCAACTCCAGGTACTTCCAGTAATCACTCACAATCAAATTCTCATATAGTCATTTTGTCAACGGCTCTGGTAACACCATACGATATTCATGGTCAGCTTTGCGAATTAAGAGCTTTACTGGATTCCGGATCACAAGCAAACTTTCTAACTGAAAAAGCAGCATACAAATTAGGTATTCCAAAGAAAGACATTCATTTGCCCATAACAGGAATAAATCAAAGTTCCAGCATTGCAAAACAACTTGTCAATTTCAAAATTCACTCCAAAAGCATTTCATTTTCGGCAACTTTATCATGTCTAATTTCCAGTAAAATCGCAGAAAATTTACCGATCGTTCCTTTCAACCCATCAAATTGAAAAATACCACACAACATTATTTTGGCCGATCCACAATTTAACATTTCATCAGACATCGATTTATTGATCGGCAGCGAAGTTTTTTGGAAACTCTTATCAGTCGGACAAATAACAAATAAAAACGGTCCAGTATTTCAAAAAACCAAACTGGGTTGGATTGTAGGAGGTCGCATTCCTTCATTTCCAACCTCAAATACATTATGTAATTTAGCAACAATTGAAAACGACGTGAAAAAGTTCTGGGAAATCGAAAAATTCCAAACATGTGTCACTTCTAAAAATTCAGGTCAAAATTCCTGTGAACAGCACTTTCAATCGTCATACTGTCGCCAATCCGACGGTCGGTTTATGGTAAAATTACCATTTAAGGACGGAAAACCCTCATTAGGATGCAGTAAAGCAATTGCCATAAAACGATTGAAAGGGATGGAGCGCAAATTTTCAAACGACCGGAAACTACAAGCCGATTATACCGCCTTCTTATCAGAATATTTGAGCCTGGGCCACATGCAAGCCATAAACGAACCTAAAGAACCCGACAATTGTTATTACCTACCCCATCACGCGGTTTACAAACAAGATGCAGGTAATCCAGTTCTCCGGCTTGTATTTGATGGTTCCGCGAAAAGCAACAACGGATTATCAATCAACGATAATCTTCTCGTGGGAGAATCACTCCACCAAGAGTTGTTCTCCATTTTAATTAGATTTGCAAAAATGTATCGGATGATTGACATTCATCCGGAACATCGCGGTTTTCAAAGAATAGTGTGGAGATTTCATCCAAATGAGCCAATCAGGACTTATAAGTTAAAAACGATTATGAATTTAAATGTATCCGAATACTTTTATTGGATCGACTCACAAATTGTTCTAGCGTGGATCAAAAATGACGCACACAAATTAAAAGCATTTGTCGCGAATCGGATCATGCAAATTCGAGAGGCTACAGAAGCGTCTGAGTGGCATTACGTTAACACCAAGCAAAATCCAGCAGATGTATTGTCTCGGGGAACCACCCCAAAACTATTACGGGAATCATCTGTCTGGTGGTCAAGGCCAAGTTTATTAGTCAAAAACGAATCCGAATGGCCAATTCTAGAAACATGTGCGCCAATTCAAACCATACCGGAGTTAAAGAGGGTATGTTTAAAAGCAAATATAGTTCCCAACAAAATGGAATTACTCACGAAATTCTCATCGTTCACTAAATTAATTAGAGTTCTTAGTTTTTGTTTACGTTTCATTCACAACACGCGAAATTCAGTAAAAAACGTAGGGCAGAAATGCAAGCAGCCCATAATTTTAAAATTAAATCGATTCAACAAGAAACATTTTTCGATGACATACACGCCCTTAAAAATTTTTCAAAATTGCCGCAAAACAGCAAATTAATAACATTAAATCCTTTTCTCGATAAAAACGGTCTTTTGCGGGTGGGAGGAAGGCTACGGCACGCGCCCGTTGCGTATGATCAGAAACATCCCTTATTATTGCCCAAAAGTCATCACATAACATACTTAGTGATCAATCAAACACACAGATCAAATTTGCATTCAGGTTGTCAAGCCACTTTGGCAGCAGTGCGAAATAAATACTGGTCCATTGCCGGAAGAGACGCAGTCCGTAAAACAATTCCCAAATGCATAACTTGCTACCGAGCAAAACCAATCACCAGTGAACAGCTGATGGGAGATTTACCTGAAATGCGTGTAAAGCCAACGCGGCCATTCTATTGTACAGCCATTGATTATGCAGGCCCGTTTACACTAAAAAATGGTCACGGCAGGACCAATCGAAAAATTAAATCATACATAGTTATTTTTGTATGTTGCGTCACACGCGCTATTCATCTAGATTTAGTTTGTGATTGTACCACTACATCATTCTTGAACGCCCTTAAAGGACTCATGGCCAGACGTGGCAAAGTGTCGGTAATCATGTCCGACAACGCAAAAACCTTTATAGGAGAAAAATCAAAGCAATTTGAAGAACAGATAATCGATCAGCTAGCTAACGACCAGATTACCTGGAAGTATTTGCCACCACGTGGCCCTAATTTCGGAGGGATACACGAAGCGGCTGTAAAATCGACAAAGTATCACTTAAAGCGCGTCGTACAAAATAATTTATTAAACTTTGAAAAAATGTATACTCTTCTGACGATGATTGAGGCATGTCTCAATTCCCGTCCCATGTCGCCTCTCTCCAATGACCCATCAGACCTGCAGGCACTAACCCCCGGTCATTTTTTGATTGGAGAGCCTCTGACCTCACCGGCGGAACCAAACCTTCTAGATACGAACACCACGAGGCTAACGAAATATCAGCATCTTCAACAAATGCGACAACATTTTTGGAAGCGATGGTCCGCAGAGTATAGGAATCAACTTCAGCAAAGGACAAAGTGGACCAAAATCCACCCACAGCCCGAAGTGGGAGCCCTGGTACTTCTCAAAGAGGACAACCTGCCACCACTCCAGTGGTATTTAGGGCGCATCACTCAACTCCATCCCGGGGCCGACGGTTAGTTCGTGTTGTGTCAGTGCAAACAGTTCTCAGTGAAGTGAAAAGGCCAATTTCTAAAATCTGTGTGCTTCCGACCAATTAAATTTCGCAACATATCTTTGTACATAAATCTTTTTGTTAATTTACCGTTATTTTAACATGTTTTGTATACATATTTTCCAACGCTTTGCATATTTTCTCATGTTTTGTTTTATATTGTCTCAAGTTTTATGTCACATTGTCTCATATTTTGTTTTATTTTCTCATGTTTTGTTTTGTATTCGTCTCATCTCTTGTTCTATATATTCCACGTTTTGTATATTATCTAATGTCTCATTTTTGTTTTGTAATTGTGTCATGCTTTGTTTTATTTTGTATCACCTTTTGTATTTGTATCATATTATTAGTTAAGGACAACGCCTTAACGGGGGGAGCAATGTTCAGGCTCCAACCCCTTCCACCCCAAAAGTGGGGGTTGTAACACACACCCCAAAGAGGTGGGGGTGCGGCCACGCACCACTTTTAGTTTGTAGTTTTTAGGGAGAATAAAGTAAGCTTTGAACCGAGCAACATCGTCTTACTTCTCCATGTTCAAAAACTCTTGAACAGTAAAGGCACCTCCAAGATTGGAACATTTCGATGCAGATAGTGCAACAAATTTTATTTTAGCTTCCGCACTTTTCACACTGTTTTATATCGTATAAAAACGTCTTTATACGGAACGATGATTCCGGAGATTGTTTCTGCAGATGGATATTCGTGAATGACGCAAGACATGAAATTCTATTATTATCCATGATTCACGAAAATAAACACAACTTCATGTTATTGAGTGTAATTCCAAGAACGGAATATTTTTTTCGCTCAATGAATTATTTATTATTAGTCGTGATGGAATAGTAAACACGAAATTGGTAACATAGTTTACCTTTTTTGGTTCATTTCTTTCTTAATTGTTATGTAGGTGGTCAAACCACGATCCACTTGGCTATGTAAATTGATGACACTTCTTATATTTTTGTAATTGCTAATGTTTATCTTAAGATTAGCGCATCATTCTTATTCTCGTGTGAACGAATTTATTAAGTGACAATTAAAAATATCTCAGTATTACTAGAAGCCATATAGAATTTTATAAACGGTAGGTATATACAGAATCTAGAATTTAGCCATTGGTAGGTCTAAGACTCAAATCTACTATTCCTTTATAAAAAAAAAATAAGTCGTCACGGGACGCCCGGCAGATGTGAAACATCGAAATTGAAAGAATTTATAATTAAAGTAAAGCAATAAATAATTATGGAATAAAATAAATAAAAACATAGTTTCGTTAATAAAATAAATACATTTTTGTATTTACAATTACAATAAATACATTGTATACGTGGGTGGGTTATGACAAATGGCCATTTCTCTGCCATGGCAAACAAAGTGGTCTAGTGTATTTGTCAAACCTACAGACTTGCCACGAAAATCCTCACTTTTGCTTCTCATAAAACAATTTATTTAATAATAACTGTAATCTCGTGTGTACTGTAATTTGTTAATAAACACATTAAAATTGAAAACTTCAGAACGAATTAAACCAGATGCAGCTTATGGATCTAACTTCCATGTCAACCGATTTTCTTACTTGTTATATTGATAAATATGTATTGCAATAATAATGTTACTATGTAAGCATCAAGGCATCCCAAAGCCCCCATATTTCTTAAAAATTAACAAAATTCTTGTTCTGTACACTCTTGAACTGCTCTTGACTTTTGCAATTATGCATGTATCGCAACAGCTTCAAGGATTTTGTATTTAGGGCATGTAAGAGCACTTTCTAGCAATCAGAACAATGTGGATAGGTATGTGCAGGTATCTAATCGCAGGAAATATCTAATTGCTATCAATTATGATAACAAATGCAATCTAAAATGTTAAAGGTTCTCCAAGATTAGAAAAACCTGTTCTAATATTACAGGTGTATCTACAGTCTAAATTAGTACGTATTTGGCAGATTTAACAAATTAAAACGTTATAACTAATTATAAAAGTAACGGTAGCTATAAATATAGCAGCAGTGCGTAACGACCACCTTCCACAAATTTAATACCGTAGGGGAAAATGTATAAATAGAACAATAACCTCCACTGATATTTCCAATACCCAATATTTGCTCCGATAAGAAATCACTGTTTAAACAAATACTGTTTGCTGCAGCTATCGTCCTCAAACCGTACGGTCTGCCATTGTATGGATAAATGGTAAATGGTAACGACCACTAACCGTCCATATATCTCATCTGTACTGTAAAATCAAGATTACCGAGCTGTCCATTAAAACTGGAATTAGTCATGGCATGAACTCTCAACCTCCTGCTGCAGATTCACTCAAGCTTACCGCATAATTTTTTCTTAATGACAGACGTAACAGTAACTGGTGCACGATAAATCATGGAGCGACTTCATAATTATAAAACTTACAGGAACGCTCGGTATCAGATAATTTGTCCTACCTGGATAAATCCGACTCGGCTGAGTACTGCTTAACAATTTTACCCGAGTTGTAATGTCGGCAGATTCACACGTGCCAAATACGAGTCTTTGCTCAGTAATCTTTATTTGCCCTACTGACTTTCCGTTTCCTGTGACTACATAACAACACCACCACCAAACTTCCTCCAGGAGCTCAGGCTGCATAGCCGGAGTACGGATCAAATAGAGCCTCTTATAACAACGGGAGACTGTCAAGAGCCTATGGAATTGGCTGAGAAGCTCGACAAAACTGAGGAAAGGGGGAGGAGGCTGCAATAAAGCCCCGTTTTCACCAGATCCAAAAAAAGGGCTGGCTTGGCCTCTCACAAACATTCTTGTCTTTGCAAAAGAGCTGGAGATTCTGAGAAAATAATTACGTAGGGTTTTGAACAAAAGAACACCAATGGTGGTCGTTGTGAGAGGCTGAATATAGCCCTACAAAGTACAACACGATACATACAAAATAACGTCGCCTCGAAGTCAAAATTCACAACTTTTCAGGAAACACAAAAAACGAAAGTAAAATCCTGAACAAATTAAATGTATCTTTTTCTAACCGCAAAAATAGTGAGGCAGGAGTTTTTCAGTTCTTACATGAGTGTTAATTTTGGACACCATTCATCTTTCTTTCTTGCTCCTCTTATTGTTATTTCCGTTTTTGTCGCTGCTTCTTCTAATATTTCTTTCAATTCTTTCTGCATCTTCTCTACTTCTTGTTCTTTGAATCTTGTCTAGTCCGCTCTCTTGTATTCTTCCACTCATTGTTCGTCCCAAATTTTGATCAACTTCTTCTGCGTTTCCTCGGTTCTCTATTCCGCTCTTTTCACTTGTCTTTTATCCCTCTTCTTATACTGATTGCTATAAGCAGATGGTCTCACTCTATTCTTTGCTGTACTTCTTCCCATGCGTCTTCGTTTACTATTCCGCAGTCTATATGTGGATCCTTGTATATTTCCATTCAACATCTCCCACCCGGCTTCCTCTATACATTTCTTTAGCTTCTTCCCCTTCGCATTTTATATCGTGTCTTTGGATTTTCTTTTTCCATGCCCTCCTACCTTTTTCCCAATCCCTGGCTCTTCGTTCGCTGATTTTTTCATCTCTTCTATTGCCTATATAAACGTTTCTCACCATGTATCCTTCCTGTTCTCCCTTCTTTTGATTTTTCTCTTTTATCGCTTTATTACCCTCGTTATTATTCCCCCTGTCGCTCTTCCTTTCTTCTTTCATCTTATGGGCTTAGTTTACAGAGTATTTAAAAAATATCAAATGACAAATTAAAAATTAACTCTGGTGAGGTGGTGTCACAGATAATAGCAGAAGATCAAGATGACATTGATTGATTATTACTTATGTTTAGAAAGTTAATAGCAGAATATGAAAAATATGCATTAGATATAAATGTGTATAAAACAGACGATGTATTTCAACGGTTATTGCAGTAACTATGGCCACTTCGAATATACTAACCTTTGTATATTCGCCTAAAATTGTGACCACCATGAATGAAAAACTTGGGACTGGTACAACTGTGTACAACTCGCCAAGCAAAAATCCTGGAAACTCGACGTATTGTCTGGAGAAACACCACTCGACCTACACGTCTGGTATAATCGAGAATTTTTGATTGTATTATTGTATAATATATGATGTCATTTGTAAAAAAATGACCAATAAAAATGCAATTTTTCACATTTTTTCACTATGGTTTTAAAAAATTCGACCGAATATTCCACTCGTGGGAAACTATTTATTAAAAAAAATCACACTATTGAAAAGTCCAGTTTTTGACAGAGCTTTCGGGGCACGCATGTAATTTTTTCCTCATTACATCCCGAGCCTATGTCTGTAATCACTAAAAGTTGGTTCATGGAATAGTCTCCCGAATACTACACGTATTCTGAGCTATGAAATTATTTCCTACATACCAAACCACTACATATTCGAAAAAGAATGTCAATATTTGATTATAGGTTACCGTTGAGAAATATTTGCAGCGGCCGTCGCGTCGGCCAGTTGGGAAACCCAAAGGGTCGTAAAACCTTTATCTGACTGGCGGCGCTCACGCCCGCCAACTAGTCAAAATCCAACACTCAATCCGACAACAGTCAACATTCAACAGCCGCAAGGGCATAATTCAATCTAAAACCAGGACACGGTTCCTTTATTCAAATTCAATACAAAACTAAACCGGCAGAAGAAACGTTCACCATCAACCTCCAACTATTCGTAATATACAAGTTCATTAAGGTCGCGAGTGTTTCAACACAAATAAAAGAGATATGGTCCTTCGAGTAACACAAATTTACCCCCAATTCAATACATTGGTCCTTTTTTTTCAAATGTTCCATACTGATTTTATTATTCCCTCCCTAAACAAAAATAAATTCTAAGTTGTATCTCTTATAATATAATGCAAATTTTATTCGTTAATACTAGTTACAAATAGTTTTAATTTCTTAGTATTGCCATAAATATTTTTTTAAAACTGTTATATTCTTAACAGAATATCTAATTAAATGCAATAAAATATGTATAAATAAATTTGTATAAAACCTTTGTATTAAATAAATTAATATTCTAAAGCTGCAGCAGACAACAAATAACTACTCAATTCTTAAAGTGTCCTTCAGGCAAAAGATATATAACTAATATCAGTTACTATAATATACGTAATTTAGCCTTTCATTTGAACACTTCTTTTCAAACTGTAGGTTACTTTTATGCCAGGTAAGCAAAAGTATGAGAAATAAAGTAAATTTGAAATATGTATATATAAATATAAAAAAAAAACAACTTAAAAGTTCTTAAAATTCTCAAGTGTAACCTTCTCAGGTTTCTCAAATCTCAACTTTAAATTTCTTGGGTCTGTCAAATCTCTTAAATGTAAATATATTTCTAGTGTCTCAAGATCTTCAAGTTTCTCAAGTTTCACGATGTTCTCAAATCTCTCTTCCTGTCAAATTTGTCGTCTCTCCATCTCAAATATCAAGTTTCTTCATATGTATATGTATTCTCAAGATGAGGGAAACTTTTTAATTTCCAAATTTTCTCAAATTTCTCCATATCTAAATTACATTAAAGGTTTCTCAAATTTTTTTAAATTCTATTTTTTCTCAAGTGTCTAACATGTCAACATATGAGACCCCTGAGAATGGTTTCTTAAAATTCTCATATTTCTCAAATGTCTGAATTTATTAAGTCTCAATCTCAAAGATTCACAGGTCTCAAATTTCTTAGAATTCTCAGGTTGCTCAATTTGTCAAAAAAAATAGGTCTCCATTATACAGGGTAGCGCAAAAGTATGGAAACACCTAGATATTTCAAAAAACTGGTAGTCCGATCTAAAACAAATTTTGCAGATATATAGGGGTGTATAATATCTACTTGGTGTAATTTTTTCATAGCTGTACTGTTTGTTTCCGAGATACAAAACCAACTTTTTTTTCTAAATAGCAACATAGGGTGAAAATAACCTTTTTGAAAAGAGCATTTTTTTTTCTGAATTTAACGATGCGCTATAATAATTCTACTTTTTGGTCTTTGTCTGCAGAAAAAAATATAATATATTTTTTTATAAAGTATTATTATTATTAATCTCACGGCTGCAAATATTATTATTTGTGCTGTAAGAAAAAATAATATGCCATCAAACCTAACAGTATTACTAAAAAAATCAGTTTTTTTAATGAATGTTCAAAATGTTGACCATTAATTTCTTGACAAAAATGAATTCTATTAACAAAACTCCTCATCTAAGATTGTTCCTGGTTTTACACAGATTTTTCCAAATTATGACAGACGAAATGTACCTGCCGTAGCAACCTGGTTCCAGCAAGATGGAGCTCCACCCCATTTTAGTCAACAAGTCCGACGTCACTTAGATGAGGTGTTTCCTGGCAGGTGGATCGGCAGGAGAGGGGCAATTGAATGGCCGGCCAGATCTGCCTCCTGATTTGTCACCTCTCTATTTTTTTTGTGGGGTTATGTAAAAAGTAGAGATTATGCCAGAAGATCACTTGATTTTGAAGATTTAAAGCAACGAATAAAAGAGATTGCTAGCATCAGTTCCAACATGTTACGCAATGTGTTACAAAGTTTTGTTAATAGAATTCATTTTTGTCAAGAAATTAATGGTCAACATTTTGAACATTTATTGTAAAAGACAGATTTTTTAGTAATAGTGTTAGGTTTGATGGCATATTATTTTCTTACAGCACAAATAATAATATTTGCAGCCGTGAGTTTAATAATAATATGTCATCATTTATAAAAAATATATATATTTTTTTGCAGACAAATGCCAAAAAGTAGAATTATTATAGCACATCGTTAAATTCAGAAAAAAATGCTTTTTTCAAAAAGGTTATTTTCACCCTATGTGGCTATTTAAAAAAAAAGTTGGTTTTGTATCTCGGAAACAAACAGTGCAGCTATGAAAAAATTACACCAAGTGGATATTATAGACCCCTATATATCTACCAAATTTGGTTTAGATCGGACTACCAGTTTTTGAGATATCCAGGTGTTTCCATACTTTTGCGCTACCCTGTATTTAAAAATTCTTGGAAATCTCAACTTTAAACATCAGGATTCGCATTCTCAAGTCAACTTCGTCTCGAATATTTTAAAATTCTCAAGTGTCTCAAATGTCTCAAATTCTTCAAGTTTCTCAAATTTCTCAATGTTCCAACTTTAAATTTCTTGGGTATCAAAATGCTTTCTCATGTTTCTCGAGTGTCTCAAGATCTTCCAAGTTTCAATTCTGAAGTGTTTCAAATCTCAAGATCTTCAACTTCAACCAGATGGTGTAGAAGAATCCTAATCTTAGATACAAAATATATACAAATAGATACAAAATAGGCTTTAACATTGTTTTCATCCAGTTCAGGCTCAAGTATGCAGTTAATGACATGAATTATCGGAATCATTATATGCAAAAAAAAAGTAATAATACAATTACTACTATTACTGTGCACACATTGCTTATTTTTGCATCCACATCTCCAAGTAGTCAAACCCGGAAATTGCGGTCTAATTAAATCGTGACTATACTTTTTAATAAATTATTTCGATATTCTATAGCGTCGAGCCCTTGTCGGAACCGATCAAATTACAAAGTAATTGCCGTCCTTGAATGATCAACTCCTCACCAAATTAACAGTACGTTTAATTAACAATCGCTTTTGAAAGCATGTGTAAAGGGACGCTTAACGGATAATTACAATTTTAACACACGACAGCAAATGTTCTAAAAACGGCGCCACAGCCTTCACTTTAATTGCGGCTCAGCAGTTAATCCTAGTTTCTTCAGAAATAAAAGTATCAGTTGCTTTATTGTCTAGGTCTTAATCTTCTTCTGACCTTTCTCTTATGGCTGTGGGAACCCGTCCTATGTGAATCAGTAGGTAAGCCAATTTGCTTATTTAAGAAAACACAATGCCGTGCGAATTAATCCGAGTCCATATAAACGGAACGGCAGAACAATAATAATTGGTGTTTTGTTCCAGGGATACACGTCACGATAAATGTTATCGGAGTAAAATGTACACAATGACTCACGATGTGCAGTATGGAAATTGATGGATTAACAAATAGGGGCGCGGTTTCAATTTCGGTTTAGAGACGCGCCTAGAAACACACTGGCAAATTGCAATGTGTGCGAAGTAGAAAATGCATGGTTTGTTTAGAGGTGACCCTTGAACTTGATGCTTGGGTCAAAGACTTGCGGAGATGGTGTACTGGCAGACTTTATCTGTCGACATCGTTACATATTTACTAGAAAATTGATAAGTTGTTTTCATTGTGAGAGATAAAGCACAGCTATGTGAATAGAACAATGTCGATAGAGTTACTGGGAAATACCTATTGACCTATTTGACATAGAGTTAGAATTTTGCTTATATGCTTTGATATAACATCGCTTCTATTTTTTTTAAGGCTAGTCTATGCTTAGTAAGACAATTAAATTATTATCGTTCTTTGTCACAGAGTTTCCGGCGATGACAAATTGTTTTTCCTATAAAATATTACTATCGTTTATATTGTGGAACCCGATGGAGGCATTTGCATTGTTCTAAACGTATCATATTTTACGTTCTAAAATATTTTGCAGCTTATTGGATTTAAGCTATTAGAAATAATTTAGATATTAATTAACAAAACTATGTCATCTTCATCACGTTGCTACTTCAGAGTTGTTTCAACAAGCTTTTGTTAGTAATTTTTGTGCCATTAACCCCATGAATCTGGGTTTCGTTTGAAATTATATGACCATAACGTCTTAACAATGATATTAATGTCTACGTCAATAAAAAAAAATGTTGTCATAATGCTTCGATAACAGAAAGCAAAACACATTAGACATATGTTTATTTACGGAAGGAATAAAATGTCAGCAGGACATTGCGATGAATTAAAATGTTTCCTGTTTTTTCATAAGACAAAGACCTTCGTAGGATGTGACGTGTTAATCATGAAATCATTTAACACAACGCAATTGCAAAGTAACGTTAAATGTAGTTTAACTGAGTAATTGTTGTCCAATACTATGCACAAGTCATTTCCTTTGCAATTTGACGAAAGTTTATTAACAATGTATCTTAGAGATTCAGTAGATCTGAAATGTTGGGCGAGATGAGAACACAATTCTGTTCGTGTGTGGTTATTAAAAACAAAAATTAAAAGAATAAAAAAAAAGCAAAATATGAGTCCAACGCTTTTGTTCCCTACTATTGAGCGTAAAAGCGGAGAGAAAGAATTTCAAAGCAAAACATATAAAACGGTTGAAAACTCCTGAGAAACTCTAAATAAATACACAGTTGGACTCAAGAAGTTTTTAACCAAATGCAAAAATAGAAAATGAATAAATTCTAATAGTACGAGAACTAACAACGTTTTCCAGAAATAATTTTAGGTCGTCCGGTATTTTGATATCCCCTTTCTTATCGAAATTAGGGAGTGATGGGGTAGGTCTGACACCTGTGCGCACCCTATTTGTCACAGCTATCTCTGTCACGCAACCAACGAATTATATTCCGTACTCCTCTAACTCACGTATTTTAACCGATACTTAAATTGATCTGGCTCCTAATTAAACAACCAAAGTTCCATTTGGCAAATTTATAATTATTATATTTGATTATTATTATCGAACTGTAGACCTTTTAGATTTCCCAGGAAGCCAACTTAAAGTTAAAAAATTCTTCATTGGCAGGTTCCTCAATTTCTACAACTTCCAGCCGCCCCTTTCTTAATTTCCAAGATTCCTTAAGTACTTTAGCAACATCAATTTTCTCAAGTTTTCAGGAATTAGAAAATTTACTCACGCCTTGAATATACTTTTTTTTTTGTATGCTCAATGGACTAAATTAATTGAAGTTAAAGAAAATGTCAGAAAGTCTATGTGAAAATTCTCGTGAGATTCTAGAAGCAGCGCAAAAAGCAACTTCAAATTTGCATTTAAGTAAATCGCGAAAATTATGGAGATTGTTTCATGTCCCTTTTTTATATATAAGAAATTGGTATTTTTTGGTTAATAGGTTTTACGTGGACAAGATTATATGAACTAAAAAATTTGTGAGCCGTTTTGGTTTGTTGACGTTATTTTCTATTTTATTAAAATTTCAGTCTTGAAAAAGAGTACGAAAAAGACTCGAAACGTCGACACAACACTAATAGCTTTATTTCATAGTAACTCGTAAAACTCATTAACCAAAAAATACCGATTTCTTATAATATGGAGACAGTTAAAAACGTGAAAGCAGCTAACGACAATATCAGCATTAGACTGTCTCTAAACTCGAGAACAGCAGAAGAAACGAAATAGCTAAAGACGGTCCCAGAATCCGACGACAACAACAGAAGAAACGAAATGGTAGTTAAAGACAGTCTCTAAACCCAAGAAGACAGGAGGAAACGAAATAGCTAAAAACCCTAAACCCGAGAACAACGAGGGAAACCGAAGAGTTGAAGGCACCTCCTAAACCCGAGAACCGAAATAGTTAAAGACACTACCTAAACCAGAGAGCAAAAGAAGAAAGCAAAATGATTAAAGACGGTCCCAAAACTCGACGACAACAACAGAATAAACGAAATAGTTTAAAAACAGTCCCTAATACCGAGAACATCGGAGAACCGAAATAGTTAAAGACACTCCCTAAACTAGAGAGCAAAAGAAGAAAGCGAAATGGTTAAAGAAGGTCCCAAAACTCGACGACAACAACAGAATAAACGAAATAGTTAAAGACACTCCCTAAACCGGAGAACAAAGGAGAGCCGAAATAGTTAAAGACACTCCCTAAACCCGAGGGCAAAAGAAGAAAGCGAAATATGTAGTTAAACCCGAGAACAACGAGGAAAACCAAAGAGTTGAAGACGCTCCCTAAACACGAAGACATCGGCGAAACCAAACAGATAAAAACAGTCCCTAAACCAGAGAGCAAAAGGTGAGAACGAAATAGTTTAAAAACAGTCCCTAATCCCGAGAACATCGCAGAACCGAAATAGTTAAAGACACTCCCTAAACCCGAGAGCAAAAGAAGAAAGCGAAATAGTTAAACCCGAGAACAACGAGGGAAACCAAAGAGTTGAAGACGCTCCCTAAACACGAGGACATCTGCGAAACGAAACAGTTAAAGACAGTCCCTAAACCAAAGAGCAAAAGGTGAAAACGAAATAGTTCAAAAACAGTCCCTAAACCCGAGAACATGGGAGAACCAAAATAGTTAAAGACACTCCCTAAACTAGAGAGCAAAAGAAGAAAGCAAAATGGTTAAAAAAGGTCCCAAAACTCGACGATAACAACAGAATAAAGGAAATCGTTAAAGGCACTCCCTAAACCCGAGAACAAAGGAGAGCCGAAATAGTTAAAGACACTCCCTAAACCCGAGGGCAAAAGAAGAAAGCGAAATAGTTAAACCCGAGAACAACGAGGGAAACCCAAGACTTGAAGACGCTCCCTAAACACGAGGACATCGGCGAAACGGAACAGTTAAAGACAGTCCCTAAACCAGAAAGCAAAAGGTGAAAACGAAATAGTTCAAAAACAGTCCCTAAACCCGAAAACATTGGAGAACCGAAATAGTTAAAGACACTCCCTATACTAGAGAGCAGAAGAAGAAAGCGAAATGGTTAAAGAAGGTCCCAAAACTCGACGACAACAACAGAATAAACGAAATAGTTAAAGACACTCCCTAAACCTGAGAACAAAGGAGAACCGAAATAGTTAAAGACTCTCCCTAAACCCGAGAGCAAAAGAAGAAAGCGAAATAGTTAAACCCGAGAACAACGAGGGAAACCAAAGAGTTGAAGACGCTCCCTAAACACGGGGACATCGGCGAAACGAAACAGTTAAAGACAGTCCCTAAACCAGAAAGCAAAAGGTGAAAACGAAATAGTTCAAAAACAGTCCCTAAACCCGAAAACATCGGAGAACCGAAATAGTTAAAGACACCCCTTAAACTAGAGAGCAAAAGAAGAAAGCGAAATGGTTAAAGAAGGTCCCAAAACTCGACGACAACAACAGAATAAACGAAATAGTTAAAGACACTCCCTAAACCCGAGAACAAAGGAGAACCGAAATAGTTAAAGCGACTCCCTAAACCCGAGGGCAAAAGAAGAAAGCAAAATAGTTAAACCCGAGAACAACGAGGAAAACCAAAGAGTTGAAGACGCTCCCTAAACACGAGGATATCGGCGAAACCAAACAGTTAAAAACAGTCCCTTAACCAGAGAGCAAAAGGTGAGAACGAAATAGTTTAAAAACAGTCCCTAATCCCGAGAACATCGGAGAACCGAAATAGTTAAAGACACTCCCTAAACCCGAGAGCAAAAGAAGAAAGCGAAATAGTTAAACCCGAGAACAACGAGGGAAACCAAAGAGTTGAAGACGCTCCTTAAACACGAGGACATCCGCGAAACGAAACAGTTAAAGACAGTCCCTAAACCAGAGAACAAAAGGTGAAAACGAAATAGTTCAAAAACAGTCCCTAAACCCGAGAACATCGGAGAACCGAAATAGTTAAGGACACTCCCTAAACTAGAGAGCAAAAGAAGAAAGCGAAATGGTTAAAGCCGGTCCCAAAACTCGACAACAACAACAGAATAAACGAAATAGTTAAAGATACTCCCTAAACCCGAGAACAAAGGAGAACCGAAATAGTTAAAGAGACTCCCTAAATCCGAAATCAACAGAAGAAACGGAATCGAACCCGAGAACAGCGATTGAAATCAAAGAGTTGAAGACACTCCCTAAGTGCGAGAACATCGGAGAGATGAAATAGCTAAACGACAGTCCCTAAACCCGAAAACATCGGGCCACCGAAGTAGAAGTAAATACAGTGCCTAAACCTGAGAACATCGGTGGAAACGAATTAGTTAAAAGTCCCTAAATCCGAGAACAACGAGGGAAAGGAAATAGTTAAAAACACTCCATAACGTGTCATCTTGTGTTTTTATTTTACTTTCTAGTTTTTAGCTTTGCTGGTTCTTATAGTCGTGGCTGTTTGTTTCAAATCTCATAAAGTTTAAAATCTACAAAAATTTACAATCTTCTTCGTCTCATTCGTTTCATATTTTTTAAATTAACTTTATTCTATCCGTCCACTTGTTTCTACAATTTGCTCCACTTCTTGTAATGTTGGCTACCGTAGATTTTTATATTTTCCATTAACAGGTCTTTGCAGTAATCTGGCGATACTTCTTTGTATTCAGAAAAAAATTCTAGTCTCACTTTCTTCTTCGATCTTCAATTTTCTTTCTCAATATATTCATTTTCTTTTTTCGTATTCTTCTTTGTCCCCATTTTTGTTTGTTCTTAACCACTCGAACTCCATGATGTTTGAAAAAGTTTTGACTGAAACTGTTTTGCTCTTTCTGTATGGAGACAGCCTAACGAGGACACTTTCGATTAAAATGTAACAGAGGATCCAGTATATTATTTAAACTCACAATGGAACAATTTAATTATTCCTGACTGTCACGTTGAAAAGAAAGAAACTAATAAAAATGTATTTAATTATGTCTATTATAAAGTAAAAGTTCACGTGTTAGCGTGTGAAAAGAGCCCTTCACTGCCATGTCTTTTAGAACCATCAATTGTTACTTTGTAATCCTCCCGAAAAGCCACAAGAACGTCCGAGCAAATTAGTGCTTTATCGGTATTTTCCAACTTTCTAATAACACTGTATTTATCCAATTTACCTGCGTCTTCAGTCCTTTGAAGAAGGTCTCGACCTGCTGCCTCTCATACTCCGTAATCTGACCCTCCAAGGGCTTCCGTTCCTCTCTCTCTTCCCTGTCGGTCTCGTCACTTTCGGCTCTTCCTTCACTGCCATCCTCACGTTCCCCGTAACTGCTCCCGGATGTCGTCGTGCTCGAATCTGCACTTCCTTCTCCTGTCGAGGAGAGCCGTCTGCGTTGTTGATTGTTCCTATAGAGGAACTCCTGATACGAATCGTACTTTTGAGAGAAGCGGTTGATGGCGTATTCAGGATTCTCTTGTTTGGTCGATATTGAAAGTGACGACAATCTCCTGTCGACCGGATAAGACGAAGTCGAGTACATTCTTAGATCTGGAAAGGAAAATAAACTTCGTTAAAAGGCTGATAACGATTGAATTCGTCGGTGCAATGTGTATTGGATTGGTTCTTCCGATATTGACCCAATTGATAAGGACTGTATAAAAATAAAACTGTCGTGCATAGGAGCCCGAGCCCTGATCAATGCGTTCGTTTGGGGCATTATCTCCGGGAAATCCGATAAAACGCAAACTAATAACGCTGCGAGCGCTGGTTAATACTAATTATTGCTACCATGTTTGTATTTATGAAAAACAGTTGCATCGCTCGTTTATGTGTATTATACAGAGTCAAATTTTGTCGTAAATCAGAAGCGACTGTAACACATTGTTATAAAGTTGTGAAACTACATCTAGGCAATTCTCTTTCTGAACGTTGGAACACTACCTTAGATAAATACTATTCCTTTCACTAAAATTTATTCCTACTTGTCACATTGTAAATCAAAGTGGTTATTTTAATAAATTTAAGAGACTTTCCACAAAAATTTACACGACACAATATAATATTTTTCATGTAAAATTCAGTACCTACATTTGGCTGCATCAACATGCACGATATGTTTGCGTTAGTAATTTAATTATAAAAAATCGATGTTTTTTAAGCCTGCAGCTAAATTATTAGCTGTTGTATTAATATAACTATTACTGTATTACTGTTACTGTTATATTAACAGTAAATCTCTGGAAGTGTGAGAGAGTGAAAGCAAATCCTTTACCAGCATTTTATCTTGTAAGGAGAGATCTCTCGAAATGACAATAATCATATAGGATGAACTTATCTTTCAGCACAACCGTTGTAGCTGAAATTGAGTAACTGATTCACTATCAGTACTTTTTAAGAGTATGAATGTTATAGTGTTCACACACTTCTCGTCCCAGCCAGTAAGTTACTGATCTAGATTCCAAACGGGACCTAGAAATTAATATTTTCGTCCGCTTGAAATCCCTTCTGGTGGCTGAACGCAGTTATTTCTAAATTTCAGAAGTTTTTCTGCTGTTTCTATTTTAGTTCTGGAAAAGGCCCAGTTTACGTTTTACAGTCTGGTGCACTTTTATTTAGTTGTTTACTGATTTTTAGCTTGGTTGAGGTTGCATTTGGTATTTCTTGCGATTTTCGGACCGTCAAGTTTTAGATTACCAGGTTGCCAAGCTATGCCTTCCAGGCTTTCAGGTTCTGGTGTTTTCAACTTCTTGGATTTTCAGGACTCCCATTTATAGTTTTTTAAGTTCTGTTCGTCTCAGATTCTCGAATTATTATCAAGGAGGTGTTGAGCGATTTTAAATTTCAAAGATATTCGAAAGACACTTGGGACTGTTCCTTTCAATTCCTCTAGTCGTTGTCGACAATATTTATGAGATCCAACTCCAGAAAGACTCCGAAAAATGTCTTTCCGCTATATCAAAATATCTTCAAAAATGGTGGGTGCGCCGGGGGATTTTAAAATCCAAAAAGATTCAAAAGCAAGGTGGGACTATTCCTTTTCCTTATTCGAACCGTTTTTGATATTTTATAAAAATATTTAAGTCCATAGACTCTGAAGGATGTCTTTCCGCAATGTCAGCACATCTTCAAAAGTGGTGGATGCGCCAGGGGATTTTAAAATCCTAATAGATTTAAGAGCCAGCTGGGACTTTTTATTTTTCCTTAATCGAACAGTTTTTGACATTATTTAATGACATTCAACTTCATAGGAACTCCTAAGAGTGTTTTTCCGATAATTCAAAATATAAGGAAAAATGGTGGAGACGTTGAGCGATTTTAAATTCCAAAAATATTCGAGAGACACCTGGGACTGTTTCCTTTAATTATTCGAGCCGTTGTTGACAATCTTTATGAGATTCAACTCCATAGAGACTCCTAAGGGTGTGTTTCCACTATTTTAAAATATCATCAAAAATGGTGGAGGCGCTGAGCGATTTTAATTTCCGAACAGATTCAAAAACTAGCTGGGACTTTTTCATTCCCTTATTCAAACCGTTTTTGACAGTACTTAAGGCGTTTCAACTCCATAGAGCGTATTTCGGCTATTCTAAAATATCATCAAAAATGGTGGAGGCGCCGAGCGATTTAAAATCCCAACAATTTCAAAAGATAGCTGGGACTGCTTCTTTTCTATATTCGACCCGTTTTTGACATATTTTAGTGAGATTTAAGTCCAAAGAGACTCTGAAGAGTGTCTTTCCGCTATATCAGCATAACTTCAAAAATGGTGGATGCGCAAGGGCATCTTAAAATCCTAATAGATTTAAGAGCCAGCTGGGACTTTTTCTTTTCCTTAATCGAACAGTTTTTGACATTATTTAATGACATTCAACTTCATAGGAACTCCTAAGAGTGTCTTTCCGATAATTCAAAATATAGAGAAAAATGGTGGAGACGTTGAGCGATATTAAATTCCAAAAATATTCGAGAGATACTTGGGACTGTTTCTTTTAGTTATTCGAGCCGTTGTTGACAATATTTATGAGATTCAACTCCATAGAGACTCCTAAGGGTGTGTTTCCACTATTTTAAAATATCATCAAAAATGGTGTAGGCGCTGAGCGATTTTAATTTCCCATCAGATTCAAAAACTAGCTGGGACTGTTTCATTTCCTTATTCAAACCGTTTTTCACTGTACTTAAGGCGTTTCAACTTCATAGAGCGTATTTCCGCTATTCTAAAATATCATCAAAAATGGTGGAGGCGCTGAGCGATTTAAAGTCCCAACAATTTCAAAAGGTGGCTGGGACTGTTCCTTCTCTTTATTCGACCCGTTTTTGACATATTTTAGCGAGATCAAAGTCTATAGACTCTGAAGAGTGTCTTTCCCCTATGTCAGCATATCTTCAAAAATGGTGGATGCGCCAGGGGATTTTAAAATCCTAATAGATTTAAGAGCCAGCTGGGACTTTTTATTTTCCTTAATCGAACAGTTTTTGACATTATTTAATGACATTCAACTTCATAGGAGCTCCTAAGAGTGTCTTTCCGATAATTCAAAATATAAAGAAAAATGGTGGAGACGTTGAGCGATTTTAATATTCCAAAAATATTCGAGAGATACCTGGGACTGTTTCTTTTAATTATTCGAGCCGTTGTTGACAATCTTTATGAGATTCAATTCCATAGAGACTCCTAAGGGTGTGTTTCCGGTATTTTAAAATATCATTAAAAGTGGTGGAGGCGCTGAGCGATTTTAAATTCCCAACAGATTCAAAACCTAGCTGGGACTGTTTCATTCCCTAATTCAAACCGTTTTTGACAGTACTTAAGGCGATTCAACTCCATAGAGCGTATTTCCGCTATACTAAAATATCATCAAAAATGGTGGAGGCGCCGAGCGATTTAAAATCCCAACAATTTCAAAAGGTAGCTGGGACTGCTTCTTTTCTTTATTCGACCCGTTTTTGACATATTTTAGTGAGATTTAAGTCCAAAGAGACTCTGAAGAGTGTCTTTCCGCTATATCAGCATAACTTCAAAAATGGTGGATGCGCAAGGGCATCTTAAAATCCTAATAGATTCAAGAGCCAGCTGGGACTTTTTCTTTTCCTTAATCGAACAGTTTTTGACATTATTTAATGACATTCAACTTCATAGGAACTCCTAAGAGTGTCTTTCCGATAATTCAAAATATAGAGAAAAATGGTGGAGACGTTGAGCGATATTAAATTCCAAAAATATTCGAGAGATACTTGGGACTGTTTCTTTTAGTTATTCGAGCCGTTGTTGACAATATTTATGAGATTCAACTCCATAAAGACTCCTAAGGGTGTGTTTCCGCTATTTTAAAATATCATCAAAAATGGTGTAAGCGCTGAGCGATTTGAAATTCCCAACAGATTCAAAACCTAGCTGGGACTGTTTCATTCCCTAATTCAAACCGTTTTTGACAGTACTTAAGGCGATTCAACTCCATAGAGCGTATTTCCGCTATACTAAAATATCATCAAAAATGGTGGAGGCGCCGAGCGATTTAAAGTCCCAACAATTTCAAAAGGTGGCTGGGACTGTTCCTTCTCTTTATTCGACCCGTTTTTGACATATTTTAGCGAGATTTAAGTCCATAGACTCTGAAGAGTGTCTTTCCGCTATGTCAACATATCTTCAAAAATGGTGGATGCGCCAGGGGATTTTAAAATCCTAATAGATTTAAGAGCCATCAGCTGGGACTTTTTCTTTGCCTTAATCGAACAGTTTTTGACATTATTTAATGACATTCAACTTCATAGGAACTCCTAAGAGTGTCTTTCCGATAATTCTAAATATAAAGAAAAATGGTGGAGACGTTGAGCGATTTTAAATTCCAAAAATATTCGAGAGACACCTGGGACTGTTTCTTTTAATTATTCGAGCCGTTGTTGACAATCTTTATGAGATTCAACTCCATAGAGACTCCTAAGGGTGTGTTTCCACTATTTTAAAATATCATCAAAAATGGTGTAGGCGCTGAGCGATTTTAATTTCCCATCAGATTCAAAAACTAGCTGGGACTGTTTCATTTCCGTATTCAAACCGTTTTTGACTGTACTTAAGGCGTTTCAACTTCATAGAGCGTATTTCCGCTATTCTAAAATATCATCAAAAATGGTGGAGGCGCTGAGCGATTTAAAGTCCCAACAATTTCAAAAGGTGGCTGGGACTGTTCCTTCTCTTTATTCGACCCGTTTTTGACATATTTTAGCGAGATCAAAGTCCATAGACTCTGAAGAGTGTCTTTCCGCTATGTCAGCATATCTTCAAAAATGGTGGATGCGCCAGGGGAGTTTAAAATCCTAATAGATTTAAGAGCCAGCTGGGACTTTTTATTTTCCTTAATCGAACAGTTTTTGACATTATTTAATGACATTCAACTTCATAGGAGCTCCTAAGAGTGTCTTTCCGATAATTCAAAATATAAAGAAAAATGGTGGAGACGTTGAGCGATTTTAATATTCCAAAAATATTCGAGAGATACCTGGGACTGTTTCTTTTAATTATTCGAGCCGTTGTTGACAATCTTTATGAGATTCAATTCCATAGAGACTCCTAAGGGTGTGTTTCCGGTATTTTAAAATATCATTAAAAGTGGTGGAGGCGCTGAGCGATTTTAAATTCCCAACAGATTCAAAAACTAGCTGGGACTTTTTCATTCCCTTATTCAAACCGTTTTTGACAGTACTTAAGGCGTTTCAACTCCATAGAGCGTATTTCCGCTATACTAAAATATCATCAAAAATGGTGGAGGCGCCGAGCGATTTAAAATCCCAACAATTTCAAAAGGTAGCTGGGACTGCTTCTTTTCTTTATTCGACCCGTTTTTGACATATTTTAGTGAGATTTAAGTCCAAAGAGACTCTGAAGAGTGTCTTTCCGCTATATCAGCATAACTTCAAAAATGGTGGATGCGCAAGGGCATCTTAAAATCCTAATAGATTCAAGAGCCAGCTGGGACTTTTTCTTTTCCTTAATCGAACAGTTTTTGACATTATTTAATGACATTCAACTTCATAGGAACTCCTAAGAGTGTCTTTCCGATAATTCAAAATATAGAGAAAAATGGTGGAGACGTTGAGCGATATTAAATTCCAAAAATATTCGAGAGATACTTGGGACTGTTTCTTTTAGTTATTCGAGCCGTTGTTGACAATATTTATGAGATTCAACTCCATAAAGACTCCAAAGGGTGTGTTTCCGCTATTTTAAAATATCATCAAAAATGGTGTAGGCGCTGAGCGATTTGAAATTCCCAACAGATTCAAAACCTAGCTGGGACTGTTTCATTCCCTAATTCAAACCGTTTTTGACAAGTACTTAAGGCGATTCAACTCCATAGAGCGTATTTCCGCTATACTAAAATATCATCAAAAATGGTGGAGGCGCCGAGCGATTTAAAGTCCCAACAATTTCAAAAGGTGGCTGGGACTGTTCCTTCTCTTTATTCGACCCTTTTTTGACATATTTTAGCGAGATTTAAGTCCATAGACTCTGAAGAGTGTCTTTCCGCTATGTCAACATATCTTCAAAAATGGTGGATGCGCCAGGGGATTTTAAAATCCTAATAGATTTAATAGCCATCAGCTGGGACTTTTTCTTTGCCTTAATCGAACAGTTTTTGACATTATTTAATGACATTCAACTTCATAGGAACTCCTAAGAGTGTCTTTCCGATATTTCAAAATATAAAAAAAAATGGTGGAGGGGTTGAGCGATTTTAAATTCCAAAAATATTCGAGAGACACCTGGGACTGTTTCTTTTAATTATTCGAGCCGTTGTTGACAATATTTATGAGATTCAACTCCATAAAGACTCCTAAGGGTGTGTTTCCGCTATTTTAAAATATCATCAAAAATGGTGTACGCGCTGAGCGATTTTAATTTCCCAACAGATTCAAAAACTAGCTGGGACTGTTTCATTTCCGTATTCAAACCGTTTTTGACAGTACTTAAGGCGTTTCAACTGCATAGAGCGTATTTCCGCTATTCTAAAATATCATCAAAAATGGTGGAGGCGCCGAGCGACTTAAAATCCCAACAATTTCAAAAGGTAGCTGGAACTGTTCCTTCTCTTTATTCGACTCGTTTTTGACATATTTTAGCGAGATCAAAGTCCATAGACTCTGAAGAGTGTCTTTCCGCTATATCAGCATATCTTCAAAAATGGTGAATGCGCCAAGGGATTTTAAAATCCTAATAGATTAAGAGCCAGCTGGGACTTTTTCTTTTCCTTAATCGAACAGTTTTTGACATTATTTAATGACATTCAACTTCATAGGAACTCCTAAGAGTGTCTTTCCGATAATTCAAAATATAGAGAAAAATGTTGGAGACGTTGAGCGATTTTAAATTCCAAAAATATTCGAGAGATACTTGGGAGTGTTTCTTTTAATTATTCGAGTCGTTGTTGACAATATTTATGAGATTCGACTCCATAGAGACTTCTAAGGGTGTGTTTCCGCTATATCAAAATATCTTTAAAAATGGTGGATGCGCCGGGGGATTTTAAACCTCAAACAGATTCAAAAGCTAACAGGGTTGGTTTATTTCCCCTATTTGAACCGTTTCTGACAAATACCATCAAAAATGGTGGACGCGCTAAGCGATTTAAAATCCCAACAATTTCAAAAGTTTGCTGGGACTGTTTTTTTCAATGTGCGTTGCCTCCTTTGTCTCGTTATTCAATAAACGTCTCAGTTTCAAGTCAAAATATTTTAAAGGGATTTAAAGAGATTTTAAAATTCCAAAATATTCAAAAGCCACCTGGGACTGTTTCTTTTCTTTATTGGAACTGTTTCTGACATTATTCAATGAGATTCAGCTCCATAGAGCGTATTTTCGATATTTGAAAATATCAGCAAAAGTGGTGGAGGCGCTGTGTAAAAGAAAACAAATAGGTATTGTTTCAAGTCTCCAGCCAGCAGTGCATAAGTAAGAACCTCAATACTTGAGAAACCCCACTTAGAGAATCTTGGATTTTGAACAGCGTAACTTGAGAACTGGAAGAACCTGACAACTTCAAACACCTGAAATATTGGAAATCCAGAGATTTTAATGAGTTTAAGAACTTGAGAACTAAACTACCTAAAGAATTGGAACTGAGATAATGAGGAACATGAGGAGCCTGTGGAGCCTTGGAACTTCAATGACGTGAAGAATTCGAGAAACCTACAAATTTAAGGAATAATAATTGATAATATTTACGAAATCTGAGACCACGACGTCGTTGGAACTTGAATAAAAAAAATTGAGGAACCTGATGGATGTGGGACTACTGAGGGTCCTAGGAACTTGTGGAAATTGGAAAAAAAATAGCTGTACTTCATCTTATTTTCCTTCTCTATATCATAGGAAACTGTTGACAAGCAATTAAAGTAACCAACATAACAAAGGTAAAATCGCAATGAAAGTGAATTGAAAAATGCAATTCTGAACAAAGAAGTCTTAGTACACCAGAAATAAAAATGTGACTTAATTGAGGGGAATGTTAGAACGATTGTCGCAACACCAGTTTCTATAAGATGTAAAACAAGAGTTTAAGGTCTGGGATGAACAACCTTAGATAACATTGTTATTTCAGATCTGGTGGGTAGCTGTTTATCTACATGAAAATCATAAAAGCGACCACAAACTACATTTTCCTATTGTTACCGCAAATTAGTACGTAGTGATAAATAATTCTACGTTCACTTTAGATGTTTTCGAAGTATTTGTTAATTGTTGTTTGCTACACCTGTTGATAGAATGGGTATATACAATAAGAAAACAATATTTGCATCTAAATATAGGAAAAGAGGGATTTCCCAATCTCCAACCTTGTTGGAAAGAATAGATGTGTGTACATTCTTAACATATTGGAAAAATAAATAAAACACATCTCATCCGATTTGACCGGTGCAACGAACAGGTAAAGAATGGACCGATCCGGGCGGCATTGGTGTTCAAAAAGGATGCAAACTGTAAGAAGTGAAAGAATGTTCATTTCTTGTTTTATTTCTCCCTTGTGAATACGGAAATGATTTTGACGAGACATTTATGTCTAAAACTGTCACTGTGGAATTTTTATCTGACAAAGTACTCAATTTCACCCGGTTTGAACAGACAGACAGAAAAATATTCACTTTTGTATCATTATATTAAATCATATAACACTTGTACAATATCTTCTGAACAATGAACTCATCGAAAACAATTAAACCATCCCATTAACAGTCGCACTTTTTCTCTAAAAGTATCGGCACAATGAGCTGCCCGGGGCAAGAAGAGCTCACCTCGTTGCAAAATGCGAACGAACATGAAAACATTAATTACAAGGAACATTGAAAGCGTGTTGTCAATATTCCCACCATAAATTGAGCGTTCAATACCAAGCCATAAATTAATGAACAGACAAATGCAATCAGAGTTTGCCCAGCATCAGTTTCCTCGTTCTATAAATTATTTCACTTCGAAGTCGAAAGGTGAGTGAAATTCTGGGATCGCGAGAATGTGTGGGTACCGGATTTGCATATTAGCAAGAAATGACACGAGCCGATGATAAAATTTGCATTTTTGTAGTAAATGCACACGTGGACGGGAGACTTGCAGAATGGCCGTGGGTCTGAAGGAACAATTAGTTTTTACGACACAGACTAATTGGAACATCATGTCAAAGTAAACACACTGTAGACGTCGTTAGTGCGTTTATGATAATAAAGAACATCACAGCGGAAGCTGTGCTTCTATAAATAAATTTATGATATTAACCAGTTTCTCAGACCCTTTAGATAAATTTGTGTAATTTATCATTGTTTTTCAACCCACGCTTAAAGCTCACTTAGGAGTCCCACTACTGGAAAATCGTCTTTCATTAGTCTCTACTTAAAGAGGGTAGCAATTTTGGCCACAAACCACTCCAATTCACTTTTAATAAGACAATCGACTACACATTTTGAACAATCGCTTCATTATTCATTTTGCTCATGACCTGAGTCATTGTAAGTCAAACGAAGGTCCACGATTTCCACGAGGAGAAGGTGAAGTCACCTACTGATGAGTAATCATCAAAATCCACTTATTTATTCCATCTGGTGATCACAATTCACTTCCATTAGACATAACAGAGACCGAGTCGTGTTACTTTCAGTTTTTGAACCGTTACACGCTCCACGTGGAATTTTTATGCCCATTGGCCGCAGCGATTTTTCCTCATCACAACGAGGTTATTGTTGCATTGAAATATGTAACAATTACATGCGACAAGTCGATAAACCTGTTGCAAAGTGTTATAAACCTGCAGTAAAGTGGATCATCGTAATCTGCCTCCATGTGGGAAAACTGATGTAGAGTTCAACGGCTCCACATGCGTATTTACAACCCCGTCGTTAGAGTTAATTCCGGCTCATTAGTCCAATTAAGACGGGAATTTTTCATTACGCTTCTGGAGGATGCGACGATTTCTCATAACCCCGTTCGGATTGTGTTCAAACGGACCGCGATGAAAGAAGAGGAAGTAGCACAATGTGTGCAGTTGGAAAAGCGACAAAAACGAAAGCTATCCGGATTTATTGCATGAGTCAGGATTTTTGCGTCGAGAAGAGTTTTCTCTCGAAGTTATTGTTTTGCTGTCAGATTCAAAATTATTTTGGCACCAACACCCACAATAAATGGAAGAGGTACTTTACTTATTAAGCCCATAACCCAAATAGCCCACTTTTAGCTCTTAATAGGTCACACGAAGTAAATTAATGGTCGGTAAAAGAGTTCACGGTCTCCACAAAACTGATAAGCCACATTTTTGTATTATCGTAAATAGTTCGTCAAAAAATTTCCAGTGACGTCAGTACCTTGAATATTAATTTGTTGTAAGGACATTTTTGATAAACGGCTAAAGCAACCCAAAAGCTCCAGTAATACTTTCAATAAAATTCATGAACTAGCTTCAACGTGAGCTTTTAAGCAAACACAACCAAATATAAAAGCTTCGCTTTCATCAATTTGTATTCTTTACTTTTTTAACTTCCACTATAATTATTTCCTACTCCTAACTGTTTCATTGCATGTTCATCATATTGTCAGTTATCATTCAATTTCTACAATGCTAAAATTTGGCTACATCATAGCATAAATTTATTAGTATCATCAACCTTCCATTCAGAGAAATACACGATGTCAAAACATATGTTTCAGTGGTTCCCGCATGTTAAAAAAAATCGTTTTTCCCCTCTTTAGAACCTAAAAACGCATTCTATTTCAATGCGGAGGCTCCGGAGGCTTCATTCCTTTTGGACAATTAAAACTTTAAAGCAGACTAATATTATGGTAAGGTGTTGCACGTCGCATAGGCCCATTCCGCGCAAATACGTAGTTTTTAGTTTTTTAGAATAGGAACTGGTCAAGTCGCCAGTCTGGTGCCAATACGCCACTGGAGACCCTCGACATCTCCACGAGACACCGATGGAACGTCCATTTAGGCCGGAGGGGCTTCGCCGAAGCCCCGGTAGGTCCCGATATGAATATTTAGAGTTCAAAGTAACTGAATTCCATTCCTACACGTAATTCCTTATCAACAAATTCAATTTCCGTTTTCTCGGTGCCGATAACCGTGTAGTAGTCTCTTATCTCAAATTAATAAAGTTCATTCCCACTGAATTCAAGGAATTTCTAGAACAATTGAAATTTCATTAGCTTTTATAACAATCCAGATAATTCTAAATCTAAAAATTTATGGGCGTTCTTTTTAGGTATGTTTTATCAAACACAATCTGTAAACAAAGAATTCGCAAATGGGTTGACAAATGATATCCTGTCAAGGCTCTCCTTAATTAAAAATAGTCATTTGTCCAGTCAACTGTGCATTATGGGGTGGCGGCATATATATTTTTTAGCTTGTAGGGGAAATACTGCAGAGTATAGAGCCAAGTTTTCGCGGTCGAAAGAGTTATCCTTAAGGCGCCATCTTGATAATGAAGAGGCAACTTTCTTCATTGCGTCTCACATAACTTTTTTTAAGATATCGAGTTCTCATAAACATTCATACATCATGTTGCCTCTGGAAAACAAAATTTACATGTACTTAGATGGAGAATTTTGACGCGCACAGCCTGCTGGATTAAAAGTAATCCGAAGTAGCGATTCAAGAAGAAATGACGGTTTTGTATATCGTCTGATAGTTCCTGATAGTTCCACCACGAACGCCATCTATTAAAAGTAATCTGACGTAGCGATTTCCATAGAAAATTACCTATTATCTAATTTTCCCATTTTTCAGCTGAACTTTAGGGCTTAAACCCAAGAGGGCGCCTCTGCCCCCCACGTACAACACAAAAAATTCATAAGGATCGGTCTATCCAAAAAATCGGTCGAGCCGAAAAATCCCCCCGGCCCCCATGTCCATCTGAAAAATACTTTACGAAGTATTCTCATACCTACCAAATATTAAAAAAAAAAACAAAAAAATCAGTCGACCCGAAAAATCGGTCCAGATCAAGGGGCCCCCCTGAGCCACCATGTGCATGTAAAAACCACCTATTCTCAAACCTACCAAATATACAAAAAAAATATACAGGGTGTTTAAGAGAATGATAAGAGAAATGTCTTGGGAAGTTTTTTTTATTTTCTAAAACGTCTGGTTTAAAATGCCGATGGTTTTAAATGGACCAACAGAAAGATAAAAAATGAATTCGCACTAAATAATATATCAAGTTATCGATGGTAGACCATGGCGATTGATTTGTCAAATGTAACGTTCACTCAGTGGCGTTTTATTATTATCACAAATTTGTCTTGTGTTTTACGAAATAATTTCAAAAAAAATTCAAATTTCAAAATTCAAATTCGTGTAAAAATTATTAAAATTTTGCAGTCAAATAATTATTTTATACAATACTTCGATTGGACGTATCAAAAATTTGGACAGCATTGTCATTGATGGATCATGGGGAGGGGGGAGGGGTTAGATGAAGTTTGAAAATCGAAGCTATGTCAAATTTCGATACAGGTGTCCAAAAATATCGTTTCAATATTTCATGGAGTGTTTGTGCTTCCAAAATAGCAAAATTGTTGTAAAAAAAAATTGTTGAAAAAAACGACTTTTCCCATTAATTTATATGTCATTAATTTATAATATATGCTAACTTAAGAACGAACTGCGTTCCTAATACATATGAAGAATTCAGATGCTTCATTACGTCAATAATAATTTGGAAGTTCTTAAGGTGCTACCGGTAGATTCGTGGGATTCTATTATGGTTACAATAATTAATTCTAAAATAAATTATAACAGAAATAAGGAATGGGAGTCTACCTTGAACAACTCAAAGATTGAAAACATATCTTGGCATTTTATACCGCCAAGTAGTCCCCACATGGGTGAGATTTTCAACCAATGAAATCCGGAAATGGCTTGGAGTCTTTCGAATTAATTTACAAATGTTTGCGCTGTTGGCATTTCAATATCTTGAAAAGTTGAATTATTGAAATGTTCAAATGGAATTATTAGATTTCTGGAATCTTCAAACTGTTTAATTTTAATATGAAATATTGAAATTTTGGAAATTTTTACTCGCAATTTGGGATTTCAAGACTTTGTACTCTTAAAAACTGAATCTTTCGAATCTTGAATTATCAAAATCCAGAAATAATCATCACGAATCTGCACACAAATATTGAAATCTTCTAATCTTGGTAACCTTAAACGTTGGAATTTTTAAGAAACATGAGACTTGCAAATCTTTTAATTTTGGAATTTTGGAACCTTGACATTTTGGAGTATTTTTGAAATCATGAAATCTTCTTTGAGGTCTTTTGAATGTAGGATCTTGAAATCTTTCGAAAATATAAATCGTTTAACCTTGGAATCATCTATGTGCAAAAAAATTAATTTTTATTCTTTAGAATTTTGGAATTTTAAACTCGTAATTTAGACATTTATAGGTTTTTGATTCTTGAAATCCTTAATCTGGGGATGTTAAGTCTAACTGTAATGGTGGATGTCAAAATCTTAAAAAAATTCGAATATTTATCTTTGACTCCAAAAATCTCTACAATCTGGTCAATTTGAAATCTTGGAATCATGAAATGCTTTAATCATGGAAACCAGAACTTTGAAATCTTTAAAATGTTTTAATTTTAAAATCTTGGAATTTAGAATATTGAAAACTTATCATACTGAAATATTTAAAATTGTAACTTTGAAATTACGAGATCTTAAATTCATTTTTACATTTTTATGTTTTGTATTCCATTTCTAGGTTTTGTATTCTATTTTTAGGTTTCGTATTCTTGAAATCCTTAATCTGGGGATGTTAAGTCTAATAATTGTAATGGTGGATGTCAAAATCTTAAATAAAGTCGAATATTTATCTTTTACTCCTAAAATCTCTAGAATCTGGTCAATTTGAAATCTTGGAATCATGAAATGCTTTAATCATAGAAACCAAAACTTCGAAATCTTTAAAAAAAATTAATTTTAAAATCTTGGAGTTTAGAATATTCAAAACTTATATTGAAATATTTAAAATTGTAACTTTGAAATTTCAAGATCTTAAATTCATTTTTACATTTTTATGTTTTGTATTCTATTTTTAGGTTTTGTATTCTTGAAATCCTTAATCTGGGGATGTTAAGTCTAATTGTAATGGTGGATGTCAAAATCTTAAATAAATTCGAATATTTATCTTTTACTCCTAAAATCTCTAGAATCTGGTCAATTTGAAATATTGGAATCATGAAATGCTTTAATCATGGAAACCAGAACTTTGAAATCTTTAAAATGTTTTAATTTTAAAATCTTGGAGTTTCGAATATTGAAAACTTATCATATTGATATATTTAAAATTGTAACTTTGAAATTTCGAGATCATAAATTCATTTTTACATTTTTATGTTTTGTATTCCATTTCTAGGTTTTGTATTCTATTTTTAGGTTTCGTATTCTTGAAATCCTTAATCTGGGGATGTTAAGTCTAATAATTGTAATGGTGGATGTCAAAATCTTAAATAAAGTCGAATATTTATCTTTTACCCCTAAAATCTCTAGAATCTGGTCAAGTTGAAATCTTCGAATCATGAAATGCTTTAATCGTATAAACCAGAACTTTGAAATCTTTAAAATGTTTTAATTTTAAAATCTCGGATTTTCGAATATTGAAAACTTATCATATTGAAATATTTGAAATTGTAACTTTGAAATTTCGAGATCTTAAATTCATTTTTACATTTTTATGTTTTGTATTCCATTTCTAGGTTTTGTATTCAATTTTTAGGTTTCGTATTCTTGAAATCCTTAATCTGGGGATGTTAAGTCTAATAATTGTAATGGTGGATGTCAAAATCTTAAATAAAGTCGAATATTTATCTTTTACTCCTAAAATCTCTAAAATCTGGTCAATTTGAAATCTTGGAATCATGAAATGCTTTAATCATGGAAACCAGAACTTTGAAATCTTTAAAATGTTTTAATTTTAAAATCTTGGAGTTTCGAATATTGAAAACTTATCATATTGAAATATTTAAAATTGTAACTTTGAAATTTCGAGATCTTAAATTCATTTTTATGTTTTGTATTCCATTTCTAGGTTTTGTATTCTATTCTTAGGTTTCGTATTCTTGAAATCCTTAATCTGGGGATGTTAAGTCTAATAATTGTAATGGGGGATGTCAAAATCTTAAAAAAATTCGAATATTTATCTTTGACTCCAAAAATCTCTACAATCTGGTCAATTTGAAATCTTGGAATCATGAAATGCTTTAATCATGGAAACCAGAACTTTGAAATCTTTAAAATGTTTTAATTTTAAAATCTTGGAGTTTCGAATATTGAAAACTTATCATATTGAAATATTTAAAATTGTAACTTTGAAATTTCCAGATCTTAAGTTCATTTTTACATTTTTACGTTTTGTATTCCATTTCTAGGTTTTGTATTCTATTTTTAGGTTTCGTATTCTTAAAATTCTTAATCTGGGGATGTTAAGTCTAATAATTGTAATGGTGGATGTCAAAATCTTAAAAAAATTGGAATATTTATCTTTTACTCCTAAAATCTCTAGAATCTGGTCAATTTGAAATCTTGGAATCATGAAAACCAGAACTTTGAAATCTTTTAAATGTTTTAATTTTAAAATCTTGGAGTTTCGAATATTGAAAACTTATCATGTTGAAGTATTTAAAATTGTAACTTTGAAAATTCGAGATCTTAAATTCATTTTTACATTTAAATGTTTTGTATTCTATTTCTAGGTTTGGATTCAATTTTTATATTTTGTATTCTTGAAATTCTTAATCTGGGATGTTAAGTCTAATAATTGTAATGGTGGATGTCAAAATCTTAAATAAAGTCGAATATTTATCTTTTACTCCTAAAATCTCTAGAATCTGGTCAAGTTGAAATCTTGGAATCATGAAATGCTTTGATCGTGGAAACCAGAACTTTGAAATCTTTAAAATGTTTTAATTTTGAAATCTTGGAGTTTAGAATATTAAAAACTTATCATATTGAAATATTTAAAATTGTAACTTTGAAATTTCGAGATCTTAAATTCTCGAAAACTTCGAATGTTTCGGATCTTGCATTTTAAAATATACCAAACCTTGGATGTTTTTAATACTGAAATTTTGGAATTTTTAGAATTTTAAAATTCCAGCAGGTCAAAATTAGGTTTTAACGTTTTAACAATCAAAATTTGGAAGATGCCTAGTTTTCTAAAAGAATTTAAGATTTTGGAATGATGGAGGATTAAGAGAGTTTCGCCATTATTGTTTTGGAATATTTAAGTCTTTAAATCTTGGCATCATGGAGGTCGGAAACCTTAAAACTCTTGAAATCTTTAAAATGATTTAAATATTTTGATCGCAACCTTTACAACCTGGGCGTTTGAAATTTTGAGTCTTTAAATTTTTATAACCTTGGAAATCTTTAAATGGTGACATTTCCAAATTTTGAAATCTTTTTTTTATTTTGGAATATGTGTATTTTAATCTTTTCATCATGAAATTAAAAATGTCTTGAAATCATTAGAATTGTGAAATCTTTTAAATCATCGAGTCTTCAATTTTGAAAGCTTTTGTAACCTTAAATTCTTAAAAACAAACTTACAGTTTTAATAGTAGAGATCTTTAAATTTTGAGCCCTGTCTTCTTTCCAGTGTATTTTTGTGTAACAATTTCGATTTCTGCTTGTTAGAATACCAGCATGGAATAAATGTATATAAATAAATAAAAGTGGCCATGAAATAATTCTAAAAAAGTGGGTTAATGGAAGAATTATATAGATATGTATTTTTTAATCTAATTTATGCTTTGTCCTATTTGTTGTTTCCAAATTAGTTTATGTTAATGTTAATAACACAAACGCTAATGGGTTCCCATTAGCATTAAACTCCAATCGAGTACAATTTGTTTCCAATAATATTGTAAATAAAATAGAGAAACAATAACACGATAAAGTTCATGAAATTCATTATCGTTAACAAATAACCTTATCAATAAAAATCTGGAGCACCAACACAATTTATTTCGCCACGTATCGCCAAAACTAAATTTTAACCTTTAAATAACAAGGGATAACCTTTTCATTAGTTAGCTCTTTAGTTATGACACCCAATTTCAGCAACGAAGATGCTTTCATCCGCTCGAAAAATTACATCACATCTGAACCATAACAGCATGAAATTTTCGCCATCTCGTCGAGCGCAAAATTCAATTCCGGCAATAAAACCGTAATTTTAAAAATCGCATCGCTCGCACATGGACTACTTTGTGGGTCATCAAATAGTTAATTGCGCACAAACACTACGTTACTTAAGACAGCGTTTTGTAATCGGAGGAAACACGCTGAAAGTGTAAGCCATTGTCTCCTTGCGGTGCACAAAGTCTGACATTTTGCTGCTCAACGAAAGTTACGTCAGTGTCAATTTGATGGAACAAAGAACCTCTGTGGAAAATGGCCAAAATGCGAAACGCGATCGGTTCAAGGTTGCATCTATTTGCATGGGTTTTGTAACACTGAAAATATTCCAACAATGTGTGAACAGAAAAGACTAATAACCCTTCGCGGTCTAGACTGGCCCAGGTAGAAGAGTACCTTAGGAATGATAAGAGGTAGATGCGTCACTGTGCATTCTCGAAGTTCCTTCAGGCGATGCTGGTTTGGAACGAACCGGTCAAAGACCGCGACTGAACAAGGCACAAACTTCAAGAGTTCGCGTCGAAACCTCTGCAAACAGGTACTTCGGTAGAAAGTGGGAAATTGTCGTTATAAATTGATTACAATATCCTATAATCCGATCGGCTACTCGCTTTCTTTTTGGAGCAAATCGATTTCAAGGGATATCAAGAAAAGAAATGACGAGAGCAAAGATGAGTGCTTCGAGTAAAAGTTTGTGCGACATTGATTAAACAAATGTTTGGCTGGTGGGTGCGTTCACCTGAAGCTGACCCATTTTCGTATTTGGAAAGAGAAATTAAGCTCACATTTTGCATGTATTGACGACACTGCCAAATAAAAAAACTAACAAACTTTAAAGAAAGTGGCAGGAAATGTGAACCGGAGATCCTCATGTTTTTAGCAATTTTTACCAGTAATAAACAAAAGATTGCATTCACCAATGAGTCAAGGTAACAACGATTGTGGTTAAGGCGTGCACTATAACAATAATCAAAAGTATTTGATGACTAGTCGTGGGTGTATGGTATATTGTTTTTCTCCACTTCCTTACTATGTATGGTTAGCAACTTCTAGTCGTTCTAAACAATTACAAACTCCTAATAGTTAAAATCCACACAATTACTTGCATGATTGCAGAACAAATCAGACAGATTTTCTAAATTTCAAACAAATAAACTAAAAACGTGATACACACCAGTGCACAGGCTTTTTTCTACCATTGTGTAATTAATTACCCTGAAACGCCAGAAAGTTAATAAAGATTATGTATTGTTTATTGGGAAATGACATGTTGGAAAAGTTCCAAATGACCAACTAATATTTCATGGTGTTAATTGAGTAATAAGCATTTAGGGATTGGTATCTACTATAAACACCAGCTTGTCTCTGTAGCCAAAAATAAGATGTTGAGAAGATTTGAGGCTAGCAAAATGGCATACAGCTAAGCGGAAGGAATAAAATGTGATTCTTTAGCTCCAGCACTTTGTCATTTTATTTCTATGGAATTAATATTATTTTAAAATCTATGAAAACAGTTCAAAGATAATATTGCAAACTGTGTAAGATCTACCTTCAGTTGTGTGCGTTGAGATGACGTTAGCACTCATGTAGTGAAGTAAAAAAGTCTGTGGATTCAGTAAAGGTTGTCATTTACTGAGAGGCAAATTTTGTATGTTGGTTGTGAGATGCTGTAACCTCGTGCAGAATAGTGGAAGTAAAGTGTCTCTTACAGTGTCCTGTTGCTTCTAGGCACCAATAGAAAACCCAAAAATTGTTTTCCGTGTTATTCCGTACGTTCAAACTGAATATTGCCCTGGGTGACCATATCTCTTTACAATAGGGTCCAACGTCCCACATCTGTTCGCACCAGCAATAAAACTAAGTCATAGGTATCTCAAACGTTGGGGGTATCCTTTTTCGCTTGTGTAGTATTTATTGAATAAAGAAATTATGATAAATATAAAATAACAATATTTATAGTGCTTTGGCTGGTATGTGAGACGACAATAGTCTATAGTAATAATTTTGACCTATATGTGTCCTATATGTGAGACGTGAACCTGGATTCCAAAAAAAGGAAGATTAATTGATTCCAGTACAAAATAAAATTTATTTCGTACACAATCTATATAAAATCAAAAATTAAATCTATACGATACAAAATGGTTGTTGGGTTTTACACTATGACGTAATCATCATTTTTTTTAAAATGACAACCCTAAACTTTCTTTTTGGTTTAGTAGACTTTTTCTTCCGTAAATGGTGACCTAAAAAATTGATAAGCTCACGTCGTTACTATTATTATCATAATTTTTATTCCCAATTATTTGTAAGAAACCTTTGTTATTTTTTATTTATTTCCACTTTGTTCCGTTTTAATTTTTTATTATTCCGTAACCCTTTTTTTTTTTTCTCCGTTTCCTTTCTTTATCAAGTCTTATTTCTTCTTTATTTTGAATTGTTTTTAAAATATATGGATCCCTGCTCGGTAAGCGTCGATCTTTTCTTCTTAAAATTATGTTAGGTGCAATGCAATTTTCAAAAAACATTTTTAATTTCTTGCCAAAGAATTTAATTTCTACAATTTTCAGTATAGACAAATGTATCGAAGAGCGTGGAGGATGCATTAAACATATTGTTTAAATCTTAATTTATTGTTTTTTTTTTGTAATTTTATATTAAAAATTATTTAGACCGTTATAATACATCCGAAAAACAGTAAGTTGTTTTAATTATTATTATATTTTTATTTGTCTTCTATGTTCAGATTTTCGATTTCACAGCCCACTATCAATGGGTAAATAATTATAATATCCAAATTCACAAAAAAAAAACACCAAATCCTGTAGGTTTAAACATTAATTCTTAATAAAAAAGAAAAATGTTGATAAAAGTAACATAACAGCGAAAAAAAGAGAGGTGTTCTATTTGAAAAAAAATATATATATACAGTATGTCCCCGGATTGAGTTTACAAAAGGAAAAAAAAAATTATTTTTGATTTTATGCCAAAACCTCAAAGGAATAAGATTTTTTGCTTGTCCTGAAACCAGCAATTCTGTAATTAAAACTTCATTATTTTGACTCAGTGGAAAGAAAACTTAATTTTTCTGTTAATTTTGGACTTATAAATTTTTTTCTCTGCTCTTTAAATCCCACCACATTTTAATTTTATTATTTTGACAACGATGTCACGTTGACAAATCAGTTTACGCAAATTAAATAACAAAAATGTTTGGGAAAAAAATATTTTTAATAAATTAAAATTAATTTAATAAAAAAATGGGAACTCAAAGAAACACCTTTAACATAAAAAACTAATTTTTAACAAAAACAATCATTATTCAATTAACCCCCCATCCATGTCTGCGCACAATTCTACTCCAAAACGATAGCTTGCCTTCGTGATAAGAAAGCTTTAAGATTAAAATTAATCATTAGCATGTCCAAAATCAAGAGAAAAATATAATGAATAATGAAGTTCTAATTACAGATTTGATGGTTTCAGGACAAGCAAAAAATCTTATTACTTTGAGGTTTTGGCGTAAATTCAAAAATAAAAAATATTTTCCTCTTGTAAACTCAATCCGGGGACATATTGAATATCAACACTTAACTACATTGAAATCAAAAATATAGGCCACACACCTACGTACAAGATATTATAATTTTACGGTTAATAGCAAAGCCCCTATTTTTTTTTAATTAATTAATCTTTTTTATTACCGGAATATATAGTCCAGGCAATGGGGAGTTTTTGATCGCAAAAGGTCGGACAGAAATGAAATTTGGTGGGATGGTAGACATAGGTCTCCTGATAGTACACCTGAGTTTGCGACCTCGTGGCTTGCCGCTCGAGGGGTGGGGGGGTGAAGACTCTGCACCGCGACGCTTTTCGGAAAATAGCGCCGTTGTTATAAGTGCTATCGAAAAAAAGTTCAAATAAAATATGTAGAGAACAGAATTGTGCATAATTTTGGTTCTATTGATTTTTTATTTGCGACCAACACTTTCCGGTCTACGGGACGCCAAATTTGGGGGTTGATTTGCAAATTCCAACAAAATCAAATTTTCAGCGAGGATTACAACGGAGATCGACTTCAAATAATCCTGCAATATTTTTTTTCTGAAAGAGCAATGTTTTCCAAGTTTGTGGATGTCCCATTTGAAGGATTGGGTTGTATATTACAAAGATATGATTTTTTTAAATGTGCCTCTCAATACTCCAAAATAGGCTCAAAGTTGAAAAATTCTTACGTTTATCGCTTATAACTCGAAAACTATGTGTCCTACGCAAATAGTCATTAGAACAAAAATTAAAGCTGATCAAATTTACTACAAAAATCACTGTCTAAGAAGGTACTAGATTGAATCGTTCTGGAGATATGTGTCGATGAAAATATAGTCCAAGCAAATTAGACTTTTTAGAAGAAATAATTTATAAAATTCAAAAATTTTGGTTATGAACTCCCAGCAGGCACCCAAATAAGAATCCGAAGAAATCCCAATCCCCCGGGGGGAGCTTCATCCACTTCTGCCCAAAAAGCCGCTCCCGGACGTGACGTCACGAAGCCTTTCTGCCTTTTTCTCGTGAACAGTAACTCTGAAGAGAAAATGTTACAGGAGTTATGTTCTCCATAAAATTAGTCTCCCACCCACCGCTCATCAATGACGTTGGAAAATGAGTTTAGTTTTCAGCGTGAAGGCAACCCCCCTGTATAGATACAGAATTTTAAAGCAGTTTTTTCTGTACAAGGTCCATATTAAATAAAACATTTGCAATAAATTGTTATTGGTCAAAAAAAGGGGGTTGACTAATTTTTGCCTTTGCGCTGAAAACAATACTCATTTTCCAATGTCATTGATGAGCGGTGGGTGGGAGATAGGCAAAAACTTCATAAGAGCATTTTTATGCAGAATTTAATGGAGAACATAAGTCATAAAACATTTTCTCATCGGAGTTACCATTTACGAGGAAAAGGCAGAAAGGCTTCATGACGTTACGTTCGGGAGCGGTTTTTTGGACAAAAGGTGATGAAGTTCCCCCAGGGGGAGTGGGAACTCTTCGGATTTTTGTTTGGGTGCCTGCTGGGAGTTCATAACCAAAATTTCTAAACTTTATAAATTATTTCTTCAAAAAGTTTATAGTCCAGGCAATGAGTACAAAAAAGGGTGTTTTATTTTCAAAAGGTTGGACAAAAATAAAATTTGTTAAGATGGTAAACATCCACAAACTCGGAAAGGATTGCTCTTTCAGAAATAAAATATTGCAGAATTATTTGAAGTCGATCTTCGTTGTAATCCGCGCTGAAAATTTGATTTTGTTGGAATTTGCAAATCAACCCCAAAATTTGGCACCCCGTAAAACGGAAACTGTTGGTCGCAAACAAAAAGTGAATAGAACAAAAATTATGCACAATTTTGTTATCTACATATTTTATTTGAACTTTTTTTCTGTACCACTTACAACAACGGCGCTATTTTCCGAAAAGCGTCACGGTGTAGAGTTTTCAACCCCCTTTTTTGTACCCATTGCCTGGACTAATACAACAAAAAAACAAAATTTTGTTTCGACAAATTGCTAATTGTCCTTGAATCTGAAAATTTACATAGTCAGTTTACAATATAATTAAGCTATTAATTTAATTGTATATATGATAATCATGTTTATTTGCATTTGCTTAGTCTCATCATTTATACAGAGTCAAGCAACTTTTTTGATTTTTTGAATTTTGATGTGTTAATGGCATTACACCCCTGACAACGTGAGATGGCAAGAACATTCAAATATTCAAAGCCTGGCGTTGGATTTAACGCTATAAAATATGGGCAGAATTTGTAACATCAGCTAGGAAGATGGACAAGAAGGCACTGAGGGGATATCTTGTAGGATATGATGACGATAAACGATACAGAATTTACGTTCTTAAGATGTAAAACACGAAGAAGAAGAAGAAGAATGGGCAAAAAATCAAGTTGCCAAAGGATTTATTCGACGACATGGCATCGACTATAGCAAAACTTTCAGTCCTATAGCAAAATTGGGAACAATTTCAGCATAGCAACAGCATTTTTATATGGGGGACTAGAAGAAACTGTGTTCATAAAACAACCCCAAGGCTATGAAGACGGATCCAACAAGAAGAACAGAAGCTTGGATTCAAGAGAATGGGGAAAAGGTTATTCTTGTAATCTACGTAGATGACGGTCTAGTTGCAGCAACAGATTTAAAAGAATTAGAGAATTTCTTTGAAGAATTTGAGAACAGAATTTAGGATTGTCTCAGAAGAAGGACATTAATTTTTGGGGACTAAAATAAATATAAAAATCTGTCGGTAGAGTTATGCAAGAAAAATATGAAATCGTTTTAATTTCCCCGATTGTAGACCAGTATCAACCCCAAAACTCAAAGGGGACAACAGGGATTTAGTGTGGGATTTATATCAAGATCACTCGAAAATCCGACACCTGAGGACATTCTAGTGAAAAGAATCCTCTGATACATTGCTGGAACCTTAGATCTGGGAACAGTATATTGTCGCAGTTCTATAACTTGTACTCTTCAGGTCTACAGTGATGCAGATTTTGTTGGTTGTCTACTGTCAGGGCACTCAACTTCTGGAGTTGTTGTTATGTGTGCCGGGGAAGCAGCTTCCCGGCTGAGCCAAAGACAAGCAGTGCAGCGAACGAGGCAGCAAAAGAAGCAATTTGGTTGAGCAGACTTTTTGCGAACATGGGACTGAGATAACAATGAAAAGACAAATCGTGAGTGTTGGGTTTTGAGGAAAAGCGGCGAATTGTTTCATTGTGTTTTTAGTGTTTAATTTTCATTATATCTAGTATGTAAGAGGATTAGATTAAGTTTGTTTGAACTCAAATTAATTCTTTACATGAATGACTTTTTTTTATTTTATATAACAATATAAAATTAAATACGTATCTAAAACAATTTTCTAGATTAACATAGCGACTGGAAACATCGGTGCAAGAATCAATTAGACGCCTTGTGTCACAGACCCAACAAATCCAGATCGTTCTAAACTCTCACATCTGTGTAAAAATTTCAAACCACCACAAATAAACATCTCTACATCCTGGTTGTTGCCTCTCGCTGGCAAAAAACACCAACAGCGTCTGTCTCCAAGAAGCGGGTCCGACAACCCGCCTTTATTAAAATTCCGCCGTGTCCATATAATAAAACATATTTCTCTCCACACGTGCAATTGCTCAAAATACATTATTCATACAATTACTGGAAAAGTGTCTCCGTCACATGAAGCAACTCTTGCAAAATTATCAGATGCAATAAACCCACAAATGCTGGTTGTAACAATACTCGTTTGTTTATCTACATTTTCGGACACGCAGGGATACCCGGATTCCGTAAAACCACAACGTGGAACCGCTTTGATTTAATTAGCATAAAAGAACCACGGATTCATGGACAAACGTGGATTTATTGCGAGGAAGATGACATCACTGTGACTGAGTAGACGGTAAAAATTGGAAATAAAACGAGGAAATTATCGCTTTCATTAGTAAATTTCCAGAGTGATTCTTTTCGGCAATTGGAAGTACGACCGCCATGTCCGGTGGTTTTCCGGTGGTTTGCAGTAATTAATTGTCGCGAGCAGTTCAGGGACAATTGGCCAATCGGCGTGACCAAAGATTCAGTTTAGACACCGTGGAGAATCCCAGCAAGGTAATTAGACATTTCAAAATCGCAAAAGTTTGGTCTGTGTTTAGTTAATACGGAATTTAATCTACCGTCAAGTCTGCAAAGAGGTTACAAAGAACTCTTCGTTGTGACAATTAATAGTGGTCCAATGGTCATTTTGCCGGACACTGCAGTAAATTCATTTCATCGGCTTGGATTTTAAATAACGGCTGTATTGTTTATAATTATGTCGTAAATAGAGCATGGAGAATTTCATGTTTTTCATTACACTGGGTTACTACGTGTAACTCTAAGAAATAGGTAAACATTATTTTAAATGCAAACCACCAGAAGTACAGAGATCGAAAAGAAAATTCGTCAAAGTTGGCCATGCCGAAAAGCCGTTTGTCGTGCTTCAATACAATTATTTATGAAACGTCAAATTTAATATTAACAACCTGACGTTATAATAATTCTATTGAACTACGACAAACGGCTTTTCGGCATGGCCAACTTTGACTAATTTAGTTTTCGTTCTCTCAGTATCTAATATTAATGTTTATGGAATTATAAATCAAAAAATAATTGACATTCTAAAACCATTTAGTCCATTACGAAAACGGTTGTCATTAAACGGAAAACGTTACATCACAAACAAGCAAATTAAAACCATTTTCAAAAGCTTATCACCTTAGCTTAAATATGCATTTTCATGAATACCCGTGCAAATATACTTTTGAGATACTGGTTGAAGCCATATTTGTATTCGAAATTGTTTTGATGGTACTTCATTGAAGTACTCGCCTTAATCATTAAGTAAATAAATAAAACACTTGAACAATATCGGACACCAGGGTGCATTTCATTTCATTGCATTTCTTTATCCCACAAACATGGGTCGCATCAATCAGTCTCACCTCGGCCGTGTGTGCGCTGAATAAAAATCCAAAATCACTTCTCAAAGTCACAGAACAAACGGTGGTTCAGTCACAAAACCGCACATTTTCCTTTCGAAAATAATCACTGCACCGATCGGTTTTGCACCTGATCACCAACTGCAAACTGACTGCTGACTAAAGCTGCTCCGGTTCGTCGCTCCGGTACAACAACCAAGCGTGGAATAGTTATCGGAGCTAGATAGTGCTGGTATTGCGGTTGAAGAGGAATGCGCGCGCTCTTTCCACCCGCACAGCTTATGATTCATCCCGCTTTTAACAACAAAATAGTAAACAATTAGATAAGACAGCTTTTTGAGAGGATGACACATTTTCCAGGTGTGTATTTGTGATAGATAAATCTCTGGTAATTAATTCGAGTTGGATAGGCAGACGATGATACAGACGGTGGTGTTAAATCAAGACGCGAGCATGCAAAGGAGCAAATTACACGACGTCTCGTTATTATCAGGAGTGTCTACGATAGTTCATAATCCAAATCCTGGCAGTAATTAAGAAAATGTTTTGCACCTCTGGGAAACTTCAAGGAAACGCAGCTCTTTGTAATCCGAACTGTTGTTGTATATGACTGTGCATTCACTAAAATTAAAGTTCCTGCTTTTTAATTAAATTCGTGCTTTTATGCAGCTTGCAGCTTTTCGACTCGATGGCTTCAATGGGGAGGGCGAAACAATCAGTTTTTTTGGCAGATATACTCGAACTAGCAATTCCTCTCAGACTTGTTGAATTGTGTGATTGAACATTTTATTTTTATATACACAATAGGATTTTTTTAAGGAATTTTAATTACTCAATCAGGGCATTTGCATAAGCTCATAAACATTTTATTTCTTTCCTGTATTCTTTTTTGTATCTGTTTCCAAATCTTTCCCTCTTTTTAATCCGTGTCTTCCTTAATTGCTCCCTTTTCCTTCTTCCCACGTTTCTGTTCTTGTAATTACTTATTATCATACTCTTGGCTTTGAAAATTTTATTTCATCGTCTAAATCTCCACACACTCATTTGAGAGTAATTTTTATTTACCAAACATTCGGACGAACGAGTCCAAACACGAAAGGGAACACTCATACATTTCCAGATTTAGATATTTTCACGTTGCATAGGCCAGGTAAAATGGTTCCAAGAAAACGCTGCTTGTAGGTATTGGGGTTCCACAGCGGGTGCTAATCCCTTTATGTCTTCATTGATAAATTCCAACGGCTACGCGACGGCCAATGCCGGTAGTGAATTATGTACCTGCTTTCCAAAAGCTAATCGGCAAGTGTTCTTGCTCGTGACCATTTGTATTAACAATCACAACATTAAGAAATTTTGAAATGCAAGTTCTCAATAAAAGTACTAGCTGCTGTCAGGTCACTGAAATCGGAACTGTTGTGATATAGAACCGGAAGCGTTGCGATATATTTCATATTGAAAGTGTGGTGATAATGTCAACTTTCGACGAGTTGGTTGGTTGGTTGATATTGTTATCTTCACATGCAGTGTTCCAAAAATTATAAATTATTTTTATTTATTTAATATTTAAAAGAACAGTAAGGAGTCCATATTTAATTCCTGATTGGAAAGTTTGTTGTTGTCCCCATAATCCCCTTTTTTGTCTAAATGTTGGTCTTTCATCAGCTTTTGCTTCTTGCTTTTCCGCTATCGCATGGAAGCTTATTTTGCATTATTTATCTATTTTTCATATATTATTATATTCGTTTTACATAATAGTCGCGTCAATAAACACCTAAAACAGGCAATCTTTGGAAGTCCTCAAGAACAGCTTCGATTTTAATGATTTTTTTTTGTGAATGTTTGTTTTTATATATTATTTAAAATAAGAAAACTTTTGAAGTGGGGAAATAATTATTTATATTGTTTAAACACTATTTATCATATTTATATATAAAAAACAGTTTTTCAATACTTATTCCACAAATAATATACGAAAGTAAATTATAAAATTATGAATTGTGGATTATTTATTTTAGACATTTATAAATATAGTATATTAAAGTATGAGTGGATAACAAGGTCTTTAAAACACGCGCGAGTTTTCGAGCACGACGGCGTAGCCGGGAGTGCTCGAAATAGAGCAAGTGTTTTAAAGACCAGTTATCCACGAATACTTTACGCTATTTTTTTATTATACCAGCAATACTGGAAACAAATTAAGCACTAAAAACTTAGAAATATTTTTTGTCGTGATAAATCGAAATGGCGTAATAATATTGCCATTAGTTCGACAATTATTATTTACGTTTTTCTCGCGTCCACGTCTGTCATTGCATTTAGTCGTGTCAGCAAAAATCGAGGAAAAATGAGTTAAAACGAGATTTCACCCGATATAGAAGCATTGACCGAACAAGCGGAATCCAAAATACTACTATCGAAGTCAAAAGACCCATACCTGAAGGAATATGAAAATTTTTCAAATTTGATGAAGTTATAATGATACCTATATTTCCTTGACAACCTTTAAAGCTCGCCGTGCTTTAATCGCCTGTATTCGCACGCTCAGGCGTGCTTTAAACGGCGATTCTGATGCAGGTATAATAAAAAAATAATTAAAAATTGTTCATCAATACTTGTAGGAAGGAAAAATTTGAGAATATCCGTCGATTTCCATGGGATTCCCTGATCAGATCCTGACTTTTTGACAATGGCACCATCTCAAGAGTATACCCTTTCAAATACAAGAAGAATTTTGAAAATCGGTCCACAATTGACGAAGAAATCGGTGAACATGAAGTCGGTTAATAAAAGGGAGAGAAAATTTGAGGATTTCTCTCGATTTCCATGGGATTCCCTGATCAGATCTTGACTTTTTGACAATGGAACTACCTCAAGAGTATACCCTTTCAAATAAAAGAAGAATTTTGTAAATTGGTCCACAATTGACAATGGTGAACATACATGGAGTCGATTAATAAAAGGGAGCGAAAATTTGAGTATTTTTCTCGATTTCCATGGGATTCCCTGGTCAGATCCTGATTTTTATATAATGGAACCACCTTAAGAGTATACCCTTTCAAATAAAAGAAGAATTTTGTAAATCGGTCCACAATTGACGAAGAAATCGGTGAACATAAATGAAATATAAATATATAAATGTTCTAAGGTAACAAACATTAAAAAAAAAACACAACCGAATTAATAACTTCCTCCTTTTTTCTGTTAAAAAAAATGCAAAACTATTTTTTTTAGACAAATATCATACATATTGTTTAAATAATATTTATAGTTATATCCCCGCTGCAAAAGGTTTCTGATTATAAATAATATAAAAAAAAAACAAAAATTTAAAAAAAAAAACATCAAATTCGGAGCTGTTTCTGAGGACTTCCGAGAAAAAGACTTCATTGACGCGACTATAAATGTTCTTCATATATGTTACCCTGTTCTACTCTACAAAGTGTACTGCAACGCTTTACGTCAAGTTTCTCTGTTTGGGTTTCCCAAATTTTCCATCAGGTTTGTGAAATCTTAAGTATCCAAGTGTCTAGAAGATTTCTAGAAGTTTCAAGTTCTCAGGTTTTTCAAATTTATCTGCTTAGGTTTCTGATGCTTCAGGTTTCCGAAATTTGTCAGGTTCACCAAATTTCTCAAATTATTCAGATTTCCTAGATTCACCAGGTTGCTCAAGTTAGGTTTAGTCCAGGTTTCCCAGGCTTTCCAGACTTGACAGGTTTCTTAAAATCCAGGCTTATTAATCTTTTCCGGGTTTATAAAGTTTCTCAGATGTCTCAAATTTTTTATATCGCTTCTTTCACAGGCGAGGCTTCCCAAAAATTTTTCACATTTCTTATTATCTCTCTTCCTTACAATTATCGTTTTCTTTCTCATTTATTAAATTTCTTTATCGAGTTTGTTGTTGGTAATTTGTTATACAGAGTGATTTTTTGAAAAGTGAACACCTTCAATAACTGAAGTTAGCAACATCCAGCAGAGGTTTGCAACGTGATGAAATTGGCCTGACTAAAGAAACGGTTGGCATCTCTGCTAGGTGGTGGAAGGAGGACCGGCGGCCATTACACAGGCATTCCACTTTTAACCTTAGAAGCATCAAGTCGTAACTAACGCTTAATTCTTTGTTTTTATCTGATTTTATTCCACTATGAGTTCTCCTGTTTTTAAAGTTGAGTGTGCTCTATGTTTAAATTGTATTTTCGAAATTTCACGTTACCAGAAGGATCGGCTAAATTTAAATTAACAATAGTGTGTGTGGCGCCGGGCAACCTTTATTCTATCTATTTCTTTTTGTCATACTCAATATAATGAGGATGTCATGAAATTGACCGGCGTGCATACCAGAAACTCCTAGATAAAAGCTATTTCATATTTTACCGTTATTCCGCCATTTTGTCTGCTAGGTACGTCATAAAACCCGCCACGATGAAAAGGAAGTCGTGCAGCATTTGTATCTACTTGTTAAGAATTCTAGCCTTTGTTTAAAATAATGTTCACTATTGCTAGTCGAAGTATTCCGTGGACCCCGCGTGAACCCAGGAATTTCGTATCAGTTGCATTCAGCCCTTCTTTTCTCTGCAGTAGCATAAATTACCAAACTTATGAGTCACAACGTCAACTTTTATACAGAGGGGGACATATTTTGAGATAGGTGTTTGGTTGACAGGTCTCACCCTCTTAGCGGGGTAGACAACTCCTTAAATATTTTAAATGCTACGACTCATTTTGTGATACTTCATTTGAAAGCCTATTTCACGAGGAGTCTTTCCATATAATTGTTCTTACTATTTGCTACTTATTACGTACGATATTTCAGACTTTTTGGCCTAAATCATCCTTTTCAGAAAAACACAAAGAAATTGTCTCTTAAAATGGGACAGTCAAAAAAGGTCCAAGAAAAATTTAAACTTCTCTCTCCATATTACAACAATTATTGAAATTGGAGCTTGGAACATTCTGTTTGCTTTTTGTTTGCAAATTGTTATCAACTTCTTGGGCGGCTTCTATCATTAGGTTTTGTCATACACGTATTTTAATAAAAATCAAAATAAATTGCGGTGAAAATTTGAAGATTTGTATGTATTCTATTGGCGAGAGGGGAGAATTAATTTTCATTTACGGAGCTAAGCATAGTTGTGCTCGTGCTACTGCAAGATAATTTAACGCAAGACACCCTAATAAAAATGTCGGCACAAATTACGTTATTGCATTGGTACAAAAATTTGAAGAAACTGGTTCTGGTTCAAACAAAATAAGAGAATGTGGCCCATATTGAGGTACTTATTCATTTTGCTATGGATCCAACTAGCTCCTTGCGTCACGTTTCTGGAGCTACGGGTCATTCTTATTCATCTGTACGTAAAATTACAAATCTCATACTTATGAGATGAAGACTCTTCAGAAACTCGACGAGGACGACTACGACAGAATTATAGAATTATTGTGAACCCAAATTATGTCAAAAATATCTGCCTCAGTGACGAGTGCACTTTTTTTTTATGGCAATTTGGATAACACAATGTACGATACTGGAGCGATGAAAACCCTAATATTTTTCGAGAAAGTCATAAACAACTCCCTCAGAAACTAAATGTATGGACTGCAATACTTAGCGACTCATGCTAGAAAACGTAATTGATCCTCTAATCACGTTGAGGAAAAACAAATGTTAGAGAGTATGTCTTATTTTTACAACAGGATGGAGCCCCACCACATTATGCCGTCAATGTGTGAAATTGGCTAAATAATAGATTTTCTGATCATTGGATTCGTAGGCGTGGAATTATTGAATGGTCGGCACGATCACCTTAGTTGATCCCCTTGGATTTCTTTCTGTGGAGTGCTTGCTGTGTTTGCTAACTCCAAAAAATAATTAACGAGTGCAGGAAAATTCCACGTCAAACATTCCAAAAAGTGCGGCGAGGGTTTGAAAATCGGCTTTATTCTTGTATGGAAAGGGATTATGGAGATTTTGAGCATTTTTTGTAACCTTATGACCTATGCATACGCTTTTTGCATAGTTACGATTAAAATGTTTTTGTTTTCTAAAGATAATTTGATTTCTTCAATTGTAATATCCTGAAAAATTGTAAATAAGTAGCAAATAGTAAAAAGAATTATATGGAAAGACTCCTTGTGAAAGAAGCTTTGTGTCCGTTTCTTTCTCCTTCAAAATTTCGACAAAGTAGACTAGCGTTCGTAGCGCGCTAGTTTTCTGATTACCGGAGTGAAAGAATTACTTCCTTGCGACACCGATGTTAATGGTTTGAATTTGGGCGTAGAGTGCACAAAATGAAGCAGCGGCCGTGACGGGGGAACTGACGGGATGAACTGGCCGTGACGGCGAACGTCGCTGGCTATATTCGAATCCCGGAAAATTCCATAACCTCTTTATAGCAGAGATGTTTTTTTTTTTATAAAAGGCCGACCAGACTTTGGCGACTTTGGATTTTCTTTTCGGTACAGACACCGACTTGAGTCAGCGTGGGTCGTCTGGGTAAGAAACTAGCAAACTGGAGACAAAAGCACAATAATACAAACGTTGGATTATTCAGTAACGTTTTTATTTTGGGTTCAGGCTAACATTTTTTTTTATTTTACATTGATTCGTTGACAATGCAATAGATACCACTCGAATTTCGAGTGACGGGCGTTCACTAGTATTTTCTAAAAAGGCATCCACTACAGACTTATTAAATGCCATTGAATGGCTCACACTGGTGCTGCCTACTTTCCGCAACGAAAGATCTTGATGTCTCTCCGTGTAAGTAAATAAGCAGTCCAGCGCTGAAAACGGAATGCCAAATTATTTTTGTTAAGACAAATGTAATTCCAAAATGCATACCTGCTGACTTATTTCTTTTCCAATTTTCGGGCATCTTAGAATTCAGAATTGATTTTGCAAATTCATCTGCCAAAATTCTAATCTGCTTGTATGATAAATCCGTTTTAATATTACAAGAAGTTTGCTCGAGTAGTATTCGTGACGATTATATACCGAAAGCGATGTACTCCCTTCTCAGCCACGTTTAAACTTTGAGAGCTGATGGAAATAAACTCCCTTTTATTTTCAAAAAAGGACCTTGAGGCGATTTAAAAAGCAATTTCTATCAAACTTCCAATTACGGCAAAGTCGGCTCATTAACGAAACAATGGTCTTCTGTAGGAAATAAATGAATGGGTTCTATTTACTTATTTTACTGCGTGGTAATGAAATTAAATAAAAAATAAACTCTTCTACAATTGCGATTAATACGACTGGTGCATTAGAGAAAAACGAAAAAGGCTTTCCCTGCTTGCGTAGTTTTCCTTTCAGCAATGTCGAGCATTTCCGTTTGATACCAAAATAATGTCTGTTTTCTTCCAACCACTTAAATTTGATACATGGGATCGAAGACGGGGAAATTACACCTTTACTTCTGTAACATTAATTATTTTATGACTTGTTGCAGGAGTATTCAATGCTAATGCTTTATTGTTATTCCGCGAAGATTAATAAGAATGTTACCTAACGAGTGCAGGCGTAGTTGTAAACAATACACTTCTTGTTACTCGGGCGATATAATTGCGGTGTACATATTTCATACGCTCGGATTGCTTTTTTGGCCTTTAATAATAAACGCTGCACCTTAAAAGGTAGATGAGGGAAGGATTGGGTAAGTAAGTAATAATAAACGCTAAACCGACAAACGAATTTCCCAGATGAATTTTCAATTTACTATAAGGAGTCTAAGTAGTGTTAAATAGGTACCAGGGAGATTCCTACCGGTAAATATTTAAGATGGATTTAAATCCGACTTTCCAAAGTGATAGTTATCTAAATAATTAGATGGTGTGTCTAAGTAATTTCCGAAACTTTTACTTATCCAATTTCAAAAATTGTTTCACCAGTATTTAGGATGGACCTTCAGGGTGGACATAGGCTGTATATTATCCCGTTAAGATAAATGGCATTTCGTGGAGATCACTTTGGCAAAGTAAGTCGACGAAAAATCGTTTGAACGACGAACGCTGCCTTAACGATAATTGATGCATTTTATCAATATTGCCTCCGATACTGAAGAAAGTCTTCAGGATCCCCGGAAGTAAAGAAAGCTGCCCGAGATCAGAAAGGTTGTGAAATGCTCTTCAATCTTTGGTCGGAATATCGCTTGATCGTATTGAGCTCTAATGCCCTCGTCGAACGTGTTTTTTCTATAATGAACAATTTATGGGAAAGTAAAGAAATGCAATGGCACGTGAGAATGATAAAGTCAATGTTATTAGCAAAGGTCAATGCAATACTTTAAGAATGCCTTTATAACTAATGGAAAGAAGACAAGTTCAGTCGGAGGAGTATTGGGACAAAATTCAAACTAGACACATTTTCAGTTCTTTTGTCACTGGACATTACTAACGACCTTTCATCCTAGAACAACGAAACAAAGTGCACTTTAATGTAAGCCGATTGAACAAGAAAAGTGGCTAGTTGAGGTATGTCTTCAACTACTTCATTTAAGTCAAATAGGTACGAACGAGGTCTCATTGCAATGTTAAATTGTTTTATGACTCGCTGCACGCATTCAATGCTAATGCTTTATTGTTATTCCGCGAAAATTAATGAGAATGTTAGCTGACAAGTGCAGACACATAATGTGAACTCAGGATGTGTATTTTACAATAGACTGTAGTTTTGCCAGGAAATTTAACGAACTTGTTATCACTAACAAGGGTTGGTTCGAACAAGTTTTCGAAAAATTAATTAAATGGCTGTTTGAGGTATCGATTGGGAAAATGGGGGGAGAAAAAACCGACCTACAGTGTTCCAGTAAATGTACAAATGGTGGGATACTCAATTGATGTCACTTAAGGGCTGATTTGGGGTTAACATTAAGAGACATTAACTTACCATTAATAATAATTATCAATAAATAACAGTCGGACACTGCTCGTAGCCAAACGGCCAGGGTTCTACTTACTTTGAAACCATGAAAATGTTTTTTTTTCTGTCATCATCTATAGAAGTTTGGTTCACGGGAGCTTTGAAACAAAGTTGAGTGTGACACATTTAGATTTAATTGCGATAACTCAAGATTCCCAAAAACACCTCCCATAAAAAAAAGCTTTTTAGGTGCCTTGATGTCTTTCAAAAATCGTAAAAAAAGTCCTTCCTCCTCCTCCAGAAAGGATAGCTCTATCAGTTCCCGAAAAAACCGACATTTTAGTAATTTTCTCGGTTATCCCTTATAAGAGCTTCAACTTTTGAAGGAAAGCTCTTATACAGGGTATATTTGAGTTTAAACGGTCCCAAAATAAACCCAAATTGCTTAAAATTCACAACAAACGCATTCAGAACGAAAATATTGTTTACGGTACATAGAAAAATGTGATTAGCATGCAAAAAATATTTTTAATAATTTTTGTTTACCTATACGACGTGTCTTGCTCATTGGGTTTATAATAGGTATGTATTTACAACAATGTTGAAAGCGTTCTCCATGTTCTTGTACACGAAGTTGTGCTCTTCGTCTGACCATATTAAAAACATTCTAAAAAAGTTCCATTCCACACATCTCTAGAAAACAACATAACCTCAATGTAAACAACGTAGCTGAGGGGGCGATCATTGACTATGTACTGACTGTTTTCTCATTTATTTTTCTCATTTAACCGTTGCATAATATATGGAAATATTGACAATGTGGTTTGTGTAGATTTACACTGATATCTTGAGGTTTCAGTTTGGCAGGCTTTCTCTTCACTCTTGCACAATATCATTTGTCTGTAATTGTCTACCAGCATCAACAAAAAAGATTGGAATTGTTTGACATCCTCACGACATGTTGGTTATCCAGCTGTTAATTCATCTAAATAACGCGCTGTTTACTGATGTACGGTGTAATCTGAAAAGTTTCAGAAGCAAAAGACAAACCTTTTCTTTTGCAGCTGGTATTGGATCAGAGTGCGCCTCACTACGTTTCATTAAGAAAATGTAGAGAGCATAATATGTAAGTGTGTTTAGTGACATCTTCTATGCTTCGGAAATTCTTTCTTTGATGACACCGTTTCACCCACCGGTCAGATTTGCACAACTCACGCATTTTCTGATATGTTGGAACTGTCTTAAATTCATGTTTTCGTACCATTTCGTACTTGCAAACGAGGTTCAGGAAACGGCAAAAAGTAAAACGTTTTTTCCCTGCTGTAGCGACTGTCGCTGCAACGTCCATGACAGCAGTGCTTTGTATCACATTTCCGCGTCTTTTGATCACTTGTCATCTTGCTAGAATTTGGTACTGGATGCCTAATCTAAACTGATTCCAGTCTTAATATGTAAGAAGCTCCAAGAGAGCAAATTTCTTTCTAAATTAAAATTTAAATATATTCAAGTCAAACTCCACAAACTTTAATAAACGTAAATTACAATATGAACATGTTTCGGGAGAAAACTACTCCCATCATCAGCCCTAATTTTACAAGAGATTAATGACACAATGGATGCAGTGGCGGCTCGTGGTTCATTTTACGGGAGGGTCATTTCGAATTATAGCTGTATGTTTATAAGGATAGGTACGTCAAAAAAATAATGGGTTTAAAAAATAAAAATTTAACAGTATTGTTTTATTTAAAACATATCGATTTTTCATTTTGCATACATGCCTTTACGACAATTACGGACCATTTGTTTTAAGCTCCAACCGTTTCTCAAAACTTAAATTATGATTACTATTATTTTGGAGTTATTTTATTGTTTGAAGTACCGACATGATGAAATTTGAAACAATAGTGGCTAGTCAGTCGGACGTCCGATTTTCTATCTTTGTCTCAAACATGCATTACGTCGCTTACATGATTCGATTCTACAATGAGACACTCTTGAGCTGTTGACCGTGAGAGCGGAGATGGGGTGTTTGGTTTCCTTGTTTGGTACAATGTAGAAATGCAATAGCTTTGTTTCTGTTGCACTCATTACAATTGGCTACCAGCATTCGCTTAACGAGGGCATGAGTCGGCTTTGACCCAGGGCGAACTCGACAATCTCTGCGCTCCGCCGTGGATAAAATTCTTCGCGACAACAACAGAGCTAAACTCAATAGATAACTTATACTAATATTCAAACATCATTATTTAATTGCAATAATTATATTATTATATTCCATATAACAAAGAGTCTTGATACTGCTTTTTTCATTTCTTTCTTTTGGGTTGTCATTGTCCGAATGACCTCATGAACGAGCCGCCACTGAATTGATGAATTATAGAGTGGTTCTTACCTTAAAGAATGTTTAAGTTATGACGTTATTTTGCAAGTATTAAATTTGACGTTTTGAAAAGGTTACATGATTTTTAAAAGATTTAGTAAAAACATTTTATAAAATGTAAAAATTAAAATTTTATCAAGGAGAATGTGGTAAGTCTGTTTGAGTGGTAAAAAAAGATGATAAACAATGAAATCATTATTGAAGTGAAAAAAGTTGACATTTGAGGTTAAAATAATGTTGAATGGAAAAAAATTGATGAATTTCTTGCTTTTATTGCATTTGTGAATCAATTTGGAATTGGATGTTTCGTTATTAATACATACATGATTGACGGAAGAAGAAGGTCTTGATGGAGGGGGGTTAAGATCGAGTTGTTATAGATGTGTATCAAATTTCTTTCTGGCGTGTTCTTGACCAGAACCCGAATCCCGGTTGTTCTAATAAATTTTTGGCACAAAATCATTATCAAAAATATCTTTTGTCTGCTGGAGCTTCGGAATGTTAACTTTCATTTCTAATATTAGAATGAATGACAAAAACTTAAAAAGCAGGATGCAATGATGAGGATAAAAAAGATACGTAATAACGCAAAGATACGCAAACTCTCAATCACAAACATGCATCTACACTGGTCCGATGACGTCACAGGCAAAGGAAATGCAGCACGACAAACATGTACAGACATCCCCTACCCGTTGTGGGCTCAACCGTTGTGTGGTAGTTATTAGCGATTCAAATCTCACGATATTTGTAAGAAAATGAAGTGCTTAGAAAAAATATCAAAATAATATACAATATGCTAATGATGGCAGTAGTCTTCTAATTGTAATTTTGCGCTTATTAAAGTTTGTGGAGTTCGACTAAATATACAAGTATTTAAATATTAATATACAATTAATCTTGGAAATTAAAAACAAATTAACAAGTAATACTAAGGACTAATTATTGATATTCCTAAACGACGATATTGTAAAAAAGAGAAAAAGAAATACAATGAGCTAATAAATTTTTCGAATTCCGAGAAGTCACTATAATGAATTTGTAGATTTGTGTTACTCGATGGACCATATATTTTGGATTTGTATTGAAACACTCGCGAACTTAATGAACTTGTATAGAGCGTTGGATTTTGACTTTGACGTTGACTTGTTGTTTGATTGAGAGTTCGTTTTCCTGATTTGCGGACGTGAGGGCGGCCAGTCAGGTAAAGCTCTTACGACCCTTTGGGTTTCCCAACTGGCCGACGCGACAGCCGCTGCAAATATTTCTCAACAATCACAGTAAATTGAGATGAAACAAAACAACAGAGAAATAAAACGAGAATGACGACGACAACCACGCGAAATAAAAGAATACAAAAAAACTAATGGATATATGTAAAGAAGGCTCAGCTATTTAATATCCAAGGGAAAATAGAAGGGATTTACAGATATTGCACCTTACAGAAACGCGCAAATAGGTAACAAAAACATAAGGATACAACTACTGGATATTGGAGGCAAAAGTTAGCGAGGATATTAAGAGACACATAAAAGCTATAGAAATGATAAAAATAAAGTAAATCATGTCTCAATTTCCTCCGGTTTGAACTTTGGGGTCATCAAACATCTATGTTACCCCCCATTGTGAAGATTATTAACGAACGGTTGACCGGTGTAGAATCGTATAACGTACGAACAAACATGATTTTTATATACCAGAAGTTATTAAATATTTAAAAAAAAATTATAAAAAAATTACGACGTACAGTGAATCGTTTTATTTCAAGGCAGCTATCTGAAATATCCCGCGAAACTAATTTTAATCGTCCTGTCTTATGTGTGTCAGACACCTTTTTGTTAAAACATAATGTCAATAATGGTTTTAATTATTTTACCGCATAATTACTGCTGTATAATTAATCAGGGGATACATTTTTCATGTCTATAATTGGCTAGGAAATGTTCACGTGTCTCTCCACAAGACGGTTTAGAGTTATAACCTTTAATTCAGCTGTAATTATTATATTCGCTTATGAATATCATTTAGTGTCTCTCTTTGTTAAATTACATCACAAATATGAGAAAAATGGTAGAAATTTCAACAAGTGTGATGGTGTATACTGTTACATTACCTAAATTAATTACACTGTATTAAAAACAACTAGTGTAAAAATTTGAAGTTCCGTCATTAAATCATTCTGACCATAAGATTAAGTATTATCGTTGTTTGACGTTTCTAAGTATAGATTAACCGTTTAGCTTCAAGCAATTTACCGGAGAATGTACAGTCTTCAGGCTTCAACACACAGGCCTCTTTACATTGTTCAACTACATAATTATGTACGAATATTCAATTCAAATATTCTTTTTTATCAAAAAATGGAACATATAGTTTCAACATACATATATCGGGTGTCCCAACTAAAATTTGTACCCCCCAACAATTCCAATTTCGAGAGACTCAGAAGAAAACGCTCGAACAGGTCAATTTTTTTATCAAGGGGAACCTAATTGTACAAAACTTTCAAGTCTTTGATCTCACCCCTTGAGCCAGGGGAGCCACCGCCTTAAAAATTTTAAATGGCATGGGGGGTCGTGTGATTTAAAGTTTATTCAATTCTCTATCCAGCTATATTTTTACCGATTTGCTTCTACAAAAAAAGCATAAATTTGTTATTTTCCAAATGAAGAGTATTTTCTATAGATTTGGAAAATAACAAATTCTTATGCTCTTTTTTTGTAGAAACGAACCGATAAAAGTAGGTTTGGATAGAGAATTCAATAAGCTTTAAAATGATGTATTACACGATCCCCCATGCCATTTAAGTTTTTTGAGGGAATGGCTCCCATGGCTAAAGGGGCAAGATCTAAGACTTGTAAGATTGGTACAATTTGGCCCCCCTTGATAACAAAATTGATTTGTTTGAGGGTTTTTTTCTAAGTGTTTTGAAAGTGAAATGATTGGGGGGTACAAATTTTAGTTGAGTATTTTATGTAGATTTGGAAAATAATGATTTCATGTTTTTTTTTGTAGAAAGAAATCGATCAATGTAGGTCTGGATAGAGAATTGAGTAAGCTTTAAAATGATGTATCACACGACCCCCCATGCTATTTAATTTTTTAAAGGGGGTGGCTCCCCTGGCTAAAGGGGTGCAATCTAAGACATGAAAGTTTGGTACAATTTGGTCCCCCTTGATAACAAAATTGACCTGTTTGAGCGTTTTCTTCTTAGTATTTCGAAATTGGAATTGTTGGGTGGTACAGATTTTAGTTGGGACACCCTGTATAATATTGTTAGGTTCTGGAAGAAACGCTGATGAGTTCATTGCCAACTTATACGACGGAGATTGTTCTAGAGTAATTTTACCAGTGAACGTTCGAGAGGCCGTTTCCCTACAAAAACGACGCGAAAAATTCGTCTGAAGGGAGTCAGAAATCGAAAATACTGGGCGACACAATCAGACTTGACTCATCATTTCACGCCATTGTTTGCTAGTGGAAGAGTTGTAATTAAGTTGCCTGAGCCTTTTCCACCTGTTGCGTTTTGTGATTTAAACGTTTCAAAAAATGCAAGTGTGTCGGCTGTGGACAGAAGAAGGTAGAGAAGCACCAAACAGACCGATAGGTCAACCGAGGCGTACCACAGAGCGTCAAGATAGGCGCTTCAGACAACTCGCTCTGTGAGACCGTTTTGCTACTTCGCACCAACTCTGTGACCAATGGTTTGGAGCTTCATACCATCCACGATTAGTGCTTCCTTTGACTGCGGAACACCGTCGTCAACGTTTGGACTGGTGCAGAAAACGGCAGCGTTGGGAAGCAAAATGGCATAATGTCGTCTTCAGCGACGAATCGCGATTCTGCCTAGGCATGCATGATGGCAATCGGAGGGTAAAACGCCGCCGTGGAGGGCGACGTGATATTGGATTTGCTGTTGAGTGGCATGTGCACAGGACTGTTGGAGTGATGACCTCTTGTGTTTATTCGAGGCAGTATGACGGCTGGGCGTTATGTTGATGACGTCCTATGAATCACTTTATTGCCTTATCTAGATGATCGTCCACATGTCCTTTTTCAGCAAAACAACGCACGTCCACATATTGCTCGTCGAATTATAGACTGACTCTTTTCAAGAAGTTGGCGTTAATGTTCTGCAGTGAGCACCCCGTTCACCGGATTTAAATCCGATGGAAGACAATGGGGAGAAGACTGCCCACTTTGCTTCATTCTTCACAGACTCTGGCAAGGTTAATCCACGAAGTTCGAGTTACTTGGAACGAGGTGCCACAAGCAGACATCGACCATCTCATTTTTAGTTTCATTCTTGATGTAAGCTTAACACATTGCCAAATAATCACGTCCAAAAATTTATTCCTTCTTGGTGTAACACTTCAGATACTGCAATGAGACGAAGTATACCTGCCGATGAACGGCTAATTGGCACCCTTCGTTTTCTTGCCACTGAACCTAGTTATGAAGATCTTAAATAATTTACTATAGGAATATCTGCTCAACCTTTGGGACGCAGCACACCCGAAACGTGCAAGGCGCTGTACAAAGTATTACATAAGGATTACATAAGGTAGGTTTATTATATTATATATTTATATTTACATCTCAAAAAAGATGATAAAATTTGAACTGCGATCTGTGGCTGCTCTTGATCTTCCACACCTCCAGGTTATGGTGTCGACGAAAGTGTTACTGATGATTATTCGAGAAGATGCGGCGGAGGCTCAAAAATGCCAGTGTCTTCAGTTAATGTATTTAGTGCAGCCCTATGTAATATTTTTGTAATTAGGGTTTCAGCATACATCTTTTGGGTTTCATTTAACTTCGCATGTTTTGTGGCAACAAATTTTCCGAAAGCTGTACTGTCCGTTTCTTCACAACATTTTTTTAATGTGTCAGTGCAACTCTTCATGAATATTAGCTGCTGCATCTCATGAGGTGTTGCCTTCGTCTTTGCTCTTTTGACAGGTCTCTTGAAAATCTGTAAAAAAATATTGGTAACATAACTTTTATTCGTCTTAAGCCCGCTATTTGGCATTAAAGAAAAGTTTAAAAATACTAGTAATATTACTTTTATTGTGTCTTGTATTTCAGATGCCGTCAAGCAAAGAGAAAAGCGTTACTGAAAGCTTTAACTCACTCATCAATGCGAAACATTCGCCCATTTGCGCCACCAAATACTGGAACAAACGACGTTTAATTTCAAATCGACTTCAGTTGCCTAATTGTGCGGAAAATAATACAGACTTAAACTTATTTATAGGAGATGAAGCATTTGCTTTTGTAATAAAATCTGGTGGTATATTTGTTACTCGAAGGACCATATGTTTTGGATTTGTATTGAAACACTCGCGAACTTAATGAACTTGTATAGAGCGTTGGGTTTTGACTGTTGCTTGATTGAGAGTTGGATTTTGACTGAGTGGCGGGCGTGAGCGCCGCCACTCAGGTAAAGGTTTTACGATCCTTTGGGTTCTCCAACTGGCCGCTGGAGATATTTCTAAAGTTTGTTACTTTATAATGGCTATAACTTTTTAAACAGGAAGGCAAGATCATAATATTATGTTGGTGGAAAGCTTTAGATTCTGTAAATGCAACATCTCACGAAATAAATTATAACGCTGATTGGCGACAAAATGAACTTCTGGGTCTAAGAATTATACGTCAGAGTACTTATTTCTCAGCCAAAACAAATAATGATAAATGACATGACATGCTTAATTAGCATGACATGCTAATTAAGCGAAGAACTTAAACAATTGTACCAATAAAAACTGGAATAATATAATATATACCTACCATTTTATGGCTTTCACCTGTTTCCTTCTTTATAGGGACAGCACGTGGTTGTTCTTCTTCAATGACAGAAGTGTCAACGGTGTCAGAAGCGGAAGTATCTTCTGGGGACGAGGGACTGTTCTCCATACTATCAAAACTCTCTGTAGGTGTTTCATGTTCTCGGGTGAACATTAATAAATCGAAATACCAGAGACTTGGCACGTACTGATCATCACTAGGAGCGCCACTTCTCTTAAATTTTTCAAATTTTTTCAGCTCTTTTCGAAACGAGCCCCTCATCGATTGAATTTTCTTCGAGACAAGGTCTCGATTAGCGTTTGGGTCCACGTCGCGATAAAATCGCACTAACGCATCGTAACCCAAATTTTTTAATCTTCTGTTAACGTACTCCTTCGATTTTACCTTCCACAACGCTGGATGAGACCTATAAATCTCTATGAATTCTGTCAAGACTTCTTTGGGGACGCGACGAATATCGGCCATGTCAAAAATTCTAAAATTCCAACTACTAAACCTAGATTTTTTAACAGAAACCGTGGCGTGACGCGTGAACGGGGGTAAACTGTGCGTGTGTGTTCGCGACACTCCATCGATGGCGGAAAGCACGTCTGATATCCCTTCCCGTTCTATCGTTGCGTGCATGCGCTGCGCACATGATTTTCCGTATGTTTTTAGAGATGACACAATGAACCGCGCGAAATAACGTCTGGCCTATGGCAGGTAGCGACCCAATGTTACATAACGATACATGTGATTCACATCTTTCCCTTCTTTCACACCTTACACATGTGCACCTATTAAACAACCCCCAACAACGGGGATGCGCACATGGTGCCAGACGTACCGCATCCCAACTTAACTTCGATAAAAAAGAAAAACCAGGCGACCTAAGATTCTTTAAGACACTTTTGTGTTTTCTGAAGTCTTGTTAATTATTTCACGATTTTAAGTAAAGGGTAGACCTATAAGGAAACTACAGCTGGTTTAAAAGGAAGATGAAAGACGGAAGCGCTAAAAAATAGAACCAGAAATATTAAAACAATGAATGATAGACCACAGGAGCGCGAAAATAGATTGTCGGGTAAAAGAGCATAAGTGTTAAATAAATTAAGAAACTAATGTCAAATGATCGAGACTATCAATCCAAATTCAAAATTGGATATTTGATATTCAAGATTCCATATTCGAGGATTCGAGATTATATTCACAAATTCCAGGTTTTCCATTTCCGATTCTACAGGGTATTATGTTCAATATCAATGAAATTAAAAATGGGACCATCTTGGAGCTATACTGAACGCAAAAAGAATCATTGAAATCGGATATTATGTTTGAAGTCGGTTTCAATTCACACACAATAAATCAATTATTCACCGAATTTATGATCGCAAGCTAATCACGTCCTTATTTATAAATGTATCGATTTTTTGTAAAAATCTGTTATAGATTTCCTATACGCAGCACAGTCCAATTGTGATCGAATATCAACACATTCTATTGTGGCATATCATTCATGGAACTTTTCATGTGTTCTGCCATTAGGAGTCTTTTTTAATTTTTCCTTTCAAATGTTCTTGTTCAAAGTCTGTGTCACCGTTCTTACACCACAGAAAATCGAACACACAAAACAGTAAAAGGCATTTGTTACATCACATCCAGAAATCCAATACGACAAATCATACATGCCCTTAGGAAAATTATAGCGACCTTCTTATTTTTGTCCTTGCTTGTCTGTCTAATTTGCATTTCTAGGAGTGGACGACTCATTTGTTCTAAGCTCCAACCGTTCCTCAAAACTTAAATTATGATTACTCTTAGTTTGGAGTACAAAGTTGAAACTCTAGTAGCCAGTCAGCTGACTGAAATAAAGAGGAAAACAGTCCTACCTCCTACAACAATCTGTTAGTCGGACGTCCGAGTTTCTATCTTTATCTCAAGCATGTATTACGTCGCTTACAATAATGCACATGATTCGATTCTACAATGAGACACTCTTGGACTTTTGACCGTAAGAGCGGAGATGGGGCCTCTTGTTTCCTTGTTTAACACAACGTAGAAATGCAATAGCTTTACACTTGGCTACCAGCATTCGCTTAACGAGGACATCACTTGCCTTTGACCCGGGCGAACTCGGCAATCTCCGCGCTCCGCCGTGGTGATTTTTGAGACAAAATAAGAGACGTCAATCAACTTCATTGTCAAGTGCCAAGTTAAACCCTATCGCTCGCACCCGAACTTATGTCTTTCTTTGTCATGTAGACTTCGTGAACGCCGAAACTAGGATGGTTTAAAAAATATGTCCCCTATTAAACTCAAATTTTCACAGTTATGTTGTACTGTGCCTTATGATTAAAAGTTAAAATTTTTACATAGATTTTCAATTTCAACCCGTAATAATCAATTAATACGAAAATGTAATCACCACTAGGCAATGGGCCTAAATAGTCGGCAGCAAGATCAATTCATGTTTGGAAGGAATTTCTCTTCTCTTCTGCATCTTTGTCAATCTTTGACTACCACACATTAGTCCGCAACCGACTTTTCATGGCTACGATGCCTGGATGACCCTCATGTGCAGCAGCCAACACTCGTTCTCTTAAAGACCTTGGTATGACGATTCTCGTGCTTCTCAAAAAAATGTTTTCCCAAGAACTGATTTCTGTCTCTGAGCGAGTAGTCTCACTTAGATACGTTTATTAAAACTATAGCGACAATTGTTTCTAACAGAGGTTGGTGAAATCGGCCCTTAATCTATATACAGTTTGGAAATTAAGTAAGGAATAAATTCAGTAATTCTGTTAGTATTTGCGCCAGAAATAAAACTTAAAAAGCATGTGATAGGGCTAATTATAGCGCATCCGACGAACGTATACAATTTTTTTCCATCGATTTTTTTTTTTGACAGTTATGACGTCATCAATATATTTTTTTAATGGCAACCTATGTTTTTTATTTTATATTTGAATAGAGTTTTTTATTCTGTTTTCAACTCAAATACTTAATAGGTTAGATAAGGAAAAAATGAATTAAAACGGCGCTACAATTAGTAAAATTTCAAAAAAATTAACAGAACTGTCTAATGTTATTGGAATTTAAGAAAAAGCCATAGAGATACCAATACAATGTTGACAAGTTCTGAATTGGTACAAAATAATTGTGTCTTAACTGTTTTTCTTTATTAACTAATAAATGAACTTCTAAATAATAATACTTGGTTGCAACAGGATGGTGCTCCAACACACTAAGCTTGGTGCGGCGTTATTTGGACGAAGTGTTGCCAAGAAGATGGAAGAAGAGGTCCAATATAATGGCAGGCTAGGTAGGCTAGACAGTTCTGTTAATTTTTTTGAAATTTTACTAACTTGAACTTTAGCGCCGTTTTAATTCATTTTTCCTAATCTGACCTATTAAGTATTTGGCAACGTTGAAAACAAAATAAAAAACTCTTTTCAAATGTAAAATAAAAAACATAGGTTGCCATTAAAAAATATATTGATGACCTCATAACATAAAAAATTGATGAAAAAAAGTTAGTATACGTTCGTCGGATGCGCTATAATTAGCCCTGCCACATGTTTTTTAAGTTTTATTTCTAGCGCAGATATTAACGGAGTTACTGAATTTATTCCTTACTTAATTTCCAGACTGTATATAAAATTCAAATACCACTCACTGACTCATCACGAAATCTCCGGATCCATCGAAGGGATTGCAATGAAATTTTGCACACTTACTTATTTCACAACGTAAGCGCCCACTAAGAAACGGCTTTTCAAAATTTCTTTCCAAAGGGGGGGGGGGTAATCTCAACATCCACTGAACCGATTGGAATGAAATTTTGCACAATTACTTATTTTAGCACGTAAGCGCTCACTAAGAAACGGTTTTTTGAAATTCCATTTTTAAGGGGGGTAACGGGGCGGGGGAGGTAATCTCTAAATCTACTAAATAGATTGCAATAAAATTTTGAACACTTACTTCTTTTACTACGTAGGCGCTCAATAAGAAACGGTTTTTCAAAATTCCATTTCTAAGGGGAGTAACGTGATGGGGGGGTTAATCTCTGAATCCACTAAACCGATTTTACTACTTATTTGTTTTACCACGTGGGTGCTCACTAAGAAACGGTTTTTCAAAATTCCATTTCTAATGGGGGTAACGGGGCAGGGGAGTTAATATCTAGATCCACTGAACCGATTGCAATGAAATTTTGCACTTACTTATTTTACCACGTAGGCGCTCACTAAGAAACGATTTTAAAAAATTCCATTCCAAAGGGGGGTAACGAGCCGCTCCGCCCCGTTAATCTCTGTAAACACTGAACCCATTGCAATGAAATTTTGCACACTTACTTATTTCACAACGTAAGTGCTCACTAAGAAACGGTTTTTCAAAATTCCTTTCCAAAGGGGAGTAACGCCCCCCCCCCGCCCCTTTAATCTCTAGAATCACTGAACCGATTGCTATGAAATTTTGCACACTTACTTATTTTACCACGTAGGCGCTCACTAAGAAACGGTTTTTCAAAATTCAATTTCTAAGGGGGGTAACGGGGCGGGGGAGTTAATTTCTAGATCCACTGAACCGATTGCAATGAAATTTTGCACTTACTTATTTTACAATGTAGGCGCTCACTAAGAAACGGTTTTTTAAAATTCCATTCCAAAGGGGGGTAACGGGGCGGGGGACTTAATCTCTAGATCCACTGAACCGATTGGAATGAAATTTTGCACACATACTTATTTGACCACGTAAGCGCCCACTAAGAAACGGTTTTTCAAAATTCCATTCCTAAAGGGGGCAACGGGGCGGGGGAGTTAATCTCTAGATCCACTGAACCGATTGAAATGACATTTTGCACACTTACTTATTTTACCACGTAGGCGCCCGCTAAGAAACGGTTTTTTAAAATTCCATCCCTAAGAGGGGGTAACGGGGCGGGGTTGTTAATCTCTAGATCCACTGAACAGATTTGAATGAAATTTTTCACACATACTTATTTGACCACGTAAGCGCCCACTAAGAAACGGTTTTTTAAAATTCCATTTTAAAGGGGGGTAACGGGGCGGGGGAGTTAATCTCTAGATCCACTAAACCAATTGGAATGAAATTTTGCACACCTAATTATTTTACCACGTAGACGCTCACTAAGAAACGGTTTTTCAAAATACCATTGCAAAGGGGGGTAACGGGGCGGGGGAGTTAATCTCCGAATCCATAGAAGGGATTGCAATGAAACTTTGCACACTTACTTATTTTACCACATAGACGCTCACTAAGAAACGGTTTTAAAAAATTATATTCCAAAGGGGGGTAACGGGGCGGAGGAATAATCTCTAGATCCACTGAACCAATTGGAATGAAATTTTGCACACTTACTCATTTTACCACGTAGGCGTTCACTAAGAAATGGTTTTTCAAAATACCATTCCAAAAGGGAGTAACGGGGCGGGGGATTTAATCTCTAGATCCACTAAACCGATTGGAATGAAATTTTGCACACTTACTTATTTTATCACGTAAGCGCTCACTAAGAAACGGTTTTTTGAAATTCCATTTTTAAGGGGGGTAACGGGGAGGGGGAGGTAATCCCTAAATCTACTAAATAGATTGCAATAAAATTTTGCACACTTACTTCTTTTACTACGTAGGCGCTCAATAAGAAACGGTTTTTAAAAATTCCATTTCTAAGGGGAGTAACGTGATCGGGGGGGGTTAATCTCTGAATCCACTAAACCGATTGCAATGAAATTTTACTACTTATTTATTTTACCACGTGGGTGCTCACTAAGAAACGGTTTTTCAAAATTACATTCCAAAAGGGGGTAACGGCGGGGGAGTAATCTCAACATCCACTGAACCGATTGGAATGAAATTTTGCACAATTACTTATTTTAGCACGTAAGCGCTCACTAAGAAACGGTTTTTTGAAATTCCATTTTTAAGGGGGGTAGCGGGGCGGGGGAGGTAATCCCTAAATCTACTAAATAGATTGCAATAAAATTTTGCACACTTACTTCTTTTACTACGTAGGGGCTCAATAAGAAACGGTTTTTCAAAATTCCATTTCTAAGGGGAGTAACGTGATGGGGGGGTTAATCTCTGAATTCACTAAACCGATTGCAATGAAATCTTGCACTTACTTATTTGATCACGTAGGCGCTCACTAAGAAACGATTTTAAAAAATTCTATTCCAAAGGGGGGTAACGGGCCCCTCCGCCCCGTTAATCTCTAGATCCACTGAACAGATTAGAATGAAATTTTTCACACATACTTATTTGACCACGTAAGCGCCCACTAAGGAACGGTTTTCAAAATTACATTCCAAAGGGGGGTAACGGGGCGGGGGAGTAATCTCAACATCCACTGAACCGATTGGAATGAAATTTTGCACACTTACTTCTTTTACTACGTAGGCGCTCAATAAGAAACGGCTTTTCAAAATTCCATTTCTAAGGGGAGTAACGTGATGGGGGGTTAATCTCTGAATCCACTAAACCGATTGCAATGAAATTTTTCTACTTATTTATTTTACCACGTGGGTGCTCACTAAGAAACAGTTTTTCAAAATTATTAAAGTAGTAAATAAAATACTAAGGGCCGATTTCATCAACCTCAATTAAACTTAATCATCTATTGCTATAGTTTTAACAAACGTATCTACGCAGATATTTATCAGTTAAAGTCACTCGATGTTGGTGAAACCGGCCCTTAATAAAATAAAATCACCGTGCGAAGCCGGGACGGGTCAGCTAGTTATAGATATAAAATCCAAATACTCTGGATACACTAAACAGATTGCAATGAATTTTTGCACACTTTCTTATTTTACCACGTAGACGCTCACTATTAAACGGTTTTTGAAAATTATTAAAGTATTAAATTAAATAATGAAATAAAATGACCGTGCGAAGCCGGGACGGCCCATCTAGTCTAATATATAAAAATCAATATTTGTTTGTTTGTTTGGTCGTATGTTATGCGCGCCTAATCCGGTGAACAGATCGTTATGAAATTTTGACCACAAATAATATTCGCAATGGGGAGTAACGTAGACCCTAATGTGTCACCCCTTTATCGTAAAAAAAATAACGAACGTGCAATCGGCAAATAACGCTAACCAATAGTTTATAACGCTAATTTGCTGTTTTACTTTATTTTTGGAGCGTAGACACTCTCGCTGGGTATTTTGAATGTTTTCCGTTTTTTCACTATTTCAAAAAATAGTTAAAAATGCCAAAAAAAAGGAAAATCATCTTTTGGAAAAGCAACCAAAAAATCTGAGACCCGACCAACGTGAAAGTGGTCTGCTGAAACACTTGAACAAAAGAGAGCACGACTCGAAAACGATCGAATCAGATCTACTCAAACACCTGAACAACATAGCGTCCATTAAAACGATCATTCTCAACGAAAAATGTAAGGGGCAGATGTGCTCATCCCACGCATACCAATGGTTCCACCAGTGGGCCTTGCTTTCGCAATAACCATCACCAAAGCCCAAGGACAGTACTGAGATGTGTTTTACTTTATTAAGTACATAATAAATAAAACCGAATTATTAGTTGAAATTAATAGTACCAGTCACAATTGTAAAAATCCCTTCAAATTGCAAAATTAATTTTGTACTCAAGGTCAGAAAAAATGTTTATAATGGGTCTTCCTAGCTGTCTTTCATAAGCACAAAAAAAAAACATGCTTTATTAAGGTTATCACCTCAAATGTTGTGTAAATGCGTCATGCCATCACAGATTTCGTAACTATTGCAAGTGGTGAATATAAAACACTGTTAGCTCACATTAATTTGTATTCACGGCAACTTTTTCTGCTAATGTTTGTTAAATTACTATTTTCAGTTTTTAACTGTTTACACTTTTATCTGTTATTTAAATTTGCGCACAATATTCATTATAAAAAATATATAGGTTGATAACACTTTGAATTCAGATTCAATGTAACTTTCTCGTTGAATACAGAACCGATCTGAACAAAATCTATACGTTTGGTTTTGAGTTGGTTCTCATATAAGAATAATTGAGAATATCAAAAGGAAAAAATAGTGTGAACTAAACGGGTTTACAGTACATTTGCGTATAACTGGAAATGAGAATTGAATCGCATTAAAAGTTATTTTGAATTGAAAGGAATAAGTAAAAAAGCGTATTGTGTACAAGTGGATAACTATCTTAGTTCCGACTCGATCATAATAATGCAACCCGATTGAAATATTGAATCAATCTTTGCGAACATAAATCAATAATAGCTTTCTTCTGTGCAGTTTATGTAAAAAATATTAATTTATTGATATAAAGTGAATGTCTAACAAGTTGTAATTTATGTGCGAATTCTTGAGCCAATAAAACTCATGTCATGCAGAATTAGCAGTTTTTGACATTAAAATCCTTTTCCTGTCTAAATAATTCAATAACTATATGTGGTCGCACCAGAAAGTGCTAATATAAATAAACAAGCCGAAGTGTCTCTTTGTTGCGTATAAAGCAAAAAATACCCAGATGTCTGAAATACATCCAAATATACTCAGTGACATTAGAAGTGTTACACCCAGAAGGAATAATTTTTGGGAATGTGTTAAGCTTACATCAAGAATGAAACGATTAGATTTGCAAGAAATTTTGGCATCTGCTTGTGGCACCTCGTCCCATGCAACTTGAACTTCGTCTGCGGAGGATGGCGCAAAGTGGTCAGTCTTCTCCCCTCTCTCTACAGGATTCTTCTTGGCAAAACATTAACGCCAATATGTGGACGTGCCTTGTTTTGCTGAAAGAAGACGTGTGGTCGATCATCTTGATAAGACAATAAAATAAGCTTCCATGGGCAATATCCACCAAACTATTACTACAACAGTCCTGTGCACATGCCTCTCAACAGCAAATCCAATATACGTCGCTCTCCACGGCGGCGTCTTACCCTACGATTGCCATCATGCATAATCGCTGAATACGACATTATGCCATTTCGCTTTCCAACGCTGCTGTTCTCTGCACCAGTCCAAACCTTGACGGTGTTCCGCAGAAAGGAAGTCGACCTTTTTCTCCAAACCATTGGTCACAGAGTTGGCGCGTAGTAGCAAACCGGTCTCACAGAGCTAGTTAGTCTGAAGCGCATATTTTTGTACTCTGTGGTACGCCTCGCTTGACCTGTCTGTCTACTTTCTTTGCCTCGAAAGGCAAAAATTCTACCCCCGTTAAAATCACTAAGATGGTGATATTGTTAATGCCCTTGGCAGCCAACTTTTCTGCCATATCGTTTTTTCTTTTTGTATTTTTCCATGGCCATAACCGCACATGCAACTATACATTTTTTTCTCTTTTTACCCGTCACAACCGACTTGAAGACGCAACGAACTAGCTTTTCGCTACAAATGACACACACATACGATTTTTCCCTTGAAACTGATGGGCCAGGCTAAACCATTTGGATACTTTACCGAATGTATGGCCCATGACGATTTTTGAAACGCCGGCTAATGATTTACATGTGAATGAACAACAATCGTCACAAATAATTACTAGAAAAACACAGACCTTCATTTCTACCATAAAATAGATCACCTTGTGACACTTCGTTAAATTGGTTCAGTATCCTTAACCCAAAGAAAGTTTTTCGCACACCACTTTGAACTCTTGACAATCACGGTGCGAGGTGAAACGGTAATATTTGAAGACACTTTCGTAGGAAAACAAAGCAAGATCTCTGCGCGTTAAAATAATGCATGCGCATATTATCTTCCGGAAGCGTTTGTTCTTTCGAGATTTATAGATAACGGTGGATGCTCGGAACTAACTCGGTCAATTAAAATGTTTCAACATGCACAGCCTAAACAATAGCAGTGCACGAAGAAAATTAATATCTAATAAATCCCGTAGGAATGTGCGAACGGAAGCGGTCATGCATTAATTCAACATTTGTAGAATGAATTTTACAATTAGAAAACGTGTTGCTGGTCGTAAATTTAATGGAGTCTGAAATATGCATGGAGGTGTTGTGGAATTCTTTAGCGCCCGAGATTTGAAGTTGTGAAAATTAGGTTTCCTACTTATCCGACTACGTTTTGAAGGTATTTCTTTCCATTTTCAGAGTGCTAAATGCATGAATTTTACACTCATATAGTAATGGTGAGAAACATATGGATAAGAATAAATTAAGATGTCTCTACTGATGTCAACGAACGATGCCAACGAGAGACTGGGGGCAGGGGGGGGGACAGGGGGGTGTAGCTACCATCGGGGTTCCCCTTCAAAGCACCCTTGGGAAACGGGGCTACCGTCGGGGGCCCCTTGGGACAGGGGGCCAAAGCTACCATCGGGGACCCCATTAGGGCAATGTGAGTAGCTACAATCGGGGGTCACATTAGGACAGTGGGGCGTAGCTACCATTTGAACCGCCGGCGCAGTAATATCCACTGCTCTCATTCATCCGCATACATTTATGATACACTTTGCAAAAATCATGTCGATCCCTTGCTCTGTGAAAAACAAAAACTAATCTATCCCACAGGAACCGTACATTTTTCCGGGATCAAAAGTAGCCTATGTGCTATTCCAGACTATTTATACTCTATCTCTGTGCCAAATTTCATCCAGATTCGTTCGAGTTTTGGCGAGCCCACACTCGACGGGTGCACAAATCTCATTTTTCCTTTCGGGTTTCAATAATACGACTATCCTTTTCAACACCAGGAGTGAGCACAGGAGAAAGGTGGATTAAAGTACTGTTCATATTCCACTTTTTGAAAAGATGGGCGAATGTCCCGTAAAAAATCCTTCAAAATGCGAATGACCTGCTAAATATCAAAATTGGAGACAATGAGAGAAACAAGAAACACAGGCATAAAGAAGGGCGTAAAAAGAAGATCACAGACAAAAAAGCTTTAGGTGTTAAACGTCGCACGGTCCCATTCCACGCAAATACTTAGTTTTTAGAATGGAAATTAATTAAGATAGGGAAATTGAAACTAAACAAATTTCAAATCATATTATATTTGTTTCTGGTAGCGTTTTTAAGTGAATTGTGAAAAATTTCTGTTTATTTTAAGACCTGAATTCCGAAGTGGGTACGAGCTGTCTTTAGAAATTGAAATTTTAAGCTCTGGAATACCAACGAAATAAAAATTTTTGGTTTTGAACATTATACATCCGAATTGTTTTCGGCAGATGATTTTTGCGAAGCAAATTACAAATGGACGTTTTTTATGCATTTTTAAATCTCTTTTTTATGTTTTTGTCAAGGAGTTTGTCATTTTTGTACTTTTGAACATGAATACAAATCCACTGAAATCTTCGGTATAGTTTTTGAACTCACAGACTAAATAAAATATGTGTTTCATCAATATGAAGCTCAAGAAGTCTTAAAGAACATATTTATTATGGTACGCCTCTTTAATACCTTGATATATTATAAGAAAATTTTACTTTGTTCGTTAAAATAAGTTTATCCACGACTATTGTATAATGTACCCATTATACGTCTGTTTGCTCGATCTTAATAATACCTATTAATCACGGCAGTGATTAATGAGTCATTAATCACTGCTGTCAGATGCTTCCTTGATTTAGCTATAATATTATATTGTTTTGCTACAATTTTAAAATTTTATCGTGTAAACCACAAAATATTTTCAATTCAGTTCTGTTCAAAAAAAAAAAATTAAAAAATTAATTTTCCTAGACCAGATTCGAACCCGGGACCCGCGGTTGAAAAGCAAGGAGCATCATTCTACACTGAGCCATCAGCAATTTTAAATGTGCGTGTCGTATATCAGTTTCTTAACATACAATTTTTTTTTAAATTTCAACAAAAACATTTACTAGTCATGGATAAAGCATAGTATTCTACTCGCGTATAATGGCTATTATTCTCTCGGTGATCCGTAAACTTCACCTCGTGAATAATAGCCATCATTATACGCTCGTTAAATGCTATACTATTATTTCTTGTTGCTTAAATCATTGATGGTTAGTATAATATTGTATCTTATTTTGCTCTATTATTGGATGTATTTCTGCCGGGAAATAAAGAATAATAATATATAGATAACTATTCTTTCTTTTATTTAGGTAATCGACTCCGAATTACCTTAATAATAACATATTTCACTTTATTTTTATTATATCAAAAATAAAAAAAAAGGTTCATCGCGCAAATTGTATTCATATTTAAAAAGTTGCTGCGCTTTTAAATTAACTGAAATCCTCATAGTTCTCATTTAATCGGTAATGTAATTTTCCGATGTTTTGTCTCTCTTGCACACTAGGTTCGTACGGTTGCGGCTTAAGCGTGAACGCCAGGTACTCGACCAAATATCGGTGAGAACAACAGCGCTTAGAAAAGAATGCAGTTTCTCACAACAGTATGCCAGGTAGAATAAATAAATAGATTTTTTAGTAATTTTTCTCAAAATTCTTATAACTTGAAGATCGACAATGTTAACGGCATGAGAATTGGCACGGACTCTCCTTTAAAATTAACTAGACCCGTGTTTGACGATTTCGCACAAATTTATTAAATTTTGTACGTTATAGGTACTATCAGTTGAGAGAGGCTTCTTTTTTTTGTTGAGCCGATTCCGAGATACGGATTTCTCAAAAAAATTTAAAAAAAATTAACTTTGCGAAAAATGGGGAGATGTTTTTTTCTTTTTAAACACTTTTTGAAACCGTATTTCTATAAGATTTTCAAGTTTTTAAAATAAAATGTTGATTTCCAAAAAACACGTACTGATCAATTTTCTCAAGTTATGTGTAGTTTTTTTTTTATAAAAAATATTGCTGCTTTGAAAATCCGGCCACTTCAGAGGAAGAAATTAGAAATTAGAAATTTCATTACTGATAGTAGTCAAGGGTTGAAATTGATTTTAAAAAGTGCCAACTTTTGAACACAAGCTCGTACATTTAACAAATTCTTTCAAAATGAGTTTTGTCCCTTAGATATCGATTAAAAAAATCAAATAAGAATTAATACAGTAACCATTATGTGTAAAATTTTACGGTCATTAGCCATTACACTATTAAGATAATATATCTATTTAACTATTGCTAGTGGGCCTGAAAAAAATTCTTATTTACTTTCAGTACCAATAACTAAAACATGGAAATTTCAAAATTCGAAAAAAAAATTCTATCGTTATCCCATTATCGGCCCAGGCTTAAAAGTTGGGGAATGAGTGACAGCTTTTTAGAAAAAAAAATCAAGAAAATTGATCAGTACGTGTTTTTTAAAAAACAACATTTTTTTATTTTGTTTTTCAAAAGAGTGTTTAAAAAGAAAAATTTAGAACGAAAAAACATTCCAATCGGCCCATTTTTCGTAAAGTTATGGGAATTTAAAAAAAAATAACTTTCATTTTGAGAAATCGGTATCTCGGAAACGACTACAAAAACAATTTAAAAAAAAATGGAGATGCAAAAGCCAAATGGTGTCCGATTTGAGGTGGAATAAATAAAAATCAATTGCCGCATGTATGAAAGATCATCACTTGAGAACGGCTCGACCGATTTCGCTCCTTGTTTTTGTTGTGTTCGTAATTGTCAGGACAAGATTCGTACGAAATAAAATTTAAAAAATAAATTAGAATCTCAATAAGGAGAGAACGGTTCTTAGGGAAAGAAAAAATTGGAAAGTCGCCCGGAAAATTAAAAAAATCGGGAAAATTGTGCTTTTTTCTGAGATTTTTGTATAAAATCAAGCTATAACTCATGATAGGAACGATTGATATGCATGATTTTTTTTTTGTTTCCTGAAAACTAGGACAAAGTTTAAAAATATTTATTTTTGTATGCAGTTTCGATCATAACTGACGATAGGAGCGATAGGACGATATTTGGTAGATTCTTTTTTTGTTTTGTTCGTTATGCTCCCAGGATGGAAATAACTCAAGAAAATGTTTTCAATGAAAAAAAAAATCGGGAAGTTCTGGAAAAAAAGCGGGAAAAACGCATCCCAGCCTAAATTAAAATAAAATTTCATTTGTGTTGTTTCGCGATCTTTCCAAAAACAAATTTATTGAAATTTGGATAGGATAACTTCTGTCGGGTCAACTAGTATTAAATGTATTGTAGAAATTACTGTAAAAGTAATAAACAAACACAAAATTTTATTTCAATGAAAGAAAACATAATTTAAAAAAAATATATTTAATAATAAAAAAATTCAACTCTTACAACTCAGTATTATTAAATTTACAGTAAGAAGTCAAAACTCGACTTTAGGTAATGTACTGTCAAAATAAAAGTATTAAAAAATTTTATTTTGTAAGACACACCTCCACCAGGTGTAACTTGACCTAGCATCTCAATAAAGGGTGGTTATCACCAGTAACAAAAAATAAAATTAATTTTTGAAATTACATTTTTAAATTGTTAATTTGAAGTGTATGCCAAAATAATTTTTAAGCGAGTTCTTCATGTGTAAACACAATTAAAAAAAAGCGATTAGCGATCAACGATTTCTGGTAGCAGTGTAAATAAAATTCCGAAAGTGGACGATCCATCTGGTTTTCCCAAAAATTATCGTCTCTACATTTTTTTTTTTTTTTCAAATTCGAGTCCACGAGTTGTTCAAATAATGAAATTTTCGGACGGACAGCGGAGACTTAGTAATAGGGTCCCGTTGGCTCTTTTTGGGTACGGAACCCTAAAAATGCGAACGGATGTGAATCGATGCGTAGAATGATTTTGTCTCTCGCTTTCTCGAATGAGTGAACTGAGATAGACGTACCGACCGCCAGGTTCGGGATCTTATTCCTCATTACTTCAGTATTTTTTATTTTGAGATGTACAGGGTATCAATTCAAAGTTAAAGAATGGGTTAATGTCGCTACGAAGCTTTTTTTGTTTTAACTATTTTTGTTTCGGAGTAATTCTCTGACAAAAATTGTCAATTTCAAACTCGAATTTAAGTTGCTTTAAAAAAAACTATTGCAAAGATCTCTCTGTAGTCTTTCTTTTTCTTATTACTTTTAAACCCGCATGTAAATATACTATATCTTAATTGATCTTCAGTAAGTTAGAACGTAAACGCTGTTGAATCTAAATTCTACCGATCATGATGGCGTTCCCTATATAAAAAGAAAGACAACTCAACTTTTTACTTTTCTGTAACTAAATCTCTTAGGTCGTTGGGTCACGCTGAAACTCCGATTTGGAACTAAGCCACGATAGAAAATGAAGATTTTCCTTTCCATTTTTACAACCTAGCAACATCATTATTATTCACGGTTTTCACATCATCTGCCGTCGCTCAGCACAACAAATTGAATTATCGACTCATCGATAATCACGGAGAGTTTTAAGCGAGGTTAATTGCGGAAAATTTCGACGGCTTTTCCTTTTACGGAACCTCTGCTTCCCCGGGTCGTATCTCAGTCTCCCGCAGACTTTCGAAACAGGTTCTGAATTTTCAAATCGCCCAAGTTCACGGACGTCTTGGCATCTCGGAAACCTGCTCCTCCACATGTATATTATTAAACGCGATCTTTGTCGTACTCGGTAAAATTAAGCGCATTTGCCGTTGAGAAGGGTCGTGACTTTCCTGCTGATTAACTCCAACGTGACGGATATGACTTTACGTAATTCCGCAAACTGCAGCAGCAGCAGCAGCATTGTTGTCTTGCTTTCTTGGTATACAGAACTTTCTCCTGAGATTTTCGATAGTGTCACGGTTTTTTCTTGATGCGACAAAAGTATTAACAGTAATGTCGTCAATAGAACGGTTTTACTTTCGATCTTAAGCGCCGCTTTCCTGTGCCGTTATTCAATTTCATTAAAGACCTTGTTGTGTGTAATTGTAATTGCTTGAAAAGCCGCTGAAGTTGATGACCTCTAACATATTCCCATCTGAAAAATGACAGAAGTCATCAACTTTGATTTGCAGGCATTATCGTACTGAAATGCAAGAGCGGCATTGTGAACTGATTAGATTGTCTCCCGACTTCTTTAGATAATCAAGCCGAGTTCCATTTGATTAGTCAATCGAGGTTTGAGTCCAAGAGAACCATTAATCTAATTACGCATTAAGGTGGCCGTCTCACAGGTCGGGGGTCATGGTCGGAAAAATATGTTATCTTCATGGTCGGAATTATTTCACGGCCTTCCTAACGTGATTCACACTGTTACGGTTCACGTAATTACACGTATGTGTGATAGCATCTCATGAATCCGTACACAAATGCAGAGTTGAGGCCTTGTTATGAAAATCTGGTTCATCGGTCATTGTTTTACGAAATGTGGATTCAGCTTTCACTATTAGATATATCACTTTTTGTGCAGTTGAATAAGTTGGAGAATAAACGAATAATAAAATAACAACTTTCACATGAAGTTTTTAAATTTTGAAAGCGTACCCCCTTGAGTTTCAAATTTTTTTAATTTTTTTAACTCCTAAACTCTTCGACTTATGGCGACGTAGCCTATAATGATTAATTATTATTAGTAATTCCCGAACTTGTCATCATATCGTATCATGTCGAACCAAAAAAATGTTTTTGAAGGAACACAAATAATAATAATCAATTAAAATAGGAATAAAAAATATCTAATAATAAAATCAATCCAGTTTTACCTGTCAACTAAATTGATTTTGCTATTTTTTACTACCTGTAAAAAGTAATATTCATCTGCCAAAAAAATAAGGCTAACTAGAAGTTGTTCTACTTCTAATTAACATACGAAAATTCATTTACTTCCCAGTGCAGATAAGCCGAAGTAATTAGAAAATTGACATATTTGGATCACTGATTCGGTTGGGAAAAGTTTATCATCTAAACGATGTGGAGAATTTTTTATAAAATAATCATGCTGCACTTAATGCAAGAATATTGAATTGACTATAGAGATAAACATAATTTTGTTAGAGCTTTTTTAGTATTGTGATAAGTATCTGTGAATAACGATTTTGTTCATATGTTGATCACATTTAACACCTCTCTATGGTTTATTAAAAATTATTTGAATCGTGATTTGATGTCAATGTAATTAAAGTATAGATAAATTACTTTCTTAGCATCCACTTCAGGTTGCCATTATTACCTTTTAATTGCTCTGTAATTGGTACCTTCAGAATTAGCAGTATTTAATTACCACTTGCATTATCTCTTTATTTGCTTTTCATCATCTTACTTAACAATATGTCCCATTCCAATTTCATAATATGTGTGATATAATCAGTCTAACTATGAAGTGAAGACACTTATCATTGTTGCTGCAAATTAATTTTATTAAATTTCCAATTTCTAGATGGGAATGTCCAGTTTCCAATCTCAAGCATTCAAGTTTTCAGTGTTCAACTACCAATTTTAGAGTAAAACTTTGGAGGTCTTTCCCGTTAGGCTAACAATCTGCATCCAGAGGACGCAGAAGCTATCGTTCTGCTTCTCCTCATTTGAGTTGATTCTTGTTAGATTTCATACTTTTCTTGTTTTTATTTTTTTTATACATTCTTGGTTAATATTGTTGCGTTTCTTGGGTTCCACTATTTATTTATTTTATTGTTTTTCAATATTTACAATTTACTACTTCACTTCTCGTATTATTAATTTACACATCGGGCGGCACTCCGGATAGATAAAGGCAACTGTCCGACTAGACCTCCTGATCTTCAACTGCGATATGACTGGTTGATGCGACTAGACTAGACTCCCGCTGGAACGTGTTTCAATAAACTTACCGGCGGCTAAATCCTTCCAGGCGCCTACAGATAGTTCCATTGTCGCGCTCTCGATCTTCCAACAGATGATGTTATACTATCTCAAGTCCGTTGTAGTAGTAAATCCAGAACATTCTAGTAATTGATGACGTCATAATCTCAAGCCGCTGCAATAATAATAATTAATAAAGAAATTTAAATACGTTGGTCGAAAATAAAGTGTCACAACTAAACACTGGATGCTGCGTTTCGTTCCGAAAAGATTTAATACAACAGAGAATAATTATTCATGAAAAGTATCACAAGTGAAATTGAAAGAATTCGCTGGGACGTAGCCTTAGGTGCACATACCGAAATATTCAAAGATAAAATAAATCGAAAATCGAAATAATTGTTGGTGAAAGTGTTACTGGGAGGTTCCTGAAGCAAATTTAATGATTGAGTCGCGATTTAATCTGCTCAAAAATTTGCTGTCCAGCATTTTGTGCTCGTGGTGGTATACATAATTTTAAAACCATAATAAATAACCAGTTATAATAAATTTACTTTGTAACCAAAAAGCATTAAAACTGTAATTTCAAAGGATACTCCGTAAGGACACATGGATAAGTGCAGTTAATAATAACGCAACATTGTTTAAAAGATAATACACGCTGAACAGTTACAATGAATTATTAAAAATGCTTCTGATAATTATTACCTTTATAATGGGGTAATAAGAACGAGACATCTATGGGTAATATTTTATTATTTCCCACCACAATATAATTAATTTCTAAATATATATTCAAATGTGCAACACTGAACAAACTACAACACACTATCTACTATGTATTAATGATGAGAAGTTGCTTTAAATTTGAAAGCTTTATTTGTAATCCATATAATTTTATAGATGGGCGAATATGTATAATAATAAAGGGTTTGGACCTGCCTTGTATTACTTTCGAGTGCCACAAATTTTATGGTTAAGTGCTTCACATATTTCTTTTGTTAAGTAATTATTACCATACTCAACATGTTATATAGCGCTTGCAAGTGTGTGTGTGTGTTAGTGCGTTGGCAATCTGATTAAAAAATTAATTATACTGAAACCACATCTGATGATTTATCAAGAAACGTTTTTATTCCTTAGTTTTCTTCACTAAGTAGTTTATTTTTAATTGTTATGATATTCATTTACGTGTGCCATGACAGCAGCAAAGGAATACAACGTTTTCCCAATCTATAAATAAATTGTAAACTTAAATTTATATTTTCTTTTTTGCTCTTACCCTAACACCCAGATCGTAGTTGCAAGACACAGTTTCTGAAAATCTTAATTTGAAAGGCTCCATACAATTAGTCAGAATGAGTAAAAATGTCATCTTGTTGCTCTTATCAAATGTAATCCAGCGTGTATCGTATAGAGCCAAATACAGTACATCTGCCTAAAATTAAATTTTTATAGATATACCGGGTGTAGCAGAAATAGGTATCAAGATTGTGATCGGTAATAGATCTCATCAATAGCAACAATTGTCCTCAATGGACTTTTGTCAAAACTCTATGGTTGTACAGTTAAAAATGTTTCAAAATGTAGCACAAAAGTCACCAGTTATAAATAAACTCACACTATTGCAAAAAAAAAAAAATAAAGAAAACAACATTTGTATTAGTAAAACTGACAAGGGTAATTGTTTGGTAATACTTAACAAACAAGATTACTTAAACAAAGTAGAGAATTTCTTAAAATCTGGTGACTTTACAAAACTCAAAAAAGATCCTACTTCAAAATTTGTTTCCAACCTTAAATCTACGCTCAAAGACCTTTTAGAAACTGTTAAATATTTCGACCCACAAGCTTTCACACTAATACCCATGAATCCTTGCATATCTAGACTATACGGTCCACCTAAAATACATAAAACTCAACCTTTTCCCATTAGACTAGTAGTCTTTTGCCAATTTACCTGTATCAATACTTTCAAAATGGCTTAATACAATTCTTAGACAACATTTAGATTTCAATAACAAATTTGCAATAAAAAACTCAATAGATCTTTGCTCCAAAATTAGAAATTTTCAAATTCCATCAGACACTAGACTTGTTTCATTTGACGTAGTTAATTTATTCCCCAGCATCCCACCCAAATCTTGCTTATTAATTTTAAAAAACCTACTTATTATTCTAATATGCCAACCATACATGCACTAAATTTACATTCACTTTGTGAGACTGTCCTAGATCAAAATTTCTTTCAATTTAATAATAATTTTTATTCACTCAGACTCAGGCTTAGCAATGGGTTCTAATTTGTCACCTCTTTTAGCAGAAATATTCATGAATAACTTAGAAGATCAGTTTTTAAGTTCTTCTCCTTTTAAAGATCATTTTCTCTTTTGGTACAGATATGTAGATGACATAATTGTTTTATTCAAAGGATCTGATTCTGAACTGGATAACGCACTAGGCAACTTAAATTCTTTAAATAAATCCATTAAATTCACCGTTGAAATTGAAATCAATTCCCAAATTCCCCTTTTAGACTTGTTAATCACTAGAAATAATAATACTTTTAAATCTGACATTAATTTATAGAAAACCCTAGTATCACAGTTTGCGTAATACCTTTTGACTCTTGTCGCCCTGTTTCCCATAAATTTGCAGCTTTTCATTACTTTTTCCACCGATTATTTTCTATACCACTATCAGATTCATCTTTTCAAACAGAACTTAATAACATTAAACAAATTGCTTCACATAATGGATATTCTTTAAAAACTATAAATAAATTATACTATAGATACTATAACAAATTCAAATACACACACCACTTGGTTAAAAATCCTTCAGAAACAATTTCCTTTTCAAATTCATTAAAATACTTTGGTGTCGTCTCAGAGAAATGTTCTAAAATACTTAAGAAAAACGGTTTTAAAGTTTCATTTAAAACAGATAATAACTTAACCAGATTTTTTATTAAAAATAAAGATCCATTAGATTACAAATCATCATCAGGTGTATACAAATTAAACTGCTCTTCTTGTGAGTCATTCTACATAGGTCAGACAGATCGCAAAATATCAGACCGTATTAAAGAACATTTCAGGCACATCTATAACAACACAGATCTTGATCCTCCACCATCAACACCTTCTTCTTTCGCCAATCATATATTAATAACGAAACATAGTTTTTCACCATCAAAGTCCAAATTGATTCATAAATGCAATAAAGGCCGGAAATTAGATTTTCTTGAGACTTTGGAAATAAGGATGGCCTTGAAACTGGAAAACAGATCTTGTTTAAATGAACAGAATAACTTCAATAATCCCATTATTAATTCACTATTTTAATCTTCCACCACTCAAACAAACTTACCAGATTCTCTTTGATCCACTTTTAATTTTTAGATTTTATAAAATGCTGTTTTTACAAAATCTTTTAAAAATCATGTAACCCTTTGAAAACGTCAAATTTAATTCAAAACTACGTCAACGTCATAATTTTTTATATTCTTTAAGGTAAGAACCCCTCTGTAATTCAATTGTATCATTAATCTCTTGTTAAATTAGGGCTGATGATGGCAGTAGTGTTCTGCCGAAACATGTAATTTTACAATTATTAAAATTTGTGGAGTTCGACTTAGATATATTTAAATTTTAATTTAAATTTACTCCACTTGGATTTATCGACATTCTTCTGGTTTTTAATAAATAATGTTCAAAATGTCCCCCCTCGTTTTGAAGGCACATTCACACATGTTTTTCAAAGAAAGGCTGTGTATTAAATTTGTCAACATCACATCGAATAATTGTTTCTGCATCTGCCACCCGTGCCTTAAACAGACTCTTACATTTTAAAATCGAAGGAAATTTATATGCATTTCCTCAAGAAAATGTGGCTAAAATAATAAAAGGATTTTTTTGTACACGCTCCCCAAAATTACAATTTCCGTAAAATGGTAGATTTATGGCCTAGTCGCTTTTTCAATATTTGTAGAGACTCACTTACACTAAATAAAATTATATAAATAATAATTATTTGTGCAAAAATGCTAAAAAAATCTGAGCAAACATGGTAGATAGAAATTTTGTTGCTCTTGTCAAGTTCTGTTTAAAATTTTGATACCCATTTCGGTTACACCCTGTGTACAGAGTATTTCACATAAGACTTTCTGTAATCATAAGATATTTATCTGTTGTTTATCAACGAATTTGTATCAAATTTTAAATGATGAAGATTAATACTGTCTTATTCAGGTAAATCCAGCTTGACAAATTGTCTATGGCATTTTTTAAGTTGAAACAACTCAGTTCACAAATCAATAAGAAATACACTGCACACAAAAGTCCTATCGACAAATACTAACAATATCTTCTACATCCTGGCCACATTTTACAAACATTGCTGCAGTGGTTACGAAAGCAGAAGCCCATAAGGCATTCTGTACATAGCAAAAAACCCCAAACATATGGCTCTAAAATATTCGGAAGGGTCAAGTCAACATTAAAAGTGAACCACAAACCAGGTAAATAAAGCTGATACAACTTAGTCCCATTAAAATTCCTGCAATAGTTATTAGTGGTATGCAATGTTGTGCGAAACTTGACGTCAAGCTAGCCAATCTGTTGATCACACAAGTAAATAGGTTGCATAAATTTAAAAAATTACCTTTTCATGTCAATATGATGAATGGCAAAAAAACGCAGTCTTTGTTGTATAATCTTCTGATAACTTCTCGATTCCAAAAGAATCTGATCTGTTTTGTCGTCAAAATCAGCGGTCAAACATGTTACGAAATCCAGCATTAAGTACAATTGAAATTTTGCGTGGGCACAGAAGAAGAAAACGGCGTAAGCTAAATACACAATCACAAAAGTGCTTAATGGATAAGTTGCGTAGTATAAATATTCCAAAAATCTGCAATTAAACTTAAGAAAAAAATAATGGAAGAACTGATAGTCTCGTTCTTCTTTTTGAGGAATCAGCAAAAACGACGATATTACTACCAGAAGATAATGACCAAGTATGCTTGCTTTAATGTTCTTTACCTCCCTTTCAATATGAATTTTTGTCTTCTTTGTGGTACTGTCGATCGACCAAAGGTAAGGTTGGCACTCCTCATCAAGCTTACTTATTACGGATTCTTGCCATAACAGAACACCGTCAAATATTAGGATCTAAGATATTATTTTACCATCAGGAAAACAGCGAAGTAGTTACTTACCGATAATATTGCCAAAAATGTAGAAACATATTGAACAAGAAAATCCATTTTCCATTCTACGATAAAAAAGTATACATGAATCGTCACAAGCGATGAGTAAAATACGAAGATAAATATTCGGAGGGCAAATGAAAATTTACTTTTAAAACCTTCAACGAGTAGAGTGTACAAAAAACCAAAACAATCATCTAAAATTCAGAATAAATTCAGAAAATATCTACAACATTGTGGTGTAACTAACCTGATTTGGGTCTAACTCGAATGTTTGGAAAATAGTTATACATTTTCAAAGACACAAGTTAATTCTACGGAGCTAGACCTTGTACTAAAGACCTCCGTTGGTCGTTTCTAGTTAAGCTGTTAATCTATATCCTATTAATTTCATCCTTTTAATTAATCATTCCTTAATATAGAATGCCATTTTAAGTCGACATATTAATTATTTCTAAGCTGGAAACACAAATGAACATAATTAAACATGATTTGTTCCAAGCTGTTGGGGTTAATTTTTATAATGGGATTTTCTATCGTATCGACAATTTGTTGCGATATTTACTTCGATCATTAACAAAAACAATAAAAAACAATGGACTCGTCCCTCTCAACGGAATTTGACGGATAAAACTTGTCCTGTTGTTTTCTGAGATAGCAGAGCGTATCAAAAATCGTAATTTCGGCTAGGATTTTGAAAAGCTGTACTTTTACCGCCTCTTGTTACGTCATTTCGGGGGAGCATTCTCATTGGTTCATGCGTCTATCATTAGTCCGCGCGTCTAGCAACTTTAAGAATTTTGTACCGTGTTGGCGTCACAGAATTTCAAATAAGACAAATGTTTCGAATTTTTTTTACCTAGTTAACGCCTGATTCCGAATAAACAAAAAAACAGGGGTACAATACTTTTTCGTCTAGTTTCTAGAAAATATCTTTTTGAAAATTGTGGGACGACCCCATTATGTTGGAATTTTTAAAATTAAAATTAGTTATTGACTTCTTTTGGCTTTTAAGTTAGAGTTACGCTATACATACAACAAGCACTGCATGAATCACCTATCCAAACAGAACCTATTTTACAATTACCAACTCCAGGATTAAACAGGGTTACGAGTTTTTCTTGGCTAGGGGTTGTTAGATATTTAATTTTTTACAGACAAAGAAAACCACGGTTGTACACAAAAGGGACAAAGAACAAATTTGTACAACATTTTTCTAAAGTATATTATGACTACAGAGTCGATTTGTAGAGGTAGAGCAACCAAAACGTCACTATTTGCTCGGTAATCAGAAAAACACATTATTGAAAGCTTCCTCCACATGTACAATGTAGAGGCGTTTACGCGCCCAATTTTATAAAGGTGGTTTTCCAGAAAGACAAAGGATTATGTGATACCTCGCAGAAATTTTCCCACTCTTTAAACCATTTAGCTTCCTAAAATAATCATGTAGTGAACAGTTCGAAAGGAGTGTCCCATCTTTTGCTGCTTTTTTGGATTTAGTATCTACTTTTTCATTTCCTCTAATACTTGAGTAATCTTTCACCCAGATGAAACGCACTTTCCTAAAGTTTATACTTTTTACCGACTTCAAAAAAGGAGTATGTATGTTTTTTTTTTTTCCTTTTATGTATGTTCACCGATATCTCCATTAATTGTGGAGCGATTTTGAAATTTTTATTTTTTTTTTGAAAGGGTATACTTCAGGGGTGGTCCCATTGTCACCAAGTCCGGATCTCATAAGGGGCTCCCATGGAAATCGAGGGAAATTCTCAAATTTTTCCTTTTATCTATGTTCACCGATTTCTTCGTCAATTGTGGATCGATTTTGAAAATTCTTCTTTTATTTGAAAGAGTGTACTCCGGAGGTAATCACATTGTCAGCAAGTCGGGATGAAGGGATCGCATGGGAATCGGGCGAAATCCTCACATTTTATAATTATTATGAACTCTTTCAAATGTAGACGTTTAATAAGTATCATTCAGGTCTTTGCGTCTGGGAGTCATCATTAAAGGCACAATTGCCTTGTACCTTGCGTTAAATTTTTCAGGTAGTAATATTAATTCATCATTGTTTCAGTATTTCTGGTTCCATTTTTTTAGCGTTTGCGTCTTTCATTTTCATTTTCAACCAGCCGTCGTTTCCTCATTCGAGCAGCGTCCTTACTACACTTAAAATAGTAAAATAATTAGCTTTAAAAAAAAGAAACCGACTTCAAAAAGCGTGAAATAACTCAGTATTATTACATGTGCTACCTACTGATCTGTTTGAAGTCGGTGCCAAGCCAAAGAAATAGGTAGTAGATAGATAGGTTGTCCGCTTCCGCCACATTGCAAGTCCCATCGCACGCACCGGAATGCGTGAGCGTGGGTGGTGGGCTCGCGCTGAGCAAAACATCCGAAACGGGCAGACACGTGCGGGGCAGACGTCGTTGACGGCCTGATATTGAATTTTTGATGCGCTATAACGTTGTTGATATATTTGTATAATGACAATAGGTTACAAATCTGTTAATCTCTTTGGCTTGGCACCGACTTCAAACAGATCAGTAGGTAGCACATGTAATAATACATGTACTAAGTTATTTCGCGCTTTTTGAAGTCGGTTTCTTTTTTTTTTAAAGCTAATTATCATAAATCTGTTCACCTGATGGTAACTGAGTCCAACCAACGCCTTTCAGGTTTTCAGAACCATCTGTAGAGAAAGCTTTATCATGGAACATTTTCTTAAAAATATTTTGTGTTAGTCGTGCATTGTAGATTGGGATTTCATTGTAAGCTGACTGTTGAATATTTACTTCGGTGTTAAAGACTGTATGGAATGGTAAACGTGTTGGTAAAGCTACCGGAGACTGGAGGTTTTAAGTCCAGAGTATTCATGAACCCTTGGCGTAAGGGTGTGTTACTTTTATTTATCCAGTACTCATTAGTAAGCACCTGTGTCACTAACTCTGCAAGAGTACCTATGATATGGGAGCTACTATTGTTAGACCGCCAGTGAGCTACTAATTTAGATGTTAATTCTTCTCTTCTGAATGTTAGAGACTAACGCTAATGTTATTTTATTAGGAGTCGAATTCATCAGACCCTGACAAATTTTAATCGCTTTATATTGAAACTTATCTACTACGCCTACACTAATGAAACTACTAAGCTTAATCTAGTATCGATCGGATGCAGGCTTGGTAGAAAAGCAAACTAATTTCTTGAGTTGCGCCCCAGGTATACCTCCCAACTGCTTTCAGTAGGTTAATTCGTTTTTTACATCTGCTTGCAGCGTATTGAATATGTTTTTTTTTTTCACGACAATTGTCGGCCTATTATAATCCCAAGATAATATTTCAATTTATTTACGCAAACAATGTTTGTACCACTAATAGGTACATAACACCGTGGAATTCGTCTTTTCTGCTAAATAAAAAATGAAATTGTTAATGCTTTTAGTTTACCATCTAAATGATGTGGCAATTTTTTATGTTGCACTTGTATCAAGAACTGACAGAACTTGACTCTATACATTCTTTAGAAATTAACATTTGTTGCGATAAGAAACTGTGACTAAGATTTTGTTGATCACATTTAACATTTGGAGCACACCTCTGTTGAAGTTGCTTTAGTAAGTAGTTGTTATTGAAAATTTTGGTAGGAAAAAATTCATAGAAAAAATTTAAATGTGTATAATCAAAATTCTTAGAATCACTTGATAAAATGTCAGGTTGGCATCATTACCTTTTAATTGCTCCGTATAATTATTGGTACCGGCAGAATTAACAGAATTTAATTACCACTTACATTATCGCTTTATTTGCTTTGCAGAAGAACATCTTACCTAACAATATGTTCCATTTCAATTATTCGTAATATGTGTTATGATCAATCTAACTATGGAACTAAGAAATGGGTATTCACAACTTCTTGTATCATACAGGCTGTCCCAACAAAAATGTATACCCTCAACAATTCCAATTTCGAAAGAATTTTGTTTTCAAGGGGGACCAAATTGTACCAAACTTTCAAGTCTTATATCTCACCCCTTAACAAATTCAAAGGACAGGGGGGATGTGATACATCATCTTAAAGCTTATTAAAATATCTATTCAGACCTACTTTTATACATTTGTTTCTACAAAAAAAGGATGTTGATCAATAATATGTTTGCTCTCTTCGTTTTTGATTGTCAAACTTTGTGTTGCTGAAAATATTGTGTTGTTTCCATATTAATTTGTACGATTTTTACAGAGTTTGTCTTCTGCTAACCTTTTGTATTTTTGTTATTATTTTATCAATATTATCATTTACTATTTTGATTCCACTATCTACTTGCTTTCGTTTGTCTATTAATTGTTAATTTATTCCACATATTAATCTGGCGGTTGTGACCACAGAAGAAATAGAATAACAGAATTAGAACCGCAGAAAGAAAGCAAATTTTATTTTATTTATTTTAAATATTTATGCGACCATAATAAAGAAAATTAAATACGTTGATCGATCCAGTGTCACAACTAAACACTGGATGTTGCGCTTAGCTCCGACAAGATTTAATACAACAGAGAATAATTATTCATGAAAAGTATCACAAGTGAAATTAAAAGAATTCCCTGGGACGTAGCCTTAGGTGCACATACCGAAATATTCTATTATAAAATATATCGAAAATAAATAATTGTATGTAGATTGCATACAGTCCTCATGCGTGTCTTGGTATTGACAGTTCAATAAATCAACAAAAATTTGCTTTTAAAAAAAAGAGAACCGACTTCAAAAAGTGAAAAATAATTGAATACATGTATTATTACATGTACTACCTAATGATCTGTCTGAAGTCGGTGCCAAGCCAAATAGGTTACAAATTTGTAACATATTGTAATTATACAAAAATATCAACAACCTTATAACGCATACAAAATTCGATATCATTCGAGACGACCGTCAACGAAGTCTGCCGTTTGGGATGTTTTGCTCAGCACGAGCCCCCCACCCACGCTCACGCATTCCGGCGCGTTCGCCGGGAGACCTTCGATGTGGCTGGAGCAGGCAGTCTATCTATCTACTACCTACTGGCTTAGCACCGACTTCAGACAGATCATTGGGTAGTACATGTAATAATACATGTATTCAATTATTTTTCACTTTTGAAGTCGGTTCTCTTTTTTTTAAAAGCATTTTTTTTACAATTTTAAGTGATAAGTTAGTGATACCTAGTAAAGACGCTTCAACAATATTGAGGTCCTCAATAAAGTTGACGAAGAAATCTATGAACATAATTATATACATAAAATGAAGAAAAAATTTGGGGAATTTTTTCGATTTCCATGGGATTCCCTGATCAGATCCTGGATTCTTTAACAGTGTAACCACCTTTAGAGTATACCCTTTCAAATAAAAGAAGAATTTTGTAAATCGGTCCACAATTGACGAAGAAATCGGTGAACATACATGAAGTCGGTTAATTAAAGGGAGCGAAAATTTGAGGATTGTTCTCGATTTCCATGAGATCCCCTCATCAGATCCTGAAATGGTGACAATGGGACCAATCTGTAAGTATACTCTTTCAAATAAAAGAAGAATTTTACAAATCGGTTTATAAATGAGTTCTGCGGTAACAAACATTAAAAAAAAAAACATACAACCGAATTGATAACCTGCTCCTTTTTTGAAGTCGGTTAAAAAAGAGATTTAATCTGCTCAAAAATTTGCTATCGAGCATTTTGTGCTCGTGGTAATTTTAAAGCCATAACAAATAACCAGTTATAATAAATTTACTTTGTAACCAAAAAGCATTTTCCAGCATTAAAACTGTAATTTCAGAGGACACGTGGATAAGTGCAGTTAATAATAACGCAACGTTGTTTAAAAGATAATATACGCTTAACAGTTACAATGAATTATTAAAAATGCTTCTGATAGTTATTACCTTTATAATGGGGCAATAAGAACGAGACATCTATGGGTAATATTTTATTATTTCCCACCACAATATAATTAATTTCTAAATAATATATATTCAAATGTGCAACACTGAACAAACTATAACACACTATCTACTATGAATTAATGATGAGAAGTTGCTTTAAATTTGAAAGCTTTATTTGTAATCCATATAATTTTATAGATGGGCGAATATGTATAATAATAAAGGGTTTGGACCTGCCTTGTATTACTTTCGAGTGCCACAAATTTTATGGTTAAGTGCTTCACATATTTCTTTTGATAAGTGATTATTACCATATTCAACATGTTATATAGAGCTTGCAAGAGTGTGTGTGTGTTAGTGCGTTGGCAATCTGATTAAAAACTAAACTATACCGAAACCACTACTGAGGATTTATCAAGAAACGTTTTCATTCCTTAATTTTCTTCACTACGTAGTTTATTTTTAATTGTTATGATATTCATTTACCTGTGCCATGACAGCAGCAAACGAATACAACGTTTTCCCAATCTATAAATAAATTGTAAACTTATATTTATATTTTCTTTTTTGCTCTTACCCTAACACCCAGATCGTAGTTGCAAGACACAGTTTCTGAAAATCTTAATTTGAAAGGCTCCATACAATTAGTCAGAATGAGTAAAAATGTCATCTTGTTGCTCTTATCAAATGTAATCCAGCGTGTATCGTATAGAGCCAAATACAGTACATCTGCCTAAAATTAAATTTTTATAGATATACCGGGTGTAGCAGAAATAGGTATCAAGATTGTGACCGGTAATAGATCTCATCAATAGCAACAATTGTCCTCAATGGACTTTTGTCAAAACTCTATGGTTGTACAGTTAAAAATGTTTCAAAATGTAGCACAAAAGTCACCAGTTATAAATAAACTCACACTATTGCAAAAAAAAAAATTAAAGAAAACAACATTTGTATTAGTAAAACTGACAAGGGTAATTGTTTGGTAATACTTAACAAACAAGATTACTTAAACAAAGTAGAGAATTTCTTAAAATCTGGTGACTTTACAAAACTCAAAAAAGATCCTACTTCAAAATTTGTTTCCAACCTTAAATCTACGCTCAAAGACCTTTTAGAAACTGTTAAATATTTCGACCCACAAGCTTTCACACTAATACCCATGAATCCTTGCATATCTAGACTATACGGTCCACCTAAAATACATAAAACTCAACCTTTTCCCATTAGACTAGTAGTCTTTTGCCAATTTACCTGTATCAATACTTTCAAAATGGCTTAATACAATTCTTAGACAACATTTAGATTTCAATAACAAATTTGCAATAAAAAACTCAATAGATCTTTGCTCCAAAATTAGAAATTTTCAAATTCCATCAGACACTAGACTTGTTTCATTTGACGTAGTTAATTTATTCCCCAGCATCCCACCCAAATCTTGCTTATTAATTTTAAAAAACCTACTTATTATTCTAATATGCCAACCATACATGCACTAAATTTACATTCACTTTGTGAGACTGTCCTAGATCAAAATTTCTTTCAATTTAATAATAATTTTTATTCACTCAGACTCAGGCTTAGCAATGGGTTCTAATTTGTCACCTCTTTTAGCAGAAATATTCATGAATAACTTAGAAGATCAGTTTTTAAGTTCTTCTCCTTTTAAAGATCATTTTCTCTTTTGGTACAGATATGTAGATGACATAATTGTTTTATTCAAAGGATCTGATTCTGAACTGGATAACGCACTAGGCAACTTAAATTCTTTAACTAAATCCATTAAATTCACCGTTGAAATTGAAATCAATTCCCAAATTCCCCTTTTAGACTTGTTAATCACTAGAAATAATAATACTTTTAAATCTGACATTAATTTATAGAAAACCCTAGTATCACAGTTTGCGTAATACCTTTTGACTCTTGTCGCCCTGTTTCCCATAAATTTGCAGCTTTTCATTACTTTTTCCACCGATTATTTTCTATACCACTATCAGATTCATCTTTTCAAACAGAACTTAATAACATTAAACAAATTGCTTCACATAATGGATATTCTTTAAAAACTATAAATAAATTATACTATAGATACTATAACAAATTCAAATACACACACCACTTGGTTAAAAATCCTTCAGAAACAATTTCCTTTTCAAATTCATTAAAATACTTTGGTGTCGTCTCAGAGAAATGTTCTAAAATACTTAAGAAAAACGGTTTTAAAGTTTCATTTAAAACAGATAACAACTTATCCAGATTTTTTATTAAAAATAAAGATCCATTAGATTACAAAACATCATCAGGTGTATACAAATTAAACTGCTCTTCTTGTGAGACATTTTACATAGGTCAGACAGGTCGCAAAATATCAGACCGTATTAAAGAACATTTCAGGCACATCTATAACAACACAGATCTTGATCCTCCACCATCAACACCTTCTTCTTTCGCCAATCATATATTAATAACGAAACATAGTTTTTCACCATCAAAGTCCAAATTGATTCATAAATGCAATAAAGGCCGGAAATTAGATTTTCTTGAGACTTTGGAAATAAGGATGGCCTTGAAACTGGAAAACAGATCTTGTTTAAATGAACAGAATAACTTCAATAATCCCATTATTAATTCACTATTTTAATCTTCCACCACTCAAACAAACTTACCAGATTCTCTTTGATCCACTTTTAATTTTTAGATTTTATAAAATGCTGTTTTTACAAAATCTTTTAAAAATCATGTAACCCTTTGAAAACGTCAAATTTAATTCAAAACTACGTCAACGTCATAATTTTTTATATTCTTTAAGGTAAGAACCCCTCTGTAATTCAATTGTATCATTAATCTCTTGTTAAATTAGGGCTGATGATGGCAGTAGTGTTCTGCCGAAACATGTAATTTTACAATTATTAAAGTTTGTGGAGTTCGACTTAGATATATTTAAATTTTAATTTAAATTTACTCCACTTGGATTTATCGACATTCTTCTGGTTTTTAATAAATAATGTTCAAAATGTCCCCCCTCGTTTTGAAGGCACATTCACACATGTTTTTCAAAGAAAGGCTGTGTATTAAATTTGTCAACATCACATCGAATAATTGTTTCTGCATCTGCCACCCGTGCCTTAAACGGACTCTTACATTTTAAAATCGAAGGAAATTTATATGCATTTCCTCAAGAAAATGTGGCTAAAATAATAAAAGGATTTTTTTGTACACGCTCCCCAAAATTACAATTTCCGTAAAATGGTAGATTTATGGCCTAGTCGCTTTTTCAATATTTGTAGAGACTCACTTACACTAAATAAAATTATATAAATAATAATTATTTGTGCAAAAATGCTAAAAAAATCTGAGCAAACATGGTAGATAGAAATTTTGTTGCTCTTGTCAAGTTCTGTTTAAAATTTTGATACCCATTTCGGTTACACCCTGTGTACAGAGTATTTCACATAAGACTTTCTGTAATCATAAGATATTTATCTGTTGTTTAGCAACGAATTTGTATCAAATTTTAAATGATGAAGATTAATACTGTCTTATTCAGGTAAATCCAGCTTGACAAATTGTCTATGGCATTTTTTAAGTTGAAACAACTCAGTTCACAAATCAATAAGAAATACACTGCACACAAAAGTCCTATCGACAAATACTAACAATATCTTCTACATCCTGGCCACATTTTACAAACATTGCTGCAGTGGTTACGAAAGCAGAAGCCCATAAGGCATTCTGCACATAGCAAAAAACCCCAAACATATGACTCTAAAATATTCGGAAGGGTCAAGTGAACATTAAATGTGAACCACAAACCAGGTAAATAAAGCTGATACAACTTAGTCCCATTAATATTCCTGCAATAGTTATTAGTGGTATGCAATGTTGTGCGAAACTTGACGTTAAGCTAGCCAATCTGTTGATCACACAAGTAAATAGGTTGCATAAATTTAAAAAATTACCTTTTCATGTCAATATGATGAATGGCAAAAAAACGCAGTCTTTGTTGTATAATCTTCTGATAACTTCTCGATTCCAAAAGAATCTGATCTGTTTTGTCGTCAAAATCAGCGGTCAAACATGTTACGAAATCCAGCATTAAGTACAATTGAAATTTTGCGTGGGCACAGAAGAAGAAAACGGCGTAAGCTAAATACACAATCACAAAAGTGCTTAATGGATAAGTTGCGTAGTATAAATATTCCAAAAATCTGCAATTAAACTTAAGAAAAAAATAATGGAAGAACTGATAGTCTCGTTCTTCTTTTTGAGGAATCAGCAAAAACGACGATATTACTACCAGAAGATAATGACCAAGTATGCTTGCTTTAATGTTCTTTACCTCCCTTTCAATATGAATTTTTGTCTTCTTTGTGGTACTGTCGATCGACCAAAGGTAAGGTTGGCACTCCTCATCAAGCTTACTTATTACGGATTCTTGCCATAACAGAACACCGTCAAATATTAGGATCTAAGATATTATTTTACCATCAGGAAAACAGCGAAGTAGTTACTTACCGATAATATTGCCAAAAATGTAGAAACATATTGAACAAGAAAATCCATTTTCCATTCTACGATAAAAAAGTATACATGAATCGTCACAAGCGATGAGTAAAATACGAAGATAAATATTCGGAGGGCAAATGAAAATTTACTTTTAAAACCTTCAACGAGTAGAGTGTACAAAAAACCAAAACAATCATCTAAAATTCAGAATAAATTCAGAAAATATCTACAACATTGTGGTGTAACTAACCTGATTTGGGTCTAACTCGAATGTTTGGAAAATAGTTATACATTTTCAAAGACACAAGTTAATTCTACGGAGCTAGACCTTGTACTAAAGACCTCCGTTGGTCGTTTCTAGTTAAGCTGTTAATCTATATCCTATTAATTTCATCCTTTTAATTAATCATTCCTTAATATAGAATGCCATTTTAAGTCGACATATTAATTATTTCTAAGCTGGAAACACAAATGAACATAATTAAACATGATTTGTTCCAAGCTGTTGGGGTTAATTTTTATAATGGGATTTTCTATCGTATCGACAATTTGTTGCGATATTTACTTCGATCATTAACAAAAACAATAAAAAACAATGGACTCGTCCCTCTCAACGGAATTTGACGGATAAAACTTGTCCTGTTGTTTTCTGAGATAGCAGAGCGTATCAAAAATCGTAATTTCGGCTAGGATTTTGAAAAGCTGTACTTTTACCGCCTCTTGTTACGTCATTTCGGAGGAGCTCTCTCATTGGTTCATGGGTCTATCATTAGTCCGCGCGTCTAGCAACTTTAAGAATTTTGTACCGTGTTGGCGTCACAGAATTTCAAATAAGACAAATGTTTCGAATTTTTTTTACCTAGTTAACGCCTGATTCCGAATAAACAAAAAAACAGGGGTACAATACTTTTTCGTCTAGTTTCTAGAAAATATCTTTTTGAAAATTGTGGGACGACCCCATTATGCTGGAATTTTTAAAATTAAAATTAGTTATTGACTTCTTTTGGCTTTTAAGTTAGAGTTACGCTATACATACAACAATAATAATAATAATAAGTCTTTATTAAGTCCTTAAAATACAAATACATGTAAGGGACGTGTCACAATTTATAATAAGAAATCACAGAATAAAGATTTAAAATTTTACATATACACAAAATAAAAGGAAGTAAAATCCTTATTTGAGTCTAGTCATGCATTCAAAGAAGTCCATTGTATTATAAAGACATAATTTTGTCAATAAGGTTTTTATTTTTTTCTTGAAAATATTGAAATCCATATTTTTAAACTCAGTCGGTAAAACATTATAGTAACTAACACCTATATCACTGTTTTTCTTTAGTTTGACGTAAGGTTTTATTAGGTTATTTTTATTCCGCGTATTCCAATTATGTACGGTAGAGTGGGACGCATAGTTTTGTATATTTTCTTTGACAAGTAAAAGGTTTTGAAAAATAATGACCCCAAAATAATGACAACAAGCACTGCATGAATCACCTATCCAAACAGAACCTATTTTACAATTACCAACTCCAGGATTAAACAGGGTTACGAGTTTTTTTTGGCTAGGGGTTGTTAGATATTTAATTTTTTACAGACAAAGAAAACCACGGTTGTACACAAAAGGGACAAAGAACAAATTTGTACAACATTTTTCTAAAGTATATTATGACTACAGAGTCGATTTGTAGAGGTAGAGCAACCAAAACGTCACTATTTGCTCGGTAATCAGAAAAATACATTATTGAAAGCTTCCTCCACATGTACAATGTAGAGGCGTTTACGCGCCCAATTTTATAAAGGTGGTTTTCCAGAAAGACAAAGGATTATGTGATACCTCGCAGAAATTTTCCCACTCTTTAAACCATTTAGCTTCCTAAAATAATCATGTAGTGAACAGTTCGAAAGGAGTGTCCCATCTTTTGCTGCTTTTTTGGATTTAGTATCTACTTTTTCATTTCCTCTAATACTTCAGTAATCTTTCACCCAGATGAAACGCACTTTCCTAAAGTTTATACTTTTTACCGACTTCAAAAAAGGAGTATGTATGTTTTTTTTTTCCTTTTATGTATGTTCACCGATATCTCCGTTAATTGTGGAGCGATTTTGAAATTTTTATTTTTTTTTTTGAAAGGGTATACTTCAGGGGTGGTCCCATTGTCACCAAGTCCGGATCTCATAAGGGGCTCCCATGGAAATCGAGGGAAATTCTCAAATTTTTCCTTATATCTATGTTCACCGATTTCTTCGTCAATTGGGGATCGATTTTGAAAATTCTTCTTTTATTTGAAAGAGTGTACTCCGGAGGTAATCACATTGTCAGCAAGTCGGGATGAAGGGATCGCATGGGAATCGGGCGAAATCCTCACATTTTATAATTATTATGAACTCTTTCAAATGTAGTCGTTTAATAAGTATTATTCAGGTCTTTGCGTCTGGGAGTCATCATTAAAGGCACAATTGCCTTGTACCTTGCGTTAAATTTTTCAGGTAGTAATATTAATTCATCATTGTTTCAGTATTTCTGGTTCCATTTTTTTAGCGTTTGCGTCTTTCATTTTCATTTTCAACCAGCCGTCGTTTCCTCATTCGAGCAGCGTCCTTACTACACTTAAAATAGTAAAATAATTAGCTTTAAAAAAAAAAGAAACCGACTTCAAAAAGCGTGAAATAACTCAGTATTATTACATGTGCTACGTACTGATCTGTTTGAAGTCGGTGCCAAGCCAAAGAAATAGGTAGTAGATAGATAGGTTGTCCGCTTCCGCCACATTGCAAGTCCCATCGCACGCACCGGAATGCGTGAGCGTGGGTGGTGGGCTCGCGCTGAGCAAAACATCCGAAACGGGCAGACACGTGCGGGGCAGACGTCGTTGACGGCCTGATATTGAATTTTTGATGCGCTATAACGTTGTTGATATATTTGTATAATGCCAATAGGTTACAAATCTGTTAACCTCTTTGGCTTGGCACCGACTTCAAACAGATCAGTAGGTAGCACATGTAATAATACATGTACTAAGTTATTTCGCGCTTTTTGAAGTCGGTTTCTTTTTTTTTAAAGCTAATTATCATAACTCTGTTCACCTGATGGTAATTGAGTCCAACCAACGCCTTTCAGGTTTTCAGAACCATCTGTAGAGACAGCTTTATCATGGAAAATTTTCTTAAAAATATTTTGTGTTAGTCGTGCATTGTAGATTGGGATTTCATTGTAAGCTGACTGTTGAATATTTACTTCGGTGTTAAAGACTGTATGGAACGGTAAACGTGTTGGTAAAGCTACCGGAGACTGGAGGTTTTAAGTCCAGACTATTCATGAACCCTTGGCGTAAGGGTGTGTTACTTTTATTTATCCAGTACTCATTAGTAAGCACCTCTGCAAGAGTACCTATGACATGGGAGCTACTATTGTTAGACCGCCATTGAGCTACTAATTTAGATGCAAATTCTTCTCTTCTGAATGTTAAAGACTAACGCTAATGTTATTTTATTAGGAGTCGAATTCATCAGACCCAGACAAATTTTAATCGCTTTATATTGAAACTTATCTACTACGCCTACACTAATGAAACTACTAAGCTTAATCTAGTATCGATCGGATGCAGGCTTGGTAGAAAAGCAAACTAATTTCTTGAGTTGCGCCCCAGGTATACCTCCCAACTGCTTTCAGTAGGTTAATTCGTTTTTTACATCTGCTTGCAGCGTATTGAATATGTTTTTTTTTTCACGCCAATTGTCGGTCTATTATAATCCCAAGATAATATTTCAATTCATTTACGCAAACAATGTTTGTACCACTAATAGGTACATAACACCGTGGAATTCGTCTTTTCTGCTAAATAAAAAATGAAATTGTTAATGCTTTTAGTTTACCATCTAAATGATGTGGCAATTTTTTATGTTGCACTTGTATCAAGAACTGACAGAACTTGACTCTATACATTCTTTAGAAATTAACATTTGTTGCGATAAGAAACTGTGACTAAGATTTTGTTGATCACATGTAACATTTGGAGCACACCTCTGTTGAAGTTGCTTTAGTAAGTAGTTGTTATTGAAAATTTTGGTAGGAAAAAATTCATAGAAAAAAATTTAAATGTGTATAATCAAAATTCTTAGAATCACTTGATAAAATGTCAGGTTGGCATCATTACCTTTTAATTGCTCCGTATAATTATTGGTACCGGCAGAATTAACAGAATTTAATTACCACTTACATTATCGCTTTATTTGCTTTGCAGAAGAACATCTTACCTAACAATATGTTCCATTTCAATTATTCGTAATATGTGTTATGATCAATCTAACTATGGAACTAAGAAACTTATCATCGTTGCTGCAAGACTTGATCGTCGGGTATTCACAACTTCTTGTATCATACAGGCTGTCCCAACAAAAATGTATACCCTCAACAATTCCAATTTCGAAAGAATTTTGTTTTCAAGGGGGACCAAATTGTACCAAACTTTCAAGTCTTATATCTCACCCCTTAACAAATTCAAAGGACAGGGGGGGTGTGATACATCATCTTAAAGCTTATTAAAATATCTATTCAGACCTACTTTTATGCATTTGTTTCTACAAAAAAAGGATGTTGATCAATAATATGTTTGTTCTCTTCGTTTTTGATTGTCAAACTTTGTGTTGCTGAAAATATTGTGTTGTTTCCATATTAATTTGTACGATTTTTACAGAGTTTGTCTTCTGCTAACCGTTTGTATTTTTGTTATTATTTTATCAATATTATCATTTACTATTTTGATTCCACCATCTACTTGCTTTCGTTTGTCTATTAATTGTTAATTTATTCCACATATTAATCTGGCGGTTGTGACCACAGAAGAAATAGAATAACAGAATTAGAACCGCAGAAAGAAAGCAAATTTTATTTTATTTATTGTAAATATTTATGCGACCATAATAAAGAAAATTAAATACGTTGATCGATCCAGTGTCACAACTAAACACTGGATGTTGCGCTTAGCTCCGACAAGATTTAATACAACAGAGAATAATTATTCATGAAAAGTATCACAAGTGAAATTAAAAGAATTCCCTGGGACGTAGCCTTAGGTGCACATACCTAAATATTCTAATATAAAATATATCGAAAATAAATAATTGTATGTAGATTGCATACAGTCCTCATGCGTGTCTTGGTATTGACAGTTCAATAAATCAACAAAAATTTGCTTTTAAAAAAAAGAGAACCGACTTCAAAAAGTGAAAAATAATTGAATACATGTATTATTACATGTACTACCTAATGATCTGTCTGAAGTCGGTGCCAAGCCAAATAGGTTACAAATTTGTAACATATTGTAATTATACAAAAATATCAACAACCTTATAACGCATACAAAATTCGATATCATTCGAGACGACCGTCAACGAAGTCTGCCGTTTGGGAAGTTTTGCTCAGCACGAGCCCCCCACCCACGCTCACGCATTCCGGCGCGTTCGGCTTGAGACCTTCGATGTGGCTGGAGCAGGCAGCCTATCTATCTACTACCTACTGGCTTAGCACCGACTTCAGACAGATCATTAGGTAGTACATGTTATAATACATGTATTCAATTATTTTTCACTTTTTGAAGTCGGTTCTCTTTTTTTTTAAAGCAAATTTTTTTACAATTTTAAGTGATAAGTTCGTGATACCTAGTAAAGACGCTTCTCCAATATTGAGGTCCTCAATAAAGTTGACGAAGAAATCGGTATGAACATAATTATATACATAAAATGAAGAAAAAATATAGGGATTTTTCTCGATTTCCATGGGATTCCCTGATCAGATCCTGGATTTTTTAACAGTGTAAGCACCTTTAGAGTATACCCTTTCAAATAAAAGAAGAATTTTGTAAATCGGTCCACAATTGACGAAGAAATCGGTGAACATACATGAAGTCGGTTAATTAAAGGGAGCGAAAATTTGAGGATTTTTCTTCATTTCCATGAGATCCCCTCATCAGATCCTGAAATGGTGACAATGGGACCAATCTGTAAGTATACTCTTTCAAATAAAAGAAGAATTTTACAAATCGGTTTATAAATGAGTTCTGCGGTAACAAACATTAAAAAAAAACATACAACCGAATTGATAACCTCCTCCTTTTTTGAAGTCGGTTAAAAAAGGGATTTAATCTGCTCAAAAATTTGCTGTCGAGCATTTTGTGCTCGTGGTGGTACGTAATTTTAAAGCCATAACAAATAACCAGTTATAATAAATTTATTTTGTAACCAAAAAGCATTTTCCAGAATTAAGACTGTAATTTCAGAGTGCAATTAATAATAACGCAACGTTGTTTAAAAGATAATACACGCTTAACAGTTACAATGAATTATTAAAAATGCTTCTGATAGTTATTACCTTTATAATGGGGCAATAAGAACGAGACATCTATGGGTAATATTTTATTATTTCCCAGCACAATATTATTAATTTCTAAATATCTATTCAAATGTGCAACACTGAACAAACTATAACACACTATCTACTATGTATTAATGATGAGAAGTTGCTTTAAATTTGAAAGCTTTATTTGTAATCCATATAATTTTATAGATGGGCGAATATGTATAATAATAAAGGGTTTGGACCTGCCTTGTATTACTTTCGAGTGCCACAAATTTTATGGTTAAGTGCTTCACATATTTCTTTTGTTAAGTAATTATTACCATATTCAACATGTTATATAGAGCTTGCAAGTGTGTGTGTGTGTGTGCGTTGGCAATCTGATTAAAAAATTAATTATACTGAAACCACATCTGATGATTTATCAAGAAACGTTTTTATTCCTTAGTTTTCTTCACTAAGTAGTTTATTTTTAATTGTTGTGATATTCATTTACATGTGCCATGACAGCAGCAAACGAATACAACGTTTTCCCAATCTATAAATAAATTGTAAACTTAAATTTATATTTTCTTTTTTGCTCTTACCCTAACACCCAGATCGTAGTTGCAAGACACAGTTTCTGAAAATCTTAATTTGAAAGGCTCCATACAATTAGTCAGAATGAGTAAAAATGTCATCTTGTTGCTCTTATCAAATGTAATCCAGCGTGTATCGTATAGAGCCAAATACAGTACATCTGCCTAAAATTAAATTTTTATAGATATACCGGGTGTAGCAGAAATAGGTATCAAGATTGTGACCGGTAATAAATCTCATCAATAGCAACAATTGTCCTCAATGGACTTTTGTCATAAACTCTATGGTAGTAGAGTTAAAAATGATTCAAAATGTAGCACAAAAGTCAGCGTACGTCACTGCACCTAGTTTGACTGCATTATCGCGTTGTCGTTATTAGGCACAAAAAAATCCTCGTAGTATTTATTTTTCTTGGTTTATCAGCAGAGCTCAATTATTACCGTAGGGGAGGTTATTCATTATTGTGAAACAAACGCAAATTTTTAGAAGCCACAAAATGTTATAAATAAACTCACACTATTGCCCAACAAAAATTTAAAGAATTTTTTTCTCGTGTTCGCAATAATAAATGCTTCTGACAATTTTTTAGACCTCATATAATGTCAAAAAATTTCAGCCTGCAAGATAGGTAATATCTTAATAAATAATCTTCACATTCACACATGTTTTTCAAATAAAGGCTGGATATTAAATTTGTCAACATCACATCGAATAATTGTTTCTGCATCTGCCACCCGTTCCTTAAATGGACTCTTACATTTTAAAATCGAAGGAAATTTATATGCATTTCCTCAAGAAAATGTGGCTAAAATAATAAAAGGATTTTTTTGTACACGCTCCCCAAAATCACAATTTCCGTAAAATGGTAGATTTATGGCCTAGTCGTTTTTTTTTTTCAATATTTGTAGGGTCTCACTTACACTAAATAAAATTATATAAATAATAATTATTTGTGCAAAAATGCTAAAAAAATTAGAGCAAACATGGTAGATAGAAATTTTGTTGCTCTTGTCAAGTTCTGTTACTGTTTAAAATTTTGGTACCCATTTCGGGTACACCCTATGTACAGAGTATTTCACATAAGACTTTCTGTAATCATAAGATATTTATCTGTGGTTTATCAACGAATTTGTATCAAATTTTAAATGATGAAGATTAATACTGTCTTATTTAGGTAAATCTAGCTTGACAAATTGTCTATGGCATTTTTTAAGTTGAAACAACTCAGTTCACAAATTAATGAGAAATACACTACACACAAAGTCCTATCGACAAATACTAACAAGATCTTCTACATCCTGGCCACATTTTACAAACATTGCTGCAGTGGTTACGAAAGCAGAAGCCCATAAGGCATTCTGTACATAGCAAAAAACCCCAAACATATGGCTCTAAAATATTCGGAAGGGTCAAGTGAACATTAAATGTGAACCACAAACCAGGTAAATAAAGCTGATACAACTTAGTCCCATTAAAATTCCTGCAATAGTTATTAGTGGTATGCAATGTTGTGCGAAACTTGACGTCAAGCTAGCCAATCTGTTGATCACACAAGTAAATAGGTTGCATAAATTTAAAAAATTACCTTTTCATGGCAATGTGATGAATGGCAAAAAAACGCAGTCTTTGTTGTATAATCTTCTGATAACTTCTCGATTCCAGAAGATTCTGATCTGTTTGGTCGTTAAAATCAGCGGTCAAACATGTTACGAAATCCAGCATTAAGTACAATTGAAATCTTGCGTGGGCACAGAAGAAGAAAACGGCGTAAGCTAAATACACAATCACAAAAGTGCTTAATGGATAAGTTGCGTAGTATAAATATTCCAAAAATCTGCAATTATACTTAAGAAAAAAATAATGGAACAACTGATAGTCTCGTTCTTCTTTTTGAGGAATCAGCAAAAACGACGATATTACTACCAGAAGATAATGACCAAGTATGCTTGCTTTAATGTTCTTTACCTCCCTTTCAATATGAATTTTTGTCTTCTTTGTGGTACTGTCGATGGACCAAAGGTAAGGTTGGCACTCCTCATCAAGCTTACTAATTACGGATTCTTGCCATAACAGAACACCGTCAAATATTAGGATCTAAGATATTATTATTTTACCATCAGGAAAACAGCCAAGTAGTTACTTACCGATAATATTGCCAAAAATGTAGAAACATATTGAACAAGAAAATCCATTTTCCATTCTACGATGAAAAAATATACATGAATCGTCACAAGCGATGAGTAAAATACGAAGATAAATATTCGGAGGGCAAATGAAAATTTACTTTTAAAACCTTCAACGAGTAGAGTGTACAAAAAACCAAAACAATCCTCTAAAAAGGAATAAATTCAGAAAATATCTACAACATTGTGGTGTAACTAACCTGATTTGGGTCTAACTCGAATGTTTGGAAAATAGTTATACATTTTCAAAGACACAAGTTAATTCTACGGAGCTAGACCTTGTACTAAAGACCTCCGTTGGTCGTTTCTAGTTAAGCTGTTAATCTATATCCTATTAATTTCATCCTTTTAATTAATCATTCCTTAATATAGAATGCCATTTTAAGTCGACATATTAATTATTTCTAAGCTGGAAACACAAATGAACATAATTAAACATGATTTGTTCCAAGCTGTTGGGGTTAATTTTTATAATGGGATTTTCTATCGTATCGACAATTTGTTGCGATATTTACTTCGATCATTAACAAAAACAATAAAAAACAATGGACTCGTCCCTCTCAACGGAATTTGACGGATAAAACTTGTCCTGTTGTTTTCTGAGATAGCAGAGCGTATCAAAAATCGTAATTTCGGCTAGGATTTTGAAAAGCTGTACTTTTACCGCCTCTTGTTACGTCATTTCGGGGGAGCATTCTCATTGGTTCATGCGTCTATCATTAGTCCGCGCGTCTAGCAACTTTAAGAATTTTGTACCGTGTTGGCGTCACAGAATTTCAAATAAGACAAATGTTTCGAATTTTTTTTACCTAGTTAACGCCTGATTCCGAATAAACAAAAAAACAGGGGTACAATACTTTTTCGTCTAGTTTCTAGAAAATATCTTTTTGAAAATTGTGGGACGACCCCATTATGTTGGAATTTTTAAAATTAAAATTAGTTATTGACTTCTTTTGGCTTTTAAGTTAGAGTTACGCTATACATACAACAAGCACTGCATGAATCACCTATCCAAACAGAACCTATTTTACAATTACCAACTCCAGGATTAAACAGGGTTACGAGTTTTTCTTGGCTAGGGGTTGTTAGATATTTAATTTTTTACAGACAAAGAAAACCACGGTTGTACACAAAAGGGACAAAGAACAAATTTGTACAACATTTTTCAAAAGTATATTATGACTACAGAGTCGATTTGTAGAGGTAGAGCAACCAAAACGTCACTATTTGCTCGGTAATCAGAAAAATACATTATTGAAAGCTTCCTCCACATGTACAATGTAGAGGCGTTTACGCGCCCAATTTTATAAAGGTGGTTTTCCAGAAAGACAAAGGATTATGTGATACCTCGCAGAAATTTTCCCACTCTTTAAACCATTTAGCTTCCTAAAATAATCATGTAGTGAACAGTTCGAAAGGAGTGTCCCATCTTTTGCTGCTTTTTTGGATTTAGTATCTACTTTTTCATTTCCTCTAATATTTGAGTAATCTTTTACCCAGATGAAACGCACTTTCCTGAAGTTTATACTTTTTACCGACTTCAAAGTGTACTCCGGAGGTAATCACATTGTCAGCAAGTCGGGATGAAGGAATCGCATGGGAATCGGGCGAAATCCTCACATTTTATAATTATTATGAACTCTTTCAAATGTAGTCGTTTAATAAGTATCATTCAGGTCTTTGCGTCTGGGAGTCATCATTAAAGGCACAATTGCCTTGTACCTTGCCTTAAATTTTTCAGGTAGTAATATTAATTCATCATTGTTTCAGTATTTCTGGTTCCATTTTTTTAGCGTTTGCGTCTTTCATTTTCATTTTCAACCAGCCGTCGTTTCCTCATTCGAGCAGCGTCCTTACTACACTTAAAATAGTAAAATAATTAGCTTTAAAAAAAAAAGAAACCGACTTCAAAAAGCGTGAAATAACTCAGTATTATTACATGTGCTACCTACTGATCTGTTTGAAGTCGGTGCCAAGCCAAAGAAATAGGTAGTAGATAGATAGGTTGTCCGCTTCCGCCACATTGCAAGTCCCATCGCACGCACCGGAATGCGTGAGCGTGGGTGGTGGGCTCGCGCTGAGCAAAACATCCGAAACGGGCAGACACGTGCGGGGCAGACGTCGTTGACGGCCTGATATTGAATTTTTGATGCGCTATAACGTTGTTGATATATTTGTATAATAACAATAGGTTACAAAATTGTTGACTTATTTGGCTTGGCACCGACTTCAAACAGATCAGTAGGTAGCACATGTAATAATACATGTACTAAGTTATTTCACGCTTTTTGAAGTCGGTTTCTTTTTTTTTTTTTTTGTTAAAAGCTAATTATCATAAATCTGTTCACCTGATGGTAACTGAGTCCAACCAACGCCTTTCAGGTTTTCAGAACCATCTGTAGAGACAGCTTTATCATGAAAAATGTTCTTAAAAATATTTTGTATTAGTCGTGCATTGTAGATTGGGATGTCATTGTAAGCTGACTGTTGAATATTTACTTCGGTGTTAAAGACTTTGTATGGAATGGCAAACGTGTTGGTACAGCTACCGGAGACTGGAGGTTTTAAGTCATATTCATGAACCCTTGGCGTAAGGGTGTGTTACTTTTATTTGTTCAGTACTCATTAGTTAGCACCTGTGTCACTAACTCTGCAAGAGTACCTATGATATGGGAGCTACTATTGTTAGACCGCCATTGAGCTACTAAGTTAGATGCTAATTCTTCTCTTCTGAATGTTAAAGACTAACGCTAATGTTATTTTATTAGGAGTCGAATTCATCAGACTCAGACAAATTTTAATCGCTTTATATTGAAACTTATCTACTATGCCTACACTAATGAAACTGCTAAGCTTAATCTAGTATCGATCGGATGCAGGCTTGGTAGAAAAGCAAACTAATTTCTTGAGTTGCGCCCCAGGTATACCTCCCAACTGCTTTCAGTAGGTTAATTCGTTTTTTACATCTGCTTGCAGCGTATTGAATATGTTTTTCCAATTCCAATTTCGAAAGAATTTTGTTTTCAAGGGGGACCAAATTGTACCAAACTTTCAAGTCTTATATCTCACCCCTTAACAAATTCAAAGGACAGGGGGGGTGTGATACATCATCTTAAAGCTTATTAAAATATCTATTCAGACCTACTTTTATGCATTTGTTTCTACAAAAAAAGGATGTTGATCAATAATATGTTTGTTCTCTTCGTTTTTTATTGTCAAACTTTGTGTTGCTGAAAATATTGTGTTGTTTCCATATTAATTTGTACGATTTTTACAGAGTTTGTATTTTTGCTATTATTTTATCAATATTATCATTTACTATTTTGATTCCACCATCTACTTGCTTTCGTTTGTCTATTAATTGTTAATTTATTCCACATATTAATCTGGCGGTTGTGACCACAGAAGAAATAGAATAACAGAATTAGAACCGCAGAAAGAAAGCAAATTTTATTTTATTTATTTTAAATATTTATGCGACCATAATAAAGAAAATTAAATACGTTGATCGATCCAGTGTCACAACTAAACACTGGATGTTGCGCTTAGCTCCGACAAGATTTAATACAACAGAGAATAATTATTCATAAAAAGTATCACAAGTGAAATTAAAAGAATTCCCTGGGACGTAGCCTTAGGTGCACATACCGAAATATTCTAATATAAAATATATCGAAAATAAATAATTGTATGTAGATTGCATACAGTCCTCATGCGTGTCTTGGTATTGACAGTTCAATAAATCAACAAAAATTTGCTTTTAAAAAAAAGAGAACCGACTTCAAAAAGTGAAAAATAATTGAATACATGTATTATTACATGTACTACCTAATGATCTGTCTGAAGTCGGTGTCAAGCCAAATAGGTTACAAATTTGTAACATATTCTAATTATACAAAAATATCAACAACCTTATAACGCATACAAAATTCGATATCATTCGAGACGACCGTCAACGAAGTCTGCCGTTTGGGAAGTTTTGCTCAGCACGAGCCCCCCACCCACGCTCACGCATTCCGGCGCGTTCGCCGGGAGACCTTCGATGTGGCTGGAGCAGGCAGCCTATCTATCTACTACCTACTGGCTTAGCACCGACTTCAGACAGATCATTGGGTTGTACATGTAATAATACATGTATTCAATTATTTTTCACTTTTTGAAGTCGGTTCTCTTTTTTTTTAAAGCAATTTTTTTACAATTTTAAGTAATAAGTTAGTGATACCTAGTAAAGACGCTTCTCCAATATTGAGGTCCTCAATAAAGTTGACGAAGAAATCGGTATGAACATAATTATATACATAAAATGAAGAAAAAATATGGGGATTTTTCTCGATTTCCATGGGATTCCCTGATCAGATCCTGGATTTTTTAACAGTGTAACCACCTTTAGAGTATACCCTTTCAAATAAAAGAAGAATTTTGTAAATCGGTCCACAATTGACGAAGAAATCGGTGAACATACATTAAGTCGGTTGATTAAAGGGAGCGAGAATTTGAGGATTTTTCTCGATTTCCATGAGATCCCCTCATCAGATCCTGAAATGGTGACAATGGGACCAATCTGTAAGTATACTCTTTCAAATAAAAGAAGAATTTTACAAATCGGTTTATAAATGAGTTCTGCGGTAACAAACATTAAAAAAAAAAAAACATACAACCGAATTGATAACCTGCTCCTTTTTTGAAGTCGGTTAAAAAAGGGATTTAATCTGCTCAAAAATTTTCTGTCGAGCATTTTGTGCTCGTGGTGGTACGTAATTTTAAAGCCATAACAAATAACCAGTTATAATAAATTTACTTTGTAACCAAAAATCATTTTCCAGCATTAAAACTGTAATTTCAGAGGATACTCCGTAAGGACACGTGGATAAGTGCAGTTAATAATAACGCAACGTTGTTTAAAAGATAATATACGCTTAACAGTTACAATGAATTATTAAAAATGCTTCTGATAGTTATTACCTTTATAATGGGGCAATAAGAACGAGACATCTTTGGGTAATATTTTATTATGTCCCACCACAATATAATTAATTTCTAAATATATATTCAAATGTGCAACACTGAACAAACTATAACACACTATCTACTATGTATTAATGATGAGAAGTTGCTTTAAATTTGAAAGCTTTATTTGTAATCCATATAATTTTATAGATGGGCGAATATGTATAATAATAAAGGGTTTGGGCCTGCCTTGTATTACTTTCGAGTGCCATAAATTTTATGGTTAAGTGCTTCACATATTTCTTTTGTTAAGTGATTATTACCATATTCAACATGTTATATAGAGCTTGCAAGTGTGTGTGTGTGTGTTAGTGCGTTGGCAATCTGATTAAAAAATTAATTATACTGAAACCACATCTGATGATTTATCAAGAAACGTTTTTATTCCTTAGTTTTCTTCACTAAGTAGTTTATTTTTAATTGTTATGATATTCATTTACATGTGCCATGACAGCAGCAAAGGAATACAACGTTTTCCCAACCTGTAAATAAATTGTAAACTTAAATTTATATTTTCTTTTTTGCTCTTACCCTAACACCCAGATCGTAGTTGCAAGACACAGTTTCTGAAAATCTTAATTTGAAAGGCTCGATACAATTAGTCAGAATGAGTAAAAATGTCATCTTGTTGCTCTTATCAAATGTAATCCAGCGTGTATCGTATAGAGCCAAATACAGTACATCTGCCTAAAATTAATTTTTATAGATATACCGGGTGTAGCAGAAATAGGTATCAAGATTGTGACCGGTAATAGATCTCATCAATAGCAACAATTGCCCTCAATGGACTTTTGTCATAAACTCTATGGTAGTAGAGTTAAAAATGATTCAAAATGTAGCACAAAAGTCAGCGTACGTCACTGCACCTAGTTTGACTGCATTATCGCGTTGTCGTTATTAGGCACAAAAAAATCCTCGTAGTATTTATTTTTCTTGGTTTATCAGCAGAGCTCAATTATTACCGTAGGGGAGGTTATTCATTAATGTGAAACAAACGCAAATTTTTAGAAACCACAAAATGTTATAAATAAACTCACACTATTGCCAAACGAAAATTTTAAAAAAAAATTCTCGTGTTCGCAATAATAAATGCTTCTGACATTTTTTTAGACCTCATATAATTTCAAAAAAATTTCAGCCTGCAAGATAAGTAATATCTTAATAAATAATGTTCAAAATGTCCCCCCTTGTTTTGAAGACACATTCACACATGTCTTTCAAATAAAGGCTGGATAATAAATTTGTCAACATCACATCGAATAATTGTTTCTGCATCTGCCACCCGTGCCGTAAACGGACTCTTACATTTTGAAATCGAAGGAAATTTATATGCATTTCCTCAAGAAAATGTAGCTAAAATAATCAAGGTTTTTTTTTACACGCTCCCCAAAATTACAATTTCCGTAAAATGGTAGATTTATGGCCTAGTCGTTTTTTTTTTTATACCCATTTCGGTTACACCCTGTGTACAGAGTATTTCACATAAGACTTTCTGTAATCATAGGTGCTATTGAGTTTAGTCTAGAACAGTTTTCCTTTAACGGGCTAAGTATCTCGGAGCATTGGCTAAAAGAAAGTGAAATAAACAACATATTTATAGCGGGTTATAATGTGCTTGATTGTTTTGCGAGAACGAATCATCTCCACGGTGGTGTTATGCAGATTTTGCGCTCAGGAAATGAGTGCATCGCCCTTTCCAACGTAAAGAAGTTGTCAACAGAAATGAAACTTGAGCTGGTAGGAACTTTTTTACCCAAATTTAATCTGTGTTTAATTGTTATATACAGACCATCGACGAGGATGTTATCAGATGATATAGATCTTTGTTTAGATACATTTAGTAAGTTATTTAATGTTGTTGATTATAAGAGAAAACACGTTATCCTAGGGGGTGATTTTAATATGTATTTTGACTCCGCTGACAAAAATGTAAAACAAATTGTTGACCTCTTTAGCACCTATGGCTTGAGATCAATTGTGGACTTTCCAACTAGAGGCCCTTCATATATTGATAACGTATTTACTAACATTAGTCCGCATTCTGTTAAAGCAAACCCAATTGATCTAGGCCTAGGTGATCATCTATGTATATCGATCTCGTTAGAAGTAGATGAACTAACTGATAATAATATGAGTAGTATTTATAAGATTGCTAGATGTATCACCGAAAATGGCAAATTTAATTTGTACCATTCACTTGCCTCTGTAGATTGGAACTTTCTAGAATCTGACATAGATATAAGTAACAAGTTTAAGATGTTTTTAAACACAATAGTGCACCATTTTAATCTATGTTTTCCTCTTAGGCGAATTTGTGTAAAAGAGAGGTCTAAGCAGCTTTGTTCAGCATGGTTTACCCCTAATTTAAATAAGATGCGTGAGACACTAGGTCTTATTCGAGATGCGTACAATCTGCATCGGACATTAGAATTAAAAAACATGTTAATTAGTTATAGAAAACAATACTACCAGGCGATTAAAGATGCAAAAATTAAGGCTAATGACAGATTTATACGAGAAAATAAGAATAACCCTAAGGCACTATGGACAGTAATTAACAACCAAAGACCAAAAATTAGAGAACCTGTTAAACATAATATATCGTCTGAGGAATTTAATGCGTTTTTCTCTACAGCTGCAGAAAACATTGTGTCAGTATTACCTGCAGCAGATTTAGACCCCATAACACTTATGAGGAATATGAAAGTTGGACATGATATGTTTCTCTTCAAAAAGGTATCTTGTGTTAGTGTTAGAGATGCATTTAATTGTTTAAATAATAGTAAATCGAAAGATGTCTATGGATTAAGTACGACAATTATTAAACAAATTAAAGATGTATTAATATTACCATTCACAAAGTTATTTAATCAATGCATAGATGATAAGGTGTTTCCCGATTGCCTCAAAACAGCTGTGGTGATACCGGTTCATAAAAAAGGAAACTGCAATGATATGGGTAATTATAGACCGATTTCGCTTTTACCGATACTCTCAAAAATATTTGAAAAATTGCTTTTGTCTCAAATCATGTTTTTTTTAGAAAGGAATAATATTTTATCAGATAAGCAGTATGGATTTCGACAAAATCGTTCAACTTCGTCTGCAGTCTTGAATTTGTTATCTCATGTTTATGATTGTTACGAAAGCAAGGAATTATATCTAGCAAACTTTTTAGATTTAAGTAAAGCTTTTGATTCAATATCGCATGATATATTGATAAGAAAACTTTTCTTTTACAACTTTCATCCCTCAGCAACCAAAATAATTGTATCATACTTATCTCATAGAACTCAGTGTGTTCGAGTGAATCATGCCTTATCGAGAGACGTCAAAATTAAGTATGGTGTACCGCAAGGCTCCATACTTGGTCCATTGCTTTTTTTAATTTATGTAAATGACCTACCTAGCCAAATAACTGATGCAGATGTCACCTTATATGCAGATGATACAACAGTGAGTAGCCGGATATTGTCAGTAAGGCATATTGACTCAGAAAAGGATAGACTGTTGCGTATTGTGGGAAATTGGTTTTGTGCTAATAAACTTGTTTTAAATAAAGATAAAACAGTAACTGTTCTTTTTACCCTAAAAAATATTCCACTTTTAGACACAGTTTGTGACTCCACAAGGTTTTTAGGTTTATATATTGACGCACAATTAAATTGGAATATTCACGGGGAATATATTTGTAATAAAATAGCTAAAAACATATTCCTTTTGCGAATGATGGCTAACAGCATATCAACTCGGTGTTTGAAAATGGCATACTATGCATTGATTCATTCTTATTTAGAATACGGCGTTTTATTGTGGGGCCATTCATCGTCTCGACACCATGTTTTCAAATTACAGCGGAGGGCAATCAGGGTAGTTATGAATCTGCAGTATAGGGACGATTGCAAAGAATATTTTATTAAACACTCCATCTTAACTTTTCCCTGTATATTTATTTATAAGTGTTTAGAACATGTGGTGAAAAATTTTCTCTCATATCCTAGGTTAAATAGTTCACACAGTTATAATACACGTACGGAAGATCTAGCTTTCAAACCTTTAAGACTAGCTAAAACTAGAGATGGTACACATTATTATTGTATCAAACTATTTAATAAGATTCCTCCTGCTATCAAACAGCTGTCCCCTAAAACATTATTGATTAGGCTGAAGCAATTTTTATTGCAGAAAGCATTCTATTCCTTAGACGAATTTTTCAACTCTAGAGATTGGGATGAGTTATAGTGTTCTATAATTAATTTGGTTTAGTTATTTCTATTTTCTCATTAGTGGTACTTATCTAATTACTTCTCCAATAACATACTTGTTTTTTATGACAATTTTTGAGTTGATTGTTATTTAGTTGTTTTTTTTCCCTTTTTTGAGTATTTAGTTTATATTATTTAATTTTCTAACTAATATTAGTAATTATACCTATAGGTGCATTTTGACCTGTGTAAAATACATTAGACATGTATTTCTTTGGCACAAATAAATCTAAATCTAAATCTAAGATATTTATCTGTTGTTTATCAACGAATTTGTATCAACTTTTAAATGTTGAAGATTAATACTGTTTTATTCAGGTAAATCCAGCTTGACAAATTGTCTATGGCATTTTTTAAGTTGAGCAATACACTGCACACAAAAGTCCTATCGACAAATACTAACAAGATCTTCTACATCCTGGCCACATTTTACAAACATTACTGCAGTCGTTACGAAAGCAGAAGCCCATAAGGCATTCTGTACATAGCAAAAAAACCCAAACATATGGCTCTAAAATATTCGGAAGGGTCAAGTGAACATTAAATGTGAACCACAAACCAGGTAAATAAAGCTGATACAACTTAGTCCCATTAAAATTCCTGCAATAGTTATTAGTGGTATGCAATGTTGTGCGAAACTTGACGTCAAGCTAGCCAATCTGTTGATCACACAAGTAAATAGGTTGCATAAATTTAAAAAAATTACCTTTTCATGTCAATGTGATGAATGGCAAAAAAACGCAGTCTTTGTTGTATAATCTTCTGATAACTTCTCGATTCCAGAAGATTCTGATCTGTTTGGTCGTCAAAATCAGCGGTCAAACATGTTACGAAATCCAGCATTAAGTACAATTGAAATCTTGCGTGGGCACAGAAGAAGAAAACGGCGTAAGCTAAATACACAATCACAAAAGTACTTAATGGATATGTTGCGTAGTATAAATATTCCAAAAATCTGCAATTATACTTAAGAAAAAAATAATGGAAGAACTGATAGTCTCGTTCTTCTTTTTGAGGAATCAGCAAAAACGACGATATTACTACCAGAAGATAATGACCAAGTATGCTTGCTTTAATGTTCTTTACTTCCCTTTCAATATGAATTTTTGTCTTCTTTGTGGTACTGTCGATCGACCAAAGGTAAAATTGGCACTCCTCATCAAGCTTACTTATTACGGATTCTTGCCATAACAGAACACCGTCAAATATTAGGATCTAAGATATTATTTTACCATCAGGAAAACAGCGAAGTAGTTACTTACCGATAATATTGCCAAAAATGTAGAAACATATTGAACAAGAAAATCCATTTTCCATTCTACGATAAAAAAGTATACATGAATCGTCACAAGCGATGAGTAAAATACGAAGATAAATATTCGGAGGGCAAATGAAAATTTACTTTTAAAACCTTCAACGAGTAGAGTGTACAAAAAACCAAAACAATCCTCTAAAAAGGAATAAATTCAGAAAATATCTACAACATTGTGGTGTAACTAACCTGATTTGGGTCTAACTCGAATGTTTGGAAAATAGTTATACATTTTCAAAGACAAAAGTTAATTCTACGGAGCTAGACCTTGTACTAAAGACCTCCGTTGGTCGTTTCTAGTCAAGCTGTTAATCTATATCCTATTAATTTCATCCTTTTAATTAATCTGTCCTTAATATAGAATGTCATTTTAAGTCGACGTATTAATTATTTCTAAGCTGGAAACAGAAATGAATATAATTAAACATGATTTGTTCCAAGCTGTTGGGGGTAATTTTTATAATGGGATTTTCTATCGTATCGACAATTTGAAGCGATATTTACTTCGATCATTAACAAAAACAATAAAAACCAATGGGCTCGTCCCTCTCAACGGAATTTGACGGATAAAACGTGTCCTGTTGTTTTCTGAGATATCAGAGCGTGTCAAAAATCGTAATTTCGGCTAGGATTTTGAAAACCTGTAATTTTACCGCCTCTTGTTACGTCATTGCGGGAGAGCATTCTCATTGGTTCATGCGTCTATCATTAGTCCGCGCGTCTAGCAGCTTTAAGAATTTTGTACCGTGTTGGCGTCACAGAAAGGTGTGCGTTTCAAATAAGATAAATGTTTTGAATTTTTTTTCCCAGTAAACGCCTAATTCCGAATAAACAAAAAAACAGGGGTACAATACTTTTCGTCTAGTTTCTAGAAAATATCTTTTTGAAAATTGTGGGACGACACCATTATGTTGGAATTTTTAAAATTAAAATTAGTTATTGACTTCTTTTGGCCTTTAAGTTAGAGTTACGCTATACATACAACAAGCACTACATGAATCACCTATCCAAGCAGAACCTATTTTAAAATTACCAACTCCAGGATTAAACAGGGTTACGAGTTTTTCTTGCCTAGGGGTTGGTAGATATTTAATTTTTTACAGACAGAGTAAACCACGGTTGTACACAAAAGGAACAAAGAAACAAATTTGTACAACATTTTTCTAAAGTATATTATGACTACAGAGTGGATTTGTAGAGGTAGAGCAACCAAAACGTCACTATTTTTAACCGACTTCAAAAAAGGAGGAGGTTATCAATTCGGTTGTGTTTTTTTTTTTAATGTTTGTTACCGCAGAACTCCGTCATTTATAAACCGATTTGTAAAATTCTTCTTTTATTCGAAAGAGTATACTTACAGATTGGTCCCATTGTCACCATTTCAGGATCTGATGAGGGGATCTCATGGAAATCGAGAAAAATCCTCAAATTTTCGCTCCCTTTAAATTAACCGACTTCATGTATGTTTACCGATTTCTTCGTCAATTGTGGACCGATTTACAAAATTCTTCTTTTATTTGAAAGGGTATACTCTAAAGATGGTTAAATTGTTAAAAAATCTGGATCTGATCAGGGAATCCCATGGAAATCGAGAAAAATCGTCAAATTTTCGCTCCCTTTTATTAACCGACTTCATGTATGTACACCGATTTCTTCGTCAATTGTGGACCAATTTACAAAATTCTTCTTATATTTGAAAGAGTATACTCTAAAGGTGGTTACATTGTTAAAAAATCAGGATCTGATCAGGGAATCCCATGGAAATCGAGAAAAATCCTCAAATTTTCTCTCCCTCTTTAACAGACTTGTCATGTATGTTCACCGATTTCTTCGTCAATTGTGGACCGATTTACAAAATTCTTCTTTTATTTGGAAGGGCATACTCTAAAGGTGGTTACACTGTTAAAAAATCCAGGATCTGATTAGGGAATCTCATGGAAATCGAAAAATCCTTAAATTCTCGCTCCCTTTTTAACCGACTTATCATGTATGTTCAACGATTTCTTTGTCAGTTGTGGACCGATTTACAAAATTCTTCTTTTATTTGAAAGGGTATACTCTTGAATTGTCAAAAAATCATTATCTGATCAAGGATCCCATGGAAATCGAGAAAAATCCCCATGTTTTTTCTTCATTTAATGTATATAATTATGTTCATACCGATTTCTGCGTCAACTTTATTGAGCACCTCAATATTGGAGAAGCGTCTTTACTAGGTATCACTAACTTATCCCTAAAAATTGTAAAAAAATTTGCTTTTAAAAAAAAAGAGAACCGACTTCAAAAAGTGAAAAATAATTGAATACATGTATTATTACATGTACTACCCAATGATCTGTCTCAAGTCGGTGCTAAGCCAAATAGGTAGTAGATAGATAGGCTGCCTGCTCCAGCCACATCGAAGGTCTCCCGGCGAACGCTCCGGAATGCGTAAGCGTGGGTGGGGGACTCGTGCTGAGCAAAACATCCCAAACGGCAGACTTCGTTGACGGTCGTCTCGAATGATATCGAATTTTGTATGCGTTATAACGTTGTTGATATTTTTGTATAATTACAATATCTTACAAATTTGTAACCTATTTAGCTTGGCACCGACTTCAGACAGATCATTGGGTAGTACATGTAATAATACATGTATTCAATTATTTTTCACTTTTTGAAGTCGGTTCTCTTTTTTTTTTAAGCAAATTTTCTTCGTTTTTGATTCTGTCAAACTTTGTGTTGCTGCAAATATTGTGTTGTTTCCATATTAATTTGTACGATTTTGACAGAGTTTGTCTTCAGCTAACCGTTTGTATTTTTGTTATTATTTTATCAATATTATCATTTACTATTTTGATTCCACCATCTACTTGCTTTCGTTTGTGTATCAATTGTTAATTTATTGCACATATTAATCTGGCGGTTGTGACCACAGAAGAAATAGAATAATAGAATTAGAACCGCAGAAAGAAAGCAAATTTTGAAAAGAAAAACCAAAAGTGCATGTACAGAAAACAATATATTTATGCGACCATAATAAAAAAAATTAAATACGTTGATCGAAAATAAACTGTCACAACTAAACACTGGATGTTGCGCCTAGCTCCGACAAGATTTAATACAACAGAGAATAATTATTCATGAAAAGTATCACAAGTGAAATTAAAAGAATTCACTGGGACGTAGCCTTAAGGTGCACATACCGAAATATTCAAAAATAAAATCCATCGAAAATCGAAATAATTGTATGTAGATTGCATACAGTCCTCATTCGTGTCTTGGTATTGACAGTTCAATAAATCAACAAAAGAGGGATTTAATCTGCTCGAAAATTTGCTGTCCAGCATTTTGTGCTCGTGGTGGTACGTAATTTTAAAACCATCATAAATAACCATTTATAATAAATTTACTTTGTAATCAAAAAGCATTTTCCAGCATTAAAACTGTAATTTCAAAGGATACTCCGTAATGACACATGGATCAGTGCAGTTAATAATAACGCAACGTTGTTTAAAAGATTATCGGTTTCAGGATGTAAAAAGGTCCTTAACATTCACAAAAGTTGGTTTGTAATGTACCTTATAACCGTATCGGTAATGTAATAATGACAGCAGAGTATTGTAATATTTTTACAATACAGTACAGGAAAAAAAGTAATAATTTAACAAAACTTTATTATCAAAATTTGAAGTAACAAAATTGAACTAATTATTTGTAATTATATGTTCACGGGACATTCCATACCAAGTGAGCCACCTAAAATTTAGATTTCGTTCAAATTTCATATATTAATAGTACTTATAAATAGTAATGCCCAAGCGCCATTTCAGATTTTTTAGGCTTCTTATTTTTGATATCCATGGAGGTGAATTATAAATGAAAATACAGGACATGAGTAACCTTTAATTTGATTGCTTCGTTCCTACTGACATTTATTTCAATTTAATAAATGTAATAGTGGCACAATGAAATACCCTTTCAAAATGGTCCGATGCAATTTTGACCTAAACCAATATTTTGACCTTGAAAATGACCCACAAATACGAAAAATGATTATTTTCCATCTTATGACTGTTTTTATTTGCTTCAAATGTTGCCCAAAATGTAGCTTATGACTTCTTCTTTATTGGTCATGAGTTTTATTGTGGGCAGATGTTGGGTTCAGAAGATATAGATTTTTTAAATACCCCTTACGACGTGAAATCGTCGATTTGTTGCTCCTTACATTTGAAAAAAAATATACCAACTTGCTTAACGACTTTGATTTTTACGGAGAAAATTGCAAAAAAATTCACTAAATTCATATAAATGAGAAGCTGGTCACCTGAAACCGATAAACTATTGAACAAACCACGAATGTTCTGACCCATAACAGCCTTAGATGTCTTAAAATCCTCGCTCTTCGAGCTCGGATTTCAAACTGACATCTGCGGCTGTAATAAACGTCATAACATTTCTAGGTATGTTAATAGCTATAATATACGCTCAACAGTTACAATGAATTATTAAAAATGCTTCTGATAGTTATTACCTTTATAATTGAGCAATAAGAACGAGGCATCTATGGGTAATATTTTATTATTTCCGACCACAATATAATTAATTTGTAAATATCTATTCAAATGTGCAACACTGAACAAACTATAACACACTATCTACTATGTATTAATGATGAGAAGTTGCTTTAAATTTGAAAGCTTTATTTGTAATCCGTATAATTTTATAGATGGGCGAATATAATAAAAAAGGGTTTAGACCTGCCCTGTATTACTTTCGAGTGCCACAAATTTTATGGTTAAGTGCTTCACATATTTCTTTTTATAAGTAATTATTACCATATTCAACATGTTATATAGAGCTTGCAAGAGTGTGTGTGTGTTAGTGCTTTGGCAATCTGATTAAAAACTAAATTATACCGAAACCACTTCTGAAGATTTATTAAGAAACGTTTTCATTCCTTAGTTTTCTTCACTAAGTAGTTTATTTTTAATTGTTATGATATTCATTTACACGTGCCATGACAGCAGCAAACGAATACAACGTTTTCCCAATCTATAAATAAATTGTAAACTTAAATTTATATTTTCTTTTTTGCTCTTACCCTAACACCCAGATCGTAGTTGCAAGACACAGTTTCTGAAAATCTTAATTTGAAAGGCTCCATACAATTAGTCAGAATGAGTAAAAATGTCATCTTGTTGCTCTTATCAAATGTAATCCAGCGTGTATCGTATAGAGCCAAATACAGTACATCTGCCTAAAATTAAATTTTTATAGATATACCGGGTGTAGCAGAAATAGGTATCAAGATTGTGACCGGTAATAGATCTCATCAATAGCAACAATTGTCCTCAATGGACTTTTGTCATAAACTCTATGGTTGTAAAGTTAAAAATGTTTCAAAATGTAGCACAAAAGTCACCAGTTATAAATAAACTCACACTATTGCAAAAAAAAAATTAAAGAAAACAACATTTGTATTAGTAAAACTGACAAGGGTAATTGTTTGGTAATACTTAACAAACAAGATTACTTAAACAAAGTAGAGAATTTCTAAACTCAAAAAAGATCCTACTTCAAAATTTGTTTCCAACCTTAAATCTACGCTCAAAGACCTTTTAGAAACTGTTAAATATTTCGACCCACAAGCTTTCACACTAATACCCATGAATCCTTGCATATCTAGACTATACGGTCCACCTAAAATACATAAAACTCAACCTTTTCCCATTAGACTAGTAGTCTTTTGTCAATTCACCTGTATCAATACTTTCAAAATGGCTTAATACAATTCTTAGACAACATTTAGATTTCAATAACAAATTTGCAATAAAAAACTCAATAGATCTTTGCTCCAAAATTAGAAATTTTCAAATTCCATCAGACACTAGACTTGTTTCATTTGACGTAGTTAATTTATTCCCCAGCATCCCACCCAAATCTTGCTTATTAATTTTAAAAAACCTACTTATTATTCTAATATGCCAACCATACATGCACTAAATTTACATTCACTTTGTGAGACTGTCCTAGATCAAAATTTCTTTCAATTTAATAATAATTTTTATTCACAAGACTCAGGCTTAGCAATGGGTTCTAATTTGTCACCTCTTTTAGCAGAAATATTCATGAATAACTTAGAAGATCAGTTTTTAAGTTCTTCTCCTTTTAAAGATCATTTTCTCTTTTGGTACCGATATGTAGATGACATAATTGTTTTATTCAAAGGATCTGATTCTGAACTGGATAACGCACTAGGCAACTTAAATTCTTTAAACCAATCCATTAAATTCACCGTTGAAATTGAAATCAATTCCCAAATTCCCCTTTTAGACTTGTTAATCACTAGAAATAATAATAATTTTAAATTTGACATTAATTTATAGAAAACCTAGTATCACAGATTGCGTAATACCTTTTGACTCTTGGCACCCTGTTTCCCATAAACTTGCAGCTTTTCATTCCTTTTTCCACCGATTATTTTTTATACCACTATCAGATTCATCTTTTCAAACAGAACTTAATAACATTAAACAAATTGCTTCAAATAATGGATATTCTTTAAAAACTATAAATAAATTATACTATAGATACTATAACAAATTCAAATACACACACCACTTGGTTAAAAATCCTTCAGAAACAATTTCCTTTTCAAATTCATTAACATACTTTGGTGTCGTCTCAGAGAAATGTTCTAAAATACTTAAGAAAAACGGTTTTAAATTTTCATTTAAAACAGATAACAACTTAACCAGATTTTTTATTAAAAATAAAGATCCATTAGATTACAAATCATCATCAGGTGTATACAAATTAAACTGCTCTTCTTGTGAGTCATTCTACATAGGTCAGACAGATCGCAAAATATCAGACCGTATTAAAGAACATTTCAGGCACATCTATAACAACACAGATCTTGATCCTCCACCATCAACACCTTCTTCTTTCGCCAATCATATATTAATGACGAAACATAGTTTTTCACCATCAAAGTCCAAATTGATTCATAAATGCAATAAAGGCCGGAAATTAGATTTTCTTGAGACTTTGGAAATAAGGATGGCCTTGAAACTGGAAAACAGATCTTGTTTAAATGAACAGAATAACTTCAATAATCCCATTATTAATTCACTATTTTAATCTTCCACCACTCAAACAAACTTACCAGATTCTCTTTGATCCACTTTTAATTTTTAGATTTTATAAAATGCTGTTTTTACAAAATCTTTTAAAAATCATGTAACCCTTTGAAAACGTCAAATTTAATTCAAAACTACGTCAACGTCATAATTTTTTATATTCTTTAAGGTAAGAACCCCTCTGTAATTCAATTGTATCATTAATCTCTTGTTAAATTAGGGCTGATGATGGCAGTAGTGTTCTGCCGAAACATGTAATTTTACAATTATTAAAGTTTGTGGAGTTCGACTTAGATATATTTAAATTTTAATTTAAATTTACTCCACTTGGATTTATCGACATTCTTCTGGTTTTTAATAAATAATGTTCAAAATGTCCCCCCTCGTTTTGAAGGCACATTCACACATGTTTTTCAAAGAAAGGCTGTGTATTAAATTTGTCAACATCACATCGAATAATTGTTTCTGCATCTGCCACCCGTGCCTTAAACGGACTCTTACATTTTAAAATCGAAGGAAATTTATATGCATTTCCTCAAGAAAATGTGGCTAAAATAATAAAAGGATTTTTTTGTACACGCTCCCCAAAATTACAATTTCCGTAAAATGGTAGATTTATGGCCTAGTCGCTTTTTCAATATTTGTAGAGACTCACTTACACTAAATAAAATTATATAAATAATAATTATTTGTGCAAAAATGCTAAAAAAATCTGAGCAAACATGGTAGATAGAAATTTTGTTGCTCTTGTCAAGTTCTGTTTAAAATTTTGATACCCATTTCGGTTACACCCTGTGTACAGAGTATTTCACATAAGACTTTCTGTAATCATAAGATATTTATCTGTTGTTTATCAACGAATTTGTATCAAATTTTAAATGATGAAGATTAATACTGTCTTATTCAGGTAAATCCAGCTTGACAAATTGTCTATGGCATTTTTTAAGTTGAAACAACTCAGTTCACAAATCAATAAGAAATACACTGCACACAAAAGTCCTATCGACAAATACTAACAATATCTTCTACATCCTGGCCACATTTTACAAACATTGCTGCAGTGGTTACGAAAGCAGAAGCCCATAAGGCATTCTGTACATAGCAAAAAACCCCAAACATATGGCTCTAAAATATTCGGAAGGGTCAAGTCAACATTAAAAGTGAACCACAAACCAGGTAAATAAAGCTGATACAACTTAGTCCCATTAAAATTCCTGCAATAGTTATTAGTGGTATGCAATGTTGTGCGAAACTTGACGTTAAGCTAGCCAATCTGTTGATCACACAAGTAAATAGGTTGCATAAATTTAAAAAATTACCTTTTCATGTCAATATGATGAATGGCAAAAAAACGCAGTCTTTGTTGTATAATCTTCTGATAACTTCTCGATTCCAAAAGAATCTGATCTGTTTTGTCGTCAAAATCAGCGGTCAAACATGTTACGAAATCCAGCATTAAGTACAATTGAAATTTTGCGTGGGCACAGAAGAAGAAAACGGCGTAAGCTAAATACACAATCACAAAAGTGCTTAATGGATAAGTTGCGTAGTATAAATATTCCAAAAATCTGCAATTAAACTTAAGAAAAAAATAATGGAAGAACTGATAGTCTCGTTCTTCTTTTTGAGGAATCAGCAAAAACGACGATATTACTACCAGAAGATAATGACCAAGTATGCTTGCTTTAATGTTCTTTACCTCCCTTTCAATATGAATTTTTGTCTTCTTTGTGGTACTGTCGATCGACCAAAGGTAAGGTTGGCACTCCTCATCAAGCTTACTTATTACGGATTCTTGCCATAACAGAACACCGTCAAATATTAGGATCTAAGATATTATTTTACCATCAGGAAAACAGCGAAGTAGTTACTTACCGATAATATTGCCAAAAATGTAGAAACATATTGAACAAGAAAATCAATTTTCCATTCTACGATAAAAAAGTATACATGAATCGTCACAAGCGATGAGTAAAATACGAAGATAAATATTCGGAGGGCAAATGAAAATTTACTTTTAAAACCTTCAACGAGTAGAGTGTACAAAAAACCAAAACAATCCTCTAAAAAGGAATAAATTCAGAAAATATCTACAACATTGTGGTGTAACTAACCTGATTTGGGTCTAACTCGAATGTTTGGAAAATAGTTATACATTTTCAAAGACACAAGTTAATTCTACGGAGCTAGACCTTGTACTAAAGACCTCCGTTGGTCGTTTCTAGTTAAGCTGTTAATCTATATCCTATTAATTTCATCCTTTTAATTAATCATTCCTTAATATAGAATGCCATTTTAAGTCGACATATTAATTATTTCTAAGCTGGAAACACAAATGAACATAATTAAACATGATTTGTTCCAAGCTGTTGGGGTTAATTTTTATAATGGGATTTTCTATCGTATCGACAATTTGAAGCGATAGTTACTTCGATCTTTAACAAAAACCATAAAAAACAATGGGCTCGTCCCTCTCAACGGAATTTGACGGATAAAACGTGTCCTGTTGTTTTCTGAGATAGCAGAGCGTATCAAAAATCGTAATTTCGGCTAGGATTTTGAAAAGCTGTATTTTTACCGCCTCTTGTTACTTTATTTCGGGGAGCATTCTCATTGGTTCATGCGTCTATCATTAGTCCGCGCGTCTAGCAACTTTAAGAATTTTGTACCGTGTTGGCGTCACAGAATTTCAAATAAGACAAATGTTTCAAATTTTTTTTTACCTCGTAGACGCCTGATTCCGAATAAACAAAAAAACAGGGGTACAATACTTTTTCGTCTAGTTTCTAGAAAATATCTTTTTGAAAATTGTGGGACGACCCCATTATGTTGGAATTTTTAAAATTAAAATTAGTTATTGACTTCTTTTGGCCTTTAAGTTAGAGTTACGTTATACATACAACAAGCACTGCATGAATCACCTATCCAAACAGAACCTAATTTACAATTACCAACTCCAGGATTAAACAGGGTTACGAGTTTTTCTTGGCTAGGGGTTGTTAGATATTTAATTTTTTACAGACAAAGAAAACCACGGTTGTACACAAAAAGGACAAAGAACAAATTTGTACAACATTTTTCAAAAGTATATTATGACTACAGAGTCGATTTGTAGAGGTAGAGCAACCAAAACGTCACTATTTGCTCGGTAATCAGAAAAATACATTATTGAAAGCTTCCTCCACATGTACAATGTAGAGGCGTTTACGCGCCCAATTTTATAAAGGTGGTTTTCCAGAAAGACAAAGGATTATGTGATACCTCGCAGAAATTTTCCCACTCTTTAAACCATTTAGCTTCCTAAAATAATCATGTAGTGAACAGTTCGAAAGGAGTGTCCCATCTTTTGCTGCTTTTTTGGATTTAGTATCTACTTTTTCATTTCCTCTAATATTTGAGTAGTCTTTTACCCAGATGAAACGCAGTTTCCTGAAGTTTATACTTTTTACCGACTTCAAAGTGTACTCCGGAGGTAATCACATTGTCAGCAAGTCGGGATGAAGGAATCGCATGGGAATCGGGCGAAATCCTCACATTTTATAATTATTATGAACTCTTTCAAATGTAGTCGTTTAATAAGTATTATTCAGGTCTTTGCGTCTGGGAGTCATCATTAAAGGCACAATTGCCTTGTACCTTGCCTTAAAATTTTCAGGTAGTAATATTAATTCATCATTGTTTCAGTATTTCTGGTTCCATTTTTTTAGGGTTTGCGTCTTTCATTTTCATTTTCAACCAGCCGTCGTTTCCTCATTCGAGCAGCGTCCTTACTACACTTAAAATTGTAAAATAATTAGCTTTAAAAAAAAAAAAGAAACCGACTTCAAAAAGCGTGAAATAACTCAGTACATGTATTATTACATGTGCTACCTACTGATCTGTTTGAAGTCGGTGCCAAGCCAAAGAAATAGGTAGTAGATAGATAGGTTGTCCGCTTCCGCCACATTGCAAGTCCCATCGTACGCACCGGAATGCGTGAGCGTGGGTGGTGGGCTCGCGCTGAGCAAAACATCCGAACCGGGCAGACACGTGCGGGGCAGACGTCGTTGACGGCCTGATATTGAATTTTTGATGCGCTATAACGTTGTTGATATATTTGTATAATGACAATAGGTTACAAATTTGTTAACCTCTTTGGCTTGGCACCGACTTCAAACTAGAGGTTTTAAGTCCAGAGTATTCATGAACTCTTGGCGTAAGGGTTTGTTACTTTTATTTGTTCAGTACTCATTAGTTAGCACCTGTGTCACTAACTCTGCAAGAGTACCTATGATATGGGAGCTACTATTGTTAGACCGCCATTGAGCTACTAATTTAGATGCTAATTCTTCTCTTCTGAATGTTAAAGACTAACGCTAATGTTATTTTATTAGGAGTTGAATTCATCAGACCCAGACAAATTTTAATGGCTTTATATTGAAACTTATTTACTATGCCTACACTAATGAAACTACTAAGCTTGGACTGACAGAACTTGGCTCTATACACTCTTTAGAGATAAACATTTGAAACTGTGACTAGGATTTTGTTGATCACATCTAACATTTCGAGCACATCTCTGTTGAAGTTGCTTTTAGTTTTTGCTACGTAAAAACTTTTAGAATCATAGTTTGATGTGCATTCGATTCAGGTATAGGTAAATCACTTTCTTAGCATTCACTTGATAATGTCAGGTTGGCATCATTACCTTTTAATTGCTCCGTAATTGGTACCAGCAGGATTAACAGAATTTAATTACCACTTGCATTATCGCATTTATTTGCTTTGAAAAAGAACATCTTACCTAACAATATGTTCCAGTTCAATTTCATAACATTATTATGAATATCATCGTTGCTGCAAAACTTGATCGTCGGGTATTTACAACTTCTTGCATCATACAGGCTGTCCCGACTAAAATTTGTATCCCCCAGCAATTCCAATTTCGAAAGAATTTTGTTATCAAGGGGGACCAAATAATTATTACCCAGAATTAGTTATTATTTACAGCTCACTTTACCCTGTTCATGCCTGCGTAAATTCACCAGATGATTATCGTCACAGATGACATAACGGATCGATGCAACCTAATGGGTGTATGGCATATCACCTGGACAATGTACGCATAACAGTACCCATCAACGTGCCAATACCGATCCATTAATCAACGGTGCTTTTTTCGGTTTGCAAGAAGATAAACGTCGTAATTTGATAACTTCATGCGTGTTGAGTTTCTGTAACGAACCAGTTACGCTTGACGGCCAAATGGACAAAAAGCATCCACGAGGTTATGCAAATAGAGAAGGCCTTTATTTTGAATTTTCTTGTTGTAACACTGACATAACCCCAACAACCAGTTTGTGGTTTCGCTCGGTAAAGCATATAATAAGATGTTTAACTGCGATCCGGGACAGCGTAATTGCAGCCGTGAACTTGGAGCTGTTTTCTCGAGGTGCCAAATAAGGTACCTGGTAGAAATATATCCAAGTGTCTCTGCAATCCTCCTAGTTGCTATATCACATGGATATCGATACAGACACGGATTTATAATATTATGGCGAAAGAACTTTTCCATTGCACTAAAAGTGCTTGAGTACTTAAGCGACATGTCATTCCAATTGTGTACTTAAGATTTTACGACCTGATGTAACTCTGCACATTCCCGAATCATTAAAACACTGCTAGTGGATTTGCCTTGTTTTATTCTTTCCGTTTGGTCATGGGAACATACCGACGGCGATTATTTCCATAAAAGCTCTACCGCTTCCCAGAAAACCCGCGAAATGTAAAGCAGCCAAGTGAAATTAAGCTCCCAGCTATTTCTATGTTCGGTAGGTGGTTCTTTGACACCGTTCCGAAGAGTTTTTAGGTGAAATTTCTTATGCTTCATGGACGAAGAATGCAAAAAAATATTATGAGTTGTGAGTCGGCGCGCCGTTCCGATTTATACCTGCGTTTTATTTGGATAAATTGAGAGCAAACGTGCTCAATTAACGCTACCCACAACTGATCAACTGCTGCATCTGTGGGCGGTTTCATTCATAAAAAAATAGAGACGGCCAGTTGTTTGGTAGTAAGATTGTAGTAACCCACTTCATTCTGAATTCGGAATATGTCAGTCATCGTAAAGAGGTTCTTATGAATTGGCACAAACAATAAAATATTAATAACATGCAGTGTTATAGAAATACTTTAACGGCTCTGGCAAAAACATCCAAAAGTAGATAAATATTGTTGCATTTCTGGGTTCGATTATTTATTTACACAATATGTACAAATTATTTTCGATCTCCTATATTACCTTACACTATTTACAAATCACGTAAACGGGGTCGTCTATTTATTTATACATCGTGCGGCACTCCGAATCTTCGACTCTGACGATCGAGCTCTCAATACAAATCGATGACGTCATGCTTTCGATGTGTACGGAATATTCCAGAAGATGATGTCACAGTAGCTCAACCACGTCCATTATAATGTACCGGAGAAAAATTATTATTTTTACATTGTGTCATTATTGGAACAATTAAACTCATCTAAGGTTAACACTTCGTGTCATCACGAAGCAATAATTTATTTCTACAATATATTGCACTTTACGATAAACTTACAATTTTTACAAAACACGAAGACGTTTGAACACATTAAGAATGAAATCGCGGTCACACATCAAAATGCGTCTGTCATAAGGGCCTAGTTTGTCTCTTAAACAAATCATCGTCGATATCGTCGATATCCGCAGCATCTGTGTACCCCGAATCGTCGTACCTCGACCGATCGGGGGTCCTCGTGCATCTGCTGCCAGCTGTCGGACTCCTTGTCGCGAGTCTCAACACCGGATCATCGTACCTCCTGGAAACCAAAGTAAAATCGTGATGAGCGTCCACCAACTTCTGCAATCGTGAAATCAGCTCGTAATCCGGCATCGGCAAAGCGACGCCGAGGATTTTTGCAACGGAGCTTTTGAAACTCTGCAGCTGCGATTCACGACGTTGCACTTCCGACAGGCTGTCTTTAACACGCGCCAGCTCGTCACGAAGAAGCTGCATGGAATGGTCGCTGATGTTCCTTTCCTGCTCGATGGTCTCGCCGGTGTGTCGCACTTGGTCCTTGAGGAGGGTCACTTTACGGTTGTACTTCGTGCGGAGGGTCTCCGATTCGATGAGGCGTTTTTGGAGGTCTTCGATTTTGCGACCTCGTTCCAGGGCAGTGATCTAAAACGAAGATTGCTTCAAAGAGAAGAAAATTGTTTTGCAAGTCACCTTGTAGTCTGCGGATTCCGACAGCTGCGAATTTAAGTCCCTGATCTGAGATTTGGCATCCGAGAGTTGTAACTGCAGGCGGTCCACTTGCTTTATGAGCTTTTTAACGCGCATGTTGGCTTCGTCGCGTTCATTTTGAAGAAGGCACTTGGTCTTGATGTTGTCTTCTTGGAGGGACAGTTTTCGGCGGAGGAGGTCCAGGTGGAGGTCTTTCCTCTGGACTTGTTCCCTCAGGGTTCTCACTCTTCTTTGCAGCTGGTAGACCAAAGCTGTCTGGGAAGGACGACTACTGATTAAATGATTAAGGTTGTATGTATTTGAGAGACAAGGACTGGTGTTAGATAAAGAACTGTGTGAACGATATGAGAGATGAGAAATTCTGAATTATGTATCGATCTAACTAATTGTTTTGTCTACGACTAATTTGCTATTCTAGTTTCACTTTCCCATAGCGTATCAAAAAGTAACTCCGAAATGTGAAATGAAACAATATGTTGGTCTTTTTTCCGAAATTCGAGTTAAGAGGCACCAAAAATTATGATTCATTCGATTGGTAATTCCACCAAGAAAATCAATATCCCCAAATAAAAATTACTAAAGTTAAGTAAACGAAAAAGTGGCTACGTTTTTTGCAAATTTTTCGAAAACTATTTGCGATATCCGAAATTTGAAAAAAGATCCTTAAAGAGCAGGAAATTTCCCAAAAAAAAGTCCTAAATTGGCCCGGCAATATTTATAATTTTAATTTAGCGGCGACCGTAAGCGCCGACCGAATCTGACACCCGAATAAAAATATATACAGTGAGCGGCAAAAGTATGGAATAAATTCATTAAAAATTAAACAAATTTTTTTTCAAATTTTTTTTTGAACGGGTCAGTTTTGGTTTATAAAAAGGAATATTTTTATCTCAAATTAAATTTCAAGCAGTCATTTGTTTTTGAGTGATGACGTCATCCATATTTTTTAAATAGAAACCCCCTACTTTTTTTCTTGATTCAGATAGCCCTTTTAATTGTCTAAACGTCAGTATAATAATTTTGTTATCTTAGCTAATGAAAGTTTTGAGAAAAAAAATAAAATTGGATCTAACTAATTGTTTTGTCTACGACTAATTTGCTATTCTAGTTTCACTTTCCCATAGCGTATCAAAAAGTAACTCCGAAATGTGAAATGAAACAATATGTTGGTCTTTTTTCCGAAATTCGAGTTAAGAGGCACCAAAAATTATGATTCATTCGATTGGTAATTCCACCAAGAAAATCAATATCCCCAAATAAAAATTACTAAAGTTAAGTAAACGAAAAAGTGGCTACGTTTTTTGCAAATTTTTCGAAAACTATTTGCGATATCCGAAATTTGAAAAAAGATCCTTAAAGAGCAGGAAATTTCCCAAAAAAAAGTCCTAAATTGGCCCGGCAATATTTATAATTTTAATTTAGCGGCGACCGTAAGCGCCGACCGAATCTGACACCCGAATAAAAATATATACAGTGAGCGGCAAAAGTATGGAATAAATTCATTAAAAATTAAACAAATTTTTTTTCAAATTTTTTTTTGAACGGGTCAGTTTTGGTTTATAAAAAGGAATATTTTTATCTCAAATTAAATTTCAAGCAGTCATTTGTTTTTGAGTGATGACGTCATCCATATTTTTTAAATAGAAACCCCCTACTTTTTTTCTTGATTCAGATAGCCCTTTTAATTGTCTAAACGTCAGTATAATAATTTTGTTATCTTAGCTAATGAAAGTTTTGAGAAAAAAAATAAAATTGGATTTTTTTTATGAGAAACAAAAACAAGTCAAAAAATCAAGTAGGGAAATAAGCAGTTAAATGTTGTTTCCAAAACGATTTCTGGAAAAACAATTTACACAAACAAATGAAACTGACTACCATTTGACTGTTTGATTAACCTACTTGATTTTTTTGACTTGTTTTTGTTTGTCATAAAAAATCCAATTAATTTTTGAACTTTGACTGCTTGAAATTTAATTTGGGATCAAAATATTCATTTTTATAAACCAAAATTGACCCGTCCACAAAATTTTTAGAAAAAAATTTTGTTTAATTTTTAATGAATTTATTCCATGCTTTTGCCGCTCACTGTATATTTTAACCGAGTAAATATTAATATTACGGAATAAAAAAAATGGTATTGTCTGGACATACAATGTGGAAATTATGTAAGGAATAAATTCAGTAACTCCGTTAGTATCTGCACTAGAAATAGAACTTAAAAAGCATGTGATAGGGCTAATTATAGCGCATCCGAGGAACGTATACTAATTTTTTTTTCACAGTTATCACGTCATCAATATATTTTTTTAATGGCAACCTATGTTTTTTATTTTACATTTGAATAAAGTTTTTTTCTGTTTTCAATGTTGTCAAATACTTAATAGGTTAGATAAGGAAAAAATGAACTAAAACGGCGTTCAAATTAGTAATATTTCAAAAAATTAACGGAACTGTCTAATGTTATCGGAATTTAAGAAAAAACCATAGAGATAGCAATACAATGTTGACAAGTCCTGAATGAGGTAGTATACAAAATTTTGAAACTTTTTTTATAAATGAAACTGCTTGAAATAGAGGACTCCTATTTTTTCGTTTTGCTTAAATCATAACCGTTTTCATGAAATAAATGAAAAACTATTTCGCACGTCATTAGTTTCCGAGCATAGAGGGAGTAAGAGCGACAAAGAAAGAATTACTTATAAAATGAGTGAGAGTGAGAAATGGAAAGGCGTAGGTCCTCACTTAATTCATATGCCGGCCACTAATGACGTATCTTAAACTAGTACAGTTCTCTCATAAAAAATTAAACAAATTTCAATTCTTTTTTTTTGCATTTTCAGTAAGTATAATTTCACCATAATAGCGCTAAACCATACACTTTTCAATGAAGTTTATGATTATTGTCTTTTCCAAAAACTTTATTTTTTAGTATATTACCTCATTGGTACAAAATATTTGTGTCTCAACTGTTTTTCTCTATTAAATTAATAATAAATGAACTTCTAAATAATAATATCTGGTTGCAACAGGATGGTGCTCCAACACACTAAGCCTGATGCAGCGTTATTTGGACAAAGTGTTTCCAAGAAGATGGAAGAAGAGCTCCAATAGAATGGCAGGCTAGGTCCCCAGATCATTAATTTTTTTTCTATGGGGCACTTAAAAAGCAAGGTGTATCAAAACCGAGCCAACAATTTGGATGATCTTGATGGAAGAATTCGACATGAGTGCAGTTTAATAATTCCCCAATCCATTCAAAACGTATTAGCTACTTTTTATGATCGTCTTGGATTTTGTCACATGATGCAGGGTCATCAGTTTGAACATTTGGTGTAATATCTTTAATTTATAACTCTCACATCAATAGTTTTTTTAAACCAGAAGAATGTCGATAAATCAAAGTGGAGTAAATTTAAATTAAAATTTAAATATATCTAAGTCGAACTCCACAAACTTTAATAAGTGTAAAATTTCGGCAGAATACTACTGCCATCGTCAGCCCTTAGAGAATATAAAAAATTAATTTAATTAATTTGTCAGCCCTACTTTAAAATTTAGGGTTGTTTTCTTATTTTTTCTCATTGATTGCTTTTGGGAACTCTGTTTTGTTTGGATTTCTATGGTTTTTTCCTTGAATTCTGATAAAATTAGACAGCTCTGTTCATTTTTTGAAATGTTATTAATTTGAACTTTAGTGCCGTTTTTATTTATTTTTTCCTTATGTAACCTATCGAGTATTTGATAACGTTGAAATCAGAATAAAAAACTCTATGCGAATGTAAAATCAAAAACATAGGTTGCCATTAAAAAAATATTGATGACGTCATAACTGTCAAAAAAAAGTAATGCAAAAAAAATTGTATCCGTTCGTCGGATGCGCTATAATTAGCCCTACCACATACTTTTTAAGTTTTATTTCTAACGCAAATACTAACGGAGTTACTGAATTTATTCCTTACTTAATTTCCACACTGTATAAATAAACAATAATCCTTCGCTAAAAAAAATTGACATGACATACTGCTACTGATACCATACCATACTAATACTGATATGTTTTGTTATTGCTTCAGCAATATAAAAAAATAATAATAATTTTTAACTAACTGTTATAAACATGTACGAAGGCGCAGAGAGGACATATAACTTTTTTTTCATTATTTGGACTTTAATCTAGAAATTATGCGCGCGCACACCCATTAACACATTTCGCGTTTCACGTACAGACAAAGATGACCTTCTTGGAGTATGTTTCTTTAATGGGTCGAGCGTATAGCGAGAGGCACCAATTTCAATGATCCACAGAAAAGCAAATTTTCACAAACGGCAACTTCACAACAGGCTCCAAGGGGGCCCCCTGACCATAAGGAAGTTAACATTTGTATCAGAAAATAATGAAATAAACTCGATTCATACCATCGTCCTACCCCCGTCCCGAGGGGGCGCCCTTGTTTTAGTTCCCATAAGCCACTTGAAGACTAAAGGTTGATGCGCGCGCACAGGGTAGATTGAGTGACCGTTCAGGGGCTAGACGTTAGTCAGGACAGAAACAGACATGAAATAAATTATTTAATTAGTTCCCATTGTTAATGGGTGCGCGCGCGCATAATTTCGAGTGTGGCTTATGGTCAAGGCAGTCCCTTGGGACAGGGGTAGGACGATGGTAGGAATCCTACACAGAGAGGCTTTTTGTGAGTTAAAATGAGATATGCGATGTCCCTTGGAGCCTGTTGTGAAGTTGCCGTTTGTGAAAATTTGCTTTTCCGTGGTTCATTGAAATTGGTGCCTCGCGCTACGCGCCCGACCCCTTAAAGAAACATACTCCAAGAAGGTCATATTTCCCTGTACGTGAAACTCGAAATGTGTTAACGGGTGTGCGCGCGCATAATTTCGAGATTAAAGTCGAAATAATGAAAAAAAAGTCCTCTCTGCGCCTTCGTAGCTCTTCTATATTATGGAAGTTTTCTTTTACTTTTTATTTGTTCATTTAAAAAAAATGTTATAAACAAATGAATTTTTCGGTTATACTTTTTTTAATTCTTTGAAAAATACTGAAAACAACCATGCATCGTTTGTTATGAAAAAAAATGTTTTCTATTTTTTATTTAATTTTTTAAATTTTCGTGCACTTTTTTCATCATTGTTCTTGAAATAACTGTTGAATTGAGCTTTAAACCCAAGCTCTAACTTTAACAATAACAAAACATATCAATAGAGATAATTAAAAAAAATCTTTCTTATTTATGTTTTTAATTTTGTTAAGCCTTTCATAGATAATAAAAAAGTGAAAAAGCATTTTTTTTTTATTTTTCCAAGGGTGATCTTTTCTACAGCCTTCAAAGACCAGTTCCAAAAAGGAAACAAAATTCCAGGATTTTAGTTTAACAATTATTATTAGGGTTTGTATGTTAACTTTTAACAAGAACAATTACCTTAATTAACAAATGTATTGTTAATAGAAAAATTGAGATAATTTTTTTTACCGACAGATTGTTGTTTATTTATATGTCCAGATAATACCTACAATTTTTTATTCCTTGATATTAATATTTACTCGGTTAAAATAATTTTTATAGTTCTACACTGTCAGAATTTTCAAATTTTCGCTTGTGTAAACACTCTGTCATGCAATAACGAAATGTCAGATAAACGTCACACTATTTTTATGCATTTTAAGCAATTTAAAGACTGGCCGGGTTTGTGTCGTACTATAAAACGTTGTATTACACTCGTTCCTATGTAGATTGGGGGCTTTCCGGCACTCGGGGCTAGTGCACCCTAGTGCCGAAAAGCACCCAATTTACACAGTAACTCGTATAATAAATACATATTATAGTTCGACACTGTCAGAATTTTCAAATTTTGGGTTATGTAAACACTCTGTCATGCAATAATAAAATGTCAGATAAACATCACACTATTCTTATGGATTTTAAGCAATTTAAAGACGGGATTGTGTCGAACTATAATACGTTGTACTACACTCGTTCCTGTGTAAATTAGACTGTTTCCGTCACGTGCTTTTTTAAACCCCTAGTGCCGGAAACTGTACAATTTACACAGGAACTCGTATAATAATATACCATTTTTTGTTCAGGTGTTAGATTCGGTCGGCGCGGACGGGAACTGAGCCGCGCGTTTTTGCCTTTTTTCGCCGCTAAATTCAAATTAGAAATATTGCCGGGACAATTCCGGAAGGTAGGACTTTTCTTGGGAGATTTCCTGCTCTTTAAGGATGTTTTTTTCAAATTTCGGATATCTCAAATAGTTTTTGAAATATTAGCAAGAAAAGTAACCACCTTTTTTTGTGTACTTAATTGTTTATAACTTTTGTAATTTTTATTTGCGGATATTGATTTTCAATTAATAATTTTTGGTGGGTCTTAACTCGACAAATTTAATGTAAGAACTACTCCATATCAAGAGATGACAATTATGAGAACTATCAAAAAAAGTCTACACTTCTCGAATACTCAACAATTCGTTGTCTCAAAGACAAAATACCTACAGTAAAGCTGTGTGGCGCGCTTTGCACTCTAAGAAATTGGTGAATGGTGCTTTAAAATTCTTACTTCGCGTAACGGTATGTCATGACAAGATCGTTCACGACGTAGCCGGGGCAAAGTCCCGTATCCACAACAAAGCAGCTACCACACAAAACAAATTATTCCATTAATTCCGGCCCTGTATTCGGACTCACCTTGTCCACCAACTTGTCGCTTTCGAGTCTGGCGAGCTGTTCGGCTCTCAACAGCAACGACTCCGTGTGCAGATCCACTCCGATGTCGTGGGATATGTCGTCCATGTTCAGAGCTCTGGCCAGTCGGTCCAGGAAATTCATGAACTGAAAGATCAAAGACCGTTCTGTGCTACTATTTAAAAAATGAAAAATTGCATGAAGGAAATTTGGAAAATATTGGTTTGGTACTAAACGGAAGTGCAAAAACAAAGATCTGTTCTCCCACCGTGCTTTTGTCTCTTTTCAGTCCCTCCCTGGAAAGCTCGCATGTACTAATTTCGGCGTCGGCTTTGTGAAGCCGAGCATCGAGATGGTTCTTTTCATCTTCGAGAACACGAATTCGGGCGTTCGCTTGATCGTAAAGCGAGATCTGGCGTGACAACTGCTGGCTCTCGTGGTTTAATTTGTCTTTGAGGGACTCGATTTGCTGAAATTTAAATGAGACAAGTTTGAGCGGCATTAAAGTTGGAAATAGCTTTCAGAAATTTACCGCCTCTTTTTCCTTGTTTTCTGTCAGGATGTCGCGGATTCGGTCCTTGATGGTAACCTCTAATGACTCGACGAAGCGGGACGGGGTACTTAACAGAATCGCCAGCGACTCGAGAGTGTGGCGGTTCTCGCTCTGCAGTCGCTGGATTTTTTCTTCGCGCAGCTTCAACTCTTCTGCAATTAATTTATTGTATTGTGTTATTATAGATTTTGAATTACCTTCCAAAGTAACGGTTTCAAGGATATAAAATTTGACTTTGTATATTGAGCCATCAAATAAATAAATAATTATTGCTTCCTGTGTGGACATTAATGGCATTACTTATTGTTCAATCAAACAAAGTACGACTTTGTACGAGTGAAACAACTCACCTCGAAGTTGGCAAATCTGACTCTCCTGTTGCGCCAGGTTCCCGCTAGCCGAACCCAAACTTCTGTTAGAGTAGGACAACTTTTCTTTCAGCTCCGTCAGTTCCCTCTCGAGAACCCTCTGCTGCATCTCCAACGACTCTTTTTCCTGCCGCAGTCGATCTATTTCAAGAACGTGGGCCGCCGACTGTCTCTGCAAACATTCCTTGTCGGCCATGGTCCGTTCGAAGTTCTCCCTGCAAGTTCGCAGGTCCAGTTCTGTGGCGGACAGCGTGTCTTGAATGTTGCCGGAGCGATTTCGTAACCGGGACGTTTCCTGCAACATCCATTTGAAGTAACCGAGGATGACAATTAGGAGAAATACTTGGACCAATTCGGAGGCTTTGTGCACCACAGCTTCCGGTGTTAAGTGAACACTGTCGGCCAAATCTAGACCTAAAGCTACAGAGAGTCGCCGCACCAAATCCTGCAGCTGCAACCGGGCAGCTTCCTTTTTCTGCTCTTCAGAGTTGAGGTCCAACTCCAAACTCCTAACTTTCTTTTCCAGTTCCTTGGCTTTGTCCTCGTGGTACCTGCTGTCTCTCTGCAAAGTCTGTATGGAGATCTCGTTCCGTCCCTGTGCTGCAAATAAGTTTCTCTCCCGTTCTTCCAACTCGTGAATCCGTTTTTTCAGGGAAGCAATGATTGCATTTTGCCTGGCAGCCTGCTCTCTCAGCTGATCCGCCTCCACCTGAAGATCTAGACATCTCTGCTCGCGGTTCCGCATCTGGCTTTTTATTTCTGCCAACTCGGACGTCAAACGATCTCTCTTGTACTGAAGAGCGGCGAGTTCACTTCTTAAAGACGTCGTGACATCAACTTCTGGATCTTCCATCTGTCAACATCAAACCGTTGTACGGAGTGCATTGTAAAGGGACTTACCTACTCCATCTTTGAAATGTACTGAACGCGTGCAATAAAATTCCGTGATAGTAACGCATAACAGGGCTATAGATACCGCGGTTTGATGATCAATCTACCGACAGGGACAGGCTGCGCACGAAGGAAATTCTTGCATTTATATAAATCAATCTTTTATATTAAAAATTCCTTGTTCCGACGTTGGGATCGAACCTGTCATGATAAACAATGACAAGGTTGAAGAAAAACTCAGATTGACCCAAATAATATTCAAAATGGGATCGATAGCGGCAGAAGTGGGACCCGTTTGGTACCATCTCACGAATGATCCTTTTAGTAGGAAGGAGAAATTAATTTGCGTTATTTAAAACAGGGTCGGCTTTGTTCTTTGCACGTCAGCTTTTTGATGGGATAAAGATTTAACAGTTCTGGTAAACATTTCAAAAATATCTCCAAAATAAAATTTCCGGGTCCGATATTTTAAAATTGTCATTGCTAATAATTGTTGCTAATTCTAGAAACTTAAAGAGGAAATTACACAGACTATGCAAGATTGCACATTTGGATGTTTCTCGTTCGGTTGCTACTGAACAACAAGTTGAATCAATTTCGTAGCTGATGAAGACATTTGTGGATTTAGGAGCACAATGGATGTTGAAATTAAGAGAAATATAGGTTCCAGGTATGTAGGGTAAATTTTTCAGGAGTTATGGGTTCAAAAATTTAACATATGAATTATAATTAGCACTGCATTTTTTTAATTTTCGACTGAAGACATTAAATGGTCTGTGACGTCTCCCTTGTTTGAACATCGGAATAAAAATAGCCCCGCTGTTTACCTGACAACTGCACGCGATGAAAAATAAATCGATGTGTTTGCAATATGCAAGTTCTAGGTTAACTAGCAGTTGTACCTATAATATGAAATGAAATGAAATCAACAGCATATTTCAGCAACAGGAAGAAGCAACATCATGCAGATGCCACTTAAAATCGTTGACCAATAATTTCCCAGCTAACAAGTAATAAGTAGGTTTGTTCACCAAATACTCACGACAGTATCTTTGCAAAGCACTTCAAATATTTGCCAATCTTCTTCGGTATTCCCAGACGTAACGGATTCAGCAGGCGCCGCCATAATCACTTATTGTTATCAACTCATTTATAAAATTTCAACATCGTGAAATTTTCAGTGTTGCAATTCAAAAAGAGATGTGGCCGTATAATCGATATAACCAAGGAGTTGGAAAAGGGGAAAACCACATTATATTGCACACAAGTTTTACTACATTTTTGCTGTTTACAATTTACTTCCTCACGTCGAGGGCGATGAACGTGCGAATGCAGTCAGCTAAACCAACCGATGTTATCATGACTGTTAATCCGAAAAGAATGCGATCCCCAACTCCACCCTTGATGTACACCGGAATTCCGTCGTCTTTTTGGAACTTCTCAAAGCCTCTTCGGATGTTTTCAGGGAGTCCGTTGGAGTAGGATCTCTGAAAGAAGGAATAAAGAAGTGATGAAGAATTTACGCAGCACTTACTTTCGTTGTAATTCTACAAAGGTTTTGTAACCGGAACATCACGGCTGAAAGAACTTGTCTCTATCTGATTGCTAATCGACTGCTTCTGTAAGTTTGCCAGATCTATTTTCAATTAATGAGGAGGGAATGAAGAATGTGACAATTAATTAGGGAACGGGGTATTTGTAGACAGCTTTGTGGAGGCAATGGTTGGATTTCGACACAATCATGTTAATTGGACCAGATTTCCAAACAAAAGTGTTCACTGTGCAATAATTAGGGGAGCCAATATTTATTTTTAGACGTAGAATGCCCAGCGAATCAATTCTACAACCGCCATGTCCTGTTGTTGACAATTATCACTCCCAACTTTTCAACTTGTACTGTTTTCTGAAGTTGCTTTTCAGCCCTTCTTCATATCAAGCGCATGTGTTCTTACTGCTTCTTCTTTCTTGTTTATCTGCTTTACAATATTTTTCTGATCTTCCTTTCGTCTTCTCTTTCTCTTTGTTCTTTTACACTTCACCAAAGGTTATATTATTTGGATCATAGGGAAATGAAGGATGGAAACCAGTTGACACTCGGCAAGCTTTCAAAAGATAATAAATATTTAAATCCGTTTATTATGTTCAGTTACACTCTTCCATCTTGCATAATCATGTCCATGATTTTTAATCAGTTTAAATTTCGCGGTTGTGTCTAAAGTTTACGTTAGTTTTATTTTAGGCGGGACCGTTTATTTCATTACAAATTTATTTTCGGTTTTTTTTGTTATAGCTTGGTCTATTTTTTTCGTGCTTTTTAAACCTCTACTGCCGGAAAGCGCCCAAAATAAATTATGTTTATGAGTTAGAATAAAAACACTGTGTTCTTTTTAACAGACAACTTTTGAACACAAGTGTATAGGGTGTTGCGCATAAAAGTAATTTTCTGTCCAAAGTATCTTTCAGTTGGTGTATATGTACATTTATTTTTGCCAAAAAATAATTTTAGGCAGAATGGTATTTACAAATGCAAGGTTATGTCACAGGATTATTGTTGCCAACTCAAACTTTTAATCACTCAGTATACTATTCTGATATTGCTAACAATTTATTCCCACTGCATTTTTGTTAGCTTGTCCACACCCACATAAAAAATCCAATTTTATTACGTTATTAATTACTTATCTTTATAAAAATAAAATATGGTGGTAAAATAAAATATCGCAATATACGTATATAGTTCAATTAAAGTGAAAACAAAACTTGTACCTCTTTATTTTAAACAAAAATTAAACATGTACAAATAAATAAATCGTCTATTTTACTGCAATTCTCTTTCTATAAGCGGCAGTGTTTCACGGTGCTGCCCCTTGATCTTAAAAAGAACTCCGGTGTCTCCCATATTGGAGTTGAAACCATAATCATAAACTTGTCCAGGTGCCTATATAATTACGAATTATTATTATAATAATTATTATTACGTAATCTCACATTATTATGAATATCATGATAAAGTTTCGCATCGTCCGCATCGACCACCAATTCCGGTACTTGCCATACTGGAACGTTGAAATACGCCATCAGCGAATTCTTTTTATCGGAGTACCTAAAAAGCACGTAAAATTCAGGCGATTACGGCACACTTCGACTTACCTGTTTCGCAAAGCGCCCCAGTCTTCCTCATTGTGGTCCCTCCAGTCCTTGGCCTTTGAGTCTTGCTTGTCATAATTGTCAAAATCAATTCGTTCGATGTCCTCCACGACGATCTCTACTTCGCCGCCCTCGGACCAATCGTAAACAAGAAGTTCTGCATGTCTGTTAATTTCTTTCAAATATTTTTGCTTGTAGTTAGTCTCGATCACCGAAAGGTATTGTGGAGTCAACACCTGAGAGCCTCTTTCGCATGCGAAATTGCGTTTTTTAATATTGGCTTGGACTGTGCTCACCGGGACGTCCAGATAGATGACCAAATGCGGGTGCAACAACTCGGAGATGGAATTATCGCGGAACTCGTAATACGATTTGTAGGCTGAAATATAGATACAGGGTGATCTTGTTATGTGCAAGATGGTGGGGGAATACCTGCTTTCGTGATGTAGCCCTGACTGCGCATCGCTTCGGCGAAGACAAAGTCGGAGTAGACGCACCTGTCGAGGACGATGCCCTGGCCTGTGCTCAGCAGGTGGGCTAAGGCATCAACGTACTGGGAATACCTTCAAGGTGGGAAAAAATGTTTACCCTTCCTGAATTTGGCATTTTTAGATAAAAAACTTAGGTATATAAAACATGTAATTTTGCCTCCAGAAGTCGAACTATTTTTGACGCGTTTATTACAAGGCCGAATTTTTTGTGGTAACTCTTGATGATGTTAACTATAACATATCTTCTTTGCTGTTATTATGGATAGGGAAGTTCCACTGTATACATAATATATAATTTAAAAAAATTAAATTAATTTACGTTAATATCAAGTAGGTTGGTAGTTATAATGATTTATTTCTAACATAAATAATTGAAGAAACAAAACACGTCAATATTTAAATGAATATAAATGTTTCTGGGCGTCAGGGCAAAAAACAGCAACATTAAAATTTAAATGTCGCGCCTTTGTTAGTTTGATTTGGATTTGTTCTGCCAGCAGCGCCAACCATGGCACTCTTGATACCCTTTTTTGTAATATATTCAAAAATGTACCTACTTGGTCTGGTATTGGCGAATCTGAAATGCAGCTACGTTCTGGTGCTTGGGATTCTTCAGGAAATCCTTAATATCAAAGCTCCTACAAGATTCGGGCAACTGTTCATCCAACTGTCTCAAATCATAGCCATACTGATTAATATAAACCATGTTTAGATTAGCTTCTGGAAAATACAGCATGTCGAGTTCTTCGGCCAATTGTTTGGCAAAAGCAGTCTTTCCTGATGCCACAGGCCCTTCAACAACAATGATCTGCAACAAAATCATTATTTAAGAACAATAGTTTGCCCCCCTTGCCTTCGAGTTCTCATCTAGCCGCGACGTGGTCCTGTCGGTCCAGTATTTCAAAATGTTGTACTTCTTGTTCTTGTAATCATATGGTTTGGGTTTTGCAAGCCTGTCAGGATCTTGGTCCCGAATGGCTTTGCTGGTGATGAGTCTGACCTGAAATTTGGTTTTTGGGAATAGGGTTTTGGAGCCTGTGGTTACAATGCGGGGGACCCCGATTCGGACCAGACTTGCCATAATGGCTTAATTAAAGTGAGAATGTTTTAGGTTGTGTTATGTAAAATCTAAATTTGACAGATGAGATGACCTGTATTACACCACAGAACACATGTTACACTAGAAAACATCAGTGAAGTGTATAAGAAGTTGCCTATACACAAATGTTTTTTTAGTAACTTTGGCATTTTACTGTTGTCAAATTATTATTTTTTTACGTTCATTAAATTCCTGTTTATTATTACAAAAACAACGATAAGATTTACTTGTTCTTTTATACAACTGATTTTTCCTGCTTTAGTATAAAGCCATAACATGTCGAGGGACCAAAGTAATAAAATCACAATTCTGGACGGCTCCTTTGGCTTTCAGTTGGGTAAATATGTGTCCAAATCTCTCGAGGGTGACCCATTATGGAGTGCCAGGTCTTTGGCAAGTGATCCTGAAGCTGTCATCAATGTGCATTTGGATTATATCAAAGGTAGTTTCAACCATAATAACTGTATATGCAACATACATGTTTCAGTGGGTTGCGATATAATAGAAACCAACACATACCAAGCTAGCATACCTGGGTTCATGAAATACCTAAACTACACCAAAGAGGAAAGCTATGAACTAATCAAAAAAGCAGTGGTTCTGGCTAAAACAGCCATTGAGAGGGCCCAAAAAAGTGGAATACTTCAAGGTGAAATCATTACTTGGCTTTGCAATAATGTTAACAACAATTGATAGGTGATAAGAGACCTTTAATTGCTGGGTCTGTTGGACCTTATGGTGCCTATTTACATGATGGCTCAGAGTATAGTGGGGGCTACACTGACAGAACCAGTGAAGAGGTGATGAAGGAGTATCATAACTCCAAGATACAAGCTCTGATAGAGGCTGGTGTAGATCTACTGGCTATTGAAACTATCCCCAGTAAGAAAGAGGCACAGGTTTTGGTCAACATCATCAAAGACTACCCCATCAAAGCATGGCTTTCATTTAGCTGCCAGGTAAAGACATTGATGGGTCATTCTTATTGTTACTTGTCTAAGGTCTAAGCTGACCTTTGGTATCCGTGGGACAGGCAACAGCAACTGTCACCGCGACTCGTTAACGACTCAAAACTTATATTTTGTTAAAGTACCAAATTTCATAAAAATCCGTCCAGTAGATTCTGCACAGACACATGGACAGACAGATAATTTTTTTTTCATCTGCCGCCAAATTTTGTTACTATTTTTTCAGCAAATATTAACATTTGGCATATATTTTTTATTTATGAATTGATTGGAATTAAACAAACACTAAATGGTAGCCCGATCTTACCTCAAAAACGGTTGAAAACCGCATCCAAATTTATTTAGTCGTTTGTTTGCGATTTTATTATATGTAGTCCCGCCACAATTTGAATGTAACGTCAAATTCAAATACAAAAAACCCGCGAAATTTAAATTGGCCAGTGATTCGTGATCGTGCCCCGTCAGACAATTACTTGGACTTGGTAAAAAACTACCATCTTTCCCATCGGTGGCTTCAACGTACAAACCAAGTCCAAAAGAAATTAATTTTAGACTGATGGACTTTCCACGGTCCATGGCGACAACTTCCAAGACGCCGCAACATCTTGTTACAAACTGAATCCTGACCAAATCATAGCAGTTGGCGTGAATTGCATCGCACCCCACGCTGTGGAGGCCTTGTTAAGAGGAATAACCGACATTCCACTCATAGTCTATGCTAACAGTGGAGAAAAATACGATCCTAATCTGGGGTAATTACACAAATGAAACCTCACATATTTTTAAAATGTATATTACAGTTGGGACAATAACTGTGAAAAACTGGAAGAATACATTCCAACCTGGCTAAGTCTGGGAGTAAAATACATCGGCGGTTGTTGTCGGGTCCATCCTGACTACATAACGAAAATCGCAGACGAAGTCCGAAAATGGGAGAGAAACCACTCTTGAATATTGTTAAATTGACGCCTATGAATACTTGTTAATCAGTAATACACATTTTTGAATTAACAGCTTGTGTCTTTTTTCCCCATCCACTCTCCTGTACTGCTACAAACTAAAACGTATTGACCCTTGTTGGGACAAATCAAAGTGACCTGGTCTTCAAAGAGGTATGAGTTGCCTTCAATTATAGTTGCTTCTTTCACTGCTGGTTTGCGACAAGATTTTTCTACAATGTTAAAGGTTTTGACTTTGATGCTCCAACACATTTTTTAGTAATATAAACTGATATACGTCGGCCAACCTACTTGAACATTTAGCTCGCATTCGGCTCCAGCGACCATTCGCCAAACAACGCGTGGTTCCATCTCCGTATATTTTATAGCCGTCGATACAATCGAGTTTAATTATATTACCAAAATGGTACTTTTCGTTTGGTTTGGAACCGTCTTTAACGATCATGTTTTTGATGTTGGGAATGGGACATTCGATTGCTGAAAATAGCAGATATAGCTTCGATCAGATGCGGTAAAAGTAACTTACGAACACACGTTGTGTTTGGGGCGGTCCAATAACCGTCGATAATGCAAGTGGTGGAATTATCTCCAACGAGTTTGTAACCAGTCTTGCATTTATACTCGATAGCATCTCCTGTTCCGTTGCCCACAGTATGTAAAGTGTCCGGAACCACAAAGCCGTATTCTGGGGCCGGTGGTACTTTGGAAATATCGCAACTTATTTTAGCCTTTGGGGTTGATGGTAAAAGACATTTTGGTGGGGTATAATCCCAATTTCCTAGATAACGCAAATTAGAAATACAACAAAACAATCATCTAATATGTAAATTTTTAAGCAGGTTTACGGTACCATTTTCCTGACACGTGATGACACTCTCTCCGCTCATTTTCGCTCTACTGTCGCAAATTATTTCGACTTGGGTCCCAATATCAAAAGCAGATTCATTTTCTATAAAATCCTCATAACTGTGTTCCGCTAGAATATTCAATTTGCTGTTGTCAGGTTTTTTAAAGGCTAGACACTGTAATCCAGCACAGTAGGGTTTCTCCGGGAACCAAGTACCGTTTCCCGAACATGTAATGGTGCTGTTTCCTACAAGATTATATCCTTCGTGACATTTGTACGTGATCCTCTCTTGAAAGTAGTAATTGGTCCCGATGATGTATCCGTTTCTTACGTATCCGGGGTACCCACAATAGACCTCTGAAATTAATAGTAGTAGACACGTCGGAACCACCAAAATTGAACAAAGGTACTTCTACAGTACGGCTCGTAGATTCCCTCCCATTTTGCGGCCTTGGTACACTTTCTGCCTTCCTTGTAGTTTGTACCACTGATAAAGAAACCCTTGTAACAGTCGTAATAAGCAACGTTATCTACAATGCTGATAACTCCGTTGTATACTGGTCTTGGGTCCTCGCATTTACCACAAAAAGTGGAATTTTCAATGAGGACGTTTCCTTCCACATGACTTTGAACATCAGGCCAGCCATAGATGTCTCCAAAAATTGAATCGGGACAGTCATTCATGTGCGAGGACACCTCTGCGGCCGTTAATTGTCGCGACCAGACGTCTATGTGGGCCATCTTGCCGTTGTACGTCTCGGATTGGCTGAAGCGACCACCGAGAACGTCTTGCTCTTGGCCGATGATCATGTTGCCATTTCCTGCAACAGCAAGGCGTTTTAAAATCCGTAAAGTTCGAAAACACCCGAAAACATTTTTGCTCATATCTCACAAACTGTGGGTCACTGATCTTGAAATTTGGTTATGTAATGTGCGAAAATTTTAGGTAATTTTTTGAAAAAAAATAAAAATTCGAAAAAGCCGTGCAAGATACAAAGTTTCTAAGGGTACCAATCGAAAGAGGACTTATATTCTGGGGTACGTCTCGATAAATCGAACAGATTAGGAGTAGGAGAGGATTAAAGAAAAATTAGAATTTTTTTACCCTCAGTGGAGTAATTTTGCAATTTCAAAAAGTCTGAAACTCAAAACCATTACCATCCAATGTTAATTGACGCGAGGAATTCGTCTGTGCCTTCAGTTTTGTCCTAAGGGGGTGTCCATTAATTCCGTCAATAAAAGTGAGAAAGGGAGGAGTCTGGCCAGATCTCACCAAGAGGCAGGGAGCTCTACACCGGAGTCACGTCAATTTTTTTGAGCCAAATTATATTAATCTCATTAAGGGGGAACGGGAGCATCTATATATTTAATCGTTGAACATGAATCAATTTGGATCAAATAAAACGATTTTGATAATTGTTTTTTTTTAATGAAAGACATTGACAAGTTCTTTGCGAAGATTACTTTCCCTTTTCAAAAATTTCACAGGTTCATTAATTATTTGCAAATTATTTTAGGGGAAAAGCGGTCCATTACAGTCATCGATTTAAATAAGCGTGAATCGTTTTAAGTAACAAGCTGATTAACTGGAGCTAAATATAGAACTTCTCTTCTTCTAAATATAGAATATTCTCGATTTGTACACATCGGTACAATATGTCGGGATGTTGACAGGATTTAGATTTGGATGTGTAAGTAAAAAAATTTATTTCCTTTTTGTTCCATTCGTTTGTAACGTTAGATTATTTTGGGTTCAGGCTAACATCGATTGGAGTGCCGATTGCAATTTTGAATTTTAGTTTATTATTCAATTCAATTACATTTTATTTAACTTCTACACTTTTTTGGGCGCTTTAATTTCTTTCTATAACATTTGTTATAACAAAATGCCTCGCGTCGGAGAAAAACACAAGAGGTGCGTCGTAGAAATAGGCACCGTGCCAAACAAATAATTTAAATTTCTCAAAGCGGTTTAAGGTACGAACGCTACTACAACAGAAACAGTTGACACTGTCCCAAACAACTACTAATATTGTTGATTCATTTAAATCGCCCTTGAATAACAAACCGATAAATGTTGATTCACGTAATCTCGGTGAACTTTCATTATGTTGTTCATTTTGTTCGGCGCTTCATTCGGAAATAACATCCAGAAATGCCGAAGCATTTACTGTATGTTGTCACAAATGAAAGGTTCATTTACCACCTTTTACTACATCTCCGGTTCTACAATCACTCATCGAAGGTATAACATCTACAGATTACAATTATAAACAAAAATGCAAAAATTTCGTTGAGAACATAAGGTCATATAATTCAGCTTTTGCTATGGCAAGTTCTGAAGCTTATTTGGATCAATCGGTGGTTAATGGGGTGTATCATTTCAAACTTCACAATGTTATGTATCATCGCGTTGGTGGATTAGTTCCGACGTTTGGGATGAATCCCCGTTATGCACACATTGACTTATTATTATTATCCAGACCGTTTTTTATTCAAAATTACAGTTAAACAGAACAAATAAAAATTGTAATGTGTAACACGGTAACCAGTCTTTATTCAACACTATCGTATTCACTTTTTTTTTAATTTTTTACATTGATTCGATTACCAATCCAATACATACCACTCGAATTTCGAGTGACAAGCGATCGCTAGTTTATCTCTTATATCTTTATCAAAGCAATGACCTCAGTAAATTAGTACTTTAATATTTGTCTAAATTGAAACCTTGCTATTTTTTTTTGAATATTTTTTCAAGTTCAACTCATTGAGATTCTATTACAGCCATATTAAGATCATAATATTATAGAGAACAATTTATCTCAAGGTTGTGATGATGGTCGAAAAGGAAATGGTCGGTATGGAATAATCAGTATGTGAAGCATACAAATTGATACATAATGATGAAATTGATGTTTTACTTAAGTCGGAAGAAAATTAAATACAAGAAATATGGAATGGAGAAATTAAATATAATTACGTAGGAGAAATGTGGCAGATAGATTTTATTTTGAGGTAAAATTATTCCGTAAACTATGGTAGTACTCCCATATAGCAGTTATTAGTTAGTACCATTAGTACTAATTTGAATTTTAACTTGAATTTCTCTTACCCGATAAAAAAAAAATTATTTAGTATTTTATTGATTATATAACACAAAATAAATTGAGCCAATAGCAATTATAGATTTTTCATAGTTACGATTTATATAAGTGAGTATCCCCTTGACGACGGGGTATATTCATTTCGGTGTTTCGGCTGGCTCCAACAATGAACTTTGCCATAGAACGATTTTTTATGGTTGTTAATAAACGTCAGAAAAAAAGTTCCGTCAAAATTTCGTTATATAATCGTAATGAATACCACTCGAGTATTGAAAATAATTATCGATATTTTCTATGCTCTTGTGATATTATATCTGAAAAAATCCGAATTTTCGCCTTACCTTCGATTGCAGTGTTGGTCGCCAGACCTTCGCCCCTTTTCGCAACGCGGGCATCCACGTACAAAAGATAGGCCCCTTTGGTGCCGTTCCACGAGACGCAAATGTGGTGCCAAAGCCCATCGTTGAGCAAAACGTCAGTGACGGCGTATTTGTTGTTAACATAGAGAACCAAGCTGAAATGCCAATGTCAAACCGTGCGATATCGGGGTCAAGAAAATACCCAGTGTAATCCGTTAACGTGAACGCATTATCATAATTTCCAGTTGCGTAAGAAAGGAGTGTTCCGTAGTTGACGTTGTCTTTGGTTTGCATCCATAAACATGCCGTGATTTCGGTGAGATTTTCCTGGAAGCCGTCGAGTTTGACGTAGTCTGTGGTGGAAAATTTCTGGAAATGTAAGACGTAGTCGGATCTGCGCTTTAGTTCGCAGGTTTCTCCGTAATAAAAACGAGGACAAGAGCATTTGAAAGAAGTCAGGCTCGAGCAAGTGCCGCCGTTTAAGCAAGAGGGACAGCGGTCGATCTCCTCCTGGCAAAACTCGCCAGTGTAGCCTTCCGGGCAGGTGCAGCTGAAAATTATGATATTATATAAAGGATGAGCACCTTTATACTCACTACCTGTAACTGTCTTTTGTTGCAACCTCATCGTCCCTATTCACACATATGCTTTCATCTTTGCACGGCCGATAATCGCAAGGTAAAATATTACATCGGTGCCCAATAAATCCCCCGACACAATTACACCGATACCCATCTCCTTCGTCCACACACGTCCCGTTGTTCTCGCAAACATTCTTGTGGCAATAACTCAACTTGATCTCGCAAGAATCGCCCCCAAATCCCTTAGGACACCAACAAAAATAGTCATCCGGTTCATTAAAATGACAGGTGCCGTTATTTAGACAAACCAGAAGGCATTTCTCCTCTGTATCTTGACAGAACGTCCCCGAGAAACCCTTGGGGCACAGACACTCGTACCCCGTGTCCGTCTCTTTGCACAGGCCGTTGTTGAGGCACGGATTTGAGTCGCAGCCTGTAACTTTTTTTTCGCAGTGAGATCCTATGAAATTCTTGGGGCACTCGCAAATGTATTGAAATTCGTTGTTGGGGACGCATTTGCCGCTGTTGCACATGTTCGGGTTGTTGGTGCAGATTTCTGTGGCTGTTGGGGTGCAGTGACTAATACTGGTGGCTCGGGGAGATATTGTGGTGTAACCTTTGGGGCATGGGAGGCATCGCATTTCGCCGTATTGGGGTTGGTAGGAACCCACGAGGCAAGATCGGCAGTAGGGTCGGAGGGTCGGGCGTTCGATGGTAACGTTCTGGTTGCGTCGGGATTGTCGGACGAGTTTTTTTCGGGCGTGAGTCCCGGGGGGGCACTGTTCTGTAAAGGAAATTGTATCGTAGCAAAACGAAGAAGGTGGGTGATACCTTTGCAGTCTTCGGCGCGTTTTGAGTGGATTTTCCTGGTGGAGTGGTGAAGCGGACACGATTTGCATTCAGTTTGACCCAGGTTGTCGTTGTAGGTACCAAGGGGGCAACTCTGACATCTGTTGCGAGTGGCGTTGTGGTACGTTCCACGAGGACATTGTACTGAAACAAGACGTTAGATGGGAAAAGGCTGGTGTCACTGTTACCGCATCTGTTTTTGCGAGGGATGAATCCAGAGGGGCAAATGAACCTAGGCTTGTCATAGTGGATGGAGACGTTTGGATAGTTGAGCTTTAAGTTTTGCGGTTCTTGCGTGGTGTTAAGATACTTTCCCTTTACTTGGAATTTCACGTTGACCTTCTTCTTTTTGGAACGCCGTCTGCTGGTGTTTCTGTGTGGAACTTCTTCAAAAGTGACATCTCTCTTAATGATGTTGGTACTTTCTTCAGCTTCATCTGCATCTTCGTCTAAACAAGTAGTGTCGGTATTAATACTGCAGTTACCAACACAGGTTGCTTCTTGCAAACTAATTTTGATGTCGTTCTCCAACTAGAATCAGTACTTTAGATTAAACCAAAGTGGCGTCTTTAACGTTGTACTTCTTGTAATTCGTTGGGGTTGTTGCAGGTCTCCATGTTTGACGTTACGTTGATGGTACCATTTTGCTCCATCTCTTTCGGTACTTCAGTTACTAAAATTACACACTTCAGTCACACCAACGATTAACTATGGTAAAAATATTTACCAGAACACTCTGGAAACATCAACCCCTCTTGATTGTACCAAACCGATTCCGAATGATTACACATAAAATTAACCGAATCATCCAAATATTCTGGCTGAACGAGGGGTACCGCATAGCCTTCTTGACACGTTATAACACACTGCATTCCATCGCTGAGGGACGAACAAACACTGTGGCCGTAAATTGGGTCCACCAAAGCCTCGCAATGGGCCTCTAAAATCTTTTTTTTGTTACTATATTTTTATTAACGTCCATACCTTCAACAGTTATGTTGATAAAACAGAAATTTGTGTTTTGTGAAGCATCTGTAGCTGTATATTGGACCACAGTGGTACCTAAGGAAAAAATCCCAAACGTGTGGCTTTTTTCAACCTGAAATTCTAGAAGTGTTTAGATTTTAAAAATTTTGGGGTTGTTACTGTGACGTTGCCGGAATTGTCGAACGCTGTGGGTTCATCCCAAGTGATGTTAATGTTTCCTGGTTCGGTGACCAAGAAGGTTGGCGGACTCTCACACTCTTCAAATGTTGGCGGTTCATCATCTACGGATAAAAGGAACAAGATATTACTACGAAAATATGAAGTTAAAAAAGACGGTTGTTTGAGTATTTTGCATGAAAATTGGGCACCCGACGCTTTGGAAAGAGATGCATATGAAGTATTTGTGATTCGGCGGAATTTCCTTGACCTTCTCCGTAAATTAATACAATGTCCGTGTATTCGCTGCTAGCAGGTAACTGCACGGGGGTGTGCAATTAATTTAGAAAGAAGCACGCTGACAAAAATATCCTTGTGCGGCTCGTGAATTTGTAGGGGGGAAAATGCTTCGGAAAAGTCGTATATAGAAAAGTTGTTGCTTTTGATGAGGTCAGTTATTACACTTATTTCTGAAAGAACCTTGTATTGAACAAAAATCTGTGAGTATTCTGCCAATCAACCTGCATGTTTAAAAAGTTTCGACGATTTTCGACAGCAATTCTTGTAGGCACAAACAAAGCTCTAGAACTTAAAATTGAAAATAACCTGTTATAGTCACAAAGAAGGAACATTTGGCCCTATTCTGGAACGCATCCTGGGCAAAATACGTCACCCGCGTCTGTCCGATCTGGAACGGATATCCAGAGATATTCCTGATGCTCGGTTTCATCCAGACCGAAAAGTCTTGGTCTACGTTATCGCTGACTTTAGGGTGCTCCCAAACCACAGTGCCGAATTTCTTCCCAGGCTGCGTGCTTCCTGTAACATTCTTTGGGCAAATTATTTCTGGTGCTACTACATCTTTACATGTGGTGCTCCCGATGTTGTTGTCCCACAAACCGTGATTGCTGGTACAAGTTCTCTCATCGGGTCCAAAGAGCTCGAACCCCGGGTCACACACCACCTTGCATTTCTTTCCGTAGGGCTGCTTGCCGATTGTACAAGACGTTGGTTCTATTTTCCCGTTGCTGATGCTCGGAAGTTTGGGGCATTTAATTTCTGCAAAAACCAATTAGTTGATGGACACGTGAAGGCCGTCACCCACGTTTGCAGGAGGTTTTAAGACCGTCCCATCGCGCCAAAGGTAAGCAAGTTCGTTGACTCGAACCGATCAATGTTTTGCCGTCTTGGCATTTAAATGTGCATACGGTATCTACAGGAAAATTTTCTTCGGAGTCGTCGTAAGTGATCCCGAGATCACTGTGGACACATTTCATTGACCCATAAGCTGGAGGTGTCAGTTTCGTGCAAGTTTTCACTGAAAATAAATATTACGACACTGTGGTCATCGAGTGGAGTAGATAACCTTGACACGATGGTTGTTCACCACTCCAAGTTGCATTTTTCTGACATAGGCGAATACTGCTTCCGGCTAAAGTGTAGCCGACTTCGCAGCGAACACCGCAAGCGCTGTTGAGGACGTTTCCGCAGTCGCGTTTTTTGACGAAGTACCCATGGGCGGGGGTCGACATTTTGGGGCATTTTAGGGCTACAATATGTCGATTAATCACTGGAAAATAAAATCGTGGCGGTGATACTCTTGCAGCGGTTATTCTTTGTTGTCATGTATCCGGGTTTGCAGGTACAGCTTTGGATGCTGGAGGCCGGAGGGGTGGTGGTGTGGTGCATGTCGGGACAAGGACGGCAGAGATGAGGGCCATCGGAGTAGTGTCCCACAGGACAAGCTAAATTAATTATAGACTAGACTCTTTAAATCAGTTGTTTTGAAAACTCACGAACGCAAGAATTGCGAAGTCCTGTACCATAGTATCCTGGCTGACAAAGACAAGAGTAATGCCCCGTGGTGGTCCCACAAGTACACAGGGCATTTTTGTCGCAACAGTTTCCGTCTTCGCATAACCCTGCACATGGACTGTTAATCCCCAAAGGGATATAGTCACCACTTTTCAAATCTACAACTCGAGTTAAAATACAGACATTTCTGCTTTTTCAATACTAACCTACATGTAAGGCTCTCCGAGCCAAGCTCTCAAACTCTTGAAAGCTGTCCAACAAGAAACTATACAGTTCTCCAGGGGGAGATGCAAGCTCGTAGAGCTCCTTATAGTTCCCATTTTCTACTCCAATAGTGAAAATCGTCACCTGCTCCTTTTTCAAATCGTTGGCTAACGGAATTGGGTCACCACCATTAGAGAAGCCGTCAGTTATGAGGAAGAGAACTTTTTTTGAGTCGTTGCGACTGTGCTGAAATATTTCCTACAACGATGTTAGTCACAAAACTTTTTCTTCAAACGACGATTTTGTTACTTTTGCAACTTTAAAAGCTTCCTCGGTTATCGTACCACCTCCTGTGTATTTAATTTTCTTCAGCAGTTTGTTCAGTAAGAAGCACTTATTGTTTTCCTTGCGTGGTTCCGTTATTTGATCAATGCTGGTGGTCTGGAAGAACCATTAGCGGAAATACAAAACTAGTATTTTATCTATTTACAACTCTATGTTAATGTCATTGCCACAAATCAGAAATTGGATGCGATTAAAATAAAAACGTCGCCAAACGTAAGTGTGAAAAATTATGTAATTGTTAATGACGCAAGAAGGACAATTTAGTGTGTGAAGGTTGAGGTTTAGAGATTCGACGTCACAAACTGGAAACTTGGTCCAGATTTGAGAATGTTTATTTGGTGAATGAAACACGTATTGCTGTCTAATTAATATTTGTGGCCTTGGTTATGTGTTAAATTTATAATAATTCTAATTGGGCATTTTTATACTGAAAGTGAAATTATATTTGGTGAAAGTCAGTCTGATAAAATTTTGAAACAAAATAAATGTGGTTGAAACAAGTGGAACTCCGTCTCTTGAAGAAGAGGTTTTAATTGTTGTATAGTAATAATTCTGACGTGTTTTTTTTTGTCAAGGTTGCAGCTTTATTTACTTAATTTAGTTTAATTTTCCAAAAATTAAATATCAAAAACAAAACAATTGTCTGGATCACTTTTGGTGGTAGATAACTACTTTTAATCAGTTTTCCCCTAAAACACCAAAAACAATTTTATTATAACTGCCAACGCACGTTTCGCCAACAATGTTGGCATCATCAGGGCGATGAGTAACTGATCATTTACTCATCGCCCTGATGATGCCAACATTGTTGGCGAAACGTGCGTTGGCAGTTATAATAAAATTGTTTTTGGTGTTTTAGGGGAAAACTGATTAAAAGTAAAAATTAAATAGTAGATACAGTTATTGTTTACAATTCGAAAATAAATCGACTTACTTCTAGTTTCATTTTGACTGCTTGACGGTGCACCAAATTTTCTTAAAATGCCTTTATTTTGAAATAGTGACATAATATGATTATGACCTACGGTAAAATCAGTAGGAATGTTCTTGCGGCTCGGGAGTTTTAGAGTGTGCGATTTCCAAATAGACAATTGTCCGAAGCTCGTCTTTTTAAAAGAATAATGTACAATATTTTTGAACAACGAATTCGAGGAATTATTATTAGGGCATATACTTGTTTTTAGTTGAGGTCATTATTCCAGTGACCATCAAAAGTTTTCGGTCGTGCATAGTTTCTTGAGTCAATCTGCTAGCCGTATACAACCCCCAGTACATTTCGATAACTTCAATATAGAAGACTATCTAGAGGTGTTTTTAGTAACCAACAAACACTCTTCATCACAGTAATAAAAACAACCAATACAAATAACAGCAACTCTTTGATGTTTCTAAATTTTTTCGTCAAACTGCGCATCCACCACTTTTTTACACTTTTCTTTCTCACTTTGTGTATAATTTGAATATTGATCGATGGGATACAAATTATGATCAGTCGATTCATGGGACTTCAGGATACATATTGTATTGAAGTCGATATAAGTGCTAATAAAAAATATTTTAATTCTAAAAAATTTAATGATTTTTTTTTGTTTTCAGACTTTTTTGTGTTCCTAAACAACATCAGAAAATGATTTCACAGATCGACTTCCAAATTTTATATTAAATTCCTTAAAATATTTACTCAAAAATCCAAATTGAGATTTCAAATACACGAGAGAAAATTTTTGATTCGGTAAACCCAAAAGTCATAACTTTCTTTTTTCTCAAAATTTTTCTTTCTTAAGACTACATACGTACTAAAATACACCGTTGAATTAAAAAATATACCCATCTAAATTATTTTTGAAGGTAGAAATTTTTTTGTGTACACTTGTAAAAAGCGGTTTGGCAGTAGACGTAATTATAAATATCCTAATTTTCCTGTTTATTATATTAACGTATCTTTTTCTTTTTCGATCACTCTCAATTCCACTCTTCATCTTTTTTTTTGGTTTCTTGTGTTTTGTCATTCCACAACATTTCTGTTGTACTGTATTTATTTCCACTCTTCTTTATTTTTATTTGTTTTAATTTCTTATTCATATTTCTTGTCTTTTCATTTTTCTTCTTTCCTATGTGATTTCGTTGTTGTCTTCGTGCTTTATTGGCGTCTTATTCTTATATCGTATCCTTATTTTTGTTTGGTAGGTAGTGCTTCTTTCTCTCTGTCCTTCTGTTTTCCCTCTTCATGCAACTTTAATGTTTTTTCCTACTTAATCGAAAAGTCTTATTTATCTATTTGTCCTTTCTGTCTTAATTGTTGTGTTGATCTCTTTGTTTTATTTATTTCTAAGTCTTTTGACTAATAATTTTCATTTTGTTTATTCGTTTGTGTTTCTGGTACATATCTTTTCTTCGTTTTTTTCCTTCTGTTTTCCCATTGTTTCTTGCATCTTTTTAAACTTTTATTGTTACATTTTTCTCTCTATAATTTTATATTTCTTCTTTGTTTAAATTTGTCATTGTCTTTTCTCTTCTCCTTGTCACTCTTCCTTTGCCCTTTAACATTTTTTTTAAATTTCTCTATTTCTAGGAGGTGAGACTAAACAGGAAGCAGACATAGAATGTCTTGTCTCCTTTTTGAAGTTATACTTCTTTAGGCGCGTTATCACAGTGTCACACAGTCTACACCATGTGGGTACAGTTTGCATCGGGAAATCGGCAGCACGACGTTGGGGGCACCCTGGGGGCGATAAAATGAGGGGAAAGTAATCTCAACACACTCTCACTTTGTGTATCAAATTTAGCCGACAATTCTCCTGACTGGGACTTTAGCACACAATAAATTATGATTTTAATCAAGTAGGACAATAAATTATGATTATAATCAAGTAGGTATTTTCAGAATATAAATGACAGATCATGAGTGTGATTTTGTCACAAAAAGTGCTGCGTTCTTGTGATTTATGGGCTAAAAACCAGAACTATGGGTATTGGGTGCAATCATGAAGTCCCATGGTATTCAGGTTAGTCCCATTGTGGAATTTTACGTCCAATTTTATTTAGACAACCCCATGACGCTTATAAATGAGCAATTCGGGCTTTCAGAATTTATTTTTACATCCCTTATCGGCGTTAGATAATGAGTTCGAGTGTCTTTATGAATACCTCGTAACCGTTTTTTTTTTTTTGCCAATTAAACGTATATTGCTAATAGTATTGCTTAGTAATTGAACCAGATATCTCCGATTATCACTGTATTTTTGGGGCATAGCAAACTTAAAACTATGGCTGATTATAGTATACTTATTTTTATTATACAACAGTGAAAACACAAATGAACACAAACTTTTTAATAAATAAATTAAAAATAAAGGGCTATAAATTTATTTGAATTTTGAATGAAAGACATTGATAAGATTTAGGCCAAGATTACTTTTCATTTCCATAAGTTTCACAGATTCATTTGCATTTTCTTTTCGGCGCACACCAGTCTATTATCTACAGTCACCGACTTGAACGAGCGTGAGTCTTTTTGAGCTGGCGAATTCTAGAGCCAGCTTGACAAGGTTTGGTTGCACAGTAGATTAATGATCAGAGTAGATGACAGAGCTCACTTTGTAGAATATTCTCGATTCTTATCCATCGCTAAGGGGTACTGTGCCGCACAGTAATAAATTATCGTAATTATTACCGAAAGAAGATTTCCAACTTTACCGCGAATTCACAGAAAATTCTTCAGCTTCGTGTAAACTGTTTGTGGAAAATTAAAAATTACCGTAAATAGAAATATGTTCATTCGTCCCACACACATGATTTACATTTTTCGTTGAACGTTACTTTTTATTTTTGGAGATGCGTGAGCAACTTGCACTGACACCCTGTTGCACATATTATTTAGTTCATTTTGACGGTTCTTGGAGAACGTTAGGGTGTCAGAAAATGTCGACATTTGTTCTGCCGCATGCATTGCAACATCTTTTTAAGTAAGTAAACACATATTTTTTTGTTTTTGTTCGATTCCTTTGTAACGTTGGATTATTCATAAATGCTTTTACTTTGTGTTCTGCTAGTGTGCTAGTAATAAAAAAAATATTATATAAACCACGGTTGAGAAGTCTTTTCTTAGCCTTGCATTATTATTATAATAATAAAACAGCTCGGGTAAGAAAAATGTCTTCTTAACCTTGGTGTATAATTACTATTATTTCATACTGGTATCTAAAGTGACATTTTTCGTATTTATGATACCAAAAGTGGAACATTGACGTCCTAGTACTTGAAAGTAGAATTTTTAAAGTTCTAGTACTTTAAAATAATACGTCAATTATTTCCATAGTAAGAATTAATTAAATTAAAATTGTAAAGCACTTTTTTCTGTACAAGGTCTAGTCGTCAAACATCGATAAAGCCGAGAGGGGAGAGGTGTAAGAAGGGTAACGCCCATCTGTCCCAAAATTAGACTTTTTAGAAGAAATAATTTATAAAATTTTTAAATGTTGGTTATGAACTCCCAGCAAGGACCTAAATAAAGATATGAAGAGTTCCCACCCCCCGGAGGGAGCTTCAGGAGAAAAATAAAAAAAAGTGTTAATAAGAGCTTTATTAAAAAAAAGAGCGCGTAGCGCAAATTTTATGAGTTTTGTACATACATTCCACTTTTCATATTTTGATTTTTCCTTATAGTGTCCCAAATATTAGTAATGTAATTTCAGCGCCATCTAGCGGATTAGGAACACACCATTAAGAACACGCCTTAAGAACGCACTGTCAAATCACTCCACTTTTTTAAAATATACTGGATAGCATACTATGTATTTTCTCTGTCAACGTTTTTTTCTTTGATTTGTTTATTCTCTAGATTTATCTTTTCTTATTTTGTTATTTACATATTTTATTTTCTTGTAATGAGAACTCTTCTTTTTGATTTTTATTCTTCCTTTATGTATTTTTCCTGAACAGAGTGTCTTCATTTTAACTTCTTTTTTTCGAGTTTGACATGTTTTTTTGTTTGTTTTATAAATCACTTTTTTTGTCGCAATAATTTTGTTCCTTTTTGTCTTGTGTGTGTAATTTTATTATTTTAAGGGTTTCATGCGTCATCGTTTTTTTTTCTTATTTTGTGAACGGAGACAAAAGGCAAGTACATAATTGGCTTATTGGTTGCATAAGCGATTTTTATTTCACTCAGAGATCATTTAACAATACATTTATACGATCCTCAAATTAATGGTAATTTATTTAAGACATTTTAGAGGACAATTCACACTTGCACATCTAATGAGCTTACTTATTGGGTAACCATATCTAACAACATTAACAGTTATAATCTCAATTTATTACGTGTAATTGTGCAAATTGGTATCGCAATTGAATAATTTTGTCACCAAAAGAGTGACCAAGCCAAATTCTATTGATAGTGTTAACACTATCTTTCGTTTTAGGGTTTGTAAGTCATGGTAAAATCAATGTGTGTTCGAGCATGCACAAACAATCTAAATTTGGACAACTTACCACTGAGGAACTAAACGTAACAATAGCAACTCTTGTGTGGTTGTAATCAACCGTCACATCACTCAACAATTTCTTGACGAATTTCAGCTCGCTCCTGAAATTCTCTTCTCCGACGCTGGACGACCCGTCGATGAGGAAAATGAGTTCCAACTTCCCGGAAGTTTTCAGGCTGTCGATGTTCGTTTTGAAGATGTCCCCCAGGACATCGACTTTACTCTTAATGATAGAATTCTCAAGAGACTCTTTTTTTAGTTTCAGTTTTTTCACTCCGAAATTCAAAAACTCACTGTAATTGTTTAACGTTTCGAGATTGATTTTTTCACTATCGACACCGGTAGATGCAATTAGAAATATTCCCAAGATGTAGAAGTGCATTTTGTATGGGTCGATCGCCACAAGATGAGTGAATCGTTCCTTCGGGACATGAATGTCATCTATCATATGTGTAACACATGGCGCTACAATGTTTGTCTTTGTTTTTTGTTTTATCGTGTTATTTTTACAATTAAAGGTCTCGCTATGTTTACGAGTACATACAAATACTCTTGAGTGTGGTGTTTTAATTGGAAATCGCCAAGAGCTGTTTATAACTTTGTGAAGATAAGCTAACGAGGTTGTCGATTGTCCCAGCCATCTTTCAGTTATACAACGGCAGGCGATTTCTAAACTCTCACTTTCCTCAAATCCAAGAACTGCAATTTCACGCGTTCAGTCCACTTGGTAGCTTCGTAGCGCTAAGAAATTACCACGAAATACATGGCCGTTGCGGTGTATTGCAAATTAGTGTACATTTAGGTCACCGGTTGTGTATTGATACCGTTCATCTGAGGAATTCAGTGCTGCAGCATCTCCAAGATGGGACGCAACTATTTGCTAAACAACAATCGGTAAGACTTTCGCAATTTCGTACGATTTGGTGATAGAATGCATGCTCGCTTGAAAGCTGTTTCGCCTTTGGCTGTCCCACCTTTAAAATGCCATCTAGTACAGGTGCTTCACACGTCCTCACCTCCCCAAAACGTGTCCTTGTCCTTCACAAAGATATTATGTCGCATTGTTGGTAGTTGGCATCACGTTCAAAGGTCGGAGTGCGATCCTGCAAGTGGTCTTATCACGTTAGGTCAAAAGTTATCGACTTTGAAATAAAGCAAACTTCCTAGGATGAGTTATGTGTCAAGGGATTTTAAAATCATCGATGAAGTAGTGTTTTTTCAGATTAGCTTCATGGACGATTTTGACGAAATCCATGAAAACGTTATCTTTGGCGAGGTTGTTGCCTCTGTTGTGTATTTTGTGTTGTCTATACAAAACGAACAATTTTTTCATTACATTATTAAGTACATAGTTTTTTTGAAGAAGTTAGTTTCCAAATTGATGTACACTAATATTATCTTGTTTTCACCCAATTTATTTTTTAAAAGTAACTTTATAATATGTACAACTACATACTTTTCATCGAGCGGAAATTTTAGAACTTGTTTGACAACATTTTACGGTCAATAGAATTTTAAAAACTCCCAATATAGAAGGTAGATTGGCAATACCCAGCGGCAATTTATTTCGTTTGAAATTAACTGTGCATAAAATTTATGTATTCGGTGGTTAGGGAGCGTCCATTAATTACCCGAGTCGATTTTGGCGATTTTTCGAATCTCCCTCCCCCCTTGATGAGATGTGAGATTTGCAAAAAAAACATAATTTACTTAATTATTTTTATTTATAAGACTAGTTGAAGACTAGTATATATTTAAGACTACTATGAACGTGGTCTAGAATCACAGTGAGAAAATCGAACAATACAAATCTGTAGGTTTGACGACCGAGCGCGCAAGGTTGGCAACTACAGTCCCAGTTTTACTCATAATAAAACAATCTACTATTATCGCGGTTATGCGAAAGCGAATATTTCACGTCGCTTCACGACATTTCAGTTGTTTCAAGTTTCTCCAAACCACTTCATCTCTGTTCAAGTCGCTAAAGGACACTGAAGTCTTCCCAGGCCGCTTCAAGACTCTTCAAGACATTTTAAGACTTTTCAAGTCGCTTCAATCCCCTTCAAAACGTTTCAAGTCACCTCAAGTCCCTTCAAAAAATCTTTTCATTTTTCAATTCGCTTCAAGTCGTTTCAAGACATTTCAAATATTTCAAGTATTTTCGAGTGGCTTCCAGTCCCTTCAAGATATTATTTGAAGTGTTCCCAGATCGCTCCAAGACTCTTAAAGTATTTTCCATACATTTCAAGTCTTTCCAGGTCATCGCTTCAAGAGTCTTCAAGGCATTTCAAGTATTTTCAAGTCACTTCAATTCCATCCAAAACATTTCAAATCTTCCCAGGTCGCTTCAAGACTCTTCAAGTCTTTTCAAGTCACTTCCAGTTCCTTCAAAATAATTGAAGTCTTCCCAGGTCGCTTTAAGATTCTTCAACAACTTTCAAGTCTTTTCAAGTCTCTTCATTTTCTTTCAAAACTTTTTAAGTCGCCCCAAGTCCCTTCGAAACATTTCATGTCGTTTCAACTCACTTCAACTCCCTTCAAGACATTTCAAGTCTTTTCAAATCGCTTCAATTGCTTTCAAAAAATTTCAAGTGGCCTCAAGTGCCTTCAAAACATTTCAAGTCGTTTCAAGTCTTGGAAGTCGTTTCAAGACATTGCAAGTCTTTTCAAAGCCGTTTCAAGTTTCTTCAATTCTCTTTAAGTTTCTTCAATTCGCTTCAATACATTTCCACTGCTTTCAAATTGCTTCAAGTCACTTTTCTCCGAATAGAACATAAAAACAAAAACAATACACATGAATTTCTGTCTAAAAGTCTCACTAACTTCACTAACTAAAGGTTATTTTCTATTTTCTTCAAAATATCCCTAAAACAATGATATAATTTAAATTTAAAAAATCTAAATTATATACGCTGCCTATTTGACAGGCCTCTCGAATCTTTCAAAGTCCACGTGAGATTGGGTGAGATTCGGCTAGAATCACTAAAGTGGTTTTAAATAGACGTTATTGCTAGTTTAATTTATAAATAAATATTAATTACGTGCCACAGCTCAATTTTAATTAAATTAAATCACTAATTATGTTTTTAAACAAGAAGAATGTTCTTAAATCCAAGTGGAGTAAATTTAAATTAAAATTTAAATATATCTAAGTTGAACTCCACAAACTTTAATAACTGTAAAATTACTAATGGAACATGTTTCGGCAGAACACTTCTGCCATCATCAGCCCTTAAAGAATATAAAAAAAATTTATATTCTTTAAGGGCTGATGATGGCAGAAGTGTTCTGCCGAAACATGTTCCGTTAGTAATTTTACAGTTATTAAAGTTTGTGGAGTTCGACTTAGATATATTTAAATTTTAATTATGTTTTTATTTTTGACGTGACAATTCATTGGCGCATCTCTCAAAAAATGAGCGCACGAAATTTTGCTCTCGTGCCATCGGCACGTACACGTAAATGTACCATAGTATAGGTCGAACCTTCACCTTTATGCCTCACATAATATTAAAAGTTGGGCGAAAATCATACTGATGAGTGCTCGACAAGACAAATATAATGCTGAAAGAATGACTCAGCTACTTCAATCCATGGCAGAGTTATATGACGATGAAGTTGACAATTCCTCCAAAATGCGTCATCACGGGACACGACTAACACAACAGCCAAACAATGATACAATCAGTGGAAATGCAAAAAGCAAGATCTAATATTGCAACAAAAAGCATAATTAAATAAGTAGTCTTCAGAAAATATATTAATAATAGCATTTCAGTCGGATAATGCAGCTGCATCATTCCCCAAATTTTGGAAAACCAGAGAACATGAGCCTTTAAGAATCTGTAGAACTAAGCGCATTTTAAATATTGAAAAACATAAGAACCTGAGATCTTGAGAAACACATCTTGAAATCTGCATGAACCGGAGTACATGAGGAATTTCAGACTCTAAGAAACCTGAAATCTTCAATTTAAGGTACCTGAGAACATCGAGGTACATATTTGGAAAATCTGATTCTAGGAAAGTTGAGAACTGGAGGAATACTTGACAACTATGCGAATCTTAGACTTTGAGGATCCTAACAAACTGAAACATTGCTTGAGAACTGAAGAAACTTGAGATACTGAGGGTTTGAAGAATTTTGGAAATTCTGAAACCTTGGGGAACTGGAGACCTTGAGTAACTTGACAAATTTGGAACACGAGAATTTAGCCTGGAGAACTGGGGAAATCTGAGAATTTGAGGAACATAAAGGCCTAGGAACTTGAGGACCACGAGCCCTCGAATAACGTGATTTGAGAAACCAGAAAAGTTAAAGGATTGCGGAAATTACAAATATGAGGGACCCGAGAAGCCTTGAAATTTGAGAAAACTTAAACAACCCACCTCAAGAACTGCGAGAACATGAGTCTTTAGAAATCTGGGGTAGTAAGGGAATCTCAGACATTGAGGAACGTAAAAGCCTGAAATCTTGAGATCTGAAAGAACCTGAAATTTTGAGAATCGAAGAAACCTGGGAACTTTGAGACACTTGAAAAACCTGGAGGAACCTGAGATTCATCATAACTTTGGAGAACCTAACGCCTTAAAGAATCTAATAATCTGGACATTTGATGACTGGGGTAACTTGAGCTTTTGATAAATTTCAGAAGTATGCTAAACTTAGACTTTGAAAAACCTAAAAACCTTGCAACTTGCAGGGACCGAATAAAGTGAGAACCACAAATTGAGAACCGAGAGAACCTGAGAAATCTTGACATCTTAAGGAGAGAACCCGAAACCTTAGGGAACAGAACTTGAGAACAGGAGGAACAAGAGCCATTGGGAACACTTGTCAACTATGAGAATCTTGAGGAACCTGAAACATAGCTTGAGAACTGAAGAAACTTGAGATTCTGAGGGTTTGAAGAATTTTGGAAGTTCTGAAACCTTAGGGACCATGAGACCTTGAGTAACTTAACAAATTGGGAACACGAGAAACCAGCTTGGAGATCTGGAGAAATCTGGAAATTTGAGGAACATAAAGGCCTGGGAACTTGAGGACCCCGAGCACTCGAAGAACGTTATTTGAGAAACCAGAAAAGTTAAAGGATTGCGGAAATTACAAATATGAGGGACCCGAGAAGCCTTGAAATTTGAGAAAACTTAAACAACCCACCTCGAGAACTGCGAGAACATGAGTTTTTAGAAATCTGGAGTAGTATGGGAATCTCAGACACTGAGGAACGTAAAAGCCTGAAATCTTGAGATCTGAAAGAACCTGAAATTTTGAGCATAGAAGAAATCTGGGAACTTTGAGACACTTGGAAAACCTGGAGAAACCTGAGATTCATCATAACTGTGGAGAACCTAAGGCCTTAAAGAATCGAATAATCTGGACATTTTATAACTGGGGGAGCTTGAGCTTTTGATAAATTTCAGAAGTATGCTAAACTTAGACTTTGAAAAACTTAAAAACCTTGCAACTTGCAGGGACCGAAAAAGGTGAGAACCACAAATTGAGAACCGAGAGAACCTGAGAAATCTTGACATCTTAAGGAGAGAACCCAAAACCTTAGGGAACAGAACTTGAGAACAGGAGGAACAAGAGCCATTGGGAACACTTGTCAACTATGAGAATCTTGAGGAACCTGAAACATAGCTTGAGAACTGAAGAAACTTGAGATTCTGAGGGTTTGAAGAATTTTGGAAGTTCTGAAACCTTAGGGAACATGAGACCTTGAGTAACTTAACAAATTGGGAACACGAGAAACCAGCTTGGATATCTGGAGAAATCTGGAAATTTGAGGAACATAAAGGCCTGGGAACTTGAGGACCCCGAGCACTCGAATAACGTGATTTGAGAAACCAGAAAAGGTAAAGTATTGCGGAAATAACAAATATGAGGGACCCGAGAAGACTTGAAATTTGAGAAAACTTAAACAACCCACCTCGACAACTGCGAGAACATGAGTTTTTAGAAATCTGGAGTAGTAAGGGAATCTCAGACATTGAGGAACGTAAAAGCCTGAAATCTTGAGATCTGAAAGAACCTGAAATTTTGAGAATAGAAGAAATCTGGGAACTTTGAGACACTTGGAAAACCTGGAGAAACCTGAGATTCATCATAACTGTGGAGAACCTAAAGCCTTAAAGAATCTAATAATTTGGACATTTGATAACTGGGGGAACATGAGCTATTGATAAATTTCAGAACTATGCTAAACTTAGACTTCGAAAAACCTAAAAACCTTGCACTTGCAGGGACTGAAAAAGGTGAGAACCACAAATTGAGAACCGAGAGAAAATGAGAAATCTTGACATCTTAAGGAGAGAACCCGAAACCTTAGGAAACAGAACTTGACAACAGGAGGAACAAAAGCCATTGGGAACACTTGACAACTATGCTAATCTTAGACTCTGGGGAACCTAACAACCTGAAACAGACCTTGAGAACTGAAGAAGCTTGAAATTCTGAGAGTTTGAAGAATTTTGGAAATTCTGAAACCTTACGGAACTTGAGATCTTGAGCAACTTAACAAATTGGGAACACGAGAAATCAGCCAGGAGAACTGGGGAATTGAGGGAACTGACATTGAGGAACGTAAAAGCCTGAAATCTTGAGATCTGAAAGAACCTGAAATTTTGAGAATCGAAGAAACCTGGGAACTTTGAGACACTTGGAAAACCTGGAGGAACCTGAGATTCATCATAACTGTGGAGAACCTAAAGCCTTAAAGAATCTAAAAATTTGGACATTTGATAACTGGGGGAACGTGAGCTGTTGATAAATTTCAGCACTATGCTAAACTTAGACTTTGAAAAACCTAAAAACCTTGCACCTTCAGGGACCGAAAAAGGTGAGAACCACAAATTGAGAACCGAGAGAACCTGAGAAATCTTGACATCTTAAGGAGAGAACCCAAAACCTTAGGGAACAGAACTTGAGAACAGGAGGAACAAGAGCCATTGGGAACACTTGTCAACTATGAGAATCTTGAGGAACCTGAAACATAGCTTGAGAACTGAAGAAACTTGAGATTCTGAGGGTTTGAAGAATTTTGGAAGTTCTGAAACCTTAGGGAACATGAGACCTTGAGTAACTTAACAAATTGGGAACACGAGAAACCAGCTTGGATATCTGGAGAAATCTGGAAATTTGAGGAACATAAAGGCCTGGGAACTTGAGGACCCCGAGCACTCGAATAACGTGATTTGAGAAACCAGAAAAGTTAAAGGATTGCGGAAATTACAAATATGAGGGACCCGAGAAGCCTTGAAATTTGAGAAAACTTAAACAACCCACCTCAAGAACTGTGAGAACATGAGTCTTTAGAAATCTGGGGTAGTAAGGGAATCTCAGACATTGAGGAACGGAAAAGCCTGAAATCTTGAGATCTGAAAGAACCTGAAATTTTGAGAATAGAAGAAACCTGGGAACTTTGAGACACTTGGAAAATCTCGAGGAACCTGAGATTCATCATAACTGTGGAGAACCTAAAGCCTTAAAGACTCTAAGAATTTGGACATTTGATAACTGGGGGAACGTGAGCTGTTGATAAATTTCAGCAGTATGCTAAACTTAGACTTTGAAAAACCTAAAAACCTTGCACCTTCAGGGACCGAAAAAGGTGAGAACCACAAATTGAATACCGAGAGAACCTGAGAAATCTTGACATCTTAAGGAGAGAACCCGAAACCTTAGGGAACAGAACTTGAGAACAGGAGGAACAAGAGCTATTGGGAACACTTGTCAACTATGCGAATCTTGAGGAACCTAAAATATAGCTTGATAACTGAAGAAACTTGAGATTCTGAGGGTTTGAAGAATTTTGGGAATTCTGAAACCTTAGGGATCTTGAGACCTTGAGTAACTTAACAAATTGGGAACACGAGAAACCAGCTTGGAGATCTGGAGAAATCTGGGAATTTGAGGAACATAAAGGCCTGGGAACTTGAGGACCCCGAGCACTCGAATAACGTGATTTGAGAAACCAGAAAAGTTAAAGGATTGCGGAAATTACAAATATGAGGGACCCGAGAAGACTTGAAATTTGAGAAAACTTAAACAACCCACCTCGAGAACTGCGAGAACATGAGTGTTTAGAAATCTGGAGTAGTAAGGGAATCTCAGACATTGAGGAACGTAAAAGCCTGAAATCTTGAGATCTGAAAGAACCTGAAATTTTGAGAATAGAAGAAATCTGGGAACTTTGAGACACTTGGAAAACCTGGAGAAACCTGAGATTCATCATAACTGTGGAGAACCTAAAGCCTTAAAGAATCTAATAATTTGGACATTTGATAACTGGGGGAACGTGAGCTGTTGATAAATTTCAGCACTATGCTAAACTTAGACTTTGAAAAACCTAAAAACCTTGCACCTTCAGGGACCGAAAAAGGTGAGAACCACAAATTGAGAACCGAGAGAACCTGAGAAATCTTGACATCTTAAGGAGAGAACCCGAAACCTCAGGAAACAGAACTTGAGAACAGGAGGAACAAAAGCCATTGGGAACACGTGACAACTATGCTAATCTTAGACTCTGAGGAACCTAACAACCTGAAACAGACCTTGAAAACTGAAGAAGCTTGAAATTCTGAGAGTTTGAAGAATTTTGGAAATTCTGAAACCTTACGGAACTTGAGATCTTGAGTAACTTAACAAATTGGGAATACGCGAAATCAGCCGGGAGAACTGGGGAATTGAGGGAAATGACATTGAGGAACGTAAAAGCCTGAAATCTTGAGATCTGAAAGAACCTCAAATTTTGAGAATCGAAGAAACCTGGGAACTTTGAGACACTTGAAAAACCTGGAGAAACCTGAGATTCATCATAACTGTGGAGAACCTAACGCTTTAAAGAATCTAATAATCTGGACATTTGATAACGGGGGAACTTGAGCTTTTGATAAATTTCAGAAGTATGCTAAACTTAGACTTTGATAAACCTAAAAACCTTGCACCTTCAGGGACCGAAAAAGGTGAGAACCACAAATTGAGAACCGAGAGAACCTGAGAAATCTTGACATCTTAAGGAGAGAACCCGAAACTTTAGGAAACAGAACTTGAGAACAGGAGGAACAAGAGCTATTGGGAACACTTGTCAACTATGCGAATCTTGAGGAACCTAAAATATAGCTTGAGAACTGAAGAAAGTTGAGATTCTGAGGGTTTGAAGAATTTTGGGAATTCTGAAACCTTAGGGAACTTGAGACCTTGAGTAACTTAACAAATTGGGAACACGAGAAACCAGCTTGGAGATCTGGAGAAATCTGGGAATTTGAGGAACATAAAGGCCTGGGAACTTGAGGACCCCGAGCACTCGAATAACGTGATTTGAGAAACCAGAAAAGTTAAAGGATTGCGGAAATTACAAATATGAGGGACCCGAGAAGCCTTGAAATTTGAGAAAACTTAAACAACCCACCTCAAGAACTGCGAGAACATGAGTCTTTAGAAATCTGGGGTAGTAAGGGAATCTCAGACATTGAGGAACGGAAAAGCCTGAAATCTTGAGATCTGAAAGAACCTGAAATTTTGAGCATAGAAGAAATCTGGAAAATTTGAGACACTTGGAAAACCTGGAGAAACCTGAGATTCATCATAACTTTGGAGAACCTAAAGCCTTAAAGAATCTAATAATCTGGACATTTGATAACTGGGGGAACTTGAGCTTTTGATAAATTTCAGAAGTATGCCAAACTTAGACTTTGAAAAACCTAAAAACCTTGCAACTTGCAGGGACCGAAAAAGGTGAGAACCACAAATTGAGAACCGAGAGAACCTGAGAAATCCTGACATCTTAAGGAGAGAACCCAAAACCTTAGGAAACAGAACTTGAGAACAGGAGGAACAAGAGCTATTGGGAACACTTGTCAACTATGCTAATCTTAGACTCTGAGGAACCTAACAACCTGAAACAGACCTTGAAAACTGAAGAAGCTTGAAATTCTGAGAGTTTGAAGAAGTTTGGAAATTCTGAAACCTTACGGAACTTGAGATCTTGAGTAACTTAACAAATTGGGAACACGAGAAATCAGCCAGGAGAACTGGGGAATTGAGGGAAATGACATTGAGGAACGTAAAAGCCTGAAATCTTAAGATCTGAAAGAACCTGAAATTTTGAGCATAGAAGAAATCTGGGAACTTTGAGACACTTGAAAAACCTGGAGGAACCTGAGATTCATCATAACTGTGGAGAACCTAAAGCCTTAAAGAATCTAATAATTTGGACATTTGATAACTGGGGGAACGTGAGCTGTTGATAAATTTCAGCACTATGCTAAACTTAGACTTTGAAAAACCTAAAAACCTTGCACCTTCAGGGACCGAAAAAGGTGAGAACCACAAATTGAGAACCGAGAGAACCTGAGAAATCTTGACATCTTAAGGAGAGAACCCGAAACCTTAGGGAACAGAACTTGAGAACAGGAGGAACAAGAGCTATTGGGAACACTTGTCAACTATGCGAATCTTGAGGAACCTGAAACATAGCTTGAGAACTGAAGAAACTTGAGATTCTGAGGGTTTGAAGAATTTTGGAAGTTCTGAAACCTTAGGGAACTTGAGACCTTGAGTAACTTAACAAATTGGGAACACGAGAAATCAGCCTGGAGAACTGGGGAAATCTGAGAATTTGAGGAACATAAAGGTCTGGGAACTTGAAGGACCCCGAGCACTCGAATAACGTGATTTGAGAAACCAGAAAAGTTAAAGGATTGCGGAAATGACAAATATGAGGGACCCGAGAAGCCTTGAAATTGCGAGAACATGAGTTTTTAGAAATCTGGAGTAGTAAGGGAATCTCAGACATTGAGGAACGTAAAATCCTGAAATCTTGAGATCTGAAAGAACCTGAAATTTTGAGAATCGAACAAAACCTGGGAACTTTGAGACACTTGGAAAACCTGGAGGAACCTGAGATTCATCATAACCTTGGAGAACGTAAAGCCCTAAAGAATCTATAATAATCTGGACATTTGATAACTGGGAGAACATGAGCTTTTGATAAATTTGAAAACTATCCTAAACCTTGCAACTTGCAATAACCACAAACTGAGGACCTGAGAAATCTTGACATCTTAAGAAACCTGAAGCCTTGGAGAAGCTGAGATCTTAGGCAACCTGAAACCTTAAGAGATCTGAAAATCTGAAAACTTGGGAAACAAACTGGAGGAACCTGAGAACTTAGTCAAGTTGAAATACATATGCGTTGATGCTTTGGATGAGTTCTGCTAGTGGTTAAAATTATAATGTTGTCATTTCTGGGACACCTGTATACGCATGTATTACTAGTGATAACATTATCAGCGTTTACACGTCCTTGGGTTGATAAGGTTAAACCATTTCGTTGAAGTTTGGTTTATGAAATAAAAAATAATTCATGTTCAGCGTTCGTTTTACTTTGAGAGTTCATAAATAAAAAATAAATATTAATTAATCAACATAATTTGAGCAGGAAGGAGGTAACATCAGCAACGGTTATTAAACTGCTTAAAATGTAAAATCGCAAATTTTAAAAACCACATCTTGACCTTTTACTCAAGATCGGTTTTTGACTGTTGGTAAACCAAATTCACCTTTCCGTCAGCGAGTTCATGCACAATTCGGTTCCTAAAAAGTTTCACCGATCTGTGGGGTTTCGAAACTTTCTTTAATTTAACGCGACTGGAAACTTGTTTAGCAGAGCATGGTTAACCTTGGTAAAAATTATATTAGGTTCGAAAATTAACTACCAGCTAGTATAATTAGCGTGAATTTTGAAATGATGAGAAGACTTGAAGGTCATTGCTTGTTGTGATGATTGGGGAAAATCAAAATGTAATTTGTAATTTGATATCATTTTAATTGTCTTTGAGTGACAGGTTGAGTCGGTCTAAACCTCGTGCAAGGTCGTCCGGAGCATATGTAGCTGTTTCAGTTTTTCCAAGGCATGGGTACATCAATTAAATAAATTATTGTTGTTATGGGATGTCCACCTTCGTCAATGAAGCACAACTTCGGTTTTCCTAGCAAATTTTTTTATCAAGGTTTATATTTTAATAACCATGCCTTATATAGTCCTGCGATGTCAAAAATGGTACTTCCTCATCGATTCGAACTGATTGATTGGAAAAAGACATGACGCAGAAATCTTGTAATCCTCAGGATAGGAAAACTTTTAACACCGTCACGTACCCAATTTTTTTACTAATCCTAATTAAAAAAATCTCTACGACGTGAACCATCGAGTGAATACATATCAGGTTAACTAACTAAAGAGTGTTTAACAGAGTTCTATTGTAGAAATAATGGAAAAAAACGGACGGAAATTTTGAAGCTTTTGAATCACTGGTCAAGGAATAGTTGATATTTGATGAACAAACTAAAAGATAATTTCAGTGTAATATTTAGTGTTTGTTCTTGGGTCAATACCATTTCATGTTTCAAATTATTGGATAAATCAGATAACTAATGCTAATTGAATTATTAGCAGACATTTAAGCGGTGGATTTAGTTCTAAAATACCAGAGCAAATCATTTCACATTTATTCAGAGATAAACACACAACGAAAAAAATATATATTTCCTTTATTAGCTGACGTAACAATAGCGTCTACTAAATCAATGAAAACATACACGTTATCCAATGTATAATTAACATTTCTGATCACTGGAACTATTAATCATCCAATTAATTCGTAATCCTACGGTTTTTCTTCACATTAACATTCATAAAAAATGTTTTCACATGTCTTCTTAGTCTTAAATTCAGTTAAGGTTATGGCATACTACTTTTTATTCTGTATGTCCCGCTATACCCTCGCAGGGCGCTGCTCGTACCTACGAGCCGCCGCACCATCACCCTGGACCTGGTCTCAATTTTACAATATAAATATTATAAAATTGTCGACAACATTTCGACGTGTGTGTGTGGAAATTGGACTTCCTCATACATACCATCCACTAATAAAAAAACCGGTAAAGCAAGATTTTTAATTAATTTGAAACAGCCAAAACATGTTGCCAATCATTCCTTGCGAACGTCGATAGCATAAATATTGCTCAAATTCTAAAAAAAATATCCTTTTCCGGGCATAATCCACTTGTTTGGAGCACGGTGTTCCATAAACATCCCGTATGTGTTCTGATGTCCTATGAAACCAGAAAATGACGAATTTAACAGTAACTTTGCCTCTAGCAAAAGCCGTGACTCACTTCTTGGCACTCAGCACATATCGTGCATCTTATTAAATCTTCTCAGTCACGGAACACCTAGACCTAGACTAAAGTGAGTAACGAAATTATATCAGTTTTTTTAATGTTCTAGAATTCTAAGATACACAACTGAATGCCAAACACAACCTAGGATAGCCCTGTTTTCTGTATTTTAGGTCCCTTCCTGTATGTATTCATTCGACCCACAGATCCAAAATTTCGGAACATTAAAATATAGTATCCGCGAATTTAATACTATGGCAACCTACCCGGTTACAATTTTTTTTCCTAATTAGGCCTCATTTTTAAATGCATATTCTGAAATCCAAAATTGATTGAATACAATAACTTTGAAGGCGAATACATACCATGAGATCATTTAAATTTTAAAGTAGAGTAGGCGTTCTTTTTATACAATGGCCCAGCCCGCAAATTTGAGGTTAATGTAAACATTGTGACGTTTACGTTTCACATGTTAAATTGTTTTAATTTAAAGAAAATAAAACACTAACAAATACTATAGGTTTATTGAGAATTATAGCAAAGGTTCACAGTGTTCTCCCCCAGCTTCAATGCAGCTCTTAACTCTCCGTTTCATATTTTCAAATACATTTTCACAAAGGTTATGCGTTAAAAATTGCTTCTTCCAGTTCTTCGAGATTGTGAGGATTATTATTCAAATTTTAAATCAAATCTTATCATTAGTAGTTACCGTATAGAACAATGCCTGGAAATTTGTTTTGATAATCTGAGTTGTTTCTGTGAGGGAATCGACTTGTGCTTAATGCGAATTTTTATGCAATCACTGGAAATCTCAACTTTGCATGCCGATAAGTTAGTTTATGTTTATTCTAAAACATTGGTTGATAAAATTTAGTAAAAAGAGACGCATTCATACCCTATAACAATTTTTCTGTCAAAAACTAAAGGCAAAGATAATAATTTCTGAGAGCAAAAGTTTTGCATAATTCGAATCGAGTATGTTATGATTTTATCAAATTAATCTGGAAGGCTGAGGTTTTGAAACGTCAAATTTGTTAAACAATAAGTCAGTATCATTGACAATGGCGTGAGGCGGGAAATAAATTTCCTTAGATGTAATAAAATTAATTGTGAAGCAGTGGAAAATGGAAGAGTCAAAGTGAGGTGCCATCAAGCTACCCGGTGTCACGGTTTGCCGAACAAATCCAACACCAAGAATCAGATATGGGAAGCAGTAGATTTAAAAAGATGTGATATCATATGCACAAGAAAATATGGGTACAGTGGATTTATCAAATGGACAGTGACCCAAAACACAAATATCGATTGGTTACTCAGTGGTTAACGGATACTAATGCTCCAGTTATGAAGTAGCCAAGTCAGTCTCCTGACCTGAACCCGATCGAACATTTGTGAAATGCAACGAGTTGGGTGCCGTACTCATAAAAATTAAAGTGATTTGTTTGCTGTCTTGACAAATGAGTAGAACGACATTCTAGAAAATGCTATTAGAAATTTTATTTTATCAATACCTCGCCGCTGTGAGAAGTGATAAAATCTAATGGATTTTCAATAAAATATTAGTTTGGACTTATGCAATACTTTTGCTCTCCACTGTACCTACGAAACAGCCAATAAAATGGTGTTAAAAAATGACAAATAGCTATAATAGTCGAGATTAAGGAAAAAAGTGATATGTCGATTTGTTCAATTTTTTAATGCAACATATTTTATTAATTAAAAAAAAAAACTTTATAGTTCGACACTCAGAATTTTCAAATTTGTGTAAACACTCTCTATCATGCAATAATAAAATGTCTGATAAACGTCACACTATTTTTATGGATTCTAAGCAATTTAAAGACTTGCCGGGGTTGGGTCGAACTATAAAGCGTGTATTACACTCGTTCCTTTGTAAATTGGATGCTTTCCGGCACTCGGGGCTTAAAAAAGCACTCGGTTCACTCGTGCCGGAAGACGTCCAATTTACAGTACAATTTACACCACTGGAATTTGGATGAAATCTTTAACAGAGAAATTTTGAACTGATTAATTTGTTCTTTTCCTCCCGCCTCCTTTGTAAGGATAAATAAGATAATTGCAAATCTCCTCCCCAAGTGATAAGACATCAGAAGTTTATACCGGGTGATTCAAGTTTGCGGTCATTGCGGCTGTCATTGAGGAGCGGGCTGCCTCAAGATATGGAATTAAAATTTTTGGGGAACAAAATCGTTACTCGTGCTGAGATATTTTAAACCTGATTTAATACATATTCAGGGTCGTTTAATTTTTCAAGCCTTTCCTAAAATATAAAGATATAACAGAACCAACTTTTAGCTAAATGAACAGATTTGTGGCTACTTTTAGCAATTTTGAATTCTTCTTCTTTACAATGGTTCCACCGATTTTAATCAATATTTCAGGAAAGGTTAAAAAATGTGAAGATACTGAATATAAAATTAGATTTAAAATAGCTCTACCTTCTACGACTTTTAACTATTTTTGAATAGAACTTCTGGAGAAATCTGTCATTGCACTAAAATTTGAGGCAGTAGTAGAATTTTGATCTAGTAGACTTGATCGAGATGAATACCACGACGTGAACAACCTGTATCACCTACTATCAAATCATCGCACTCCGTACTTTAACCCTTGTCCTCCCATTGTGCACAACTTTGGTCCCAACCTCTCACCGTTTGATCATCGCTGATATAAGCACGCATGCGTCCCCAGTGCGAGCACATGACGAACCGCACTGGCGACCTCGTCGCCTCGTCCCTCACCACACGTTTCCCATCCAACTTTATTATTGTTTATCATTGTTGCTTTGGCTTTGCCGATGGGTGTATATTAGAGCGGTTTGTGTAAAAGTTCGATCGTGTGTTCCGAACTGTATTTGCTGCAATGGCAACTGACGACTCACTTCTTTTAAAAATTAGGAACTCCGATTACAAAGTGCAAATCACACCGGCCCAACAGAAGACTCTGACGCATCTGCCCGAAAGGCCCAAAGTGGATTTAGCTTTTTCCAACCTCGAATACACCGTCAAACAAGGCAATGGTGAGTCCCAAAATGTTTTGTACCCTCACCTTTGTGTTGACAACCTTGGTCGGCCTTGTATCGATTGAATTGGGCCGTTTTTGGGGTCCAGAGGTTGCAAATCGGTTGTAATTTCATTGTTTTTATTCTGTAACTTTAGGTAATTATTAAGTACTTATCAAAGTACATAATTACTGATAAAAAGCACGTCGAGCTACCTACGTCGGTAATTAAAATGAGGATGTGTAAAGGTGATCATTTTGCTTTGCTGTTTATACATATTTATGAAGTTTTAATAGGTTGTGGAATTGGCACAAAAACGGTGGGGAATTATTATTTAAAATATAAAAAATTGGGTTGTTTACGATAACATTTAAAAATAACATGAAAAGCCGATGCATATTCAATAGCAGTCTCGTGAAAATATGTTTTTGTTTTTATTTCCAATTGGAGTAAAAAAGCGTGTTTTCATACTGCAAGATAAATTATCTAAATATTTTGACTCACTTTTTGACATTTTGGCCCAATTTTTTCTTTTTGACATTTTGGCCCAATTTTTTCTTTTTGACATTTTGGTTTAAATTTTTCCGTGGTGGTAATGACTGAAAAACTATTATTTAAATTTTAAAGAAATGTCTGGGAATTGGAGCTGATTTAGATAATTTGGACTAATATGGACTTTCAAGCAGTATCGCAAAAGCCTGATTTACACTGTCGAAAATTTTCGTTGTTTTTTTTTTACTCGCTGTATAGATTATGTCGCACCTTTTTGTCTATTTCCTTGTATATGTTTTATCGTTCCCTTTATAAAGTTTATCTTATTGACTATGTATTTTACTAAATTTACATCTTCCTCAGTTCCTCCCATCACTGTTATCTGCAAACTTTCACTTTTCTCATTTCGAAATTAATATATGTACATACAAATCCTAGACTTATTTGCTGCTAACTCCAAAACACCTAAAACGAGTAATTGAAAAAATCGCAATCTCTGTAATTATTTTGCAAACGAAGATGTTATTGTGGTAAAAGAAACTGCCGAGTAAATAATTTTTGCAGAAACATTTTCTTGTCGCCAAAATGCAACAGTCGAATACAATGTATTGTTATTATTTAACACTTTGTAATTTTTTTCTCTTTGCGCGAATACAAAAAATTTTATTCAAACTCGTGCGCTGTCACTTTTCAGGGGTTGGAATTACTTATTCTAACAGAAATTTATGCAACAACTGTAAAAAATGTTTATGGTATGACGCCGAAGGCCGAGGCGTAATGTCGTACCATTTTTTACACGTGTTGCATACAACAATCTTTCTAAGATCGTACCAAAATTCACCTTTCTGAAAAATATAATACATTGATCACATCCGGGCATTTACAAACATTGACAGTGACAAATTTTTAAATTATCATTCAAATTGGTGAAAAATAACGTGTTTTTGTTAGTATTTCGTTATCCGGTATTTTTCGGAATGAATTTGTTTAATATACAACAGAAATTACGGTCTAATAAAAAGTAAACAATGTTTAAAATACAACAATTTAAGTCAAAATCCGTTATATGTGAAATTCTAATTAGTAACTCTGGCAGTCGTGCCAAATATTACTTCAATTTGATTATCGCTGTGTAAAGCGTTCACACTTACTTATTAGTGTTACAGTGAATTAGTTCTGTGATATTTTAATTTTGCACTGAAATGTGAAAAAGAAATAGGGTGTTCTGTTAAAAAGGATCGCAGAAAAATTTTTAATATACAAATTTCTGACAGTAATTAAAATTTGGCCTGCTCAAGATTTTTTAATGAAAACTTCTTAGTCCGTCAAAAATTATGAAATTAATTAATAATTTTTCATTTATTATGAAATTGATGGGACACACCTGACTGTTTTTCTGAAAACCGAACAATACAAAATAAGACAGAAATACAAGTTAATAAAGAGTTTTGGAAAAAAAACGAAAGAGAATAATAAAGACATTTGCAAACATAACAACACAGTCGTCAACAGCAATAAACGAAAGAGTGAATAAAAATATCTAAAACAAAAATTACGTGATTTATTTACATCTTCGAAGATATTTTGTGGGTATAGATTTTTTATGTTTTAACATGAACTGGGTAACGATAATAACCACTGACTAACAATTCAACCTTTGGAGGCCAAAAATGATTTCTAAGAATTTATCTAATTATCTTTATCAATCAAAAAGTACATTAACAGTTAAAAAAGATTTTTTATTGTTTGGAGAAGCAAAATTAAAAAGATGATCAAATAAATGGGATCGTCCCTCCTCTTGTGGCGTCATTTCGGGGGGAGCGTTTTCATTGGTTCGTGCGTTTCTCATTGGTCCGCGCGTCTAGTAACTTTGAATTTTGTCCCGAGTTGACGTCACAGAAAGGCGCGCGTTTCAAATAAGACAAATGTTTGGGATTTTTTACCTAGTAAACACATGATTTCGAATAAACAAAAAAATAGGGGTATGATATTTTTTCATCTAGTTTCCAGAAAAGCTGTTTTTGAAAATTGTGGGAAAGGTTTTATAAGCAGGGAAACGTTAAACATTTCAGTGTAAATAAACGTGTAAAACAAAAGACAACTTGTTGACATAAATATTTATTATGTTATGTTGCTGTTTACAAACTTTCATTTCACCAAACAACGATGTTATTAAAAAGGAAAGAAAGAAGTACGTTCAAGAAAAGACAAAAATTACACTTATAAAACCGTTTTGAGACCTGTACTCACTTCGGATATGTAACCGTATCCTAGAAAAGTCACTACAGAAATGTATTATAACTGCCCTATAATTTGGAGTAGACTATTCATATTTCAGCTTTTCATCCGAACCGATTTCGTGCATGCATCAACGTGCTCTTTGCCTCCAGTTCGCCAGCTTCTTACTCAAACGATCCATGCTGGTTCAAGTCGATAACTCTAATGGATTGGTGTGCGCCGAAAAGAAAATGGACATAATCAATAAACCTTTGAATTTTTTTAAAATGAAAAGTCATACTGGTGTATTTCACCAATGTCTTTCACTTAAAAAAAAAGAATAAAAATCGGTGCAGTACACACGGTCGATTCACGGTCTGTTCAACGATTAAATAATTTATGTATATCGGGTATCCCAAGTAAAATTTGTACCCCCCAACAATTCCAATTTCGAAAGACTCGAACAGGTCAATTTTGTTATCAAAGGGGGTCAAATTGTACCAAACTTTCAATTGTTAGATCTCACCCCTTTAGCCAGGGGAGCCACTCCCTTTAAAAGTTTAAATAGCATGGGAGGTCGTGTGATACATCATTTTAAAGCTTATTCAATTCTCTATCCAGATCTACTTTTATCGATTTGTTTCTACAACAAAAGCATGAATTTGTTATTTTCCGAATAAAGAGTATTTTATGTAGATTTGGAAAATAACAAATTCTTATGCTCTTTTTTGTATAAACCAATCGATAAAAGTAGGTTTGGATAAAGAATTGAATAAGCTTTCAAATGATGTATCACATGACCCCCCATGCCATTTAAATTTTTTAAGGGGGTGGCTCTCCTGGCTCAAGGGGTGAGATCTAACACTTGAAAGTTTGGTACAATTAGGTCCCCCTTGATAACAAAATTGGCCTGTTCGAGCGTTTTCTTCTGAGTCTTTCGAATTTAGAATTGTGGGGGGGTACATATTTTAGTTGGGACACTCTGTATAGAACTACATTTAGAGTTTACCCTTCAGTAGTAGTTTTAGTCGGTTTTATATACTTGGCTATTTAAGCAATCATATGGTAAAGTACGACTTCCAACTGGAGGTAATTAACTCCAACAACGATAAAACTCTGCAAGGAAAAATACAAGAGATGTCTGGTGGCAATTCCAACATGTTTGTGAGGAAAAATTAATCATTCAGATAAATTAAACCAAAGACTTTTGTGCTGCTTTCAAAATAACAACCGTGACGACATTACCTGCCACATTGGTTAATTTTTGTATTTTCGAACTTAACCAAGGTCGATCAAGCCAAACGAGTTCTTGAAGTGGTACCTTTTTTTCCAAAAAGTACATTTTTATGGTACAATGACTGTAGTCATAATATAGCTGCAGTGATCAGTACACGGTTTTAAATTTATAATAAGACTCTAAACTGGTCTATTTGGCAAATTAGATGGAGTAGTACTGCATTTTTGGATGTGATCATGTTTATCTTTATTATCAATTAATGATGACATACAGCACGTATTCATATTGTTACTTTTTAAACTTCCCCGAGTTTCCACGATTAACTTTCTTTGTCAATTATTTTGGTTAAAGTCTTCTTTTGTTTCCACAAGTAAAAAATACACTATCGCCCAAGCAAAATTAGTCATATTTCACAGAGGCGTTGCTTATCTTCACCCAAGCAATTTTTGCTTACCCAAAATGCAAATAATTAAAATAGCGGTAGTGAAAAGTGTTCACGCCTATTACGAGAGGCCTATTATTCGTCTGTAACAAACACTAACTTGTACTTGTATACGACTCGTAAATAAACGTCATTTAAGTATATTCGCAAGTCATTGGTCCTTCGAGAACATCGCGACTCAAAATACACCGCAACAGAAAGTCTGCTTTCCGATTTACCTCGTTGAAGGTGGACTGCTCAAACGAAGTGCCAAATTAATTGCTATTCAAAAATGTACAAGACGTTAAATTTGCAACCATTGACCTAATAGTCTAGACATACGAAATCCATGCCCAAGGTACCGAACTAAATGTCGAAACTTTATACTTCCTGCCTCCAAAATTCGCGATCTCAACCAACCAACTTCCACCGCCGATCGCTATGAGCACGTTCATTGTCCAAGGTTTTGCACAATGCCAACGTATTCGGATCCTCAGCAACAAGTGGACTTTAATTTCACAAGGCTTCTGAATCCTCCCATAAGATATTCCCGTGGTCGACCCCTTGACTTTGACTGATCTTAATTGTCCAATTAAAATTCAATTATCCAATTAATTGTGATTCTCGTTGCAGCGGAAAAGACAATTCTGAAGTCCGTGAGTGGGCGGCTTCGATCTGGCGAACTCACCGCGATTATGGGCCCTTCGGGGGCCGGAAAATCGACTCTTCTTAACATCCTCACCGGGTACAGGTAAGTGTGCATTTCGTCGAGAGCGGTAATCAATCACACGTAGAACAATGCCGGTCCACTTGACCTTTATTATCCCGGGACAAGTATCTGGAATGTTATCTTCAATCGTTTTTATATTCGGGCGACCAAAGTCGCGTTGTGATTAAAATGCTGTTGCAGTACGCAGAACTTGTCTAATTGAATTGGGGTTTCAGGGCTGAAAATGAATAGTTTTAGCATAACCTGGCAAGGTCAATTACACCTTGAATTAGTGGTTCTTCGGGCAACACAACACGTGCTGGTTGCGGCTGAAAATGTGGCTAGCAATGAAAAATTATGTGAATTTAATTACATTAATGTGGTGACAAGGTAGAAAAAAACACAAAGTTGTGGTAATTTGTTAGTTGCTGACGATTATTTCAAATTTTATTTAATTGATGTAATAACAAACCAGTTTAGAAATAGATTACTTGTGTGTGTGATTTTTGGACCACAGGTTGGTCCTACGTAAATTAATTCGAGAACTCATTCAAGGTTTTAAACGCCCAATATATTCAATAAAGGTTAAAAAGAAGACGTTCAACAGAATTTATGATACAGAAACCACAAGAGTTGCATAAGACAGACAGGGCAATAAATCAATATCATGAACTCGGCTACACCATTTGGGGAGTAATTTATGTTATAGTTTCTTGATGAGCTGAGTATCATTAAGATTGGAAAAACCTATTTATCATATGACGTTGGAAAAACCTATTTATATGACTAATGTGGACAATGGTCGACCGATAGTTATCTTGTATGTACTTGATAGCACAGTAGGTTTAGGATTTAAATCAACTACATATCTGCAAAAAAATCCCAGTGAAGATTTTTTTAGAACGTCATCATCTCGACCCTATCAATATTGTGTTTAAAGTCTCCAGCGAAATCGACAAATCTATTGGTTTTACGGTAATTTTGGTTATTAGAAGATATATTCGTCATTAAAAAATATCCAACTAAAATTTGTACCCCCCAACAAATCCAAATTCGAAAGACTGTTGTTCAAAAGTAGATCTGGATAGAGAATTGAATAAGCTTTAAAATGGTGTACCACACGACCCCCCATGCCATTTAAATTTTTTAAGGGGGTGGCTCCCCTGGCTAAAGGGGTGAGATCTAAGAGTTGAAAGTTTGGTACAATTTGGTCCCCTTTGATAACAAAATTGACCTGTTCGAGTCTTTCGAAATTGGAATTGTTGAGGGGTACAAATTTTAGTTGGGACACCCGATATAATAATATGTGTTAATGAACTGAAAAATCATTAAATTATTTATCACTGCTCGTAATTCAACAACCATTCCTCAACGTTGTTCAGTTGCAACTGAAACCTTTTATTCAACATCAAATTATAATAATCATAATTATTCTAGTGTGTCTGCATCCTGTAGCCCGAGTAAACAACAACAAAACCAATTGTATTCTCTCATATTTAACAATAAGTGACAACAAATAAATGATTCAAATAATAACTGTTCGTTAAAAAAATGTTATATCTTTTTTTCTACCTATGATCCTAGAAAAAGTATAGTACATAAAACTCGAGTTGTAAAGCATATTACATACTCCTGGAATTAAAGTGCGAGCCACAATAATCCGACACCTACAAACCGGGACCCATTGCCCACAACAATTATCTTAACAATGGAGGAATAAACCCAGCCATAAATTTCAAGTCCGGTCGGTTTCATCCACCAATAAACAAGCACCTCAAAGACGTTGCCGCTTCCTGTTGATTTACAATGCTAAGGCAATGGGCCCCGGTTTATGGCTGTCGGATTACTGGGACTCGCACTGACGTGATCTTTTCCGATCGTGTCTAAAATGCTTGTTGCTAAAACTCTTGTTATGTAACACACTAGTTCATACTATGACTGGTTGCGACACTACATGTACATTATCTAAAAAAGGCAATTATTAAGCTTATTGAAGAAAAGACCAGTTGGATATGTACGGTGCTCCAAAAACAGAAAACTGAACAGTATTTTCTGCCATTCTACCTAAGGTTGCGGTCCAAATTGTGGATCCAAAAATTACGACAATTTGTGGCTCTTGCCGAGGTCAGTTATGTTTAAATGTCGCTTCGGATGATACAGCAACACATACATCTGAAGGAGAGATTGAAGAAGAAAATGAATTATGGGTATGAAGTCAAAAGTGGTTAAAATTTTAGTAATTATGATTTTTGACTTTTGACCTTTTATTTTTTAGAACAATCTTTAAATGTCTATGAACGGCTTTTGAATTTTTATTTTTGTTTTGAAGGGAAATTTCAAGTATTTATAAACCAGAAGAATGTCGATGAATCAAACTGGACTAAATTTAAATATATTTAAGTCGAACTCCACAAACTTTAATAAAAGCAAAATTACAATTGGAACACGTTTCGGGAGAACACTACTCCCATCATCAGCCCTTAAAGAATATTTTGATAATATTTAAAAAATATTCTTTAAGGGCTGATGATGGGAGTAGTCTTCTCCCGAAACATGTTCCAATTGTAACTTAAATATATTTAAATTTTACTTTTAAGTACTTGTTTCAACATTGAAATAAAACACAGTAACTACTATTGTTTGTGATCATTGTTATTTGCGACAATGGATTTAAAGATCTGATACGCTTTTCTTACATTTTTTAATCAATATTATCAGTTGTTTTTTAAATAAATCGATTGCAAAAGTCCTCTATTGTTCAAATCTCTCAAAAACCAAAAGTCCAAAAGTTCATTATCAATCGTCGTCGTTTCGGTGGTAGCCTTGAATTTAATCTAACTCAACCTTTCCTCTTTTATCCAAGGTTCTCGGTTTACTTTTTGGAACAAAAAGTGTGCACAAAAAATTCATCTCTTTCCAATGCAATTATACAATCTGCTTCATATAAAAACTGAGGATCCGATGATTTATTTCTCTCCGATTTCAGTTATAAAAAAATTAAATAAGTAGTTGGGACATCTCAAGAGCTAGCGACGATGCGAAAAAGTTGATTTTAGGTCGGCTGGTTTTTTGACTAAACGCAACCGGTTTCAGGTGCCAGACGTACCGCATTCCTGTCTAACTTCGATAAGAGAGGAAATATAAAAAAAACAGCCGACCAAAAATCCTTTCTCGAAAACGTTATTACTTCTCGTACTATAATGTACCTGACCTGACAAATATCATATTTTGAGGACAAGTTGTTAATGGATATTAATAAGATAAATTGAGAAAAGGATGAAAGCAAAATCTATGACGAAAGAAACTATTAAAACCTGCAAAAAAGTTGCGTGGAATCCTGTGCTCATCCTCAGCTTCATTCTGATATGAAAAGCCACAATTTTAACCTGACGAAACGTATTGTAGCGTTTACCGATTCCATTTATTTATTTATTTGAACACTATGTACAAATTATTTATACTTCTAATATTACACTATTTACAAGTTACTACTTCACCGGCACGTCTCGTATTAGTTATTTACACATCACGCGGCACTCCGGATAGATAAAAGCAACTGTCCGACTCGACCCACTTCGATGCGACTGGTTCGACTGACTGGAGCGTCCTCCAATAAATATACCGGCGCCAAAATCTTTCTAGACGCCTCCAGATGTTCCATGGATATTCCAAAAGATGATGTCATACTCGAGTACGTTGTAGTATAAATCCAGCACATTCTAGCAATTGATGACGCCGCTACAGCGATGAGTCATCTCGGGTCCACGTCCGTTACAGTATAAAATAAAGAATAGGCAAAAAATGCATTTGGAAGAAAAAAACAAGAAAACCAATAAATTAGTTTAGTTTTTAACTTCAGATATTTTTTGCTTAATCTATTTTTGGTCAGAAATAAAGTGAAAATCCCCGATGTGTATATACAGGGTGATTCACGAAGTTACGCAAATCATTAAGCCTGTGGTAGTCCCTAATATGAGGAGGCCTAGGAAAATAAAAACACCAAGGGATATATCTGATACCAAGATACCAACACATATATCTTACCCGAAAACCGCTGGCATGAAACCCTTATATCTTGGCCGAAACAAAAAATGAGGATGATTTTTTTGCTGCATTGAGCGTGATTGAACTATTGCCAATTAATTACTTTCAGTTTTACCTTGGCTGTTGACGTTGCCCGAAATTTTCTTAAAATGCCTTTATTTGTATTTAGTGATTACGACCTACGGTGAAACCCGTAGGAACCCACTTGCGGGTCGGGAGTTGCACATTGCGCGATTTATTAGAGGACGTTCCTCTGAACATAAGACAACAAATGTGGTTCTTACAAGACGGAGCTCCTCCCTATAGTGCACGCATAGTGTCAGAGTATTAGATAATAATTTCAAGAAAAGTTGGATCTGAAGAAATGGACAGGTATTGGGGCCCCCACGTTCTCCAGATGATTTTTCGTGTGGGGCGAAGATAGATAAAGAAAATATTTACAATAGTTACAATAGTAAAATTTACTGAATGTGATATAGTGTACTACATAAAAAGTGGTATAAAAAAACCTCACGTGACACCCAATTAGGTTAAGGTTTGGATATAAATTTTATGTGCAAGTATAAATAGCGAGCAATAGTAGTAGTAGTTCCATTTGACCCTTCCGCGGTATTAGGAAGAAATTTTACCTTCTGTGGCCACATTATCCCTAAAAATCTCGTATAAAAGAGAAACCGGTTTTCGGTAGTGAATACCTAAAAGTGATGGCGGGTTATTGTCCGAGGAGTAGCAATTAAAACTCTTTAAGTGTAACTTTTTTGTATTTGTTTTGTGAAATACATAATGGAGAAAGTGGTATATAAATATGTAAATATTCCCGCACATGTATTTAATTTGACAGCTGTCAAACCTGACCTCAAAAATTTGATGTTAAGGCGACTGGCCCGTTTTTGTTTACTTTACTATTTCGTTATCTTTTTAAGAACGAGCTGCGGCACACACGAAAGATAATACGGTCAGCTGTCGATACGTCTGCCTGCCGCTGAGGGGCGGGGCCTGTGTTACCTTGAATCACGCCAACATTGCTTGAAACTAGCGAACTTTGGGGACAATTTGCAAATTTATTTTTCAATATTTATAAAAACACCTTGCATTTACCGAATACAGAGATCAGTAAAAATCAAGCACCAAGACGTTTGTTAAAGAAAAAAAATTTTTGGCTTTTCATTTTGGCAATAATTTTTTTTTCTGAACAAACAACGTTTTGCCGTGATGAAGGTTTTTTTTTTACTAATTTTGATGCCCAATACGTTAAGATAGCCTAACAATGAAAGCCGTAATTCGGTTCCAAAGTTGAGGCGACTGAGCGTTTCGCCTTAACACGATTTAATTTTGCGTGAATAAATAAAAAAAAAATGGCGCTTATTTGCACACTCGGCCTACGCCTCCTCGTGCTTAAAAAATTCGCCCTCGGCCCTGAAAAGGGAAATATACTATTGCAATCCGCATAAAAGAAAAGTCGCAATCTATCATCTTGTTAAAAATAGAAGCTAAGAAAAATATTTGATTAACGACTTTCGTAAGACGAGGTTTTGGCGTTCAAGGTCGTCTTCAATTCGTTTATTAAAGAACAATGCGGTCGTATGTGTTTGTGATCAGAGTTATTTATACAATTTTTGCTATTCTGCGTAGCTGTGATATTACAGGAATTACCACCTAAATTCAAATTTTGTTAAGATATCCAGATTAGTCTTAAATAAATTCACAACCGCAAATACATTTTCTACCTACATAGTTTGGTTTCTTTTTCATTCCGTAAACTATAATTATAGCGTAACATGGATTTGCTTTTTGTCCCCTTGTTAATTCAGTTACATTCTACTTTTTTTAAAAATAACTGGGATAATAACAGCTAACAAAGAAACGATTTCAATTTATTGTCAACAATCTCTAAAGAAGCGCATCGAAATGCATTTTGAAAACAATAAAATGCTGTAGGTGGCAACATTATTTATTGCAAACACTCATTTTGTACACAATGAAAAATAGTTTCTACACATTCTCTCAAATTGCAACAGCGGTGTTTTACGAGAAGACTCGCATTGTTCTTACAAGGAAATGTGCAGCTAATAAATGTAGCTAAATGCCTCATCAGCATAATCGTTATTACCCTGTCTATCGATAATAATAATTATTCATAGCCATGTCTTTGTTTTAACAGAACGGATGGTGTAAACGGTCAAATCCTGATGAACGACCATGAAAGAGACATCAGCCAGTTCCGAAAACTGTCGGCCTACATAATGCAAGACAATCAACTCCACCTCAACCTGACAGTAGATGAAGCGATGACCGTAGCTGCCAAACTAAAAATAGGAGAGAAATCAAAAGTAGAAAGAGAAAATATTGTATGTTCCACCTAAATAGAGCACAGTGTGTCTACATTTGCTTGTTCTAGATTACCGAAATTTTGGACACTTTAGGTTTGTTGGACCACAGAAAAACCATGACCAGTGGTTTGTCCGGAGGTCAGAAGAAGCGTCTTTCAATTGCGTTGGAACTCGTCAGTAACCCCCCTATCATGTTCTTCGACGAACCGACCAGCGGCCTTGACAGTTCATCGTGTTTCCAATGCATTTCGTTGCTAAAGACTCTTGCTAGAGGTGGAAGAACAATCATTTGCACTATCCATCAACCTTCGGCGAGGTTGTTCGAAATGTTCGACCATCTTTACACACTGTCTGATGGACAGTGCGTTTACCAAGGATCGACCAAACAACTAGTACCGTTCTTAGCAACTTTGGGACTACAGTGCCCGTCCTACCACAACCCGGCCTCTTACATCATCGAGGTCGCCTGTGGGGAGTACGGAGACCACACTAGAAAACTAGTGCATGCAATTGACAACGGGAAGAACGACATTCGGGAAGGAAAAGCTGTAGAGCTTCAATTTAACAACACCTTGAATAACGCAGCCGTCATCAAGAACACGAACGGAGCACAGGCTAAGAATTTGAACTCCACCAACGCCAAGGAGTGTAAGTATTCTTGTCAAAAGATAAAGGTCTTTGTTAAGAAACTCGTTCCTTGGATTTGCGTCATCTTTTGTCTGTTGAAGACTTGGGGTCACGTTTTCAATGAATTAATCGACATGGAAACCGGTGCTGTTATCGGACCATTGTATGATAAAGACTTTTTGGGTTCAAACTTTACATTTGATTTGTGTCGTTTATTTATGATCAAAGATGACGCCAAAAAATAGGTGGTTTATTTTGGCGGAGTAGGAATAACATTTATAATTTTATATAACTTTCAGAAACTATAAAAGGATCAAAGAACATCCGTTTTATCTTCTTCCAGATTCGCCGTCATCCCCATCGGATCCGGACCTGGAAAAAGGCGGGGTACTCCTTCAAAAGTTGCAGCCGACCCCTATTCTGGACCTGGAAAAACCAGGGGTGGAAAAAATCAGTGTAGAAACGGCCCTGCTGGAAAATTCCATCCCTATTAAACAACCTCGCTATGGCAATTCCGAATTTCAACAGTTCTTCATAATTTTGAGTCGTGCCTTGTTGTTCAGTAGAAGAGATTGGGTAATTTAGCTGCCTTCCACTACTAAATCTGGCTAACTTTTAAAATTTCAGACTCTCATGTATTTGAGATTATTCGCCCACATTCTGGTCGGCTTCCTAATCGGTGCTTTGTATTTCAAAATCGGCAACGATGGCGCCAAAGTCCTCAGCAATTTGGGATTTTTATTCTTTAATATGTTGTTTTTAATGTACACTTCCATGACTATCACGATTTTGTCGTTTCCCCTGGAAATGCCGGTGTTGCTGAAGGAGCATTTCAATAGGTGGTACTCGCTGAGGTCGTACTACTTGGCCATAACGATATCGGACATTCCCTTTCAGGTAATAAAGGTGTTTATTTTGCCCAATGAGACATTTATTCTATTTCAGACCATTTTCTGCGTGATTTATGTAACCATTGTATACTTCATGACCTCACAACCTGCAGAACTCAACAGGTACCTCATGTTCTTGGGAGCCTGTCTTCTGGTTTCGTTTGTCGCCCAAAGCGTGGGACTTGTGGTTGGAGCAGCTATGAACGTGCAGGTAGTCATTTTTTTAATGTTGAAATGATGATTCATGAACTAATGATTGTTGCCACAATTAGTCATGATCTTTTGTTTGTGTCAGTTTAATCTGCATTTCCTGAACAAATGGGAGGAAACATGAGTCTCCACGTGCTGATTCGAGTATCAGCGGGTCAAAGTCTGGCGATCATCCTAATCTGATCTCTGTAAAAATGTCTGATAATGAAAGAACGGAATTTAACTGCAGTTGTTTATCTTAAATTCAATAATTACAACAATTCCCAAAATTCAGTTCAGGTGCACAGGTACGATGCCGCATAAAACCCAACATTAAAATATGAGCATCATCAAACTATAATGACCTTGAAGAGTAATTCAAAGATAGTAATATAAAAATGTAAATTGGTCTTTTTTTGTCAACGGGGTCACCAGAGCCCCGTTTGCATCAGGAAGTGCGGACCTTCGCCTTGAACTGCCGTTTAACACTACGCAATGTTTTCCAGAACGGAGTATTTCTGGCCCCTGTGATGTCGGTGCCCTTCCTGTTGTTCTCCGGCTTCTTCGTGTCCTTCGACGCAATTCCGATCTACCTCCGATGGATCACTTACCTCTCGTACATCCGGTACGGCTTCGAGGGCACCGCGTTGGCCACCTACGGCTTCGATCGACCAAAACTGCAATGTTTCGTCTCGTACTGTCACTTCAAATACCCCACGACCACCTTGGAAGAACTGGACATGCTCCACTCCGACTACACGATCGACGTGGTGGCCCTCGTGGCCATATTTCTGATCCTGAGAATAGCGGCGTTCCTGTTTTTGAAATGGAAGCTAAAGTGTACCCGTTGAGCGACTGAGAATTTACTTAGTTAATTATTTTTATGAGCGCAAGGTTTAGGAGTAGTCGGATTTATAGATATATTGTCCAAGTTTATTCTTGTAAAAATTCTTGACACGAATTTGAGAGTGATAGTGAGTAGGTAGGGCTGTGAAACGCTAAATATTTATAGAGTGGATTTAATCAAACTTGCCAGAATTTTGCCCATGACTATGGTTCTTTTTATCAGTTCTCGCAGTTCTAGGTATCCTTGGACCATACACATTTATATTTTTATATGCTAGGTAGACATATTTTAATACGTATATATTATATCTACATGTACAAAATGTTAATAAATTGTTGAATTTTTTCACAAGTTTTTGGCTTCATTTTGCAACGACTTTACTTCCAACGTAAATATAGTATATTTTTGTAGCAAGGGGAGAAAGGATGTAGAACAGCATAAGGGGTTAAAAAATGATTTTCATCTAGTCGCCTAAATAGTTAGTTTTTACATAACCTTACTTCAAATGTTATTGAATCGAGCCTGGGGAGGTTTTCCGTCTCAATGAAGATGACATCCCGCGGCACGCCAGTTAACACCGCGAAAGATGAACCGGCGGCGCGGGACACTTACCGCGGCTGCTGGCACCATATTTGCCCTCCAAATGAACCTCGTTGAAGGATGAAAATTATTTCGTAACACCCCGTGTTACATCTTTGCAGATTTCTCAAAACAACAAACTTCGGACCTAGAATGTTGTCAAATGTTTTTGTAAAAAGACAAACAACAGTATTATTGGGAACTATTAAGAATATGAACAAATTGACCGTCTAAAAACAAAATGTTTGTACAAATGTAAGTACACACAACAACAAAAAACGGATCAAACTAGGCGGTTCACAGAAAATAAAAATAGAATTATGCAAGGTTATTTACAATTATTTAGAATAACAAACATAGTGAAATAAAGAATAATGTACAGCAGAATAAAATTAACAAGACGAATAATACCCCGCTAATAATATTCTAGGACAAAATATAAAAATGTGGTATAGGAATGTGTAAATAGAAAGACATCGTTACAAATAGATAAACAAATAATGGAATATAATTATAAAGAAATAATTATGTTAAAAACACAGTTATGGTTGTGAAAATTTTGCAAAGCCAGATAAATAAATTACATGGAAAGAGAATACAAATATACATTGTAGGTATGTAAAAGTAAAGTTTGGAAGGAAAACATGACAGTTATGGTGTTGAAATTAAGAAGTAGAAGTGAAAATGGCAAACCAGTTGTTTAGAACAAGGAACAACAAGATAATCCATTTCATAAACTCCCGCGAGACTGACAGTTGTCACGTGATATTTTTACTTTATTACCTGACTGTACTTGTGTCTCGACACTGTAAAGCTGCGTATCCACTTGTTGTGTATCCGCCCATGTATCATTTTGATACGATACGATGCAATTGTCAAATATAATTTCCTCGAACGAATCAACCTGCAAAGATTTAATTTTTCAGTATCACCTACATTGCACAATGAGGACACCAGCTGCGTAATTTTTTTTTCATTATTCTCTGTTGAAAGAGAAAAAAAAACGAAAAACTCCGCGTTGGTGGATGTCAAAGTTGTATACAAGTTGGGAAATATGCAGTGAGCGGCAAAAGTATGGAATAAATTCATAAAAAATGGAACCAAATTTTTTTCTAAAAAAATTTTGGACGGGTCAATTTTGGTTAATAAAAATGAATATTTTGATCCCAAATTAAATTTTAATATTTAATATTTAAAAAAAAAAATATCGATGACGTCATCACTCGAAATCAAATGACTGCTTGAAGTTTAATTTGGGATTAAAATATTCCTTTTTATAAACTAAAACTGACCCGACTAAAAAAAAAACGTATATATCTTGCTTGCTCCACTCCATTTGCGTGCACTACCTGTGACTACTGGAAAGTCAAGCGATTTGCACTGAAAATGCAGATGCTACGCGGATACGCAGCTTAAGGGCTGTGACACGCCAGCCGGAATTCCGTTGACCGATTTTCCGTGACGAGATTCCGTTGCCGTTATTCCACTGAACTGAAACTGACGGTTTTCCGTGAATTTATCTGGAAGCCTGGCCTGGCTGTGCAGTATTGTGTTATTTCCAACCACAATGGACGTCGAAAGTCTAATTCTAGCCGTGGAAAAGCACCCAGCTGTTTGGGACATAAGTGGAGAGTCCTATACTAATCGCCATTTGAGGGATGACGCATGGCTACAAATAGGGCAAGAAGTTTTCCCAACATGGAGTCACTTTTCCGAGAAGGAAAAGTTACACAAAAGTAAGTATTTTTATTATCAAACAAGCTAAACACATTACATTTCTGTTAACCATAATCTATCTCTAACTTGTTTGTCCTCCAAAAGCGCCAACTCTGTTCAAATTCAAGTCTTCCAAATTACAATGTAAAGTGCGCAACATGTAATTGTCAACGGCCAAAAGCACTAGTGAGTGATACTTCTTATAATTAAAATATCCAAAACCGGCGTTTTTTGGAGCCGTAGATGTTTGCCATCAACACAGCCTATACAATTAGGGAAGTTTGTTTTTCTTTGGACCATTTCTGATATTATCGGTTTTGCCATATCAGTTGGTTGTAAGACCTGTTTCAAAATTTGGTCCCCGTAGCCAGATACGTAAAAATCTAAATTTTGCTTGTAGTTGTGGATATAAAAAAGAAGTGGACAAACGTTCGCGACTATTACCGAAAAAACCGGAAGCAACAGAAAAACGAGCCGGCAAACAAAAAGAAAGATTATGTTTACGCAGACATGTTGTCTTTTTTGGAGGCCGATTTAGAGCACAAAACGTAAGTGTTGAATTTGGTGTATACTTGAAGTTGACTTAGCATTATAGTAGCTACGATGATGAGGCTGATCGTGAAGCAATAGATGGAAGCCAAGAAAGCTTACGTCTCCAGGAGCCATCGACCCCTACAACGTCAAAGTCCAGGCCACATGCACAAAGACCAAAAAAATCTGAAAAAGAAATTTTAAATATTGTGAAACCTAACGAAGTAGATGCTGATTCGCAATTTTTGCTGAGCTTCTTACCGGACCTAAAGCAAATGTCTGATGTTCAGAAGCTAGAATTTAAAATAAAGATGGCAATGCTAATAAAAAACATTCGATTCACTCCACAGACTGTCGCTCAACCGGCACATCTTATGTAGGTATAATGAGCGAAATATGTGCTGTGACATTTTTAAAATCTGCGGGCCACTAGATATCTACCAAAACAAGCTCTGATGCGACGACCCTATTCAACATGCGGAGTGTGACACGGTACAGATATCGCCGTCACATTTCTAGGGTTTCTAACTAGAAACAAATCGGTAAATTTGGCCGGATTGTGTGCCGTGTAGCGTGCTTGAAACTCGGAAGAGGGCACCACTGACTTCAACTCGCCGATTCCATCAGCGGCTCAAGCGCGCCCCGTTGTTTGGTGGAGTAAAGGGGGCCTAGGTGGCCATTTTATGTTGTTTGTAATAGTTAAAATAAATGTTTTCTTACCTGAATGTAACTGTAAGTCTTTCTTCAACCCCCCAATAGCTTGCCGAGGAAGAGTCTCATGTTTTCTACCAACACTATCAAAATGTCAAATGACTATCGACATCCAGTAGTAATAAAAGAAATCTGGGAATTTTCGGACTGAACTTGCTCTGGACGTCCGGTTTTCCGTTTTTGTGTGAAAATCGGCAACGGAATTCCGTTACGGAAAATCGGTCAACGGAATTCCAGCTGGTGTGTCACAACCCTTAATGTAAAAGTTAGTAGTAACCAAATAGGTATTTTTAGGCTTGACAACCTAACGTCACTTTGACATTATGGTAATTTATGAAATGGATTATACAGGGTCTTCAATAAATGTAGTAGGCTTTGAATGTCAACATTCTTCATATAACTACAAGTTAATTTTGTTTTCCAGAGGCAACATGATGTATGAATCATTAAAATTCCAGTGAGATGTATTTTCGGTTGCATAGTAAAATTTATTACCTGAATCAGGTCGTAGATATACATACTATAAAATAAAAAAAAACATTTAATTATTGTTCCAGTACATAAGAGCATATTTAAACATTCAACAACTAAAGTCTGTTTTTGATTTTTAATTTTAACCAAGGTTGAAACAAAAACTTTTAAACTATAACTGACCTCCGCTATCTTTCCATCAATTATTTTCATTCTGCAAGTATTATTAGTTAAATTAAAAGTCTCTCACAAGCAACATTCTAAGCTATTAGCTTCTTTATTGAAGTAAAACTTCTTCGCATGCTGTATAAGTGGGGGGATATTTTATATTGTACTTCTTCTCTCCGCTGGCTGCTGCGTCGTAAGCCTAATTTGTGTCGGACTACTAACTGCTGTATTTCATCTCCGCTCAAATAACTACCAAAATAATTCGTACACTTTTATCGGACGATTTTCGGATAATTCAATAGAGTTTTTTTCCCTAATTGAATGTACACCGCTCAACCGTATTTAGTGATATTTGAATATGGAGTGGCAAAGGTCAGAGCCTTGTGTGGCACGACAAATAAATTATTTCAATTTTCGGCTACATAATGGCGACTTTATTTTCCATTGTCCTGAATTCTGTCCGCAGCAATAACAACGATCTATCACACTCGAAACTTGGAATTATTAATTTATTCCCTTATACAATCTCACAAGGTAAAAACACCTTCAACAAATTATTTCTATGCCAAGGGAAACTATAATTCTACCCGTTCCAACATTGAGCGGGCCCATGAGATCATTATTTACAATAATTTCGCATTGATTCGTTATTTTTTCTTACATCTTTAGATAACCTTCGCGTGCATAAGGTTGTGAATTTCATTTAATTAACTTCGGTCAATCGTATTATTATTTCGACGGAATTCCGCATTTATCTGACATTGACCTAGCACCTAGGCCAGGCTGAATTTCATTCTAATTAGATCGGTCAGCGGGTTTGCTTACATAAGTTGCAGTGTTGACGCAATTATATTTATGCACGATAAATAAAAACGTCGCATAGAAAGCGGCTAAGAAGATTTTTAAATTGCACAGAATGAGAAAGCAGGTTTTCGAGGAGTTACATAAAATTTGAGTATAATGTTTGTGATTTAGGAAGCACCCATCGAAATTAAGCTGATTCACCCATCGAGAAATTGTACGGTAATGGTAAACAATAGAGGTGAAAGTGTTTGATATATTTTATGGTTACACGTCCCGGCTTCGTGGTACGATAAGTGTGCAAAATTTCATTGCAATCGGTTCAGTGGATCCGGATATTAATTCCCACCGCCCTTAGGAATGGATTTCTTAGTGAGCGCCTACGTGGCAAAATAAGTAAGTGTGCAAAATTTAATTGCAATTGGTTCAGTGAATCCGGAGATTTTGTGATGAGTGAGTCAGTGAGTGGTAGTTTATATAATTATATAGATAACACATAAAAAAATTGATCCAATTGCAATTACATATTTACATATTTAATTGACGACGTGGTATAATCGATTATTTTAAAACTGATTATGTATTCTGTTTTAAATTTTGCATATTTTCGAAATCGCTGCATTAGAAAACACCGTCCGTTATTTATACTACAGTCTCTTGTCTCCTTCTTTTATCTCCAAACTGACCAAAAAAGTGTGACGTCACAACATCCAAACTTGACGTTTATCGATTCCCACTAAACGTGACCTAATAGGTCATATCGACGAAACTTGTGTGAGATTAAAATTATATCTTTGTGTATTTAATAAACCAAGTAGCGAATAAACATACTGATTAGCTCCACCTTTCTGGAGTATGTAAATATTACAAGAACGAGCAGGATAAACGAGGGATAGAAGAGGAAAGTTTGATAGAAAGAAAAATAGATAGGGATAGACAAAGAAAAAAAATTCAGAGAACATAATCAGAGAAAAGAGGGAAGAGAAAAAGGGCAGGGTAAAGACACTACGGTAGAACTGGACAGAAGAAAGCATTGAAGAATATAGAGAGAACTTAAGAAGGAAACAGCTACAGGAAACGGAAGCCAGGAAAAAATGGGAAGAGTTAAAAAGAACGATAGATGCCGCAGTAATAAGAAAAGAGAAAATACGAGGACTGGTGGGATAAGGAAGAGAGAACTCCGGAAACTGAAAGAAAACAAACCCGAAAAAGAAGGATACATAAAGAAAAAGAAAGAATACAAGCAAAAATGTATAGAAGAAAAAAAACATATGGAGCAAGAAAGAAAGGGAAAAAATTGAAGCCTAACCTAACCTAACCAAAAAGTCTGAAATATCCAACTCATTACACCATAGCATTTATTGATCTGCTATTCCGTAAATAAGTAGCATATAGTAAAAAGAATTATATGGAAAGACTCCTCGTGAAATAAGCTTTCAAATCGTATATCAGACAATTGGTCGTTCCATTTAATTTTTTTATTTAAGACCTGTCTACTTAAAAATCCATCTCAAAATATGCCCCCATCTATACAACATTTGACGTTGAGATCCCTAAAATACCATGCGACGCATAAGAGAACTTTGAGTTGCCTATCCGGCAAGTTGCTCTGAAGTTAGCAACACCCAACATGGGGTTGGCACCACAATGAACTTGTCGGGGTTAACAACGTCGGTTGGCATCCCTGCTAGGTGGAACGAGGTCCGGCGGCCATTACACAATTCCATTCAATTTTAACGTGATTTTATTCCACTATGAGAGTTCTCCTGTTTTTAAAGTTGAGTGTGCCCAATGTTTAAATTGCATTGTCGAGATATCACGTTACCAGAAAGATCGGTTGAATTTCAATTAACAATTGTGTGTGTAGTGTCGACCGACGTAGTTACAAGGTAACCTTTATTCCATCTATTTCTTTTTGTCATACTCAATATAACGAGGATGCCATGAAATTGACCGGCGTTTGTTCCACGTGCATGTCAGAAACTCCTAGATAACAGTCCGTTCATATTTTACCGTTAGCCCTCCATTTTGTCCGCTACGGACGTCATAAAACCGGCCATGATGAAAATGGAGTCGTTCGGCCTTTGCATCTACATGTCTTGTTAAGAATTCTAGCCTTTGTTTAAACTAATGGTCACTATTGCTACTGGAAGTATTCCGTGAACCCAGGAATTTCGTATCAGTTGCATTTAGCCCCTCTGTTCTCTACAGTAGCATAAATTACCAAACTTATGAGTCACAGGCGCTGCGAGTAACTTGCTAAAGTCGTTGTTGTAATTTGTTTTTAGATTTTGTTGTCAATTTCAGAAATTTCAAATGTGTTGTTGACTTCTAGTTACCGAGCCCAAACCACAGGCGCGTTCAATTTGAAACAAAGTGTTTCCCTAACTTAACATAACTAGATTGCCACTCAGACAAATCCTTTAATAACTACCTGTCTTTCGATATGAGGCCGACAACAGCTTCCGGTTGTTGCAAAGCTATTTTGTCTCTGTTGACTTGAATAACAAACGCTTGGTAAGACCTGAAGACAAAAGGGTGAGATATCCCGATTCAAAATTAATACCATCCAAGAGAGCTGCAACCCGTTCACCGCCAAAGTATGACAAATGCCCTGGAAGCCTAGCCTTTAGCGACCGTTACTGCCCGAGATGGATACGCTAGAGGGAGCTGTCGGAAGTTTCCGTGGGAACGAGGAACTACGCTTGAAAGGGCGGCAGTGGGTGTCCTGCTTCCGTTGAAGTTACACCACGTTATTTTTGTTCACGAAATTCGCCATTTTGTTAAAGCATAGTTATATCTCCACCGTTGAGCTTCCTTTTGTTGTAAAAGAATTGTACGCGTTCGTTCGACTTCGAAAGGGAGATCCATCTCGCGGAGGTTCCAGTTTTGTTTAGTTCGAGTCAGTTAAATTTCCACCGTCGCGTCCCTAAGCCAAGTGAGGTGATTGTATTCCTGGAAATAAGGTAACCATTTGCTCTATATTTTTCTCCCGACTCGCCGTCCGGAAAGGCCAGGAAATTGACCGACGTTTATTCCATGTGCATCTCGGAAATCTTTAGGTAAAACCATCTCAATTTTTACCGTTAGCCCGCCATTTTGGACGCTAGGACGTCATAAAACTCGCCATCTTGAAAATGGAGTCGTTCCTACTTTGCACCTAAATGTCTTGTAAAGAATGCTAGTCTTTGTTTAAAATAATGTTCACAATTGTCCCTGGAAGTATTCCGTGAGTCCCCCAATTTCATATCTGTTGCCTTCGGCCCTTCTTTTCTCTGCAGTAGCCTAAATTACTAAGCTGATGAGTCACAGGCACCCCGAATAACTTGCTAAAATCGTTGTTGTAATTTGTTTTTAGTTATTGTTGTCAATTTCAGAAAGTTCCAATGTGTTGTTGACTTCTAGTTACAGGGCTCGCGCGTTCAATCCAAAACAAAGTGATTCCCTAACTCAAATTAACTCGATTGCCACTCAGATAAATTTGTTAATAACTACCTGTCTTTCGCTATGAGGCCGACAGCAGCTTGCGGTTGTTACAAAGCTATTTTGGACTCTGTTGACTTGAATTAACCAACTCCGTAAGACCTGAAGACTTTAGGTAAAAGCTGGCCAAACGTCACACCTGAATGTCGGGGTTCTGAACGGTGACTTATCGTTGTTTTGCGGCCCCTTGCGATTTCTTGTCGTTCGCTGTTAACTGACATCTAGCGCTTATTCGACATCGTGGAAGCCAAAGATCGGTTTTTAGTGTAGTTTGTGCATGTTGTAATGTTGTAGTACATTGTGCCCCGTTCCGTATTGCGCCCGCTGATGTCATCGCATTGTATCCGTGTCAAAATGGCTTCCAAACCAAACGTTGCGTTACGGTATATTTGATTTATTGTGTTGTTTGTTCGTACATGTTTCGAGACAACAGAGCGACCAAATAGTGTTCAGTTCGTGGTCCGCGTTGCAGGCTGCTGTTAGAAGGAGTTAGGTGGCCCTACTTTCGGGGATACCTATGCCCATTGTCTCTTGGGTGCATAGGGGCCTAGAAAAAGGGAGTTGCCACTAATTCCTTGAACCTACGAAGTCAAAGTTGCAGCACTGTTTTCGAGTTCCTGACTAATTGCTTACTTCACTAATTTTTATAATACTAAATAACTAAAAGAATAGTCCCTGAGAGAAGTGCCGTTAACTTGGACTTGGTTTGGACAAGCCTCCCAGAAAGACCAACATAACTATGTCTAGGAAAATTCCGTAATAAACTCATTTCTCTTGGTCCGTTGGATGTGCCAGTTTTGCCCCCACGATCGTAAACTCTCTCTACAATCTGGCCTCACTGACAGACAATTGTCTTGTTCGCTTCGCTTTAGTCTTTCCAGTGGATCTACCTGTGGTCCACCACTCTCCGACTTACATGCACCCCACTTTGATAACGCCACACGTTTCGATATTCTTGTGTTTCCCTCTCAGATGTTTCGTTGTATCAGTCAGTTGTAAATTCCTGTAAACTACAAAAGCTCAAGGGTGGAATGTAGCTGATCTAACCTCACGCATCATGTACCGCAGGATTGTTAAATTGTATTATTGTTTATTATTTGCCGCCAATTGTTACTCTGTTGAAGTCATGTAAAATTGTCCGTTGTAATTTATTATTTGGAATCATTATTGTTAACATTATGAAATCGCATGTGTACCAACTTAATTCGAAAACACCAGAAATTGTTAACCACAGTACGCAATCACTAAACTCAAGACACTTCAAGTTGTTCAAACTGAATAAACATTTAAAACCATATTTTTTTGTGTTATCAATTTACGCTCCACTCCTGATTAGCTCTCGCCATGTATCCAAAGAATTTGGGGTTTGTTTTGTTGGGTAAGTTTGAATGTCCCGCCATTGCTTGTCTTGTCAAAAAAATAACACAACGTAGGGTTCTGCTTTTTCTTTCATTGTCTGACGATCACTGGCCAACCTTTTCAATTTCGCGGTTTGTTTCAAATTTTCAAATTTGACGTTTGGTGACGTCATTGACATTTCATTTCATGTTCAAATTCAAAATGTGGCGGTAATGTAAAGGGGGGTTATCACAAGGGTAAAAGATGGCAAAGTGTCACGGCTGAATGTCGGGGTTCTGAAAGGTGTCTTATCGTTGTTTTGCGCCTCCTTGCGATTTCTCGTCGTTCGCTTGTAACTGACATCTTGCGATTATTCCGCTGACGTCATCGCATTGTGGCCGTTTCAAAGAAAACCAAAGAAAACTGTATATTTTATTTATGATGTTTGTCCGTACATGTTTTGAGGCAACAGGTAGACCAAATAGTGTTCAGTTCGTGGTTCGCGTTGCAGGCTGCTGTTTGGGGGGAGTTATGTGGCCCTACTTTCGGCTATACCTATGCCTGGGAGGTGGGAGACGAAGTCGTTGTCTCTTGGGTTATAGGGACCCAGAAAAGGGAGTTGCTACTAACTCCTTGAGCCTACGAAGTCGAAGTTGCAGCACTGGTTTCGGGCTACTAACAAATTGCTTGCTTGACAAATTTTTAAGATACTTAACAACCAAAAGAATAGTCCCCGAGGGAAGTGCCGCTAACTTGTACTTGGTTTGGACAAGCCTTAAAGAAAGACAGGAAATTAAGTATGTCTAGGACAATTCAGTAACAAACTCATTTCTCCTGGTCCATTGGATGTACAAACTTTTTCCACATGATAGTAAACTCTCTACAATCTTGCCTCACTGACAGACAGTTATCTTGTTCACTTCGCTTTAGTCTTCACATCTGATCTACATGTTTTACATCACTCCGACTCAGATGTACTCAACTTAGATAACTGTTTCAATATTCTTGTCTTTCCCTGTCAGGAGCGAAGAGACCCGCTTTGGGTGTAGATATTTCATTGTATCCGTCTGTTGTAAATTTACAAAAGCTCATGGTGGAATAAAATTAGCTGACTTAACCTCACTCATCGTGTACACAAGCATTGTTAAATTGTATTATTGTTTACTATTTTTCTACATTGTTAATTGTTGAAATCATTGGAAATTATCTGTTGTATGGTTACTCGAATCATTATTGTTAAAACCAGCAAATTTGTGTATTGTTACCAACTTGATACGAAGTCACTAGAAATTGTTAACCACAGTACGAGATCACAAAACGACTAAAACTTAATAAACATTTAATACCATAACTTTTGTGTTATCAATTTACGCTCCACTCCTGATTAGCTCTCGCCATGTATCCAAAGAATCTAGGGTTAAAAAAAATAACACGACGTAGGGTTCTGCTTTTTCTTTCATTGTCTGACGATCAGTGGCCAACCTTTTAAAATTCGCGGTTTGTTTCAAATTTTTAAATGTGATGTTTGTTGACGTCATTACCATTTCATTTCATATTCAAATTCAAAAAATGGCGGCAATGTAAGGGGGGGGGGGGTATCACGTGTTTTCGGAAATTTTCAAATTTGGCTTGTGTTCAAAGTTATTCGAGGTGTTCACTTTTCAAAAAATCACCCTGTAGAAATATACACATGGAAGAAACATTTCATGAAGCAACTGGAGGGAACAAACCACGGAACTGAAAAGAAGATAGAAATAACGACAATACAAAAAAAACAGAGAACTACAGAGACTACTAGACACGGCATATAAGATCTACAGAATGACGTTGCAGGAGAGATTAGTGAGAGAATGTGTAGAGAGAAAGATACTACCGGAGGCACAGGCAGGATTCAGAAAAGGCAACATATACATTCTGAACCACTGATATATGGTGGTAGAGGAATGTAAGAGGGAGAAAATGAGAGTAGAAGCGGGCAAAAGATCGAGTAAATTCCAAGATAAACAGTGGGAAAGAAAGGAAATAACTATTGCAAGAATGCCTGAAAGAAAGAATAGCAGGAGAGAAGGAAGAAAGACGAAAGTATTATGAGAGGAATGGGCTGGGAAGGAAGGAAGTAGAAAACAGAAGATACAGAGGAGAAAGTATATGGGCAGAGACAAGAGGGATAGGGATAGGGACATATGCAAATATGAGAGAAGAGAAAAAATAAGAGGTATGAAGAATGGATGACGGAGGGGGTACCAGTATACCTTAAAAAGAAAACGAACAAGCAGGATAGTGCAACGATATGGAAGAAATGGAGAAAAAGGCACGAGAGTTGTTGAATGAGAATGAACGAGGAAGAAAATGGATAAAGAGCGTGATACGAAGAAGGAAGAGAAAAGAGCAGCAGTAGAGAAAGAGGAAGGGAATAAAAGAAGAAAGGTTGATTTAATTAACCATGGAATATAGATTTATTTTTATTTTATTTTAATTTTTCTATCTATGTATCGATGATTATATTCGACCTCGAAAGAGTGAATAAAGTTGTATTATTATTATTTTTAGTCAAGTTCGAGAAAAAATACTTTATATTGTTATCGTATATTATTGCTTTCTTAGTTTTCCTACATTTCTTGACATCTTGAATTCTCATGTCCCTTTTATTGTTTTGTGTGTTTTCTTTTCTATTCGTACATCTACGATTTACGTTGTTTGTTGTTTTGCCGCGATACAAGGTACAAGCAGCGACACATAACAGACTTATTAACTGTAATCACTTCTGGCATATTGCAGGGAAAAAATTATTAACAGAAGCGTAGTTCACGTGGTTTAATATCATGATAATCTGATTCCAGTTTTATTTGCAAACACATGTATTTATAATGACAGTAATTAAAGTGCTCAGTGAGGTTGAATTTTGAGCCACAATAGCAAAATATAAAAAAATAAAGAAAAAAATACACCTGTCAAGTATGTAATTATTTTAAACGTTTATTGTAGTTTTTTTTTTTCAATGGTTATCTATGAAATGCAATAATGTGCATGGAAAATAAAAACTACAAAACATATACCAATATACAAAGTGTTACAAAATGATTTTCATCCGGTCGCCTGTGCATTTTCCACGTAAAATAAAAAATGGCGCTTTACGAATATATTTATACTTTTTATATAACCTCACAAAACAACTTCGAATATTTTAATATGTTATATTATTTTTCTTCATCCCCTAGTCGAAAGTCAGTCTTTCTGGTCGCGCTCGCTCGAGGAACTTCTTGCTTAACCTATTTTCTGATTTCACAAGGCGCTGAATGACATATTTAGTGTATTTTTGAAGAATCCACCTACATACATCCTTTGGTGTAGAGATTTCCACCTCTGCAGAACTGCGTGGTCGCTGCTTCTCCAGGTTGATATGGAATGAACAGCTCGTTCTTTCTCTCTCTTTCGTAATATTTCGGTAGATGATTTTTGACGATGACTAGACAAATATCTGTTCCAGACAGGTATCAAGATCAATGTAATTATATGAAATTTCGTATGTTTGCAATGTTTGCAATAATAAATGTAGAAGGTTATACAGGAACAGTCGAAGGCTAAATATTTACGAAATAGTCACAGAACGAAAACAAAAAAATTTAAACGATCTAGTTCCAGATTCCAAGTTTATATCTAGGTGGCTTAAATTTAGCCCTTAGGTACGCACCTTCGTTCTTCAAGATTAATTTTTTGCATTAAATTTGATTTGTATTTTTTGCTGTTTCAATTGTCCGCCAATTTGAACCGACACATTAGCGTGTCTTTGCAGGGTTGAGGAGGACCATTGTCTCCACTCCCCACATCGGTGATTTTCGTCCAAGTTTGGCCGCCGAGGGCTATTATTAAATTTGGACGGGAAGTGTTATACAACATGTACTGCCCTCCTAAGTAAAGAAAAAAAAATCATCATCAGAAGTCAAGTCAGACAATTACTTCATTTAAAAATATTCAGTCACGAATTCCCTTTTCTCAGCAGTGATTTTCTTTTTGTATGAGCAACTGGCCTCTCCGCCTTTTACCTTAATTGTTGTTAAACCAGTCTAATTAAATAATTGTAGGTACACTAAAAACAATAACATAAAACGCAACTTTCTCTTAGTTCTTGGTGTACCTACGACATCCGATATAAAAACAAACAGAATTAAATACTTGATTATTATTTTGTAATTGTGCGACAGAGTGCACCTAATCAAGTATAATCGCTGTTAGAATATGTATGCACTTTTTGCATCTAAATGCACATAAACCATTACCTTTTATGACATTATGGCGCATCCACTTTATTTATAGAGTAATCAACTTCATTAATTTGTCGCTTCTATTTTTTAATAATAATTTCATTGGTTATCTATTTATGAATTAATTTATTGCTGTAATTCAAATTACACGCCTGCAGACATAATTGTTAATTATGAATTCGTTACTTATTAATAATTAATTGTTAATATTGAACACGCCGCTAATGAATCGGAATGAAATCTGCAACGACTTGTCTCCACACACCGTGAATCATTCCCGCGCGGTTTTAATTAAACACGCCAAAAAGCAGGAGAATTTTGATTCCAGCGTACTTAATAAAATTACGCATTCCACAATCTTGACCAGACGATTTTAATTAACAACATTACGGAGTACACCCGTACTCCGTGCATTCAATACATTTTCCCGCATTTGCAAATTTGAAAAAAAAAAAAACGCTCTCTAACTGCAAAGATCTATCTTTTATTAACACACTCTCAAAATTTCAGTGGATAATAATCTTCAACAAAAAAGTTATCTTCAACGCCCGACACATGCCGCAAGAGAACTCTCTGTCAGAGACCAGACCATCAATATTCGGTTTGAAAGTTCCGAATAACAAACCAAATGCGACTCAGACATTTTAGCTCTCGTATTCTGCACGAGGTTGCACCATCTCGCAGCAAACATTTGCTTCTCAGTACATGACAACCTTAACTGAATTTAATAATCTTTTGTTGCCTTTAAAACCTCAAATAATCATTTGTTTTTAGCATTAATGTAAATGTGTGTTTACTGTTGAATAAAACTTCTAGTGATAATTTAACTAATTAAAGGAGACCTATTTATACAACACTTCTTTTTTTAACGCAGTTTTAGTTTGATCTATGCACCTCGGCCACTACGTAATTAATTTATTTTAATATTCTTTGCTTATGTAACAACTGTTAATTTTTAAAATTACCTGCAATTACTGGTTATACCTGAAGCGAATATTTAATTGCACAATTTCATTTATTTCAAGCATGTCTGACTGCATAACTAATTACAAAGGTAAATAAATGATTAACGAAAATTAAAAATAAATGTCTTAATTATTTTATAAACTTTATCGAGTCTAAGTTGTTTTAATTTGATCTTCGTAGCCGACTGAAGCTCTGTACAATTTTATCAATCTGAGAAATATAATTACTCGAGAAAAGGTCAAGTTGAGTCAGATTGGTGATTTCTGGGCCCTCTAGGAGGTCGCTGTATTAGCCAAGGTTGTTCTAACGAGGTTCTAACACTTTAGCCGGTGGTCCACCCTGACCATAGTCAACATGGAGATGTCCAAGGTTCTAATAAGTAAATAAGACCCGGGATTGAGCAAATTTTGTAGAAAGCCGGAATAAGATTAACATCGCCCAGTGGGTGTTGCGAATAAAAATAACGTAATTGTATATGCATAAGAGAAAGGGAGGAAAGGAAGAGGCTGTTGCGACAGATTGCCAGCCATGCTTGGTTACTTGAGAATTATGATTATTCACTTCAGGGACTCCGATTTCCGTTTTAGTTTATCTGAAGATTGAAAAAGATGAAATCGGAAGTCAATGACTGAGAGTTTTATGACCCGTACCTGGCACGTAACTGTGGCACGTACAGTATAGAAGTAAACAATAAGTAGATCTAAACAATGAAGACACGAAATATAGTCGTGTGAGTGTTATAAATAAGAGAAATAGAAATTGGTATAGGTTTGAACCAAAAATTCAAAAACAGATATTTTGTCCTTGGGAATCCAAAGAAACATTTCAAGCAAACAATGCAAACGTTTTGGTGAAGGAAAAAATGATAAAATATAGGCATAGGTTTTAGGCGCCTTTTCAGCCAGTAACAAAACAAGTATGGGAAATTGTAGAAGGATTCGGAGGATGTCTCCGACCATTCGACTAATGGTAAGGGAAAACCTTTACAGCGCTGGGGATCGAACCACGGTCCCCCCGAATGGCAGTGCAAATAAATGCCAAATTTACAAAACAATAGCCTTTCCGAGCCTCTTCCAAATTTCATTGCATTTCAACACACCTATTATGACGAAATAGCTTTAAATTTCTACTTGGGTGCACGCGCTTTCTTAATTAAAATTAACAATGTATTTGCGTCCATTTGCTGCGCATTTCACATTCTCGTTAGAGTAACTATTAATGGTTTATAGTATTGACGATATTTATTTATGTTTCCAATAAAAAGTGCAACGACCTTTGTGACTTAATTTTCGTAAGATATCCATGGGTGCCAAAGTCAACATTGCAAATTACATTGGCGAAGCTGTTGTTAGAGAACGGAAAACAACCGGAATGTTTGAATAGACCATGGGCACTTAAAAATCGATTTGCAAAATTAAAACCATTTTTGTTGTGATTAAAAAAATGCTGAAACGGATGAAATATTAGACACGCTGCTAAAAACCAAGGTGTTGTTTGACGTCATATTATCTTGGAAACTTTTATTTTTTTATAATAAAGTATTCGTATGCATACATTATCCTCCGTATAATATGTCCAAATGGTGGTCACAAATTAATTTATTTTAGCTGATGTTATCAATTAGTAAATATACCACTTTAAAGAACAGGTTCATGTTGACAACACATTTTAAAAGGTAAATAGGCATGGTAATAGTTCTTTTTCTGTTAGTATTTACATCTAAAATTACTTAGTCTGAACGAGTTTAAAACAAAAAAGACCCCGTTATACTCAATTAAAATGTTATGGACGGTTATCATGTGTAAATGACGTCGAAGCAAAGAATACTTTGTACTAAATGATAATAAAAGTAATTGTTATTCCCAAGGATATCAAGTGGTGCAATCAAAGAAGATAGAAAACTAAAAAGTCAGGAAGTTTTAAAAACAAATCCTACGAAATTACGGCTAGAATTGACATTTTAACTCCAGGTGCCCAAAATAGTCTAAGAGATTAAGGCTAAACAGGAGATCAAGTGTGCGACAAAGACAACCTTATCGGAAAAGTATTTACGCATTTATATGGAAATGATTGGATAAATTGTTTAAACAAAAACGGATTTAGAATCCATTTCTAAGTAGAATTTGCGCCACCATTCCATTTTTCTAACAAAAAAATTTGTTTCAAAAACATTTTCAAAAAAAATTATGTAAACGAAAAAAAAACTAAAATCTGCCAGCCAGCGACGTTTCTACATGATCCACAGATTACAAAACCGTTTGAATTTTTAAAATTGGTCTGATAGATTCGTCCGAAACAGGATTTTTGACTTTCCTTTGACAATTTTTGCCGCCGCCGGACACGTGCGAGTGGAATGAGTCATCGATCCGTTCCGTGTAACGACAGAGCTATAAAACTGGAAAATATAATTTCGATTTTGTAGAATTTACGAAATGGGTCGGGACTATCATATTATAAGTATCTAGTATTTGTAGTATAGTATAGTATTGCAAGTATCTAAGTATTCTTGGCGGTTGTGCGCATCACAAAGCAGGAATTTTGTACCGCCAAAGTTAATAAATAATTAATGCATTGTAGAAAAATGGTAATTTTTAAAATGAAGCTAAACCATTTTTGGAAATTATTTTAATGCTGTTGAAATGCGCCAGAATAATAGAGGTCAGTATCCACATGATTGTAATATACAACCTAGGGTAGCACAGTCCATCATGTTCAAAAATAGAGACAACACCTGATTTATCTATTAAAATTATTAACAGGAGTAACTCCATATTCAATGCGAAATGTAACAAATAGCAACATTCAGGAAATAGATTGTCCTAAATAGGATTAACCACAACGGGGAATCCTAAAAACACAAGTTAATTGTCGTAAATTGTACGTAAAAGGTACAAATAATGTTACCAATAGTAGATTATACATATTACAAGTGACAGGAATGCTAGTGAGATTTTTCAATCTTTAGTGCGATAACACGACTGATACACATCTCCCGGGCTTACAATAGCATTTCGGTCACGTGTGATATACAACAAATGTATTTTTTCAACAACAAAGAATCTTGAAAAGATATTCCTCCAACATTTGCAATTTTGGTGTTTGTTTACGTTGGTTTTGAGTGACTAAAATATGCAACTTTTGCACAAAAAAACAACGGGGAAGCCTAAAAAGTTCATTGTAGTAAATTACACGTAAAAGGTACAAAATAGTGATAAAAAAATATTTATCTTCCGACAACACACGAAAATGCACCAGCTAATAAATATAAAATATAAATATTATAAAAAACGGGGAATCCTAAAAATACGAGTTAATTTTAGTAAATTGTACGTAGAAGGTACAAAATAGTGTTACCAAAATATTTTTTCTTCCAACAACAGGAAAAATAGAATGCACCAGATAATATAAAAAACAACGGAGAAGCCTAAAAATACAAGCTAATTGTAATAAATTTGGTAGAAAAGTGACAAGTGATGTTACCAAAAAAGGAGCCTTTTAAAAAAAAAATGCAATTTTGGAAACATCAAAGTCTGCCAAAAGTTTTGATCTGGATATATGCAATCTATTTTCATGTCTTTAGGAGTCCACACAATAAAATCGCACAATGAAACTTCTTGCCTGTGACGTTATGGCCTCTGAAATGGTTTAATCCCTAGCCCAACACGGGCATTTAATTGCCATGTTCCCCAATAAGACCGTCAGGTGTAGCTCCAATATAAGCCATGTTGTAGATCCACAAATAGCCGCATCAGTCTGGTTCCCAAGTCCCTTTTTCCGAAATTCGAGTTAAGAAGCACCAAAAATTATGATTGAGGTGTGATGTCATTCGATTCGTAATTGCACCAAGAATTTTTAGTTGAAAATCAATACCCGTATTATTAATAGTTAATAAGATATTGAAGTCATAAGTCGTAAATAATTTTTGTTGTTGTTTCAGATTTAATAAATAATAGACAAAAAGTTAGTAAATAATAGAGTTAGAACTTCAATTTAAAGCTCAATTTGTTCATTGATTCACAGAGAATAAAAACATTGAAGTGTTCTTGTCGTATCGTTAATAGTTTATAAGTTATTTTAAGAACAATGATGAAAAAAGTGCACGAAAATCAAAAAAATTAAATAAAAAATAGAAAACAATATTTTTTCATAACAAACGATGTATGGTTGTTTTCAGTATTTTTGAAAGAATTAAGAAGGATATATCCGAAAGATTCATTTGTTTATAACATTTTTTTTAAACAAACAAATAAAAAGTAAAAAAAAATCTTCCATAATATAGAAGAGCAAGATATAATATTTAGCAACAAAAAAAATTTACAAAGGAGTTTTTCACCAATAATAATTTTTTTAAGAAACGATTTTTTTTAAATCATTATTTCCATTACGGATTAGATAAAAAAAAATAAAAATCATAAACAATGCATTTGTTTATAACAATTTTTTAAATAATAGGAGTTAAAAATTAAAAAAAATATTTATATATGTATTGCTTTTAGCAATAACAAAACATAATTATTATCAGTAGAGATAATTGAAAAAAAAATCTTTCACTGTTTTATTTATGTTTTTAAGTTTGTTAAGCCTTTGATTGTTAATAAAAAGTAAAAAATCATTTTTTTTTAATTTTTCCAACGGATATCTTTTCTAAAGCCTTCAAGGAACAGCTCCAAGAAGGGAACAAAATTCAGGATTTTAGTTTAACAAATCAGGGTTTGTAGGTTAACTTTTAACAAGCACATTTGCCGTAATTAACAAATGCATTGTTAATAGAAAAACTGAAGTATTTTTTTTTACCGACGGGTTATTGTTTATTGATATGTCCAGATAATACCTAAATTATTTTATTCCTTAATTTTAATATTTACTTAGTTAATACATAGTAGTTTATTATACGAGTTCCCGTGTAAGTTGGACGCTTTATGCCACAAGAGGTTTATAAAAGCACGAGTGAAATGAGTGCTTTTGTGAGCCCCGAGTGGCGTAATTCGTTCAATCTACACAGGAACGCGTGTAATACAACATTTTATCGTTCGACACAACCCCGGAAAGCCTTTAAATTGCTTAAAATTCATATGAATAGTTTGACGTTTATCTGTCATTTTCATTATTTCATGACAGAGTGTTTACACAAGCGAAAATTTGAAAATTTTGTATTTGTTTTAGTTACGAGAATCAAAAACTAGGGTGTCAGGAAAAATAATTTACCTGCAGAATGATCATTTTAATGTTCTTTAAACCAAGGTAATCAAATAAAAGTGCTTGCAAAAATTCAGTTTTCTCTAATTGGAAATCCTATATCGCCTACAGGAAGCAGTCGGGCCAAATACTAACTTATGCTTAGGCGCGGGGAAAGGGATCAGCGCGCGGCGGCTGGATCAAAGGCAAACTTAAAAATCCTGTTTCGATAGGGTTGCAATTGTTAGATTTAAAAACAAAAAACGTGTAAATTCATAAAAAAAAATCGTTCTTTCGTCGCTGTGTGCCACTTTTTTGAATTTTTTATTGTAAGTATAAGTATTCAATTTTTTTTTCTTAAATATACATTTGAGAAAAAAACTTACACGGACGCGCAAATTGTACGAAAAATGTAAGTACAAATCAATGTTCAAATAAAAAAAATTGTGTACCGTTTTCTTAAAAAAGCGTTAGAACTTTTGGACTTTTTGCAACGACATCTTACGGATCAGAAACACACTAAACCACCGTCCGGTTTAGCCTTAAATGGGGAACTGTAATTCTGGTACTAAAACACGGAAATGTAACCGCATTTTTACGTAGCATGTACGCCTAATTACACCTAATTTATCGTTGATTGACCTCGAGGAACCTTATAGCATGATTTTGCATTAACGGACCCATATTTTCATTTAAAAAACTGTATTCGAAAGTTTACTTCTAAGTCAAGGACACACTAGCTTATTTCCTGTATTGTCTTAGTGCAAATTTGTAAAATTACCTGCTGAAGTCCAAACAGCGTTACCTAGTATTTTTTTAATGTTGGAAAGTGAGTAGTAATCAAAGGTATTACCCCAACCTCAATCTGTCTTCGTTTCCTCCTTTCAAAAACCAGAAATTAACGGAATTGGGGGCATAATGATAAATATGTGTCTGAGATCCGACCAGCGGCGTCGCTGGCGAAAATCATAGTGCTGTCAATTAGGCAGTCAAATTAAGTAAGGAACAAATTTAGTAACTCCGTTAGTATTTGCACTAAAAATAAAACTTAAAAAGCATGCAGTAGGGTTAATTATAGGGCATCCGAGGAGTGTACTAATTTTTTAAAGCGCTAAAGTTATAATTAGTACAATTTTAAAAATTTAACAGAGCTGTCGGAATTTAAGAAAAAAACATAGAGCTACCAATAAAAAGCTGACAAGTTCTGAATAGGTACAAAATAATTATGTAAACTGTTTCCTCCGATTAAATAATAAGCGAACTTCTAAATAATAATATCTGGTTGCAACAGGATAGTGCTCCACCACACAAAGCCCTTGATGTGCGGCGTTATTTGGACGAAGTATTCCCAAGAACATGGCTAGGAAGAAGAGGTCCAATAGAATGGCCGGTTGGGTCTCCAGAAGCTGTGTCAAAATTGACCTAACAATTTAGATGATCTTAAAGCCAGACCACTGCTTTTATGATCGTCTTGGATTTTGTCAGATGATGCAGGGTCATCAGTTTGAACATTTCGTGTAATATCTTTCATTTATAACTCTTAGATCAATGTTTTTTTTTTTTGTTAATTTGTTAGCCCTACTTTGAAAACACTGTATGTGAATATAATAATATAGAAGTAAAGTATAGAATTAAAATTATTATAAAATTGAAAAAAAAAAAACGCCTGTGCAAATTGTAGGATGTCAGCGTTAGTGATTATTACTAATAAAATTAGACCCAAGATTTTGTTTTAAGGTTAGTTCCAACTTATATCACATTTGTCACAAATTGTTTAGTACAGCCGCGGACAGAAAATCCTAACGTAATTTTGGTAGTCTAAGTCTGTTTTTTTGTCGGTATTGCCGACGGTATTATGAAAAGTACTGGACGATACGCAAACGGCTCCGCCTCAATTTTACCATCAATCTCGTCTGTTATTTGCCACTTATCGGCCTCATGACGTTCATAACTGTAACATTAAAATTATCAATGTGTAGGATGACAAGTGTCAAAAATGACAAAACTGGAAATACATATAAGGTTACAAATATTATAGAGCCTTTTAAACTTTGTGATAGCGGAATTACATTGACGTACAAGATTTTATATCCGCTGCTGCATATAGACATTTTTTTTCTTTTCAAATAATTAAATGCGTATTAATTTTGTGTTACGTATACTCCTAACGATTGCTCTTAATTGACTTAACAATTTGTGGTTAACAATTTGGCGACAACACGTTTTACAACTGATACAAAAATTTATAAAAAAATATAACTACACATAATAATTATAGTGTAATATTTTTATTTAAGACAACTGAAGTGCTATTTTCTATTGCATACATACATTTATAGCAGGCTATGATGTATCAACAATTACAAAATCATTACACTAAACTACATTTACAAGTTTGTTATAAGACATTAAGCGTGATAACAGTGCATGTATTTGCATTAATTAGCATTTTAACAGTACACCCTTTTGAGACAATAATAATAAAATATATAATAAAAACTCCAAAGAGCCGTTTGACGTCTTTCATTACGTCTGTCTTGTTATTTGACCAAGGAGGTCGTCAATAATAGTTGATTCCTTGATTTTTATTTAGTACTGGTGTCTTATGGTTAAGAATTGTTCTTCCCCCACTGTTCTTTCCATGACTTTTGCACCTCTTTGTTATATCTCCGAGCAGTTCCCAAAATTCGTTTTTCTTCATTTTTGTTACACCAGCACCAGGCCAAAATATTTTTGTACACGCTCCTCTTACAATTTTACGAATTTATTTGTGTGCGTAAAGCAGATTATGTTTGAAGTAGAATAGAATTTTTCGTTTTCTGGGGGTGCCAATTTTTTTTCGAAGAGTTTCCGGTACCAGAAATGGGTTTTTTACCATGATAAAGTTTTTAACATAGTAGCTTGGATGGGCATGAGCGCACCGGTATACTGGAGAAAAGTCAAAAAATCAGTGTGGCCCAATGTCAAACTTTAACTTTGGAGGATAAAATGTCGACTCCAAGAATCACAATTAAATATCCTTTATTTAAAAATTTGTGGAGCTATAACAAAAAAAACATTGTTTCTTTCACGTACCTAAAAAGTTTTTGCGGACTCGGCTTCGTCTCGTCCGGAAACAGCAACGATTCGTCCGCAAAAACTGTATTTTAGGTACTGTTACAATCCAAATTGACGTAAGATTTGAGGTGGGGTTAGGTCATAAGTAAAATACAAATTTTATCCCACAAGTCCTATAATAAATAAATTAGCAAAGGCGACAAGAATTTTTAACAACAACCAAATATAAAAAATTTAAATTAATAATTTGAACAAGCGGTTAGAAAAGTTGACAGATCTTAAAATGGCAGTTGTACAAATATTCGATTAATTAACTGACGAAATTGAGATGCAAGAAACACCAATAACAGTTTGCGGTACCACCTTGCCCTACAATTCACGGGCCCCTATCACACCGTCTCTGAAAGTTTGGAAAAGAAGAAAAAGCAGTCCTTTGGAACTGGTGATGCTGTTGCCTAAATTGATTGAAGAAACAGTCAAGATCTGCACAGTATAAAAAAATCCTTTCTTACCCTTTTAACACGTTTAACGAAACTCTATCGGCGTAATTGACAACATTTGAATATCTTCGCCCTTTTATCCGTACCAGACGATTTGTTCTGATTTCTCTCCGCTTTTAGAACCTACAAAATTGGCGATGATATTTGTTTCGTCTGTACGCCTTCACTCGGCCGAATCTCGAATCGAAAGGAAGCGAGTACGAGCGAAACCTGCACCTGTTTTTGTGCATATCGTATGACCCGTTTTTCTCGCATATGCAGTGGCGCGCTGAATTTAAAATTGCAACAGTACTTGCTATTTTGGGGCATATGAATTTCAGGGTCAAAGTTTTTAGTCAACCCAAAGAAAATTTGTAATATTATAAAATCTACTCTTGCATAAATTTTGGAAAATATACTTCTGCATTCAAATAAAATACAACCTATTCTTAAACACGAGTAGAGCAAGTAAATTAAGACAACAATTAACGTAAATTTTGAGTAGTACGTTGAGGTTGTGTATATGTACTTAACAAATAGGTTCACAATGCCTGATGAGGATAAAGAGGTTATAGTAGTCCTCGCTGTCTCCGAATTTCTCAGAGAGAACCTAGAAGATTTTTCCCAAAATGTATTAATTTAAATATGTATTTATAGAAAATTGAGATAAATTTTAATATGCTTTTACATGAAGCGTGTACATGTACAGGATGATTATAAATGGTTTTCCATCAAGTTGGCTTTGCCGCTTCATAGTTAACTTGATGGAAAATCATTTATAATCATCCTGTATGTCGTTCAGCGGCCACTGTAGTGGCACAACTCAAATATTCTACTATTGCAGTAAACCCACTGTTATTTTTGTTAATTTTAATGAACATTTTTCAATTTATTTATAATTTTTGGTTTATAAATGTATAGAAAATTGGTGGTTTTAGTTTTTCTTTTTTAAAGACGAACTCAATCTTACAGTAATTTTTATGCTAAAGAAAAGTCCAGTCTTGGTGCAAAACCTAAAGCTCTGTGTGGACAGAACATTAAAAGTGTCCACTTTGTAACTTATTAAAATATACTGGGTGAATGACAAAAAAACCTTTGACGCTGTATCTTGTTTATTATTTATGAGATTTGCACAAGTGATACATCAAATAAAATCATTTTAAAACCACTTTAAAATGAATATTTTTCTAATTGCGCTGTATATATTGTAACGGGCGTGGACCCGAGATGACTCATCGCTGTAGCGGCGTACTAGAATGTGCTGGATTTATACTACAACGTACTCGAGTATGACATCATCTTTTGGAATATCCTGTACCGAGAGCGCGATGGAACTATCTGGAGGCACATAGAAGCATTTAGGCATTTATATTTATTAGAGGACGTTCCAACGAAAACCAGTTTAGTCGTATCATCGAAGATCAGTGGGTCGAGTCGGACAGTTGCGTTTATCTATCCGGAGTGCCGCGTGATGTGTAAATACATAATACGAGACGTGCCGGTGAAGTAGTAAATTGTAAATAGTGCACATAGTATTGAAATAAATAAATAAATGGAACCCAGAAACGCTACAATATTTTATATTTATATAGATTTTTTAATACACAAATATGACTAGTTTGTCAACTGCCTATTATAAAAATCCTATGTGCCATTTGATACCGACATTTTTCCTTATTTCCCGGATACGAAATAAGCTAGGACAAAATAAATCGTAGATATGGATTTCTAACCTCTTAGAGTTGTAACGGAAGCAAAAAGAAAGAATTGACCAAGAAAATGGAACCCGAGGGCCTGTAAAGCTGGATTATCATTTGTAGTTCAAAATTCATTGTAAATCACATGTTTTAAACATGTTTCTGCCAACTCCAACAATTGAAAGAAATTTATTTTTCAAAGCAAAACTGAAATTGTTCGACAAATAGTAAGCACAGGTCAGTAATGATAATTAATGTTGCTCCCTGTTGGTTCTGTGTGGGCTTTAGAGTCTCGAGGTTCAAGGTAACCAGATCCATTAAATATGACATGTCTGGATTTTCAGTTTGGATCAGGTACAAAAGTTAATGGATTAATTTACAAATTACTACAGACTGATCAACAATTAATGTTTCAGTTGGTAATAGATTCACATAAAAGGGTATTTAAATGTAGCTGTCAACCATCTGTCATCGGGTGACACCCAAATCGCAGGCTTACCAATTTTGATATAAATTGTATTGTTACCAACTAAAATTTTTAATCTTGATCACTCAGTATGAATTGTCACAAAGAAAGCTGACGTTAATATCCAGTGTAATTCGCTGAATTCAGTTTTTAAAATAGATATAGTTATATACAATACATTTTTATCAACTGGCCATAGGGATTCGAATGGTGATCCCCCGTCACTCGAAATTCGAATGGTATGTAAAACCGAAATCCATGCGTATGTATCAGCGCGTAACTCACACACACAAACACATACCCGTGCAGTTTTTTTTTATACACATCTACAGGTCAAAATCTTTCCAACGGCCTGAGTGAAAATAGCCTAAAAGTGTACCAATGTGTTATGTGTAATTACCATTAGACCACGCAAAAGAACTGTGGCTTCATTAGTTCAAATTACAGCTTTTGTCCACATAAACGCACAATTATTCTGATTACAAATGCACTATGAAGGTCAAGAAACATGCGCCAGCAAATAATTAGAGAAAAGTTTGTTTGAGTATATGTTTGTTAGTATTTACAACTCATCGCATTGACAAAGTAAAAAAATATGGATATCCATGTTCGCCTTTAATGGTTTTTTAAATAGTATTCCTCAGAATCCTTCTGCAGTTTTCCAAATTCTTCAGAGTTTCTCACAATTCTTCAGAGCTTTTCAAACTCCTTAGGATTGTCCAGACTCTCATCAAAATGTTGTAGGTAGCACTCAGGCTGCTAGGTGTACCCCGGGACGTCCCGGCATTTATACCTATTAATCGTGTCATGTCCGAATCTGAATTTTAACTTCGACCTCTCACAATCGAAGCATTTTGGAAATTTTAATGGATTACAAATTTAATGCTGGCCGTACGCGTTACAGTCTACCGGAGAGGTGTACTTGCACAGATAGATTGAAGCGTGTCTGGCCGGCTTAAGATAAACATGAAAAAGTTTTTATAAATAAAGGTATTCGTATCTTCAGATCTTACATGGCATGTATTTGGAATTTTAGTGATGGTGGCAAAAATTTCCTAAGGAAATTTGAATTACAGCCCCGAATTTAATTTATAACTCATTTCACGTTTTAATAATAAATGATTTAATTGATAATAATTAGTAGTATCTAGTTTTATATAAAAACGAGGCCATCTCTACACATTTTCCTCTGAACGCCACGACAATTTCGGACAATGACGTCAATTACTCATAAAATTACTGGTGGATCGCGATATTATTTTCATCTCCAAGCAATCCCCGCGGCCATTTATAACTGCCGAACCTTGACCCGCTAATGACATAAATTTTTACCCAAGAAACAAATACGCAACCTACGATCGCAGAAAATTCCTGTGCACATCCCATATCGACCATCTAAAGCCCCCCGCAGAATGCAGCGTCGCCCCATTCAATGTAAATAAACACGCATTAGCGCATGTGTTCTAGTAACGCGCTTAAAATGAGTCAGTCCGTCACGACCCACCTACGAAGAGGGGTTTCAATGTGGAGTTTCAGCGACTCACCATCATCCTCGAGCGCTCAGTTGATCGTAGAATGTTTTTAAGTTCGGATTGATTCCTTTCGCCGTTTGAAAATATCAACAGTCGATTTATGTGGTGAAAGTAAAGAGATGGATGACAATGTGGAAGAGATTCGCAAAAACGACGGATTGTTATTCAGACAACGGCCCTCCGTGGATATCGAGTTTTTGGATTTAACGTTGACGGTGCCCCAGGGGAGAAAAGGTCAGAGTTTTTTCGATACTCGCATGCCTGGTGCAATTAGTTTTGTTATCGGAGATGCACTGTAACGTCCTGTCGTATCACTAGATACTAATAGAGAAACGCTAGGGTGTTATCTTATCAATAGCTGTGTGTTGAGAGAGAAAAAGCCTTCGATTTTCCTTAATCGTTCCTCTATTGAAGATTACTAAAGCAGTTTGCAATGTTTCACCTTGGATGTACATCCTGAATGATCATTAAGTGTAATCATTCATTCTCATGTTCACTTTGGATGAAGTAACAGTGTAAGACAGTCCTTCCTCCAAAATGAACATTTAAGAGTCATTTAAAAAATCGGTCAAATATTGGAGATAATTAAGGATATCAACATACATCAATAAATTCGATTAGTACTACCTATTGGTTGATAATAGCGTCCAAAGTTTTGATCCAATTAGGTACCGCATGGGCGGCAGGTGTGTTAATTGTTCTTCATGTTAGAGTACGGAAGTACCGAAGCCCAACCAAGATTTTCATAAAGCTAAACTCCAACAAGAAATTAATTAAATTAATCAAACACCTGTGTGGATTCTCATTAAATTAATTCTTCAATACGGATATTTCCATGACGTAAGCACTTTTGTCTAGACCAGTACGATAAGATATGTTTTTTAGATAATCACGAAAAAATATGCAAAGTCGCACAAGACTTCCAAATATTTTTCTCAGATTTAAGCTTTGCCTTCACCATAGAAATGTCAAGTACAAGGCTTCAAATTTGAAATGTAAAGGTTGAATTGCTCAATTGAAGGATCCGGAAGAAGACATCCAATGTTAAGAACGAAGATGTTCGGCAAAACTCATTGGTTTATATCGAAGTATACAAAAATTTAAGAACAATTCGGCTACAATTTAACCCTCTTGTATTCATCTTCATAAACGATCCATAGATCTCCTTTAGATGTGCCTTCTTGCTGAATGTCGGAATCATTTATGAAGACCCTGTATACAGTTGAACACTTTGTGCCGTGGCGGTGCTTGTCGATCGCATAGAAGAGTTTGTATAATATTCATTAGTATAGATGAATCGTTTGAAGTAATATTATTATGGTCACACACATGTAATACCGATTCTTTGAAGAGTGACCCTAAATTACTCCTGAAGAACATTCTCTTCGCCAAATTCTCAAAATAGAACAAATTGTTAGCTCAAGGCAATGTACCATTTAAGACATTGTTAACCTATTGCCCGGGGAGAACCGTAATCAATACCGTATGAGCTGCAGAAGTTATACGGGGTCAAAGTTCATTGAAGTAGTCTTTTTTCAATAGCCTTATATTGGTCTAAACAACAAGATTAAAATCGCAGAATTTAATTTTGCACAGGAAATAATTAAATTCAAATTCACCAACGAAACATTTTTAAAATGAAATTCATAAGTATTTTGGTTTATTTTAATCGACAAATTTGTAACTTCGTTAATGATCGGGTTATGATTTTAAATTTACTTTCGCTTAGAAAAATAGGTGATTTATGTGGTGAGTAGATAACCTACGGGGAAGTGGGGAAAAGAGAACTTTGTTATCAGGGATGCAGGTTATACTGTGATTTTATAAATTTTTTGTTTATACTTTTTCTCACTAGCCTATTTTAATGTATTTAGTTTTTGTACAGGGTTTTCATAAATGATTCAAACTTTGAACGTCCATTAAACTGCAATGTAAATTTTGTTTTTTGCGACATGATGTCTGAATAATTTTTTAAACCTGATATTTTTATAGAACAAGGAAAGATGCAATAAAATATAAATAAGAGCAAGAACTGTAGAATAACAAAAACCAAAAAGAAAGGAAAAGTGATAATACAATTGCATAAGAGTTACTACATGATGTCAGGTATAAAAGAGACGGAAATCACAAAATTTCTTAAAAATTCAAAATTGCTAGATTTTAAAATATCAGAACGGGACAAATGCTCAGAAGTTTAAAATAATATGTAAAAATCGACAACATGGTATATGGAAAAGAAAGATGCATGTTTCCAAAATTTACAAAAATAATTATATAATGCAGAAGAGAATATAATGGAGAACCTGAAAAGTGAAATCGGCGACCATTCTCTGGTGAAAATTAAGATCTAGAGGAAGAAAAAAAGGGGAAAAGGCCACAAATCAAGGCGAAAGCAGAAGCAATTACTGAAAAGTGGTGTGGAGGAAGATAGAGGTCAGGGACACAAGAAAGACTAATAATGTTATTTAATAAAATTAAACATAAAAACATCACAATTGTAAAAAAATGAAGGAGAACTCAAATTCTCTTCAGTTTTCGACCTCTGTCGCCACACGTGTTTAGCATGAGTCAACAATAATTACACAAACGGAACAAATCGACTGTTACAAACAGATATGGTGCCTCTGACCAATTAATGCAATTGGGGCACCGAGCAGAAGGGGCAAAGTCCCCTAAGCTCCGATCGTCTGGTGTTTTAAGGGGGCGTCCCTACGCCACAACGGCCATATTGAGAACTATGGGTTTAAATTGGCCACTAGATGGCAACCGAACGCAAAATTCTTTAATTATTTAATTCCCTAATCGTCCTCACACTTTGGCAGCCATCGGGCTTACTCGGACACGTTATCAAGTCGACGGAATGAGATTATTTTTGATTGAAATGCAATTTGTCGTATCGGATGCTTTGTTTATGTATGTGTTTACGGAAACTTGTTTTCAGTCGTGTGCTGTGTGGTTTTCGCATTTGCACGCTCAATTTTATATTGGGTGTGCTTTTTTCACATTTTCGGATTTTCACGAAAGGGAGGCCATCCAAAAAAAACTTTTTCCTATCCTCAGTTAGTAGTAGTAATAGCACGAGAGGTCAAAATATTGCCGACAATAATTTTTGCGATTCAGATACGAGTTTCTGTTGCGACGAAAATAATGACGAGTGCTTGCACGAGTCATTATTTTCTCAAGCAACAGAGACGAATCAATCTGCAGAGCAAAAATTGGCGGCAATATTTAGACCTCGAATGGACCTCGACAATTTTACTTGTAAATTGTAATGCCAAATAGTTACAAAAAAATTGTCGCTGGAACAAAGCTTGGTTGTTTATTTTGAAATTGAAACATCTCATTGGTCAACATTTTGACCTCTCGTGCTATTACTGTTGAAAACTTTTCCAGGATCATAACGAACAAAATTAAATCGTTCGAATCCTGAGTTATGGTGCCGAGTTCATACAAAAATCACAGAAAAAAAACACTCTGTTTTTTTTCCGAATTTTACAATTTCCCGGGAAGCTTTTCCAAATTGTATTTCCTGAAAAACCTTATTTGAACTATTACGAATACTAAAAAAAAAAAAAAAATATGCAGATCGGTCTACCTGTTCTCAAGTGATGCACTTACCAACGAACACCATTTTATTCTTATTACATAAATTTAGACTTGTGTTTTCCACATTTTTCCCCACAACATATATATAATAAAGATACTATCTGACCCGGTGAACTTCGTATCACATATACTATAGCGTTCTATTAAAAGTAATCCGAAGTAGCGATTCAAGAAGAAATTACAGTTTTGTATTTTGTCTCATAGTTCCACCACGAACGCCATCAATTAAAAGCAATTAAAAGTAATCTGAGTAGCGATTCCCATACAAAATTACCTATTTTTAATTTTTCAATTTTTCAGCTGAACTTTAGGCTTGAAACCCAAGAGGGCACCCCTGGACTCCCATATCCATGTTTTAATAGTTAATAGTTTTTCTGCTATTTGCTATATCATAAAACTCGGTCCAACCCAAGGGGACCCCCTGGGCCCCCATGTCCATGTGAAGAATACTTTACGACCTATTCTCATGCCTACCAAATATACAAAAAAAATAAAAATTCATAAGATTCGGTAGACCCGAAAAATCGGTCCAGCCCAAGGGGCAAATTTGTATAAGCTCGGATGGCTTAACTGGATAAGAGCTCTCGACATCTAATCGAAGGATTCTGGGTTCGAGTACCAGTCCGCAGTTTTGGGGAAAAATTTTGAAAGGAAAAAGAAAACTATATCTGACAGCGCCACCTATTGGGTTCAACTGTAGCTAAGAACCATCAGTATGAGGTGACACTATAAGTACAGAAAAAATCATCAAAATCGGTCAGACAATTTAAAAAAAATCTGGAACTCGACAACAGCGAGTCCAACTGTAGCTAAGCACCACCCAGGTCACGCTCTAAGTACAAAAAATGACGCCCTTCTCTTTGTCTCAGTATATTAGCTCGAAGTCGTTCATTGCGTTGCTCTTGACTTTCATTTGCACCTGTGTTTGGAACCCGGTCTCTTAAATTTGCATTGTTAGGTCAATAATTCATTTTCTGCCTTTCTATTTAATCAATAACGGGTGTAGACTTATTGTAAATTTCGTGTATGTCGTCAATATTTCCTCATCGTCCACGAAGACGTGGCATTATTCTTTAATAAATACAATACACATAAATATAAGTAACTTAAATTTAAATTTTATGGATGTTATAATATGTTGAACAAATATTTTTGTTTATTTTTGCAGAGTCGTTTAACACTCTGTAAAGTCTATTCGACACAAATAAACATTGAAAAAGAATTGTGCGTGGAGTTACCGTTTAGGAGAAATATGGGGAAAAGCGTCTGGGAGCCCATTTTTGGGCAAAAGGGGATGAAGCTCCCCCCGGGGAGGTGGGAACTCTTCGGATCTTTATTTCGGTCCCAGTTGGGAGCTCGACCAAAATTTTAAAACTTTATAAATTATTTCTTCTATTCGTCGTTTTTTCGTTTAATTTGCTTGGACTATCCCCTCCCGGTCTAAAATATCCCCCACTTATATATTGCATTTTTCGGGTTCGTGTTGGGTTACGCGCTTACCCCGTACAAAAATCTTACACCGTTGGATAATGAGTTTCGAAAGTATGCCTATATACAAAACAAATCCGTTTTATTTTTTTAATTACTAACTTATAGACCATGTGATTAAAAAAAATAATTATGTGGTTGCAAAGACAATTAAAAGACCTTTCAAGCGACATGTTACTCAACCCCCATTTAAAAATAGGGGTTGCTCCTGTAAGAGATATGGGGTTGCACCAAGCGTGCCTACTATTGCATTAAAACATGTCCACTTCGAGATAAAAATCTGTTTTGCTTAAAAGTTATTGAGGGTGGCTCGTTTCGATTGAAACGCCTCTATATTTATTATTCTATCTGCAAATTAAGCACTTTTCCTAAATTAGCCCCCTTTGGAGAGGGGGGTGTAGCTACCAAAATTATGCGTTTGCTTTGGTTTGATTTATTTCAAAGTTTATTTTCTTCTTTGCAGAGCATTGTTAAAAGCTTGTTTTTAAAAATGTTTTTTTTACTTTTTTTTTTGACTTTTTAAAATTTTCCGTGGCCATATTGAACTTAGTGTGATGACACTAAATTTATCGTTTTCTACTCTTCAATCCCTTTCATTTGATACCCATATTAAGGGGATTGAAAAGAAAATGTAATCCGCCATTTTAGAGCGGCGGTCATATTAAATTTAGTGTGATGTCATTAACTTTATCGTTTTATACTCTTCAAGCCCTTTCATTTGACACCCATATAAAGGGGGTTGAAAAGAAAATGTAATCCGCCATCTTGGAGCGACGGTCATATTGAATTTCGTGTGATGTGACTAGCTGTATCGTTTTCTACTCTAACGCCTTTCATTTGACACCCATATTAAAGGGGTTGAAAAGAAAATGTAATCCGCCATTTTGGAGCAGCGGCCATATTGAATTCGTTTTTTACTTTTCAAGCCCTTTCATTTGATACCCATATTAATGGGGTTGACTAAATATACATCATCCGCCATCTTGTGGCGACGGCCATTTTGAGAGTACATATTACAATATTGAGTCTGTTTATTGTATTGTCACCGAAACTAAAGGCCTATAAAAAAATTCAGCTCAATCGGATGTCAAGAAGTGGTTTTAATTTAGCTTGCAAGATTTGACCCACACATACTAACAAGGCAAGTTAAATAAAAGCTTGCAACAAATCTATCCCACGGGAACCGTACATTTTTCCGGGGCCAAAAGTAACCTATGTGCTATTCCAGACTATACTCTGTGCCAAATTTCATCCAGATCCGTTCAGCCGTTCTGGCGTGATTGAGCAACAAACAACCATCCATCCAAACTTTCGAATTTAAATTTTATTTAAGTGTGTAAATCTTTGAATTTGTACAAATTTTCCGCCAAATTGTTATACAGCGCCACCGCATAATATGGTGACCAACAGGCTCAACTAAAATAAGCAAGATGTCGGAGCTGTCAAGTACCGTTTTATTTTGGCTATTTTGTCAAAACCAAAGCTTATTTCCTCCTTACAATTTAGGATTCATTTTATAATTTCATACTCCATCGAACTTGTATAAAATTATCGCCAAAGCTGATCCAAAATGTTTGCAACTTTTATATTTTTTTTGGGGGATTTGACTCAATTTTGGACATAACGGTTGAAAAGGTGTCTCACAATAATTATTTACAACGTGCCTGATAAATCAAATTTCGTCTAAAGTGTTTACATTTTTAAATTTGTATAAAACTGTGATTTGGGTATTAATCTCCCGCCATTTTAGCTACAAACGCAGCCTTAAGAGCGTTCATTACCAGACGCCATCTTGGATAATTTGTTTCTTCGAATAAATCGATTACCATATTGATTTATCGATTTTTAAAAACGCGGAAAGTTAGAATCTTGGACCGATGCGTTTACGAAAGTCCAAAATTTTTTGTTTCTAAAAAAAATTGAAAAAGAAAATCGTTAATTGACAGAAAAATTTTGTTTAGGGGAGTTTCGAACGTTGCTACGACTTATTAAAAACGTTCCGTGTAGAAAAACAAATCATTTACGCAAGTACTAAGCACATGAATGGAAAAATTTGTTTTAATAATTTTCTAAGCGGTTGGTGTCGCCATCTATAGCAGATTGAGGGTTGTGAACAATTTGGCAACAAAGCTCTCGGTCCTACGGCTCTCACAACGCACTGTTTTGTGCTCAGTAGAGCGGCAGCCAGCGTTCGTAGAGGATGTACTTGTCTTGTAGATCGATGATCGATTGAAATTTCAGGGCAATTTTAGAATGAAAGAAGAAGTTATTACCCACATAGTTAATTTTTCAAAAACCAATTCAAGGGTCCTTTTGAATTACGTCAGAATTTTAAAAATCGTGTATTTTTGTTTTATGGGTTGTGAGAAAACGAATCAAATTAGAGCAAAAATTCACAGGAATTCAATAAATTATAACAGTAACTGCGTATAGCTGCGTATTAGCTTTATGATGAATTGTTATTGAGTTGCCTATTATGGAAATAGGTATTTCCCAAGACATACTTTTACATTGATTTTTTTTCTGGAGATCAGTTCATGATATCAAAAGGGACATTTTAATAACTAATTAGATACAAAGAAACGCCGAACACACATAATAATTTTGGCAGTTCTTAAAAAAATACTTCTTGGTTGTAAAAGAGACCGCCGGCGCCTTTCAGTATGGCGTTAAAAAACAAAATAAAAAAATTAATAATGCCAGTTATAAAAGCACAGAACCTGAGAACAGTCTTGACTGCAGTAGGCTTTTAGTGTTTTCAAGTGTTGTTACTTTTGACTAATTGTTAGTGTAAAAACTAGACCTTTCGTCATATTGACTCCAACAGACTTTGCGTTTTTTGTATTCTTAGTTTTGACTATTGTTATAGTGTTAATAGTATTGTTAGTGATAGTTTTTTTGTGATATGGGGGGTGTGTGTAAAAGACGCGATAGTGGTAAGGGTAACAGAACTTTATCGGGGAAAAGAAAAAACCGGCGATTGGCCCAATTGAGGTGGGTATTGAGAATTTTTTTTTAGATTTGTGCACGGATAAGTGTAGAATCGATATACAGACCGTTTCAATCGAAACGAGCCACCCTCAATAACTTTTTAGGAAAAGATATTTAAGAAAAATCTAAAAACAGGTCAATTTTTATCTCGAGGGGGACATGTTTTGATGCAATAGTAAGCAGGCTTGGTGTAACCCCATACGCCTGACAGGAGCAACCTCGATTTTTTAAATAGGGAATAGGGGTCGAGTAACATGTCGTTTGAAAGGTCTTTTTTAATTTTTTTTATTTGCATAGTCTATAAGTTAGTAATTAAAAATGAAACATTTTTTTACGGATTTGTTTTGTATTTAGGAATGCCTGCAATTAACGATAAAAAGCTTGCAATAAACATTATTAGACAATTTATTATTGATCTGAATAATGCTGTAATCAAATTTGTCGCCATCCATACTCATTTATACCAATCCTTAACAATAAGTAAATAAATAAACTGAAAACAAAATAGTCGTGTTAATTTCCTGAGTGATAAAGCAACTGTAGCATTGAACACTAAATTTGATTTTTTTTTGTATATTTGGTAGGTATGAGAATAGGTGGCAAACTATTTTTCACATAGAGATGGGGGCCCAGGGGCCCTCCTTGGGCTGGACCGATTTTTCGAGTCGACCGATTTTTATGTTTTTTTTTTGTATATTTGATAGGTATGGGAATAGGTCGGTAAGTATTTTTCAAATGGATATGGGGGCCCAGGGGGCCCCCTTGGGCTGGACCGATTTTTCGAAGTATTTTTTTTATATTTGGTAGGTATGGGAATAAGTCGTAAAGTATTCGCCCCGAATAGCAGAATAACTATTAAAACATGGACATGAAGGCCCAGGAGGGCCCTTGGGTTTATAATTCAAGAAGGGCTTTTATGATATTTGATTTGTTGGATTTGTCTCCGCCCCGAATAGCAGAATGACTATTGAAACATGGACAGGTGGCTCAGGGGGAACCCTTGGGTTTATAACTCAAGAACAGCCGGACCGATTTTTATTATCTTTGATTTGTTGTGTTTGTCTCCGTCCCGAATAGCAGAATAACTCTTAATAAATGGGCATGGGGGCTCAGGGGCCTCCTTTGGTTTATAACCCAAGAACGGCTGGACCGATCTTTAATTTGTTGGATTTGCCTCCACTCCGAATAAAAAAAGTGAATTCAGCTAATAAGTTAACACAACATTTATTGATTCTGAGGCGATACAAAGTTCGCCGGGTCAGCTAGTTTTTTATATAATTGTATACCTGTTTTTTTTATTATTTGGACTCCAAAAGGAATTCTATATGAAGTGGTAGTTTTATTTGACTGTATAAAATGTACAAAATAACCAACATTTGCAATTTTTAGATTAATTTTGACGAAGAATTCTGGAAAGAACAAATGTACCCGCATTTAAGGATTTTTTATTTTAATTGTTTTTTACCTGAGTTGTTAGATCCAAGGCAGAAGCGAGGAAAAACAATAAGGAACCCCCCAAGGAATGAGGAATTAACTTTTGAAATTATTAGACAATACTAAATAGTTATTATTATTGTTTTTTAAATTTATCAGAAGGAAATCATCGTGATTCCGACCTTCTCGAGGTTTCTTGCTGGTCAGATGTTTTAATCGCACATCGTAGCCACCCCCAAAACCATGGGGTGAGTAACTACGAATACCGAGAATTACCCTGAGCAAACGCAACGACCTCAAGATAAGCGCCTTCTGCATTCCAATAGTTATTATTATGATTGTTTATTTTATTTTTATTATTATTGTGATTTATTTTCTTTCTCCATTTCCGCACAACTAAAATAGTAATTATTATACGAGTTCCTGTGTAAATTGGACGCTTTATGCCACAAGGGGTTTATAAAAGCACGAGTGAAACGAGTGCTTTTGTGAACCCCGAGTGGCGTAAAGCGTTCAATCTACACAGGAACGAGTGTAATACAACGTTTTATCGTTCGATACAACCCTGGAAAGCCTTTAAATTGCTTAAAATCCATAAAAATAGTTTGACGTTTATCTGTCATTTAAATTATTTCATGACAGTGTTTACACAAGCGAAAATTTGAAAATTCTTACAGTGTCGAACGATAAATGTTATTTATTTAATCTTTAATGTCAAAATTGAATTTTATCTACTCTTTACCGCATGTTAAAATGCAATTTTATCGTTTAGAAGTTAAAAAAAAAACTTCTATACCAACATCCATTGTTGTATTACTGTCTAACGTTTTTTTGACATTTTGTTTGACAGTTGAATTTTTCACGTCAAAGAATTAAATCCATGTTGCAGTAAAAACCGTGAATAAAATTTTATATTATATACGACGATAAAATTGATGATTATCTATCTTTTCGAGTGACTTTAACGTCTCTAAATTTATTTTATGCATGAAATTATCTAGCTGAATTGATTATTTACTTTACCTCTACGACAAAGTTAATTTTTGTAAACTCAATTTTGTTGCTCTACTTTCGGTGTCACGTTTTTGTTACGTTGACAGGTTGGCAGTTTTACTTGCAAAATTACATAGGAAAGATTAATTTTACGCATTTGGCAGAACCCTTATTGGTCAGAAAATACAATGTTTCTAGAAAACTATATTTTGTTCGATTAAAAGTTACGGCTAACTTTTTTCACTGTCAAACTTAATTCAATTCAATAAATCATTTGAAATTATGATTATTTTAAAATTATGTTCCATTCCTAACAGTGCACACCGCTTTGCGATTTTCCAACTTCTATCTCTCAGTCGTTCAATGATATAAAAGCAAGTCGTTCCCTCTGAAAGCAAGCGCTACAAGCTGTGTTGTCAGATCGTTTTAAGAGTACGAACAAACTCAGCACTCCCACTATTTAGTCTCTCTCTTCGACGCACGCTTGTGGGATGCAACGCAAGGTGCATTCGTGTCTATACGTAGTACAGATGGACACACCGACAGCATTAGGGCATGTGGTGTCTACAGAGACGGAAGACGAATGTTTGTTTACATTTGAAAACTTGACTGACTAGAGAACGCTCTTAAGAGGGTTCTCTAGCGGCATCTGCCTCTCGACAATACATTTTCCCGCATTTTTTTAGTTTACAAATTTTATAAACACGCCCAAAAATAAAAAACTTACATCCAACTCCTGGCAGAAATGGACTGTTGTGGTTGGCTGACGGCCCTCCCGGCGGGGGACAGCGTCCAGATGACGAAATCTTCCCATGTAGTTTTCGATCTGGATCTTTTCCGATGTTATTGCGGATCTGTCTTTAGGTCCATCCTGATTGGAGGCGGTGGCCGATACCGGCCCCGGAAGATATGGGCTGGATCCTGTTTGGAATCTCCTACAGATTGTGGAGGTTGTTGACAGATTGAAGTAGAGGATAGGTTTTGCATGTGGCCGACATCTCCATGGAGAGGTGGTTGGGTCAAAGAAGAAGTGGGCAAGTTTTAGCAGCCAGGCTAATATTGCCCCACGTTGGGCGCCATGTGGAGGTGGGGGGCGCAAAGAGGGCACTGGGCAGATGGGGCGAAGTCACCTGATCGTCGGGTGTTTTGAAGTGACCTCCGAGGGATGGATAACGACCCTAAATTTAATAGCTTTAAAAGTACCGCTTTTAAGTCACTTTCGTTCCTGGGTCGGCTTGTCGGCTCAACTTACAGAAAAAGCTTATATACGAGGGCAACTTTTTGCTATCAAGCAGCTCTAACATTTTGGTTTGGTGCAGATCCAAAGTGTGTGTTGTTTTTATGAAGCTTTAGCTAACAAAAGATGAATGAAATTCAGTAGACCCAAGATGCGGAAGCCCTGTTGAAGGAAAACATCAAGACAGTTGAGGAATTGGTCTTAGCAGATCGAAAAATAAGGGATTCAATAATTGCCGCTAAAGTGGGGATATCAGAACCCACAGTGTTAAAAATTCTACACAAAGATTTAGGAATGAATAAGGTGTCAGCGCGTTGGATTCCAAAAATCAAAATTGTCCAGTCCATTAAGCTCGCCAAGTCCGAGAAGTAATCCACGAGTGCAACTCCATAGAAATTAAACATCCACCTTACAGTCCGGACTTGGCACAGTGACTGTTGCGCGGACGTAGTTTTTCTTCGCATGAATGCCTGAAGGAGGTGATTTTTGAAGACCGTCGTAAAGAATTTGTATAGCCTGATTTAAAAAACGTTGGAATAAGAGTGTGGCCGTTATAGAGCTAGAGCCCGCCGCAAGACCTTAAGAAAAACCACGGTGTGCCTGGGCAGAGTCTGTTAACAAGTTTAAGGGGGGCCAAGAACTCAAAGATTGTGAAGTTCAACAACTGACAAGGGAAAAGCTGTGAATATGTAAGTGCAGCTTATATACCAGTGATGTTTCGATTACACTCGTCGGCATAATAGCCTACCCCATAAAGTTGTTGCTTTTCGTCCGGATACTCGGGATTCGATTCCCGTTCATATACTTAAGCAACCAAATTCGTGATCGGAGTTGGCTAAACGTATATCGGTTTTTTACTTTACTGTTTACATTAATTGCCAGACTTTTAACCCGTTTCCACTGAAGAAACATTGAGGAACTTTGTGTTTAGGAAATCTTTTGCACCACTAAGGAATTGGCAACATACATAAACTTTGTGTTTCCATCTGAGCAACTAAAAGTCGCCTATAGTTGTAACTTGAGAAAGCGCACACTGATGTGAAAAGTTGCAGCAAAATGGAGGAGGAAGACGTGTTTATATCTGCTACATTTCGCTTCCAGTACTTACTCTGACACAATACTGAAAAGACCTACCGAACAAACACAAAGTGTGCAACTTATTACTATAATTAGAAACAATCCTCTCATAAAAACTGTATGGTTTTCACCCTCAATCCAATAGGGAATTGAGTCTCCTCAAAACTGTACAACTGCAATCCACAGCATTCAAAATGGAAGCATTGTGGACCACCCTCGTGTCAACCCTACTCTCTCTTGCTTTGGTGCTTTTTGTCCTCCTGGCTTTCCAGGAGTCATTATGATAACTGAATTTGAAATGTTGCGACTTACTAGCACTTCGTTTCCACGTGTTAGGATCGACGTGTAGGCCTCCAGATAGACTTTGTGGCAACGTTTTATAATTTCCAATCCTTTGACTGTGATGTCTTTGTAGTCGCCGATTATGTAGAACATTTGAGGTCAGAACGGGGTCATGGAGTGATTACGGTTGCCTGGTTTTAGGGACAATGCTTTAATATTCTGCTAATAATTCGGTTATCAAAAAATTATCTTAATAAGTTGATGGAAGCTCTTGTTGTGTGCACTGTAGCTTCATCCTTTTTGAAATAACCCATCGTTAGTTCGTCATCGTTTACTTTTGTTGCATTGTGAAAAGAAGGTTGTACGGGTCCCACTCAAGTGAACTTTTGCAAAAGAACAGATTTTTATTTCAAATCAGATTTGACAATTCGATGACTTTTTACACAATCGTATCGATCAAGAATCGATTTAGAGGCTCCTACGATCACGGATTTTGTTGCTCACTCGTAATTTTTTTTATCAAAAAATCTTTTTTTCTACTTTAATTAATCTAATACTTAAAAACAATATTAACTGTTATCAATAAGTTAACAATATCACGTGTGATATACGACGTTTTATCTTACAGGTGCATACAGGTGCACGCCTGTAACATTAGAGTGGTTCTAATATCAGTTTCCGTAGTAACCTGTGATTGTTATAGTTATGAAATAAACACTCGTTGTTTTTCACAATTCTCACTAAAGTAATAAAAATTGACTTTCTACCGAAACATATTCAACTAGACGTGGAAGCTGCTGTATGAGAAAAAGTATGATCTGTTCGTGAAGTGGAAGGCAGAGAATTACATTACATCGCATGTAATTACGTTACAATTAATAATTACAATTTTTAATTACAACTGACAGCTGTCAGATTTACTCACTTGTGAGTAGAACTGACAGCTTTATCTCTCTTGTGGGTAAAATTTGATTTCTGTCACCGAAAACCATAGTATAAGGTACATAAAAAACTACACCTGTAAGATAAAAAGATTTAAAAAAAATTGGTACATGAACGGGAATCGAATCCTGAGTATCCGGACGAAAAGCAAAAACTTTATAAGGTAGGCTACTACGCCAGTATATAAGTTGCATGTACATATTATAGCTTTTCCCTTGTCAGTTGTTGAACTGTCACAATTTTTGAGTTCTTGCCCTTAAACTTGTTAACAGACTCTGCCCAAGCACGCCATGGTTTTTCTTAAGGTTGATATGAGTACTAACATTTAAAAAACTTTCCACCCTGTACCTGATCGGCCAGGTTTTTTGCAGCGGGCTCTTGGACTATTAGTAAGTGGAAAAATAAAATATGAGAACACTTACAATATTTAAAATTACTTAAAAAAAACAGTAATATTAATGTAACGGTAAAAACCGCCTCAAAATGTGATCCGGTAATACAACAAATTGACAATGTAACGGTGGATGTTTTTTTTTATAAAGGCAAACAAGCACGTCAAGTCCTGTACCCATGTACAAGAGACATCTAAACACAACAAACAATAAAACGTGATGTGAACGACCTCATCGAAAAAGAAATCTAAAATGTGACATTTTAGTAAATATATCCATCCACATTTTAATCAAAGAGTCCATTTTGAATCCATTCGAGGACACCGTTCATGGAACAAGAGTTTTTTCAGAAAAGAGGAAAATCTTCAGACAGACAAATTAATAATTAAGAGAGATGTACAATCACCACTGAAATATGTACTTAATCAAAGGACACTTAATATAAAACAAAGATGGGAAAAAATTTTGTTCAGAACTTGTACTGTAATGTAGCAATAAAATTCCATATTTCGAGTTGATCCTTGCAAATTTAGACAGACCTTTAATAAGCCACACGCAGTGTTTGTTTGATTATGCAAACCGATTGTACAAAACTATTACTTAACAGCTCGACTCGAAGCTTCTGACACTATTTACTCTCCATGAAATAAACAGGCTTGCAAAAACCGATAATTATCTCATGTGCGTCCGATTTTCTAAATTACCAATTTGATTGATTCGTATAATTTCCGAAATATTTCCATCATGCTTGCGTCAATCCACGATTGTTATCTGCTGAATTCCTCCTTGTGTTATGTAACATGTTAACATTAATTTGCAACCTGGATGTGACGTCGACAGTAAAAGAGTGAATATCTTTAAGCATTGCAATTGAATCAAAGATAACCGCAACAAGAAAAGTATGCTGTTATATAACAACCGTTTTGCAATCCACATCACATCTACTTTCCACGTTAGAGGAATCGCATACAAAGTGTCCCGTTATTGTTTCGTTACATTGCTTTGGCAAGAGACATCCATCAAGTTCATTACCATCGCCAGAAGTCATATTTTTAAATGAACTTGTTTTTTTGGCGGAACTGTTACAAAACCACACCGTAAAGAAGTATTACTTCACACATTCCTCTAGATCAGTTGCAACCCAAAACAAGTTTCCACACATTTATTGCAATTGCAACTAACGGAATACTTTCATTATTTTCAAGAATTAAACGGTGATGCGTAACGGCACTCTCTAGAGTTTCGAAATGAGCCTAACTAGGCATTTTTAGGCAATTGCTGGATGTGAGCATTCAGATTTACAAATACGTATACGCTTTGCTGTTTGGGATTGCCAAATTTAACACCAAATCGGCAAGTGGATAATTTATGCAATGACGTAAAACCTTTTAAAAAACGTTCAAACTAAGGTGGGTTCTCAGACCTTTAGACAGGTCAAGGTGGAGTTAATTATTTTGTGTGACTTTCATATTTATTGTGGTGAATAGAGGAACAAATCCGTTTTGTTTTGGTTCTGCTCGCGTAATGTTGAAGTAAGAATCTCAATGTCATAACGGTTTTTGCGGTGGTTCCAGTTAAAAGGATTTGCGTTATGCAGACAACATGGACCTTGAAAATTCGGAGTTTAAAATGCATGTAATCAGCCTCGTCGGATATAGGCCAAAAAGGTATCTCTAACGAGCAACAGAAAAAAATTAATGGGAGCACATCTAAAAGCGTTATAATATAAACTTATAAACCCTAAAAGGCACAGTGGGAAAAAACAACTAATTATAGATGTACGAAATTTTACTATAAAATATTAACAGTAAAAAGTGTAGATTAAGACAAGAAGATGAACGGGAACAACAAAATATTCAGGATGTAATATTTAAAACTATGTATTCCAAATAATCTTAAAAGTAACAAATTAGAATTTAGTACCAGACTTCCACACAAATTTGCTATTCATTGTAACACTGCACTGCTTGGCATACTGATTAATGCATTTGCAAAAGAAAGTTTTTGTTTTGCAAAGCGTCTGAACCTTTCTCATCACTGGTTTCCCGCTTTCAAAGTTTTCTTTTGATTTTCTTTCTCTTGAAATAAAGATATCTGCTCAAAATTGAATTGACTTTTCATTAATTTTATATTGTTACCAATTTGATATACATACAGGGTGATTCACGTAGTTATTTAAACCTGTGACAGTCCCTAATATGAGGAGACCTAGAAAAATATAAAAAAATTCTAACTCTTAAAAACCCCAAGATATATGGTTTTAAAATTTATGCGAAAACCGCTAGCATGATTGAGGAACCATTAGTAAATAAAGTATTGGCCTGAACAAAAAAGGACTTTTTGCTGGAACGAGTGCGGTGAACGGCTGCCAATTAATTACTTTCATTTTTACTTTGACTGTTGCCGGTTCACACAAAATATTTTAAAACGCCCTCAAATAATGACCGATATGATTATGTCTATTATCATATTATGTGAAACCCATGGGAACTCTCTGAGTGTGTAATTTATTAGCGCACGTTCGTAACATAAGACAACAAATGCACGAAAGTTGGATCGGAATAAGTCATTTTTTCGTGTGGGGACACATGAAACATCTTATTTATGCCATTAACACCGAAAGATAATGGGGTATGCATTTGCGAAATGCCCATGTTGGTACGTTGGCCTAGGTGAGTCTTGTTTTTCAATTGAAAGCAAAAGTGGTTTTTGTCTGTCGGAAAGGGTTCATCAATAAAGACCGAAATGTTTAAAAAGTTTTTTGCCCAAAATGTTTTGAGTGCATTGCTGGTTGCCATTATTTTTTTTTCTTTCCTGAATCAGACATTTTGATTTTTGGCATATTTGCTATTTTTATACTTCATTCATTAATCGGGTATTTTCAAATTTTGTTTATGTGATAAAATATATTGTTATTGCTATGTATTCCGTAAATTTGTGCTTTTACTATTTCGTTAAATTTAAAATTTCCTTATTGTATTTTATACTTTCCTCGAACGTGATAAGTTTCATATTTCCTTAATCTAATTTTTCTTTAACCTAATAAGTTTCAATTTGGTTACATTTAATATTTCATTATTTGATAATTATCTATTTTCATCTTCATTTGTTATGGTGGAATTTTGATGAATTGATGTTTCTTTACACTGATTTTGAGATTTCGATATTTCGTTAATGTCACTATTTGATATTTCAATAGGGTGTATTACCATTTTCCCGTCTTTGTCGTTAATCTGATATTACTATTTTGATGGCTCGTCAATTTAGTATTTTTCTGCGCCACCAACCAGAAGAAATTGATAAATATTATGTCGCTATTCTGAGGAATCTTTTCGCCTGGGTGACCGGTGAACTAACTACAACGCCTTGCGAACCAAAGCAAGAGCCTCTGAAGAGGTCGCATCAGAAAAATCGGCACGAGAAAAAACCACCCAGGGGAAAACCCAGTCCGACAAAACTCGTAAACCGAAACCCCGATGCGATTACTGTCGAAACCCAGATCAACAGGATTGGAGAATGCAGAAAGGTAAACAACGGTCAGAAAACCGCCGAAATCCGCTGCTACAGATACAAGGCTCTTGGGGTGTTGCCCTCGGGTTTTGTGCAGTTAACACCGCCCCACGACTCCAAACCAGGCCCCCTCAAACACGTTCGCCAATAGAAGCAGCAAGACTACCCGCGCCCCGACAGACTACGTTGGCGCTAAACCACTACAGGGTTACGACCACTTTCGTCTGAGTGTCCGACAGCCCTGCGTCTAAAACCTTGGTTGAGCTTGGAACCGACTGCATTGAGGACGCAGGCATCGTACTGGACATAGCTGGTAAGAGCTACTACGCCGGGATCACCCCGAGGCCTCCTTCATGTTCACACCAATGGAGGAAGTCCAAGAGATTGTGAATCTCCCCCAGGAATTAAGCTCCGCTGCGATAAGACCCCGGCGCCGCCGAATATATGTGGTTCTACACCTTCGGCCAACTGAAAGCCACAATTTTATGCCAGAGGAACGTGCAACCTTCGACGCTCTGCTCGACGAATATGAGGATCTGTTTCGGAGTTCAAAGAACACGCCATCGAGACCACCTCGACGACAACAAAGTTGGCACTTCTATACTGACTAAGGGGGCAAAAGAGAGGGATCGGGAAGATGATCGACGTCGGCGTCGTGCAGGAATGTGACAGTCCCTGAGCCGCCCCTTTGGTTCTGGTACCCAAACCTGGCACCTTTCGTCTATGCGTCGATTACCGTCATCTGAACGACGTCACTCGGTTCGACCCCTACGCGCTGCCCAGAATCGACGATCTATAACAAACGCAGATGGCTATCAGCTTCACAAAAATGGCTTTCGGGCTAAAGAACGCGGCCTCGACGTTCTAGCGTTTGCTGGACCGATTCAGCGGCCTCCCTTTCGTATCTCAACGACATAATCTGGTTGTCAACATCCACTGCAGAGCACCTCGCCCAAATCCGAAAAGTATTCAACCATCTAAGATACATGAAGGGGGAAAACGCTTTTTCGGGTGCCCTGAGGTCCGGTATTTGGGGCACCAACTCTTCGCCGCAGGCATCACCCCCGACCAGGAAAAGATAAAAGCAATTGCCACCACCACCAAATTTATAAGTAACCCGCTGAAAAAACAAGATGCGTTCGACAAACTAGAAACAATTTTTTATATTCTTTAAGGGCTGATGATGGCAGAAGTGTTCTGCCGAAACATGTTCCATTTGTAATTTTACGCTGATTAAAGTTTGTGGAGTTCGACTTAGATATATTTAAATTTTTTAATTTAAATTTACTCCACTTGGATTTAAGAACATTCTTCTAGTTTAGAAACATGTCTGATGACAGCCCCAATTTTAAGGCAGGCTAATCCGACAAAACCGTTTAGTCTGCGGACCGACCCAGAGGGAGGGGAACGCAGAGCATCCAATTGAATACGCACGCCGTCTGACAGCTTGCTGTCGAAAACATCAGGCGCTACATTGGACCTGAGAGGGAGACTGTAACGGAAGTAGCACTGACGCGCTCTGATAATACCTTCGTAGGGCGCTGCTGGTCTTACCTCATCGAAGTATCACCCATTACGCAAGCTGGACCCTATAAAACCCAGGACAATGCTTGGAGTAACATTCTAGTGGACGACCTTCTATGCACATTCAACGAGGCTGGATTTTACCTTATCGGATACTGCTTACTGGTAAGTACGAAAATGCACTATGCGACCTTATGCAGACAGTATTCTGCCTGGTACAAAAATGGTGTAAGAAGAAGGTTCTGACTGTGAATCCACAAAAGACGAGCTAATCCTCTTCACGAATAAAAGGAAGATGGGACAGCTAAGGCTGCCCTCCCTTAACGGCGTCAAGCTGAAACTCTCGCAGGATGTGAAGTACCTGGGTGTTATGTTGGATCATAAGCTGTCTTGGAAGAAGCACCTGGAGAGCAAAATAGACAAAGCTAGCGTCGCCCTGTGGCAGTGTAGGAGAGCGGTGGGAAAGTCCTGGAGTGTAACACCCAGGATTACCCTCTGGCTCTACACGGCCGGCATCAGACCGATGCTGAGCTACGAAGCAATTGATTGGTGGCAAAAACAAAGATGACACGTCTCCGACGCATCCAACGGATGGCATGTGTGGCTGTGACTGGTGCCATGAGAACCACCCCGACGCAGCTCTGGAGGCTATCCTGTGTCTACCTCCTATCGATCTTTTCGTGGAGGACATTCTAAGGGGTGCCACAGAAATCACTGTGCTTCTTCAGCGACGAGCAGCTCTGCGGGCTCTGGCCAGTGGCAAGGATTACCTCCCAAGTGGTATACGACTGCCATCTGGCACTGTCGAGAATCGCACTAAACAATATCGTTGAGCTAATGTGGTTTCGGGGACATAACGGAAATGAGGGGAATGAGAGGACCGACGAGCTGGCTCGACAGGGCGCGAAGGGAACACCGGATGGTACCGAACCGCTCATTCTTAAACCTGATCAAAACTGACATCCATTCTAGACTCTGTGCTAGATGGGAAACGACAACAAGCTGAAGACAAAGCAAGATTTTTATCAAAAATCCTTTCTTTAAAAGAGCCGTGTCTTGTCTGAATTTGTCAAGGGACAGGCTCCGCTTTTTGGTGGGCCCTTGGACCGGACATCTCCACGTGATGTGGGTGGTAAACGACCCAACGTGTTTAGAGGAGGACTAGACTGTCGAACATATCCGACGGGAATGTCCGGCTCTCGCCTCGACCAGAAAGTCCATACTGGGGGAGACATGGCCCAGCTGGGCCAATTTGAGCTGTACCTCGCCTGGAACCATCCTAGCTTTTTTCAACAATTTCGGATGGCTGGATGAGAGACAATGGGCCCGCGGTGTGGTCTAAGCGTCTGTGAGGAGAGCAAATTCCCTCACGCCTCTCAACACCTAATCACAATCAACTGGACCAGATCTTTACTCTGCAGACCTAGTGGCTCTAAGTAGTGTAACAAGTTAAAAAAAAAATTGAATTGAAATTCGTTTAATTTTTTGAGATAACTGTACTAGTTCAAATTACCTCATTTCCATTTCTCACTCTCACTCATTTTATAAGTAATTGTTTCCTTTTCGCTCTTACTCCTTTCATACTCGGAAACTAATGACGTAGTTATTCGCCCGCGAAACAGTTTTTCATTTAAAAATTTAAATATGTCTAAGTCGAACTCCACAAACTTTAATGAGCGTAAAATTAAAAAAGGAACATGTTTCGGCAGAACACTCTGCCATCATCAGCCCTAATTTAACAAGAGATTAATGATACAATTGATGAATTACAAGAGGGGTTCTTAACCTTAAAGAATATAAAAAAAATATGACGTTGACGTAATTTTGAATTAAATTTGACGTTTTCGAAGGGTTACATGATTTTTTAAAGATTTCGATTTTATAAAATGTAAAAATTAAAAATGGATCAAAGAGAATCTGGTAAGTTTGTTTGAGTGGTGAAAAATTAAAATAGTGAATTAATAATGGGATTATTGAAGTTATTCTGTTCATTTAAACAAGATCTGTTTTCCAGTTTCAAGGCTTTCATTATTTCCAAAGTCTCAAGAAAATCTAATTTCCGGCCTTTATTGCATTTATGAATCAATTTGGAATTTGATGGTGAAAAACTATGTTTCGTTATTAATGTATGATTGGCGAAAGAAGAAGGTGTTGATGGTGGAGGATCAAGATCTGTGTTGTTATAGATGTGCCTGAAATGTTCTTTAATACGTCTGATATTTTGCGACCTGTCTGACCTATGTAGAATGACTCACAAGAAGAGCAGTTTAATTTGTATACACCTGATGATGATTTGTAATCTAATGGATCTTTATTTTTAATAAAAAATCTGGATCAGTTGTTATCTGTTTTAAATGAAACTTTAAAACCGTTTTTCTTAAGTATTTTAGAACATTTCTCTGAGACGACGCCAAAATATGTTAATGAATCTGAAAAGGAAATTGTTTCTGAAGAATTTTTAACCAAGTGGTGTGTGTATTTGAATTTGTGATAGTATCTATAGTATAATTTATTTATAGTTTTTAAAGAATATTCATTATTTGAAGCAATTTGTTTAATGTTATTAAGTTCTGTTTGAAAAGATGAATCTGATAGTGGTATAGAAAATAATCGGTGGAAAAAGGAATGAAAAGCTGCAAATTTATGGGAAACAGGGTGACAAGAGTCAAAAGGTATTACGCAATCTGTGATACTAGGTTTTCTATAAATTAATGTCAAATTTAAAATTATTATTATTTCTAGTGATTAACAAGTCTAAAAGGGGAATTTGGGAATTGATTTCAATTTCAACGGTGAATTTAATGGATTGGTTTAAAGAATTTAAGTTGCCTAGTGCGTTATCCAGTTCAGAGTCAGATCCTTTGAATAAAACAATTATGTCATCTACATATCTGTACCAAAAGAGAAAATGATCTTGAAAGGGTGAAGAAGTTAAAAACTGATCTTCTAAGTTATTCATGAATATTTCTGCTAAAAGAGGTGACAAATTAGAGCCCATTGCTAAGCCTGAGTCTTGTGAATAAAAATTATTATTAAATTGAAAGAAATTTTGATCTAGGACAGTCTCACAAAGTGAATCTAAATTTAGTGCATGTATGGTTGGCATATTAGAATTAAATAGTAGGTTTTTTTAAAATTAATAAGCAAGATTTGGGTGGGATGCTGGGGAATAAATTAACTACGTCAAATGAAACAAGTCTAGTGTCTGATGGAATTTGGAAATTTCTAATTTTGGAGCAAAGATCTATTGAGTTTTTTATTGCAAATTTGTTATTAAAATCTAAATGTTGTCTAAGAATTGTATTAAGCCATTTTGAAAGTATTGATGCAGGTGAATTGACAAAAGAAACTACTGGTCTAATGGGAAAAGGTTGAGTTTTATGTATTTTAGGTAGACCGTATAGTCTAGGTATGCAAGGATTCATGGGTATTAGTGTGAAAGCTTGTGGGTCAAAATATTTAACAGTTTTTGAAAGGTCTTTGAGCGTAGATTTAAGGTTGGAAACAAATTTTGAAGTAGGATCTTTTTTGAGTTTTGTAAAGTCACCAGATTTTAAGAAATTCTCTACTTCGTTTAAGTAATCTTGTTTGTTAAGTATTACCAAACAATTACCCTTGTCAGCTTTACTAATACAAATGTTGTTTTCTTTAATTTTTGTTTTTAAGCTTTTAATCATGTTTGAATCTGAAGTGTTCTTTGTGATATTGTGGGGGTCTTTAGATAAGGTAGTTAATGTAGTTTTTCATTTATTTCATGAAAACGGTTATGATTTGAGCAAAACGAAAAAATAGGAGTACTCTATTTTAAGCAGCTTTATTTATAAAAAAAAAGTTTAAAATTTTTGTATACTACTCCATTATATACTTTATTGATTAAATTACTTCTTTGTATCGTTCGTATCAGTTACCAGAGGGCTAAAAATCCAGAAAACTGAATATATGATATAAACAATTGAAACACTAAAAATCTGATAAACTGGCAACCCCAAAATTCGTGAACCTTAAAGCCAAACCACTTGAGAATTCGATAAACTTAAACTATAGGAACCTGAAAGGAATTGTAAACTAAATGAATCATAGTTAATGAAATCACAAATCGGAAAATCTAAGGTCCTGAAAAAAATGGGTCTGAAAACCACAACTCGAAAACATGAAGGGTTAGAAACTGAAAACGCACTACCTGAAAATCCAAAAAAAATTAGACCTAATAATAAATGAAAATATAGGAAGTTAAAAAGCTCAGATCCAGAGATCAACAAAAAATGGAAAGTATGTAATAAAAATGAACGAACAGGAAACAGAAACCTGGAAACTTAAACATAACGACAAAGATCAGGGTACAGGCAACAAAAAATTTCATTCTTGAATTTCAGCTCACATTTAGGTAACGGTAAAGTTTCGGGTTAATCCCGATGTCCTTGGAGCGATGCAGTTTAAAACCCCGAATGGGACTGTGTCCTTCACATAGGATACGTCACGATGGCTCGGTGCGTCTATTCGGCTTCCACACTGACTGGTATAATGTATGTAAGAATTATAATTTTTTCGGCTAATCAGCTAAAAAATAATTTGAACTTGAAATAATATTTACTCGAAATCATAAAAATCGGATAAGCACTGGTTTCCAGACAGCGCAGCGGCTTGTTTGTGCAATTGAGTATTTTTTAAAATTTATGATAATTCAAGTAATAATTCATAACTTCATTGATATACGCGTATATACACGAGGTGGTCTGCTGCATTTAAATTAGGTATTATGATTTAGGAATAACACTTGGCCAAATATTTGCAAAGTCATGGCTTAATAACTTTCATATCTAGAACTGATTAATCCCTTTCAATTCACTTACAGACTTTGGTCGGAATTCACATTTTGGGGGCACTGTAAACAAAAAATGTAGGTTACTCACTGTCTGGTGAATAATTCCATGATCTCTTCTCATTACGCAGTTCATCATTAACACTAATTAGTCTTATCAAAAAAGTTGTATTCCGCAGTTACTCCACTGCCATACAAGCCTAAAAATTTAACAATAAAAAATGGGGGTCAAGTTCGTCGCACAGGAGAGCATTTTTATGACTGTACGACTTTCTAGCAGTAGTACCTGACAACGGCATTTATGGCTTATAAATCCCCGTTTTCCGTCTACGGAATATTAACCATGTAATTACACTACAACTCAATGAATTTTCGAACAATGTCTTTCCCTTTTTAACTATCTAAGGCATTGTCAACAAACTGTATAGCGTTTATAGGTCGTTGAACTGCGAGGTGGAAACGTTCACGCGATTAAAAGTACGATAACAATAGCCTGGAAAAGGGGAAAATGGTTTAATGTGCAATTATCTGTCATTGTGTAGACCACACCTGAAGGCATTAATCGGCAATCAATGCTTGTAAATTGTTGATGCGAATCTCTGTAATTTGTGGTTGGGGCCATAATGAATTTTGTTGTAATAAACTAACACTGTTCATGAATATTGTTGTAACATTCGTAACCATTTATCTTGGTTATTGTACGGGTGCACGGCCTCTTTTACTTTCACTACTATTTTTCTACTTCATTGCTATGTCCGATAGTGTCGCGAATTTTTCAGGAGCTGCAATTACATAAAACTTGGTAATTTATTACCGTGATCCAGTTGTTGTTCGACAAATCCGCCATGTTTTAACTGCTAATTTGTGTTGTAACCTCGTACTATGAACCACACGTTTTATGACAAATTCAGATGATTAAATTGTTGTTACCCGTCCAAGAAGGGACCAAATCGGAGCAGTTATTTCTGTGGCGAGTCGCAAATCGAACGCAAGAAGTGTTTTCTTTTTCAGACAGGTTTTGGCAACTTTCTTCGCACCTTTCTGATAGCAAATCTCAAGAGACATCTAGAACGAATGCAAATTTACCTGCAGCGAAAGAAAAAATTAAAGAGGCCCATATTTTTTGACATTGTAACATTAACAAGCAAATAAGATCAGTAAATAATAGAGGAAAGTTTTGAAGTCAAACTCATATCAACAAAAACATGCCATCAAGCTTCTCACAAATATATTTGACTTTGGTAGATAACAACCTTGGGCAAGCAAATATTTTGAGATTTACACAAACAAAAGAGAATACTTTTGCGTTTATTTAAATAAATGCGATAAGGGTATATTATTACACATCAGTATGTGAAACCGTGAAAGCGTGAAAGTGGTATATATTTTTTCAGTTTTTCAACGCATTAACACTTTTGCGTTCGGTACACCAAGCAGTTCTTCATCTCATTGTATAGTAACTGCAGTTTCTAACGATGACAATAAAGCCACTGTTAATTACCGAGTCATTTCCTATTAGATTTCACTATCTTCATAGAACTAAACCGGAAATGGAAATAGCAAGCAATAGTAATTGAATTAATTAATTATTCTTTCCACTAGGTTACCTAAGTCCCAGAATTTGTAAAAAAACACAAATGTTCCACTATTGCCAGCGGTTGTTTGGAAGCTTAATTAGCAATTAAAATTGCGAACCTTATTACAAGTTAAAGAGGCTAGACTCGTCAATTTGGGAATTATTTACGTAATTGCTATAAAATTAGGGGGAAAATGTACCAAAACAATAATTTCCTGGAGGTTCAAGAACGACAAGAATTATATATTTCCTCCTTGTAAATGATAATTTAGAAATAATCGTTCCCACAATAATAATTAAAGCCTCATTAATAACAAGACATTTTTTAAATAAAAAAAGCAATCTACAATTACCTTCATTATGATTTTCAGGATTTTTAACGTATTGTTTGCATTTTTTTAAACAAGGGAATCTAAAGGATGATAACAGAATAAACGACAAGAAAGACACTTTTTACAAGCAAGTTGAAACCGACGACATTCTATGATGGGAAAGATGTCTTCTAAGATGACGGTGACAAAGTAGGACCCACTTTGTAAAATAGGACATTTACTAAATAAACGGCAAGAAGTACACTTTTTAAAAGAACACTGACAAAGCAACAACAAGAAAGACACCTTTTAAGAGGATTTAGACAAAGCAAAAGGCTAAAAGACACTTTCTAAAAGCACGTTGACAAAACAATGGACAGAAAGACCCTTCTTAAAATCAATTTGGACAAACTAACAACAAGAAAGTTGCCTTCTAAGATGATGGTGACAAAGTAGGCCCCACTTTGTAAAGTAGGACATTTACTAAATAAACAGCAAGAAGTACACTTTCTAAAAGAACACTGACAAAGCAACAACAAGAAAGACACCTTTTAAGAGGATTTTGACAAAGCAAAAGGCTAAAAGACACTTTCTAAAAGCACCTTGACAAAACAATGGCCAGAAAGACCCTTCTTAAAATCAATTTGGACAAACTAACAACAAGAAAGTTGCCTTCTAAGATGATGGTGACAAAGTAGGCCCCACTTTGTAAAATAGGACATTTACTAAATAAACGGCAAGAAGTACACTTTTTAAAAGAACACTGACAAAGCAACAACAAGAAAGACACCTTCTAAGAGGAGTTTGACAAAGCAAACGGCTAAAAGACACTTTCTAAAAGCACGTTGACAAAACAATGGCCAGAAAGACGCTTCTTAAAATCAATTTGGACAAACTAACAACAAGAAAGTTGCCTTCTAAGATGATGGTGACAAAGTAGGCCCCACTTTGTAAAATAGGACATTTTTAAATGAACGGCAAGAAGTACACTTTCTAAAAAACACTGACAAAGCAACAACAAGAAAGACACCTTCTAAGAGGAGTTTGACAAAACAAACGGGGAAAAGACACTTTCTAAAAGCACGTTGACAAAACAATGGCCAGAAAGACCCTTCTTAAAATCAATTTGGACAAACTAACAACAAGAAAGTTGCCTTCTAAGATGATGGTGACAAAGTAGGCCCCACTTTGTAAAGTAGGACATTTACTAAATAAACAGCAAGAAGTACACTTTCTAAAAGAACACTGACAAAGCAACAACAAGAAAGACACCTTCTAAGAGGATTTTGACAAAGCAAAAGGCTAAAAGACACTTTCTAAAAGCACCTTGACAGAACAATGGCCAGAAAGACCCTTCTTAAAATCAATTTGGACAAACTAACAACAACAAAGTTGCCTTCTAAGATGATGGTGACAAAGTAGGCCCCACTTTGTAAAACAGCAAGAAGTACACTTTCTAAAAGAACACCGACAAAGCAACAACAAGAAAGACACCTTCTAAGATGAGCTTGACAAAGCTAAAAGACACTTTCTAAAAGCACCTTGACAAAACAATGGCCAGAAAGACGCTTCTTAAAATCAATTTGGATAAACTAACAACAAGAAAGATTCCTTCTAAGATGATGGTGACAAAGTAGGACCCACTTTGCAAAATAGGACATTAGGCAAGAAGTACACTTTTTAAAAGAACACTGACAAAGCAACAACAAGAAAGACACCTTCTAAGAGGAGTTTGACAAAGCAAAAGGCTAAAAGACACTTTCTAAAAGCACATTGACAAAACAATGGCCAGAAAGACGCTTCTTAAAAGCAATTTGGACAAGCTCACAACAAGAAAGATGCCTTCTAAGATGATGGTGACAAAGTAGGCCCCACTTTGTAAAATAGGATATTTACTAAATAAACAGCAAGAAGTACACTTTCTAAAAGAACACCGACAAAGCAAGAACAAGAAAGACACCTTCTAAGATGAGCTTGACAAAGCTAAAAGACACTTTCTAAAAGCACCTTGACAAAACAATGGCCAGAAAGACGCTTCTTAAAATCAATTTGGATAAACTAACAACAAGAAAGATTCATTCTAAGATGATGGTAACAAAGTAGGACCCACTTTGCAAAATAGGACATTAGGCAAGAAGTACACTTTTTAAAAGAACACTGACAAAGCAATAACAAGAAAGACACTTTCTAAAAGCACGTTGACAAAACAGTGGCCAGAAAGACGCTTCTTAAAATCAATTTGGACAAACTAACAACAAGAAAGTTGCCTTCTAAGATGATGGTGACAAAGTAGGCCCCACTTTGTAAAGTAGGACATTTACTAAATAAACCGCAAGAAGTACACTTTCTAAAAGAACACCGACAAAGCATCAACAAGAAAGACACCTTCTAAGAGGAGTTTGACAAAGCAAACGGCTAAAAGACTCTTTCTAAAAGCACGTTGACAAAACAATGGCCAGAGAGACGCTTCTTAAGAGCAATTTGGACAAGCTCACAACAAGAAAGATGCCTTCTAAGATGATGGTGACAAAGTAGGACCCACTTTGTAAAATATTACATTTACTAAATGAACGGCAAGAAGTAGACTTTCTAAAAGAACACTGACAAAGCAACATCAAGAAAGAGACCTTCTAAGAGGAGTTTGACAAAGCAAAAGGCTAAAAGACACTTTCTAAAAGCACCTTGACAAAACAATGGCCAGAAAGACCCTTCTTAAAATCAATTTGGACAAACTAACAACAAGAAAGTTGCCTTCTAAGATGATGGTGACAAAGTAGGCCCCACTTTGTAAAGTAGGACATTTACTAAATAAACAGCAAGAAGTACACTTTCTAAAAGAACACCGACAAAGCAACAACAAGAAAGACACCTTCTAAGAGGAGTTTGACAAAGCAAACGGCTAAAAGACACTTTCTAAAAGCACGTTGACAAAACAATGGCCTGAAAGACGCTTCTTCAAATCAATTTGGACAAACCAACAACAAGAAAGATGCCTTCTAAGATGATGGTGACAAAGTATTCCCCACTTTGTAAAATAGGACATTTACTAAATAAACGGCAAGAAGTACACTTTCTAAAAGAACACTGACAAAGCAACAACAAGAAAGACACCTTCTAAGAGGAGTTTGATAAAGCAAACGGCTAAAAGACACTTTCTAAAAGCACGTTGACAAAACAATGGCCAGAAAGACGCTTCTTAAAAGCAATTTGGACAAGCTCACAACAAGAAAGATGCCTTCTAAGATGATGGTGACAAAGTAGGACCCACTTTGTAAAAAAGGACATTTAGTAAATAAGCGGCAAGAAATACACTTTCTAAAAGAACACTGCCAAAGCAAACTGAAGGAAATACACTAAAAAGGTAATCATGAAAGAAATTAATGGACAAAGGACTAATGATGAGGATGTTGACAAAGCAGACGACAAGAAAGACACTTTCTAAAACCATGATGACAAAACAAACAGCCAAACAAAAAACAACCTCATGTCAACAAAGTTCAGTCACATGGTCGTGCATTGCCGTGCGCTTTTTAATAATTGTAATGGATAACTATATCACATTTTTATTCGATCACACTGTATTTCATGAGCAATTTGTTTCATGAAAAAACCTATTGTAGTCAGTCAGCTCAGTATAAATTAATACATAGTTCTTAAAAATAAAAACTCATGTAACATCACATCCATTTGGAACAACTAGAAGATATACCATCAGAAATTGGTCTTCCTTCTATGGGTGGTTTTCGATGAACTTTTATTATTTTGTCTTTGTTTTTGTCAATGTTAATTGTAATGGACCATTATTAGTCATAATAATCGTTTGAAAAAAATATGAATTATTTAAATTATTTTCATACTTTTCTTGGCTGTTTGATTTTTTTTCTGACTTCATAAGAATTTAATTTTGTCATTTTTGGAATTTGTATACCTTTTTATTTATTTATTTTTTCAATGTGTCTTATACGTATTTTATAGTGTAAATTTTGACTAAAAGGGAGCCATGCAGTATCTAAAAATAGTAATTTGTGTACCGAGGCCGTAAAAGTTATCTTTTTTGGACGCATCTGTCAAATTCTGACAGATCAGTCCCAAAAGACTAGAGTTTGACAGATGTGTACAAAGAAGTAAAACTTTACGCCTCCAAAAGAGGCCGCTGTAATTATCGTCAACGATTTAACATAATGAAGAGGTTCTCAAAAATTGAGATGTTTTCGTTTTTAATACGAAGCTCTTCGTTCGTGGAACACCTCTCTTGTATTCCCCAACATTTCTATTTCTCTGATTTCATACCGGATTCGCTGCTGTACATTTTCAAGATCATCTGGTTTTTTTGCATATACTTTATCTTTTAAGTAACTCCACAAAAAATAATCAAGTGGAGTCAGGTCTGGTGATATTACCGGCCATTGGATTTGGCCTCTTCTCCCAATTAGGGGTATATATTTTAAGGCCGTTTAATTTCATTTTGGGATGAGGTAAATTTTTCTGAATTGGTACGCAATTTCGATAGGCAACAGTTCAGGATTCAGAGATTTTCGTCGAATGTACGAATGTGCTTAGAATGTAAGAACTTTTTGTAAAATTTAATAAACATTTACAATGACTCCTGTGTGTTTAATTTTTAGTTCAAACAGTATATTTAGACAAAGAAGGAAAACTTGACAGCTCACGCTATGTGTTGTCTCTTGTTGTCGTCGAAATGATAAAATAATATCCCATCTCTATAAATTTACCGCAAAAATCTTGTCCTTTCTCGTTATATAATTACCATAAGCTTTCACAAACTTCCTAACGCTTGTGTTTTAGAGCAAAGGTCAACAATTACACTTTTGCTGTAATCTCGTGGTGCAGCATTATGATTTTATAATTCAATATTGCCGACACCCGATAATTCCTTTTATTTCTGGAATAATACCAGTGTTATCCTCACTAATAATTATTCACGGACGCCGTTGATGCGGCTCATTTTCGAGGTTTCCTCGACCTTCCTAAATCTTTTGCACAATTAGTACACTTGTAAGGTTTCTACCTCCAGTCGCACATACATATCAAGTCACTAAAAAGTTTATGATAACATCAATAGTGCTTCTGTATGTACATATGTATATCCAAATTGTCTTTGATATCAAGTATAGTAATTGTTCGCATCCCTGAGTCAATAATAAAGAACTGCAATAAAAGGAAATATGGATATGTTAAATTACAATAAAATTACAACAATAAAAGTGTTGACAAGAATTGCTTGTTACATTTATAATCAAATTGTAAAGACACTCACACGTGTTTTGTTTCCATGAACATGTTTTTTGCACAAAGAGACAATTTTACCAATCTATTAATTGAAATAAGAAATAAGGATGTTGACCTACCGGTGCCCGCGAGAGCACCCAAAAAAAAAAACTAAAAACTTCCATTGGACAATCCAGTTAACCGTCAAATAAAAAAAAAACCATTTCAGGTTCGAAACTCATCCTCCGCAGTGTCAGCGGAAAATTTCGCTCGGGCCAATTGACCGCAATTCTGGGCCCGTCCGGCTCCGGTAAAAGCACTCTCCTCAACATCTTGGCCGGTTACAAGTACGTCGACCCACCCTTTCTTCCGGCGGTTGCTGATTTATCGTTACTTTCGCAGATGCAGAGACGCCACAGGCACCATTCTGATCAATGGCGAACATAGGAACCTTAAACAATTCAGGAACATGTCCCGGTACATCATGCAGGAGGACCTCATCCAACCCATGCTGTCCATCGACGAAGCGATGATGGTGGCGGCTAATCTGAAACTGAGCAAAAATATCGACGTCGGTGATAAATCGAAAATCGTGAGTGGAGATTTTGATGTTGATTTAGTTTGAAGTCGGTTCAGATTTCAGAAATATTAGATTTGTTAAGACTAAGCAAGGCCAGAAACACTCTTACTAACAAATTGTCAGGGGGGGAGAGGAAGCGACTGTCCATTGCGTTGGAATTGATCAACAATCCTCCCGTGCTCTTCTTGGACGAGCCCACAACGTGAGTAATTAGTGTTAATTGGTAGCAACATTTTTTTACATCGACTATTATTCAGTCATTAATCATATTATTAAGATTACATATCTGCTGACGCATTTACTGTGATTTATAAATTGAAGAATGAATCATTATTTATCGAGGTTCTTATTGTGGGATTGAATTATTACTCACGTTGTCAATATATTAATACGCAAACACATAACACATTGGGACACTTTTAAGCTATTTTCACCCAACGCACCTAAACAATATATACACCGTTGGTAGATGTGTAAAATAACGTCCCGCACGATTGTTAATTACGGCCCTACCAGTTTGACAAATTGTCTCTACCCTCTAAGCTGTTCTGCAACAATACATTTTGCCTGCCCATCATATCCCACAAGTGTTCAATGGGATTTAAATCCGATGGCTGTGCAGGCCACGGCGAGATGTTAATTTAGTTTCTGTTTAGAAATTCGCAAACCACCCTAGCTGTATGTAAAGAAATTCCATCCAAATCGACAGTTGAATGATGTTTTTGGTCGAGACTAAAAAAAAATAATTTCTAATCTTATGAAGAATTTTTCGACAACAAGTCATCATCAGAAGATCAAGTTTTCAATCTTGTCGCCTTACTTATCTTGATGTATGTATTAAAGTATTCCTTACTAACGTCGTATTATCTCAAGAACAAAACAACTTTTTTTGGCAAATATTTTGTATATAGGCTCTTGATTTGATTCAAAATTTTTGAACCTGACTGTTATCTAATGTTACAACATACGAAATAGAAATGCAGCTTTTCGCATAGATGGCTGTAACTTTGACATAAATTATTTTTGACACCAGGATTTGACACTTTTCTGTAGATAAATCAATTGAAAGCAATAAAAGACTGATCTGAATAACTGTTAATTCTTTATGATCTTCTTTCGGGTAGCATTTTCAAACGCTCTACATTTAGCGTCTCGATCACTTTGAATTTTATGGGCGTCCCGTGTTGAGGTCACAGAAAACCGAGGGTTTTAAATAATGCCGGCCACAGACGGCATAGCAAGTGTAGGCCAACGTGGGTTCGTTCCAACCTTGAATAGCGCCAACGGTGGCCTTGCTTGGCCTCATACACACGATGCGCCAACGTTGGAACGAACCCACGTTGGCCTACACGTGCCTTGTCTGTAGCCGGCATAAGACAGCTGTTTTTGAAAATTCTGGGATGAACTCATTGACAAGAAACGCGTTTTTTTGCTACAGAAATGGCGATCTGTGGCAGATTATCGAAGTAATAGAAAGAAAACAACCTACATGGACTAAAATTTTGATGATTACTGTCATTGACACTCGGGGTACGAAACGAGTAGAAAAACCATTTGCTGTATTATACTCCTATTGAATACAATAAACAAATGGGAGATATGGATTACGATATATCAGTAGCTTGTAACGTTTCCCGTACTTACACAATTGCGCGGCTGCCTAATCAGCGGTGCGGTAGGTCGGGGTCTACTTAAAATAAAAAGGTGAGCTCCGTTGGGCGCCAGCTAACCGAGGTTAGCGAGGAAAGGGGATTTTTTATACACAAACAAAAGACACACACAAAAAACATATATTCAATAAAAACACAAACGAATAACGGAACAAATAATTAAAATTTAAAATTTGGCGGGATCAACCACAGAACACCCAGCGCTGCTGCTGGAAGCTGCACAATCAGCAGTTGAATACTCAAAAGGAATATCGCCAGTCTCTTCAGTCACGCAGAACGGCTCTTAGATTTAAAATTTAGTACCGCACATAGCTATGTGTTCGACCATACAACGCAAACAACCTAGTACAGCCGTGTCCGCTGACAAGCGACGCGAATTAAATTCCGAATGTTTGGTTAGGTATGTTTTGAACACTGTCAATGCGCTTGGTGATCCCGATAATTAAACAAACAAAACATACAAACAAGGTGTTCCACACTCTGAAGGAGTGAGTACACAACAACTATAATCTAATTATCCTAATTCTATAACCTATAGGTAAAATGAAACGCAGAAAACACTTAACCTAATAAAATAAGAAAGGGTACTCAGTGTCTGGAGAACGTCCTGAACACGGTGAGTTCTGACTGGTAGCCCCTCAGGTCACACCTTGGCTAGTACATATGAACACGTGGAGCGGGACAAGCAATTCCCCAGAGTCAATGCCTCCACTTCCTGTCCTATACCACCGTCGTCTACTGCTGCCTGGCGATGCCTAGACCAACGTCGTCTACACCAGTCTGTACCAGCGACGCCTACACCAGCCTATGCCAACGACGCCTACACCAGCCGACACCAGCGATGTCTAGACCAACGAAGCCTACTCCAACGACCCTAGGAGACTTAAATCAGCAACCGTTTAGATCTTCAACGCTCTACATACCTCTCCTATACCAGAGGGTCCCTAATACAATGGAAAATCACCATCAAAACCAGCCCCAGACGCTGACCAAACCAGGTTTCTACTTCGTCAGTTCTCTACCAAAAAAACCGTTTCCACAACAAAAAACTCCTAGCAACCTTTCTTTTGTTTTTTCCGCGGTTACATATTAAAAAATACTTGAATTTACGCTAACTAAATTATTTAATAAAAACTAACAACTAACAAAGAAACGGAACCGTTACAAGCTAATCAGAATTATGGTGGTCACTCTATAAGTGCTGTATTCAGAATGCTATTGAGATGTGTAATATCACATCTCAGCAGTGATCGATAGAAAAGTCAAACTTATTATATTCTGTTATTTTCAGTATTTCAACTGTGTTCAATCATTCCCCCAACAATTTCATTCTTTCTTTTGGTCTTTTGGTTGAAATATTTTTATAGTCCTCCTTTATTAATCTTTGTTTACTAATGTCTCTCTTAACTTTTAGGGGTTTGGACGACCTCTCCTGCTCGCAATGCGTCGCGCTCCTAAAGCAATTAGCCTCTGGAGGAAGAACTGTGATATGCTCTATACACACACCTAGTGCCAGACTCTTTTCTCTCTTCGATAACGTATACGTGTTGTCATCCGGACAATGCGCCTATCAAGGTTACGGCCCTGATGTGGTACCTTATTTATACAGCGTGGGGATTACATGTCCCACCCATTATAATCCTGCCGACTTTGGTAAGTTCCGTTGGGAAAAAGTATCGAGTGTTTCATTCAAGCACCATTTTTACAGTTTTGGAAATATGCTCCGGCGAATACGGAGACTGTCAAGATAAGATGGTGTCCGCCATCGATAATGGTAAAAATTTCAACAGGAACGACAGGATAGTTCCTCTCTTTGACAGTGGTGGTCCTTCTGACAATAGTGAACAAAGTGTGGTGCATCCTTTCCAATGTGACTTCCCGAAAGAAAGTAGGATTTCGAGTTGGAATCAGTTCCAAATACTCCTTATGAGGATGTGGATGCAGATGTGGAGGAACAAGAGTTACTTGCTTTTGAAAGTGGTTCTGCACATCGCGATGGGTCTTATAGTGGGAAACATGTACATCGGGATAGCAGAAGACGGTTCGAAGACCCTCTTCAATTTCGGGTTCTACTTCAACTGTATTATCTTCTTTATGTACATACCCATGATGCCTGTGTTGTTATCATGTGAGTACGAGTAATTTTAATTAGGGTAAGACTAAACGAGAGTTTCAGTCCCTTTAGAGATACAGTATTTAAAACGGGAACATTTCAACAAATGGTATGGGCTGGGGTCATACTTTTGTGCTCTGACGGTGTCCACGTTGCCCGTGCAACTGCTCCTGGGTAGTCTATATCTTACCATGGTCTACATTTTTTCCTACCAGCCTCTAGAAATCAACCGCATCGCCGGCTTTTTCGGAATCTGCTTTTTGACGAGCATCATTTCCGAAAGCTTTGGATTACTGATATCCTCCACCCTCAACCTCATCGTGAGTCCATCATTAATTACATCCAAACATCTCATTCTGCCTTTACAGAACGGAATGTTCGTCGGTCCAGTAATGATGGTCCCCTTTATTATCTTCTCGGCCTACGGCTTCGGAGAAGGTTACGGCAGTATACCGATCCTCATCAAAATCATGATGCATTTTAGCTACTTACGCTACTCTTTCGAAGCTTTAGTCTTGGTCATGTTGAGAGGAAGGAAGCTGGAGTGTCCAGAAACCGAAGACTACTGTATTTTCACCAACTTGGACGAGTTCATCGAAATCATGGCGATGAACAACGCCGTGTTGTGGATCGACATTGTGGCTCTACTTCTGTTTCTGGTGGTTGTGAGGAGCGCTAGCTTCTATTTGTTGAGGCAAAGGCTCACGCCTAATAAGACATTCATAGCGCTGCAGTACATTGGTAGGTTTATCAAGACAAGAATTAGCGAAGGTCGATATTGACAGTGATAGTAGGTTAGGTTTGAAGAGTTCTTTAATAAATTGTTTACTTTTGGAATGTGTGCTTCATTTTATCGCGGACTGACGAGAATGTAATGTGATAAGTTACTACTCAGTAGGTTACCCTTATCCCCAGAACGTTCCGGAATGATGACTTCATCCGCTGCATTCCGTGTTATAAACAACAATTTAAAAAATTATGAGAATAACATTTACTGCAACTTGAAAATTTTTATTGTTATATTGAAGGATTATTGATTTGCAATTTGTAAGTATTATTACTATTACGTTCGATACACTATTACGATTTAATGGAAATTCAAGAACGTGGGTTTCATAACAAATTAGGTTTCGTCATAGCGTAGGACAAAAGAACTAAATTAAACATGAGGCTATTAAAAATGAAATTTTACAGCTTGGTGGCAAAGTAGTAATTATTCAGTAGGTTGTCGATGATATTGTATGATATTTCGTCATCAATGTTCAAAGCAATATTTTATTTTCATACTGTTAACTTTGAAACAAATTAATACTTAAATGAATAATTACAAATGAAATTATCCGAACGTTCTCTTTACAAATCCAAAAAGGGAATGCCCCACAAACAATCCAGAAGGCTAACATATACATGGAAGTCGTAAAATAAAAAAATAAAGAAATAAGTGCAATAACTAAAACCAACGGTTTTCTATATACGACTTTACCGAAAACTTTTTTTTTGCATTTTCCCCCTACTGAGAATCAATTGTTTTTGTACGGAAAGGTCAGCGTGCTTATCAACTTTCTAATGTTACCTATTGATAATAAATTTTATTGAAATCAGTTTCGCGAGACAACTCAATAGGGCGACGGTAATTTGTTGTTATTATTTTTTACTTTCTTTTTTAAAGTTGTCTAATATATAAAAATCAAAATTTGTATGTTTGTTTGTTCGTATGTTATGCGCACCTAAACCGGTGAACCGATCGTTATGAAATTTTAACCACGAATAATATTCGCAATGGGGAATAACATAGGGGGGTTGACGACCATAATCTGTAACCACTTCTTCGTAAAAAAATATTTAAAGTTCAATCCGGACGAAATTGAGTACTCTGTCATATAACAATGTCATAGTGACAATTTTAGACATAAAAAGTCACTCATCAGTTTTCGTCAAAATCATTTGACAATAGTCCAAGCAAATTAGACTTTTTTGAAGAAATAATTTATAAAGTTTTGAAATTTTAGTTATGAACTCCGAGCAGGGACCCAAATAAAGATCCGAAGAGTTACCACCCTCCCCCCGGGGTTAGCTTTATCTTCTTTCTCCCAATCAACGTTCATAAATGACGTTTTCAGCGCGAAGGCAAAAATTAGTCCACCCCCATTTTTTGACCAATAATTATAATAAATTATTTCTTCTAAAAAGTCTAATTTGGGGACAGATGGGCGTTACCCCTTTCCTCTCCCGCCTTTACCGATGTTTGACGACTAGACGTTGTACAGAAAAAACTGTTCTACAATTTTGTATAAATTTTTTGCTCCCACTAATGGTGTTCGAGATAATCGCCTCAAAAAACGGGGTTGACTAATTTTTGCCTTCGAGCTGAATACTATATTCATTTTCCAACGTCATTTATGAGAGGTGGGTGGAGATAAGCAAAAGCTTTATCAGACCAATTTAATGGAGAATATAATAGGTCCTATAACATTTTCTCGTCGGAGTTACCGTTTACGAGAAAAATGGGGAAAAGCTTCATGAGGCGCTTTTTGGGCAAAAGTGGTGCTGAGAACTCTTCGAATCTTGATTTATTTATTTATTCCCTGTTGGAAGTTCATAACCCAAATTTCAAAACTTTATAAATTAGTTCTTCTATTCGGCGTTTTTTCGTCTAATTTGCTTGGACTACAAGGGAGGAATAGTGTGGTGAAGTCGAGGGAGAGGTGCCAAAATTTATTTTAGATGTGTCCAGAATTGCTTTCGAAAGGGGTGCAGCTTTAAATTCTTGGATAGAACAAAATCATCTGTTTGGTAAATCAACCAAAACATCGAGGCAAATGAAAGCCAATAGGGCAGCTGAGACACCCGACCAACGTGAAAGTCGTCTGGAGGAAATGCGAGATTTAATATCAAAAGTTGCTGACACACTTGAACAACAGAGAGCACGAGAGAAAACGATCGAATCAGACCTACAACTTCAAGATCTACTGGAACACTTGAAAAACATAGCGTCCATTGAAACGACCGTCCTCAAGATGTGCTCATCCCACGCATACCAATGGTTCCACCGAAAAACCTTTCGATTTCAAACGGCTTCAATTTTTTACCATCAACAAAGCCTAAGGGCAGGACTGAGATGTGTTTTACTTTATTTATTATTATAGCAACACGGTACCATGTTGTTAATAATAAAATATACCGGACATTGTATTAACTTACGGTGAAGGTCAAGGAAATTCCTCCGAAGCACAAAGACTTTTTGTGCAGCGCTTGGGGGTAAAAAAAGTTTCGAGGATTTTAAAAAATAGCATTGTATGTTGTTATCTTTTGTGTCTTCTTATTTTGTGGACGGTCTTTCTGCTCCTTCGTTCTTCCCTTAAGTAACAAAAATTAATGTCTTATTCTCAAAGGTCTCAGGCAAACAAATCACAAATCAGGCAAATCGTACCTACTATCGCCAACTCCACTAACCAATTTATTATCTGAAGACTTTGATTGATGAAAGAGCTTAATTTTACTACAGAAATTGATAACGTGGTCCATTAAACTAGATCTGTCATAGAATTGGTCAAGTTTAAGTAACTCAACGCGGAAATGATAATCCTTATCAAAAGTGCAAAAGTTTATTGATTTGTGAACAACGATTAGATTAACAATACCACACTAACAGAACCATTTCATAAACAAGCAAGCATATTCAGTTGCCATTAGTTATATGTTTGTTGGTTCCCCAATTGCACAAGTGATTCCTCATGGATGCCGTTAATGGTGGGATATAAGAACGCGGAATCAAAAATGTGGATAGATTGAAAAGATCCACGAACACTTTATACCGATCGCTGAAAAAATTGTGTAAACTTTAACCAACAAGTGTGTATCAAATCACCTCAAAGTTGACCTTAGGTATTGATACCCAGAAGAGCCCCCGGTTCCCAACTGTGAAGACCCGATCATTCTTTGGACCATCAAGACGTGATTATCTGGAATTGATCTTATTTGTGCACTTGAAGAACAACATTAAGGACACTCACATCGCCATTTAGTGATTAACGAGTCAATGTCCATCAGCAGCGTGAGGATTTGATGCGGCTGACTAAACCTGGGCTCATCTCTGTAAAAAGTGATCATGATCGCCCCCTGCAGAGCTTTGTGTGAAAATCTCCTCTCTCCTCTCGCCAACAGAGCCTGATGAACCTCCAGCTTAAAAATGGATTCGTACACTTCTTTACATTTTTCCAAATCGTTCAGTTTGTAACGCTTAACACTCTCACAAGGCTCGGTCTCCGCGAACTTTCTTTGCTCGTCTAACAGTTTTTCCACGGCCGTCTGGTACTTCCCCCAGAAATTGAACCCCTCCATTTCTAACCCGGGGGTTCGCTCAAGCCACCGCTGCACTAAGTCACTCAAAGACGGGTCGCTTTCCGACTTCTCGATCTCGCCGAGAGCGTCGGGGTCGTTCCCGAACACCTTCGAGTAGTTTTGGTTGTATTTGACCCGGTTTTCTTGTCGAACTCCTAGTTTGTTTTCCAAGAGACGAAACTGGAGACTCTGAAAACCGGAGGCCGGCCGCAAATAGCATCGGAAGTCCATGAAATCCAAAGGCGTCATGGTCTCTAAAATCATGACTTGATCCACGAGGACCTGTAGCAACAAAATTACGAAATGAGGGGTTATCGTGTGACCTACAGAAAAGTGTTATTTTTCTTATTTTGCTACATCAACATAAGTAATTCTGTTATTACCTTCAAAATCAAGACCACTCTGTTAAGCCTCTTCAGAATCTCCAAAGTTTGCGACTCCTCCAAGACGTCGCTGAAAATATTCCTAATCGAGTCCAGTTCGTAGATGATCTGCTTGAACCACAATTCGTAAGCTGCAACAACCGATTTTTGGCTGGATCTAGACAATCTAGTTTTTACCTTGATGGGTCACAATAAACAAGTGTTCATCATGCACAGTTCTATCGTTTTGTTCACTAAGAAGTCTTTGGGCGTTTAACACCTTATCCAGCATCAAGTATTCTCCATACAGCATGCCACCCTCGTCTCCAATCGGATCTCCATCTTGCCTGAAGAAGAAATCTTCAAATATTGGAAAAAATACACGTTACTTACGATGGCCGGATCGGACAGCTCATTTCGATGTGGCTTATCCTGCTTCAAATTTACAACTAAATCCGATATCGCTGTTCGGATCGTTGACTTAACCAAGCTGACGTAATTTGCTTAGGAATAGCAAGCCCCGTTTCAAATATCGATTTTTTCGATATTCTGATGCAATTAACATTGAAACGACACAAGAGTGAATGAGGCCTACACCATTTCATTTATTAATCGTGGTCGTTACCACCACTACAATGGCTCCCACTATGTAATTCAATTAGGACGTTGCAGATGATCCTGCTCAAATCATTCTCAAATTGATATTCATTTACTAAAGGACTATTTTAGGTCATCAGAAGGAAAACCAATCAATAAGGCTTTCCAGCTGAAACCGATACCGATAATAATATCTTTACCCAGTATTTACCTTGATATCCTGTTACGGCCGAGTATATTTAGAGCTTAATGAATTCCTTTCAGATTCTTTTATTACACCGGAGGATAGATATAAAATCGTATTACTATGCTTATAGAATCAATATTGTATTTACACCTTCGTGTTCAAGTAATTGTTTAACACCCCACTTCCAATTATTAATTGGAAAACAGAATATAATATACTTGTTATAGCTTGACCTAACACGTGAAAATTTCATAATTGAAGCTGTCCTCCCGTTGTTTTCGCAATTAGGCAAATTGATATCAATGGACGTCAGTACAAGATCAATATTTTTGTCAACAGTCAAGACATTGCATAACGCAATATAATTGTCTTGAACGAAGATGTACAAGCTCTCAAAAAGTGACATCCGATTCTTAGACGCCATGTACAAACTGGGGAGCGCTATGGGGGTGGTACCATTCTACAGTTTTGAAAAAGCTGCTTTGCTTGCACCATTTTTTAGCAAAGTATACGGGTGTGTTTTGTTGGTCTTGGAAATATTCATCACTTCTTGGATAATTTACGTTCGAAACTTCTACATTCATATCAGTTTCTACACGATAACTTTCAAGCTGCTCGGTACTTGTGACAACCTGTTTCTGTCGATGTTAAAAATCTCGCTGCTCTATAATTGTTGCTTCAAACAGAAGAAATGGGCGAAGCTCAATAATAAATTCCAGATGGTAGACCGGGAACTGCGCACCAGGGATCTACGGGAAAAATGTTTTCTAAAAAACGCTCTTGTCCAATTTGCATTGTGCAACGTTCTAATTTTGACCGGCTGTTTGTACAGTCTTGCCGTTCGGACAATTATTAAAGGAACTTCAACTTTAAAAATATTCCTCCCCCATGAGCTGAACTCGTACTACAACTTCTTTGTGCAGACATTGGTTTGGAACATGGCCCTGGCCTTTAAAGCCCGCTACAGATCTATAAATCTGCAATTTCGCTGTCTGGTTACTCGACCGACCCCAAAAATACCTGCAGGTTTCCTCAAAGATATCTTAAAGTTGTATAGACTTCTAAACGAGATGGTGGCGTTGTTCAATGAAATATTCGGACTTCCCTTGGTATTCGTCACAGGAAGATGTGTGATAAAAATGTTGATTGCTCTGAACTTCTTCACTAACACACTGCACACCAGGGACTCATCCCCCAAATACGAGTTAGAAATCTCTAGTATTGAACAAACCATTACAATATTGGTAAATGTAAAAATCTGCGGTAGGGCTTCTAGAAATTGTATTTTTAGGTGGCGATAACCGTTCTGGTACTGTGCTGCGATGCCGCAAAATCCGAAAGCTACAAAAGCGTTCTTCTTTGCTACAAACTAAGAGAAAAATTTTCTGAGGGATCAGAAGAAGAAAAGAAGTTATTAGAACTCGCTAACATTTTTGAAAAACACACGGCGAATTTCACAGCCGCTGGATTCTTCGATGTGAATAGGGCTACACTTTTTGGGATTTTGGCCACGACTACGACTTATTTGATTGTCACGATTCAGTTCAATCAACGGTTTTAGCACGCACAAGTGATTTTTTTTTCAGCCGGAGCCTTCAACTACTTCTGCATTGGAACAGTAACAATTATCTGATTGAAATTACAATTTGGCGGTGTTGACGCCGTGATCTGTAAAAAAGAAATAGCACCGCACACAAAAAACATACCCGATGTATTTTTTACATTTTTAAAGCAGCGAATCCATTATGTATCTACGACGCTGCCCGTGCTCAATATTCATATCCATAAAATAAATAACCCTTTATGTTTCTTTTGATGGACTCTTTAGAACACTTAAATGTTCTTTAGGATCCTTTAGAATTGTCGGGAATTCTCAGAACAGGTTCAAGCATTTTCGTTGGTGCTCAGAATTTTTCGGAGTCCCTCAGGACCTTTATAAGCTTACCGAGTTTCTTTAGGAGGACTCTTGACGACACTTTTTATTACCCTTTACCACACTTTGGAATTCTATAGAAATTTTCAAGTGTTATCAAGGCTCTTCTGAACTTTGCAGAACCCTTTGATGCTTTTTAAGACCTGCGGACTCATGACTTTCATCTAGTATTCTTCAGAATGTTTCAAGATCCTTTAAAATATTTTTTTCCGGAATAGAATGGTTCTAATTTATTATAACTTTTTAACATCGTCCATCATTTGCGAATTCCTCAGAATTACGAAGTAGCATTCAGGATTCAACAAAACTTCAAGATCCTTCAGGACTCTTCCAAACTTTAGGACTCCACACAATCTCTCTTATAGATTCTATAGGATTTTCCAGGATTCCACACAATTCCTCGGACATTTAGCACTCTTCAGGATCCTCTAGAACTCCTCGAACTTATGAGGGCTTTTCAGACCATTTCAGACTTCGTCGGACATTTCAGGATTTTCTAGAATTATCGGGGTTCTTCAAGACTTGAGTGCTATTCAGAATTGCCAGGACCTCTCCAGGATTCCTAAGAATTTCTCAGGACTATTTAAGATTTATCGAATCCTAGGATCCATCAAGGATAGGTAGGATTTTTAAGGAAATTCTTCAGGCCTTTTCAAAACTTAAGAATTTGTAGAAATCTTAGGACCTCTCAGAACCCTTTAAGACTTTTCAGTCTTCTCCAGAATTAAGCACTATTCAGAACACGTATTTCATGGAGATCTTTATTTTACACTTTTTTCAGTTTCCTTCTGTATTTTGTCTTTTCGTCTTTCTTATTTTTTTATGTTAGTTAGTTAGTTTCCTTTACGTTTATTTTTCTTTGTAATTTCTTTGGGTCTGAAGGGTTCTGAAGCATCCTGAAAAATTCCTAAAGGGTTGTGAATGGCTTGACTAATCCTGAATAGTCCTGAAGAAAGGTTCTGAAAATTCCGAAGAGTTCCAAATGTCCTGAAAAATTTTGAATGAATAATTTTAAAGAATCCTTTAGACTCTTAGAGATCTGAGGGGAGGAATCCTGAGAAATCTGAAAGAGCACTGAAGTGTTCTAAAAGCAAAATGCAAAATAATTTTAAACTCCTAAAGAACTGAAGTGCTAAAATATCCTGAGGAATCAGACTCCTGAAAACCCCTAAAAAATCCAAAAGAATTTTAAATAATTCTGAATAATAATGAAGAATCTTGGTGAGTCCTAAAGGGTTTTGAAAAGTCTTGAAGAAGCCCGAGGAACCTTGAAAAGTCCTAAAGACTCTTGAGTAAAGCTAATGTTGTACTATGTAAAGAGTATTCTGAATGAAAGAAACGTGAAGAAAGGCAAAAAAAATATACAGAGTGCCCATTTTATCTGTTCACGCCTGAAGATTCAGAAGTAGGCAACATATTAAACATTTAATCAAAAACTATTTTTTTTAAGCATTTATCCTTCATATTTGATTAAAAGAGTGTTTTGAATTGACGTTTTGAGTGTAATTTTAGATCCAGTATGATTCTTCATTTAAAAAATAAATAGTTTACGCAAAGTGATTTGTAAAATGTTTAATATGTTGCCTATATCTGAATCTTCAGGCGTGAACAGATCTGTATAGGTGTGACGAGTATAAAATGTAGGTTAAGAAAGTGTTCAAGAATACGAAAAAGGAAGAGTAAATAGCGAAAAATAAAAAAAGTAATCGGGAAATTCAAAAACGTGGAAATTGATGTGTGAAAGACGAAAATATGTAATATGTATTTTGTCTTGTTTTCTTGTAACAGCGCACTTTTGCATATTTTTATTTTAGCTATCGGCGCTGGGAAAAACTATAACTGTAACTCGTTGCATAAACCTATTAAATCAAATTACTGTGTAGTTTAATTTATTAGACATTTAATTCTAAATTATACAATGAGAACTAACATCGCTGCTTGTAGTAGTAAATTCTGGCAGACGCCTACACAATGTGACTTTCTTGTTAGAATTTGAGCACGCGGTAACGGTATACCGGTAAGAAGATGGAGTGCTGACAGTATATATAAGAAGATCTCGTCATGTAGACGTCCCTCTACAGCGACCTACTTCTCCCTAAATCGTCTAAAACTTAACCTTACGTAAAATTTATATAAATCGTAGTAACATCTTAGATTAGATTAAAACGGTTGCAAGACCACAACAAAACAAAACCACCGTACATTTAGGAACAAAAATTCGTAGACTATTAGTACCAATTCCACCTTATCACGTAGACAATGTAAGAGTGAACGCGAGTATAAATTAATAAAATAGTATAGGACTAGATCTGACATTTACATTAAAACTATCCCCTAAAATCATTGGTCCTTAGGCAAAAAACTCGCTTTTGCTTGACATCTCATATTCAAGCTCTTCATTCTTGTACATATCAATCATTTTTTGAATATCATGTGACAGCATCTCTAATTGCTTATCATGTTTCATTTTTAGCTTCTCCTTCTCCCTCATCTGTTTGCCTGAAGCGCCCTTCCGTTCCTCCAAAAACCTCTTTGTGTTGTTTTGTTGCTTTTCTTTCAAACGGCGTTCCTTATCCCTCTTCGTTTTCAAAGTTTTATCGTTCGCAACCTGTAACACAAAGGGGGAATAAAAATTAAGAGTTAATTTTGTGGTATTTACCTCTTTGGCGGTCTCCACGGAGGTTTTCGCTTGATTACTGTTCATCTCCTTCATTTCTCTATCGTGCTTGGCCTCTAGCTGTTTCATTTGGGCGGCTTGGAGAAGCAGCATATGCCGCTTCAAGGCGTCCCGTTGTTCGTCCAATTGGGTGCGCAAAAACTCCCACTCTTGTTTTCTGTGGCGCTCCATGAGCGAGCTCCACTCCAGAGTTTGCTCTGTGACCAATTTACGAACGGCTGGGTCGTTCACCAAATCGTTTTTACTGAAATAAAATTTTATTATCCAAGTTTTTTTTCTTTTTTACTCACTTCTTGCCCTTGATCAGTTTATCAACCGCCGCGCATTGTGCCTTCTGCACCGCCAACTTCTCTTTGGTCTGCTTCTTCTTTAAAGTGTCGTACTCCTTCTGCTGTTTCTTCGTTGTTTTCTGGAACGCTTTGTCCTGTTTAATCGACTCTATAGTAATGGCTTCAAAGACCAGCGGCTCCTCCTTCTTCTCTTGCTTTTCTTTTTCCTTTTTATCCGCTCCCTTGTCGGTAACCTCGATTCCCATGGACGACATCTGCTCGTTCTGTTTTTTCTGCGCCCCCATGAAGCCCCTCGGATCGCTTAAAGCCGCCATGAAGTCTTCAAACCCATCAGGAACGTAAATTTTAAGCTCGATGTTGCAGAACAGCATCGGAAGCGACAGGGGAAAGTTGGCTTCGGTTCTCAGGGAAATGTGGCGATAACCGGCCTGCAGGCCGTCCAATGGAAGAATCCGCTGACCCAGCAACTTGTTATTCTCATCATATACCCCAAACCTTAACACAGCCAAGTCAGGAAGTACAACTTTTCGGAACAGAAACGGTTCCTCGTTATAGACCGGATTTAGGCCGTTGGCTGGGACCATCCGGGTTCGGAACTCCCTCCTGATGGTGTCCGTCGGTAAACCATACATGTCAACCTCTACGTAGGTTCCGACCTAAAATCCCTATTAATATTACAAGTTTTTTTTTTTGATTAAAGAGTACCTTTTTGTCCGACAAAAACTGTCCTGCAATGACCTGCACTGAACACTGGGCGGCAATCACACCATCCACCGGACATTCGGCAAAAGGATCGAAACTCCTGTCGTGTCTCCTCATGAAATCAGGTTTCAACAAGTACCCACAGTTGCCGTTATATTCAAATTTCCCTTGGTTCAACTGCATAGGCAAATCAGAAGTTTGGAAATTCAAGGAAACCATCTGACAACCGGCGTTCCAAAATACTTGAGGCATGTAGTTGGAAGAATTGGCTCTCGCACCGCTGGGGTAGATGCGCGACATTTGGCGTTTATTATAATTGACGAATTCGACAGATTGGCACTTTAGAAGATTCAAACCGACGGGCTCGGAGAAACTCGACATGTTGTGGTGAATATTGCGCTCTGATAAGAATGTTAATCAACCAAATCGTCCAGAATATGGCAGATCTTACCTTCGGCGTTGTCAAAACTTTGGAATTTAACAGGTTGGGCGTAGTTCACCATAGAACTTAGCCACGGATGGACGTTGGTGGTTGATCCAACATACGGGGTGGGAGCAGCCATTTCACTTCCTTCTCCTGGCGTGATGTCAGGGGCTGGTACCTCGGCTGAAATTTCTGGTGGTAATGGTCTGTCTGCTGAAGCACTAGCATCCTCTTTTTCTTCGTCTTCGATGACGAACTGTCCTTTGCGGAAAAGCTCGAGTTCCTGCTTTTCCACTTCTGGCTTCAATCGCTTGTTTTTAATCATAATTTTTCGTTTCAAAAGACAAGGCGGCGGTAAAGGGGCCCCAGGTTCTAACGGATAATCTTCTAACGGTTCTTTTAACAATAAATCACCCAAAATTTCATCACAGTATTTCGCCAATTTGTGTTGCTGCGTTTTGCAACAGTGGTTTTCAAAAGACAGAATCACGGGGTAGTCGGAGGTCACAAAGGCGGTGTCTCGGATTGCCAAAATTACGTCTTTGAAGAGGATGTCGGTGCACATTGCCCTACCGTGGGTAATTATAGGCTCTTCGTCTTCGCCTTTACCTATCGTTGGAAAACATGTTAAATTTTTTGGTCCATCGAGCCGCATTTGCATCATTGAATTTTTTCATGGAACATATAAAAGTCTGAGGTGGCAAAGGTGTTATTCTACGCGTACCGGATATAAGTTATAAGGATATAAGGATAAGTTTCAATATCACTAACCACACGGGTTTCAAGGTTTCAAAAATATTAAATTCCCCATATTTCGATAAACTTACCGTCCCAACAGTCCAATTCCACGCAACGACACCCAGCCAACAACACCTGCCGGTACATCTCCACGGACGATTTTCCTCCAAATTGCCTGCCACTGAGATATGTGTTATGACTAGAGTTGATGTAGTAAGCGCAAAGAGGCTGATCCATATCCATGTAAATGTCCAATCGATCGAGAAAAACTGGCGCGTTTTCGTCCGACATGAGATATCTAGAAAACGAATTTAGTCCAACACGTACATAAAAGTCTACATTTTCAAAACCTAATTAACCCATCTTTGGTCATTCTGTTCTCCGCTTTAGCAGTATCATCCTGCTCGTAAGTGGCAATGATTTCAGACGCCCTTTTGGCGTCATAATGAGGATATAGAATCTCGTTGAGCCGAGGGTCTCGTTGCTTCTCGTTCAAGAAATTGATCAACTGATCAAGATTCATGTAATCGGCCTTGCCTTCGGTGCTACAAATTCCCAATGAAGCAAATACAAACTAGTTCTAAATAGGCATACATAGATTTGAACAGCTCCTCGATGTCGTTCCTCGGACAGATCTTATGATAGAGGGCGTAAAACTTATCGAAGGTGAAAGCCTCCGGTTCTATCACGTCATTCTTCCCTCCGGGTAAATCAAGGTCAGACAAACACTGGTAGACGAGCTTCTCGGTTTTGCCCGACGCAAAAGTGCGAGCGACCACTTTAACCGGCACTTTTCCCCTCGCATCGACCAAGAAACTAAGCCGCATCCAACTAGAGATCACAAAATCATCAACCGTCCTCCAATTGAATCTCGATGACATCTAAACTACTGCATGGAAAATGAACAAAAGCTGAGAAAATCAACGCTATAAGCGATGCGTGTGGAACCCCGACTATCTACCACCAAACACCAAATTTGAAAGTTGGCAAAACTCACTGTTTCATCAGGGCGATTCTTGGACAAACATTAACAATTTTATTGTTGTGTGTAATTTTCCTCAAACCCTGCTGCCAGACCTGTTTGTTGCAGAAGCCATGCAAAAAACAAATAGATTGAGTCTCTGCTTGACGAAGAAAGACATGCGATGAGGGGTTTAAACGTTCACATGCGTTAAATTATGCAGAAGGAAACGACAAACTTACTGTTTTTTCAAACATGTCATGGGACAGAAGTTATTGGCTTTCACGTTATGAGTAATTTTTCTCAAACCGTCCACCCACACCTTCAAATACGTTTAATGCATATTAGTGAAAATGGACAAGAGCTGTCAGATGGAGCTGACATTACATGGTCCATGCACAGCACCAGTCATAAGTCGGTACTGTGGATGGATGGATATAACGAAGAATACAAAAAATATTGTAATAACATGATGTCAACCTTTAAACGATCGCATCAACTACATTTAAATTATTATCGACCTGACGTAATTCTTAATATAACTTCTTTGAACTAATTTCGTACTTTGTCTATTTACGTTTCTGAATGTTATCGCTACCTATAACCTATAAGTAATTGATTTATTTTAGACACAGAGAAATGCCATTTCCAGCGGCATAAAAACACGAGCAATTAAGTTCAATGAAGCACCTACTATATGCATGACAGAATTAATTATTATCAATTAGGAAGTCAAATACACACATTTTAGTGTAGGAGGCAATAAAACCATTACCAGGAATGAAATAAGAATGTTTTACCTTAGCAGTCTCGCTGTTGGGACACACGATGTGTTGGTAATTGATGTTAATGTAATCGGTTCCACTGCAAATTGTCAGAGATTTTTCTTCCAAATCGGAACCGTGTTTGTTGGTGAGCTGTCCCAGCAGCTTTAGATCCTTCGGCAGCCCCCCTGCGCGAATGTCGCTGACCTGGCACAGCTCGATCACGTCTCCCTCCTAGTGTAATAAATTACAATTAGGTCGTTTTTGATACTTTCTCTAATTCTGTACATATCCCACTTTTATTTCTTCGCTTAAATACCTATTATGATGTCACTATAGTACGTCCTTTACAAAAATTAAATGTCATATGATATGTAAAGCCTCGTTTATAGAGGATCTTTACATGATGTATGAATCATTTATGAAGATCGGATGCCTTATGTCACTGTCATGAAATTAATGTCCATTTTCACCAGTGTGAATCAATTTTCGGACTGATAATCCAAATTGTGAAAAGAACATTAACAAAATTTAATCATCTAAAAATAATGTGAACTACGTCTTTTAAAAGATTATTTTCTTAGACGTTCTTTTCTCTCTGTTTCGTATAAATCGTTATTATTTTACAGCTTACTCGCCTCCGTATTTTTAATTCACCTTTTTACTTCTTACTGCCATTTCATTTTACTTTTTTGTATCTTTAAATGATTTTCCCTCGTTTCACTCACGTTTTCGAATTCGTATTTATTTCAAAATTTACACTGAATTTGTTTTTTTTTTTAAGATAGTTTACCGACGCTGTCCGCGTTCAATATTACTTTAAAGACTTCAGATTTACACTATTGATTTGCACTATTTGTCTCCGCCCCGAATAGCAGAATACCTATTAACACATCGAAAAAATTACGGGGGGGGGGGGGCTCCTTGGAACCGGGGGGCCCAAGGAAACCCAAGGAAACAAAGAACGCCGGCAACCAAAATTTGTCGTACCGGGCTTTAAAAATGAAAATCGATTTTTAAGCTGTAAACTCCAAAAGTTTCACTTCTGTCACGCGTGACTCGACACAAATTTTTTAATGATATCGAGAACGAATTGACTGATTTCGATGAATTGTTTTTCGGGGGCGAATAAACATTAAAACATCGGAAAAATTCACGGAAAAAAAGTTTAGGAAGAAAATTTATTTTCTCATACATTTTGTATGGAATCCGTATACAACGCCATCTCTAATACATGACAGAAACAAAAATGAACATGGCGTTGTATGCTGGTTCCGGTAATACCAGTAGATGGCGTTGTGTGCATTATGCTTTGATAAAAAACTGAATTTAATTCACCTATAAATTCACCTAACACAACATTTATTGATTCTGAGACGGTACGAAAGTTCGCCGGGTCAGCTAGTAGTAGTATAAAATGAGCTTCAAATTGGTGTTTTTTTTTTATATAATTTAACCACTTGAGATTTACACTAAAGTTGAGCGCAGAAACAGCAGTATAAAAGGAGCTTCAAAATTGGTGTTTCTTTTTAATATAATTTGACGACTTAAGATTTAACCAAAGTTGAGCGCGGATAGCGTCGTTGCACAATACAAAATGAGCTTCAAATGGGTGGATATTTTCCATATAATTTAACGACGCTGTCCGCGCTCAATATTACATTAAAAGACTTCAGAGTTACACTCAATTTGAGCGCTGATAACGTCGTTAAACAGTACAAAATGAGCTTCAAATTGTTTTTTTTTTTTATACAGTTTAACGACGTGAGATTTATACTAAAGTTGAGCGCAGAAACAGTAGTATAGAATGAGCTTCAAATTCGTGTTTTTTATATAATTTAACGACTTAAGATTTAACTAAAGTTGAGCGCGGCTAGCGTCGTTGCACAATACAAAATGAGCTTCAAATTGTTTTTTTTTTTTTAATCAGTTTAGCGACTTGAGATTTATATTACTATGAAGTCGTTAAACAAAATAAAATGAGCTGCAAAAAAGTATCCACATATTTTAATGTAAAAAAATCTACATATCGAAATACTGAGTGATCAAGATTAAAAATTTGGGTTGGCAAGACTATAATTTACACCAAAATTGGTAAGCCTGTGATTTGATTGTCAGCCGATGACAGATGGATGCTCGCTAAATTTAAATTCATCAAACAAACATAACCCTACATTTTTATAAATGCCGTTCCGCCAACTTGAGAGGCAAAAATAAACACTTTTACCAACTGAAACGTTAATTCTTTTTGTACTCAATGTAACTGTAAAATGTATTCTTCTCGGTATTTTCATATTCTTTTATTGTTACACTTGTTTTTCATATTTGTATCTTCCTACTCTTGGATACCTCGTTGCCTTGTTTCAATTCTTCTTTTACTTACTTAAACACGATCTTAAATTCTTTTTAACCAGTAGATGTTTTTATTCTATAGATGAATATTTGGCGTTTGTGCAATAGAGCGTATTTTATATGTAATCGTTTGAACGTAGTATCTCGCTTTTATGTTGACATTGTGATATTTACATACTGCCATTACTCTTAAATCTAGTGTACTTTGTTTATTGTTTAATATTGTTTTGACGTAATCCTATACAATGTAAATTGGTCTTTCAAGATGCAAATATACATATATTATTATTATTACTACTTTTGGACGAACCTGACTTGCATAAAGTATGTAATTTCCGGATAAACAGCATAATTGGGTATATACAGGGTGTTTTTTTTATAAAAACGTGATGATATGGCAACTTTTTCCGTACACATTGCAATGATGTATGATTTTTACTGTACGAATCGGATCTACATAAATTATTCAGAATCATGTTGCCTGTGGAAAACAAAATTTACATGTTCTTAAATGAAGAATTTTGACATGCAAACTCTACTAGATAGTTCGTTAAAACAAAATTCTTTTCTAGGGGTTCGCTGTTGAAAAAAAATTGGGAACCACCGCTATAAAACGATGCAGGTTTTCTCACAAAATAATTATTTTTTCTTAACTGCATAAGTTACAAATATTCATGACTCACTCTGATGGTCTAATCCGGCACTTCATTTTTTAAATATTTTTTATTATTTAATTTTTTATTATTTTTTAACGTATTTAACAGTTGTTACCTTTCTGTATTCAGATTTAAAATATATGTATATGTACAATGTACATGTAGTACAATTTCAAAAAATATAGTCAAAAATTGGCAGCAAGAAAAAGCATCAATCATATTAATTTTTAAATGTTACCACGTGTTCAAATCAAATTCAAATTCAAAAATAATTATTGTTATAGCACATAATTAAAATAACTACAGTGGTGGACAGAAAATTTGAAGCTTCGTTTTTTATCATTTTTGAAGACCCTGGTGTCGTCTATGCTTTATTATTACTCGACAAAACAAAACAAAAAATGTTATGTGCCTCATTTTTATAAGCACACGACTGAAGTAAGACGATGGTAGGAATCGAGTTTATTTTATTATTTACTGATACAAATGTTACAAGTGGTTTATGGTGAGTAAAAAATGGCACCCATCTTTGTAACCAAAAAATGAAACGACAACTAGCGCCATCTTTGTAGCCAACTTAAGAAAAAACTTAAGGAAAATTACATACTTGGGAGTGGAATTAAACGGCGTTTACTTTTGAAAAGTTGGCAAAGTATAGGAACAACCGATTGATGAATAATAAATAAATGTACGTTAAAAATTCAAGACCACAACTCCGATTAGCATTCGTTATTTTTAAAATAGCAAATAGCACTGATAACTGTTGCAAGTTTTAGCAATTAAAATGTAACTAGAAAGATATCTACCAACTTAACATTTTAGTCAGTGGACTTTAAATTCTGCCACCTTCTGTAGTAATTATTTATTAATAAAAAGTGAGTGGAAACACAGCCCCTATTACCCGCGGTGGTAGTGACCCCAGTTACAGCACAATGTTTAGGTAGCAAAAATATATTTATTTTTAGTTGTGACCAAAAGGGAAAACCGGAAATAATTTGTTTGTTTACTTATTATTCAAACCGACTTGTTTTAAAGCTCCCCACGATAATGCTATTAGAACATGTGCACTATGCACTTACGTACAACCTGTTTTGTGCAAACACCATTTTGTACAAGCGATAAAGACAAGACCTTCCCACAATCTCAGAACAACTACGTACCCTGCCTTCGCTCTTCCAGTAAATGAAGAATCCGTATTCGTCGACTCGAAAAAACACTTCCCGCTCCAATTCGGTGTTGTCTCTTTCCTCGGTCCACCTGTCCATGATGCACCCAGCGCGAAGGGGCTCCGGCACTGGGATGTGCCAGTCGAATTCGAATTTTTTCGTCATGATGAACTAGCAAGCGAATAATAATGTCGGTTAAAAAAGGTACATTTTACGCAATTTGTTTTGATCGGAAATGAAAAAATAAAACGGCGAACACGAAAAACTCATCTTTCTGCAACTGACATGTTTATTTACTCGCTCCGACGTCAACAATGACGTCAGACGTCAATATATCGAGGCGGGAAATTTGAAAGGTCAGCGGCGTTATCTCGGTATGCGGACGGTAAATTTACATAAACTAGTGTTTGTGGTGTTGTAACTAACTTAATCGTGATTTAACTCGGCTTGTATAAACACACAGTACTTAAAAAAGCGTATGCATAATTAATTTAAAAAAAGTATCGATGCTAATTTAAAAATTAAAATTTTTACTTATACACTTATTATTATTGCAGCGAAGGTCCGTTAAAAAAGCCCGAATTAATACCAAAGAAGTGTTGATCATATGTTTTATGGTCCGACACCCATCCCATTGTTGTCATGTGGTATTCCAGACAGTCTTATGCCCCCTTTCCAGGAATAACTCCCCAAATTTGACCATCAAGTTTTAATTCGCCGCTGAAGTGCGGAACCTGTAATTCACAAAGGAGAAATTGGGATGGCCTACCCGACCAGGGGCTATTTTGGGGGTTGGTATCGGTCCAAAGAGAAAGGAGGTGCCTTGGATCAGCCCTTACGACAACAACGTCCTGCGCAGCAAGCTTTTATCATTTTCTTAAAATTTGTTAAATCTTATTTTATTCGCAACAAGAATTTCAGTTTATTCAATGTTAAACTTAAAAATCGAATCGTTATGACGGAAATAGTTTCCGAAACCACAACCGAAACTCCAAGAATATTTCATCAAATCCAAAATTCAAGAATTTTAAAACTAATTTACACAGATCCGATAGGTATTTTCAATGTTGTATTGTATGTAAAAAGTTTCTAGAAGGTATAGAAAACTTTCTGAAGAATAAAAAGAAGATTTTTAAAAGTCATCTAAGCATCGAAAACGTTTAGAAAGATGGACAGTGAACTCTGAATTATTTAAGTGAATTTCAACCTTTCTGGAAGGGTTTAGAAATGTCTTGAAAGAAACAGAAGAAATTCTAGAAGTCTCAAAAGTTTCTAGAAGGTATAGAAAACTTTCTGAAGGATAAAAAGAAGATTTTTAAAAGTCATCTAAGCGTCTAGAAGGTGTAGAAAGATGGATAGTGAACTCTGAAATATTTAAGTGAATTTAAACCTTTCTAGAAGGCTTTAAAAATGTCTTGGAAGGAACAGAGGGGATTCTAGAAGGCTTCAACTTTTTGGAATTTTAATGCTAATTTATAGATATCCGATAAGTATTTATAAGGGTTTTCAATGTCTTATTGAGTTTGAGAAGTTTCTAGAAGGCATATAAACTTTCTGAAGAATAAAAGGTAGATTTTTAAAAAGTCATCTAAGCATCTAGAATATTCAGAAAGATGGATAGTGAACTCTGAAATACTTAAGTGAATTTAAACCTTTCTAGAAGGCTTTAAAAATGTCTTGGAAGGAACAGAGGGGATTCTAGAAGACTTCAACTGTTTAGAATTTAATACTAATTCATAGATATCCGATAAGCATTTATAACGGTTTTCAATGTCTTATTGAGTTTGAGAAGTTTCTAGAAGGCATATAAACTTTCTGAAGTATAAAATGAAGACTTCTAAAAAGTCATCTAAGCATCTAGAATGTTCAGAAAGATGGATAGTGAACTCAGAATTATTTAAGTGAATTTTAACATTTCTGGAAGGGTTTAGAAATGTCTTGAAAGAAACAGATGAGATTCTAGAAGGCTTCAATGCCTAGAATTTTAATACAATTTCAGAGATCCGATAAGTATTTACGTGTATCTTTAATGTCGTATTGAGTCTCAAAAGTTTCTAGAAGGTATATAAAACTTTCTGAAGGATAAAAAGAAGATTTTTAAAATTCATCTAAGCGTCTAGAAGGTGTAGAAAGATGGATAGTGAACTCTGAAATATTTAAGTGAATTTAAACCTTTCTAGAAGGCTTTAAAAATGTCTTGGAAGGAACAGAGGGGATTCTAGAAGGCTTCAACTTTTTGGAATTTTAATGCTAATTTATAGATATCCGATAAGTATTTATAAGGGTTTTCAATGTCTTACTGAGTTTGAGAAGTTTCTAGAAGGCATATAAACTTTCTGAAGAATAAAAGGAAGATTTTTAAAAAGTCATCTAAGCATCTAGAATATTCAGAAAGATGGATAGTGAACTCAGAATTATTTAAGTGAATTTCAACCTTTCTGGAGGGGTTTAGAAATGTCTTGAAAGAAACAGAGGAGATTCTAGAAGGCTTCAAATGCCTAGAATTTTAATGCAATTACAGACATCCGATAAGTATTTACGAGTATTTTTAATGTCGTATTCAGTCTCAAAAGTTTCTAGAAGGTATAGAAATCTTTCTGAAGGATAAAAAGAAGATTTTTAAAAGTCATCTAAGCGTCTAGAAGCTGTAGAAAGATGGATAGTGAACTCTGAAATATTTAAGTGAATTTAAACCTTTCTAGAAGAGTTTAAAAATGTCTTGAAAGAAACAGATGAGATTCTAGAAGGCTTCAAATGTCTAGAACTTTAATACAATTACAGAGATCCGATAAGTATTTATGAATATATTATATTTTGTTGTTATGACATTTTTAAAAATTGTCTCAGATACCTAATTTTGCAGTGTTCAGAACTTCAAATCAAAAAAGCATTGCATATTTTTTATAGCTTTAACTGCTTCAACAACGTTTAATTTATTCCCCCTAATTGCTCTTTACAATTATTAGTAAACAAGAAGAATGTTCTTAAATCCAAGTGGAGTAAATTTAAATTAAAATTTAAATATATCTATGTCGAACTCCACAAACTTTAATAACTGTAAGATTAATATTAATTAATATTATAATTTTTTATATTCTTTAAGGGCTGATGATGGCAGAAGTGTTCTGCCGAAACATGTACCATTAGTAGTCTTACAGTTATTAAAGTTTGTGGAGTTCGACATAGATATATTTAAATTTTAATTATTAGTAACTTCTAATTTTAGTTTTCCTATATTTTTATATTTATTGTTAGATTCAAATGGTTAAAGTGTAACTGCATTTTTGCACTGACCTTTAACATTTCGACATTGTGTTTTCAAATCATCGGTACATAGGTAATTACGATAATTAAATTCGAAACAGTCGACGATCCTTGTTCTACTAATGACTATTACGTGGTCATTTAAGCTCCAAATTGGTTGATTTGCGACGATGACAATAAAACAACTAAAACCGCGAATTACCGTCCAAAAACTGCATTAACTTTCACGGCAGAATTACTAAAAGTATTACAAGAAGTTAAATACATGACCTTGAACTTGAGCTTCTCTTGCAGGTACTTACCAATTATTCACTGCACATTACTACATAGCCTCCACCCGACTAAACCTTAACACGCTACTCTTCACTCTTATGGTTTCAGTAATTAAATTAACACAATCAATGCCGTAATGATTTTTTAATCCATTTGAGGAACTTTATTGGACAAGTTACTTAACAAAAACACATTACTGTCACAGCTTAACCGATATTTATTGTCTTGTGCGATTAGTACTACCTGTCTTATTACGAGACGGTTTTTTTGGCATTCTCATATCTAAGTGAGATTTTTCAAGTATCGACCCAGCCTCACTGGGGGGCTTCATATGAGAAAAGGTATACCTCGGGACTTTACTTTCAGCCTTGAGCTTCTTGGGAGTGGAAGTCGCGAGGGGTTTCGTTTCCACAATACTATAATAGGGATCCAATGACGATGAAGCTTTTGTAGTATCCATGGTGCGATTTTGTGAATCCAAAGACATTCTTTTGGGGGTTGAAGAAGCAGCAGGTGCACCGAATTCGTTGTAGGTGTCTGGATGCATCTTCCTGGCAGTAGAGTTTGCAGCAGGGGTACCGAATTCGGCATAAGTGTCTGGATACATCTTCCTGGCAGTAGAGTTTGCAGCAGGGGTACCGAATTCGGCATAAGTGTCTGGATCCATCTTCCTGGCAGTAGAGTTTGCAGCAGGTCTACCGAATTCGGCATAGGTGTCTGGATACATCTTCCTGGCAGTAGAGTTTGCAGCAGGTCTACCGAATTCGGCATAGGTGTCTGGATACATCTTCCTGGGAGTTGAGTTTGCAGCAGGTCTACCGAATTCGGCATAGGTATCTGGACATATTTTCTTGGGAGTAGAGTTTGCATCGGGTGTACCAAACCCACTATAGTTGGTAGGAACCTCACTTTGGTTCTGTGGGTCTAAAGAAAGTCTCTGTGGAGTGGACGAGGCCAGAGGTTGGCCCATATCTGTGAAGGTCTGAGGGACTTCTTGTTCTAGTTCCCGGTTTGTCATTTCGTTGATTGCTACTTGTGCAGCGTAGTAAAGTCTTTCGACTGCAATTGCTATCCAGTCGGCAACAGATATCAGGAAAGTACCCAACTTGTCTGAAAAGACACGTTCTGCCCAAGAACCTTTCTGGACAATATGATACCTACCAGGATTACCGCGACACGGCTTCTCTATTTCCCTCAAATCACAAAGTTGTTCCAAAATTATGTCGGATAAATATCTTAAGCGAATAGAGACCAACGGAGGAACGGGGTTTTGAGCAGCATAGGAAAATCCACATTTTAATAGCTTCTTGAATAATGTATAAGCACGTTTCTTTTGTTTTTCATGGCACTTTTCAAGTAAATACCTCCTCAACTTCTGCTTTAACTTCCTGCGCATGGTCTCTGCTTTGACTTCAGCTCGAAGTTCGGCAAAGTACTTCGCAGTTTCCCTTAAATAATCATGGTTCAGAAATGTATCACTTCTTTAAAACTATACTCACTCTGGAGTCATTGCGTACATCTGCTGTAACGTTAGCCGCAGGTGCTTGACTTTCTCGTTTGGTAGATGATGTGCATGTTCGTTCCATAGAGCCAGAAAGATTCTTCTGGCCGGAGTAGACAGTTCCTCGATTCTTTGATTACAAGGTGTTTTTTTCGGTTTAGGTTCACGTTTCTTTGGAGGAATCTGTTGAACTCCATCGGTTTCTTCTTCTTCTTCCTGAATATCCTCAATTTCGTCTCCTTCTTCCATTTCGAGTTACAGAAATTTTAGGACTAGTGGCCAAAAGTGCAGAGAGTTACGAGCCGAAAATTTTGGGAATTGTAGATAGAAATGTCAAAAAAAATAATTGCAAACGTCTAGATTCTGGATCAAGGGAACACGGAATGTGGTTTTGAGTCAGTGTTAATTAATTAATATCACAGCTTCGGGGGCGTTCAAGTACTACGTAAGCAGGGTGGGGTGGGGCTGATGTTTTGGTACCTATTTCCTTAACGTGGTATTTTGCTTTTCTTTAAATTTGTAATTTTATATTGCGTTAATTTGATATTTAGCCATTTTGAGAATTCGTAAAATAATAAGGCTTCCTGACAGAACTTTGAAGAAGTAATTTCTACATTCTACATACACCACAAGACTCGAAAAATGTCACATCAACACAGTAGGGGGAGATGGACGATTTCGATATCGCAATATGAAAGTTGAACACGACACTCAAAAATTCGTAAAAAATTAATGCTTCGTGACACAGCTTTGAAGAAGTAATTTCTACATTCTACATACACCAGTAGACTTAAAAAATGCCATAGCAACACATTAGAGGCTCGTGACTACATGTAACATTTTTTTAAAAATGAGAGATTTCGTTATCGCAAGATGAAATTTGACCAATACACTCAGAAATTCGTAAAACATTAAGGTTTCTTGATAGAACTTTGAAGAAATAATTTCTACATTCTACAGACACCACAAAACTCGAAAAATGCCACATCAACACATTAGGGGGTCTTGACTATGTTTGACAATCTTTGAGAGACGAGCGATTTCGAAATCGCGAAATTTGACTAAGACACTGAAAAATTTGTAAAAAAATCAGGTTTAATACCAGTGCTCTGAAGAAGCAATTTCTGTATTCTACATATCGGAAAATCTTTAAAATCTATCGTAGGAACACATTAGAGGATCGTGACTACTTTTGACAATCTTTGAAAAAGGAGCGATTTCGATATCGCAAGATGAAATTTGAGCAAAACACTCAGAAATTCGTAAAAAATTAAGGCTTCCTGACAGAACTTTGAAGAAGTAATTTTTACAATCTATATACACCACAAGACTCGAAAAATATCACATCAACACATTAGGGGGTCTTGACTATGTTTGACAATATTTGAGAAACGAGCGATTGCGAAATCGCGAGATGAAATTTGACTAAGACACTGAAAAATTTGTAAAAAAATAGGTTTAATAACAGAGCTCTGAAGAAGCAATTTCTGTATTCTACACATCGGAAAAGACTTAAAATCTGTCGTAGCAACCCATTAGAGGGTCGTGAGCACCTTTAACAATCTTTGAAAAATGAGCGATTTCTATATATCACAAGATGAAATTTGACCAAAACGCTAAAAAATTCGTAAAAAATTAAAGCTTCTTGACACAGCTTTGAAGAAGTAATTTCTACATTCGACATAAACCACACGATTTATAAAGTGCCCCTTCAACACATTAGAGGGTCTTGACTATCTTTGACAATTTTTGAGACGAGCGATTTCAAAATCGCGAGATGAAATTTGACTAAGACACTGAAAAATTTGTAAAAAAATCAGGTTTAATACCAGTGCTCTGAACAAGCAATTTCTATATTCTACATATCGGAAAATACTTAAAATCTATCGTAGCAACACATTAGAGAATCGTGACTACTTTTGACAATCTTTGAAAAAGGAGCGATTTCGATATCGCAAGATGAAATTTGAGCAAAACACTCAGAAATTCGTAAAAAATTAAGGCTTCCTGACAGAACTTTGACGAAGTAATTTCTACATTCTATATACACCACAAGATTCGAAAAATGTAACATCAACACATTAGGGGGTCTTGACTATGTTTGACAATCTTGGAGAGACGAGCGATCTCGAAATCGCGAGATGAAATTTGACAAAGACACTAAAAAAATTGTAAAAAAATCAGGTTTAATACGAGTGCTCTGAAGAAGCAATTTCTGTATTCTACATATCGGAAAATATTTAAAATCTATCGTAGGAACACATTAGAGGGTCGTGACTACTTTTGACAATCTTTGAAAAAGGAGCGATTTCGATATCGCAAGATGAAATTTGAGCAAAACACTCAGAAATTCGTAAAAAATTAAGGCTTCCTAACAGAACTTTGAAGAAATAATTTCTACATTCTATATACACCACAAGACTCGAAAAATGTCACATCAACACATTAGGGGGTCTTGACTATGTTTGACAATTTTTGAGAGACGAGCGATTTCGAAATGGCGAGATGAAATTTGACTAAGACACTGAAAAATTTGTAAAAAAAATCAGGTTTAATACCAGTGCTCTGAAGAAGCAATTTCTGTATTCTACATATCAGAAAATCTTTAAAATCTATTGTAGGAACACATTAGAGGATCGTGACTACTTTTGACAATCTTTGAAAAAGGAGCGATTTCGATATCGCAAGATGAAATTTGAGCAAAACACTCAGAAATTCGTAAAAAATTAAAGCTTCCTGACAGAACTTTGACGAAGTAATTTCTACATTCTATATACACCACAAGATTCGAAAAATGTAACATCAACACATTAGGGGGTCTTGACTCTGTTTGACAATCTTTGAGAAACGAGCGATTTCGAAATCGCGAGATGAAATTTGACTAAAACACTGAAAAATTTGTAAAAAAATCAGGTTTAATACCATTGCTCTGAAGAGCTATATTTTGGACTCGTCGTCAGTCAGATATTTTGCAATTTTGATATTTCGTTCATTTCGCTAATTTGATATTTCACAGTTTTGAGATTCTTCTTGTTTCGATAATTTGATATTTCGTTAAAATTTTATATTTTGAATTTGATATTTTATCAATACCTACTATGTAGTACTTTGTATAAGATAATTTCTGAGAACCGAAGCACGTGCTTACCAATTTTTATGTAGTTTGTATTGTAGCTATCTCGAATAATTAATCTTTGTATTTTTTTCGATCGCACGGTACTTTTTTTTTACAAATCGCAGGATTGCCAACATAAAGGCAAACGAAGCCATGCAAGCCATAGGCCATTATCAGACCAGTATAAATGAATCCCCGACCGCCAAACCGGTTTAAACATTAATCTGTTTGAGTTCTTATTTTAATTTGTAATCCCATCGAAAATGGACAGCATAGACAGCACTACCAGGAATAATTTTTGTAGGTTATGTCTCACAGCAGGCAAACTGCGACATTTGCACGATTTAAAAGACCACATTCCTGTTCTCTTGATGATAAATTTTTTGCAGGTAAGCACTTTATTTTTCTCTTTACACCTTTTTTTGGCCAAAGCTCGTTTTAGACTACAAAGTTCCGGAAATAATTTGCGAACAATGTTTCGACGACGCTACAAAGATCTCTCTGTTTATTCAAAAATGTCTGAATGCACAAGCACAGAGTATTTTAAAGTACATTAAGCAGGATCACGATTACATCGGAGAATCTGAAGATGTAGAAAAAGAAGTGATAGAAACTATAGAGGATGAAATTAATTCAGAAGTAGCAATTACTGCAATTGATAATGGTGAACTATGTGAATTTTCAATTGTTGACAATGACATGGGAGCCCTTAATGTAGATTCAATAATTTCAGTAGAAAATGAAGTTCTAAGTCTTCCCAACACAATTTCGACTGTTACATTAAAACCAAAAAGAAATAATTTAAAAGTGTGTCTGAAATGTGGCGAGACAGTCACCACCTTAAAAACGCACTACAAGAGTAGTAGAAAATGCCAGCCAAAAAAATTTCAATGTGCTGAATGTGGGAAGACCTTTTCCAGGAAGGAACAGCTAGAGGTGCATATGTCAAGCCACTGGACACCAGACTGTCTCCCGTTTATGTGCCATATTTGTTCAAAACGGTTCCGTTATGAAAATAGCTTGAGGAGACACGTAAAAGTTCATCAGTTAGGACGCAGATTTGTGTGTGAAATGTGTGGCAGAAGTAAGTATGCAAATGGTTCTAATGAGATATGTGGACATATAATAATTGTCAAAACTCAAGAGTTGTTCCTAAATAATAGCCATCATCTAAATTGCCAAAAGAACAAATTAATAAAGCTCAAAATGCCCCAGTATTTCTTTTTTATAGAATTAATGTTTTTATGTTAAATTGGAGAACCAAATTCATACCAGTCATATAAAGCAGAATTATCTAAATGTTAATTAATGAACCACTCCAATATACTAACCAACTAATACACATTTCTTAAGCTTACACAACAAATGTGCAACTGCAGGACCACAGGAACCTCCACACGGGCTTATTCTCGTTCCCGTGTCACTATTGTGAAAAGATGTTCTCGACTCGCTACGCGCGTCTTACACATGAAAAGCGTCATAGTTCTCTGACTGTACGGCACAGAAATCCTCAAAGAAATGCTATAATTAACAGCGTAAAAACCATAAAACATTTAGGAGCAGTCTCCTGTGATATTTGCAATAGAGTATGCAGTTGTGAAGGAAAATTAAGAATACACATGAGAAGTCATGACCCAAACAGGACTTATGAGTGCAAAATATGTGATAAAGAGTTTCAATACAGATTGTTGTTAAATAAACATTACCGTGACGAACATGACGACGAAAAAAAAATTTCTTGTAATGTCTGTTATAAAAGGTATTGGTTTAAGTTCATCTGCAACAACAAATTCAAAATGCACCTTTTCAGATTTAAACACCAGATGAGTCTAACGATTCACATGCGGACACATACAGGGGAGCGGCCATATAAGTGTTCTGAATGCCCAAAGGCGTTCTATCAAGCTTCACATTTGAACTATCACAAGTTGCTCCATACAGGAGAAAAATCCTTTGTTTGCAGATTTTGTGATAAAAGGTTTTCTGTTAAGGGTAATCTAACAGAACATGAGAGACTTCACACTGGAGAAAAACCCTATACGTGCGAGGATTGCGGGGAGTGTTTCTTTAATTCCAAGGCGAAGAAAAGACATGTTGTCAAAGAACATGGCCCTGCAGAGGCTATACTGTGAAATCAATTTGAAATGTATTTTGGTCTCTACAAATAAATTTCGAATTACTTTTTCAAAGAGAGTTTATTGGTAGTGTTATCGATACATACGGGAGCTTTTGAACGTCCCAATAGTACTTGCGTTGAATTTTCGGTTGCCTACAAGTCAGGCGTCAGAAGTTTTCTTGATATTTATTAAGCGCACGAACGGTACTGAGGCAAGGTGAGGCCGATCGAATGCCGCGTTTGTAAATATTTGGGCCCGAACACTGCCGAGGCAACGCACGAAGCACTGATCCATCTGTGCGTACCGCAGTGCCAACCTAGTTAAACCAGGATGGCTGACGTCAACCGTTTCTGGAAAGGATGATGGTGGAAGAAGAAGAAAATGGCCATTTCTTTAACTTGGTTCTTTCATTATCCCAACTCATTGTTAGTTCAATACTTATATCTTGCGAAAGGTGGAGTTTCGAGGGACATAAAAACTGGTCTCGCTTGTCGAACGCGTCCAGGTTTGACAGGCCCGTCTTTTTTAATTGTTTTCTTTGAATCTTGATCTGATTTGTAATTTTACATCTACACGTTTAAGTTAACTTTCGCCCAAATTGAGACTTAATTAAACAAAGTTCAATAGCACTGCATATATTGACACCGTTATTAGTAGAATCGAGCATGTCTTTTATTGAAACCTCGAATACCAAGTGGTGGCACGCGAATGAACCGGTACGGCTTGCCTTTAACAAGTTTTTTTTAAATTCCTCGAAACTCCACATCCCTACGATATATCTTTTGAGTTTATAATAATAATTGCAGATATCAATCATGCTTCACCCAATCAGTTTTTGATCAAAATGATTGACCGTCTAGGGTCTACTTTAGATCTTCTTTCGGAGCGAGCAACATTCAAATTGAACTTTGTTTCCTTCATTCCCACCTAAATGAGTTATGATAAACAACCTGGAGAGAGAGCTTGTAGTGTCACCATATTCTTTAGCGGTGGAACTCCTAGAGATCCCAGCAGCTACTTCTCGAAAAAATACCACCCAACTGTATTATGAAGCCACCAATAGGGAACACAAACCGGTTTCGGCAGTGGTCAGTACGTTAAAATAGAATTGTTATTAAAACTAAAACTAAGACAAAATATATTTTATTTCAACTAACTTTCACTGATATTCGCAATGTTTATAAACTGTGTTTGCTCCAGCCCATGACTTCTGATAATATGTTTTCTCCTCTCATAGGATTCGCGGTAGCTTTCTCCACACACGTGACACGCATAGGGTCTTTCCCCTGTATGTATCCTCCTGTGCACAATAAGGTTTTTTTGCCAATAAAAACTTCTATTGCAGAGGTCACACACAAATGTTTTTTCGCGTGTATGGACCCCCATGTGATATTTCAAACGGGAGTGTTCAGTAAATGCTTTAGAACACTCGGGACAATTGTATGGTCTTTTTCCAGTGTGATGCGCTCGTTTCAAATGTTTTTGTAGGCGTAAACTTCCAGTGAAACCTTAAATTGTATTTATTAGTTGAATTTGCTTCTTCAAAACATTTTAAATAAATTAAAAATGGAATAATACTTACATTTGCCACATTTTTCACAAACAAATTGATTTCCAAAGTTATGAACTTGTAAGTGCTTTTTTAAGCTATTATCATAACGAAACATTTTGGGGCAGATGTGACACATAAAAGGGAGGCTGTCGCCTTTCATATGACTACCCATGTGGACGTCCAGTGTTGAAAAACTAGCAAATCTCTTGCCACATTCTGCACATAGTAGATTTTTAGGCTGACATTCTTTGCTAATTTTATAGTGTTTTGATAGTGAAGTTGTTGTTTCTCCACATTTGTCACACACTTTTGGAGCTTCAACTGTAGTAGCATGACTGCCAGGAATTTTTTCCTTCTTTTTTTGTTTTTTTGTCCGATTTTCGTTTTCGTCTGCTGCTACATACTCGTGGTCTTCTGTAATTTGCTTGAACATTTGTTGTGCATCTAAACACTTCTCAATGAATAGAGATATTCGTGTGATTTCTTGAAAACAGCTTTCACAGGTGCTTTCAGGAAATTTATAACCTAAAACAACCTTAACACAGGATTAATTTTAAGACCAGGAAAAGAAATATTTACCTCTAAAAAATTAACGACAGGGGCAATAGGAACATACTCTCCCTCCAAATTTTGTAAATCTTGGGGTTTACCTGTTTTGAAACATAACCTACAAAAATTGTTGCTGTTTGGTGTTTTGAAAACTTTTGCTTCATTCTGTATTTTGCTTATCTTTGAAGATACTTTAGCTGGAAATGACGAAAATGGTTAAAATTATTCACATTTTATCAAAACATTCAGACATTCCACTCACAAAAAATCTATTTCTATCATTTATAAAAAATAACAGGTCCCATACACCAATATTGTATAACATGCATGAATTTACCTTTCAATAAATGGCTCTTGTTGATTGAAGTTTTCTTTCTTGCTGTAGACATTTTTCTTCTTAGTGGGATACCAATAGCTTTTGATGGTTGTGTTTCGCGAGTTGACTGGTGTACATCTTGAATCTGCAGTTCTGGTTCAGGGACAACATTTGAAGTAGATGGTTGTTCTAAACAATAACAAGAAAAAAATTTGTATATAGGTGTAAAATAATTTAAATTAAATTGAAATAATAAACGAAGAAATTAGACCAAATCTCCGCCAGAGTTCAAAGAAAAATTTATAACATTAAAACAGGGGTGCCACGGGGTTCCGGCTGAGTTATCTTATAAATATTGAGGCATAAGCTACAAAAATTATTGCTGCTTGGTGTTTTCAAACCTTTTGGTTCATTATGTATTTTGCTTATGTATAGTTGCTTATCTATAGGTATTTCAGTTGTGGGAACGTCGTCGGGCACAGCAGCAGTTGAAGAACCTGAAAATATGAAAATTAAAGATAATATAAAAAAATTACAAGGATAATTACCAGGTTTGTCCGAATGTAACGGAGGAGTAAAAATTGCTTTCGTCGCGCGTGTATACACTTTCACAGGTAGCTTTACTTGTAGTGGACTGTCGTCTTCTTTGAATGTTAGGGAACATGCTGTGGTGTCCACAATAGGCAGCTTTTTAAAAATCTCTAATGGAGAAGATGCAGTGTTTAATTTTAACATAAATTATTTTACTACAAACCTTTAACTATTTCAGGTGTTTTGTACTCGTATGGAGCTTCAGGACGGCGAAAGCAAGTTTCCTCGGTTGACGGTTCATTGTAATCTGAAAATAAATGCATTATTTAGGTATATATTGCTTGCAATTCGATTCAGTGCTAGAAATGTTTTGTTAGGAATTATTGTTTTGTACAACAGAGGCTTCAGTACAACTCAATAATAATAATAATCGTAACTAAGAAAGATAACGTATTTCTATTGGTCCATAAAGTAATGAATCATATAGTCATTATTATCATTTAACATGCCAGGTAAATTTAAAGTTGGCAGGGAAAAATGCTTCAACCGTCCTGATTCCAAAATGCACAAATCATCAAAATGACTCTTGCAAACTCGGTAACTCTGAAAGAACTTCAAGTCTTTGGGACCTCGAAACTTTTCATTATTTATTCGTTCGATCCAAATGGTTCGAATTCTTTCATCAGTTGGTATGGTAAACCTAAAACAATCATAGGATACTTAACGCGTAAAGACATGACACACATCTATGCATGCAATACTTAATTACCAAATAAATGATAATTATTAATAACGCCTACATACCTTGGAGAAGTTTTGTCGCTGCATCGAGGAACACAGCAAGGTCTTAATTGTTTCACCATTTTCAGTCAGTTTGCTAATTGGTATCCAAAATTGTAGAAAACTCGCACAAAAACTAAAAAGACGGTTGGTTCACAAACGTTTGTTGGGCAACAACGGTTTGAGTCACGGACCTGGACCTAACCTTCAGTTTATAAAGTCCCTACGTACCTATCTAGGGACTTTATCAGTTTAATGCAATTAGCACCATCTACACGACCAACATATAACCTCGTTTGGGTACAAGAGCGGGTAAGGCAGTTAACACCCCCTGGTTGACACGTCACGTGCGTTTGTTTGGAAAAGTCCCCACTCTCAGTGACGTCAATTACATGATAATTATAAACCTTGGAGAAGTTTTGTCGCTGCATCGAGGAACACAGCAAGCTTTTAATTGTTTCACCATTTTCACGAAAATTTAGTTCAATTTTTATTTTCACAACTTTTATTAATGAAACTTTGGATAAGTGATTTAATTGCGTTTTTGCATGGTAAACACAAAGCCAAGTCATCAACTACATATGTGATTTAGAGATTGTTTTTAAAATTTTAATATATAAAAAGCGTTAAAAAGCCATGCCTCCGTGGATAAAAAATATATTTTACATATATTTTACAAATTGAGGTGATTTTCTCAGTAAGTTGTTTGGAGAAGAATATTTTTGGTATTGACTGGTTTTGCTTGTTATAAATTTACAAAATAAAAGATAAAAAATTGCAAATCTTAGTTGATATGAGGTCACTTCCATGGAAGCCTTTTTTTTTTTCAAAACCACTATAATTTATAATAAAAAGACGTTTTCATTAAATCATCAATTTTCGACCTCCGAAATGAGAATTACCGAATTATGTAATTCCTAATAATTATAGAATGTGTATAGAATTTAAAGTTGAGTGCATTCACAGAAAAGGTCGTTATTATATAGGAGTTAGTATAGAAGTGAAAAATTATACAAGTTGATATAATATAATTTATGTAAAAGACGATTAGAGTAGAGAAATGTAATAACTGCATTTATCGCACAATTTTCTCAATTAGGGGTGAATACTGAGAATTGGATGAAAAGATATATAGAAAATATACAGGTAAAGAAGAATTATATTAGAATATGGGAAAACTATTAAACATAATAGGAGTTTTGTATATTAAATTAAATTTAACTTTTAACATACAAAAATTATGAAGTAGCAATTACTGTTACACTGTATAACATTTAAATAGGTTTATTAAAAATGGATTGTTACCTGATTTTCGAGTCGTAGACTTTAAAGCATAAAAAAAATCATCATCTTCTCTCCCTGTTGGAACATAATCTACAAAAAATAGATAAGTTCACAAAAATCTAACGTTCACACCTGCTGATAGCTTACCCGGCAAATACAATGATGGCAGAGCTGATTTCTGCAACTTTTCTTCACCACGGTAGCAAGCATCAGAAAAATGCCTTGGGCAAATCTTACAGTTTCGAAAGTATTTACTTCTACTTATTTTTTCTTGGTTGCCGCTTCTTTGCATCCACACCAACCTCACTAACTCATTACTAGGAAGAGCAAATCTATGAAATTACATTAGCATACATTCTCTCTTTATTTATTGGCATTTTAGATATTAATATTATGATCTATAACTGGACGGCTTTAGACAGAAACGGACCAAGCCACAACAAATAGATTTTTTTTATTCCAAAATCCAAACCAAAAATCAACTTTCACAGAAAACACGAATAATCTAGGAATCAGCTTCATGTGGAGTTTCTGCATAAAGCCGTCCAACTGAAAACAATGCATTTTCTGCTTCTGTAATCGTAAATAATTGACTACATTTCAGATGCAGTTACTTCTAGTCATTATTTATTCAAACTTTAACACTGCTTGCTTACCTGTTCGTCATCTCCCCACAACCTCTCACAGAACACCTCATGGTAATAGTAAAATATAAAGCACACAATTCAACCGCAGGATAGAAAATACACAAAACAACTTGACTGAAAGTTAAATTTAATTTGAACTAACGCTAATCTACGGGTCAGTTGTATAAAAGTTAGTGAACTCATGGTTCGCTTGAACTCGGTTCAAATGTCGACTATGGTTCAGGTAACTTTGGGTTGCATAAACGAATTTTGGGGGATAGTCAGCGGTCAACTTGGGTTGGTACCTCGAAAGTCCCTAACAAACAGTGAATTCCCTAAATAATATGTCAATATTATTTGCCAGACGTGTTGTACATGTGCATATTATTATCGAAGCAAGCTTGGATATTACTACGAATTTATGTATGATCCTTGATTTGTAGATACCCTTAAAGTCATCCGTTGCAAAAAATCGCAACATAAACGCTATGTCAACAATAACATCGCTATGGCGGAAATTGCCATATTCCTTTGTGTTAGCGACGCGATATTTATTCGTCCCCACATTTCCTGCGCTATATTCTTCGATACACGAAAACTTCGCTATCAGACCTTTCTTCCATGTGGTTTATCAGTGGGCGAAAATTTCTCTGCCTTCTTAACACTGTTTTTATAAATAAAACTGCTGTAAAAATATTTAATAAAAAATTACTACACTGTCGAAAATGATGCCTTCAAAATACCAAATGTGATAGGAGAGGTTAGAATCGCTCGTTTATAGTCTAAGGTTGTGACTGTGGTTTGAACCACATAAATCCATGGTTCCGTTTGACCGCTAGTTAAACTCGGTTTAACCCACGACCACATACAACTGAACCACAGAAGAGACCTTCTGTGACTAAACCAAGGTTAACTTTGACTGCAAGATCACCAACTTTTATACAACTGGCCCTCCAGTAACAAGCTACCCGGAATACACAAAACCACAAAACAAAAGAACCGTTGTGGAAGTTGTGGTTTTCAAAATGGCTTCAAACGCGTGGTCACGTGGTGACGTCGTCCACAGGTAGCAGATTTCTTACTTTTTTTTGTTAATTGTAGTGGTTACAGGAGACAACACAACGAGGGCGCTGAGGAGAGTTTCTAAACCCCGCAATCCACTGTTTTTGATCCAAATAACCCGAACGACCACGGATGTTTTGTTAGGAATTATTGTTTTGTACAACAGAGGCTTCAGTACAACAAAGTACAAAAATAATCATTATTATCATTAAACATACCAGGTAAATTTAAAGTTGGCAGGGAAAAATTCATCAACCGTCCTGAACCCGTAATGCACAAATCATCAAAATGTCTCTTGCAAACGTTGTAATTGTGAAGGAACTTCGAGTCTTTGGAATCTCGCAACTGTTCATTATTTATGCGTTCGATCCAAATTGCCCGAATTCTTTCAGCAGTTGGTATGGCAAACCTAAAAAAACTAGGATACTCAACGCGTGATCAAGAGCGACTGTTTGAGTTGGTAATACTGAATTTCATTTTTAAATGGTAGAATTGTAACAAATTCCGGTTGTTGACGTCTTGACACTGACAGCCGTCATTCACAACTTACTGACATTTCAAATTTGAAATTAAAACGTTGCGAATGGGCAGCAGTTTCTGGGGGCATGGCTGCAGTGTTACAAATAGCGGAGCAAAAAAAGTATCTTAAAAGTAATACCAACTCAAACAGTCCTTCTTGATCACTCTGCAGTATATTACATACCGAGTAAGGAAGTGCTTGATTACAGCCAAGCAAATTGTTATTTAAATTCGCGAGGCTGGAATCAAGCCTTTCTTCGCGGTTTGTATACTATTTTATTCACATTCGTCCAATTTTTACAAAAAAAAAATGTTTAATGTTTTTTAATTATAAAAAAACTGAGTAAAAAATGATTGACGAAGAGAATATAGCGTGTACACCACCCGACCTAAAATGTGGCGGGGAAATGTGATTATGCAACCCTCGACGCGGTTACCAGGTAAGTAATTTTTTTGCTAGCCGTGAAAAAAATTTCCCGGCTATTTGGAATAAACGCTTACTTCCTAAGCGTTCATCAATCACGTAATTGATGAATTACACTATCAATGTGAATAAAGACAATTACATGATAATAATTGATAACACCTACATACCTTGGAGAACTTTTGTCGCTGCATCGAGGAACACAGCAAGGTCGCAATCGTGACATCATTTTCAGTTTGCTAATTGCTTTCAAGAATTTTAGAAAAATCGCACAAAGACTAAAGAGACCGTTCACGTTTCACAGACGTTTGAGTAACAAACCTAACCTTACTTTGCCTGTCAAGTTTATATTCGTCCGTCAGTTTTCAATGCATTGCGCGCCTTCTATAGGACTAGTACATAATCTCGTTTCGGTATACGAGCCAGTTCCCACCCCCTGAACAAGCAAACTACGACATTCGCACGATTTAAAAGGCCACATTCCTGGGTGATATGGTATAATTGGTTGTCTACATTACCGTACTTCATAGATTATTGTAAATAAACTTATTACGAAACTTATAACTTAGTCTAAAGGGTCTAAACCGTAGATGGTCTAAATTTGAACGTCTTTCAAGAAACAACGAAGTCTCCCACACTCTTTTCAACATTATTAACCCGTTATAACACTCAAAAAAGTGACGTAATTTTACTTTTCTCGAGTGGCAAGTCGTATGTGTTTTTTGACATTTCTCGTGAGTTGAAAAATTCATTATCTAAATACGCAAATAGTGTTGAGAATGTTGTAAATAAACTAAACCTCTAATATTGACTTAAAAAAGGAATAAATATTGAATTTAGTGTTTATTCCCCGCCTTGGGGTCGTTAAAAAAGGGTACTGATTTTAACCGTACTTAACATTAGTTCATCGTATAGTTTGTGCCCTTAACACACCTTTCTGAAATTACAAACCGGTTTCGGCAGTGGTCAGTATGCTTAAATAGAATTGTTATTAAAACGAAAACTAAGACAAAATATATTTTATTTCAACTAACTTTCACCGATATTCGCAATGTTTATAAACTGTGTTTGCTCCAGCCCATGACTTCTGATAATATGTTTTCTCCTCTCGTAGGATTCGCGGTAGCTCTCTCCACACACGTGACACGCATAGGGTCTTTCCCCTGTATGTATCCTCCTGTGCACAATAAGGTTTTTTTGCCAATAAAAACTTCTATTGCAGAGGTCACACATAAATGTTTTTTCGCGTGTATGGACCCCCATGTGATATTTCAAACGGGAGTGTTCAGTAAATGCTTTAGAACACTCGGGACAATTGTATGGTCTTTTTCCAGTGTGATGCGCTCGTTTCAAGTGTATTTGTAGGCGTAAACTTCCTGTGAAACCTTAAATTGCATTTATTAGTTGAATTTCCTTATTCAAAACATTTTAAATAAATTAAAAATGGAATGACAATAATACTTACATTTGCCACATTTTTCACAAACAAATTGATTTCCAAAGTTATGAACTTGTAAGTGTTTTTTTAAGCTATTATCATAACGAAACATTTTGGGGCAGATGTGACACATAAAAGGGAGGCTGTCGCCTTTCATATGACTACCCATGTGGACGTCCAGTGTTGAAAAACTAGCAAATCTCTTGCCACATTCTGCACATAGTAGATTTTTAGGCTGACATTCTTTGCTAATTTTATAGTGTTTTGATAGTGAAGTTGTTCTTTCTCCACATTTGTCACACACTTTTGGAGCTTCAACTGTAGTAGCATGACTGCCTGGAATTTTTTCCTTCTTTTTTTGTTTTTTTGTCCGATTTTCGTTTTCGTCTGCTGCTACATACTCGTGGTCTTCTGTAATTTGCTTGAACATTTGTTGTGCATCTAAACACTTCTCAATGAATAGAGATATTTGTGTGATTTCTTGAAAACAGCTTTCACAGGTGCTTTCAGGAAATTTATAATCTAAAACAACCTTAACACAGGATTAATTTTAAGACCAGGAAAAGAAATATTTACCTCTAAAAAATTAACGACAGGGGCAATAGGAACATACTCTCCCTCCAAATTTTGTAAATCTTGGGGTTTACCTGTTTTGAAACATAACCTACAAAAATTGTTGCTGTTTGGTGTTTTGAAAACTTTTGATTCATTCTGTATTTTGCTTATCTTTGAAGATACTTTAGCTGGAAATGACGAAAATGGTTAAAATTATTCACATTTTATCAAAACATTCAGACATTCCACTCACAAAAAATCTATTTCTATCAAATTGAAATCCAACAATAAACGAATAAATTAGACCTAATCTCGGACAGAGCTCAAAGAAAAATTTATAAGATTTAAACAGGGGTGCCACGGTGTTGCGGGGGAAGCACCCGTGTATTATTTTATTTTCTATACTTTCCCTCCAAATGTTATAAATATGTATCGGGGTTTATCTTTTTTGAAACATAAAAATACAAAAATTATTGTTGCTTGATGCTTTGAAACCTTTTGGTTCGTTGTGTATTTCGCTTATGTATATTTACCATAAGATATTTCAGTTGTGGGAACGTCGGGCACATCAGCAGTTGAAGAACCTTAAAATATGACAAGAATTATTGAGAAAATATAAAAAAAAATTACAAGGATAATTACCAGGTTTGTCCGAATGTAACGGAGGAGTAAAAATTGCTTTCGTCGCGCGTGTATACACTTTCACAGGTAGCTTTACTTGTAGTGGACTGTCGTCTTCTTTGAATGTTAGGGAACATGCTGTGGTGTCCACAATAGGCAGCTTTTTAAAAATCTCTAATGGAGAAGATGCAGTGTTTAATTTTAACATAAATTATTTTACTACAAACCTTTAACTATTTCAGGTGTTTTGTACTCGTATGGAGCTTCAGGACGGCGAAAGCAAGTCTCCTCGGTTGACGGTTCATTGTAATCTGAAAATAAATGCAATATTTAGGTATATATTGCTTGCAATTCGATTCAGTGCTAGAAATGTTTTGTTAGGAATTATTGTTTTGTGCAACAGAGGCTTCAGTACAACTCAATAATAATAATAATCGTAACTAAGAAAGATAACGTATTTCAATTGGTCTCATAAAGTAATGAATCATAAATATAGTCATTATTATCATTAAACATGCCAGGTAAATTTAAAGTTGGCAGGGAAAAATGCTTCAACCGTCCTGATTCCAAAATGCACAAATCATCAAAATGACTCTTGCAAACTCGGTAACTCTGAAAGAACTTTAAGTCTTTGGGACCTCGAAACTTTTCATTATTTATTCGTTCGATCCAAATTGTTCGAATTCTTTCATCAGTTGGTATGGTAAACCTAAAACAATCATAGGATACTTAACGCGTAAAGACATGACACACATCTATGCATGCAATACCTAATTACCAAATAAATGATAATTATTAATAACGCCAACATACCTTGGAGAAGTTTTGTCGCTGCATCGAGGAACACAGCAAGGTCTTAATTGTTTCACCATTTTCAGTTTGCTAATTTCTTTTCAAAATTTCGCAAATTTGGTTCACGTGTTCACGTTTCACAGACGCGACGCTTTGAGTAACGGACCTAACCTTACTTTTCCTGTCAAGTTTAAATTCGCCCGTCAGTTTAATGTGTTGCGCGCCATCGTTGCTAATTGGTATCCAAAATTGTAGAAAAATCGCATAAAAACTAAAAAGACGGTTGGTTCACAAACGTTTGTTGGACAACAATGGACTTGCAATGGACGACAACGGTTTGAGTCACGGACCTGGACCTAACCTTCAGTTTATAAAGTCCCTACGTACCTATCTAGGGACTTTATCAGTTTAATGCAATTAGCACCATCTACACGACCAACATATAACCTCGTTTGGGTACAAGAGCGGGTAAGGCAGTTAACACCCCCTGGTTGACACGTCACGTGCGTTTGTTTGGAAAAGTCCCCACTCTCAGTGACGTCAATTACATGATAATTATTAATACCTTGGAGAAGTTTTGTCGCTGCATCGAGGAACACAGCAAGCTTTTAATTGTTTCACCATTTTCACGAAAATTTAGTTCAATTTTTATTTTCACAACTTTTATTAATGAAACTTTGGATAAGTGATTTAATTGCGTTTTTGCATGGTAAACACAAAGCCAAGTCATCAACTACATATCTGATTTAGAGATTGTTTTTAAAATTTTAATATATAAAAAGCGTTAAAAAGTCATGCCTCCGTGGATAAAAAATATATTTTACATATATTTTACAAATTTACAAATATATCAGTATGGCTTTGTTGAATGGTTATTGTTTCTTCATACCATGTGTCCCTGGATGGGGTGTCCATGAGGTGATTTTCTCTAGTAAGTTGTTTGGAGAAGAATATTTTTGGTATTGACTGGTTTTGCTTGTTATAAAATTACAAAAAAAAAAGAAAAAAAATTGCAAATCTTAGTTGACATGAGGTCACTTTCATGGAAGGCATTTTTTTTTCAACCCCACTATAATTTATAATAAAAAGACGTTTTCATTAAATCATCAATTTTCGACCTCTGAAATGAGAATTACCGAATTATGTAATTCCTAATAATTATAGAATATAGAATTTAAAGTTGAGTGCATTCTCAGAAAAGGTCGTTATTATGTAGGAGTTATAGTATAGAAGTGAAAAATTATACAAGTTGATATATGTAATATAATTTATATAAAAGACGATTAAAGTAGAGAAATGTAATAACTGCATTTATCGCACAATTTTCTCAATTAGGGGTGAATACTGAGAATTGGATGAAAATATACAGGTAAAGAAGAATTATATTAGAATATGGGAAAGAATATTAAACATATGAGTTTCTTATATTAAATTAAATTTGACTTTTAAGATACAAAAATTATGGAGTAGCAATTACTGTTACACTGTATAATATTTAACTAGGTTTATTAAAAATTGATTGTTACCTGATTTTCGAGTTGTAGACTCTGTCTGCGGTTTTTTTGAAGCATAATAAAAATTATCATCTTCTCGCGCTGTTGGAACGTAATCTACAAAAAATTGATAAGTTCACAAAAATCTAACATTCACACCTGCTGATAGCTTACCCGGCAAATACAATGATGGCAGAGCTGATTTCTGCAACTTTTTTTCACCACGGTAGCAAGCATCAGAAAAATGCCTTGGGCAAATCTTACAGTTTCGAAAGTGTTTACTTCTACTTATTTTTTCTTGGTTGCCGCTTCTTTGCATCCACACCAACCTCACTAACTCATTACTAGGAAGAGCAAATCTGCAAAATTACATTAGAATACATTCTCATTACATTATTTATTGCAATTTTAGATATGAATATTATGATCTATAACTGGACGGCTTTAGGCAGAAACGGACCAAGCCACAACAAATAGAATTTTTTTTTTATTATTATTCCAAAATCCAAACCAAAAATCAACTTTCACAGAAAACACGAATAATCTAGGAATCAGCTTTGTTCAGACTACCTGAACCCATAATTGTGGTGTGGGTGGTGTGTAGTTTGGTTTTACTGTAATTTAAATTTTATTGTGATGCGCATATGTCAGATGGCGGTGAAAACGTTTCTAACGGCGGACTGGACCGCCAGGGTTGGGCGAGGGTGTCATTCATATTAGAGATACGATCTTAAGACGTGGCCAAGTGAACACCTCCACACCACGGCACTCCGACTAACTTTATTAAAAATTTGTAGTGTGAGACCGCTTAAAGAGTCTTATTTTTACGTGCTGCATATAACAAGCTTCGTGTGGAGTTTCTGCATAAAGCCGTCCAACTGAAAACAATGCATTTTCTGCTTCTACATATAATCGTAAATAATTGACTACATTTCAGATGCAGTTACTTCTAGTCATTATTTATTCAAATTTTAACACTGCTTGCTTACCTGTTCGTCATCTCCTCACAACCCCTCACAGAACACCTCATGGTAAATAGTAAATGTTCACTTATTTAACACAATATAGGACTATATACAATTAACAAATTACGAATAACAAAAATATAAAGCACACAATTCAACCGCAGGATAGAAAATAGACAAAACAACTTGACTGAAAGTTAAATTTAATTTGAACTAACGCTAACTCTAAGGTTCAGTTGTTTAAAAGTTAACTCATGGTTTGCCTGAACTCGGTTCAAATGTCGACTATGGTTCAGGTAACTTGCATAAACGAACTTTGGGGGATAGTCAGCGGTCAACTTGGGTTGGTACCGCGAAAGTCCCTAACAAACAGTGAATTCCCTAAATAATATGTCAATATTATTTGCCAAACGTGTACATGTGCATATTATTATCGAAGCAAGCTTGGATATTACTACGAATTTATGTATGATCCTTGATTTGTAGATACAGCTATAGCAGCTCCACACAATATATTAATAAAGGATTACTACACTGGCGAAAATGATGTCTTCAAAATACCAAATATGACAGGAGAGGTTAGAATCGCTCGTTTATATTGTGACTGTGGTTTGAACCACATAAATCCATGGTTCCGTTTGACCGCTAGTTAAACTTGGTTTAACCCTCCGATCGGGTATTGTATAACGACCGCATACAACTGAACCACAGAAGAGACCTTCTGTGACTGAACCAAGGTTAACTATGATTGCAAGATCACCAACCTTTATACAACTGGCCCTCCAGTAACAAGCTACCCTGAATACACAAAACAAAAGAGCCGCTGTGGAAGTTGTGGTTTTCAAAATGGCTTCAAACGCGTGGTCACGTGGTGACGTGGTCCACAGGTAGCAGATTTCTTACTTTGTTGTGGTTGTTACAATAGACAACACAACAAGGGCGCTGGGGAGAGTTTCTAAATTGTTTCTAAACCCCGCGATCCACAATTTTTGATCAAAATAACCCGAACGACCACGGATGTTTTGTTTAGGAATTATTGTTTTGTACAACAGAGGCTTCAGTACAACTCCATAATAATCATTATTATCATTAAACATACCAGGTAAATTTAAAGTTGGCAGGGAAAAATTCATCAACCGTCCTGAACCCGTAATGCACAAATCATCAAAATGTCTCTTGCAAACTTTGTAATTCTGAAGAAACTTCGAGTCTTTGGGACCTCGTAACTGTTCATTATTTATGCGTTCGATCCAAATTGCCCGAATTCTTTCAGCAGTTGGTATGGCAAACCTAAAAAAAACTAAGATACTCAACGCGTGATCAAGAACGACTGTTTGAGTTGGTAATACTGAATTTCATTTTTAAATGGTAGAATGAGGTAGTATACTAAGAAATTAAGTTTTTGGAAAATACAATAATCATATACTTCATTGAAAAGTGTATGGTTTAGCGCTATTATGGTGAAATTATACTTAATGAAAATTCAAAAAAATTGAATTGAAATTCGTTTTATTTTTTATGAGAGAACTGTACTAGTTTAAAATACGTCATTAGTGGCCGGCATATGAATTAAGTGAGGACCTACGCCTTTCCATTTCTCACTCTCACTCATTTTATAAGTAATTCTTTCCTTTTCGCTCTTACTCCCTCTATACACGGAAACTAATGACGTAGTTATTCGCCCGCGAAATAGTTTTTCATTTATTTCATGAAAACGGTTATGATTTAAGCAAAACGAAAAAATAGGAGTCTTCTATTTTAAGCAGTTTCATTTATAGAAAAAGTTTCAAAATTTTGTATACTACCTCATTGTAACAACTTCCGGTTGTTGACGTCTTGACACTGAAAGCCGTCATTCACAACTTGCTGCCATTTCAAATTTGAAATTAAAACGTTGTGAATGGGCAGCAGTTTCTGGGGGCATGGCTTTAGTGTGATATCGTTCTGTATTTCAAGTTTATACTATCCATTTTTCTGACTTCCGCATTGTCAGTGTCAAAATTTCGAAAAAACTTTTGGCGAACCTGTACTTGTAGCACGTGTGTCACCAGTTTAGTTACAAATATGTCAAATCGAGAAAGTAAGGCTAAGTAACTGGAAAAAAGATTACATTGGGCTCCTCGTTCTTGTCGTTCTCATCCTTGAACAACTTCTCAGTGCTCCTCAGACCCAAACTAGAGAATAGCCATGAGGTCCTCCTTGTTGACATACTTGTTATTTGAAGATCCATTCTTGTCCAGGTGGGTACGCCCGGTGGTGTCCATCCTCTGGATGTCCAAATGGTCCAGTACCATTTTCTGTTTGGCACGTTCTACGATTTCCTCCTCTAACCCATAGATTTAATAACTTTATATAAAGTGAAACGACTATTTGTCCATTCCAACTCTGTGGTGGCATATTCTAATAAATCATCAATGGTAAAATGTTCGTTTTGTTCATGGTATGAATATATTTTGGTTGAAAGTTATTTTTTTAAGAAATGGGTGTAATAATCATCTTGTTCATAATTTACCTATCTACCTCCTCTGTTTGTGTCTAATAAAGATTCCACCTTTTCAAAAGTTTTCACAATATCGCGAATTTGAGTCTCGCTTATCCGTTCAAAATAAAATTTTATATTTAAATTTTAATATTGTATTGTTTTTTATACCTATTATTAATGAAACATACCATAAAAATGTTTGCCGCTAGTTTATACAAATCGTTCTTGGAAAGACCCGGTGTTAATTCTTTTCGTTCTAGCCAATAATTTATAACTGATTTCTTTTCTCTACTTGTTAAAAGTATTCTCTTGCGTTTATTTTATCCTTCTGCTTCTTGCATTATGAAATATGTACTCGCGAAAGAATAAAGTGAGAAAAATTTCAATGACTGTAAATTTTTGAAATTTAAATGATTAGTACGAAGTACCAAAACATTAAAGAAAAATTACTACTATGGATAATTAGCAGTGTCGCCAACATACTGTCACTTTGACAATGCGGAAGTCAGAAAAATGGATAGTATGTGTATCCGGCTGCAGTGTTACAAATAGCGGAGAAAAAATGTATCTTAAAAGTAATACCAACTCAAACAGTCCTTCTTGATCACTCTGCAGTATATTACATACCGAGTAAGGAAGCGCTTGATTACAGCCAAGCGAATTATTATTTAAATTCGCGAGGCTGGAATCAAGCCTTTCTTCGCGGTTTGTATACTATTTTATTCACATTCGTCCAATTTTTACAAAAAAAAATATGTTTAATGTTTTTTAATTATAAAAAACTGAGTAAAAAATGATTGACGAAGAGAATATAGCGTGTACACCACCCGACTTAAAATGTGGGGGAAATGTGATTATGCAACCCTCGACGCGGTTACCAGGTAAGTAATTTTTTTGCTAGCCGTGAAAAAAATTTCCCGGCTATTTGGAATAAACGCTCACTTCCTAAGCGTTCATCAATCACGTAATTGATGAATTACACTATCAATGTGAATAAAGACAATTACATGATAATAATTGATAACACCTACATACCTTGGACATCATTTTCAGTTTGCCAATTGCTTTCAAGAATTTTAGAAAAATCGCACAAAGACTAAAGAGACCGTTCACGTTTCACAGACGTTTGAGTAACAAACCTAACCTTACTTTGCCTGTCAAGTTTATATTCGCCCGTCAGTTTTCAATGCATTGCGCGCCTTCTATAGGACTAGTACATAATCTCGTTTCGGTATACGAGCCAGTTCCCACCCCCTGAACAAGCAAACTACGACATTCGCACGATTTAAAAGGCCACATTCCTGGGGGGTCTACCATTGCGATCGATGAGTGGGTGATATCGTATAATTGGTTGTCTACATTACCGTACTTCATAGATTATTGTAAATAAACTTATTACGAAACTTATAACTTAGTCTAAAGGACCTAAACCGTAGATGGTCTAAATTTGAACGTCTTTCCCACACTCTTCTCAACATCATTAGTACCCCCTTATAACACTCAGAAAAGTGACGTCATTTTATTGAGATTTCTCATCGTAAACAAACACAAACGCAAATTTCGCTTACTTTTCTCGAGTGACAAGTCGTATGTGTTTCTTGACAGTTCGCGTGAGTTGGAAAATTCATTATCTAAATACTCAAATAGTGTTGAGAGTGTTGTAAATAAACTAAACCTCTAATATTGAGTTAAAAAAGGAATAAATATTTAATTTAGTGTTTATTCCCCGCCTTGGGGTCGTTAAGAAAGGGTAAGGTTATTTTATGTTTATTGTTTATGTAGTAGTGTGCATTGGATTAATTGCATTTTAACTGATTTTAACCGTATTTAAATTAGTTCATTGTATAGTTTGTGCCCTTAACACACCTTTCGGAAATTACAAACCGGTTTCGGCAGTGGTCAGTATGTTTAAATAGAATTGTTGAAAACTAAGACAACATATATTTTATTTCAGTTAACTTTCACTGATATTCACAATGTTTATAAACTGTGTTTGCTCCAGTCCATGACTTCTGATAATATGTCTTCTCCTCTTCTGGGATTCGCGGTAGCTCTCTCCACACACGTGACATTCATACGGTCTTTCCCCTGTATGTATCCTCCTGTGCACAATAAAGTTTTTTTTCCAATAAAAACTTTTATTGCAGAGGTCACACACAAACGTTTTTTCGCCTGTATGGACCCCCATATGATATTTCAAACGGGAGTGTTCAGTAAATGCTTTAGAACACTCAGGACAATTGTAGGGTCTTTTTCCAGTGTGATGCACTTGTTTCAAATGTTTTTGTAGACCTGAACTTCCTGGGAAACCTTAAATTATATTTATTAGTTGAATTTGGCTATCAAAAACTTTTCATTTACTTTAAATAAATCATTATTTTATAATGGCAATAATACTTACGTTTGCCACATTTCTCACAAACAAATTGATTTCCAAAGTTATGAACTTGTAAGTGTTTTCTTAAGCTATCATTATAACGAAACATTTTGGAGCAGATGTGACACATAAAGGGGAGGCTGTCCCCTTTAATATGACTGCCCATGTGGACGTCCAGTGCTGAAAAATTAGCAAATGTCTTGCCACATTCTGCACATAGTGCATTTTTAGGCTGACATTCTTTGCTAGTTCTATAGTGTTTTGTTAGTGAGGTAATTGTTCCTCCACATTTATCACACACTTTTGAATTGTTAATTTTTTTAGTATTCACTTTCTCATAATTTTTTTGTTTCTTTGTCCGATTCTTCTTTTCGTCTGCTGCTACATACTCATGGTCTTGTCTAATTTGCTTGAAAATTTGTTGTGCATCTAAACACTTCTCAATGAATAGAGATATTTGTATGATTTCTTGAAAACAGTTTTCACAGGTGCTTTCAGGAAATTTATAACCTAAAACAACCTTAACAGAGGATTAATTTTAAGAACAGGAAAAGCAAATATTTACCCCTAAAAAATCAACGACGGGCGCAATAGGAATATACTCTCCCTCCAAAGTTTGTAAATCTTTGGGTTTACCCTCTTTGAAACATAACCTACAAAAATTGTTGCTGTTTGGCGTTTTCAAAACTTTTGGTTGATTCTGTATTTTGCTTATCTCTAAAGATTGAAAGCACACTTCAGCTGAAAATGACAAAAATGTTTAAAATTATTCACAGTTTATCTACAAAAAACATTCAAATATTCCACACAAAAAAACTTTGAATATAATTGAAAACAATATTTAAGATCCAAACATCATTAAATTAGCTGTTTTTATTGAATTTACCTTTCAATAAACGGCTCTTGTTGTTTGAAGTTTTCTTTCTTGCTGTAGAAATTTTTCTTCTTAGGGGGATAGCAATAGCTTTTGATGGTTGTGTTTTGTGAGTTGACTGGGGTACATCTTGAATATGCAGTTCTGGTTCAGGGACAACTTTTGAAGCAGACGGTTCTGAACAATAACAATAAGTACATATGTGTAAAATAATTAAAATAAAATTGAAATCCAACAATAAACGAATAAATTAGACCTAATCTCGGTCAGAGCTCAAAGAAAAATTTATAAGATTTAAACAGGGGTGCCACGGTGTTGCGGGGGAAGCACCCGTGTATTATTTTATTTTCTATACTTTCCCTCCAAATGTTATAAATATGTATCGGGGTTTATCTTTTTTGAAACATAAAAATACAAAAATTATTGTTGCTTGATGCTTTGAAACCTTTTGGTTCGTTGTGTATTTCGCTTATGTATATTTACCATAAGATATTTCAGTTGTGGGAACGTCGGGCACATCAGCAGTTGAAGAACCTTAAAATATGACAAGAATTATTGAGAAAATATAAAAAAAAATACAACGATAATTACCAGGTTTGTCCGAATGTAACGGGGGAGTAAAAATTGCTTTCGTCGGCCCTCTATAAACTTTCTCAGGTTGCTTTACATGTAGTGGACTGTCGTCTTCTTCGTATGTTGACGGACATGCTGTGGTGTCCACAACAGGCAGCTTTTTAAAAATCTCTAATGGAGAAAATTAAACATAAGTATTTATTATTTAACTTAAATTATTTTACTGCACACCTTTAAGTATTTCAGGTGTTTTGTACTGGTATGGAGCTTCAGGACGACTAAAGCAAGTTTCCTCGGTTGATGGTTCATTGTAATCTGAAAATAAATGTTTTGTTAGGAATTATTGTTTCAGTACATACCGGGTAAATTTAAAGTTGGCAGGGAAAACTTCATCAACCGTCCTGACTGATGCTCAATGCACAAATTATCAAAATGACTCTTGCAAACTCTGTAATTCTGCACGAACTTATAGTCTTTGGGATCTGGCAACTTTTCATTATTTATGCGTTCGATCCAAATTGTCCGAATTCTTTCAGCAGTTGGTATGCTAAACCTAAAAAAACTGTAGGATACTCAACGCGTTGACAATAATGGTAACACCTTCAGACCTTGGAGAACTTTTGTCGCTGCATTGAGGAACACAGCAAGATCGCAATTGCTTCACCATTTTCAGTTTGCTAATTTCTTTTCAAAATTTCGCACAAAGACCTTGGTTCACGTTTCACAGACGCGACGCTTTGAGTAACGGACCTAACCTTACTTTTCCTGTCAAGTTTAAATTCGCCCGTCAGTTTAATGTGTTGCGCGCCATCGTTAGGAGTGACACATAACCTCGTTTGAGTATACGCGTTATGCGAGCTCGCAACAGAGACCCCAGCCCAGACACTTTATTTTTCTCTTCTTTACACCTTTCTTTGGTCCAAGGTTCTTTTAGACTACAATTTCCTTAAAGAATTTGTGACGAATTTGTAATGTCTAAATGCAAGCACAGAGTATTTTAAAGCAGCGCCACGATTACATTGGAGAATCTGAAGAAATAGAAAAAGAAGTGATAGAAAGTGATGCAAGCCATATACCGGTATAAATGGATCCCCGACCGCCAACCGGTTTAAAAATTGATCTATTTTATAAGGTTTTTCTTTTAATTTGTAATCCCATCGAAAATGGACCAAAGCACCAACAGCATAGACGCAACAACCAGGAATATTTTTTGTAGGTTATGTCTCACAGCAGGAAAACCGCGACATTCGCAGGATTTGAAAGACCACTTTCCTGCGATGATCAATTTTTTGCAGGTTGGTATACACTTTATTTTTCTCTTCTTTACACTTTTCTTTGGCCCAAGGTTGTTTTAGACTACAAATTTCCGGAAATAATTTGTGAACAATGTTTTGATGATGCTAGAAAGGTTTCCCTGTTTATTCAAAAATGTCTGAAGGCACAGAGTATTTTAAAGTACATTAGGCATGACCACAATTACATTGGAGTATCTGAAGAAACAAAAAAAGAAGTGATAGAAACTGTAGGGGATGAAATTAATTCAGAAGTCTCTATTAGTGTTAACGCGGTTGCTAATGGTGAACAATGTGCCCCTTTAATTATTGACAATGACATTGAAACCCTTAATGTAGCTTCAATAATTGTAGTAGAAAATCAAACACAAAGTTTTCCCAAGACAACTTCCACTGTTAAAAAAGATGCTGTTACATCAAAACCAACCAGAAATAATTCAAAAGTGTGTCTGAAATGTGGCGAGACAGCCAGCACCTTGGGAAAACACTACATGAGTAGTAGAAAATGCCGGCCAAAAAAATTTCAATGTGCCGAATGTGGGAAGACTTTTTACAGGAAAAAACAGCTGGAAGTGCATATGTCAAGCCACATGGCACCAGATTGTCTCCCGTTTATGTGCCATATTTGTTCAAAGCGGTTCCGTTATGAAAATAGCTTAAAGAGGCACATAGAAGTTCATCGGTTAGGACGCAGATTTGTGTGTGAAATTTGTGGCAGAAGTAAGTATGCAAATGGTTCTAATCAGATGTGTGGATATATGCAACTACCAATAAGTGTCAAACTCAAGAGTTGTTCTTCACAATAACCATCAATTTCTGACAATTCATCTAAATTGCCAAGAATAAATTAATAAAGGTTTTTTTTTTAAAGGCCTAGTACCGAGTTACTAAAAAAAAAAAAAATTTTTGTTAGATTGGACAACCTGATTTTCAACTTCATGCCAGTTAATTTTAACATTGTATTAGACTGGCTGAGCTTGGGACTATCAACTTGATTGATAGTTATTTAAAAAAAAACCTGAAGAACCGTTTAAAATATATAAATGTTAATCAACCACTCCAATATACTAGCCACTACTAACTATGCCACATTTCTTAAGCTTACACAACAAATGTGCAACTGCAGGGCCACAGGAAGCGACACACAGCTGTAACTAAGAGCGTAAGAGTCAGAAAACCTACAACAAAACATTTAGAATCAGTCTCCTGTGATATCTGCAATAAAGTACTCAGTTCTAAAGGAAAATTAAGACTACACATGCAAAGTCATGACCCAAACAGGATCTATAAATGCAAAATATGCCATAAAGAGTTTCAATACAGAATGTTGTTAAATAAACACAACCGTGAGGAACATAACGGCGAAAAAAAATTTTCTTGCAATGTCTGTTATAAAAGGTATTGGTTTAACGTCATCATCTATAACAAAACTTTTTTAAAATGCCAGTTTTTCAGATTTACGCAACCGATGAGTCTAAAAACCCACATGCGAACACATACAGGGGAACGCCCATATAATTGTTCTGAATGCCCAAAGGCGTTCTGCCAAGTTTCACATTTGAACGCTCACATGTTACTTCATACAGGAGATAAATCTTTTGTTTGTAAATTTTGTGATAAAAGGTTTACTGCCAAGGGGAATCTAACAGAACATGAGAGACTTCACACTGGAGAAAAACCCTATACGTGCGATGATTGTGGAGAGTGTTTCTTTAATTCCAAGGCGAAGAAAAGACACGTTGTCAAAGAACATAGTTCTGTAGAGGGCACATTATGAAATCAATTTTAAATGTGTTTTAATCATTGTTTCAAATAAATCTCAAAGAAAGTTTATTAGTAGTTTTGCCTTTTTGAAGTAAGATTTTGGCACGGGGTAAGACTAATTCGTGTGGGACGCGACATGAAAATCCCCACTACTGACTGCTGTTTTTAAGTGTATCATCTCCGCTCAAATATGGCTGCTAACTCAAGAACCCTATCGAAACTACATTATTTAATTATATTGACGTTGAGTTTGAAATAATACTTCATAAATTACCCATACGTACAGGAGATTTTCAAAGTCAAAATTCTCCGGCGAACTATAATAAATGTAGGTATTTTTTTCCGTAGGGGATATCAAGAAGGATTGTTTGAGTTGGTAATACTCAACTATTCTCGCGTCTCAGAATCATTCACAACTGACATTTGAAATTATACTGAATGGACAGCAGTTTGGACACCGACACCATTGCCAATGGAACTCTAATGGAGTTGATACGTTGTGGTGAGCTCAATTTGGTTCAACGTTACGATTACTGGGGAGGTGTGACGTTTTCCAACTCAAAACTCGAACACCAATTTTATTTTAAGTACAAGTTGAGGAATTTCACACATGCTGGTGAATGCCTTCGAGAGCCTAAAACGAAGAGTTAATTTATGTTTAGAGCAAAATGGGGGACATTTTGAGCATTACCTTTAGTCTGATTATCGTTCAGTATTTCAAGCTTAATTTCCTTGCGCCTAACCTACAATTCTTTCTCAGCTGACGTTACGTCAAATATTTGTATCCGGCTGCAGTGTTACAAATAGCCGAACAAAAAAAGTATCTTAAAAGTAATACAAACTCAAACAGTCCTTCTTGATCAGTCTCCAGTTGCGTTGAATTTTTGGTTGCCTACAACTCAGGTGTCAGAAGAATTGGAGGAAGACTTCCCAAATGGAGCGAGAAACATTCAAATTGAACTTTATCCCACCTAAATGAATCTGGATAGTTTATATTGTTGTGTTACAAACCGGTTTCGGCAGTAGTTAGTAGGTTAAAATAGAGTTGTAATAAAATGAAAACTAAGAGAAAATATATTTTATTTCAATCAACTTTCACTGATATTCGCAATCTTTATAAACGGCACTTGCTCCAGCCCATGACTTCTGATAATATGTTCTTTTCTCATGTTGGAATTGCGGAAGCTCTCTCCACACACGTGACACTGATAAGGTTTTTCCCCTGTATGTATCCTCCTGTGCTCAATAAACTTCGTTCTCCGATAAAAACTTTTATTGCAGACTTCACACGCAAACGTTTTTTCCATTGTATGGCCCTGCATGTGGTATTTCAAACGGGAGTGTTGAGTAAATGCTTTAGAACAGACGGGACACTTGTAGGGTCTTTCTCCAGTGTGTGTCCTCACATGCAATCTAAGAGTGGCTCGTAGCTTGAATCTACAACAAAATATGAAATTTATGGTGGATATTACTTTCTGTTTACTTTTTTTCGCACAGGTCACAAGAATAAGGTTTTTCATCTCCAAGGAGTGTAGACTGATCATCTAGGAGTATTTTGGAATGCAACTCTTCCTTGGACGTTTTGCACTGGTAGGTCGTGTCATGAACTGCCATGTGCATTCTTAATGCTCCTTCACAGCCAAATTCTTTATTGCAGACACTACATGTCATTTTATCATTGCTGTTCCCTCTTTTCGGAACTCGCATAACGGTTCTAGAAAATCCAATTAGTTTGACCATTGCCATATGTCTTTTCAAATGTTTTTGTAGGCTTGCAGTTCGTCTGAAACCTAAAATTATATTTGCTTATGAAAAACTTTTAATTCATTTGAAATAAATTATATAAATGGCAATAATACTTACATTTGCCACATTTTTCACAAACAAACTGATGTCCAGCGTCATGAACTTGTAAGTGTTTTTGTAAGTTATTATTATAACGAAACATTTTGGAGCAGATGTGACACATAAAAGGGAGGCTGTCCCCTTTTATATGACTACCCATGTGGTACTCCAGTCCTGAAATATGAGCAAATGTCTTGCCGCATTCTGCACATAGTACATTTTTGGGCTGACATTCTTTGCTAATTTTATAGTGTTTTGTTAATGAGGTTGTCGTTTCTCCACATTTGTCACACACTTTTGGAGTTGTACTTTTGATAATATTCATTTCATGATCATTTGATGAGTTAATTAAAGGGGTATTATTAACAGGTTCAACTGTAGTAGCATGGCTGCCTGGGATTTTTTCTTCCTTTGTCTCATTTTCATTTTTGTCTGCTGCTATGTAATCATGGTCTTCTCTAATTTGCTTTAAAACTTTTTGTGCATCTAAACACTTCTCAATGAATAGAGATATTTGTGTGATTTCTTTAAAACAGTTTTCACAGGTGCTTTCAGGAAATGTATAACCTAAAACAGCCTTAACACAGGATTAATTTGAGAATAGGAAAAACAAATATTTACCTCTAAAAAATCAATGACTGGGGCAATAGGAATATACTCTCCCTCCAAATTTTGTAAATCTTTGGGTTTACCTTTTTCCAAACATAACCTACAAAAATTGTTGCTGTTTGGTGTTTTCAAAACTTCTGGTTCATTCTGTATTTTGCTTATCTCTAAAGATTGAATGGACCCTTCAGCTGGAAATGAAAAAAAAAAAATCAAATTTTATCTACACAAAACATTCACTTACAAGAAATGGGACCAACAAATTTATCTTTAAATGTAATTTAAACCAAAATTTAAGATCCAAACATCTGTCATTTATAAAAAAATAACTTGGGTCCCATACAATAATATTGTATAACATGCTTTGTTCTTTTATTGAAATTATACCTTTCAATAAATCGCTGTTATTAATTGAAGTGTGCTGCCTTGCTACAGCAATTTCTCCTCTTGGGGGGATAGCAGTAGCTTTTGATTCAGTTGAACGGTGTACATCTTGAATATGCAGTTCTGGTTCAGGGACAACTTCTGAAGTAGATGGTTGTTCTAAACAATAATAAGAAAAAATTAAGCAGGTGTAAAATAATTAAAATAAAATTGAAATCCAACAATAAAAAATTATAACATTTAAACAGGGGTGCCACGGGGTTGCGGCTGAGTTGGACGCAGCACCCTCGTATTATTTTATTTTAGACGTTAAACCCTATTTATCTTGACGCCAATTTCATTGATCTACTGCATAACTTCAACCGGAAGTGACGTCAGAACTATATGACGCGGCCAAAGTGGCTTCTTTTAGGTCTATGTATATACTGACACAATCATACAAAATTTTCTGTGTATCTTATTCATTGGAAGTCTATACGTCGCCTCTCTAACTACAAAGCTTGAATTAATTCGGGAACAAGACAGATTTTTTTACACACTAAAATTTTTTTAATGTACAAAAATATGACTTTCATATAAAAAATATAATAAAGAAACCATTCTCCCCAACCGGGGCGGGGCCACCTGTTTTATAGTCCGGCATGTAAGCAAACTGCGGCAACGCGAATGGAGGGGAAATTTTCGTTACGTGACGATTTCTGGCAACTAGCATCCACCCGCAAACCGCACTGAACTTCGTTCGAGAAAACTAGTTAATTTCGACCTACCATTTAAAAAAAGAGTAGGCACAGCATCCTTCCTCAAACCACGATGAGTACCAGGGACTATATATTCTTTAAGAAAATGTCATCACACACAGTGTAGCTTTGATAAATCTCTTCTTTGCTCAAGTCCTTAAAACGAGGATGATTGACGTTGAGCACCCACAAATTAAACAACTGTTCATCCTCTCTAGGATAGCGATGCCGCTTGCTTGTAACATCGAGACATTTTGGTACACCACAAAGTCTTTTTGGGGCCATTATATTAACAGTAGTCTTAAAAAATCAAAGACGCAGGGACGGAAAAACTTAAACAAAACACCAACACGAAACTAGAACAGTACAACCAAACCACAACGATAGCACAAGTAGATTTTAAAATAACATGCTAGCAAACACAAATCAGGCTAAAGTGGGGCTAAACCAGAGACAATTTGTCTGTTGACACACTAGGTTAAACAGGGACACCAATCTAAGGACCACAAAACAGCTAAGAGAAGGAACGATACCAACATGCTGTTTTGAGCGTTAGCAGCGACATACAGTGTAGAGGCGAGGTACTAATTCAAATGAGTGGGAGATTTAAACCTTTGGGAAGAATGAGGTAGTATACTAAAAAATAAAGTTTTTGGAAAATAGAATAATCATAAACTTTATTGAAAAGTGTATGGTTTAGCGCTATTATGGTGAAATTATACTTACTGAAAATGCAAAAAAAATTGAATTGAAATTCGTTTAATTTTTTATGAGAGAACTGCACTAGTTTAAAATACGTCACTAGTGGCCGGCATATGAATTAAGTGAGGACCTACGCCTTTCCATTTCTCACTCTCACTCATATTATAAGTAATTCTTTCCTTTTCGCTCTGACTCCCTCTATGCTCGGAAACTAATGACGTAGTTATTCGCCCGCGAAATAGTTTTTCATTTATTTCATGAAAACGGTTATGATTTAAGCAAAACGAAAAAATAGGAGTCCTCTATTTTAAGCAGTTTCATTTATAAAAAAAGTTTCAAAATTTTGTATACTACCTCATTGATTAGATTTTTAAAAATATTTATGTAAATATAAACAAATACATTCTCCTGTACATTACACAGTGATCATGAAGTTCCGTACAAAATTTATAATTTAGTTATGTAATGCTTTTTGTTTTCAAATTGCCATCTTTTGACATAAAAATTTTGATGATGACGTCATTTGTTTTTGAAGTATGACACCGTCATCAATTTTTTCGGCAACCCCCAACTTTTTTTGGGTTTTAGATGCACTTTTCAATTCTCTATTCAACAATAGTAAAAAAGTGATACTTGAATATATTTTTTAAATTACGTTTTACATCAAAAATATTTTTTTATTCCTTGAAATTGAAAAATAACAATAAATTTGGAAAGTAAACAACGTAAAATGACAATAATTAACAATAAAAAATAGGTTGTGGAGGATACATTTTTTTCGCATTTGCTTAAAAATTTATTTCCTAAATTTTTTGAAACCTCAAAATTATTTTTTAAACTACTTGATGCCACAATTAAGCATATCAATCGCGAAAGACACACGGATTCGAATTCATGGATGACTCAATTACAAATTATCTTGATCGCTCGATACTTAAACAATGTGAAATATAGTCTAGGTAATGATAACCACACACAGACTGGTTAATATTTTCCATAAACTTACCTTTTTGACTTGTGGGTGCTTCTCCAAGATGTTCTTCATGTGAGATACCTAGAATCCATGATCAAGTGTAAAGTTGTTAGTCATGTAAAGTCTTTTAGATAAAAACTTACACCTTCCCATGCTTGCATTTTGTTCAGGACATAATAATGTTTCCTGCAATTGTTCCATCACGTGAGGGACATCAACAGCTGCAGAAGTGGCTTCTTTATTGGGAGAAACCGACGATATAAAAAACATAAATAAATGTATTGTTATCTAATAATGGTTACGTGAGTTACTTGGCATTTGCAAAGTAGGACACACTCCTTTCTGTAGTCCAGTCCTACTGAAATATTTTGCTGGATCAATTTTTACTTCCGATGCAAAATGAATATCACACACACGGTAACTTCGATACACCTTGCTTCGATCTATATGTAGCAGGTCCCTTCTGCCAATATTTTGTATCCACTGATTGAATATCTACAAAATCGATGTAATCAAGCAATTTAATTAAATAGGTCACTTACCCCGATATCTTCCGCAAAATGAGGAAAACGATGTAATTTCGATTGTTTATTAGTGTTATTGCAACCAGGAACACAACAATAAAACACCATTTTTACCGACTGGAAACACACTGCAAAAAAGGAGGTTCTATATTCGATTGTATGTTTTTTCTGTAAATTTCTTACAAGAAAAACAACACCACAACCAGCGAAAATTGAAAACAACACAAAACAGAAAGAACACGAAAGGTTAGCGGCCAAATTCAGAGTTCAAAACTTTAATACCAACCTAACATTTTAGATTTCACCAAATTACCGATACCAGCGCTCGGGGGCTCGTAGTCAAGAACTAAAGTGGAGGGGGAACTGAAAATTAATATAAAAACATCAGTTTCTACAAGTGTTGCGTACAACTTTTTTTGTACCATCGTGAACGAACTCATTTTTTTCCAGAAAATATACCTATACATAAAAGTAAATAACACCAATCCCACAATAATGAAATCTAGAGAAACTTGATTTTGGGCCTCGGAAAGAAACAAATATTCTAAAAAATGAAGTAATTTTCATTAATCTTAAAACGTTGGAATTGAAGATGTTGCCAAGCCAAAATCGTGTATCAGAAAAAAAAAATCGCTGACCTCAATGATTACACCTTGCAACTGAGGAGGTTTTTCTTTAATAACTCGAAAGTAAGTTTTTGGCACTTAGCGCCTTTGGTACGTCCACGCTTCAATTTTTATTGCACCAAGTTTATGCCCAAAATGGTGCAAAAATTGTTTCTTTCGGATATCACAGACAGTTTCGGCCGCAATCTATATGTTAACACAGGAATAACAATCATAAGACACAGATTTATTTTATTTCAATTAACTTTCACTAACATTTGCAATTTTTATAAACTGTACTTGCTCCTTCCCATGACGTCTGATAATATGTCTCTTTCTCATGCTGGAATCGCGGTAGCTCTCTCCACACACGTGACACTCATACGGCCTTTCCCCTGTATGTATCCTCATATGGACAATTAAGTTACCTTTCCTATAAAAACTTATGTTGCACACTTCACATACAAACGTTTTTTCACTTGTGTGGAGCTGCATGTGGTATTTCAAATGGGAGCTTTGAGTAAACGCTTTGGAACACTCGGGACACTTGTAGGGTCTTTCTCCAGTGTGTGTCCTCAGGTGCATTTTAAGACTGACTTGTAGCCTGAATCTGCAACAAAATATAAAATTTATGTTGAATGTATTAATATTTGTTTACTTTTTTTGACAGTGGCCACAAGAAAAAGGTTTTTCATCTTCATGGAGTGTAGAATGATCATCTAGGAGTATTTTGGAATGGAACTCTTCCTTGCACATTTTACACCGGTAGGTTCTGTTCTCATCATGCACTACCATGTGCAATCTCAATCCTCCTTCATAGCGAAATTCTTTATTGCAGACATTACATATGATTTTTTCATTACTGTTTCGTCTTTTTTTAACACTTTTAACGATTTTAGAAATTTCTGTTGGTTTAACCATCGGCAGATGCCGCTTTTGGTGCAAAAACCGACCGCCACGTGTTATGAATTTCTTGCCGCAGTAACGACAAGGGAATCCAATTTGGCCGTTGTGTCGTTTCAAATGATCTTGCAGGTCCAAATTTGTAGTAAAACCTTAAATTATTGCATTTATTAGTCGTATTTACTTTTTATTTTATTTTTCCATCTCTTCTGATGAAAAGGAAATGCCAGAAAGAGAAAAAAAATTGCCGCCAACGGCAAGTGCGAATGAGCACAACCAATTAGAACAGAGATCTAACTACGTCATCTCGTGACGTAGGAAGATATGTCGTCAACACTTTTTAATTTGGATTCCTCTACATTGAAAAATGTTGACCGAAGGCCCTTCTTTAGACTTTCAAACTTACCTTTACCACATTTTTCACAAACAAATCTGTATTTAAACTTATGAACTTCCAAGTGCCTTTTTAAGCTATTTTCATAACGGAACATTTTAGAACAGATGTGACACATAAAAGGGAGGCTTTCCCCTTCTGTATGACTACACATGTGGCGCTCTAGTGCTGAAAAATTAACAAAAGTCTTGCCACATTCTGCACATTGTACATTTCTGGGCTGGCATTTTTTACTAATTCTATAGTGTTTTGTTAGTGTGGTAATTATTGTTTCTCCACATTTATCACACACTTTTGAATTTTTATTTTTTATGGTATTCACATTCTCATCATTTGATGAGTCAATCAAAGGAATGTTATTAACAGCTTCAACTGTACTAACAGAGCTGTCTGGAATGTTTTCTTTAACATCTTGCTTTTCATTTCCATTTTTTTCTCCTACTATGTAATCATGGTCTTCCCTAATTTGCTTTATAATTTGTTGTGAATCTAGACACTTTTTAATGAATTTAGATATTTGTGTGATTTCTTTATAACAGTCTTCACAGGTGCTTTCGGGAAATTTATAACCTAAAACGACCTTAACACAGGATCAATTTTAAAATTAGAAAAAGTAAATATTTACCTCTAAAAAATTAACGGCCAGGAAAATATGAACGTACTCGCCCTCTAAATTTTGTAACTTTTGAGGTTTACCTTGATTGAAACATAACCTACAAAAACTATTGCTGCTTACTGTTTTTAAGCCTTCTGATTTATTCTGCATTTTGCTTATCTCTGAAGAGAACAGTTGAGCTGGAAATGATAAAAAAAATTAAAATTACAAAACAGGCGACATTCACAGAGAAATAAAGTTACCTTCTAATAAATGGTCCTTATCATTTGAAGTTTCTTGTCTTTCTGTAACAATTACTTCTTTCAGGGGGACCCTAGTAGTAACTTTTGATTGTTGTGTTTCGTAAGTTGACTGGTGTACATCTAGAATATTCAGCTCTGGTTCAGCTTTTGATGTAGACGGTCGTTCTAAACAAAATAATTAAAATAAAATTAAAATCCAACAATAAACGACGAAATTAGACCAAATTCCGCCAGAGCTCCTAACAAATTATACCATTTAAACAGGGGTGTCACGGGGTTGCGGCTGAGTTGGATACAGCAACCACATTTTGTTTTAGACATTAAAACCACAAATTAGATTAAACAGATGACTAACGCGCATGTTCAACAAAGGTTCCATTGAAACTAGCGCCTCTGGTGGTTGGTAGCTCAACAAATTGGTGGGGAGCGAAATTTGAATGGATTATAAACTAAAATTTAAATATATCTAAGTCGAACTCCACAAACTTTAATAAGTGTAAAATTACAAATGGAACATGTTTCGGCAGAACACTACTGCCATCATCAGCCGTTAAATAATATAAAAAATTATGACGTTGACGTATTTTTTTTACGTCAACGTCATAATTTTTTATATTCTTTAAGGTATATTCAATGGTGCAGTGAAAGTACACATTCACATACTACTAGGGGCGCTGCAGTAGAGCCTGCGGTAGAGTTCCTCTATAATATTTAGATAAATATTATATATGAGCTCTAGCCTGCGGGAGGGGAAATTTTATTTCTAAGGTAAAAGGTAAAAGGGGCCACACCACGAAGATATTTCTTGCATTAAAGCAGCAGCCCATTACAACACATTGATATTCTGTTACCAGATTTACAAATAAATCGTGGCTGCACCTGCACCTCTTTGAATGGAATGTATTGCATCAATTTCTACAATTTAAAAAATAAATATTTTTGATACCTGGAAGATGCAGAGATGGTACAGCACCACAAATCAAATTGGTTCGATTTCTTATTGCTTCAAACTTTTGGTCAGATGAAAAATGGATGTCACACACCCTGTAGGATCTTCTTACCAGACCTTGATCCTTTTCCAGCAGTTCACTTCTCCCAATAGCAACACACCATTGCCTAAATAACTAAATATTAAATTAATGAATTAGTGGAATTAGTAAACTGAAACTACATAAATATAGCTTTTTTCTACTTTGGTGTCATAATTGAGTTTTTGTGAAACTAAAAGTAGTTTTTGTGAAACTGTTTTTGGTGTTTTTCTTTATTCGTATTATGTTGGTTTTGAGCATTTCTAGCCAACTCCTTTAGAGGTCAAGCTAAGTGGCACCATTTGAGATAAAAAAACATAACCACAAACACAACCAGTACTACCTAATCCTAAAAATCCCTAAATTATTTAAAAATCAGAATTTTAACATTTTCATAAAACGAAGAGCTCCAAAGTATAAAAAATAGTATATTACACTCGTTTAAGGAGGCATTCTGACATTCGTTCTATTGGGGGGCACTTCTCGCTGCGTTCGTCGTGCCCCAAACCCACTCATGTCACGATGAAGCCTCTTGTTAAACTCGTATAATAATGTTCTATTAGAACATAAATGCACACCAATTGGCACATTGCACATCCCCCCCTTAAATATATTTAACTCAATCACACTTACATCAGGTTCCTTCGGAAAAACATGTGAATGCCGTTCTTGGCTTGTGCAAAAAGCAACACAGCACTTAAAGGTCATTTTCGAAGAAAACAGGAAAGGAAGCCAAGCAACGTCTTCTAACCAAATAGTTTAAACACTTCACACTTCACAAAAACCCCCAGTCACTAAACAATGTAAAAAACAATGGCCCATTGAGCGTTGACTTCATAAATGACAGATGAAAATAAAAAACATCGATCCCCTCTCCGTCACTGCAAGGAGGCTTCCTTCTACAGCAGTGCTGTAGGCGGCAGGTGGTAAGCGTTTTCAAATATAAGTGATTTAGATAGGGCCTGGAACATCTGTGCCACAAAACAGATCTATGCCTGAAACAGGCAAGGCGTTGACATTTGGTCTAGGGACTTCAGTTTTGTAAAGGTGGCGATGCTGTACAGCTTTCTCTTCTCTCTTTTTGGAGGTGTCAAATACGAAATTAAAAAATCTATGCCACACACGACCCTGATTTCCAACCATTTTGTGCTTTAAATCTTAAGATATAGACAAAATGCATAATGAACTTGAAGGCCAAAGAACGTCAGACACCAAAGGATTTTGTAGGTTATGTCAATGTGGGGTCCACGGTTTACGGAATTTGGATGGGGAAAACACTCCTATTCCCCATGTCATTGAGTTTTTAGAGGTAAACATTTGTCCCAGCTATTCCCAAAATTCCTCCTGTTTGAAGGTCGTTTTAGGTTATAAATTTCCAGAAAGTTCCTGTGAGAACTGTTTCCAAGAAATCACCCAGTTTTCTCGATTCATCAAAAAGTGTCTAGACGCACAAAACACTTTGCAGCAAGTTACTGAAGACCATGACTACATAGGAATAGACAACAATAAAAAAGAAAATCCAGAGAACTCAGAAATTGAAGAAAATTTTCCAGGCAGCTCTGTTATCATAGTTGAATCAGTTGTTGATAATCCTCCAACTAATTCATCAATTGATGATAGTGTAAACACTACAAAAAATAACAAGTCTGGGTCAAAAGTGTGTGATAAATGTGGGGAAACAATTACTGCACTGAGATACCACTATAAAACTCATAAACAATGCCAACCAAGAAATGCCATATGTTCAGAATGTGGCAAGACTTTTCTCCACCCTGCACAATTAAAGCTCCACATGAGATCTCATTTAAAAGAGGACAGCTTCCCTTTTATGTGTGATATTTGCTCTAAACATTTCCGTTATGAGAATAGCCTAAGAAGACATTTAGAAGTTCACAAGTCTAGTAATAGATTTGTATGTGAAATATGTGGAAAATGTAAGTTCTAGCATAATATCAAAATAGCATTTTCTTCCTTTGTTACTCAGAGCAGCGATTCCCGACCCAGTTATGAGTGCTTCACAATCAATTCAGTAAAAGTATATTCATTTTTGCCTTTAAGTTGGCAGCAAGTCATTTGTATCTAAATTTGGTGCCAACCACAGGTTGAGAATCACTATAGACAGAGCATATTAAAATAAATCTTGTAAAACTAATTAACATATAAAACTTTAAATGAATGAGGTTAATTTTAAGGTTATACAACAAATTTGGTACTACAGGACCATCTGAAAGTACATGACGGTCCAACTCCTTTCTCGTGCCGTTATTGTGATAAGAAGTTTGGATCACGTAGGAGTCGTTTTGACCATGAAAAGAAACATAAACCAAAAGAAATCGTTGAAAACAGTACCATGGTTAGAAAAAAAAAAAAAACTAAACCATCCAGCAAGTCACCTGTGACGTCTGCAACAAAAAAACTGCCATGAAGAATGTACACAGCAAGGAAACTTGGATCACAGTGACACATGATGAAAAGAAGTACTTTAACATTCTGTAATCCATGAAGTTGCGAGTATTGAAAATAAATATAAAAATATTTGTCTTGAACATTATCTTTCTACATGTTTATTAATTGGTGTAAAAACGTCCAACAGTAATGAATTGATAATGGACGTATCCTGAGACAAATTATAGAGTAAAGTAGGCCCTAGACGGTCAATCATTTTGATCAAAACCTGAATGAGTCAAGCATGATTTTACCGTCTATGAACCTTCAAATGGGTTCCTAGACCGTCAGTCATGCTTGATTCATTCAGCTTTTGATCCAAATTATTGACCGTCTGGCTACTTAGGACTTTCGTGAAAATACAAGGTCAAGTAAGGATAGAAGATTGGGTGCGCGATTCTACGGTGGCCCTGAAGTGCACGATTTGGCAACAGGGTGGCGCTCTTTTCAGTTTCAGCGTCAGTCACTGTCAGCTGATAATAGTCTTGTCGCGTTTGGGGCCGGAGTTTTTTGCGAAAATGGTGCTGAAGTGTTGTGTTTCTGGGTGTCGCATGAAAGTAGGAGAAAAGGTTTCATTTCATAAATTTCCTCAAAATGAGCGGATACGCATGGAATGGTGTAGAGCTGCTAATCCAACATTAAATGCATTTACAGTAAAGAATCAGAGGGTAATTTGTATTATTATTTAACATGGTATTATTACTATAATGGTTGTTATAGGTGTGCTCAATTCATTTTCGTCAAGTTGATTTTATTCAGGGCGGCAACATTAAAAAACTGAAGGCGGTGGCGGTTCCCACATTGAGGCTGCCTTTAAAGAGGGACAGTGAAATGTTGATTAAAGTTGAACCTGTGGAGGAGCCATATGTTGACCCTGTCTCTGGATTGAGTCTACCGAGGCCCCTTTTAAAGAGTGAAGAAAAGGAAAACGTCATTCCAGTAACTGGACCTGTGCTAGAGGAAAGAAAAGAGCCTGACTTGGACATTTTATGCTTACAAGAGAATGTACTTGAAAAAGCAAAGAAGATATATAAGACTAGGTATTTTTTTATATTCTCTGTACATTTGTTGATTAAAAATGTACCTGGAAAACTAGAGTTACACGTTCGAAAATGGTAGCAACGACACACTGCTTCGTGTTCTCTTAAAGTCAAATTGGGCAAAAAGTGTTCCATTTCAAATAACATTTTCAATCTCCTACAAAAACGACCTCAAAATAGTAATAAAATGTGTCTGATAAGACAGTTTTTTCTCAATGAACGAAGACGCAAATCAACGACAAAGCAATCCCTAACTCAAATGTCGAAATAACTTGAGAGTGACATAAAGATCAGTTAAATCACCTAAACACTATTCATGATGTATCCAGTTGTCAACGTCGAGGTGTGCCAATTATTCAATGGTACCAATCCACTTTATTTGCTTCAAGATTAAATAGTCACCTGTTAGTTACTGCAATCAATTTCAACAAGATCTATTGGATATTAATGAAAGCAGAATAATACTTAAGCATTGATCAATATACTGATGCTTATTTATGCTTGAATAATAAAGTAGTTAAAAAAATATAAATGGCACCGACGCAGGGTCACCAACTCTTCAACATTATGTTTTGTAGTCAGCACCAAACACACCAGTTTTAAATGCAACTTTTCCAGATGATTTACAATTATCATCATTATTCTCATTTTCAGTGAAGAATCATACAAAATGGAGCAAGGAATCCAAAACTTTTATATAGGTTCATCAAACCTACTTCCAAAAAATTGTAGGTTATGTTTGAGCCAAGGGAATTTCCAGAATTTGAAAGACTTGGATACAAATTTCGCCTGTGTTCCAGTTGTGATAAAGTTCTTGGAGGTAAAAATTGGAACTATTGATTTTACAATTTTTTTGGTTAAAGATGATTTTAGGGTACCAATTGCCGAAAGTTGTCTGTCAGCTCTGTTTTAGCGAAATCACCCAAATCGCTCAATTTGTTCAAAAATGTCTTCATTCACAAACCTTTTTAAATCAGATTAATAAACAACACATCTTTATTGTGAGAGGCGATGGTGATTTTAAGGATAATATAGATATCGTTGAACATATTTTGGAGCCACCAACAGCAACTGTTAGTTTGAAAGAAGAATTAGTAGACCCATTCAATAGTAACAACCCTGAAGGAGGAATTTTGCAAGTGTCTCATATTGGTGAAGAAAAATATAACATAAGAAAAGAAGATAATAAACTAGAGTCAACTGAACATTCCACTCTTGCAGTACCACATATAACATTTTTGGAGCATTCTTATGCTAGTAAAAACATGCCAATTAGTACATCCAATGATGGAGACAATAATGTAACAGAGCACACACTGGTTGTGACAGAAGAAACTGAAACAAGTTCAAGTGATCCAATGAACACAATTTTGCCTAAAAAGAGAAAGAGAAAGAAGAACTCAAATCTTTGCACTAAGACTGAGACAAGCTCAAGTAATTCATTGAATGCTGTTGTACCCAAAAAGAGAAAAACGAAAGTCCAAAAAGAAACCTCCCCAGTTGCTTCTAGTAATCCTGATACGAATTTAACTGATCCATCTGTTGCACCTAAAAAACTAGAAAAGCTTTGCAAAAAATGCGGGCAAGAGTATGTTACATTAATCACACATTATAAAACAAGTAAAAAATGCAAACCAAGAAATAATTTATGCCCACAATGTGGGAAGACATTTTGCTCTCCAAATAAGCTAAGGGAACACATGGTATGTCACCACAAGGCAGAACGTCCGTCTTTCATGTGCCATGTTTGTTCAAAAACTTTCTATTATAGGCCAAACTTGAAGAGACATCTGAATGTTCATGAATTGGGAAAAACTTTCTGTTGTGACAAATGTGGAAAATGTAAGATTTGTTGACAATATAGTAAAAAGGTGTTTGTTTATAAATGACTCATACGTCAAGTAGGCTTTGAACGTCAAAACACACAAATTATTCACAGGCAACTTGATGTATGAATCATTTATAGACAGCCGATATTTTTACCATCATTTCTCGATAGTATTTGATTAACACTTGTGTATTCTCAAGGTTTTAGCAGGAAGTATTCACTAGAGGAGCACATGAATGTACACACTGGCGTCAAATTATTTACTTGTCATATTTGCGAAAAGACGTTCTATTCGCGGAATCGTCTTATTATGCATGAGAAAAGGCATAGGATAAGCAATGTCAGTGGTGTGTGTGTCCGCTCCCCACGAAAACGAAGAGAATATTATTATAAATCTGGGAAGCTTACATGTGATATTTGTAACGAAGAATTTGGCCATAAGGGGGCGTTGAAATTACACAGAGAGAGTCATGATCCTAATAGGACATACACCTGTAAAATTTGTAGGGAAGAGTTTAACGGCAAAACATTGCTGTACAAGCATTACGCAACGCACCAAAGTGGCAAACCGTTTGTCTGCGAAATCTGTAATAAAAGGTAAGGCCCAAATGTTGTAAATTATGGTGACTATTATTGGATAACCAAATTAATTATTACTGGTGAATTGCAACGTAAAATGTGAATATAACCGCATTGGGTTCTTACAGCTTTCGACTACCGCTACTACTTACAACTCATTTAAGGACGCACACCGGAGAGCGGCCTTATGCATGTACAGAGTGCCCAAAGACCTTCGTCCAAAGTGCACATTTAAGATACCATATGTTGCTTCATAAAGGACAAAAGTCCTATATTTGTGATTATTGTAAAAAAGCTTTTACTATGAAAGTTAATTTAACTGTGCACATGAGGATTCATACGGGGGAAACACCTTATAAGTGTCATGTCTGTGAGAGGGGCTTCCGAGATTCCAGCATGAGAAAGAGGCATGTTATGAGACAACATGGAGAAGATGAAGTAAAGCTTATTGGAAATGTTGATGAATAAAACAGTTTTTAGATTTTTAATACTTTTTTCCATACACCTGTTGAAAAAAAAAGTGGGATTTAAACCGCTTATTGCTTGCCTAAGTACCACTTCAATGTTAAATTCAAATATCGTAAACTAAATTGTCAGTCTAAACTACGTTGTTTTATCTTGAAGCTAGTGAGAAAAAACTGTAATTTTTGTTATGGCAATGATCCTGCTCTATTTTTAATTGGTTCGAATAATAAAGGCACGAGAAAGGGGTATTAACAGGATGGCCGTGTTGGTGGAATTCTATGCGATGGTCACATGTCCATATATTCAACAATTTCAAAACTTCACTAATTTATTGTGTAATGTTGCGTTTTGGGACATACAAGTCCCTGAACTATACCATTACCCTCCTCTCATTGTGGGTTACTTACTCCTACAAATTTCACTTTAAAAGCAAATAGATAAAATGGGTTGGCAGCATTGACGGTTAACTAACCCTATTTTGTGTTTGTTTACAAAGCTCTAAGGAGTTAAAAGAGACGGTTTTGAACGTTTATTGACACATTGAATTTATACTGGAATCACAAAACATCCACTGGACTGGAATGGAAGCGTCAGAAAATATAGAACCCACTGTTCTCCCGATTTGTAGGTTATGTTTACATGAAGGCAAACCCCACAACTTACGAAATACAGTAAACATGACTGTGGTTATCAACATATTTGAGGTAAAACACCCTTAATTATATTCCCTCCCTATCACAATTTTTGTCCCAGTTGGCCCTAGATTACAAAATTCCAAGGAGTATTTGTGAAACCTGTTTTGAAGAGCTTAAACGAACATCATTATTTATTAAAAAATGTCAGAATGCCCATAGCGTTCTAACGCAAATTATGAAAGACCACCAGTACGTTGAGGGCTGCAAACCAGACAGTGATTCTGAGGACAATGAAGAAATCCCAGAAGGTCTGATAAAGTCAGCAATTGAAGTTCTACAGTCCAATATAACATTGAAAGAAAGTCCAATACCATCTGAAGAGGTGACAACCATCAGATCAGAGTCAAAACAATGTCCCAAGTGTGGAGAGACGATTGTCACAACACTAACCCAACATTACAGAACTAAAAGAAAATGCAGGCCCAGAAACATGCAATGTTCTGAATGTGGTGTAACTTGCGAAAGACCGTCAGATTTAAAACGCCATATGTGCACTCACACATCCAACTCACCCTTCATGTGTCATATTTGTTCAAAGATGTTTAAATATGTTACTTCCTTGAACCGACATATACGAGAACACAGTAAAAAGGAGAAAGAAAACATCAATTTAACGTGTGATGTATGCAAGAAAACATTTTTGCACAAAGGGTTATTCAATGCACATAGAATTAGATACTGTGGAAAGAAGCAAGATGATAAAAGGACTTCCAAATGTAGATTTTGTAAAAAAGAATTTCAGAATTTCAGGATGTTACTTGGACATATTGATACTATACATCGAAGTGATAAAAGATATTCATGTCAACTTTGTTACAAAAGGTAATATTGGGATTGGCACCTATACTGACATAAATTCTAATACGTCGAAAAATTCTGCTCTAACCTAATAAAATAATTAAGATATGTCAATGTGTCAACGGCGAGGTGTACCAATCCACTTTGCCGGCTACACAGTTTAATAATTTTTTTGTCTTAATTTTTATCTTTTTAGGTTTACACTGAAGTCAACTCTTCGAGCACACTTAATGGCACATGCAGGTGAACAACCATTTGCTTGTCATTTGTGTCCTAAAAAGTACACTCACAAAAGCAGCCTGGCAATTCACTTAATGCATCACCAAAAGCAAAAAGCATTTGCCTGTGACCTCTGTAATAAGAGGTTTTATATAAAGAGTAGTTTAAAAATACACAGAAGAATTCATACTGGGGAGAAACCGTATGTGTGCCATCTATGCAATAAAGGTTTTTACGATTCTAGTAGTAGGAAAAAACATGTCGGTACTGTACATGGAGAAGAGGAAGTGCACTTTATTAAATTAAATGAAATAAAAGAAACGTAAAATTAATATTTGTCTTATCTTTCCTACCGTTCCACAGTCTACAACAGCGCTTTTGAATTCCGAGAATCCTAGACAAATATTCAAAACAAAAATATCAAAATTTTGAAAAAATGACCTATCATTCCTAGATATGCTTGTAGATTCATAGTTATTGAACGCTATTTACAAAGTTTTTGTATTACGTAGAGCCTTCACAAATTATTCATCCCTCCAGTAGGGTGTGAACGTCAAAATTCCCCAGCAGTCTGTGTAGATTTATTTTGCCTTTAAGTTGGCGATGTGTCATTTGTAAATGCTACGTTATGTTGTAAACGTAATTTGAGAGTAAATTAATACTGGATGGATGTAAATTTAAATGTAGCTGTCAACCATCTGTCATCTGTTGACAACCAAATCACGTGCTTACCAATTTTGATGTTGTTGCCAACTAAGATTTTTAATCACTCGGTACTTATTTGCGACCAATTCTTTTTCACACAAGAGGTCCTTAAATAAAATAATGCTGCGGCTTCTCTGTGAGGACGGCTACTTTTCGGGCAAATTTTTGGTATGCTATTGTTCTAGTCTCCATGTTGTTGTTTTTGAAAAATGCAAGAAAAATTACTTTATCTGGTGATATCCGTGATAACGTGGATATTGCATGGATCGCATCGCCAGGTTACCACTACCAACCCAATGAATCTAACAAACCAAATCCAACTAGAATCTAATGACAGGTGTGTGGTCGGTAAAAAATGTTTATTTTGTATTTTGCTATTTCATAATGATTTCAGGAAGCCTGTGACTCCAATCTGTTCAAAAATAGGTTCTATGCTGGTCACTTTATATATCCCATGACAAAAAGTTGGAACCATGATGAAACAGATTTGTAGGTTATGTTTTAACGAAGCTGGTCTCGAGAATCTCGAAAAGTGCACTGCCACTGATGTTATTCGCAGTCTATTACAAGTGAGAACCGCAATTTTGGTGCCTTTACATTTTTTCCTTTTAAGTCTTCCGTAGGGTACAAAATTCCTGAGTTGATGTGTGTTCAATGTATCCAAGAATTCAAACAAGTTTCCCAGTTCATTGAAAAATGTCAACATGCGCAAATTCTAAATCAGATTAAAGAGGAGCATATGTACACCCAAGTGGCTCGAATTGAGGAATGCAATGAAGAGGAATCAGTAAAAGAAGATACAGTCATAGAAAACTGTTCTCCACTTGACCCATCTGACCCTAATAATATAGAAACCAAGCAGGTGAAAAGCAGTGATAAAGAAGCTACAGATCTTAATACAAGTCTGATTGAAACTGAAAATACTAAGAATTTACAACAGAAAAAAGTATTCAATTGTCATATTTGCCCCAAAGCATTTAGTTCCAGTGGAAATCTGAAAAAACACGTAAAACGCCACAAACAATTTAAAATCACATCACCTGAAGGTGAAGAAGACCAAAGTGACTCTCCCAAAAATATTGTATATTCAAGGTCAGAATCAACATTGTGCCCTAAATGCGGTAAAATAATCACTGGCTCCATAAGCAAACACTACAAGAAGCACAGAGATTGCATGCCTAAAAACTTGCAATGTTCTGACTGTGACAAGATTTGTCACACTCCCTCAGACCTTCAACGGCATCAGGAAGTACATAACTCCAAAATGTCTTTCATGTGTCACATTTGTTCAAAGTTATTCAAATATGTACATAACTTGAAAAGACATGTGAAACAACATGACAGAAAAGAGGCCCAAAATAAAGATGGTATCAAGAGAGTTAATACACAAATTGGCCAAACCAAAACTTCCCGTAACACTAGTGTGGTGTGCGAGATCTGTAAAAAAACATTTTTACACAGAGGTATTCTGAAAATGCACATGTTGGGCCATGAGGAAAACAACATCTACCAGTGTAGATTTTGTAAAGAAGAGTTTCAGAGTAGAAGACTACTGTACGAGCATTATAATAAAACCCATGATGTAGAAAAGCAATATCTGTGTGATTTTTGTTCCAAAAGGTAGTAATTTAGAATGAAATTCCTTTACAGAGCATTTTGTATGTTTCAGGTTTGCATCAAGGTCGGCCCTTATACAGCATATGAGATCACACACAGGCGAACGTCCGTTTGGATGTCCTAAATGTCAACAACGGTTCTCCCAAAAGACACATTTAATATATCACATGCGACTCCATAATGAGGAAAAAATGTTTTCCTGTGATTTTTGTGATAAGAGTTTTCATCTGAAGGGGAACTTAACAGTGCACAGGAGGATTCATACAGGAGAGAGGCCTTATCAGTGCCATGTATGTAGTAAAGGTTTCCGCGATTCCAGCATGAGGAAGAGACACGTCGTCAATCAACATGGAGCAGAGAAGGCATCAATGATTGGAGTGTCCCCTTGAGAGAGCAGAGTTTACATGAAATTCATCAAAAAGTATTAACTATTTTGTTCTATCCATAAAGGGTGTGTGAATTTGTGAGCACCCATTATTTTTTTTAAATAAATTTTGTTATTTGAAAGTTAAAATTATATCAGCATTTTATAGCAAAGTGAGGTTAGGATTACCATTAATCTCAACTACAAATACCTAAATTACAGCGTCTTTGAAACAGTTTAATTAGTGATCTATAAAGCCCTTTAGCTGCAAATAATCAGACACAATTAAATACCTTTTAAAATGGATCGAAAAGCGGAAGATGCACTTTACCCACAAATTTGTAGGTTATGTTTACTTGAAGGCAAACCTCAAAAATTGCAAGATGTAGATTTAGAAAATGTTCTTCTCGTTATAAACTTCGTGGAGGTAAATAACCGAACTTAGTGTCTTGTTCTGATTTGGCCAAAAGCTTTTTTTAGATTACAAAATACCTGAAAGTGTCTGCCACCACTGCCTTGTCCAACTCCAGCAAGTTTCCCTTTTTATTAAAAAATGTCAACATTCTCAACGCTTTTTAGCGCAAATTGCAGAAGAACACAAATATATGGTGCAGCCCATTGATGAAGGACCTAACAGTGATTCTGAAGACAATGAGGACATTCCTGAAAGTGTTCTAAAATCTGCACTTGGCCCCATAGAGTCTCTTGTTGCACCAGTGGGGACCATTCATTTACCAATTAAAGAGGAATCTATGCATATATGGGACAATAATGACGTTTTAAAAAGTGATGATCACATTGAACCCACTGAAAGCGTGCCGGATCCAGAATTCATCTCTAAAAAAGTTGGTGGTCAGACAAAAAAGACAACAACCTCCAAGACATGCCAGAAATGTGGGGAAACATTTACCAACACAAGAAAACATTACAGGAAAAATAAAAATTGCCAACCACAAGACATGCAGTGTGCAGAATGTGGCAAGACTTTTATTTCTAGTACTCTATTAAGGCAGCACATGGTTGCTCGGCATAGAAAAGAAAAAGATCCTCCTTTCAGGTGCCACGTTTGTTCTACAATGTTCAATTACCGGCGCAATTTACAAAGACATCTAAAGGTTCATGAATTACAAAAGAGGTACATTTGTGAAACGTGCGGCAAAGGTGAGCACAAATTGTCCTTGAAAACTATCACGGGTACATGACTTCATTTTAGGCTACACTACCAACAGTGCCCTCAAAGACCACATGAACACCCACACCGGCCTAAAGCCCTTCCCTTGTCGTTTTTGTGAAAAAGTGTTCAAAACCGGTTCCGCCCTTTTTTTCCATAAGAAACGACACACAAATAAACATGGCTTGAACAAAAAAGAAAATGAAAGTCTATCTTGTGATATATGTAATCAGAAATTTATGCGAAGAGCCACATTAAGTTTGCACAGAATGAGTCATGATCCAAACAGGACATACCAGTGTAAACTTTGTAAAGAAGAATTTAAGTACAAAATGTTCTTAAATAAGCATATTCTGACCCACCAAGTGGAAAAACGGTTCTCTTGCAGTCGCTGTTCCAAAGGGTAAAAATTGTCTGCTATAGTTTCGCCAAAGTGGATGAACTGTTTCAGATTTGATAGTAAAAAACATCTTGAGAGACACTCCAGGATCCATACTGGGGAACGTCCATTCGCCTGTACTGTATGTCCAAAGACGTTCACCCAGTCAGGACATTTGAAGTATCATATGGTGCTTCACAAAGGGGAAAAATCCTTTGTTTGCGAATTTTGCAATAAGGGTTTTTATCTGAAGGGCAATTTAACGGTGCACTTGAGGATACACACAGGTGAAAAACCTTACAAGTGCCATATTTGTGGAGAGGGCTTCCGGGATTCCGGTGGGAAGAGAAAGCATGTCATCAAGATCCACGGGTTGGAGCAAGCGCTGGTTGTTGGAAGCGAGTCTTAATTGTAATAAAATTATTATCACTCTTAAAATGATTGTAGTTGTTTGAACTGATATCCGATATAAAAAAGGCGCGAAAAGTTTAGGACCCGGTTTAGTTCGTTTTGAAAATTGAAAATGGATACAAGAAGGGACGAGGAACTTAATATACTAAATTAAAGCGAAGTATCTCTAGTTAAAAAAAAAAAAAAAAACATTTTTGCTAAATGAAATCCGACTGAAATTTTATTTGAAAGATGGTTGTATCAAGAGCAATATAAAATACTAGACGCAAGGTTAAAAATATGGAGACAAATTACTTACTTTATGCTTTAGAAACCTCTCCCTCCTTCTCATATAGCTCAGAAGATTGAAAATCATTGGCACATAGATCACCACAAATTGGCTGTGCGTTAAAATTTAATAAACTATCGCGGATATGAAGAAATAAGACAACCGTGGTCGCACTGCGTCCGCATTATTCGGCACTCTTCACAAGGCTGATTTTTAGTCGTTCCCTCATTCTATCGGTACAATACATAACCGACCGTTTTTATAAATTTCACAAAAAATGGTGCAAACGATCAGACTTCATGATTCATCCCGTTCATATAACAATACTGATAAACCCATCAGGACAAAGGCGATAACAATAATAATTAAAGGAAATATAATTGACCAATAAACTACCTAAACTAAATTGGGGCCTTACAAAACCTTTAAAAAACTTTTGTTTTTATTTACTACGGAGTCGCAGAATGATTCGGTTCATCCATCGAAATAGCGTTACTTAATTTGTATTTTAAAACAGAACATCTCGTTATTTAAAAGGAAGTTAAGGAAATACAGGGTCGCTATTCTCCATTTTCTTCTGGGGATACAAGGCTAACTTGATTTTTTTAAATGGCAAGAAGGGTTAAATTTAACATTTTTAAGAAGAGCATTTTTTTACGAGTTCTGTGATGTAACACATGCATACCTTATTTTAATCGAATCTTATGGAACTAATAAAATTTTGTTAGCCTTGGAAATGTTGTCTTTGTCTATCGTTAGCTCTTGGCCGCCTAAACTTTGACCAAAAAATAAGTAAAAGTTAATAGTAATTCTTAAAATAACACTTTTAACCGAAAAAGAACATATTTTAATAATAAAAAAAAACACAAAATACATCATTTTTATGTTACTGAAGATGTTCAAAATGATTTCCATTGACTTCGTGGCAATAATAAATACGTTGAGCAAAATTTTGCAAAGAATCAATCAAAATATTTGGAGAAATATTGGCAATTTCGTATCTTATTCGTTCTTGATTTTTTACATGACCCCACAGGTTTACCTACCGGGAAATGTTTCATCCAAATATTCGCGCACTTGACGACCAAAATGTGGCGGGGCTCCGTCTTGTTGAAAAAGTTTTGATTACCGTGGTATTACTTATCTTTTTTTTTTTGTTAAGTACTTTAAGTATTTGTGAAGCAATATTAGTAGCCCGAAAACAACACTGCAAACTTCAACCTAACTTTGGCTCAGAAGTTAACAGTAACTCCACCTCGTAATAACGCTGCAGCCCGGGAAAAAATTCAAGCGGGTTCGAAAATGACCCCAGAGTACATGTCATCACGATTAGGACCGTATAAAATCTCGAAAGCAGCAAGTAACGAACCAAAAAACTGAATGCTATTTGGTCTATCTGTTGATTCGAAACATATACGGACACACACATTAAAATATACAGTAACGCAACGTTTTCTTTGGAAGCCATTTCGAAACGAGCGCGACGCGACGATATCTGGAGGACGCAAACCCAACGAGGCGCAACGAAACTGCCACATGCCCAAAGCAAACCACTAGATACCGAAATTTGGCTAAACTAGCTAGATATCGTAACATGCAAACAACGGTACGGAAATCGTAAGGGAGCGCAACATAGCATAAAAAGATACACACAATCAGAACTACAACATTGATCGCGGCGCTTTGCCGCTTTTTGCCCTTCTGTATTCAGTTCTTAGTGTTGGTTAATTCAAGTCAACAGAGACAAAATAGCTTTTAACTGACCGCAAGCTGCTGTCGGCCTCATACCGAAAGACAGTTATGTTATGTTAAGTCATTAAGTTAGAGAATCACTTTGTTGCAAATTCAGTGCACCTGTGGTTCGGGCACTGGAACTAGAAGTCAAAAACACATTCGAACTTTCTGAAATTGACAACAATGTATAAAAAAAAATCACAAACGACTTTTTGGGAATTTATGTTACTGCAGAGAAAGAAGGACGGAAGGCAATGTGTACATAATTTCATGATACACGTGATTTCCAATGATCTATATTGCAATAGTGGATATTATTGAAACAAAGGCTAGAGTTTTTGACAACAAATGTAGGAACGCGGTGGGCGATTCGTATTCATCATGGCGGTTTTTATGACGTTGTAAATGGACGACTAACGGTAAAAATTGAAATGGTTTTACCGTCAAATTTCTAGTATGCACGTGGAAGAAACGCCAGGAAAATTACATGGCATCTCCGTACTATGAGTCGGACAGAAAAATACCTAGATAGAATAAAAAGGTTACCTGTAAATACTTCTAGCGGCACGACACAACGCGATTTTTAACTTAAATTCAACCGATCCTTTTGGTAACGTGAATTTTCAACAATGCAAAAAGACGACTTGTTCTAACGTTAAAGTTTAAATACCAATGTAGTGGCCGCTTCCTTAAATTAATGTTTGTCATGAATTATCCAAATATTGTAATTACTTACCTAAATTAATTGTTATTGTATAAATTAACCAAATTATTGTTAGTCATGAAATCAGCTTCAATTGTTAAATGAGATAAATTATCCAAATTCTTACTAGATAAATGTTTCATGTTGTCAAATTTAATTATTAATCCAAAAGTTCGACCACAAAAAATCCAATACAAATACATTAATTAAATCCCCAATTTGTGTTGTTACTCTGCGCCCCTTGCATTCAAAGAACCTGGTTGAATGTCTGGGTAGGCTTGGTTTGAATTACCCGCCACTGTTGTTCTGTTAAAAAAAACACACAACGTAGGTCCGTTCTTCCGTCTTTGTTTTCTAGACGATCACGATTCATTGGCCAAATTCAAAATTCGCGCGAGTCACTATTTGTTAATTTGACATTTCATTGACGTTTGTGGCGTTTCATTTTAAATTGTTGGCGGGAAGAGCTTAGGCTCATCACATCGATTCTGCGCTCAAAATAGTCTTCGCTTGATTCTTGTAGCAAGTGCATTTTAGAAGGATGATACTTTTCGCGTTTCATTATTTTTTGTATGGGTCCTATACTCATGTTGTGGTTTAAAGCCAACTGTTGTACTGAAGTTTTTAGATTTTCTACCACATCCAACATAACATTCAAAGAATTTTCTTCGTTGGTAATAATTCGCGGTCGCCAAGGTCTTGCACGGTCTTTAACGCTACCAGTTTCTTGAAATCTTTGTAAGGTTCTTGAAACCGTCGCCCTGGAGATCGGTTCCCGGTTTGAACGAATTTCATTTAAGAGTCACTACTTGAGCACAACTTCGCCATAACCAATCATCAGGAGAATTTTTATACGCTGTTTCGCTTAAATGTACCATTGTTAAACTAACTAGTTATTGCACACAAGTTTAGTTTTTGGCTAATATGCAGGTGACAGATCACTAATGACAGCATTTTCAAAGCTCACTTAGTTTTACTTTTCCAGAATATTTTTTTTTACCTTTTAATAAAAATAAAGGTGGGCATAATTATGTGACATCACTGAATTCAGAAAAAAATGTCCTTTTAAAAAATATTAAATTTGACCCTTCATGTTATTTAAAAGATCAAGTTAGCCTTGTATTTTCAAAATAAATGATGGTAGAAAATTTCGCAAATTCCAAATTACAACGTGCTCTGCTAAGCCAAAAAAATTCAAGCGGGTTCGAAAGTGACCCCAGAGTACATGTCATCACGATTTAGGACCGTATAAAATCTCGAAAGCAGCATGCAACACGAACCAAAAAATGAATGCTATTTGGTCTATCTGTTGATTCGAAACATATACGGACACACAATAAAATATACAGTAACGCAACGTTTTCCTTGGAAGCCATTTCGAAACGAGCGCGACGCGACGATATCTAGAGGGCGCAAACCCAACGGGGCGCAACGAAACTGCCACATGCCCAAAGCAAACCACTAGATACCGAAATTTGGCTAAACTAGCTAGATATCGTAACATGCAAACAACGGTACGGAAATCGTAAGGGAGAAGAACATAGCATAAAAAGATACACACAATCAGAACTACAACATTGATCACGGCGCTTTGCCGCTTTTTGCCCTTCTGTATTCAGTTCTTAGTGTTGGTTAATTCAAGTCAACAGAGACAAAATAGCTTTTAACTGACCGCATGCTGCTGTCGGCCTCATACCGAAAGACAGTTATGTTATGTTAAGTCATTAAGTTAGAGAATCACTTTGTTGCAAATTCAGTGCACCTGTGGTTCGGGCACTGGAACTAGAAGTCAAAAACACATTCAAACTTTCTGAAATTGACAACAATATATAAAACAAATTTTCACAAACGACTTTTTGGGAATTCATGTTACTGCAGAGAAAGAAGGACGGAAGGCAATGTGTACGAAATTTCATGATACACGTGATTTACACGAAATGACCTATATTGAAATAATGGGTATTATTGAAACAAAGGCTAGAGTTTTTGACAACAAATGTAGGAACGCGGTGGGCGGTTTTTATGACTTTGTAAATGGACGGCTAACGCTAAAAATTGAAATGGTGTTACCGAGGAATTTCTAGTATGCACGTGGAAGAAACGTCAGGAAAATTACATGGCATCTCCGTACTATGAGTCGGATAGAAAAATAGATAGAATAAAAAGGTTACCTGTAAATACTTCGGGCGGCACGACATAACGCGATTTTTAACTTAAATTCAACCAATCCTTTTGGTAACGTGAATTTTCGACAATGCAAAAAGCCGACTTGTTCTAACGTTAAAGTTTGAATACCAGTGTAGGGGCCGCCGGTCCTCCTTCCTCCCTCAGCCCGGTGTCTTTTCCTAATTGATTTGTTTAACTGATAATGGAATGTTGTAACAACTTCACTTTTTCTTCACTTGTGATTTTGGGAACTCTCTCGTCAGGTACAATAGTTCCAATTAATGTTTGTCATGAATTATCCAAATATTGTATTTACTTACCTAAATTAATTGTTATTGTATAAATTAACCAAATTATTGTTAGTCATGAAATCAGCTTCAATTGTTAAATGAGATAAATTATCCAAATTCTTACTAGATAAATGTTTCATGTTGTCAAGTTTAATTATTAATCCAAAAGTTCGACCACAAAAAATCCAATACAAATACATTAATTAAATCCCCAATTTGTGTTGTTACTCTGCGTCCCTTGCATTCAAAGATCCTGGTTCAATGTCTGGGTAGGCTTGGTTTGAATTACCCGCCACTGTTGTTCTGTTAAAAAAACGCACAACGTAGGTCCCTTCTTCCGTCTTTGTTTTCTAGACGATCACGATTCATTGGCCAAATTGAAATTTCGCGCGAGTCACTATTTGTTAATTTGACATTTCATTGACGTTTGTGGAGTTTCATTTCAAATTGTTGGCTTAGGCTCATCACATCGATTCTGCGGTCAAAATAGTCTTCGCTTAATTCTTGAAGCAAGTGCATTTTAGAAAGATGATACTTTTCGCGTTTCATTATTTTTTGTATGGATCCTCTACTCATGTCGTGGTTCAAAGTCAACTGTTGTACTGAACTTTTTAGATTTTCTACCACATCCAACATAACATTCAAAGAATTTTCTTCGTTGGTAATAATTCGCGGTCGCCAAGGTCTTGCACGGTCTTTAACGCTACCAGTTTCTTGAAATCTTTGTAAGGTTCTTGAAACCGTCGCCCTAGAGATCGGTTCCCGGTTTGAACGAATTTCATTTAAGAGTCACTACTTGAGCACAACTTCGCCATAACCAACCATCAGGAGAATTTTTATACGCTGTTTCACTTAAATGTACCATTGTTAAACTAACTAGTTATTGCACACAAGTTTAGTTTTTGGCTAATATGCGGGTGACAGATCATTAATGACAGCATTTTCAAAGCTAACTTAGTTTTACTTTTCCAGAATATTTTTTTTTACCTTTTAATAAAAATAAAGGTGGGCATAATTATGTGAGATCACTGAATTCAGAAAAAAAAATGTCCTTTTAAAAAATATTAAATTTGACCCTTCATGTCATTTTAAAAGATCAAGTTAGCCTTGTATTTTCAAAATAAATGATGGTAGAAAATTTCGCAAATTCCAAATTACAACGTGCTCTGCTAAGCCAAAAAAATTCAAGCGGGTTCGAAAGTGACCCCAGAGTACATGTCATCACGATGTAGGACCGTATAAAATCTCGAAAGCAGCATGCAACACGAACCAAAAAAATGAATGCTATTTGGTCTATCTGTTGATTCGAAACATATACGGACACACAATAAAATATACAGTAACGCAACGTTTTCTTTGGAAGCCATTTCGAAACGAGCGCGACGCGACGATATCTAGAGGGCGCAAACCCAACGGGGCGCAACGAAACTGCCACATGCCCAAAGCAAACCACTAGATACCGAAATTTGGCTAAACTAGCTAGATATCGTAACATGCAAACAACGGTACGGAAATCGTAAGGGAGCGCAACATAGCATAAAAAGATACACACAATCAGAACTACAACATTGATCACAGCGCTTTGCCGCTTTTTGCCCTTCTGTATTCAGTTCTTAGTGTTGGTTAATTCAAGTCAACAGAGACAAAATAGCTTTTAACTGACCGCAAGCCGCTGTCGGCCTCATACCGAAAGACAGTTATGTTATGTTAAGCCATTAAGTTAGAGAATCACTTTGTTGCAAATTCAGGGCACCTGTGGTTCGGGCACTGGAACTAGAAGTCAAAAACACATTCGAACTTTCTGAAATTGACAACAATGTATAAAAAAAAAAAAAATCACAAACGACCTTTTGGGAATTCATGTTACTGCAGAGAAAGAAGGACGGAAGGCAATGTGTACATAATTTCATGATACCCGTGATTTACAATGATCTATATTGCAATAGTGGATATTATTGAAACAAAGGCTAGAGTTTTTGGCAACAAATGTAGGAACGCGGTGGGCGATTCGTATTCATCATGGCGGTTTTTATGACTTTGTAAATGGACGACTAACGGTAAAAATTGAAATGGTTTTACCGACGAATTTCTAGTATGCACGTGGAAGAAACGCCAGGAAAATTACATGGCATCTCCGTACTATGAGTCTGATAGAAAAATAGATAGAATAAAAAGGTTACCTGTAACTGATTTTTAGGTTAAATTCAACCGATCCTTTTGGTAACGTGAATTTTCGACAATGCAAAAAGACGACTTGTTCTAACGTTAAAGTTTGAATACCAGTGTAGGGGCCGCCGGTCCTTCTTCCTCCCTCTCAGCCCGGCGTCTTTTCCTAATTGATTTGTTTAACTGATAATGGAATGTTGTAACTTCACTTTTTCTTCACTTGTGATTTTGGGAACTCCCTCGTCAAGTACAATAGTTCAAATTAATATTTGTCATGAATTATCCAAATATTGTATTTACTTACCTAAATTAATTGTTATTTTATAAATTAACCAAATTATTGTTAGTCATGAAATCAACTTCAATTGTTAAATGAGATAAATTATCCAAATTCTTACTAGATAAATGTTTCATGTTGTCAAATTTAATTATTAATCCAAAAGTTCGACCACAAAAAATCCAATACAAATACATTAATTAAATCCCCAATTTGTGTTGTTACTCTGCGCCCCTTGCATTCAAAGATCCTGGTTCAATGTCTGGGTAGGCTTGGTTTGAATTACCCGCCACTGTTGTTCTGTTAAAAAAACACACAACGTAGGTCCCTTCTTCCGTCTTTGTTTTCTAGACGATCACGATTCATTGGCCAAATTCAAATTTCGCGCGAGTCACTATTTGTTAATTTGACATTTCATTGACGTTTGTGGCGTTTCATTTCAAATTGTTGGCGGGAAGAGCTTAGGCTCATCACATCGATCCTGAGGTCAAAATAGTCTTCGCTTAATTCTTGTTGCAAGTGCATTTTAGAAGGATGATACTTTTCGCGTTTCATTATTTTTTGTATGGGTCCTATACTCATGTTGTGGTTCAAAGCCAACTGTTGTACTGAACTTTTTAGATTTTCTACCACATCCAACATAACTTTTTTCAAAGCTAACTTAGTTTTACTTTTCCAGAATATTTTTTTTTACCTTTTAATAAAAATAAAGGTGGGCATAATTATGTGACATCACTGAATTCAGAAAAAAAATGCCCTTTTAAAAAATATTAAATTTGACCCTTCATGTCATTTTAAAAGATCAAGTTAGCCTTGTATTTTCAAAATAAATGATGGTAGAAAATTTCGCAAATTCCAAATTACAACGTGCTCTGCTAAGCCAAAAAAATTCAAGCGGGTTCGAAAGTGACCCCAGAGTACATGTCATCACGATTTAGGACCGTATAAAATCTCGAAAGCAGCATGCAACACGAACCAAAAAAATGAATGCTATTTGGTCTATCTGTTGATTCGAAACATATACGGACACACAATAAAATATACAGTAACGCAACGTTTTCTTTGGAAGCCATTTCGAAACGAGCGCGACGCGACGATATCTAGAGGGCGCAAACCCAACGGGGCGCAACGAAACTGCCACATGCACAAAGCAAACCACTAGATACCGAAATTTGGCTAAACTAGCTAGATATCGTAACATGCAAACAACGGTACGGAAATCGTAAGGGAGCGCAACATAGCATAAAAAGATACACACAATCAGAACTACAACATTGATCACAGCGCTTTGCCGCTTTTTGTCCTTCTGTATTCAGTTCTTAGTGTTGGTTAATTCAAGTCAACAGAGACAAAATAGCTTTTAACTGACCGCAAGCTGCTGTCGGCCTCATACCGAAAGACAGTTATGTTATGTTAAGTCATTAAGTTAGAGAATCACTTTGTTGCAAATTCAGGGCACCTGTGGTTCGGGCACTGGAACTAGAAGTCAAAAACACATTCGAACTTTCTGAAATTGACAACAATGTATAAAAAAAAAAATCACAAACGACTTTTTGGGAATTCATGTTACTGCAGAGAAAGAAGGACGGAAGGCAATGTGTACATAATTTCATGATACCCGTGATTTACAATGATCTATATTGCAATAGTGGATATTATTGAAACAAAGGCTAGAGTTTTTGACAACAAATGTAGGAACGCGGTGGGCGATTCGTATTCATCATGGCGGTTTTTATGACTTTGTAAATGGACGACTAACGGTAAAAATTGAAATGGTTTTACCGACGAATTTCTAGTATGCACGTGGAAGAAACGCCAGGAAAATTACATGGCATCTCCGTACTATGAATCTGATAGAAAAATAGATAGAATAAAAAGGTTACCTGTAACTGATTTTTAGGTTAAATTCAACCGATCCTTTTGGTAACGTGAATTTTCAACAATGCAAAAAGACGACTTGTTCTAACGTTAAAGTTTGAACACCAGTGTAGGGGCCGCCGGTCCTTCTTCCTCCCTCTCAGCCCGGCGTCTTTTCCTAATTGATTTGTTTAACTGATAATGGAATGTTGTAACTTCACTTTTTCTTCACTTGTGATTTTGGGAACTCTCTCGTCAGGTACAATAGTTCAAATTAATGTTTGTCATGAATTATCCAAATATTGTATTTACTTACCTAAATTAATTGTTATTGTATAAATTAACCAAATTATTGTTAGTCATGAAATCAGCTTCAATTGTTAAATGAGATAAATTATCCAAATTCTTACTAGATAAATGTTTCATGTTGTCAAGTGTAATTATTAATCCAAAAGTTCGACCACAAAAAATCCAATACAAATACATTAATTAAATCCCCAATTTGTGTTGTTACTCTGCGCCCCTTGCATTCAAAGATCCTGGTTCAATGTCTGGGTAGGCTTGGTTTGAATTACCCGTCACTGTTGTTCTGTTAAAAAAAACACACAACGTAGGTCCGTTATTCCGTCTTTGTTTTCTAGACGATCACGATTCATTGGCCAAATTGAAATTTCGCGCGAGTCACTATTTGTTAATTTGACATTTCATTGACGTTTGTGGAGTTTCATTTCAAATTGTTGGCGGGAAGAGCTTAGGCTCATCACATCGATTTTGCGGTCAAAATAGTCTTCGCTTAATTCTTGAAGCAAGTGCATTTTAGAAACATGATACTTTTCGCGTTTCATTATTTTTTGTATGGATCCTCTACTCATGTCGTGGTTCAAAGTCAACTGTTGTACTGAACTTTTTAGATTTTCTACCACATCCAACATAACATTCAAAGAATTTTCTTCGTTGGTAATAATTCGCGGTCGCCAAGGTCTTGCACGGTCTTTAACGCTACCAGTTTCTTGAAATCTTTGTAAGGTTCTTGAAACCGTCGCCCTAGAGATCGGTTCCCGGTTTGAACGAATTTCATTTAAGAGTCACTACTTGAGCACAACTTCGCCATAACCAACCATCAGGAGAATTTTTATACGCTGTTTCACTTAAATGTACCATTGTTAAACTAACTAGTTATTGCACACAAGTTTAGTTTTTGGCTAATATGCGGGTGACAGATCATTAATGACAGCATTTTCAAAGCTAACTTAGTTTTACTTTTCCAGAATATTTTTTTTTACCTTTTAATAAAAATAAAGGTGGGCATAATTATGTGAGATCACTGAATTCAGAAAAAAAAATGTCCTTTTAAAAAATATTAAATTTGACCCTTCATGTCATTTTAAAAGATCAAGTTAGTCTTGTATTTTCAAAATAAATGATGGTAGAAAATTTCGCAAATTCCAAATTACAACGTGCTCTGCTAAGCCAAAAAAATTCAAGCGGGTTCGAAAGTGACCCCAGAGTACATGTCATCACGATGTAGGACCGTATAAAATCTCGAAAGCAGCATGCAACACGAACCAAAAAAATGAATGCTATTTGGTCTATCTGTTGATTCGAAACATATACGGACACACAATAAAATATACAGTAACGCAACGTTTTCTTTGGAAGCCATTTCGAAACGAGCGCGACGCGACGATATCTAGAGGGCGCAAACCCAACGGGGCGCAACGAAACTGCCACATGCCCAAAGCAAACCACTAGATACCGAAATTTGGCTAAACTAGCTAGATATCGTAACATGCAAACAACGGTACGGAAATCGTAAGGGAGCGCAACATAGCATAAAAAGATACACACAATCAGAACTACAACATTGATCACAGCGCTTTGCCGCTTTTTGTCCTTCTGTATTCAGTTCTTAGTGTTGGTTAATTCAAGTCAACAGAGACAAAATAGCTTTTAACTGACCGCAAGCCGCTGTCGGCCTCATACCGAAAGACAGTTATGTTATGTTAAGTCATTAAGTTAGAGAATCACTTTGTTGCAAATTCAGGGCACCTGTGGTTCGGGCACTGGAACTAGAAGTCAAAAACACATTCGAACTTTCTGAAATTGACAACAATGTATAAAAAAAAAAAATCACAAACGACTTTTTGGGAATTCATGTTACTGCAGAGAAAGAAGGACGGAAGGCAATGTGTACATAATTTCATGATACCCGTGATTTACAATGATCTATATTGCAATAGTGGATATTATTGAAACAAAGGCTAGAGTTTTTGACAACAAATGTAGGAACGCGGTGGGCGATTCGTATTCATCATGGCGGTTTTTATGACTTTGTAAATGGACGACTAACGGTAAAAATTGAAATGGTTTTACCGACGAATTTCTAGTATGCACGTGGAAGAAACGCCAGGAAAATTACATGGCATCTCCGTACTATGAATCTGATAGAAAAATAGATAGAATAAAAAGGTTACCTGTAACTGATTTTTAGGTTAAATTCAACCGATCCTTTTGGTAACGTGAATTTTCGACAATGCAAAAAGACGACTTGTTCTAACGTTAAAGTTTGAATACCAGTGTAGGGGCCGCCGGTCCTTCTTCCTCCCTCTCAGCCCGGCGTCTTTTCCTAATTGATTTGTTTAACTGATAATGGAATGTTGTAACTTCACTTTTTCTTCACTTGTGATTTTGGGAACTCTCTCGTCAAGTACAATAGTTCAAATTAATGTTTGTCATGAATTATCCAAATATTGTATTTACTTACCTAAATTAATTGTTATTGTATAAATTAACCAAATTATTGTTAGTCATGAAATCAGCTTCAATTGTTAAATGAGATAAATTATCCAAATTCTTACTAGATAAATGTTTCATGTTGTCAAGTTTAATTATTAATCCAAAAGTTCGACCACAAAAAATCCAATACAAATAGATTAATTAAATCCCCAATTTGTGTTGTTACTCTGCGCCCCTTGCATTCAAAGATCCTGGTTCAATGTCTGGGTAGGCTTGGTATGAATTACCCGCCACTGTTGTTCTGTTAAAAAAAAACACACAACGTAGGTCCGTTCTTCTGTCTTTGTTTTCTAGACGATCACGATTCATTGGCCAAATTGAAATTTCGCGCGAGTCACTATTTGTTAATTTGACATTTCATTGACGTTTGTGGAGTTTCATTTCAAATTGTTGGCTTAGGCTCATCACATCGATTCTGCGGTCAAAATAGTCTTCGCTTAATTCTTGAAGCAAGTGCATTTTAGAAAGATGATACTTTTCGCGTTTCATTATTTTTTGTATGGATCCTCTACTCATGTCGTGGTTCAAAGCCAACTGTTGTACTGAACTTTTTAGATTTTCTACCACATCCAACATAACATTCAAAGAATTTTCTTCGTTGGTAATAATTCGCGGTCGCCAAGGTCTTGCACGGTCTTTAACGCTACCAGTTTCTTGAAATCTTTGTAAGGTTCTTGAAACCGTCGCCCTGGAGATCGGTTCCCGGTTTGAACGAATTTCATTTAAGAGTCACTACTTGAGCACAACTTCGCCATAACCAACCATCAGGAGAATTTTTATACGCTGTTTCACTTAAATGTACCATTGTTAAACTAACTAGTTATTGCACACAAGTTTAGTTTTTGGCTAATATGCGGGTGACAGATCACTAATGACAGCATTTTCAAAGCTAACTTAGTTTTACTTTTCCAGAATATTTTTTTTTACCTTTTAATAAAAATAAAGGTGGGCATAATTATGTGACATCACTGAATTCAGAAAAAAAATGCCCTTTTAAAAAATATTAAATTTGACCCTTCATGTCATTTTAAAAGATCAAGTTAGCCTTGTATTTTCAAAATAAATGATGGTAGAAAATTTCGCAAATTCCAAATTACAACGTGCTCTGCTAAGCCAAAAAAATTCAAGCGGGTTCGAAAGTGACCCCAGAGTACATGTCATCACGATTTAGGACCGTATAAAATCTCGAAAGCAGCATGCAACACGAACCAAAAAAATGAATGCTATTTGGTCTATCTGTTGATTCGAAATATATACGTTCACACAATAAAATATACAGTAACGCAACGTTTTCTTTGGAAGCCATTTCGAAACGAGCGCGACGCGACGATATCTAGAGGGCGCAAACCCAACGGGGCGCAACAAAACTGCCACATGCACAAAGCAAACCACTAGATACCGAAATTTGGCTAAACTAGCTAGATATCGTAACATGCAAACAACGGTACGGAAATCGTAAGGGAGCGCAACATAGCATAAAAAGATACACACAATCAGAACTACAACATTGATCACGGCGCTTTGCCGCTTTTTGCCCTTCTGTATTCAGTTCTTAGTGTTGGTTAATTCAAGTCAACAGAGACAAAATAGCTTTTAACTGACCGCAAGCTGCTGTCGGCCTCATACCGAAAGACAGTTATGTTATGTTAAGTCATTAAGTTAGAGAATCACTTTGTTGCAAATTCAGTGCACCTGTGGTTCGGGCACTGGAACTAGAAGTCAAAAACACATTCGAACTTTCTGAAATTGACAACAATGTATAAAAAAAAATTCACAAACGACTTTTTGGGAATTCATGTTACTGCAGAGAAAGAAGGACGGAAGGAAATGTGTACATAATTTCATGATACCCGTGATTTACAATGATCTATATTGCAATAGTGGATATTATTGAAACAAAGGCTAGAGTTTTTGACAACAAATGTAGGAACGCGGTGGGCGATTCGTATTCATCATGGCGGTTTTTATGACTTTGTAAATGGACGACTAACGGTAAAAATTGAAATGGTTTTACCGACTTATTTCTAGTATGCACGTGGAAGAAACGCCAGGAAAATTACATGGCATCTCCGTACTATGAGTCTGATAGAAAAATAGATAGAATAAAAAGGTTACCTACTGATTTTTAACTTAAATTCAACCGATCCTTTTGATAACGTGAATTTTCGACAATGCAAAAAGACGACTTGTTCTAACGTTAAAGTTTGAATACCAGTGTAGGGGCCGCGGATCCTCCTTCCTCCCTCTCAGCCCGGTGTCTTTTCCTAATTGATTTGTTTAACTGATAATGGAATGTTGTAACAACTTCACTTTTTCTTCACTTGTGATTTTGGGAACTCTCTCGTCAGGTACAATAGTTCAAATTAATGTTTGTCATGAATTATCCAAATATTGTATTTACTTACCTAAATTAATTGTTATTGTATAAATTAACCAAATTATTGTTAGTCATGAAATCAGCTTCAATTGTTAAATGAGATAAATTATCCAAATTCTTACTAGATAAATGTTTCATGTTGTCAAGTTTAATTATTTCTCCAAAAGATCGACCACAAAAAATCCAATACAAATACATTAATTAAATCCCCAATTTGTGTTGTTACTCTGCGCCCCTTGCATTCAAAGATCCTGGTTCAATGTCTGGGTAGGCTTGGTTTGAATTACCCGCCACTGTTGTTCTGTTAAAAAAAAAACACACACAACGTAGGTCCGTTCTTCCGTCTTTGTTTTCTAGACGATCACGATTCATTGGCCAAATTGAAATTTCGCGCGAGTCACTATTTGTTAATTTGACATTTCATTGACGTTTGTGGAGTTTCATTTCAAATTGTTGGCTTAGGCTCATCACATCGATTCTGCGGTCAAAATAGTCTTCGCTTAATTCTTGTAGCAAGTGCATTTTAGAAGGATGATACTTTTCGCGTTTCATTATTTTTTGTATGGGTCCTATACTCATGTTGTGGTTTAAAGCCAACTGTTGTACTGAACTTTGTAGATTTTCTACCACATCCAACATAACATTCAAAGAATTTTCTTCGTTGGTAATAATTCGCGGTCGCCAAGGTCTTGCACGGTCTTTAACTCTACCAGTTTCTTGAAATCTTTGTAAGGTTCTTGAAACCGTCGCCCTGGAGATCGGTTCCCGGTTTGAACGAATTTCATTTAAGAGTCACTACTTGAGCACAACTTCGCCATAACCAACCATCAGGAGAATTTTTATACGCTGTTTCGCTTAAATGTACCATTGTTAAACTAACTTGTTATTGCACACAAGTTTAGTTTTTCGCTAATATGCAGGTGACAGATCACTAATGACAGCATTTTCAAAGCTAACTTAGTTTTACTTTTCCAGAATATTTTTTTTACCTTTTAATAAAAATAAAGGTGGGCATAATTCTGTGACATCACTAAATTCAGAAAAACAATGCCCTTTTAAAAAATATTAAATTTGACCCTTCATGTCATTTTAAAAAATCAAGTTAGCCTTGTATTTTCAAAATAAATGATGGTAGGAAATTTCGCAAATTCCAAATTACAACGTGCTCTGCTAAGCCAAAAAAATTCAAGCGGGTTCGAAAGTGACCCCAGAGTACATGTCATCACGATTAGTGGACGAGACCGTATAAAATCTCGAAAGCAGCATGCAACACGAACCAAAAAAATGAATGCTATTTGGTCTATCTGTTGATTCGAAACATATACGGACACACAATAAAACATACAGTAACGCAACGTTCTCTTTGGAAGCCATTTCAAAACGAGCGCGACGCGACGATATCTAGAGGGCGCAAACCCAACGGGGCGCAACGAAACTGCCACATGCCCAAAGCAAACCACTAGATACCGAAATTTGGCTAAACTAGCTAGATATCGTAACATGCAAACAACGGTACGAAAATCGTAAGGGAGCGCAACACAGCATAAAAAGATACACACAATCAGAACTACAACATTGATCACGGCGCTTTGCCGCTTTTTGCCCTTCTGTATTCAGTTCTTAGTGTTGGTTAATTCAAGTCAACAGAGACAAAATAGCTTTTAACTGACCGCAAGCTGCTGTCGGCCTCATACCGAAAGACAGTTATGTTATGTTAAGTCATTAAGTTAGAGAATCACTTTGTTGCAAATTCAGTGCACCTGTGGTTCGGGCACTGGAACTAGAAGTCAAAAACACATTCGAACTTTCTGAAATTGACAACAAAAAAATACAACAAATTTTCACAAACGACTTTTTGGGAATTCATGTTACTGCAGAGAAAGAAGGACGGAAAGCAATGTGTACGAAATTTCATGATACACGTGATTTACACGAAATGACCTATATTGAAATAGTGGGTATTATTAAAACAAAGGCTAGAGTTTTTGACAACAAAGGTAGGAACGCGGTGGGCGGTTTTTATGACTTTGTAAATGGACGACTAACGCTAAAAATTGAAATGCTGTTACCGACGAATTTCTAGTATGCACGTGGAAGAAACGCCAGGAAAATTACATGGCATCTCCGTACTATGAGTCGGATAGAAAAATAGATAGAATAAAAAGGTTACCTGTAAATACTTCGGGCGGCACGACATAACGCGATTTTTAACTTAAATTCAACCGATCCTTTTGGTAACGTGAATTTTCGACAATGCAAAAAGACGACTTGTTCTAACGTTAAGTTTGAATACCAATGTAGTGGCCGCCGGTCCTCCTTCCTCCCTCTACAGCCCGGTGTCTTTTCCTAATTGATTTGTTTAACTGATAATGGAATGTTGTAACTTCACTTTTTCTTCACTTGTGATTTTGGGAACTCTCTCGTCAAGTACAATAGTTCAAATTAATGTTTGTCATGAATTATCCAAATATTGTATTTACTTACCTAAATTAATTGTTATTGTATAAATTAACCAAATTATTGTTAGTCATGAAATCAGCTTCAATTGTTAAATGCGATAAATTATCCAAATTCTTACTAGATAAATGTTTCATGTTGTCAAGTTTAATTATTAATCCAAAAGTTCGACCACAAAAAATCCAATACAAATACATTAATTAAATCCCCAATTTGTGTTGTTACTCTGCGCCTCTTGCATTCAAAGATCCTGGTTCAATGTCTGGGTAGGCTTGGTTTGAATTACCCGCCACTGTTGTTCTGTTAAAAAAAACACACAACGTAGGTCCGTTCTTCTGTCTTTGTTTTCTAGACGATCACGATTCATTGGCCAAATTGAAATTTCGCGCGAGTCACTATTTGTTAATTTGACATTTCATTGACATTTGTGGCGTTTCATTTCAAATTGTTGGCGGGAAGAGCTTAGGCTCATCACATCGATTCTACGGTCAAAATAGTCTTCGCTTCATTCTTGTAGCAAGTGCATTTTAGAAGGATGATACTTTTCGCGTTTCATTATTTTTTGTATGGGTCCTATACTCATGCTGTGGTTCAAAGCCAACTGTTGTACTGAACTTTTTAGATTTTCTACCACATCCAACATAACATTCAAAGAATTTTCTTCGTTGGTAATAATTCGCGGTCGCCAAGGTCTTGCACGGTCTTTAACGCTTCCAGTTTCTTGAAACCGTCGCCCGGTTTGGACAAATCTCATTAAAGAGTCACTACTTGAGCACAACTTCGACATAACCAACCATCACGAGAATTTGTATACGCTCAGTTTCACTTAAATGTACCATTGTTAAACTAATTTATTATTGCACACAAGTTTAATTTTTGCCTGATGTGCAGGTGACAGATCACTAATGACAGCATTTTCAAAGCTAACTTAGTTTTACTTTCCCAGATTTTTTTTTTACCTTTTAATAAAAATAAAGGTGGGCATTTGTGACATCACTGAATTCAGAAAAAAATGCCCTTTTAAAAATTATTAAATTTGACCCTTCAAGTTAGCATTGTATTTTTAAAATAAATGGTAGAAAATTTTGTAAATTCCAAATTTCAATGTGCTCTGCTAAGCCGTTCTGAAAATATGGAACGGTAATAATTTAGGAAAAACCTATTCACCCTTCTCAATAATTTTATTATAATCAAGCTTGTGTGGAATAAACCCATCATTCCAACCCGTGCTTCTTAATAACATGTTTTCTCCTCCCGCCGGAACGCCGGAAGCCCTCTTCGCAAATATGGCACTTGTAAGGTTTTTCACCTGTATGTATCCTCAAGTGCACTCTTAAACTGCTGTTTAAACAAAAACTCTTATCACAGAATTCACAAGTAAAGGATCTTTCCTTTTTGTGAGTCAGCATATGACGTTTGACGTTTCCTAATTGAGTGAACGTTTTTGCGCATAGGGTGCACGAAAATGGTCGTTCGCCAGTGTGGATCCTGAAGTGTCTCTCAAGATGTTTTTTACACTCAAATCTGAAACAGTTCATCCATTTTGGCGAAACTATAGCATTAACAATTTTACCTTTTAGAACAGTGACTGCAAGAGAACCGTTTGTCATTGGCATGCCGTCTCTTGTGCATATAAAGCGAGCTGCGGCATGTGAAAACTTTTTCGCAAACGGGACATGTGAAAGGCGATACACCTCTGTGGGTGTTCATGTGCTCACCGAGGGCAGTGTTGGATCTATATTCTAAAATTGAGACCAGCATATATTATAATATAATGGATATTTATACTAATAAGTAGTTTTGTATTTGATCAGTACTCACCTTTACAACAAATTTCACAGCTGTACCTCTCTTGTTCATGAATTTTAAGATGAGTTTGCAACTTACATAAGTAATGGAACATTTTAGAACAAAAATGGCACATAAAAGTGTCTTTCTTATGCTGAGCAACCATGTGCTTTCTCAATTCAGCACTAGAAATAAAAGTCTTACCACATTCTTCACACTGTATATTTAGTGGTCTGCAATTTCTATTTTTTCTATAATGAATTTTTACATTCTGAAATGTTTCCCCACATTTCTGGCATACTTGTAAGTTGCTTGCTTTTTTTCCTTGACCAGCAACATAAGTCTTTGCATTGTCAGTGGTGAATACTGATTCTGGTCCACTTTCAGTGCTTTGAATGTGATCAATGCAATCAGCACTTTTTGAAACTTCAAATGATATATCAATTAGTTCCTCTTTGATTGGAAAGTCAATAGTCTCAACATGTTCTATATTGGACTGTGTGGGGCCATGTGAAGATTGCCATATATTTTCAGGAGCACTGTCATGTCCCTCATCCTTGGGCTGCACAATATATGTGTGCTCCTCTGCAATCTGCGTTAAAATCCGTTGAGAATGTTGGCATTTTTTAATAAAAAGGGAGACTTCTTGAAGTTGGTCAAGACATTGTTGGCAAACACTTACTCCCGGTATTTTGTAATCTAGAAAAAGCTTTTGGCAAAATGAAACACTCTGACCAGATATCTTGGATTACTTACCTTTATGAAGTCAACCACGAGGAGAATATTTTCTAAATCTACATTTTGCAACTTTCGGGGTCCACTCTCGACTAAACATAACCTACAAATCTGTGGGTAAATCACATCCTCTGCTTTTTGATCCATTTTAAAAGGAATAGATTACTTGCAAATAAAACACCTAAAAGACTAATAACTCAGTAACTACACTATTTCAAACACGTTTAAATTTCAGTATTTTTAGTTTTGACATGAATGTCAAAACTTCGAAAATTGGAAACCCGCGAAATTTAAATTTAGTAACACATAAATCGCGATAGTCGAGAAAACACAGAACAAGTTCTTTTGGATGCACAGCGTTATGGATAGAATTGATAACACAAAAAATATGGATTGTAAATTTGTTATACCCAGTAGAAAAACAATACAGACAGAATGTTTCAGTTGGCAATAGATTCACATAAAAGTGTAATTTATTTTTGCCTTTAAGTTGGCGGAACGGCATGTTGACTGTCGATCATCTGTCGGCTGACAACCAAATCCAGGCTTACCAATTTTTATGTAAATTGTATTGTTGCCAACTCAAACTTATTTAGTAGTAATAGATTAAAATTTATATCCAAGGAAAAAAAAACAATTTATTAATCCCGAGATTGTAAGTAGTGATCTTGAGTTGAGGGATTTAGTGTTTATTCAAGAATTACACCATAAGATTCTTCTCCAGATTTCTTGGTAAAACTACTGGAATTCGTACCCATCTGGTTATGGTTGTTGACGTTTCGATTTCAAAATACCCTGGCGGGATTTCAAAGTGTTTGAAATAGTTTAATTACTGGTTTATTAGTTTTTCAGGCACAATTAAATATTTACTTTAAAAATGGATAGGTGAGATCCCCCTACTACACTGCAGTGCGGTAAAAATTACAAATACAACCAAAAAAGTTTTTTTAGTGTTTATTGAACTTCAACGCACAACCAATTCGTGGTGGTCAAAGGTTTGGCGTTATTCGACGTACAAGGTATGTGCCAATGATTGTCGATTTTCTGAGCTATGTGAGAAAAAGGCAGAGGTTTCTAAAACATAAAGTGAGTAATCTGTTTCCATATTACCAGTACCAACCTTGAAAATAGGGTTTCCCTTGCCTTGCACCCTCAGTAGTATATATTGCCGTTGATTCCACCACCTTTCAAACAACAATTTCAGCCGGACTTCGTTTAGCAAAAACTTATGACTCCTCATCAAATCTCTGGTGACAACGATTGTGTCTTTCCCGGAGTGCAAAGCGCAGTACAACAAATATGGATCATCTTGCGACAAATCGTTCGTCAAGAACGTGGTTGTATTTTGTCTGATGTAGTTCCAGTTCTCTTTTGGCCATTTGCTCATGTGGTTTCTGCCGAGAACCAACACTTTTTTCCCGTCGTTTATGAAATGGGTGACGACTGCAGCGAGCTGCGAAGAAAAAAAAAACGGCGGGATTGAAAAAAACTATGTTTTTAAAAAAGTTACCAATCCTGATGTTACTACGGGCGACTGTACCACCCCCGCCGAATAGGCAACATTAAGCCCGTCTATGATGACGTCGAACTTGCCCATCGTGGAAGTGAAGTCCTGAAATCTTTTCAGCTCTTCAGAAGAGGTCTTGTTGTACACATCCTTGCCCACAATCACGTTTTGTATCACGTTCGTTTTCAGATCAATGAATTCGGCTTCAGTTAAATCAAAGGCTTTGAGTTTGCTGTTGCAACTCTTACAGGTGCCCCTTAATAAGAAAATTAAATTTTGCCGAGCCAAAGTGTTTTTTACCTTGGACCCACACTGGACGAGCTAACAGACAGATTGAGTTTAACCAGACTGTCCACAAAGTCGTTAATTATGTCGGCTTCAATTCGTACGCTATTTTTCTGCATGAAAGTGAACATTTTTTCTAGTTTTTGTATCTTTTCTGATTTCTTGATCTTTGAAAAATAAGCAGTGTATACATTTTCCTGTATTACTTTGCTATTTGCTTAAATATGTTGCTGTTGTAAAGTGAGATTAAAAGAAAAAATACATACCCAGTAGTTCATCTAGCACTTTCCAGGCTAATTCATCTGAATTGTGAAAAAATGCAGCAGCTGCAACAGCGCTATATGCAGATGACGTGGGAACTGCAGCTAGTTTTATCTCATCCAACAACTTAAAGCACAGTGACCACTGTTTCGTTAGAGAAAGAGCTTGCACTACATTTTCTAAAGTAAAAGAGTCCAGGATCGGGTGTGATTCACGCAACTTCTTATACCTTAATTCAGAATAAAAAGTATTTTTTAATGTGTATTTTGTGTTGCATAGTCAATTAACGAAACCGGTCTGCAATCTTGGTTGATATGATGCCGAGTTTTGAACTTACATTTCTAGAATTTTCTCTTCGTCCTCTTTGCTCAACGACAAATCCACCCCTCTCGCATACAGCAATTTAAAATACCTTCCTATTGTGGCCAAGTTGAGATTTACATTTTCAGACTTCAAAAAATCCAGATAACTAAATGCTAAATCGTACTTCTTTTTGTTGGTGCACACACCTACTGTTAACGCGTCTATATTTGCTAATGTGAACACTTTATGGTTGTTTAATATTTCCGCCCTCGCGCTTTTCCAGTCTTGGGCAGATTGAATGTTTTTATTTTGGATCTCGTTCCACAGCAGTTGGCTCGGATTTTCTTTTTCAGCGCCGAGCTTTAGAGACCGACGAACAAATCTATTTGCGCGACATACACAGGAGGTAAAAAAATATCTTTGAAACATTTTTTGGGGTTAACACAGTGAGGTTATGTTGATCTAACATGTGAGCTGTCAGTTGTGTTCTGCATTGTTGGTTGCAGTTTGTAGGCGCAACTAAATAATCCCCATTTTCAAACAACAGGCAATTTTAGTCTTACAAAAGATTTATTATAAATTACATTATTATTTGACATCGGTAACATTGTACTGCATTATTATTATAAAATAGGTTGTGGTGACACTCAGGATCCCCAAGAAGCTCTTCCTGTTGATATCAAAGAAGCCAGCCGCCGTGAATCTTGTGGTGTTGTCAGAAACTTCCCTTGCTAACAGCAACAACTCTCTCCTCTGTTTTGAATCCTCCGCGAAACATTCTTGGATTTTATAACACAAAGTCAGAGTGTTTCTAGAAGCAGCAGTGGCGGAGTCGCAACACATGATAATAAAAATCATGCACACCTACAAAAATCCATTACAATTTTTCCTCCTTGGTGTTGTCAGCTTACCAAAATGTATCCAAAAATGAACAAGTTTGTTGTAGCCATAGTCCTAGAAAAGTTGTCACTCTTAAGGTCAAGATTTCGATCGAATGAAGCCTACGTGATGGCGAAAGATTGCAAAATCTGCACTAACAGTCTAGTAGTGAGAAGAAGCAAAGGCCATCCGAAAATTTTGTTGAAGTACACGACGCTTTTAGTGAGGGTCCTCCACAACATTCCGGCGTCTCTGATTGTTTTAACTGCGTCAAATTTCGACGATTTTGTGTGCTCCAGTTTGAGCTTGCACAAAATCTTATCGATGTCCTCAAATCTGTATTTGATTGCAATTGTCAAATTGAATATTAACCAGCAAATGATAAACTCACAACTGTAGCAAAATGTACTCAAACAGAAAGTCTTGGAAACAACAATTTGTGGTATAACAATAAAACAGGTATAAGAGACATAAATGTCTATAACTAAAAAAGCCCCCAAACTCAAAGCAAATTGAAAATAGACATTTCTGACCACCACCCGTTCTTCTTTCCCTTGATTGTTCAACTTCTGGTCAACGTATTGAAGATTTCTGTTGAGCTTCAACCAAGAGTCGTACTTCATAAAACCTGAGTTGAAGATCATTATAAGAGTTGTCATAAGAAGACATATCAAGTTAAAAAAGGTCAAGACAAACACCGTTGCTTCATCGGTCCTTTGCTTCAAATTTTCACAAAGCACACATGCACTCACTACTAATAAGAAACCGAAGCAGACAAACGCGTATATTTTGCTGATCATGAATCTGGAGATGGTCTGCTTTTCAAAATCGTAACGCGGACACAATGCGAAGATACTGCTGATGGTGTAAAACAGCTTCATGAAACTGATGTCTCTGCGTGAAAGATTTAATTTGTACATTTTTATTGCAACTTTGCTTCACAAGGACTGAACGATAGTGGCGATTCTTTGATGGGAGTGCTTTCTGTACCTGTTTGTTTTGTTAAGTGCTTTTGTTAATATTAGGTAGTATAGATGTAAACACAAATTAAGCTAATGTTGGCAGTTATTATTGTTATAAATCAATATTCAATTTAATTGTAAAAAGTCTATCTGAGAACATCGGTTATTAAAATTTAATTAACAGTCATCAGCAAAGACATTAATTACAAATTAAGTGGTTGCATGTAACTATAAAAGCAAAATTCCAACATGGGTTGTTTTTGGTGCTCGGTGGTAGTTATTTCTTTTATCTTCGTGTTAGATAATATCTATTCATTATTCATTTTATACGACTGTCCCGACAGTTTGTTTACATATCACTTGTGTATTCTCTCTTTTAATGGAATTGCGCAATGTACTTAAAGAATGATTTATTTCTTTTTAGACCGACTGCCGTTGTTTTTTGCTTACAATTTCTAATGTGTTCGTCGTTCCTTGCTGATGCCTTTACTTTAAACAAAGATCGGTGACACCTCAAATAATGCAATATTTACAGGAACAGAATATTGTAGGGTTTTAGACAATAAACTGTCTTTCTTCTTACTATTTCGTCTTTTTACTTTTGTCGCCTTGTTGAGGTTGAGAATCGAAGCCGCTGAAGTAGTTTCTCAAGTATTTTCAGATTATACGGTTTTCTCTCTAGTTTTCAGAATATTAGGTTTTCAACATCAACAAAAAATGCTGATGTTTTAAATTTTTATTTTAAGATGTTTACCTTTTAAATTTTTCAGATATTCTGGTTCTGTTTTTCTTCAAGTGGAGCATCCTCCATTTTTCACCCTTCCTTCGATCTTCCCCAATACTCTTCCGTTCAAATGTGACACTGTGAAAAGAGCTCCGAAATTCGACGAATTACGCCTTAATTTTGACAGTTTTTCTTTAAATGGCGCATCCATCATTTTTCACACTTTCTCATTAGATTTCTGAGTGTCTTTATCTGTTCAAATGTGACATTGTGATTATGAAAACACCTCCAAAATCCGACAAATTTTACCCTCAAAGGCCCCCTGAATTTTTTACAGTTTTTCTTCAAGTGGCGCATCCACCCTTTTTCACCTTTTCTCTAATTTTTCTCAATAGACTTTCGGGTGTCTTTATCAGTTCAAATGTGACATTGGGACTATAAAGGAGCTCCGAAATAACATAAATTACACCCTCAAAGGGCACCTGAATTTTTTACAGTTTTTCTTCAAGTGGCACATCCGCCATTTTTCACCCTTTCTTCAGTTTTCCTCAATAGACATCCGGTGTCTTTTTCTGTTCAAATGTGACATTGTGATGGTGAAAACGCCTCCGAAATTCGAGAAATTAAACCGTCAAAGGCCCCCTGAATTTTTTACAGTTTTTCTTCAAGTGGCGTATTAACCATTTTTCACCTTTTGTCCAATTTTGCTCAATAAACTTCCGGGTGTCTTTATCAGTGCAAATGTGAGAGTAAGACTACGAAAAGAGCTCAGAAATTCGATAAATTATAGCTTTAAAGCCGCCTGTATGTTTTACAGTTTTTCTTCAAGTGGCGCATCCACCAGTTTTTATCTTTTCTCCAATTTTCCTCAATAGAGTTCCGCGTGCCTTTATCAGTTCAAATGTGACATTAGGACTATGAAAAGAATTCCAAAATTCTAGAAATTACACCCTCAAAGGTCTCTAAATTTATTACAATTTTTCTTCAAGTGGCGCATCCACCATTTTTCACCTTTTCTGCAAATTTCCTCAATAGACGTACGGGTGTCTCTATCAGTTGAAATGTGACAGTGGGACTATGAAAAGGGCACCAAAATTCGACAAATTACACCTTCAAAGACCGCCTGAATGTTTTACAATTTTTTTTCAAGTTTCGCATCCACCACTTTTCACCTTTTCTCCAATTTTCCTCAATAGACTTCCGGGTGTCTTTATCAGCTCAAATGTGACAGTAGGACTATGAAAAGATTTCCAAAATTCTAGAAATTACACCCTTAAAGGCCCCCTAAATTTTTTACATTTTTTTTTTCAAGTGGCACATCCACCATTTTTCACCTTTCCTCCAATTTTCCTCAATAGATGTACGGGTGTCTTTATCAGTTCAAATCTGACAGAGGGACTATAAAAATAGCTCAGAAATTCGACAAATTACAGCCTCAAAGACCGCCTGAATGTTTTACAGTTTTTCTTCAAGTGGCGCATCCACCATTTTTCATCTTTTCTTCAGTTTTCCTCAATAGAGTTTCGCGTGCCTTTATCAGATCAAATTTGACATTAGGACTATGAAAAGAGTTCCAAAATTCTAGAAATTACACCCTCAAAGGTCGCTTGAGTTTTTTACAATTTTTCTTCAAGTGGCGGATCCACTATTTTTTACCTTTTCTCCAAATTTCCTCAATAGACTTCCGGGTGTATTTATCAGTTCAAATGTGACATTAGGACTATGAAAAGATCTCCAAAATTCTAGAATCTACACCCTCAAAGGCCCCTAAATTTTTTACAATTTTTTTCATGTGGCGCATCCACCATTTTTCATCTTTATTCTAATTTTTATCAATAGACTTCCGGGTGTCTTTATCAGTTCAAATGTGACATTAGGACTATGAAAAGAGCTCCAAAATTCTAGAAATTACACCCTCAAAGCCTCCCAAAATTTTTTACAATTTTTTTTTGTGGCGCATCTACCATTTTTCACCTTTCCTCCAATTTTCCTCAATAGACGTCCGAGTGTCTTTATCAGTTCAAATGTGACAGTGGGACTATGAAAAGAGCTCAGAAATTCGACAAATTACACCCTCAAAAACCGAATAAATGTTTTACAGTTTTTCTTCAAGTGGTGCATTCACCATTTTTCATCTTTTCTCAAATTTTCCTCAATAGAGTTTCGCGTGCCTTTATCAGTTCAAATGTGACATTAGGACTATGAAAAGAGTTCCAAAATTCTAGAAATTACACCATCAATAGACCCCAAATTTTTTTACAGTTTTTCTTCAAGTGGCGCATCCACCATTTGTTATCTTTCCTCCAATTTTCCTCAATAGACTTCCGGGTGTCTTTATCAGCTCAAATGTGACATTAGGACTATGAAAAGAGCTCCAAAATTCTAGAAATTACACCATCAAAGGCCCCCTAAATTTTTTACAATTTTTTTTCAAGTGGCGCATCCACCATTTTTCACCTTTCCTCCAATCTTTCTCAATAGACTTCCGGGTGTCTTTATCAGTTCAAATGTGACATTAGGACTATGAAAGAGCTCCAAAATTCTAGAAATTACACCATCAAAGGCCCCCAATTTTTTTTACAATTTTTTTCAAGTGGTGCATCCACCATTTGTTATCTTTCCTCCAATTATTTTCCTCAATAGACTTCCGGGTGTCTTTATCAGTTCAAATGTGACATTAGGACTAGGAAAAGAGCTCCAAAATTCTAGAAATTACACCATCAAAGGTCCCCTAAATCTTTTACAATTTTTTTTCAAGTGGCGCATCCACTATTTTTTACCTTTCCTCCAATCTTTCTCAATAGACTCCAGAGTGTCTTTATCAGTTGAAATGTGACAGTGGGACTATGAAAAGAGCTCAGAAATTCGACAAATTACACCCTCAAAGACCGCTTGAATGTTTTATAATTTTTCTGCAAGTGGCGCATCCACCATTTGTTACCTTTCCTCCAATTTTCCTCAATAGACTTCCGGGTGTCTTTATCAGTTCAAATGTGACATTAGGACTATGAAAAGAGCTCCAAAATTCTAGAAATTACACCATCAAAGGCCCCCTAAATTTTTTACAATTTTTTTTCAAGTCGCGCATCCACCATTTTTCACCTTTCCTCAAATCTTTCTCAATAGACTTCCGAGTGTCTTTATCAGTTCAAATGTGACAGTGGGACTATGAAAAGAGCTCAGAAATTCGACAAATTACACCCTCAAAGACCGCTTGAATGTTTTACAATTTTTCTGCAAGTGGCGCATCCACCATTTGTTACCTTTCCTCCAATTTTCCTCAATAGACTTCCGGGTGTCTTTATCGGTTCAAATGTGACATTAGGACTATGAAAAGAGCTCCAAAATTCTAGAAATTACACCATCAAAGGCCCCCAAATTTTTTTACAATTTTTTTTCAAGTGGCGCATCCACCATTTGTTATCTTGCCTCCAATTTTCCTCAATAGACTTCCGGGTGTCTTTATCAGTTCAAATGTGACATTAGGACTATGAAAAGATTTTCAAAATTCTAGAAACTACACCCTCAAAGGCCCCCTAAATTTTGTACAATTTTTTTTCAAGTGGCGCATCCACCACTTTTCACTATTCCTCCAATTTTCCTCATTAGACCTCCGGGTGCCTTTATCGGTTCAAATGTGACATTAGGACTATGAAAAGAGCTCCAAAATTCTAGAAATTACACCATCAAAGGCCCCCAAAATTTTTTACAATTTTTTTTCAAGTGGCGCGTCCACCATTTTTCACCTTTCTTCCAATTTTCCTCAATAGACTTCTGAGTATCTTTATCAGTTCAAATGTGACAGTGGGACTATGAAAAGGGCACCAAAATTCGACAAATTACACCCTCAAAGGCCCCTTAAATTTTTTACAATTTTTTTTCAAGTGGCGCATCCACCATTTTTACCTTTCTTCCAATTTTCCTCAATAGAGAACAATTCCCAAGTGTGAGAAATTTAGAAACTGAATAAACTGATAATTTGACAATGTGAGAATCGGGAATCTGAGTGTATGGGAATCTGAGAAATCTTTGAGAATCCGAGAATCTGAGAACTTAAACTTTTGACGATCTCGTAACCTGGAATCTGAGAAACTGGGAACTGGAGAACTGAAAATTTTAAACCCTGAACATGTAAGCTAAGCTGAGAATCTGAAACACTAAGAATGTGAAAATCTACAAACTAAGAAACTGAAGAAATAAAAATATAGGAGTAATAATATAAGATAGTGAAAATATATATTTGAGAATCTGGAAATTTAAGAATCTCAGAACTTAGAATTAGAATTTGAGTATCTGAACATTTGAGTATTGTCTGAGATTCCTAGAAACTGAGAATTTGATAATTTTCTTCTCCGTTTCAGTTTTTCGTTCTTTTTCAGTCATTTTCTTCTCAACCATTTCTTTGTTCTTTTTTGTCTTTATCATACTTATTATGTACCTTTAATACCACATTCTCAAGTCATTTCCTTTTCCTTCTCTTCTTCATACTTTTTCAATCACTTCTGTTCAGTTTTTCTTCTCATTTCAGTAACACAATTTTTTGTACAATTCTATTTTTTCAAGTAATACTTCTTTTCGCGGGGTGTAAGCCTGATTCGCGTCCGACACAAAATTGCGTAACGTTTAATAATATGAGTGGGGGACATATTTTATATTGTACCTCTTGCCTGCGTTGAGAGTGGTGAGTAATTTTCATTTGGGACCATACCCGCATCCTTACTAATCTCAATTATTTTTTTATATTTTTTTTCATTCACTTCTTCATTTTTCTTACTGTTTAAAAATGTCCATATTCTCCTCCTCGTCTTCGTTATCCTGCATTATCTTGTCTATACTGGATCAGTCTCTTCTTTACCTTTCTTTGCTCTTTTAAACGTTTTTGTTTTTTATTTTTTGAAATATATTTTCAACTCTTTCCCAGTATCGTCCTTTTTATGTCCTTGTCCTTATATTTGTCGTTATCTTTCTATATATATTGTCCATCCGAAATATTCCTTCTCAGTCTTCTAAGTGTTCTTCATCTTACATTAGTTTCTTCTGTTTCTTGGACACAATATTGTTATTAAAATTAATCAAAAAAGCTCTAGAAAAGATTAAAGAAAAGAATAGATGAAGAATTGACTACAGAAAATCAAATAGTGACTGAGAAGCAATTTTAAATTTTTGATCTCAATTCTCTTTTCTTTTCTTTCTTTCCGTCTTCTCAATATTTTCTTGGTTAATTCTGAGAAAAGTATCAGTAAGTTCAAGAGTTTAAAATCTATTTTCGGTACACTACGAATTTTTAGAACTGTGGGACCGTTATTAAAGAACACTTTTGGTTTCTAAAACTTTTATTTTGCTCACTTTCCTGCCAAACTTTGATTAAACTGCAAAATGATAATAAAATAAGTAGTTGTAGTCCCCAAAATCCCAAAGAGCGTGGACTTATTTATCTGAAAGAAATTCGCAGCAGTTATGATCGCCGTACTCGCAGTGGCCTGTTGCGCAAACTTGAATAATTCCTGCCTTGCCTCCGATCTCGTCACAAATTTCTCTTGAATTTTGTAACATAGAGAGACAGTTTTCCTGCTGGTGGCAGTGGCCGCATCAGCTGCCATCATCACAAAACTGACAGAAATCTACAAAATGATCTTACTTTTCTGTTCCCACTTAACTCTTACTTACCAGTGTGTAAAGAACCAGAAGAATATTTGCAATGAAAAGTCTGTCTTTAAATTCTGCGTCACCAATCTTTATGTTGTTAGTGAGGAAGTTGAGGCAAGTCAGGAGTTGCGAGATTGTCTTTCCTGTTATGAAAACCAGAACGGTGCCGAACACGTCGTTGAAGAGTTCGACGGTCTCGCTTAGACACTGTAAGATGTTTTCTGTTTTTCGAAGAAAAATTACGACGTTTTTTTCGGAAGGGTCTGTACCATCGTTCTCTAGCATTTTGTTGACGTCGTCGTATCTGTGCTTGAGTCCGACAGAGATGTTGTAGATGAGAAAATGTAGAAAGACGCTGTAGATGTAGCAGAATTGGTGCATGGCGTAGCTAGTCAAAGGAACAACACCCATTTGTCTCATCCAAGTGTACATTAAGAAAACGCAGCCAAAGATATACAAGAGGAAATAGACCATAAACTGGATGGACGGGTTGTACAAAATGTTCCTCTGAGGCAAGTCTACACTCTTCAGACTGTCATCAATACACTGCAAGTTATTATTAAGTTTGACCCAGTACTTTTTGTTGCAAAAACAGGAGTTAAAAATGACCGTAAAAGTCATGGTGATTACAAAGAATTCATCAATGTAGTCAAGTATAAGGTGGGTCGTCGTGTATATGTTCTTATAAGCCATGTGACGTACATACATGGAATAAGCAGTCCCTCCTGCTATTATGCTGATGAGCAGACTTCCTTGCACCATCTTCCATTTCGACGTTCTCTCATTCGATTTATCGAAGGAATAGCAAGGAATCACCGCCAACATACCGCATATCTTGTAAAAACACGTCAAGGACTTGATATCTCGTTTCGAGGGATTAAAGTAGTTCATGGTGATTAATGGTGGTCCTTATCGATAATGTACTTGCTGTCTCGACGTACAACTAACGAGTAAACTCAATTAGTGTGATGAATTCAGCGCTGTTCGATCAATAGTTTTTTAATTTACGTATTATTACAACGAAATTTGATCATACTATGAAATGACAGGGCACTCTTATTGTCGTGCAAAGTAAATTTGAAATGAGCACGATATTCTTGGAAGTATTAGGAAGGCGATGTGAATATTTATCAAGTTGGGTTTTATTAGACACTGATGTGACACTATAATGTTTGCTTTCTGTTCTTGATGTTGGAATGGTGTAAATATTTGAATTGTTTGTAATTGAGGAACGAACAGTGGAATAAATACAATTTCGACCTGAAGAGTAAGTACTTACACTGGTCGACAAAAAAGATATTTTGCCAGAAGAGATCTCGACGCTGTTTCAATGTAAAGAGTTCTGAAACTGCTCGTTTTCTGTGGTTTAAAACATATATGAAGCGTCTATGAGGAAGAGTATATTGAGGCGACTGAGGGCGTGCAGGCTTAGTGCGGTCACACGTAGCCCACGGGTTTGGCTACTTAATTATTACAACTTTATCGAGGCAAAAAATTTATTGTGCAAAGGCCATATATTTAAAAAATATCGTTTGTAGATCCCAGATGTGTTTTCAGGTTGTCCTAATTCTCTCTCCCTCTAATGGACCGATATAATCGTACAATCCCTGTTCATACCTAATATCGTAAATATTCCTATGCGGGGCATCATCGATAGTCTCCTCAGTAGCATTTGGTAGGTCAGTCGTTACCACAGTGTTAGTCCTAAAACAGTATTTATACCACGGCCGTATAAAGCACCAGTAATTTTTACACATTGCTGTTTGAAGTAACTTTGCTGGTAGATGTGTCACCATCACCAATGTTGATGCGAATTTCATTTATAAATCTACTTTTTGGATCTCTGAAAAACATTACCAACTATTCTAAGAATATCTTTCTATGGTCTTACGAGACATTGTAGCTGCTCTGTATATGGATGTTACATGGACGTGAGTAGGTCAAAACGAACAAGTGTAGTAAAACGGTTATTGCTAGTTTCATGTTGACTTTAGACCTTCTACTGAGTATCGTTTTTGCATTTTCATGGTCTTATAATTGTGTAATAAGTCGATTGCATGCAACCACACGTCTGTTGTGTTCCAACAGTAGCAGGTTCATTAAAAAAGAATTTAAAATAAAGACAGTTTATTGTTGTATAAAAAATAAATAGACATAGCCATCTCCAACAAGTTCAAACATTAGCTCAAAAACCAGAACAATGAGTCCAAATAAATAAATAACATAAATAAATAAAGTTCTTTGGCAAGGAAGTGTCAGTCTGAAGAAAGTAACCGCGATTCCATTCATCGTGGGTTCGTTATTTTTTCAAACCTCTGTGGCCCCGTGGGACTGACATATACGACATCGCTAAAGACCTCGGCGTCTGGATTTTGTGGAACTCCAGCATCGGCCAACAGCTCGTTAACGTAAGTATCTCTGCTCAAATCCGGCTGGCGATAAGCATCGATACTGTTATCTTCGATACTCTCGAAAGGTTCTAACGAGGCCCAGGGATTCTGGGCCGAGTACTGCAGGGGCAAACTGGCCCTCATCGGCCCATCTTCGAAAGTCTCAATCATTTTTCGTTCGGGCTGTTCAAAGCTTTCAACTTCCTGGGGAGAGAGTGCAAAGAAATGAAGTGGTGCAAGAAACGATTAAAAGTTAGAGAGTTAGAGCAAAGGACGAAGCGTTACGAGTTAGTCACTAGTGAAATTCTCGGCAACGAGACCTAGAGCTTTATTGTTAGCAATATTATCGGTACATGTTCTCAGAACTTGATACTAAAATATTGTGATCTAGACGGTAAAAATAAAAAATAAGTAGAGCGTTCATGCAGATCTCTAAGCGACTTGCAGTTTTTCTGGGGCATTATTTTTACCAACCTCGACCTCTCTATTTTTAGGGATCTCGTTTTCGAAACTGTTTTCCACGGATTCAGTGTCTTTGGGCGGGATGCTCTCGGCGTTCTTCTCGGTGGTCAGTTCGCTGCTGTCGGGGAGGACGTCGATGATGCGGACTTTGAAGAAGGCGCCGCTGTTTTCTCCTTCGTGTTTGTATTCCGTTTCGTTAATGACGACCTTGTGACCGTCAATCACCTGAAATGTCGGTCGGTTAACAATGTGCATTGTCGAGTACTGGGAATCAAATTAACATAAGTTTTGCGTTGACATGGTTATAATAGCTTTAGCTCGAAAAAGTGGTTGGCAAGGATTTTGATAATATTTTGATGTTATTGCTCACGACGAACATTGGACAAATTGTTAAACAATTCAATACTAGATAACAAGTTCAAAAGCAATTTTAATAAAAAATCTACTCGTTTAAATTTCGCGGCAAACACACGCTGTCAATTCGATCTGACGTACAGCCCGAATACCACTGCCGAACGAGGTGCGCCAAATTCAAATTTATGGAGCAATATCTGACAATTTATTTTCACTTTAGAATGAATCGTGACATTATTGCTCCACCATAGAAAGACTAATATTCATCCAGAACATGCGAATTATGAAAGAATCTTATGGCGTGAAACTAATTTAAAGAACATAAATCAGCAACATTTAACACATGGCACGAAGCCAGAGAGTTCTTAACGACTGGATGCCAGAGAAAATGAAGCAAACTGTCCTTCAAAACGACTCGTGAACTCGGTGAACAAGTTACAAATTACAGAAACTTGTGAATTTTTTATGTGCTTTAGAAGTGGTTCGACTCTTAAAAATTTGTAGAATTACAGCAGCATGTGCAAACAGAAAAGTTACTAAGTAAGGACCCAAAGGCGTTGCGTGGAACTTGAAGGAAAATTGGAAGAATACTTATAAATAAACTAAATAAAATACTTACGAAATGAGCAGTAAGTAAAGGTTATCAAGAAGATAAGAGGGAAGTAAGATACCAAAAGAAAATGGACAGGAGGAGCTAAGTATTAATGACGAACTTTTTCACGATTATTTAGTCAGGTCAGAGCCTAAAACAATCGTGGGATTTCCAGATCAACAAAATCATTTCCAATTCTTAGAACGTCCTCCCGCATACCAAATCCGAACCTGATCGAATTCTGATGAGCGTAAGAGTACTATAGCATTCAAATGTGATGTTTCACACGCACCCGGGTTCGGCAAAATGAACTTAAGAATTGAATCCGGCTCCTGTTTTGTGGTAAACGCATATTTTTTTTAGTTGGTATAATAACGATCAGTAGAGTCAGAAAAAATGCTCAATTATATTTTATCTGCGTTTTCCATGCTAATGTATAATTGTTGCTTACTCAACTCTGTATCATAGGTTGGACTTGATCACATTCTTACGTCATGTTTCAAAGAACACTTATCAACTTCATGATGGGCCATCTTTAGAGAATAAGAAAACTTTTGTCGATTTTTACCTTCGTGACTGAAGTGGTGTTGCCCTTGCTCAAGTCCAAATCGGGAATGGCAAAATTGGGGAACGCAGTATCGGTACCGTTCCTGAACGGCAGCTGTCTTAAAAAGTAGTCCATTTGTTGCCTCATCCTGGCCATCATGGCTGCAAAAAAGACAATATAATCGTTTGGGTCTACACCAGATGTAACTATGCACCCATGACGCACCCGTGAAGACTCGACATTGTTTTGCTGGGAAAAATGATCATACCCGACTTTATATATTTGAAAATGGGTGTCGGTCGTGGGCGTCTCATTATCCCACTTCTAATCCCAAACAGGAATGCCCATCTTACCTGAAACGCTCTCGAAAAGCCCATCGAAGTTTCCGTACCAAGGGTTGACGTCGATCACTCCCGGTACTCCGCCTTGTTGGTCTTCCAGAGGGATGAACTCAACTTCTTCCCTCGGTTCGTGCTTGGCTGCTATAACAAATCGGTTAAAAATAGAACTTGTTCAAGGCTGATCAGGTATTGCAGATGAGTAAACAACTATTAACATGCGTCATCCTCGGCACGATTTTAGTAATATCCGCATGGATTGTAGGTACTCGAATTTTCTATCGTGCAAGGACGTTTCATTTGTTTTCCAGCAACAATGGATTGTGAAAATGGCAACTCGTGATCGAGTAATTTGGATAAGAAGTTTTGGGCGTTGTAGGTCAGTTTTAATCAAAGCATTGCAGTTTGTTGACCTCCGCATTATTGTTAACGTGATGCGATGAACCGTTGGACAAGCCGTATGACCAGGAATGGTCGGTTATCATCCAGACGGATGCCTCGAATGGTTGAAATGGTCAGAAAGATAAACATTTTTGTGGCATTGGCATTTTTGTCGTTGTTTGTGACGGTACACTTTTGCAAATACCTTTCTGGTTGTACATAAAGGTCACAAAGGATAAGTTGGAAGCAATACAGCACGGCAGGCAGGAAGGAAGAGAGATAACCAAATTTGAGATCTTTTTAAGGAAAGTTCAATGTTTCAGATTCCTAAAGCAATCTGATTAGACATTTGCATATTACTCACATCGATACAAATAAACATTATGGAATTTTTTTATCGTACTTTAGCATGGGTGGTGTGACCATATTTCTCATGCTACTGGGTACAAATCGCATAATTATACAGTCTGATCCATTGAATTTCTTATGCATGGATAATTATTAACGACATGCCCGCAAGCAATTTAAAAATATTGAGGTCAAGGTTATAACTAAAATTAAATTCACTTATAACTAAAGAAACGAACTAAAAAAAATATATTATTAAGTAAAATTGGTTTCTCATTTCAAAATTGGAATGGGTTCTGGAAAATTCTGATTATAGAATTATACTCAAAAAAAATTTGGTTAAGATATTCGTCAATTGAAACATAAATAAAGCAGATATTTTAGGCTTTCCAAAAATTCATGAAGATGCCACTTTGACAATTATTATTCAAAAACACAATTGAAAATAAATGGTCAATTGAAACAACAGTAAAGTAGATATTTTTGGCTCTCAAAAAATTCATCAGTGTCAAATTTGAAGATGGCTTCTTTGACAATTAATTCCTACAAAACAAAATTGAAAAAAATGGTAAATTTAGCAGATATTTTTAGCTTTCCAAAAATTCATCAGTGTGTCAAACTGGAAGATGCCATCTTTGACAATTATAAAAAAAACACAATTGAAAAATAAACGAAATAGGGATTTGGCTCTTCAGAAATTCATTGTTGTGTCAAATTTGGAGATGTCATTATTGGCAATTATTAAAACACGATTTTAAAGTAAATGGTTAATTCACCAGTATGTCAAATTTGAAGATGCTTTCTTTGACAATTAATTATTAAAAAGACAATTGAAAATAAATGGTCAATTAAAACCAAAATAAAGCAGGTATTTTTGGCTTTCCAAAAATTCATCAGTGTGTTAAATTGGAAAATGCCATCTTTGACAATTATTAAAAAACACAATTGAAAATAAATGGTCAATTGAAACATAAACAAAATAGGGATTTATCTCTTCAGATATTCGTGGTTGTGTCAAAGTTGGAGATGCCATCTTTGACAATGATTCAAAAACACAATCAAAATAAATGGCCAGTTGGAACAAAAATAAATCAGATATTTGGCTTTCCAAAAATCCATCAGTGTGTTAAATTTGAAGGCGGCTTCTTTGACAATTAATTATTAAAAAACACAATTGAAAATAAATGGTAAATTAACACAAAAATAAACCAGGTATTTTTGGCTTTCCAAAAATTCATCAGTGTGTCAAATTGAAAAATGGTCAATTGAAACATAAACAAAATAGGGATTTAGCTCTCCAGATATTCATTGTGGTGTCAAAGTTGGAGATGCCATCTTTGACAATGATTCAAAAACACAATCAAAATAAATGGTCAGTTGGAACAAAAATAAATCAGATATTTGGCTTTCCAAAAATCCATCAGTGTGTTAAATTTGAAGGCGGCTTCTTTGACAATTAATTATTAAAAACACAATTGAAAATAAATGGTAAATTAACACAAAAATAAACCAGGTATTTTTGGCTTTCCAAAAATTCATCAGTGTGTCAAATTGGAAAATGCCATCTTTCACAATTATTAAAAAACACAATTGAAAATAAATGGTCACTTGAAACATAAACAAAATAGGGATTTAGCTCTCCAAATATTCATTGTGGTGTCAAAGTTGGAGATGCCATCTTTAACAATGATTCAAAAACACAATCAAAATAAATGGTCAGTTGGAACAAAAATAAATCAGATATTTGGCTTTCCAAAAATCCATCAGTGTGTTAAATTTGAAGACGGCTTCTTTGACGATTAATTATTAAAAAACACAATTGAAAATAAATGGTAAATTAACACAAAAATAGACCAGGTATTTTTGGCTTTCCAAAAATTCATCAGTGTGTCAAATTGGAAAATGCCATCTTTGACAATTATTAAAAAACCCAATTGAAAATAAATGGTCAATTGAAACATAAACAAAATAGGGATTTAGCTCTTCAGATATTCATTGTTGTGTCATAGTTGGAGATGTCATCTTTGACAATAATTCAAAACCACAATTAAAATAAATGGTCAGTTGGAACAAAAATAAATCAGATATTTGGCTTTCCAAAAATCCATCAGTGTGTTAAATTTGAAGGCGGCTTCTTTGACAATTAATTATTAAAAACACAATTAAAAATAAATGGTCAATTAAAACTAAAATAAAGCAGGTATTTTTGGCTTTCCAAAAATTCATCAGTGTCAAATTGAAAAATGCCATCTTTGACAATTATTAAAAAACACAATTGAAAATAAATGGTCAATTGAAACATAAACAAAATAGGGATTTATCTCTCCAGATATTCATTGTGGTGTCAAAGTTGGAGATGCCATCTTTGACAATCATTCAAAAACACAATCGGAAATAAATTGTCAATTGTAACATAAACAAAATACATATTTGGCTCTTCAGAAATTTGGAGATGCCATCTTTGGCAATTATTAAAACACGATTTTAAAATAAATGGTAAATTCACCAGTGTGTCAAATTTGTAGATCTCATCTTTGACAATCATTCAAAAACACAATTACAATAAATGGTCAACTGGAACAAAAATAAAGCAGATATTTGGCTTTCCAAAAATTCATCAGTGTGTCAAATTTGAAGATGGCTTCTTTAACAATTAATGATTAAAAAACACAATTGAAAATAAATGGTCAATTAAAACAAAAATAAAGCAGGTATTTTTGGCTTTCCAAAAATTCATCAGTGTGTCAAATTGGAAAATGCCATCTTTGACAATTATTAAAAAACACAATTGAAAATAAATGGTCAATTGAAACATAAACAAAATAGGGATTTATCTCTTCAGATATTCGTGGTTGTGTCAAAGTTGGAGATGCCATCTTTGACAATGATTCAAAAACACAATCAAAATAAATGGTCAGTTGGAACAAAAATAAATCAGATATTTGGCTTTCCAAAAATCCATCAGTGTGTTAAATTTGAAAGCGGCTTCTTTGACAATTAATTATTAAAAAACACAATTGAAAATAAATGGTCAATTAAAACAAAAATAAAGCAGGTATTTTTGGCTTTCCAAAAATTCATCAGTGTGTCAAATTGGAAAATGCCATCTTTGACAATTATTAAAAAACACAATTGAAAATAAATGGTCAATTGAAACATAAACAAAATAGGGATTTAGCTCTTCAGATATTCATTGGTGTGTCAAAATTGGAGATGCCATCTTTGACAATGATTCAAAAACACAATCAAAATAAATGGTCAGTTGGAACAAAAATAAATCAGATATTTGGCTTTCCAAAAATCCATCAGTGTGTTAAATTTGAAGGCGGCTTCTTTGACAATTAATTATTAAAAACACAATTAAAAATAAATGGTCAATTAAAACTAAAATAAAGCAGGTATTTTTGGCTTTCCAAAAATTCATCAGTGTCAAATTGAAAAATGCCATCTTTGACAATTATTAAAAAACACAATTGAAAATAAATGGTCAATTGAAACATAAACAAAATAGGGATTTATCTCTCCAGATATTCATTGTGGTGTCAAAGTTGGAGATGCCATCTTTGACAATCATTCAAAAACACAATCGGAAATAAATTGTCAATTGTAACATAAACAAAATAGATATTTGGCTCTTCAGAAATTTGGAGATGCCATCTTTGGCAATTATTAAAACACGATTTTAAAATAAATGGTGAATTCACCAGTGTGTCAAGTTTGTAGATGTCATCTTTGACAATCATTCAAAAACACAATTACAATAAACGGTCAACTGGAACAAAAATAAAACAGATATTTGGCTTTCCAAAAATTCATCAGTGTGTCAAATTTGAAGATGGCTTCTTTAACAATTAATGATTAAAAAACATAATTGAAAATACATGATCAATTGAAAGATAAACAAACTAGGGATTTGGCTCTTCAGAAATTCATTGTTGTGTCAAATTTGGAGATGCCATCTTTGACAATCATTCAAAAACACAATCGGAAATAAATGGTCAATTGTAAAACAAATAAAATAGGTATTTGGCTCTTCAGAAATTTGGAGATGCCATCTTTGGCAATTATTAAAACACGATTTTAAAATAAATGGTGAAATCACCAGTGTGTCAAATTTGTAGATGTCATCTTTGACAAACATTCAAAAACACAATTGAAAATAAATGGTCAATTAAAACAAAAATAATGTAGATATTTTTGACTCTCCAAAACTTCTTCAGTGTCAAAATAGGAAGATGCCATCTTTGACAATTATTATTAAAAAACACAATTAAAAATAAATGGTCAATTGAAAAATAAACAAAATAGGGATTTGGCTCTTCAGAAATTCATTGTTGTGTCAAATTTGGAGATGCCATATTTGACAATCATTTAAAAACACAATCGGAAATAAATTGTCAATTGTAATATAAACAAAATAGATATTTGGCTCTTCAGAAATTTGGAGATGCCATCTTTAGCAATTATTAAAACACGATTTTAAAATAAAAGGTGAATTCACCAGTGTGTCAAATTTGTAGATGTCATCGTTGATAATCATTCAAAAACACAATTACAATAAATGATCAACTGGAACAAAAATAAAGCAGATATTTGGCTTTCCAAAAATTCATGAGTGTGTCAAATTTGAAGATGGCTTCTTTAACAATTAATGATTAAAAAACAGAATTGAAAATAAATGGTCAATTGAAAAATAAACAAAATAGGGATTTGGCTCTTCAGAAATTCATTGTTGTGTCAAATTTGGAAATGCCATCTTTGACAATCATTCTAAAAAACAATTGAAAATAAATGGTCCATTGTAAAACAAACAAAATAGGTATTTGGCTTTTCAAAAATTTGGAGATGCCATCTTTGGCAATTATTAAAACACGATTTTAAAATAAATGGTGAATTCACCAGTATGTCAAATTTGTAGATGTCATCTTTGACAAACATTTAAAAACACAATTGAAAATAAATGGTCAATTAAAACAAAAATAATGTAGATATTTTTGACTCACCAAAAATTCTTCAGTGTCGAAATAGGAAGATGCCATATTTGACAATTATTATTAAAAAACACAATTGAAAATAAATGGTCAATTGAAAAATAAACAAAATAGGGATTTGGCTCTTCAGAAATTCATTGTTGTGTCAAATTTGGAGAAGCCATCTTTGACAATCATTCAAAAACACAATTCAAAATAAATCGTCAATTAATACAAAAATAAAGCAGATATTTTTGGCTTTCCGAAAATTCAGCAGTGTGTCAAATTGAAAGATCCATCTTTGACAATTATTAAAAATCACAATTGAAAATAAATAGTCAATTGAAAAATAAACAAAATAGGGATTTGGCTCTTCAGAAATTCATTGTGTCAAATTTCAATTGTCAGTGTGTCAAATTTGGAGATGCCATCTTTGACGATAATTCAAAAATACAATTGAAAATAAATGATCAATTGGAACAAAAATAAAGCAGATATGTATTCGGTTTTCCAAAAATTCGTAAGTATCAAATTTGAAGATGAAATCTTTGACAATTATTGAAAAACAATAATAATGAACGGTGAAATGAAATATAATAAAGCAGATATTTTTGGCTTCATTTCAGATTCATTGGATTTTTTCCTATTTTATTCTTTTTAGTTTTAAAGATTTGAAATGTACCTTTAACATGAAAGTTTCACATCTTCTTATTGTGCCGTGGGGCTTAGGACATAATGGCCCCTAATGAATCTCGTATCATAATAACATTTTAAATTACAGTGTGGGAGATTTGAAGGTTGTACTGTTGATTGGTTGATTCCAAATTTTGAGAAATTGAAATATGACATTTCGAACGTGTAACAATGCGAATAACGATTAGGGCTCGTTTACATTTGGACGCTTCCTCCAAAGTGTAAATTGTCTTTCAGTTTGACTTGAAATAGTGTAAACTCTGCTTTAGTCGTTCTGAGATGTGGTTTCGAAAATATAATGTTTTGTGAAAGTGTGCAAGAATCTAAGATTTCAAAATGTTTACTTTGGAAACTCATATTGTAGACCAAGAATACACAATATTTTCAGTATTTTAAGGAAAGTTGAGGCATCGAGTCAAAATTTAAACTCTACACTACTTCGACCTCCAGCAATTATTGAAGATCAAATCAAATACTGAAATAAAATCGAAAAGACTTTAATAGGACGGTAGGGAATTTACGTTACCTATATACTTAACAATTTCCAATCTAAAATTAGATAGACACGATTTATGCTATTTTTGTAACCAGAGTAATTTCGCAATATTTAAGTGAAAACATTTATTCAAGAAATTTTGAGATACTCATCAGATGCGGCTATATGGTCCTTCAAACTAAATATTAATATCAATATTTTTGGATTTTTCAAAATTATTGCCGCAAACCAAAGATGTTGCCACGTCAAGTAAGGAAATTATCCAGGAATTCAAAAAACGCACATTTCTAGAACTATCATGCTTTACTAATATTGATAAAAAATGCAAATTGTGTTCCATGATAGCAGGAAAATTTTTCGAACCTTGCTCGATGTACCCAGCGACATTTACTGACTGAACTGTGGTCAAACAGCTTTTCGCTGTAGGTACCTCTCGTTATTGTCACCACCGGTCGTCCTTTAGATTTATTAAAAAATATTTCTGAGGTGTATCATAATTTTCAAATTTAATTTCACTCCTATGTCCTGTTTTCCGCCAACAATAAACCTTGAAGTGACTTTTCGGGCGTACCATCAACATCCATTTCCATCGTAATGACGCATTAGAAGTCTGTACCTGCATAACTATTATCATTTAATGGGATTGTAATGACAACGCCGTCATTTGGAGTTTCCTGCCTGCTTTCAGTTTATTAAATGCGGGCTTAAATAACTGTTGTTATCGTCGATAAGTTCTTGGTATTGTTGCCCGCCACGCCGAATGATAACAATTATTATTTAATTAATCAATGTGAAAAAAAATTGAAAACCTCGTACGATGTGAAAACATTCCGCGACTTAATTATGTTGCTGCAATAAATTAATTTCAAAATGTTTTCCAAAGAACCGTCCTTGTAACAAATAAACTGTAACATGCAAAAAGAAAACTCACCAGGAAGACCACAAACGGCAACAAAAAAGCCCACGGAAAAAATCAGCGCTACTGTCACTTTCATCTTGGCTGTCGTAAAGCTCGGAAAGCTGTGTTGAGTCGCGAAATTCAAGACACAAGTCACTTCGACGCAAGTCGGTTCTGCTTATGGCTAAAAGCAATTTCAGCGCACCAAATATAAAAGCCGCGGAGATGACATGCGTTTGGCGTGCATGGATTTCCCCCACTACGTGAAAAGCGCGCCATCTTCGAAAAAATCGAAATCTTTGTGACGAGGTTATAATTAGCGGTTTTATTTCTGGTTGTGATTAATAAACAATTCTGGCAAGGTGTTTATTTTGGTGCGGGTGATGAATACACCCACGGGAGTTGGAGGGTCATCGGTTGCTCTTTAACCAAGAGGTTTTGGTGATTACCGCGTCTAGCGCAATGAGCCGCGAAGCTTAGGAATTAAAGCATGAGTAATACACTAGTGATTAAGTGTTACAACAATTGGTATGGAATATGCAAACTGATTCAGAAGTTGTTTGGCGAATAAAATAAATTAAATGTAAGTATGTTCTAGTTTTTCTGCCAGAGCTTTGAGACATCGTTTTCATTCACTATGCCCAATCTCAGTTTATTCTCAGTTTCTTCAGGCCCATTTAATTTTATCTCAGGTTCTCATCAATATCTAAGCAATTTTTTTCTCATTGTCTCCTAACTTATCGAAAACTCTTCTCAGCTTCAGTATATCAGTTCTAATCAATCTCTTTTTAGTCTCTTCTTAAATCCTCTTCGGTTTCTTCCAAATTTAATAGAATCTCATTTTATTCTCAGTCTATTCTTAATCTTTAACATAATTTTTTGGTTTCTATGAATATAGTCTATATTGTATATACACATAGTCCAATCGTTGGCTGTCTTTACTGTTCTTGACAATATTTCTTATTTTAATACAAGTGTTTCTAAATAAGTGTCCGATATTTCAGAGGACGATTCCTCCTTTATTTTTAAGATAAAAGTTCATATAAACATGAGTCCGCAAGGCCTTCATTTTTTATATACAGGGTGTTATAAAGATTTATTGAACCTCACTTCTTGGTCTTTAGTTAAGACGTCTTCAAAACCACCGGCGTTTAATACCGTCGCAACCACATACTTATATTTAATATTTAATAAATCGAGCTGTTGTTGGTAAAATAAGTCGTAATTTTTTCAATCAAATTTTAATTATAAGATTTCTTTTTGCAAATGGCTTACATGTCGATGAACTTGTATTTGAATGCTATAACTTACAATGTAAGCAGTTTTACTTAAATGTTTATGATTCTGACTATAGAAGGACTGTTAGACGTGACTCTTCAATAACACATCATCGCACTCCCGTATCAAAATATCAAAATAATAAATCAAGAAAACATACTGAAAGCTTAAGACATTATTGTACAATCTAAAAAATATATACGATAAGGTTTAATAAGACCGAAACCCTTGGATGGTTTAGATAGACATTTGCACACGAAAATGTTTTTTGTCTCATTGTTTCACAAAGATAAAAGTTCGTCGAATGAACACGAGTTTACAATAAAGTGGACAATTAAATTAACAGAATGGAAGCTTTAAATTGTTTTTCTGGCCATGTCACGATGAAGCTGTCAAGGCGATAACAATACCCAATAAGATGTCGCAAATTCATTATTCGATAACAATGGTTCTGCGACGTTTTAGAGGCACTCGTGAATATGATAGAGGACCTGACGAAGGTCGCTCATTTGATAGCACACCGCACAAGATATTGCATTAAAAAGTAAAAACTCCGTAAAGTTGCCTTAGAGAAGATAACATCTGCGTCAAAGTTCCTGCTCCAGCCCCACTTCTCACCAGAGAACATCAAATTGCTAGATTGCAATTTGCTAAAACCCATTCGGAATACACTTAGAGTTTATACATCTCTATAAATTACCAAACAATAACAAAGCAAACAACGGAAATTAGCACCTAGCTACCTGGAAAACAAATATAATTTTTTTACTCAGACACGGGTATTGCCGCCTCTGGTTCTGATAACAGCTTGACATCTTCGTCTAATGCTCCTAATTTCAGCTCTGATTTCATTTTGATCCATATCATTCCAAATTTCTTCTTTGGTGATGGATCTTTTTTCTAAATCATCCCGCAACCCTCTTCCTAAAGTGTAGAAATAAATCGATAAAAGTAGATTTGGATAGAGAACTGAATAAGCTTTAAAATGATGTATCACACGACCCCCCATGCCATTTAAATTTTTAAGGGTGTGGCTCCCCTGGCTAAAAGGGTCAGATCTAAGAGTTGAAAGTTTAGTACAATTTGGTGCCCTTTGATAACAAAATTGACTTGTTCGACCGTTTTCTTCTGAGTCTTTCGAAATTGGAATTGTTGGGGGGTATAAATTTTAGTTGAGTATTTTATGTAGATTTGGAAAATATCGAATTCAAGCTTTTTTTTGTAGAAAGGAATCGATAAATGTAGGTTTGGATAGAAAATTGAATAAGCTTTAAAATGATGTATCACACGACCCCCCATGCCATTTAAATTTTTTAAGGGGGTGGCTCCCCTGGCTCAAGGGGTGAGATTTTAGACTTGAGAGTACGGTACAATTAGGTCCCTCTTGATAACAAAATTGACCTGTTATAGCGTTTTCTTCTGAGTCTTTCGAATTTGGAATTGTTGGGGGGTACAAATTTTAGTTGGGACACCCGATATGTACTCGTAAAATTTTATAATCTGGTACACAATTATTGTGGTCAGTAGTGTTTGCTTGTTGAACCTCCTGCTGGTACCACCCGTCTATTTTTACTTGTGCATTAATTAAAATGCATATCTTGGAATAAACCTGCTCGTTTCCTCGACTGATGCCCTTTAATCGTATTACGCATAAGTAATAATAATTGTTCTAAAGGACAAAACGAAATAGTTAAAGACAGCCCCTAAACTCGAGAACAACTATGGAAATAAAATAGTTAAAGACAATCCCTAAACCCGATAACAGCGAAGGAAATAAAAAAGTAAAAAGGCAGTCCCTAAACATGAAAACAACTTTACTATAGAAACAAAATAGTTAAATACCATCCCTAAATCCAATAACAGCGAAGGAAATAAAAAAGTAAAAAAGCAGTCCCAAAATCCGCGAACAACGAGGGAAAATAACTAATGAAAGACAGTCCCTAAACCTGAGAACACCGAGGGAAACGAAATAGTTAAAGACAGTCCCTAAAACTCAGAAGAACGCAGGAAACGAATTATGTAGTCAAAGACAATTCCTAAACCAGATAACAGTAAAAAGGCAGTCCCTAAACTTGAGGGACAATGAAGGAAACGAAATAGTTAAAGTCAGTCCCTAAATCCAAGATGGACGAAGGAAAATAAATAGTTAAAGACAGTTCTTAAGTCCCAGATCAAGGTAGGAATCGAAATAGTTAAAGACAGCCCCTAAACCCGAGAACAACTATGGAAACAAAATAGTTAAAGACAGTCCCTAAATCCTGGAGGAACAAAGGAAACGAAATATTTAAAAACAGTCCCTAAATCCCAGAAGAACACATGAAACGAAATGGTTAAAGACAGTCCCTAATCTCGATAACAACGAAGGACATAAGAAAGTAACAAGACAGTCCCTAAGCCCTAAGGGCAATGAAGGAAACGAAATAGTTAGACGGTCCCTAAATCGCGGAAGAACGAAGGAAACAAAATAGTGAAAGACAGTCCCTATACCCAAGAAACACGAAGGAAACGAAATCGTTTGACAGTCCTTAAACCTGAGAACAACGAGGGAAACAAAATAGTTGAAGTCAGTCCCTAAATCCAAGAAGAACGAAGAAAAAGAAATAGTTAAAGACAGTCCCTAAACTCGAAAACAACGAGGGAAACAAAATAGTTATGGACAGTCCCTAAATTCTAGAAAATTGTAGGAAAAGGAATATTTAAAGACAGTCCCTAAAACCGATAACAACGAAGGAAATAGAAAAGTAAAAAGGCAGTCCCTAAACTCGCGAAAAATAAAGAAAATTAAATGGTTAAAGACAGTTCCTAAATGCTATAGGAACTCTAAATTCCAGAAGAACACAGGAAACGAAATAGTTAAAGACACTCGTCTCTAAACCCGAGAACGAGGAAAACAAATTAGTTAAAGTGAGTCACCAAACTCGAAAACGGTAAAAACGAAATAGTTAAAGACAGCCTCTAAACTCGAAAACAGCGAGGGAAGCATTAGTTAGTGGGAGTTCCTAAATCCCAGAACAACGTAGGAAACGAAATAGTTAAAGACAGTTCCTAAACCTGAAAGACAATGAAGGAAACGAAATCGTCAAAGACAGTCCCTAAATCCCGCAAGAACGAAGGAAACAAAATAGTGAAAGATAGTTTCTAAGTCCGCGATCAACGTAGGAAACGAAATAGTTAAAATCAGTCCCTAAATCCAAGAAGAACGAAGAAAAAGAAATAGTTAAAGAGAGTCCCCAAACTCGAAAACGGTAAAAACGAAATAGTTAAAGACAGCCTCAAAACTCGAAAACAGCGAGGGAAGCATTAGTTAGTGGGAGTTCCTAAATCCCAGAACAACGTAGGAAACGAAATAGTTAAAGACAGTCCCTATACCTGAGAACAACTATGGAAACAAAATAGTTAAAGACAGTCCCTAAAGCTCAGAAGAACACAGGAAACGAAATAGTTAAAGACAGTCCCTAAATCCCGGAAGAACGAAGGAAACAAAATACAGTGAGCGGCAAAAGTATGGAATAAATTCATTAAAAATTAAACAATTTTTTTTCATTTTTTTTTGGGCGGGTCAGTTTTGGTTTATAAAAATTAATATTATTAACAGTCATTTCGAGTGATCACGTCATCAATATTTTTTTTAAATAGAAACCTCCTATTTTTTTTTTCGATTCAGATAGCCCTTTTAATTGTCTAAACGTCAGTATAAAAATTTTGTTATCTTAGATAATGAAAGTTTTGAGAAAAAAAAACAAGTAAAAAAATCAAGTAGGTAAATCAAACAGTCAAATGGTACTGTCAGTTCCGGAAAAACAATTTACACATACAAATGAAACTGACAGTACCAGTTTGATTTACCTACTTGATTTTTTGACTTGTTTTTGTTTGTCATAAAAAAATCCAATTTTATTTTTTTTCTCAAAACTTTCATTATCTAAGATAACAAAATTTTTATACTGTCGTTTAGACAATTAAAAGGGCTATCTGAATCAAGAAAAAAAATTGGGGGCTTCTATTTTAAAAAAATATCGATGACGTCATCACTTGAAAACAAATGACTGTTTGAAATTTAATTTGGGATCAAAATATATTTTTATAAAAAAAAATTGACCCGTCCAAAAATTTTTTTGAATTTTTAATGAATTTATTCCATACTTTTGCCGCTCACTGTAGTTAAAGACAGTCCCTATAGCCAAGAAAAACGAAGGAAACGAAATAGTTAAAGACAGTTTCTAAGTCCCAGATCAACGTAGGAAACGAAATAGTTAAAGTCAGTCCCTGAATCCAAGACGAACGAAAGAAAAGAAATAGTTAGATTGCTCTCAAGAGTGTATCCTCTTGTTTTCCTATACATGTACTCGTAGAAAATAAAATATTTATGAAATTACAAATTATGCGTTAATTCGATCAAGGTTTTATTACCTGACAAGTTCAGATTCAATTTATACTCGTCAGATAGACGTGTCCTTATTTATGGACGACCAACTGAAGGGTCTATTCAGTGTCATTTTGAGTCCTCAAAACATTTTGTATTGAATTGGGGGTAGATTTGTGTTACTCGAAAAACCATATGTTTTGGATTTGTATTGAAACACTCGCGAACTTAATGAACTTGTATATTACGAATAGTTGGGGATTGATAGTGAACGTTTGTCCTGGTTTTAGATTGAATTGTGCTCTTGCGGCTGTTGTATGTTGACTGTTGTTGGATTGACTGTTGGATTTTGACTGACTTGAGGGCGTGAGCGCCGCCAGACAGGTAAAGGTTTTACGAACCTTTGGGTTTCCCGACTGGCCGACGCGACGCCCGCGGCAATAATTTTCAACACATTTTGGGTCCTCAAGACCACCAGGAGCTCGTCTAACAGCTTCACGGTATAATGCTGACATTTTTTGGACCTCAGGTATGACTCAGAATAGTACCGTCTTATGTAAGGGAAGTAAATACTTAAACTGTGAAGTGGCCAGCAAGGATCCCTGACTTAAATTCGATCGCACATGTTTGGAACCACAACGGATCCCAAATTTGGCAACGGAAAAAGCCATTGCGCTAGTAGAAGAATGGAAGAATTTAAAATTTAAAAAAAAGTATGTCTCGACGTTTGCAACTCGTAAAGAATAGTCTTCGTCGATGGCCTTCGGGTCTAAATAGACGTCGCTGCGCTGTGGTTCTCGTGGAGATGTCGAGGGGGCTGCAGGACGATGGAGTCTCAAGTGAAAGTGGCGTTCAAAATAAAATGCATGCGGGGGCTTTAACTGTCTATTTTCGTTGCCGGAATAGCTTTCTGCTTCGCTGAGACCGACCTATTCTTCCCACGTAGTGAGAACTCCATCCATTAAAATTAAAATAACTTAAACAAATAAAACTACAGGGTCGAGAGACGTGTTGGCGCCAGACTGGCGACCTAACCAGCACTACGTCACACGCTCCCTATCTTAATTAAGTTCTATTCTAAACAACTTCGCGGAATGGGACAATCAAAAATTGTAATGAATCTTATAATAAATTGAATTAAATATCTAAAAACCCATTTTTTTTGTTGTTACTTTTGATTTTACTTGTAAAAATACTCGTAAAATTTTATAATCTGGTACACAATTGTGGTCAGTAGTGTTTGCTTGTTGAACCTCCTGCTGGTACCACCCGTCCATTTTTACTAGTGCATTAATTAAAATGCACATCTTGGAATAAACCTGCTCACGTCTTACTGCCCGTTTCCTCGACTGATGCCCTTTAATCGTATTACGCATAAGTAATAATAATTGTTCTAAATATAACAGTGATACAGAGGAACCTGAGAGTTTAGTCTTCTTTGAATTGCGGTTTAACATTCGAGGAAGGTCCATTATCATCACAAATAATGATGTCATGTCTTGTTTTGTTGACGCCATCCGTCGACATCACAGAGTTGTGACGATTCAGTGTGGTCATCCGAATATGGACTGTCTGTTGCTGTTTCGTGGGAAGGCAGTGGCCTTCTAAGGTGAAATTATTCTGGTTGTAGTCACATAAACATCTACATTTTTCCAGAATGGATTGAGTAATATTTATGGTCAAGCGTTAATTGTTTCAACAGAATGATTGTGCTACCGAAAAATTTGACTACAATTTGGTAGCGTTGACCATACCACTTTTTATTTATTATATTAATACTGAATATGAATATCAGCAATGTTACGTTTGATCACTTGCTGTGATGTCGTTATCGAACTATTTTAGTTGTGGAATAGTAACAGAACGACTAAAAATTTTGATTTGTTTTGCCAACAATCACCTAACGAAAATAAATGTTAGCGCATGCTACTTGCAGTTTTACGTCGAACCGTAAAACCTATGACAGTTATACAATACCGAGACTATATATTTAATTACAGAAGATAGTAGACTAAAGAAAACAATAAAACCGCAAATCGTCGATATGTTCGCCCTTGTAATAGTATTTGTTTATTTCTTGCAGCAATGACAGAACAATCAGCACATATTAATCTTACGCAACGAATTTATTACTAAATTTAATTGCAACAAAAATGTAAATTCTAAGATTATGTGGTCAATGTTCATTTGATTGATTGCACTTGGAGACCATTCGCAGGACCGTGATCTGTAACCTTGAAATTTTTACTTCGCCAGCAAAGAGGTAGCAAGCATTTTTTTAATTGGGTCAAAAATAAATCAAAAAAAGGTAACTGGGAGATGAATAGCATTAGAAGACATGTTTGTCTAAATTATTATCAATACATCGTAGGAATTATTAAGTGGTAATTGCATAATGGGTGCCTTTACTAAGTTGCTTACCGGGTTACATTACGATGACAATATTCAATTAGTTAAAAATAAATTCCTTTCTTAGTAAGTTTGTCAGTGGGGACGATTTATTCAAAAACGTAGGACATCTTATTAATGCATACCAAATGTCAAAAATGTCAAATCCAAAATTGCACGCAATCTAACCTTACAAATCTGATGTTCGCTCCTATGCTAGTAAACGACACACAAGATTTGTGGTCCTACGAGTTTCTGATTCCTGTGTTTACGTAACATTTTTGTGTTGTTGTTTTTTTCGAATTACTATCTCGAATTGTCTCCCGTAGTCCCAGAAGTCTTTTTTCTTAGTCCCGCTGGATTTTAAAAATAGTGCCCTCGCCTTTTAGTTTCCCCGCCCGTCTTCTTGTCCTCTCTCTTACTTTTCCCGTTTCTATGTGTTTTTTCCTTTGCCGTCGTCTCCATTTTCTACCCCACCAAATTTTTTTATTTATTTTTTGGTTTCATGTAGGTCTGCCTTGATTTCTTCATATCCTTCTGATCAATCTGTAAGCTCTAGAATGTAAGTCTTATCCAATTTGTCTTTATACTCTTCCTTTTATTTGTTGTTCATCTGTTGATCACATTTTTTATGAGATAGATTTATTAATTTAAATAAATATGGATATTTTAGCGGTGTTATCATTTTAGGTTTTTGCGATTCTCCGTAATAATAGTAAAATTTACCTCTGGCGGTTAGAAAAATTTTCGTTACCGCATCTGTGAACAACTGCATTTCGACATTGAAAAATCAAGGCCTTTTTCAATTCAGAGGAAGTGTATTAAGCGCTGATATATACTGATTTATGATTAATTTCGCAATTACTATCTGCTTAATTGATACTTCCAGTGTTACTTATTATTAATTTAGTAGAAATGGATCGCAGGCTGATTCTGGGTATGCACATTGAATAAAAAAGAACTTCCTCTGACGTTGTTCTACATTAAATAGCAAAATCACATAATTCAAGGCTGCTGTATCGTAACTTATCGTAAATTTTGTGCAGTTTAACAAATAATGGATATTAGATGTGGAAAAACGTATGTTGTTATCAGAATAAGTGTGATTATGTTGTTATTTTGTTAATTTGAACCAATTTGTACCATTTGTTGGTCAGAAAAGAGCATGCTAAAAACATTAAGCGGAACTAAGGAATTTCTGTGGTATAATTGTTATCAGCGTTGTTTATACTTTGGATACATAATATTAAGTAAACATATACAAAATATCTATTTATAGCGTGTTATGCAAAACCACGAAAATGACTGCGGAAGACATTTCTTAAGTGGTTGTGATAAGTTTAAGAAGTAACGGAAATCGTGACGTCTTTCGATCAAGATCTTAAATAGTGTCACCTCTTAGTACCCTCCACGAGAGTCGGAACTACGCCGAAGACCAACCCTCTGTTCCTACCCGGAATAGCCAGAGCCACTGGCTACCTACAGTTGCACCCCGATGAGCAGACTGTTACTTTCTTACTTTCATCGTTTCATCATTCAGCTTTCTTACTGTACTTAAGATGAGTAATAACAAAGGTGCAAAGTTCGTTGTAAGTCCAAGAATATAGAAGATGATTTCCCACTTTTAGAGGCTTGCGTTTTTCCCCTAAATCAGTCACCGTTGCGGTGATAAAATCACCTTCGGTGAAAGTTACTATATTTGCTATTACTGCATGAAGAAATTCCCCTTTTCTTAAGGCCTGAAGACAGTCTGGACAGAAATCTTTGAAATGAATTTCACTTCATAACAGATATTTTCTCCAATAATTTTATAAAAGCGATTTTGCTATATTTTTTTAGTGAAGATCTGTAAAAGTAGATGTGTTGTTAATACCGTGCAATCATTTAAATTATAAATTAGAGTAGGCTGTGAAATTTAAATTAGGTTGGCACTACTAACTTTTGACAATTTCATTTAAAATTTGATTGTCGAAGTGACTTTTTAAAAAAACGGCAACAGAATGGTGAATGGAGTTAACAGCTGAATTGAATCTGTCTGTGGGAGACCACTTTGAACATTCTCAATTATTATTCTACATTATTTGTTAGTCTTTTATTGTCATGAGAAACATAAACGTCACAATGTTTACGATAACCTCAAATTTTACTGTTAGTCAATTTGCAGGCTGGGCCATTGGGCATAATAAAAACCCGCCTACTCTAATTTATAATTTAAATGATGGCACGATATCAATTACTATCAGCTTGATTGATATCACCTTAATTTTTGAAAGTAGCACATGCTAGTGTTGATAAATTGATTTCAGACATTTCTTGTTTTTTTCGTTATTTAATTTTCCTAATTCTGTAAGCACCATTCCGTTGTTTTCGTGGTCAGTAATGTTTATATTTTTCTAGACGAGCTGTCGTAAATCATGGGTCTGGCCTCTAAATATAGTAATACAATGGGTGCACAAGCAGCAAAAAAGACAATAAATGCAGTAGCCAATTCGTATATGGAATGCTAATTTATAATAACAGTGGTTTATTAACCTAAAGATACATCCACAAGTTCTCTCTTAATCAATTTTAATTTTTCAGTTTTTAAGTGTTAGGGTCACTTGAATTTACATTTTTTTAAATTTTGAAACAAGTTACTTGTGATAGTAATGATAAAAATAATTTCAAAGTAGTTCAATGACTCCATCATGTTAAACTCAAAATTTTGATTTCTTTACATACATCTGAGGTTTATTGATTTGTAGTGTTAATTATGTACAATTATAGTTTCATTGCTTTCGGAATTTTTGTGTCTTAATAATAATGTAGTGGAGGAATATTTACAGTTATTATATAGGATCTGAACAACACTTGGACGCAAAATGGGTTGCTGACCGTGGCCTCCAGGACAGAAATTGTGAGACAACCGTGTGTTGACAGACAAGGGATTCGGATTTTAGTCTTTGTTCAGTTCAGACCTGTTAGGAGAGAGTTCCCATTTTTATTTAAGTTACATCAACAAAGTTTCACACGCAATAATTTTTTTGTTGTTTCGTTCTGTGTTGATCTATGTTAGTTGTTATTTCAATTTTATTTAGTCTTCGTTGTCAGCTGTTTATAAGTCGTTTAAAGAAAGTGTTGTGTGCCAGATTTGGTTCCGAAACAAAGGCAAAACTAAATTACAATATTTATATATAAGTCGAGGAGAGACGTCACTGTCTAGGGGAACTACCTGTACAAGAACAGTTTATACGATAACGGTCCGGATTACTGATTTACAATTCAAATGAGAGAGAAAGAGAGAGAGGGGGATTAAGGGGACGCTGCGTTTGTAACGGTCATTCTTTGTTTGGAACAGGAAAAGATGACGGCGCGTGGATTTTCTTTGTTTGTAGTCGAAGTGATCCAAAATTCATTTAAACGATAGTTGCGATGTTTTATAGTTCAAATTATTTTCTAAAATTTTCTTAATAATATTAAAAGATTCATAGACTGGTATTCAAATCACTTCAAAAACTTTTCTTAATTTCTCTATCCAATGCAATGTATTTTATCAGTAAAAATTTTGGTAAACCGAAACGGCTGAACTTGACATGAAATTCTAAATATCTATGTATTTCTTGGTCTTTCATTTGAGGTGTGTGTGGTGTGTGAGAGGAGGTACCTCACTAGCCGTTCTCATTTAGTTGTGATAACAATGATCATAGGGGGTTAGGGTAATGCGGTTAAGTGATGTGGGGCGGTGTTGTAGTTTTAATTACTCATCCGTAATTACCAGTATTGTTCAACTCAAATACCAAATTTATTCATAATCTGGAAAGGCGTTCAAACTGTAACTTATCTGTGTACCTGTCTTTGAATTTATTATAAAATTTAAAAAGGTTTATTTATCGTAGATTTCGGGTTGTTAATGAAATTTGTCTAAGGAAGTAAACCCTCACTATTTCGATTAAATGGTAACTGTTACTGATTGGGTTGTTAATGGGTATGAGATGTAACCACTTCACTTTTCTATACTTGCAATTTTGGGAACACTCTCGCCAGTTACTATTGTTCAAATTAATTTTGTCATGAATGATTCAAATATTGTATTCATTTAAATTAATTGTTATTGTATGAATTAACCAAATTATTGTTAAAAGTCATGAAATCAACCACCATTCTTAAACGAGTTAAATTATCAAAAATTGTTACTAGATGAAATGTTCAAAAAGTCAATTATTAATCAGAAGTTCGACCATAAGACTTCTAAAGCAAATACATTGATAAATCCCTAATTTGTGTTGTTACTCTACGCTCTGCCTCCAACGCTGCGCACCTGCTTTCAAAGAACCTGGTACGACTGAAACGCAGAAATTTTGTCTGTGTAGACTAGGCTCGGCCTAGATCACGTATCACGTGCCCAACAAACCATCCTAAAAAAATACATCGGTTCTTGTTTTACCGACTGATGTAACACGTGATACAAATAAAAGTGATTCAGATATATAGGTTAGGTGTTGAATGGTGTGAGGGAATTGGCTCCCCTCACTGACACTTAGACCACACCGCGGGTCCGTTGTGTCACCCCCTCGTGTCCCTCATTCCTATCTCTCATCCAGCCATCCGACATTATCGAAAAACGCCAGCAACCCTGCATGTTGGGTCGTTTACCACCCCCATCACCTGGAGGTGCTTCTTTAGTCTGCAGTGTCCGGTCCAGAGGCCCACCAAAATACGTATTCTGTCCCTTGACAAGTGCAGACAGGACTTTTTGAGAAAAATCCTGCTTTGTCAACAGTCTATTGTAGTTTCACATCTAAAGCAATGTCTATAATGGTTGTCAGTTATGGTTAGGTTTCTGTACCATCCGGTGTTCCCGTCGCACCCCGTCGAGTCAGCTCCTCGGCCCTCTCATTAGCCACCTTAGCTTGACGACATTGTTTAGTGCCAGATGACAGGCATGTACCATTTAAGAGGTAATCCTGCCACTGGCCAAAACCCCAGAGCTGGTCGTTTTATCACTGACATTAGAGCCAGTGATTTCTGCGGCACCCCGTAGAATGGCCGCGATCTCCGTCTGGAAGATATTGGCACATTCTCTTAGGGGTACGCTGAGATTGCAATTCATTTCGGGGATGTGAATTCTCGCTCCAGAGCCTGCTTTTGTGTTTGAGCCATCCGTGAAGATTGAAATGTCAACCTTCCGATGCTCTCCTGTATCCGTATGCACTGCATAGGATTTGTCGTGTGGAGTCCCTCGCTGAAGATGCGGGCGGTCCCCCGTTCGTTTTTCCCAGCTTCCCAAAGGTTACCTACCAAGAAGAGATCGATTGGAGGCAGACTCAGAATAGCAAAATTGAAGGAAATAGCAAAGAAAGAGAAGAGAGATACCAAATAAAGGTAGGACGAGGATTAAGGGGTTGGAGAGAGAAAGAAAAAAATCCTGGGGAAGAACAGGAGTCAATATTTTTAACAATATTAGAAGCAGTAAAGAAAGTGGAATCCGGTTGTTTAGCCAGAAAAGTGCATTCCTGGAAAAAAGAAAAAACATGGGAAGGCAAAACAAAAAGTAAAATAGCAGCAAGATCGTCAAAACAAATAAGAAAATTGACAGTGAAATGGAGAGAATCATGGATAAGTTGGAAGAAATGAAAGGGATACGAAGAGAAGAAAATTAAGAGAGAGATTGAAAGGCAAGGAGAAAAAATTAAGGAGAAAGAGAGGAAAAAAACATGTTGAGAAAGATAGAGAGTGAGAGACACAGCTGGAAGGAAAAGTGGAGTATTCTAAACCCTTCGAGGTGGTCATAATGGGAAGGGAGCAACAAAGACAACAAAGAACCACGACAACAAAGAACCACGACAACAAAGAGCACTGGGGCAGGGGTAGCCGTAGAAGCATCGGGAATGACATGTGCATCATCTTGGGCTCCTGGGCAACCGTGTCCCAAGCAGAAATCACTGAAATTGATATTTGTGCTGGGGAAATAATGAAAAGGGGCTGTGCAAACAGGCGCATCCACACTATGACCGACAGTCAAGCAGCGCTGAAAGCTTTGGAGAGTGTCAAAGTACGCTCCAGAGCTGTGAAAGGATGTCTCAAATCGCTGGTAAAACTGGCAGAATACAGACGGAGCGAAAAGATCTTTGATTGCCCCAGAGCCCACTTGTGAGAACACCACACCCATTGAAATGACGTTCCTGGACAGAGGCAATCGCGGATGTTCATGGAAGGTCCATCGAAAAAGCGGACAGAGGAAATAAATAAAACATATGCCCATAGAGTGCTGAAGTTCATTAGCAGCACAGGCCTTATGGAGTAAGCTTGCTAAGTGGGGCACAATAAGCTTCAGTGCAGCGGGGTCCGACCCGCGCTCCTTAAGAATAATAATGAGAACAGGAGAGGAATTTTTGAGAAAAAATTTAGTAGAGGAAACCAAGGATTGTTGCAGAATAAATAGAGATTAAGTACTACTAGAAATAGAAGATTTGGATTTCTCAAAGTCCGAGTACACCCGCCACGACCGTTTCACTCTCTGTGGCCGATCTAGTAGCGCTCCCGTTGGTTGGCCAAGGCAGAACACCAAACCCCCTAAATCGTACGTATCGTTAACCTATCGAAAAAAATACTTCCAGGCGGCGGATGGGGATGATTCTTTCACTCCGGCCACCTCCAGCCACCGCCCCTTGTCACCTTGACAGGGGTGGTTCTTGCATCACGTTGACCAGTAGAATAGCGCGCTCCGGATATCGCCATCCCCTACTTGGTAGGTTGCCCGGAGCCGCCGCCACTTCGTTTAAAGGAGGACGCGGTGATAAAACATGATAAGGCATCAGCCGACATCACCATCTCCCCTCCAGCTTCTCTACAAAAGAAGCTTCGCTCTCATGGAACGGCAGTGATGAGTGTAGGAAGTAAGCCGACCCAGTCCCAGAGGAAGAAGAATCTAGCAAGGTAGGAGCTCCCCCCTGCATCCTTCCGGTATCTACCCGCCGCCGGCCAACGTAATAAAAGCATCCCGGTTCCAGCTGGTCTCCGAGAAGGGCACACCCGGCTCTCTCGGGAGCTCAGCTCCACAGCTGTTCAACCTTCCGGTGCAACCAGACTTTTCTGCTGGCTAACCCGTACCACCCCGCCATCGCGACAACCACGGAGAGACGCGTGCCGAAAGGTGCCGAATCTATTAGAAGTATTCGTTCTCCGTCAGGCAGATAACAGCGAACAAGCCTGAGGTGGTTCTATTGGACCACTCCTCGAAGCAGATGTTTGTTATTGAATTTTCGGCTCCTGCATCTAGGGGGAGGAAGAACGGACAAAAGATCTATCAAAATCTCTATTTGACTATTATTCAGTAAAGCTCATCGTTTTGGTAATTGGGTGAATGGGGGGCATCAAGGAGTCCGTACCAGCAGAGACCCTTGCGGCTGGAATGCAGAAAGCGGTCATCTTGGGGTCGTTGCGTCTACTTAGGGCACATAATTTACGGAATTCATAGTTACTAATCTCATGGTTTTGAGGAGTGGCTACAACAACATTGTAAATGTTAATACCAGTAGATATGTTGCAAAACAAAATGCTTAAAGCCAACATGACGTCACAATTGGGTTCATTTTTATGCAGCCAACTATGCAAGTACAAGAAACAGTTATTTAGGAAATAATGATAATTAATAGCGGATTCCGTGGCTAAGACTCATAGGTAGGCAACCAGTATTTATTATGAAAATGGAAGATCAAAATAATTATACTGGGTGTTTTAAGAAAACATTTAAATTATCTAGCATATATTTTTACTATAGTCATCTTATATTACCGCAATTCCACAATTAAATCTAATATCAACCAACAGGAAAAGTGGAAAAGGAAATAATGCTTTATCGTATTTTATTTTATATATAAAACCATACTATATCTAAAATAAGGTAAACTTGTGATTACAGAACTAAAAAACCGTTTCCGAATTTGAATAAAAAATGTCATTGTTTATGAGATTTTTTTATGAATATTAAAATATCTAGAAAGTTGAATTTATTTAATAGGAATCCAAGCAAGACAATATACAATTTGGTGTATATTTAGTTGCATATCTACTATCTAGGTACATAATTATACAGGGTAGCGCAAAAGTATGGAAACGCCTGAATATCTCAAAAACTGTTAGTCCCATCTAAACCAAATTTTGCAGGTATATAGGGGTCTATAATATCTACTTGGTGTAATTTTTTCATAGTTGCACTGTCATTTGTTTTCGAGATACAAAGCCAACTTATATTTTTTTAAATGGCAACATAGGGTGAAAATAACCTTTTTGGAAAAAGATTTTTTTCTGAATTTAACGATGTGCTATATTAATTCTACTTTTTGTGATTTGTCTGCAAAAAAAAAAATATTTTTTTTTATAAATTATTATTATTATTATTAAACTCACGGCTGCGAATATGATTATTTGTGCTGTAAGAAAATAATATGCCATCAAACCTAACAGTATTACTAAAAAAATCTGTCTTTTACAATAAATGTTCAAAATGTTGACCATTAATTTCTTGACAAAAATGAATTCTATTAACAAAACTTTGTAACACATTGCGTAACATGGTGGGAGTGATGCTTTAAATTTTCAAAATCAAGTGGTCTTTTGGCATAATCTTTACATTTTACATCACCCCACAAAAAAAAAAAAAACTGGTGACAAATCAGGAGGCAGATCTGGCCGGCCATTCAATTGCCCTTCTCTTGCCGATCCACCTGCCAGGCAACACCTCATCTAACTCACGTCGGACTTGTTGACTAAAATCGGGTAGAGCTCCATCTTGCTGGAACCAGGTTGCTACGATAGGTACATTTCGTCTGTCATAATTTGGAAAAAGCTGTGTAAGACCAGGAACAATCTTAGATGGGGAGTTTTATGAATAGAATTAATTTTTGTCAATTTTTGACTTGTTTGTTATCATGTGTTCATTTAAAAGTCATCAAGTTGTCTATGAATTTGACATAACATTTTAACGTATGTCGGTTGTCAAAATAATAATGAAGTATGTATTGTTGGTTGCTGACTTTCAACTTGTAGATGAATAAATCGCATGCATTTTTCAATTCGTCTTCGTCACTCAAAAAATCATAAGCAACTTGATGATTTTTTCAAATAAACACATATTATTTTGTGAGTGCTATTCAAATTTGTTCACAATTAAGTAATTTTGCTATTTATAGATAGGTACGTAGTGCGAGAAATTATTGTTACAGAATAAGAAAACTGTAATTTTCCTTAATATATTTTTTCGTGATACATATCCCGTAACCCTTTTTTTAATTACTTATTCATAGGGGCGTCACACGCTTAGTTCTTATTGCAATAAATACGAGCATTATTTTTAATTACCTTAGAAAATATAATTAATTACAGAAAGTTCAAAGTGCAACGTCGGAATCTAGTTTGGGCATAAAAATGTACGTACCATGAGAGAATTTAAATTATAAATTCGAGTATGCTGTGAAATTTAAATTAGGTTGGCACTACTAAGTGACTTAAAAAAAAACGGCAACAGAGTGGTGAATGGAAGTATTCTATAGAACGTTGTGTTAAAGGTTTTTCGAAATGCCTACCCTAATTTTCCTGTAGATTATCAAACAGTAGTCCAACAAATTTATAAATGTTGTGGCAAGATTAGTATGGTGTAGCGGAGCGAGTGTGAGTTTTATGATGATCGTGTCATTCAATTTCAGAACCTGAAAAGTCTAGATTATATACTTCATTTTCCGGTATCTTAAAAACACAGTATTTAAAAATAAGCCGCACTTTTTTAACGCTATAACCTTTGTGATGTTGAAAAATGCATTTGAAAATATGAAACGGAGAGTTAATAGCTGCATTGAAGCTGGAGTTTCTTTTTTAATTAAAACAATTTAACATGAGAAACATAAACGTCATAATGTTTACATTAACCTCAAATTTTACTCTGTCAATCAATCAATCAAAAAACCGCCTACTCTAATTTATAATTGAAATGATCTCATGGAACATGTTGTTTATGATCAGATAAAAATATGACACTTTTTCCCAGTTTTGTTGCGACTACAAAAAGAAAAAAGACGGTTTGTGAGGTGTGTGTCAATGGTGACACCATCGCTTACTTTGACTTTCATTTTATGACCCGTACTTTTAGATTCATTAGTGTTGATGAATTTGTTAGTTTACCTCGGATAGTGTTATTTATTTATAACGTTGTAACTATTATGAAAAAGCAAATTACATTTAGAGAGGTAATGACAACGCTCGTTTTATAATGAGGAACCAGTTTGCAATGAATACTGCATTTTACTTTTTGACTTATTTATGCGTGACGATGTGTCTATCTCGCTAGGCTTTGTTGTTTACCATCTACAAAAATGCCGAATACAGGTGGGTTATCTCCGTCAGTGTAATCAACGATCAACAAATTCCTGAACTCCACAGTTATTTTTTAATCTTCGTTGAAATTCTCCCACAGTTGAGGTCAATACTCAACGTTTCAAGTAAACATTACATTTAAACAAATAAATCAAGGAAAAGAAATGTTAATTTCCACTTTGCGGTTCAAGTTCAATCGCACTGATCTTGAGACTGTACTGAGATAAAAGTACATTATTCCATATTCAAATTTCCGTAAATATCAGCAACAGCTCGAGTGATTTTCACCCAAAGATTGTTTCCCCAAATACGAATCACAATTTTGAAACATCTACCAGAAATCCTTGGGATTTCAGTTCCAGTTTCGTAATAATTACATCGAGTTAATTCTTCTTGACATAAGTAGGCGCTCAAGAAACGACGTTACACATCATGCTTTCATAAATTAAAAAATGTGAAACTCCAGGTCAAATCTCGTGTTGTTTAGAACCATAAACAAACCGGAGCCGGCAAGCACGTCATACCATTTAAAAAATGACGTAGTGTTACCTCAAAAAGTGATGTTTTTATTTTTATTTAAGTTTACTTTTGACGCAGAACTGGTTGATGAGGTCAAGTTTTATTACCAACAAAATACAGGGTGATGCACTAAGTATATTAGATATTTAAGACGTAGTTTTATGCACTCAAAACATTTTGATGGTCGCTGAATTTATTTTGGCAAAAAAACTTACCACTTACGATACAAACTATTGTAAACATCTCGCTCTTTATTGATGAACCCTTTCCGACAGACAAAAAAAACTTTTGCTTTCAATTGAAAAACATACTCACCTAGGCCAACGTACCATTTATCAAAATTGTTCGAGATGTTTTATGTCGCCCCACACGAAAAAATTACTTATTCCGATCCACTCTGAGAGTTCCCATGGGTTTCACATAATATGATAATAGACATAATCATATCGGTCACTATTTGAAATTAAAGACATTTTAAAATAGTTTGTGTGCTCTGTCAACAGTCAACTGAAAGTAATTAATTGTCAGCCGTTCACTGCACTAGTTCCAGCAAAAAAATCCTTTTTGTTTAGGTCAAGAGATAAGTTCTTCAACCATGCTGGCGGTTCTCAATCGGTTTTCGCGTAAATTTTAAAACCATATATCTTGGTTTTTTTAGTCAGATTTTTTTTTAAATATTTTTGTAGGTCTCCTCATATTAGGGACTGTCGCAGGTTTAAATAACTATTATACTTCGTGAATCACCCTGTATTTGTAAACATTTAGTGTGATACAGGTTAAAATGGCCTATTTATATCTTGTTTGCATGACCATTATTGTGACTGGCTAAATAACATGCAAACCTTGACTTACCAAACTGGGTAAAATTAAATGGAATAAACTTTGAGATTTGAAGATTGTGAAGTTTTCAAATAAAAATGTTGTTTGAATTGTCCTGTTAAAAGAATACATATTAATATTTAGATATGACAATTAATTTGATAGCTTGTTAGTTTGACAGTTTACTATGGCAATATTTTCCTCATATTACATGTTTGGTGTTAAGTCCTTATAACGGGTTATTATTAATTTTACCTACTATCTTTGCAACCGTACCACACACAATATTGTAACGTTACTATCGTGAACTAGTGTTATTCAAATCAATGTTGATCGGCAAGTTGAGAGTGGTTGTGTTTGACAGAGAATTTAGTTCGGCGATGCAGGTAGACTCGGTCGGTATCTGCAACTACAATGGAGGTGGACGACGAGACCAGGAAGGCCGAGGGTACACCCAACAGCCCGTGCGAGACCAGAAACAGTCTATCTATTGTAATTTTAAAGAAATTATAATATCACTCATATTTCAGTCATCCGCATTGATGATTTAACTGTATTAATTAATTTTATATATCTAATGATCTGCCCAGTTCAACTCGCCCCATATTCCCCTATTACTTTCCCCTAATTCCTGGTTCCATGACGTCTTTGAGTCATGGCTTTTCCCTGGTTTTCCCTATTGTTGATCTTTGACTTTCACTTCTGCAAAGTTCATAGGATTGATGTCGCTATCATGACATTATTTTACTTTCTTTAGTCAATAGTGCTTCCGCTTTTTATGTTTTATATTGCCTTTAACCTTTAGATTGTATGCCATTTAATTTAAGTTCAAACCTTTCCAAAGATTTGGTTTGATCTAAAAGTGAAAAACAAGAAGGTAGATTGCCGAAACGAATAATGTGAAACATGAAAAAAGATGAATTACTAAAAACTATAAACAATGAGTCACAGAAATTTGGAATAACGAGAACCAGTCCAAAAGGGGGCGATGGAGAAAGGATAAAGAGCATACATCAAAGGAGAAAAAAGTTGCTTGTACAAGAAGGAACAAAATTAATATAATTAGATAAGCGCAACTTAACGAAGACGACACCAGCAACGACAACCAGACAAAGAGGTACAACCTTGGAACAAGCCAACTTTTTATATTAATATTCAAACACAAAAATCTCAAGAATGTTATCCTAACGACAGAATTTTATAGAAATGACATCACCAAACAAAAATGATAAAAAGGAAAATTTGGATAGGTTTAACTGGGATTACGAAAAACAGTAAAGGAAAAGAAGACAGGAGATTTCAACAAAAGAGTAGGAGAAAGAGAAACAAGTTAAGATGTGAGAGAGTTAGGTGGCAGTACAGTAGTGAGAAATAAATCTAGCGTAGTGGTAATGCGAATATCGTAGCCCTAGGAAACACATGATGAAAAATTCATCCACGGCTCGGTGAGCCCACCCCCTCGACACCTAGCAGTATACGAGGACAACAGATAAGAAAGTAAGTTATGTATTTGTTGCTTAGATTTTCTTCCATTATTACTTATCTTCTATTTAATATTTTTTTTCGCATAGACCAGATGTAGAAGAAGAAATTTGACATATAAACATACGTATTTTAGTTCCATTTCTAGTTGTTACTCTTTTGTTCTCTGTGTTTTCGTACTGCGATGTAGTAACTTCGTGTTAAATTGGTAACAATTCAATTTGATGAATTTAACAATAATTCGAGCAATAAATTACAACTGACAATTTACAATTATTTCAACAGTTTAACAATTTAGTTCTTCAGAAAAATAGTAATACAATTTAACAATTTTGGGCGTATACATGATGAGTGAGATTAAGTCAACTAATTTTATTCCACCTTTGGGCTTTTAAAGTTTACAGGAATTTACAACAAACAGATACAGTTAATTTTCTACGTCCAAAACACATCCAAACGGACCAAGAGAAATGAGTGTTACTGAATTGTCCTAGTCATGCTTAGTTTCTTGTCTGTCTTTAAGGCTTGTCCAAACCAAGTCCAAGTTAGCAGAACTTATTTCTTTGTTAAGTATTTTAAGTATTTGTGAAGCAAGCAATTTATTGGTAGCCCGAAAACAACACTGCAAACTCCAACCTAACTTTGGCTCAGAAGTTAACAGTAACTCCACCTCGTAATAATGCTGAAGCCCGGGAGGAAATTCAATCTAGTTCGAAAATGACCCCCGTTTGAAAATTATCACGATTACGACCGTATAAAATCTCGAAAGCAGCATGCAACACAAACCACAAAAATGTATGCTATTTGGTCTATCTGTTGATTCGGAACATATATGGACAAACACAATAAAATCATACAGTACGAAACGAGCGCGACGCGACGATATCTAGAGGGCGCAAATCCAACGAGGTGCAACGAAACTACAACATGCTCAAAGCAACCCACTAGATACCGAAATTTGGCTTGGCGGTGTCTAAACTAGCTAGATATCGTAACATGCTAACAACGGTACGGAAATCGCAAGGGGGCACAACATAGCGTAAAAAGAACTACAATATTGGTCGTGGCGCTTTGTCGCTTTTTGCCCTTTTGTATTCAGTTCTTAGTGTTGGTTAATTCCAATCAACAGAGACAAAATAGCTTTCATCTGACCGCAAGCTGCTGTCGGCCTCATACCGAAAGACAGGTAGTTATCCAACGATTTATCTGAGTTGTAATCTAGTTATGTTAAGTCATTAAGTTAGAGAATCATTTTGTTTCAAATTGAGCGCGCCTGTGGTTCGAGCACTGGAACTAGAAGTCAAAAACACATTCGATCTTTCTGAAGTTGTCAACAATAAAACGACTTTTTGGAAATTCATGTTACTGCAGAGAAAGAAGGACGGAAGGCAATGTGTACGAAATTTCATGATACACGTGATTTACACGAAATGACCTATGTTGCAATAGTGGATATTATTGAAACAAAGGCTAGAATTTTTGACACGAAATGTAGGAACATGGTGGGGATTCGTATTCATCATGGCGGTTTTTATGACGTTGTAAATGAACGACTAACGGTCAAAATTGAAATGGTGTTACCGACAAATTTCTAGTATGCACGTGGAACAAACGCCAGGAAAATCAGATGGCATCTCCGTACGATGAGTCGGACAGAAAAATCGACAGAATAAAAAGGTTACTCTGTAGATACTTCTGGCGGCACGACACAACGCGATTTTTTTAATTTAAATTCAATTCTTCTGGTATACTATACTGGTATTTTGGGGGTTTCTCTACGTTCTCAGGTTTTTATGTTTTCTCTCAGAAGCTCTCGCATTCTGAAGTTCTCAGAATATGTACATATTAGCTTTCAAGGATTTTAGAATCTCAGGTCTTTAGGTTCTGTCTACCACTTTTCATCTTTTTTTATCTCTTTTCGTTTTATCATTCTTTGTTAACCTATTATTATTTGACATCCTCATTTCTCGTTCCTCAATAGATCTTTTTTATATAATATTTATTTTCCTCTTTAACACCCTCCAATTCTTCAATTTTTTGTATCATTTCTATATCTAGACTTAAAATTTTCTTATCCTTTGTTTCTATAGTAGCAGTTTTTTTCAATTATAATGTTGTGACAAACATTTTTTTTGCATTTGAGTTTGAAATAGCTATTTATGTAATCAGTTATGAAATGCAATCTTTTGTGTAACGAGTGGAATTTTTGCGGGACGAGCGAAGCGAGTTACACAAAACAGCATTTTATACGTGTTACAAGATTTTTTCAAATTTTGAGGAAAAATTAAAAAATCAATATATTAATTATCTTTTATAGGAACCTGCTTTATCTTACAAGGAGTTTGCATCTTCTTCCGCTGTTCCAGTTGTTGGGATTTGACAAATGACTCCTCGTAACGTTTCGCAACTAAAAACACAAAATTTGGCGTTTCCCAACTAAAAAATCTGAAAAATGTCATTTTATTTTTCAAAAACACTTTTTCATGTTACACTAAAAAGCCGATTTCCAAGAGGAATGCATAATTATCTATTTCCATTAAATAACGAGTTAGTATATTTTGTACTTGAATACCATCAACGTATGTTAGAAAACTGGTCTGAAAATATGAGCAAAATAAAAAAAAACTAGTCGCGGTACCACCAAGAAATATGTAAGTGTATAAAAGTCAAAACAATTAAGTAATGAGCGGACCTCTTCATTCCAGGCTTTTAGAAAAAAAAGTTTATTAAAATCATATCAAGTACTCACAAAAAAGACGAGCGTAGTGTTCAACTTCAAATAAGAGACGGTCCAAACCCGAAACAACTAATTTGTTATCTTAAGAGATTTAGTTAAATTTGTCATCAACGTGAGATTTAAAACTTCAAATGTGTCCGATGGAAACTTTCCATACAATTTCCTTCGGAAAATTGCTTTTCCAATTACTCAGATGGAATACACGGTTCAAGGACTATTAGAACAATAAACAATTACTCGAAATCATATAATGTTAAATTGAAACGGAAACAGGTCATTTTTATATTAACAATAAACTCGCGTGTAAAAAATAATTTCACATTTGTCAAAATTTTATGGGCATTCTTACTTACGCAAACCACCAGTTATCAAAGCATGCGATCTCGCAGGATTTCTTGTTAGTACAAATTATTCTCGTGTGGAGAATGTAAATCGCACGCCATGGACTATTTCACTATAGAAGGGGACTGTTCTAATAAAATATAGAGTGGTTTTGGATGCATGTTATATTCAGCGAATGCTGCAGACACTGACTTAATTAATTTTAATAATGTAATAGAGCTTTGCAATTAGTTGATCAATATCTTACACCTTTTACATTTTGCTCTGGTAGTTGTTAAAATGTCCAAAAAAATATTTTGGATACAAGCTAGTATTTACAGAAGCATTGAATATCAACACTCTAGTTAGTGTGTTGATATTCAATGACAGAAGTAAAAAATATTTTGTAGCAAAGCTTAGATCCTTAATATGTTGCTTATGTTATTAGAAGGAAATAAGTGAGAAACCTTCACAGCTGTAAATTACGTTCTACCACATTTTAGACAGCCATGGTAACCCATTTTTTACACATTGAAGCTGTCAGCTACCGCCTTTAAGCGGTAAAATAATCCAAAGTTTTCTTCTTTAAGAAACACGAAAAAAAAGATCCTTTATGATAAATATTGGTCGTATATTTTGAAAGAAGATACCGCACTTAACTGTCTTTGAATAAGTTTCTAAGATATAATAATGACCAATTTAAAGACACTCTCGAAGGCGCACCTCGTGGTATAAATAGTAAGCATCTCAGCTACGTATTTACCTTATTTACAATGTCAATGTCAATCTAAAAATGTTAAATTTTTACAGACCACAGCTTCCGTGGATCACTGAAATTGGTGCCTCGCGCTAAGCGCTCGACCCCTTGAAGAAACATCTCCAAAAACGTCATATTTCCCTGTACGTGAAACTCGAAATGTAAACAGTATTTCATCTTTTAAGTTTAGGCAACAAGCACCATCTTTCCCCCCTGTCGCAATTGCCAGAAAAAAGTCAGAATTACCAGAACAAAAATCGTTGCCTTCGTACTGTCCTCCAAACAGTTTACAAAGCATGAGAGAAAAAAATCGAGAAAAAAACAGAAGGAAGAATAAAAAGAATCTACGCTGTCTTGTGGGAACGAAGAAAGGGAAACAACTACTGAAAAGAGAGAGAGAAGAGAGTATACAGATTGTGCATAGAAGGAGCAGAAACGATAGAGCATTTGGTGAAAAAATATGATGAGATGAGAGGGAAGAGAAAACTGGAAAGTGTTGTTAGAAGAAGAAAGGAAAGGACTAAGTATTAAACAGAAGAAAGAACACAATAAAAATTGTTGCCTCTGGAAACATATAAGTAGTTGATGAAATTTTTTGACAGCTCAGCGGATGTGTGCGTCACACAAGACCCTGTATAATATCATGATTCAATTAGAATAGTTCTGTTACTTTTTTAGTTTTAATTATATTTTTTATTAAATGAAGAATATTCTGTGAAACACCGATTGATTTTGCCTAGCAAGTGCCTCAATATTATATAATGGGAATAGTCGTTAGTCTAATTACAAAACTGTGTAAGTACATTTTTCATTGCCAACATAAATATGTACATTTTCCTTCTTCATGAGAAATTTGTTGCTACTATGAAAGAAAATTAATGCATAATAAATTATTTCTTGGATTCGCTTATTATTATTATCCATTGTTGCTTAAAATAGTATGTATTTCAAGGTTTTACTCTTTAAGTTCATAATGTGTACGACACTATTTTATATATTTATTTTAGTAGATTTAATTTACTGATCTGAAGCTTAAACGTCGGTGCATAAATTCTTTTATAGTTCAGATAAACGTCATACTATTTTTATGGATTTTAGGCAATTTACTGGTTTGCCGGGGTTGTGTCGAACTATAAAACATTGTATTACGCTCGTTCCTGTGTAAATTGGATCGGCACTCGGGGAAACGTCCAATTTATACAGAAACTCCTATAATATACTATTACACTTTACGAAAGTACAATAAGAATAATTTTAAGAATTAACTTTTTCTAGATCTTGATGACCCCAATAAAATAATGGTAGGGTTTTGAATCACCCTGTATACTGCATTATGTAACCTCAAAATTTAATTTAATTCGTGTTTTTCCTCATTATGCCTAAACCAGCTGAACGAATATAAAAAATATTGATCAATACTCGTGCTCTGTCACTTTTCAGTCTATCCTTACAGCGCACTTGTTGGGCATCACAAGTTAGTGACAATTCTTTATCTTCAAAATTTTTTTATTGCCTGTTTTAGTTATTTTCCTATATCATTTTTTACTACGAAGTGTTTACCACGTCGTTTGAGATAAGATAATTCATTTTCTCATTTAAAACAATCACCATTTCATTACCAATAATACGTTTAAGTAATTGTTATATAAGTAGTTGGGTGTCCCATATCATCGCCATTAGACGTAAAACGTGACTAGAAACGAGCCTAATCCAGAAATATTACTTTAATTATTAATATATGATAATACATTTATAAGTAAATAATTATATAGACTTATCAACTAATATTTCAGTTGGTAGTAGCATTGAATATCAATACGCTTGTTAGAGTGTTGATATTCAATGGTAATAGATTCGCGAAGGGTGGAATAAGTGACAGATCAGCACAGATCAGTGAAATAAGAAAAGTAAAGTCACGGCAGCTAACGTCAAAGAACAACTTTCTGTAATGATTGTGAACTAAAACTGGTAATAATGGTGATCAATATAAACGAAATTAGCTCAATTTTTATCGTTTAGTCATTGTAATTATGAACTGCTGCATACCGTTGAATATTATTGGCTGCAAAGGTTACAAACAGTAAAAATTAATTGTCCCGAATACTTTTACATTGCAATTATTAATTGGATGGCGATTTTTCAGATTTTAGAATGTGTTATCATTACAATAAAATACAGTTGAATGTACGTATTTTTTCTTGTTCTTTTGAGTGATGGTTTAAGGAAAAGCATAGTGTACAACACATGCTGAAGGATATTTCAAACTCGTGTGACTCGTGCTACTTAACTCGTTTGATACTATGTATTACCACCTTTAAGTCATTTGTAAATATAAGGTTATGTTTAGCAGAAAATTATAGATTGAAAATATACAAAATAATAACATGTCTACAAAGTTTTGTAATTGCTGCCAAAAGATTCTTTATGTGAAGACATTAAATGTTAATTAAATTATGTTATTTCCATGTTCGTAATAGTGTTTCCCAGAAGGTTTAATGGTTTGAAATTATCATTTTCATTAAGTGTATTTTTAAAATGTAGGTACTATACTTATCTCCTTGTCTCTACGGAGTAATCGATTTTTATTGTTTATGGTCCAATTATTATAGTAGATATAATTTTGACACAAGAAAATTAAACTCGTTTGGTGCTATCTACTTGAAATAAGACGTGATAAATAAATTTCAATACTTGGTAGATAAAACATGTTTTCTACGATAGGAATAAAAGGCTTATATCAGCTGTTCAGAAATGACTACACTGATTTTAACCAGTAGTAAAAATCAACAAGTTTTCTATAAAATTTAAATGAGTTAAAATTAGTGGAAGGTTTGACGTTAATTTAGGTACACGCCACTGAACCCCTGACCGATGATAATAAACTAGGTACTTCAGCATCTAATACTATTGAATTTTGTGTGGCCTAATAGTCTGAACAAAATTTCAACAATTGATTCTCTGTAGTTGAAGTTAAAATAAATATCCATATGCGGCTCGTGAATTTGAAGGGTTTAAAAATGCTAAAAAAATTAGATTTCGGAAAAGTGGTAGATAAAAATGTTAAATTATTGTAGTTGTTTCTTGGAACACCTTGTATATTATATTTATGTGTTTTAGCCTTTTCTTATGGTACCATAACAATTTTAATACACGATGTGCTCTCTGTAGATAAATAAAGTTCCTCACAATTTTTTTTGCGAAAAACTCTCGGACAGGTGAATTTTTGTTTTTAAATTTTTAAATCTTTTGGCATAAAAATTTTGTTCATGACGTCATCTGTTTTTGAACTATAACACCGTCATCAATTTTTTTGGATTTTAAATACACTTTTTAATTCTTTTTTCAACAAGAGTAAAAATGTATACTTTTCATCATAATAAATTATGAATTTTGTGCGGAACTTTATGATCACTCTGTATAAAAGTTTCATGAAAATTCTAAAAACGCGAGTTATTATTATTAGTTATTAGTTATTATTTTATATATGCAAGATTAAAACGTTTTTGATTACCTGTAAGATTTTTTCTGATAGAATTCTTGTGGGGAGTGTCCAGAGAACGCCACTGTCTCTCATTCAAAACCTAAAATAATTAGAATTGCAACGATGACGGGACGTAGGTATCAGTAAGTGATAGATATAAAATTTAAAGTAATAGTAGAAATCATGCTTGTTGTTGAATGCATTATCAATGTTGTTGCGTTCACGTGTGTCGAATAATTTATGGTTGATTCTAAATAATAACAACTCATTAAATCACTGCACAATTTTTAGAAATATCTGTTTTGTTTTTTAGTGTCAAAATTTATGATATCCAGTGGTTAGGTTTACGAAAGGCGAAAATTACCGAGAGGTAACAGGCTAACAAGTATTATGATAAATTTATAAACAAGTACTACATCAGAAAGTAGAACGGCATCAATTATTACATTTTTATTGAATGATATTTTAGCAATAGAAAACAAGCAGTACACAAAGAGGAGTATGAAAATGAGAAATTGTATCATACAGTAAAGTTATAAAAAGAGTGCAATAAAAGACTAAACTGAAGGAAATAGTATATTAAAGTATGAGTGGATAACAAGGTCTTTAAAACACGCGCGAGTTTTTGAGCACGACGGCGTAGCCGGGAGTGCTCGAAATAGAGCAAGTGTTTTAAAGACCAGTTATCCACGAATACTTTACGCTATTTTTTATTATACCAGCAATACTGGAAACAAATTAAGCACTAAAAACTTAGAAATATTTTTTATCGTGATAAATCGAAATGGCGTAATAATATTGCCATTAGTTACGACAATTATTGTTTACGTTTTTCTCGCGTCCACGTATGTCATTGCATTTAGTCGTGTCAGCGAAAATCGAGGAAAAATGAGTTAAAACGAGATTTCACCCGATATAGAAGCATTGGCCGAACAAGCGGAATCCAAAATACTACCATCGAAGTCAAAAGACCCATACCTGAAGGAATATGAAAAGTTTTCAAATTTGATGAAGTTATAATGATACCTATATTTCCTTGACAACCTTTAAAGCTCGCCGTGCTTTAATCGCCTGTATTCGCACGTTCAGGCGTGCTTCAAACGGCGATTTTGATGCAGGTATAATAAAAAATATAATAATACATACATAATAAATAAATATATAATAATAATAAATAAATAAATATACATAATAATACATACATCTTTCCCGCTAAGTGGCGTGGGGTGGGTTCCCAGAGCCGTAGTGAGGAGTAATCCATATTCCTTTTTTATTTAACTCTGCAACCTCAGAAAAAAATTAATTGCTTTGGGTACTGTGCAGGCATTGAACTATATCTTAATTTAAAGGAAAAACCTGAAAGGTTGAAAGTCTTCAATTTGAAAAAGACGACAGTCCAAATCAGAACAAGATATTGTCAATTTGACATTGTCAATTGAGATTGTAAACTCAGCTTTGCCATTATTGCATATGCGAATAATAACGCAACCACTAAGACATTTTTGTGAAATAAAAATTTACAAAATTACAAAATTATATTATCCAGTAATCTATATACAGGTTGTTTTACGAAAAACGCACCACGCTATAACTCTGTTATTAATAATCCGATTTCAGAAATTTAAAAACTGTGTAAGACAGGTGTATAAATGCAACAAAAGAGTATGATTTTTAATTTTTTTGAATAAGTCATTTTTGTCAAGCGATAGTCAACTTTTTTTTTTTAATAGCAACACATATTTTTTTATTTAGTTTGGTGGGGATTTTTTTCTCAATACAATGGTATGTTTCAACTTGATTTTGTAAAATATTCTTGGAAAAGTTTTTTTTTTAATTTTCAAGTGTGCGTCGGAATCAAATGAAAGCGCACAAAACAATAACTGTCATTTAAGATTTGTCAACTTGTTTTTATTTATTGTTGTTTGAATTATTTCTTGCAGTTTTGTTATTATTTTGTGATCACATTGTTATTTCATTACGGATAACAATCAATTAATTGATATGATGCAAGTGTTTTTCGAGTACCACAGAAATTCTGGTCAAGCAGTGCGCCTTTTGTGCACTTTCATTGGATTCCGACGCACACTTGAAAATTTTAGAAAACAAAAACTTTTCCAAGAATGTTTTACAAAATCAAGTTGAAACATACCATTGTATTGAGAAAAAAAATCCCCACCAAACTGAATAAAAAAAAATATGTGTTGCCATTTAAAAAGAAAAAGTTGACTATCGCTTGACAAAAATTACTTATTCAAAAAAAATTAAGAATCATACTCTTTTGTAGCATTTATACACCTGTTTTACACGGTTTTTGAATTTCTGAAATCGGATTATTAATAACAGAGTTATCGCGTGGTGCGTTTTTCGTAAGACAGCCTGTATATAAAAATCAATGCCACTTTTCGTTGTAATTTTACAACTCAAGAACGGCTTTACCGATTTGAATAATTTTTGTTTTATTTTGATAGACATAATACAGGGATGGTTTAAAACTATTTTTCACATGGACATGGGGGCCCAGAGGGGGCCCTCGGGCTGGACCGATTTTTGGGGTTGACCGATTCTTATGATTTTTTTTTTTGTATATTTGGTAGGTATGAGAATAGGTGGTAAACTATTTTTCATATAGACATGGGGGCCCAGGGGCCCCTTGGGCTGGACTGATTTTTCGAGTCGACCGATTCTTATGTTTTTTTTTTTGTATATTTGATAGGTATGGGAATAGGTCGTTAAGTATTTTTTACATGGATTAGGGGGCCCAGGGGCCCCCCTTGGGCTGGACCGATTTTTCGGCTCGACCGATTTTTATGAAGTATTTTTTTTTTATATTTTGTAGGTATGGGAATAACTCGTAAACTATTTTTCACATTGGACATGGGGCCCAGGTGGGCTGGACCGATTATTATGATCTTTGATTTGTTGTGTTCGTCTCCGTCCCGAATAGCAGAATAACTATTAATAAATCGACATGGGGGCCTAGGGGCCTCCTTTGGTTTATAACTCAAGAACGGCTAGAACGATTTTTAATTTCTTGGATTTGCCTCCGCCCCGAATGGCAAATTAAATATTAAAACATCGGAAAAATTACAGGGTTCGGGGAGCTTGGTACAGGGCAACGACAATAACAAAGCCCCCCCTGGCACGACAATAACAAATAACGACGGCCATCAAAATTTGTCGTCCGGGATGTAAAAATGAAAATCGATTCTTAAGGAGTAAACTCCAAAGTTTCACTTCTGTTGCGCGTGGACTCCACACACATTTTTTCTTTTTCTTTTAGGGGTCGAATAATAACATCGGAATACATGGCAGAAACAAAAATGAACATGGCGTTGTATGCTGGTTCCGGCAATGCCAGGAGATGGCGTTGTGTGCATTATGTTTTGATAAAAAAGTGAATTCAGCTAATAAGTTTATTGATTCTGAAGCGATACAAAGTTCGCCGGGTCAGCTAGTATATTATAATACTCATCATGTACAGATTTGAATCGCAAATGAAGAAAAAAAAATTAAACTTACATAAAGAACCAACAGCTCACGTATTGCAACTTTTTAAAATTTCTGAGTTTTGTAGACAACAGGGCTACATGAAATACATGTATATAGCTGTATACAAAAGCAGAGAATACGGTTACTAGTAAGTTAGTCAGTGGCTCTGGCTATTCCGGGGTAACAACTGTTTTATACATAGGGTTCGCCTTCGGCGCAGGTCCGAGTCTCGTAGAAGGTAGTGGTGGTGGTTGACGAGTGTACTAAAGGGTGGGACTGTTACAGTTTTAAGTAAATACTGAAAAAATGCATGTGTTTTTCTTAAATTCGGCAATAACATGATTGTGTCGGAATTTTATCTTTAATTTTATCTTATCATCATTCTTGTTGACTACTTTTTTCCATACTTTGATTTTAGATTTCATAATGTTTGTTTAGTGATAAAAGTTGTGCTTTTTTTTTAAAACGTACGTAAAAATCATAAAAATCGGTCGAGCCGCAAAATCGGTCCATCCCTAGGACGCTCCCTGAGCGCCCATGTCAATGTTTTTAATAGTTATTGGGGCGGACACAGAGATTTGGAAAATATCGATTTCATGTTTTTTTTTTTTTTTTTTTGTAGAAACAAATCGATAAAAGTAGATCTGGATAGAGAATTGAATAAGCTTTAAAATGATGTATCACTCGACCCCCCATGCCATTTAAATTTTTTAAGGGGGTGGCTCCCCTGGCTAATAGGGTGAGATCTAAGAGTTGAAAGTTTGGTACAATTTGGTTTGGTTTGGTTGGGGGGTACAAATTTTAGTTGGGACACCCGATATTTTAAGATTATACACCAAGGTTGAGAAGACATTTTTCTTAGCCAAGCTATTTTCGGGCAATAACAGTGCGAGGTTTATATTGTACTATATTTTTCACGTCTGGCACATTTGTCCAACTTTTCTTCAATCAAAACAACTTAAAATAAAAAATTACGGGTGGTTTTAAGCATTTAGGGTAAAGATAAACACAAAACACTAGTTACAGTATGTAGCCCGTAAAAAATGACCTGTTTTTGGAATTTTCAGTGACATGTTATATAAGCAAGTTACAGAATTTATTCCAGTTAAAGCTTCCATTCTGTATAATGTTCTCTGGAGCTAGTAGTATACTACCTATTATGGACCAATTAGTAACAGTAGTAATACCTATTAGCTCGTTGGTGGTGACACTTTTCCACACCATTCCAATGGATCTAAAAGTGTTAACAAGTTGTTTTCATGTGCACCGGATAACAAGCTAATCCACTATCTTACATGGTAATCAGAATACAATTATTTATACAGATTTGTAATGACGTTATGACGTTCAGCGATTGCATCTGCGTCGAAGTGAAACACTTTCTGGTTCCCAAGTAGTTGAAAAATTTATTTAAAGGTCATTTGTTATTATCTGAAACAGATCTTTTTGTAACCTTCAATATGCCAGCTGATATGACTTAATTTCGATGAAAGCAATGTCTACGGCGGCATCGTGTTACAGGTTTTTAAGTAAGAAATATTATATGTATCTTAATATCTTATCTCGTTGCATATATAGATAGGTCAATGTTTATTTACCTGTTTAGATAGATTCCTACTCCTAGACGCAAACGTACAGCAACTTTCCATTAGCAGTTTTCACAACACTCATGTTTTATACAAATCGGTCTTGGAATTTGTGCCAGAATGGATCGGCAAATGGTAGTGGCGGCTTATTATTATCTGTCGATAATTTATAATTCACATAACACATGTATGTAAACAATATGCGAGGAAAATATGTTGAGTGTACTCTAAAGCTAATATTACAAACAACAATAATATTTATTAGTAGCATACATAATTTGTAGACTTCTAATTAATTTTTCTCTCAATTGGAAAGAACACAACAATGTTCGGCCGTCTTCAGACAATTTTCAGAGCGTCTTGTTTCTCTGAATGCAATTTCTTCATCGTACCAGCTGGATGTTTATAAGTGACCGAGAACTTGCTGGCAAGGGTTGCCGTTTCTGTTACATAAATTTAAGTCTCATAAATCACTCACGTCATCCAGACTCAATACATTGTCGGTTATTAAAATGACGAATTAAAAAGACAATTACCCAGTGCACCATTCATATTTATAGCAGAATTATTATTAATGCCACTTTTTGAAATAATTGGCACAGACATCAATGAACGTCATAGTGACTATTAATCAATGTATATACATCTTATTTTATTTATGTAATATTTAAATTATATTGAACTTGGATCCGCAAAAAAAAAAGAACTTGGAATTGGTTTCCTATTGAGTGTATTACAATAATTTTGTGTTTACTAGTAGGTGTTGAGGGGTGTGAGGGAATTAGCTCCCCTCACAGCTTGACCCTCGATACTGTATAATTATATACCGGGTGTCCCAGGGGTGTGTGGACCATATCAAGCCACACGTTACCTTCACAATTTAAAATTATTAGAAATCATATACAGAGTGTGCTAATATTAGTGATATACAAAAGTTATGTTTTTTTTTTAATGGAATGGCCTGTATATTAGTGGGTGAATTGAAAGAGCAATTAACGCTGAGCAAAATGCTATAAGGTACTACTAGGTTTATTATGGATGGTTCTTGAGTTATGAAGAGTTTTACAGACCATTCCAACAGAGATAACTGAATATTTTTCTGTAAATATTTTTTTATAGGCCCAAACTTTAATACACACTGATTAAAAGTCATCTAAATGGATATTTCTATACAGAGTGTACGGTTTCGGAAAATGTATAATAACTTTTTGTTTCAAGTGGACCACTATATTCCATTATACCACCAAATGGCATTTTTAATAAGCTTTCTGTCAATATATGGTTTGACTCGGCAAATGTTAGTAATTTTTACAAAAAAACAAATCTCATCAAGGGGTAGGGAGGGGTCCAAATTAACAGAAAAACAACCCACGCAATTAATGGACGGCCCCTAAAATCAAGGACAATATTTCGTTAGATGTCTTGGAGAATTTTAAAAAGACCTTATGCTTAGGAATATGTGTTTATGACCACACTTGCCTTGGAATGTTAAAATAGGTCCAATATTGAGTTAAACACACTAACCAATTTTTATACATATAAAGAACTTTGGAGGTCGAACTTCAGACTGTAAACAAAAATGCTATCATAAAACATCGGATAAAAGGAAACAATAATCTGGTCATAATTATGTTTATGGAGTGATCGGATAATTTTAAAAATTATATCGTAGTGTAATTATGTTGTTTTCTCCAATGTTTCTTTAATTTTTATTTTTGTATTCAGACGTAATATATGGTATTTATCACATTCAATTAATTTCGTTTTTACAGTATTTATCACAGTCAACACTGAGTCATGTTCACCATCGATTATAAAGTTAAGTTATGTTCATTTGACTCTCAAATGAAAAAAATCTCGTTGAAGTTGTGAATTTTAATCCTATTCAAAAATGAACATGCTCAGAACCAACATTAAAATTTGATTTTTTATAAAAAAGACAAATATGTAGTCTTACACATTAAATTAAAATACTAGGGAAGATTAATACATACTCCGACAAAGGAAAGATGCACGACTAACTATTTAGCAAAAGTGCAGCAATAAATTTCTTTAATAAATCCATCTGTTAAAACACAATGCGTTGTACAGACCTGAGTTATGGAATCATTAAGAAATATGATGAGCAAGTAAGACTGGACACAGATTGTTTGACTTGGATTTATTTCAATCAAAAATAATAATCGGGTCTTCATAAATGATTCATACGTCATGGTGGCTCTGGAAAACCAAATATACATGCACTACATATCTGTTAAATAAAAACACAAATATGATTGAACTGAAGTCGGGATTTCCTGATGACTAGTTTCTTGTAATACTCATTATTATTATTTATTTGCTTTTGATTACATTCGTTAAGTTTCTTACGCGTTATCGTGCATTGTGTACCCTGGAATAACAATCCGAATTAAACACAAAACCAATTATGTAGCTATATTCAAAACTACTCCTCACGTAAAAATTTTACTACAATAAATATAATCAGTTCTAACATCACAACAGCGTAGAAAATAATCGATTACACTTCCGAGTAATGACGAGATTAGTCTAATCAGTTTCCGTTTGCTCGAGTGGTATTCGTGACGATTATGTAACCAAAGTGATCCACAAAATGTAAAATTTTGATGGAATTTTTTTCTACGTTTATTAACAATCATCAAAAAAGTGTTACTATGACAAAGTTCATTGTTGGACCCAGCCGAAACACCGAAGTGATTATAGCACGTCGTCAAGGGGCTAATCGGAACTGGGAAATATTTCTACTTGCTATTGGCTCAATTTATTATGTATTTCTGGTCAAATTTGAAAAATATTAATTATTCTTTTTAAATTGATCTCCAAACTAAATAATTACATTACTGTTGGAATTTCCTTTTGGACAGTTCGTCGAAACAATCACTACTAAATATTTGTTTAACATTGGATTATATTTGCAGTTTTTAACTGTTACCAGACTTTAAATCTGAGTGAAACTTTGTTAATAATTAATAGATTAAAAATGACTAAATATATGTCGTAGGTATCGCTTAATTTAAGTTATCGTTTTATAGTATTCAAAAAGTTGCTTCATTTACGGAGTAACATCATATCTTTTTTTCTTCCATCAAGTAGTGTTGGGCGCTAAGAATTTGGGCCCCCACCCCCTCTTAACTTTTCATTTTTATTCTTACGTCTTCCTTTTCGTACACATTTCCTTAATTCTTATTTAACTTATTGTCACACTTTTTTTTTGAAGTAAAACTTCTTTACGGACACTTGACTTGGGGAGTAAGCTGGTGAATGCGTGACGAGAGCGTTACGAAAAGTGTGATTGGGCGAAGCGAACGGAAGTTTTCTCACGATTTTACAATAATTAATTTATAGAAAAAATGTTTGCCTTAACGGGATTCGAACCCGCGTCCTCTCCGTTGTGAATAGGCACTTCACACATTACAGCCATTTGCGTGTGACAGTTTTGTTGCGCTACTTATCTTAATCGCTACACATGATTGCCGACTTTTCGCTGACGACAAACTGAAACATGCATTATCCAATACTGCAGACGGTATTAATTCAGAATTCTCTAGCTCCATTTATAAACTTACATAAATCAAGAGCACTATCACAATGGCAAACTGAAGTTTTACTTAAGTCGTGTGGTCTAAAGCACACTCGTTTTTATTTTATTTTACTTTACTTTAGGGTCTGTGCTTGATCTTTTGTTCCAAGACCCTACGTACTTATGTTCTCAGAAACTCCAGCCCTTTTGCAAAGTCAATACTCTATGAATTTCTTCGCCTGCCTTTGTCCTGAGGTATTGTCCCAGTGGGCCTTCATGGTTTTTGTTTTCCACCTTTGGGAGATCCAATGCGTCTTGGCAAGTCAGAACGGCTCTTCTTTGTCAAATCTTCTGTAGAATTTTTAACACTGTGGCTTCTGATATCTATCTGTTCTAGTTTTTGGTGTCTCTTCGTCTTCTTGTCGACGCTTCATTTCTCTTGTTGAGCTTCTAATTCAGGTTCTACTAAGATTCTATTTCTATTTGCGCAACTTGTTCGTTTTTGACCATTAACCCTTTCTAATGGAGGTGTAATTTACATGTAGTTGACATTCAGAGCTTACTGGATGTATGCATCGTTTATGAAGTCCCTGTAGAATAGAATTTTTTTTAACTCAAAGCAAAAACAAAGTAGTACAGTCTTAGAACTAATGACACGAAATACTAAGTAGTATCAATATAATTATATTATGTATACGCATATGAGAACTTCTAGCACAGCATAATTAGTTATTCTTAATCGAATAACTTCTCATAAAACAGGCAAAAGAAGGTATAAAAACTTGTAGAATTCTACTAATAATGGCTGAGTTTATCCACTTAACTATCTGTTACATCATATGCATAAGGCAATTAATGATCATTTTATTTCGTTTTTAGTCAATTACTTCCTGCTGATATTCAAAATGTATTCCTTACTGACTACACGTAAATTAGGATGTGAGTGGAGGTCAATGCCAAGAACGTGCATATTAGCAAACATACAACTAATAATTTATTGCTTTTGCATATGGAAATCGCTAATTCTACAAGATGGATAACGGTCATTATGATAATATAATTCGGACTGCCAGTTTCCAACGTTTCATAATCCCTCTGCGACTTGCTGTTCCGCGCACGTAAGCTGTACTTAGCTGAAATTACTCTATTCTGTCAACAATCTGTGTTCGTAGTTGCAATTCCATTTGTTGCAAAATTAATCGTGATCTCGGACTGCACGACTGTCTAACTCACCTAAAGCAACTTTCGCGCGAATTAAGATATAGTAGGGACAACAGTGATTTTTACTGACACAGAAATTCATCGATCGCGCTAACTGGAGGTTTAATAATGCGTTTTTTGAACTCAATTGGGAAAATTGGCCTTTACGACAGAAATCATAAAGTGCTTGCTGCATGGAAGTTGCTTCACCATTTTGATATCGTCTCATTAAGGAAATGTTTATTTAAAAAATATCTAGCCATTTAACACCCTCCTATCTCTTTAAAAGTTAGAAAAATTCCCCTGTTTTTGCGGTTGGAATCCGTCTTATTATTTGAGGCATACAATGCAATTATCGACCAATACGATGTGACGTAAATTTGCTATAACAGGTGCCAATAAATTATTGTTAGTTTGATCACATTGTTTCATGTAAGTGAACACTCGTGTCACAATTCACCGTTGTGGCCGGGAAATGAGGAAATTCCAATCAACGTAAATAAAAACGTGACGTCAAAAGGTAATTGAAAAGCAGTGAACACTTTTTGGTTCGTACCCAGTTTATCCCCGACCGGACCCATCAATGATGACATTTCACCATGGAAATCTCCTGAACAAGACCGACCAAAGCTTGTAGATTTTAGCGACTCATTTTATTTTAAATTTTACTTGCAAGTACTTTTTTGTACCATTAATACTTAGTTATTATTTCAGTCTCGTAATGTGTTTCATTACAGAAGATTTATGTTGTTTGTGAAAAAATGCTCATACAACCTTTGACATTCGTCATAAAAAACCTGGTTAATTATGTTAGCACCTTTTCACTTAATGTGTGTAGATACGGTGTACTCGTCAAGGGAAGATAAAATGTGTCAACTAGCCAAAACTCCTTAATTGCGTCATTTGGCAAGCAATATATAGTCCTTCTTCTACAGCGACCGCAATTATTTGTCCTGATCCTTCGCCGACACATGAGGTCAGACTTCATCCCACTTCACCAATTAGTATTGCCAAACATTGTTATCAAACATGTATAATTACCACAATAAAAAATAATAATATAAAAAAATCTTTCTTGCATTTCACGTCCATGTCCTTTTCTTTCAGTTCTTCAAGGAGAATTGCTTGTTAAAACTGTGTATCTTCAATGCAGTTTCTTTTAATTTCAACACCTTTATTCTAGATTTTTTTTTTCTCGGAGGACGTATTATTTAAAATGAATGATTGTATGTGACACCTTTGTTGGACAGATATCCGTGGTCATCCTTCGGAAATTTAAAACCGGTTTCGCACCTATTAATTTAATTGATACCTTTGTAGTAATTAGCTATGGTTAATTTAGTATAATGTGAAAGTTTTACATTTCCGCAGCTTCATCAACCAAAAAGAATGCAACAAAACAATAAATAAAGACAAAAAAAATAATAAAAGCTTTGGAATAAGAAATTGAAAAGATACAATATAAGGCGAAATCCTAGCAAGAATCAGCTTTCCCGATTTTTTTAGTTCTTATTTTAAACTGGTAGAATTTTTAGAAGTTTCTGTTCGAGGTTTATAGAATTTTCTAGCGAATCTTGCCTGAGGTTGGTCGAGCTTTCTAGGATATTTTCTTGGAGCTTCTGTGGCATATACTGTTTACGTCGCAGGAAATTCAAACATATATACTTCAAGATACTTGCCTGCTTTTTCAAGGTCCTCAATCAGACATTTCTGCAAGATCGATTTTGTTCCGGGTGTTTTCAACTCACGGTTATTTATTTAAACACGAATCACACGTATTGTGTCGCTCAGTAGTTCAGATGGAAATCTCGCGTCGTATTTGTAGGGATGCGGCTTCTGGAACGTTCACTCCAAAACAATCTCGGGTCATATGAGTTGGCAATGACATCGTCACGCGTTTCTTCTAGAATGTAACACGTCTTGTCCTCTAGATGCTTGGACCGAGCTATACCATCAAGCGGAGAAGGCTTAAATGCTTTGGGAAAGAAGAATGAACAAAAAACGAACAGAGATATGGTTTAATACAACTTAGACTACAAGGAAAAATATTGATCAAAAGAGATAATGGCTGCAGGAGAATTTCCTGATTAAAGAACCTTGGGACGACAACGACAACAACTCAACGCTCTTCAGAGCGGCAGTAAACAAGATAGTCAATTTGATCGCAAACATCCGGAACGGATAAGCACGCAAAGAAGAATAATAAATAATGAAACTATAGTTTGGAAGAGAAGCGAGATATTCGAAGACTAATACTAAGACTTCGCCACAAAAGAAGTTTACTGGACAGAATATATCTTACGCATTTTAAAATTTGTCTTCTATATGAACTTGTACATTACAACATTTCAATCGTTTAGACATGTTTCAAATTTTTCCAGAATTTTATAATTCCGATATCAGACCACGCAACGGACAATATACGTTTTGTTTTGGTAAACACAAACTGTAAACACCAACACCGACATTCTAAAGATAACTGTTTAGACACAAGAATGTACAAAACGTATTTGTAAAAAATGTAAACACATTTAAATGACCTAATTATAATTAACATGTGGCCAGTAGCTTGGATATCACGAATATTATTTTGCCTCAATAGAGATACCAGCATTATGCACAGCTGTGATAAAATAAATTATTAGCCTGTGTCAGTAGGTACAGTAATTTATTATTACGCACCACGTGCAGTTTTTTCAAAGAAAAAGCAAATTTCTGGGAAAACAAGTAATAATTTGAAAAGTAATGTACGGGAACTAAGGTTATCTATCAATGGAAGTGCATCGTCGATGTCTTATCCAATTGACGTAACCGCTGTTTGTTTCTCAATTTTATTAGAAGTGATTTTTGTCTTTAAATTATTGTTCTTTAATTTTTTGTCATTGATCGCAAATCCCACTTCCGATAAAGTTTTTCAATTTTATTTGAGAGGACTCCACGAGTGCTCTAGTGTTTGATATTTTGCATACAATTACTGCATTATTTGATTTTCACTTTCTGTTGGCAAGGAAATGATTCTTGTTTGAACATTGTAATTAAGAGGTTCTTCTAGACAAGTGAAAAAACACGTAACACATATTTTTTAGTATTATTACCGGTAATGGTTCTTGTAAGCGCAACGACTTCCTTGCACAAACAGGAAAATGCAAATGATTTAAATTTTAAATTGGCAGGAAACGAGTTGAAGCTATTAAAAGATTATTTTACATACGCAGTTATAAAATTTGGAAATATAATTATGGCGAATGGTAGATGGTAAAAGGAAGAAGATTTCTGAGGCAATTCAAGACAGTGGGTTTAACAGCAACATGAATAGAACAAAGCTGGGAACTGCTACCAAAAGAATTCAAGAGGGAATGTCAGGGGGGCGAGAAGAGGAAAGAAGAAAGAAAAATCGACAGGGGAAACAATAAAGGAGAAAACCAAAAGAAAGGAGAAGAGGAGAGTTTAAAAAGTTTCAGGATTGACCACCATGTGGCGCTTTTAGGTGATTTGAGTTTCTTAGCATGGGAAGAAGTAGAAGTGTTGAGAGCAGGCGAAAGAATATAGAGTCAGACTATAGAAATGAAAATAGGAAGAGGGAGACAAGAAAAAAGAGAAGAGGAAGCGCAGAAGAAGGTGATGATCAAAACATGGGACGAACATGGAGTGAAAGAGCAGAAGAGAAGATACAGAAAGAATTGAAAGAAATATTAGAGGAAGCAGCGAAGAGAGCGAAATAACAATAAGAGGTAGAGGAAAAGGAAAAAAAAATGGTGGGATGAAGAATGTGAACAACTGAAGAAGGAAGCAATGGAGGAGCTAAGAGAATGGAAACACAAAAGAAGATATCAAGAGACATGGAGAGGGAAGATCGAAAGAGAAGAGTGAGAGATAAAAGCTATAAGAACAGAGAAGGTGGTGTGGAACTATATCAATAGAGACAGGAGGAGGAGGACAGAACGAATAGTGGATGTATGGGACGAAAAGAGTGCGGGGGAGACTGGTGGAGGAAGTGAGAGGAGAGTAAGGTGGAAAACTAACCATGCAGGGAGAAATATTAGCAGAGGAATGGATACGAGTAGTATTTGAAGAGGGGGAGTGGGAAAGAGAAAGATGATGGCAAAGTTGAGGTGTGGGAATAAAGAGAAGGAATAGGTATTGGTTGGAAGAGGGAGGAAGAATGTATAGAATGTGCTATGAGGAGAGAGATAGAGACGATATTTGATATGGAATGAGTGTAGTGAAAGGAGAGAAAGAATGAGGAGATGCGTCGTTTTGAAATTCATACAGAATGTAAATTATGTTATGAGTTATGTTATGCAATCACAGGAATCGGAAAGCCCGTGGGGCAAAGAACATTATTATGAAGTCATAATAATGCCGATTTTGAATATATTATGAGGTCTATAAGACACTAGTGGACTTATGAACCCATAATTAAACTGTTTTTATAATTTGTCATATAGCAACCATAATGATGTTACAGAATGAGGTGTTTGATAAAACTAATTAAATTAAACTAAACGAATTTTTTTTTCGGGACTTATTTGCCTTATATACATAAATTTTCAACGCTAAAACAAGATTTAAAAATAAAAGAATCAAAATAACAACCTGTTATGCATTACGAACTTGCTTGGATCCTTTCCTTTGACGTTTGTTCGAGGTGAAAAGTTAAGAATTTTCCCATTCCGACCGCTTGTTATAAGGTTCAAAAAGTTGTCTAACTGGGGTTTCCGCATCACTCATAATAACAGTTATTACGCAGAGCTGCGTGGACAAGTAATTAATAATTGTTAGTTCGTGTTTTATTGGTACATCATCTATTATCATTTTGGGAAATATATGCAGTTGTAGACTTTGATAAAAATGTTTCCGTAAAGGGTTCACGGCCAGTCGCCCGGATTAACTGGTTAATAATATAATAATTGCATTGATGTACATACACTTTCAACGAACTGTGATAAGAATTATGTTATGGAATAAAGTATATCATGGATTCTAGATGGTTCCACACGAGCTGCACGACAATAATTGTGGGAAAATTCCTTATTCTATCTTAATATTATATTTTTATTTTTCAATGTTTGTTAGATTCATGTTTGTTCAGATTCAATAGCGTTACAAGCGTTTTGTTCACAAAGGAAGATTTTTATATTAGAAAATTTGTTTCAAAAATAATATCACTAATCAAAACGTTGAGTAATTTATGAAAACGTATAGAACAAAACATGTTAATTTTTTCTCATAAGAAGGTTCACTTCTGGTGTGTGGTCTACCCAAGCATACTCGACTTCTTTCGCTTGCGACGATTCTTTGTCTCACAGTGTTGGACTCTGCGCCCCGCGTGGTCCGCTTCGCGACTTCATTAGAAAAGGCAATAGGCATTTTTTTGGTGGCGAACCCATCGTTTGGGAAATTAGACCAGACAAGATGTCTGTCGAACTTTACTTGAAAAAGTAACAAGTTAAATACAACTTGAGAATTAGAGTCAAATTTCGAGATTTCTTAAGTAATTAAGTTTGACTCTAGTAGGTGTTAGCAAATGTGGATGTCAGTGTTACGATATTAATTTGTCACAGAATATAAAATAATAGCAGTATTATATTGAAAAAAAAAGTTTTGTAAAATCACAATAAATAGAACGGGGGTAAAACTACGTCGTGCTTTTATTATTTTTTTTTCTGAAAACGCCGAATTTTTCGGAAGTTCTTTCAATACAACATTACTTAATTTGGATTTCTCTACAAAATTTTATCGTTTTTGAACTCATAGGAACCCTTGTCACTACCGAAAAGTACGTGGTGATTGTGTAGCCCCCACAACTATTTCTTAAACAATTTGGCGCTGAAAAAGCGAGGTTAAATTTTCTTCTTTTGACATTCAGAATAAGAGAATGTGTATTGGTAAGGCAACAGGTTCAAGGTTGTCTTCTAAGTTTAGCCCCATCGAATTACAATTACCGGAACTGGGACTGTTGCATAAATTTGGCGCCCGAACAGGGACCGTTATATAGATTTGACTGATTGTCGGTGCTGCGCGTCACCTTACGTCTGGGCGTTGCAGGATCATCCCGCATATGGAAGCGTATCGTAATGGTGAAAATTACTTCAACGAAATTTATTTTGTCTTCATAAAAGTAATTTCCGCTGAACCGTTACGTACTTGTGGCGGAGAGCAACTTTTGGGGATAATAAATTTTAGTGTAAATGTAGTTGCTAGATGTGGAAAGGTTAGTCACCAACTTATTAAAATTTTTTGCTTCTTTATTAGACGATGGGAAAAGAAGAGGGAAAAACATGATTGATCTACACTTACAACAAAACAGATACTAAAATATCTTGCGTGGATCGGATTGTCTATTTTTATGTTAAATATAAACAGGTGGTATCGTCGTTTACCTCCACGGAAGAATTCTTTACAGGTGGCACCCGAGACTGTCTTACACCACTCGCTCCCGCCGCTCCTTCAAATTAAATGTCTTTAAAACGCCGTGGACAACAAGCCAAAATGTAACTACTAGTCCTCCACTAGAGGTTATTTTAAGCAGCCTTTACAGTGTTCTGAAGACCATTATAAAACTAGTTTCTCAAGATTTCATAAAACTAGATTGCCTTAGAACTGCGTCTTAAAAGCTTTTTTTGATACATTTTTTTATGCTTGCCATTATAAAAACTAAGTTAGCAATTTAATAACACTATGGCGGTGAATATCCTAATCAACTTCTGAATCGAATACTCGTTAAAATAACCCATCAAGTGCAGGATTTCCATGAGGAAACATTTTAGCTGCGGAATTAATTTTATTGATCATATATACTGAATATTTCAAAATTTTTCTAAAATATTTAAAAATTGTTTTTTAACAAGGTTTATGTTTCGTTTATATTAATTATTCAAATTTAATTTTGAGTTCTAACAATTAGTATCTTAATCCTTAATAATTATTGCAAAAATCACAATTGTGGCATCATAATTCTCCACGCGCCCACCAGAATAGCGCCCTTGTTGCTGATCTCACGCCCACACGGATCTGCTCCCCCACTCGGTACTCTAAAGACGTGCGCTGGCCTCCAAGATCAGAACTCTAGCTTCCTCTGGGTGAGGACCGTTAGCCGGATGAGACCAAGCTCTAAAAGTCTGCTTTTAAACTTCTGTACACAATATGTGAATATAGTTTGTTACTTCGTCCAAGTATTTTGACCGGCACCAACCCTACACAATCACAAATAATTGGGTAGAAGTTCTGTTGTATATTTATTTTTTATTGAAATCTCAGTTTTGTTGTATTTGTTTTTGAGAGGCAGGGGACTGATAATACCTATTTTAAAAAGGGGCATTAGTTTTATATTATTAACATTTATGTAATCAGTGGACTGTTATATTTTTATAACCATTTTGTTAAAGGTTCAGTCATAATTTTGTATCTATACTTTTTTTAAAGAAGGAAGTAGATAGCAGCAGTGGTACACATCCCGTATACATTAGGGATAAATGGAGCAGGCAACCCATAATTCATCGGCGTATTATGGGGGTGGCTCCGTCCATGTACTGACATGAGTGACAGCATGCAAAAGTAGGGTGTAATCAAAACCATCAAAATGTTGGCCTTAATCTCTTTATTTGGACCAACTTATTACTCTCCTAAGTTTTCCCCCTCGAGCGAAGTCGGCGTTGGCCCTTATGGCCCTAAGAAGGTACCACATTTAAGTTTTTTGCAAATATCTCTTAAAACATCAACTGTATCAACAAAATACTTATTATCAAAAATAACCTATAGTAAATTTGCAACAAAAAAGTTCTTTACCGTTTGTTTCTAAAGTTAACCGTTACGATGCTACGGCCATTCAAAGTGGAGCCCTTTTTGGTCCTTGCGGAAAAGTTATAAAAATCACGTGCTATATCAAAGTCTCTACATGTTATAAATAATTTTGAACGTAGCACGTATATAAGCTGTTAAGTTGTTATAATTACAACTGAGATATATTAAGACAAACAGTTGGGGCTAATTATAGTCCAAGCAAATTAGACGAAAAAACGACGAATAGAACAAATAATTTATAAAGTTTTGAAATTTTGGTTATGAACTCCCAGCAAAGGCCCACATAAACCGCCCCATAGCGTGACCTCATTAAGCTTTTCTGCATTTTTCTCGTAAACGGTAATTCCGACGAGAAAATGTGATATGACTTATATTCTTCATTAAATTCTACATAAAATTGGTCTTATGAAGTTTTTGTCTACCTCCCACTTAATGCTCCTAAATGTCGTTGGAAAATGAGTATAGTTTTCACCGCGAAGGCAACCGCCGTTTTTTGCGGCGATTATCTCGAAAACCATTAGTGGGAGCAAAAACTCGATACAAACTAAATTGTAAAGCAGTTTTTTCTGCACAAAGTCCATATTGAATAAAAGATTTGCAATCAATTGTTATTGGTCAAAAAACGGGGATTGATTAATTTTTGCCTCTGCGCTGAAAACTATACTCATTTTCGAACGTCATTTATGAGCGTTGGGTGGGAGAAAAACGTCATGAGATCAATTTTATGCAGAATTTAATGAAGAACATAAGTCAGATAACATTTTTTCATCGGAGTTACCGTTTACGAGAAAAATGCAAAAAAGCTTAATGAGGTCACGCTCGGGGGCGGTTTTTTGTGCCAAAGGGGATGAAGCTCCCCTCGGGGAGGTGGGAAGTCTTCGGATCTTTATTTGGGTTCCTACTAGTACCAAATAACCAAAATTTCAAAACTTTATAAATTATTTTTTCTATTCGTCGTTTTTTCGTCTAATTTGCTTTTACTATAGTTAGCCCCAACTGTTTGTCTTATATCGCAGTTATAATTGTAACAATTTAACAGCTTGTATAGGTGGGATGTTCAAAATTATTTATAACATGTAGAAACTTGGATATAGCATGTGATTTTTATAATTTTTCCGCAAGGACCAAAAAAGGCTCCACTTTGAATGGCCGTAGCATCGTAACGGTTAACTTTAGAAACAAACGGTAAAGAACTTTTTTGTTGCAAATTTACTATAGGTTATTTTTGATAATAAGTATTTTGTTGATACAGTTGATGTTTTAAGAGATATTTGCAAAAAACTTAAATGTGGTACCTTCTTAGGGCCATTAGGGCCAACGCCGACTTCGCTCGAGGGGGAAAACTTAGGACAGTAATAAGTTGGTCCAAATAAAGAGATTAAGTCCATTTCCAGCTTTTCACTAATTATTTCCTTATTGAACTCTCTGTCGCCTGGCCTACAATGCTCCTTTCTAAAAAAAAACGGACGATAGTCCATTATAATATTGTTGTCTTGGAAAGGCTTGATTGTTCTTTACCCTGTTTTGTTTTTTGGCAACAATACCCACATAGATATGGGTCCATTTTGTTGGATTATTCCATCATGGCTATTCCAACATGGCAGCCCTTGTTTATGAAGATCTGATGAAGATTCTCTTTAAAACGCTTTGTCTGCTAATAATACCACAATAAAATTATTTTATTTTATCATTGCCACTATTAAGTCTATAATTCGCTCTCATACAAATACTTTTACAACTAGTTACAACCATTTTCAAGTCCTCTAACATTTATACAGGGTGATTTTTTGAAAACGATCCACCCTAAATATCTAGAAAACAAAAACGTTATGAGCAAAATGCCGAAACCGGTCAATTTTGTTTCTGAGGGGGACACTTAATTAGTATAGTTTTAGACTTGCAGGTGCACCCCCTTGGCCGGGGCAGCAGCCCCCTCAAAAATCTTATATGGAACAGGGGGTTAAAAAGTTTATTTTTTGAAGGGTCCATTTAACCTCTTTTTGACTATGTAGTAGTTTTTTATTTCTACGATTAGTTTTTAAGAAAACGTCACTTTTGTGACAAAATTTGCTAGTTAAAAAAGTTAATCTTTTTCTGAAATATCAAGTATTTTCTGAAATAAAAACTGTTTCTTATTCATTGACATTGACAATTATTCAGTTTTAAAGTAAATCTGTATACGTTGGGATGAAAAAATGGTCAACTTAGTTGCTGAAAAAGTTGAAATTATTTTTATTTACGGCTCCCAAAACAAATGTGCTAAACATATTCATAAACAAAATTTCAACAAGATGGAGCTCCACCACATTATGCCTTAAACGTTCGCAATTGGCTTAACAAGCGATTGCCGACCCATTGGATTGGCAGACGTGATGCAATTGAGTTGCCAGCAAGATCACCAGACTTGACAAGTTTAGATTTTTTTCTCTGGGGCCATTTGAAGTCAGATATCGAATTCTTGATGAATGCAGGCGAATTCCGAGAGAAACATTTCAAAAAGTTGAATTTGAAAGCCGGATCTACTATTGCCTGGGATAAAACGTTGCCCATTTCGAGCATCTCTTGTAAAATTCAACTGTTTTAAAAGATAGGGTTTTTATTTTTGAAGATTTTTTTTTATCATTGTTGGTATGTTTCTTTACTTATTAATTGAAATTTAACTGATTGCTTGACGTTAAAATCTAAACAGTGGTTCAAACATTAGTTTCATCAAAACATCTCAATATGTCTTTGATAGTTGACATTCCCAAGCGTTGTTTCTACTAACAATAGGTGCTTAACAACAATGTTGTTCAGGAAAAACATGAACGTGGGCTGTGCGGTTTTCTCAAAAACTAATCGTAGAAATAAAAAACTACTACATAGTCAAAAAGAGGTTAAATGGACGTTTCAAAAAATAAACTTTTTAACCCTCTGTTCCATTTAAGATTTTTGAGGGGGCTGCTGCCCCGGCCAAGGGGGTGCACCTACAGGGCTAAAACTACACTAAGTCAGTGTCCCCCTCACAACCAAAATTGACCGGTTTCGGCATTTTGCTCATAACGTTTTTGTTTTCTAGATATTTAGGGTGGATCGTTTTCAAAAAATCACCCTGTATAATTCCATTTGGTCTTTTCTAAAACTATTTTCTCTTCTTCAATACCATTTAGTCTTGTCTAATAATGATATTTCGTTTTGTCTAAAACCTTTTGCCCTATTTTGAGCTTTATTCGATTGATACATGCCCGTCATAAAGCCTGTTGCTCTTTATTAAAATCCTACGCTTGCGCTCTTTCTAACCTCACTTTTTGCTTATTTACCTATTTATCTAAAGTTTTGTGGTGTTCTCTTTACAGTAAGGATCCAAGTACACAGAAAACAAAATGAAAAAAATTCAGAGAAAATTTATTTTACATTCATGCGACCATCCTGGACAAACAGCAACTATCGCGGTGTTATGTGTGTATGGTTATTAACACTTGGCATTAGAAAAGGCAAAAGAGCTTTATAGAAGTTTTTTGATAGTACATATATTTATATTGAACTGCCCCTTTAAAATCCCTGAGCATACTAGTTTTATGGAAGATCTTTCGAAGGAAAATTAGTTTCCTAGACCTAATGGTTTTATTGTGGTAATGCTGATCACAACCATAAAACCTTTTCAAGTGTTAATTGGCTTCATTTGAACCAAATGGTAAATGGTTTTAAAATTTACGCTTCAAGAGGTTGGGGTATCCTTTTCGGTTTATATATTCATGAAACTTTGGAATCCTGACGTGTGAGCAGTCTATGGCACCGATGGCAGTTGGAAAACGGTATCTCTCTGACCACAACCGTTTAGCTTGCACAAAATGTGCTGCACTTCTATGAAATCTGATGAAAAAATTCGCTTTCACCAAAAAATGTCTTACAGACAGTAGTTTGATGTACACCAAGTTGTTCAGCTACAGAATTTTGAAAGCCTGGTTCGCAGGACTTTCATCTTATTTATAGGTGGTAGTGCAGCCCCTCGTCTTTCACCAATATCAGTCAAAAAAAAAAAAAACATTTTAGGCATAATATGTAAGCAATTATTGTTCCTATTTTTTAAGAAAAAGTTTTGACTAGAAGCAATTCCTGCTCCTTCAAGGATTTACTACGATTTTATAAGAAAAAGCAATTATTGCTAAATTTTTATTTATTATGTCCCGCAACAGAAAGCACTGCACCTGAAGATTAAGTCGTATCGTAAGTATATTATCTCGATTCTTTTTGCCCACACATCGGCTTTTTGACAATGATAACGTGCAAGGTGACTGATAATTTCGTCAAGTTTATTTATATCGGATAGGTGCACAACCCACGTGAAGATGCTAAAACCTGTATCAGTTCTAGCACCGTACGATCGAGACTAGATAATAAATATTTTTATAGCCTTGACGAAAACGGACCTTGGTTCAGAACGTGGCAAGTTTGGCGTATTTATAATCAGAGAAATAGATGGCCAAATAAACCCACGAAGATTTAAACGTAATGGCTTGTAAGAATTTTAGCCTTGTTTGTTTTGCCCGATTTATTGCGAAACGAAATGACCCAGGTAATAATCTGCGCTGCGATTCTCTTTACACTGTTATGCGAATTTGACACAGGGGGGTGCTACTAGTCTTCAGTGCGAAATCTTCCAGTGTTTGTTTACTGACCGAATTAGCGTTGGTTATTAATAAAGCAAGGCGACTGAGTGGCCCTCAATTTGGAGCCTACAAATAAGAAAATAATGAGTCGATTGACCCCCGTCCTTAACATTGTAGGGTTGAGTCCGATAGAAACGCATCTCGCGCGAATGAGCAGGGAGAATATAAAGCGTATCGGTGATAGTAGACCGCTCAGTTTTCAACGTTTCGTCGCGCGTTGCAGTACTTTCCACTGTGCATTTCGGTTTGTGATGTATGAGTGGTGAAAATGACAAGAATCGAAGAAATCATGCGCAGCACGAGTCCGTCGAGGTGTCGCGCCTCACCCCTCAAACTCACCCCCTGCAATAACAACGACGACATCACCCGCGACCCCAGATTTATAAACAACCACGAGTTCCCCAAAAGACAAGGTGTGGATGTGGAATTCGAAAACATCACATACGACGCCTGGAGTTGGTCCATGACACGCTTTCAGAAAGGTAAATTCCTCTCATTTCGCGGTTTCGTAAGGGACGAGGAATTTTCGTGGCGAATCGAGCGTGGTAAAGGGCTTCCTGCTTGAATGAAGAGAAAGTGTGGACGATGGGTTGCCGAAACATGAAAATTTAATTAAATCTTGAGATAACTGGTCGTGAATAAACGATTAAATTGAGTTTGGTACCGTGGGACTACTGATTTTAATTTTGTCAACAGTGAAGCTGTTGTCCGAATTTCAAACCTATTTTGGCAAAAGTAAACATTGATCAGTAACGTCCTCAAAGAAAGTTTTAAAAATTTCGATGACCTGGCACTTAGTGATTTACTGAAATGCTTGAGCCAAGCAATATTGATAATCGTACAATTTATAAAATTAATTAAAGATGTTGGATGCTGTAACTGCGGAAAACACTCAACAGCCGTAAACAATCACTTACAATGAACAATAAACAAGTTGTGACATTAATTGACCTAAACACTGATAAATCAGATTATCCCAATGAAACACCTTTGACTTTTTATTTCCCATTTAGATTATCCTTCATAAATCAGATCAATCCTTAAACCGCAGTAGTAATTTTTAATAAACTTAATTACTCCAATTAACACAAATTGCCCCTCACAATTACGTTATATCTTAACTAATTCTAATTCGTCCAAATTAAATACTAATTTACAAGTCGTGTCAAACGACGTAATTTTACTGGTGGCTAGGTTAATAGGTGATTGACTTGTTAATCTGAAAATAAATAGGATACTCCACATTTCCACCTGCTCTACTTGAAGTGGTGAGAATAACTAACGAATGGTTAAGCAAACAAATAAAATGTTTCCTGTACAGCCAAAACTGTCAAAGTAAATAAAAACGTAGTTTATTTAATGATATTTATGTTAGCTTTAGATATTGAAGCACCATGATATAAATAATCCAAACAAAACTTAATTTCTCCCATGTCTCTCTTGTCTGTAAAAATGATTGAGATTGACCAAAAAAACGTTTCAAATACGATTACGTTTAAAACCGAAGTCCGTGCCAATAATTATAATTCTTGACGCACGAATTTGGTTTAAATTCAAATTGGTTTAATGAGGCATTAAAAAACACAAAACGTCCATGCGGTAAAATAATGAGCTTCGGCATCTCATTATTCTTATCATGTCTTATAAAAGTATCCTCAAGTATACTGCAACTTGTGCTATTACAAGCGATTTATATAATTTCTTGATATCGGACATTTTTTGAAATTTAAAACCAAACAAGACCACAATAAAATTGATAGAATGAGTAAATATTTGTATAAAATTACTTTGAACGGACGCCATTGGATCATAAATTACAATATTACTTGGGGCTTGCAATTAATGGGTAAAAGCATTTTTGTCTGCTTTTAAAAATAATTATCACTGGTAATTACATGAGTGCTTCGAAACTATCGATTTGTAATACGATTTAATTTCCCGATGCGTAGCAGAGGGAAATTTCTCAAAAAACCATTCGTGTTCAAATTTGACATAAAGGTAAAAAATTCAGCCTTGTCCTAGAAATAAATACATTTGAAAGAGGAACATGAAGGATTATCGAATTATCACTATAATTAAAAAAAAAAAGTAGGTTACTTTATTTACACTTGGCGACTTTCATTGGAACATATTTGATATTCGGTTATCAGGATGATTATTTGCATAACCATAGTTAGTCACTGGGATCATGACTCATTTGGAATTGCGAATTTATCATTCTGGCAGCCACCGATCAATTCTGAACCACAAAGGCAAATATGCAAATGATGACTCAACAGATCTTAATTAAAAAGTAGGCATTGTAAAGGTAATGAAGCCTTGAAAAGTAGAAAGATTGGTGTTTTCTTATTTTTAAGGTCAATTGCTGAGAGTTCTGACTTATTTTGTGATCTCGTAATTGTAAACACTTTATGGCTATAATTGGCGCATGTTATATAATTGTGTTCACATCCGTGATCTTTTCTCGTCGTATTTTTATGCACTCTGTACATCAATTGGCTAAAACAATTTAAAGTTGAAGGTGTTCAGCTGCCCATTGAATTTGGCCTAAATTAATTCAACACGTTCTCGAGAACCGTGACCATGATGATTTGATTCAAGAAAACAGTGAAATAAAATAGCAATCGCTCGTTCTAATTTTTATTTAGCAATGTTCCCTCCAAAATTAATTTCTAACTTCACGATTCTGTACAAAATATAATATGTAACCCGTTCAAAGAATTCAATTACGAGAATTGTAACGGGTTAATTATAATATAGATAGATTGATTTAGAGAAACTTCTATAAACTATATACAATTGAGAAGAAGTGCTCGATTAGAAAAAATGTGCAGAAATTTTGGTTTTCATCAAATTCTTAAAAAATAACACGTCAAATTTTGGCCCTTAATCAACGACAGTATAACGACCAAGCACTTTTTCTAAACGTGTCAAACCTAGAAGTACTATCTTTGACAACTGTCGAAACAGAATTGAGAAGAAATTATCGAATGGAATAAAAATGAACAAAATTTTGTTTTTGTCAAAATCTTAAAAAATATACTGTCAAAGATTGACCTTGAAATCAACGACAGAAATAATCGTAAGTAAGAGTAGGGCCTTCTTTATAATTGTGTCAAATTTAGGGAAATTATATTTGTCAATTTTTGAAACACACAACTGGGGAGGAATGCTCGATTGGAAAAAATGTGCGAAAATTTTGGGTTTCATCAGATTCTTAAAAAATAACACGTCAAAAGTTAGCCCTTAATTAAAGACAGTATAACAACCAAGCGCTTTTTCTAAACATGTCAAATCTAGAAGTACTATCTTTGACAATTTTCGAAACAGAATTGGGAAGTAATGATCGAATGGAATAAAAATGAACGGAAATTTAGTTTTTGTCAAATTCTTTAAAAAATATACTGTCAGAGATTGAACTTGAAATCAACGACAGTAATAATCGTACGTAAGAGTAGGACCCTTTTTATAAATGTGTCAAATTTGGAGAAACTATATTTGACAATTTTGAAACACACAATTGAGAAGAAGTACTCGATTAGAAAAAATGTGCGAAAATTTTCAGTAGACAGTATAATGATCAAGGACTCTTTATAAACGTGTCAAATTTGGAAGTACTATCTTTGACAATTTTCGAAACCGAATTGATGGAATGGAATAAAAATGGAAATTTAGTTTTTTGACAAACTTAAAAAAATATAATTATGTACATAGTTTAAATTACTTCGGTTTTGAAATTTTGTAAATTCGGACAAATTTAGTCTTGGAAATGACAAAAGCATTGATTGTTATTTTGTAACAAAATTCTGGTATGGGCGCATCCACCATTTTTTCTAAATTTCCGTGCTCTAACGATTTTAAGTTATTTATTTTATATTTTTCTTGTTGAAATTCTACATAACTGTATTACTGTAAATAAAAAATATAATTTACCAAGTTTTAATGCGGTGTTTTGTAATCGTGACAAAGAGTATAATTATTTCTGTAATGAAAAGAGTGATTGCAAATTGCTGGTATAAATTTAATATTCTATTATTAAAGCAAAATAAATGCTCTGCTACACGTTTTTCGTCACTACAGTATTATTTATTATATAATTTCGGTTTAGTTTAGTCTTGATATCTCTCTGTTCTGTCTTTTCGGATTTTGTGAATTTTTCGCATATCTTAAACAGGACCTTCTCGTATTTTCTGTGTTCGGCCAAGCTAACAGTGAACAAAACGGTAAATTCGTCCGATTATTGCGCTGTCAAGACACTCGGCCTACGGCTCCTGCTTTAAAAACTCGCCCTCGCCCCTGAAGAGTGATAGCGCACGAGTAATGAACACAACATTTTTTGTATTCGTAAAATGAAAAAATAAAACAACACAAAAATGAATACAAAAAGTTAACTCTCTTAGATTAGATAAGGTGTTGAGGGGGTGTGAGGGAATTGGCTCCCCTCACTGCCACTTAGACCACACCGCGGGCCCATATTGTCACCCCCTCGTGTCCTGTCTCTCATCCAGCCATCCGACATCATCGAAAAAAAAACTAGGATGGTTCCAGGCGAGGTATACCTAAAGTTGGTCCAACTGGTCCATGGACTTTCTGATCGAGGCGAGAGCCGGACATGTTCTATAGCCTCGTCCTCCTCTAAACAACCTCTGCACGTTGGGTCGTTACCACGCCCGGTGTTGGCTTAGCTTGCAATGTCGGGTCCAGATACCCACCAAATGGCGAAGTTTGTACCTTGACAAATGCAGACAACACTTGGCCACGAACTTGTGGACTTGGCTCTTTTAAACCAAGGATTTTTGATAAAAACCTGTCTAGCCAGCTCGTCGGCCTTCTAATTACCGTTATGTCCTCGAACCCACCTCAGCTCAACGACATTGGTTCATCTACCACTTGAGAGGTAATCCTGCCACTGGCCAGAGTCCCCAGAGCTGAAGAGTACATAGTTTTATCACTGACTTTGTAACCAGTGATTTCTGTGGCACCCCGTAGAATCTCCGTCTGGAAAATGTTCGCCAATACCCCTAGGGTTGCGCTGAGATTGCAGTTCCATTCAGAGTCTGCTTTTGTTTTTGATCCATCCGTGAAGATTGAAATGTCAACCTTGGGATGCTCTCCTGTATCCGTATATTGAGGACAGATACGGTCCGACCCCGCACCCAAGAGAGGTACTCTGTGGAGTCCCTCGCTCAGGATGCCCGCGTTCTGATTGCTCAGCTTTCTAAAGATTACCTTCCAGCAGCCTGCGAGCGAGGAGATCGATGGGAGGCAGACACAGGAAAGCGGTCGGGGGTTCTCAACATCAACTCTATTCCAATATTTTAAATTAATGTTGTAACTTTGGGTTATTCCCGTAGGACATGTTCCATAGTCTGGTCCTCCTCCAAACACCCTCTACATGTTGGGTCGTTACCACGCCCACCACGTAGAGGTGTTTCCTTAGCCTGCAATGTCTGGTCCAGATGCCCACCAAAATGCGGAATTTGTACCTTGACAAATGCAGACAAGACTTGGCCACGAACTTGTGGACTTGGCTCCTTTAAAGCAAGAATTTTTGATAAAAACCTGTCGAGCCAGCTCGTCGGCCTTCTCATTACCGTTATGTCCTCGAACCCACCTCCGCTCAACGACATTGGTTAGTGCTATTCTCGTCATCTACCACTTCAGAGGTAATCCTGCCACTAGCCAGAGCCCGCAGAGCTTTCCAAAGGTTACCTTCCAGCAGCCTGCGAGCGGAGGCAAGTGCCATGCCCTCCACGAAGAGATCGATGGGAGGCAGACACAGGAAAGCGGTCGGAGGAACTCTATTCCAATATTTTAAATTAATGTTGCAACTTTGGGTTATTTTGGTCCCTGTTTTTGAAATCGTCTTCCTCGAGTTTTTCAGGTTCCTCGGTGTTTCAAGTTCTTTTAGTTACTTGGATCCATTTGGTCCGCGGGTTCTTTGGGTTCCCGAAGAGGTTCATTAAACCTTTCTCTTAAAAATTCCTAATGGTTTGTTTAAATGAGCCTAAATGGTTTTTAGAAAGCCGAAGGAAAGAACAGTCACATTTTTACCATCACCTTTACGTTAGTTAACGACTTCATGATATATAGAAAAAACTGTTGTTTTCAGAAGCATTAGCACAAGCATGTTTTCTCTCAGCGCCCCGAAATTGATTGCAACACCAAACGCATTTCCCAGTCCATCGTGGTTCAATTAACAATTCTCTCGGTCACGTCCGGCCCAATGCCAAATTTGCGTCAAAAACAACGTCATAGAAGAAGAGCACGTGCTGCATCGTTTACCCTTGAACACAGAATGCATGCCAATTAGTTCGTGTTTTGATACATAACACTTTGCAGAAAACAAACGCATCCTCCATGGCGTCTCGGGACAGTTCCGGTCCGGTGAGATCTCCGTCATAATGGGACCTTCTGGAGCTGGAAAAACGACACTACTCAACATATTGGCGGGTTTCACGTGAGTAATTTAATCGGAGAAAGTTGTGTAACTAATTAAAGTTCAATGGACTATCATCTAAACGCTTATGTGAGCATTATTGCGATTGGGCAACATATTATTATGCAAGATCGTTTTGGGCTATGTACCTACCCAAGGCCATTTCTGTTGATTCGCCCATCTAATATGAATAAACTTGTGCACGCTTTCCCAATTGTTGGTTCAACACAGATTCCTCAGTTTGCCATTGACACGAGCAATTAAATGTGCACTTTAGCTTGATGAGTATATTGACCTAAACCTGTTTTCGAAAATAAGCGTTTTCACTTTTTTACTGCTCCTTAGGACTCGCGGCAGCGATGGTGTGGTGAAGCTTAACGAGGTTGTCCGCGATCACAGCCCCAGGTTCCGGAAATTGTCGGCTTACATCCCCCAAGACGAGGAACTGAGAATGGCGTTAACAGTATACGAAGCGATGACTTTCGCTGCCAACCTAAAATTGGGCTACAGAGTGTCCAACGAGTACAAAAAGCAACAGGTACGCAAATGTACTTCACGACCTTAATGTTATGTAAAAATGCGGAAGAAATGAAGGCTTGTTGTTACACTCCCATGGTCTTTAGATTGGAATCGAGATTTCTGGAACGTGATGTGAATTGATTTCAGGTTGTGGAGCTCCTGGAACTGTTGGGTCTAGAAAACACCCATCACACGCTAACCTCACGTCTTTCGGGGGGTCAAAGGAAAAGGTTGGCGGTTGCGTTGGAGTTGTTAAGCAATCCGCCGATTTTATATCTGGATGAGCCAACAACGTAAGTGTCGTTTCTTGTTTTGCATGGCTACGTTTTGATGTTTTCGAATGAAAACATGCGTGACGTGAAGCATCATCATCAAAAGATTTTAGTAGCGTGAGAATTTTGATCTGATATGCCTGAACTAATTACCGCTGGGTCAAGGTTTTGCTGCACTTATTATTAGTAGCACAACCTAGTTACACAAGAGATTCTAGTTAAAGACGAAATCTTTCCAATTGAATTACTGATTAATCAGTAAAATTTGATGCAGTCGTATTTCCATGCACCAGCTGGCGTCATAAATTTGATTAACACATTTTTTCGTTGATTAGTCACTAGACAGCGGAAAATATATTGATTGTGTTGTGTAAATAGACTTTGACCGATATTAATGTGAAAAATGTGCTATGAGATTTGTTTTTTGGTGCATCTTGCATTTGAGGACGAATCGAAAGCACTTTCAAAAACAAACAATTCTTGGGCTATAGGTTATCACCTTTCGAGGTCGTGGATGAATTTTATCGTTCGATAGATTGCACACCTACTTAAAAAAAAACTCAAAAAAAACGAAGCGACATCAATGGTGCACTAGTTTAGATAACAGTTGAACTTGATCTAAAATGCATTTGAAAAATCTTTGAAATCTTAATGATGCTGATAACCCCGCGGAAAAGTTATCTTTAAATGATGAACGTGTCAAATTCCAGGCGCATAAGTGCTCTACAGACCTACATCCTTGTCCTCAAAAATTTCTGTTATCAAGGCCTTCAGAGCTATCATAAATGGACCTAAATCGTAATTTTGGTGCATTTAACTCCCCTAAGCTGCTTATGCATCTAAAATGGTTACTTTCAGATGGATTTCACGATATTATTCATTTGAGATGCCCGACATATTTCATTTAGGAAACAATATTATGCAAAATTATCACTTCACATTTTTGACGTTTTAGTTTCCCGATGCGCAGCAGAGGGAAATTTGTCAAAAAATGACACGAGTATTTTTTCAGAAAATTTGAACATAACCGACGCGTTTGAACTTTTGGTGAATCGTTTGTACCATCAGAATTGTGAAACTTAAAGGGCCGCACCAAATTACATAACAAAAATAAATAAAATGTATCATCTTGTTTTGCAGCGGTCTAGACAGCTCCTCCTGCACCCAGTGCATCTCCCTCCTCCAACGCTTGGCTCAAGAAGGCCGCACCATCGTCTGTACCATCCATCAACCTTCCGCTCTCATTTTCGAAATGTTCGACAAACTCTACGCCGTCTCCGGAGGCCGATGCATCTACGACGGCAATACCAAGGATCTGGTACCGCACTTATCAAGTCTGGGCCTCAATTGTCCACCCTACCACAATCCGGCCGATTTTTGTAAGTCTTTTTATTGCTCTTGGAAATGGTGAAGGACAATATTTGCGTAGTTGCGAAATGAAAATAATGATTGCACAGTAGTTTTCTGGAACTCAGCTGTAAACTTCCGTGTACAGTTTGCATATTTTTCTCACAATGGAAGTGGTTACAAGCTGGCTGCATATACAGGGTGCTTATAAATGATTTTCCATCAATTTAACTACGAAGCGGTAAATGGTCGTTAAAAATCCGTTGTGGAACACCTGTACAAGTTTTCACAAGCAAGCTTACGTTCTTCCGTTTTTATAAGGGACATCTTTTACATTTCCGCATCTCTTACAATCGATACCAACGATATATTATGCACCTTCACTTTTGATACTCGCCCCACCTCTTTCGTAATATTTCGCCAAAGTATAGTTCACCTTGTTTATTGTGTATTTTTAATCTCCAGTTCCAAATTACCCGTCCCAGGTATTTAATTTTCTAGAGTGGCAACGCCCTCGTTCCACTTATGACCACTTGCATGTCGTTCGACCTCATCTTCTATTTCCGTTCTATTGATGCAAATTCTCACTTCCATTAATTTTTCCAGGTATGCTTTTGCTCTGTTTTTGCTCAGTACAGGTAATATGAGTCTAGGTATTACTTTTTTCCTTGCTTTGAGTGCTTTCACACCAATATCGAAAGGATTGGAGGTTTTGTGTAAACGAATACAAAAAATGTCACTTTTCAGGGACTCGGGCTTAATTGCAACACTCGGCGGCGTCTCGTGCTTAAAAAAATCCCCCTCGAATCTGAAAAGTGCCTTGACAGTGCACTTGCATCGAAAATAACTATTTTGTGACACTAGGCAGATACATCCGTCCAGCTGCACCGACTTGATCTTGGGGAGTTATAGGGAATTTTTTGACATTTTAGTTTCTTTGAGTTATATTACGAAAGTATAATTTTTTTAATGAAAATGTATAGTTTTTGTTGTACCAACTAAATGCAACAGGTGGTGACTTTCAAAAAAATAAATACAGTTTTTGATAAATCAGTAGCGGGTACGCGTTTGAGTGAGAAAACTTTTTTGAGTTTTATCGCCCGAATTAAGAATTTTTTGCAAAATTGTTATCACGGATTTAAGTCAGGTACCACTTCACAGATTCGCTAGGCAACTGTGTACACAAATTACTTTGAACACCTGTTGCACAGGTGTCTCAAGAAATGGGAAATTCTTCTGCTAAGGATAATTATTGAAGACAAATCTAGTGTGAATCCTTTTATTTAAAAAGTGTTTACAGCACCATATAAATTTAGAAAGAATTGGTCTTGGTTATGTTATAGTGTCTTTTACACCATTTGCTTCAACTGTCAATACACTGTCATGTATTATTTAAATAGTGATCATAAAGTTCCGCACAAAATTCATAATTTAGTTATGTAGTGTTTTTGCGAAAAACGCTCGAACAATTTTTGTTTTCAAATTGGCATCTTTTGACTTTGATGATGACGTCATCTGTTTTTGAACTATGACACCGTCATCATTGTTTTTTAATGGTAACCCCCAACCTTTTTTTGGGTTTTAGATGCACTTTTCAATTCTCTATTCAACAAGAGTAAAAAGTGATACCTTGCATAACTTTTTTTTAATTACAAGTTTTACTTCAAAAAATTAAATTTTTATTCCTTAAAAAAATACGTGCTGAAATGGCGCAGATTTTGATTTTATATTGGTTCAAAGACCTTTTTCGATGGATTGCCTTTCCTCATTTGGATTCAATTCCGACAATTTTTTTATTTTCGTTCATCTTCGTTTATTTTCGTATATCTTTTTTTGGATTTAAGAACATTCTTCTAGTGTATATCTTTTTATTGAGAAAGCTCAGTCACACGAGTTTCCTTCAACTACCTCTAATAATTCTGTGGATATTCTTCTTTTAATATCCAAAAAACCACTTATGTTGAATTATTTGATAAAAACCCGCTTTATAATTACATATTGCAATAATAATGTGTTACAGTTAATTCACTCCGTAAATAAGTCTGTAACCTTCGCAGCCAATCCCACAATATTCAACCGTGTGGAGCAGCTGCTCTGGTACATTCGTAATTACAATGACTAAAAAATAAAAATTAAGCTTCTTCAGTTCACGATCACTACAGAAATTTGTTTTTTGGTATTTTACTACGAAGGCGTTGAAAGGACATGAATGGAAAAATAACTCACTAACGTTTTTTTCCTGGTAATTCTGACCTTTTTCTGGCAATTCCGACTTTTTTTGGCAATTATTGTAACAGGGGTAGGACGATGGCGCTGTTTTGTTGGCTAAACTTAAAATATGAAGATCTTCTTGGAGTATATTTCTTTAAGGGTCGAGCGCGGGGCACCATTTTTAATGATCCACGGAAGTTGCCGTTTGTGAAAATTTGTCATTCATAAAAGCATGAAATTTGAGATACTGTCCATATTTAGAGTTTCACGTACAGGAAAATATGACCTTCTTGGAGTATGTTTCTCTAAGTTGTCGAACGTGTAGGGCGAGGCACCAATTTGGGTGATCCACGGAAGTGAAAATTTTCCGTGGATCATTGAAATTGGTGCCTGGCGCTACGCGCTCGACCCTTTAAAGAACGAGACTCCAAAAGGTCATATTTCCCTGTATATGAAACTCGAAATCTGTACAGTATTTCATATTTAAAGTTTGGGCAATTACTACGAATTGGAAAATTTTGTTGTGGCAAATCCGACTTTTCTCTGACAATTCGATGGACAATGGCGCTGTTTTGTTGCCCAAACTTAAAATATGAAATACTGTGCATATTTCGAGTTTCACGTACAAGGAAATATGACCTTCTTTAAGTGGTTGAGCGCGTAGCGCGAGGCACCAATTTCAGTGGTCCACGGAAGTTACCGTCTGTGAAAATTTGGTTTTCCGTGCTCGACCCCTTCTCGAAATGTAGACATTTCATATTTTAAATTGGGACAACATAAGAGCGCCATCGTCCTACCAAGGTCGAAATTGCCAGAAAAAAATTGTTGTCAGTTATTTTTCCATTCATGTCCAGGTTGTAGGAAAAGTATTCTTCAGTTGTTAATTATTTAATTTATTTTATTATAATTATATTATGAATAATAAATATTGATAGTCATCTAATCCTGCTCAAGTAACCATTCTTCTTCTGTTATAGTAATGGAAGTAGCGATTGGTGAACACGAAACCGACATGAACGCTCTGGCCGAGGCGGCGAAAGTGAAACAGTTCAATACAATCACTGAAAGCGCTAAAGGTTAGTATTCCAAACTTTCTCAAGAATCTACTTCCGGGCGCGGTTTATTGAACCCACCAAACAATAAGATGAATTATTTTTAAGTTCAGTGACTCCTTATCTGATTCCTTTTATTTTTTCCAGAGAAAGAGTCAATGTCTCAGAAACGTATCGAATTATTGGACACAGAAGACAGAGCAGTCAGCGAGAAATCGCCACTTCCTGCAGCCGTGGTCATGCAATTCTTGCTGTTGTACAAACGTAATTTGTTGACGACGAAACGCGGATACGTAAGCTGCCGAATTTGTGCATTGCGATTCGTTAACAAATTGCATTGCAGATTTACTACATCAATCGATTGTTGGCGCATGTTGCAATCGGTTTGATCTTCGGGTATCTCTACAAGGGCGTCGGAAGCGGTGCAAACACGATCTTGGCAAATTATGTTTATCTTTACGGTTCGCTACTCTTAACTGTTTACACTGGGAAGATGTCCGTCACCGTATCATGTAAGTTATTAACTTATCACGTGTGCTACATTTTAAAAATAGTTCCGCTAGAGATGAAGATATTGACCCGGGAACACTTCAACCGGTGGTACAAATTGACACCCTACTTGCTCTCTGTGATATTAATCGAAATTCCATTCCAAGTAAGAGTTCATGTACACCTGCAAGAGATACTCTGATATCCCTTGTGGTTGCACTTACTGTTTTACCGACCCTACATTGAAAACCGTTCCAGGTGATTTGTACTTGGACGTACATAGCAGTTAGCTACTGGTTAACGGACCAACCTGCAGACTTCCGCCTCTACCTGTTCGTGCTCTTCTGCACCCTGTCAACACTGTGTGCCCAGTCGTGGGGTTACTTCATCGGAGCAACAACCCCAATTAAAGTAATGTCACCTCTTAGGGTTCCCTTGCGACCACCCTCAACTTACCTTTACAGGTGGCAGTATTTCTGGGCCCAGTCATCGCCTGCTTCTTCTCAGTTTTCGGTTTCTGCATCCGACATTTCGACACGCCCTTCTACTTCAGGTGGCTCTTCCACGCCAGTTACTACAGGGCCGCATTTCAAGGAGTCGTGTATTCGATCTACGGCCTGAACAGGGAAGAACTGTATTGCCCGGAAGAGGCAATCTATTGTCACTATTCGGATCCCACGAACTTCCTGAAAGAGATGGATATTCTGGACGTGGATTTGGTGTCCAACATTTCTGTGATCGTAGTGATATGGTGTGTGATGCACGCTGCTACTTACCTAACGTTGTGGTTGAAGCTAAATAAGCGCTGAGAGATTGTGTGAGATGTTGTTTAATTTATTTTGACCAAAGACTGGAGAGAATGCCTTGTTTCACGATTCACTTGTATTAATTATTGTATTACTTTAGTGTAGTGTGTTGTAGCTTTTTTGTATTAAGTTTCCAGCTAGTCACTTTAGAATGTAATTTGGTGGCATAAGTGGCGGTCGGCCAACTGTAGTTGCAGTTTTTATATTGATGTGATAGAACTTTATATTTGTACTAATAAACCGATCTGTTGACTGAATACTTTATTATTTTTGAAACAACAAAATTAATGGAGAATATAATTTTTATTAACATTATACCACGCTGTAAACTCCAACCTAGTTTTGGCTCAGAAGTGAGCAGCAACTCCATTTCTGGGTACCACTGCAGACCAAGAGACAACCAAAAGTCGAAACGACTTTGATCCCACCTCTCGGGTACACGTTTGCCAGAGTAGGGCCCGCATAACTCCCCAATCAGCAGCATGCAACGCGAACCACAAAATGAATGCTATTTGGTCTATCTGTTGATACATGTATAACATAAAGTAAAATATACAGTAACGCAACGTTGTTTTTGGACGAGGTAGCGTGACGCAACGATATCTAAGGAGCAACTACCCCTGCGCTGCAGCATGCACAAAGAATCCTAGATTCAGAAGATTGGTCCCACGATGCCTAAAACTAGTTAGATATCGTAACATGCATACAACGGTACCGGAGATCGCAACATAGCATAAAAAAAACACACAAACAAAAACCACAACATTGGCTTTGCCGCTTTTTTCCCTTTTGTGGTTAATTGAAGTTAGCAGACAAAATAGCTTTTAAATGACCGCAAGCTGCTGTCGACCTCATACAGAAAAACGCCGGCTATAATCTCGGGTCAAGGAAGCAGGTATAAGGATGCCGTAGCCACTCAAGATACATTTCTGAGATCCGCCGCACCTTCATGGTGAAGGAAAGTCAGGCTCCCACACAAAAACTCCGATAATTTAAATCAATGTAATAATTACATATAAAATATAACAGTACAATATACAATTCATTGCAAAATAGTGCTAATATAAATAGTTGTAAAACGTGACGTTAGTTTCATTTTCACTTGAAGCTTACACACAGAGCAAGCAAGCACCAAGCACATCATACGAAAATACTTTCTTTTGATACAACACAAAGTAGTAAAACAAATTTACAGCTAAAAGGCGAGTGTTTTTGCTAACCTATGTAACGAATTCACAAAATAATGCAAAAGCCCGCGAATTTTTGATTTTGAATTGCAACATGTGTATTTATGTACAGGGTCTAAACCACAGATAGACATTGCTTGAATGGAAGGGCACGAAAAAAAAACACCAATCCTCCACAAAACTGGCACAGTTTCATTTAGTGGTCACAACACTACGCTCAGCGACCCGAGGTGTCACGTCACAACCGCAAATGTGAAAATCGCTAGTCTACTAAACCGGAAGTGATTATGAATAAAATGACATTGATTAAAATTTAGGTGCACTTACTCTGAGCTAAGTACATTCCCAATTATTGACTAGACTTTAAGTTACACGACAATTGTTCAATTATTGTACTTGATCATTTTACTGAAGGAAGTGTCGCTAATACGTATTTACAAGTAAATAATATATACACTAACAATCAAACTGGAATACAAGGAATGTTTGCTGCTTAGAGAGCTAACTTTACAGACTTATCTGGAGATGGGATCTCAGTCGCATCTTTGGATTATTTACACATATTGCATGTTGTCCTTGTTCTTCAACAGGGGCTGGTGCTCTATGTTCTTGTCCAGATCGTAACTCGTCAACCAATCTTTACTTTCTGGTTTGAATAAACCGAAACATGTGCAGTCAAAGAATTCCAGGAAGTTTTTGACGGGGCCCTTGGAAAAAGGGCTTTTGCCGTTGTTGCTCAGGATGTAGCTATAGCGGCCTCTGTTCATCCTTTCGTTGGTGGTCATCCCTAAACAGGAAATCTAAAAGGCGGTAATTGGTACCATTCAGTTTGGATGTCGTTCACATTTAGGGTCGCGAACGCTACTTTATGGGCATTAATATTTCATTAGCACTAAATGAATATTCTGATAAAATAATCTAGTTGGGAAGGCTACAAATCTTCTTATACCGGGTGTAAACTTTCAAGTCTCACCCCTTTAGCCAAGGGGGGCACCCCCTTAAAAAATTTAAATGGCATGAAGGGTCGTGTGATACATCATTTTATAGCTTATTCAGTTCTCTATCCAGACGATTCGTTTCTACCAAACAAAGCATAAATTTGTTATTTTCCAGATCAAGAGTATTTTATTTAGATTTGGAAAATATCGAATTCATGCTTTTTTTGGAGAAAGGAATCGATAAATGTAAGTCTGGTTAGAGAATTGAATAAGCTGTAAAATGATGTATCACCCGACCCCCATTCCATTTAACTTTTTAAAGGGGTGACCCCCTGGCTCAAGGGGCGAGATTTAAGACTTGAAAGTTTGGTACAATTTGGTCATCCTTGATAACAAAATTGACCTGTTCAAGCGTTTTCTTCTAAGTCTTTCGAAATTGGAATCGAGGGACCGATTTTGATGAAATTTTTTGAGTGGGTCCTTCGATGGTTTAGATTCACAAATGGACCCGGTAGGTATCTAAATATTATATAGGAACTCTAGTTCTTGGATTTTTTTCTTTATTTTTCTTTTTCACCACCCCACCATCCCCCAATATTTTTTAAAATAAATAAAATTGCGGACAAGCCATCGTTCGGGCAGGATTAGGTGTGTCGGGTCCGCTAGTTACGAAATAAAATAACCTAGAAGTTGAGAACTTTTTTCATTAAGCATGAGAACGTCAGGAGCTCAAGAAAAAATTGACGAGCCTGAAAACATTACGGAACTTGAGAAATCTGACCACCATAAGAAATTTGGAAAACATCTAAGAGGTTTGTCAAGTATGGTAAATTAAAATTACAATATTTGTTGGAAAATAATATAGCATGAATAAAATATACATAACCAAATAAAAAAAAGGTTACTTAATTTATAATGAACTTCCCAAATAACGATGTGATATTAGGAAATTATAAAAAATCTTAACTGAGACATTACAAAATGAAATCTACATAATTATAATAAAAATAAAATGCTATATATTCGTTGGTAAGCGCACCACTTGAGAACGGCTGGACCGATTTGGCTATTTTTTTACATATTCTTATAGAAAGAAAAATTGCAAGTTTCCCGGAAAATTGGAAATTCCTACCGAGAGGGGTAGCCTCGAGGTGAACTAGTTCTCCAGACATAGGAATAGTACTTTTGCCGAAGTTTGTATACTATTTTATTCACATTTAGGTATTCGAAATTTAATAATTAAATCTCAGTAACATCAGTCAAATGTTTGCGCTTAGTAAGCACTGCAACAATTGCTATAATTTGTCAGATAAAAGTAATGGGAATTTTTGGAATTTTTACTATCACACAATTATACTAAGAGTAATTTTTACTCATAATTTTCTATGTGTCAACTGCTCACTAGTAGCCGCGAGGCTGCGGAAACAGTTACGTGATTGCCTTTATTACCGATCATCTTACGTTTAAAAAATTAAATTCGGGTTGCCTGGCAACATCAGGTGAGTAATGGAATTGGAGGTTGAGAATTGGTCACTTTACAACCTATTTATCTTAAATTATTGTTTTTTTTATTTTAATTTTTTTGGGCTTGATACGTTACAAAGAAAATGTACCTAACTCATTTGAAAGGGAAATTTCCAAACACGTTAGGTAAAACTATTACAGGCAACTTTTCCAATCGTTTTTCTTTTCGTAAAAAAATTACCTTACCATAACAAATATTTAAAAAAAAACTTACTTACTTACGGTACTTCATAAGATGAAATGCTGTTCGTTGGTCAGCGCATCACTTGAAAACCGCTGGACCGATTTGACTAATTCTTTTTTCTACATATTCGTAATAGTCCAAACAAGGTTCTCCCAGAAAGAAAAATTGAAAAAGTTGCCCAAAAAATTGAAAAATTGGGGAAAAACTGAAAGTGCACTGCACGTGCGTAAATGTTGAAATGCTGTTCTTTTCTAAGCGCATCACTTGAGAACAGCTGGACCGATTTTGCATTTTTTTTTTCTTCATATTCGTAATAGTCCAAATGGGGTTCTGACGGAAAAAAAATGGAAAAGCTGCCCGGAAAATTGCAAAAGTTGGAAAAAACTGAAAGTGCTTTTTGCTATTAGATTCTTGTATGAATTCAAGACTATAACTGACGATTCGAATGTGCGTATTTTTTTTATTTTTTTGTTATAGTCCTCGAAAAGTTTTGAGGTAAATAAAATTCGAGACAATTACAAAGAAAAGTCGGAAAATTCGGACAAACTGCAAAAATCACAATTTTTTTACGTACAATCGATCATAACTGATGATAGGAGCGACATAATTATTTGGTTGATTCTTTTTTTTCTTTTGTTCGTTATGCTCCCCGGATGGAAATAATTCAATTGAAAGTTTTCAATTGTAAAAAAGCGGGAAAATCTAGAGAAAAATTTGGAAAAATAAATATAAATAAAATTACATTTGTTGGACCGATTTTGATGAAATTTTTTTAGTGTGTTTGAGTAGGTCCCTCGATGGTTTAGATTCACAAATGGACCCGGTAGGTATCTAAATATTATATAGGAACTCTAGTTTGCGGGCAAGCCATCGTTCGGGCAGGACAACGTCTGTCGGGTACGCTAGTTACGAAATAAAATAACCTAGAAGTTGAGAACATTTTTTATTAAGCATGAGCACGTCCGGAGCTCAAGAAAAAATTGACGAGCCTGAAAACATTACGGAACTTGAGAAATCTGACCACTATAAGAAATTTGAGAAACATCAGCCCTGGAAGGCTCCGATACACCTAAGAGGTTTGTCAAGTATGGTAAATTAAAATTAACATATCTGTTAGAAAATAATATAGCATGATTAAAATATAGATAACAAAATAAAAAAAATGGTTACTTAATTCATAATGAACTTCCCAAATAACGATGTGATATTAGAAAATTATAAAAAAATCTTAATTGAGAAATTACCCCCCCGAAATAAAATCTCTATATAATTGGAAGTTTCCCGGAAAATTGGAAATTCCTACCGAGAGGGGCAGCCTCGAGGTGAACTAGTTCTCCAGACATAGGAATAGTACTTTTGCCGAAGTTTGTATACTATTTTATTCACATTTAGGTATTCGAAATTTAATAATTAAATCTCATTAACATGAACTATTACTGCAACGTCTAATTTCAGTCAAATGTTTGCACTTAGTGAGCACTGAAACAATTGATATTATTTGTCAGATAAATGTCGTGGGATTTTTTGGAATTTTTACTATCACACAAATTATTAAATCACGCCAAGAGTAATTTGTGCTCGTAATTTTGTATGTGTCAACTGCTCACGAGTTGCCGCGAGGCTGCAGAAACAGTTGCCTTTACTACCAATCATCTTACATTTAAAAAATTAAATTCGGGTTGCCTGGCAACATCAGGTGAGTAATGGAATTGGAGGTCGGCAATTGCTCACTTTCCAACCTCCTTTGCAGTTGGAACGCATTATATTACTAACCGATCGTGAATAAAAACTATTTATGTTAAATTATTGTTTTTTTTTTAATTTTTATTTTTTTGGACTTGATTAGTTACAAAAAAAAATTACCTAACTTATTTGAAAGGGAAATTTCCAAACACGTTAGGTAAATAATTATTACAGACAACTTTTCCATTCTTTTTTTTTTTTTTCGAAAAAACCTTGCCTGGGCCATAACGAATATTCTAAAAAAAATATAGCCAAATCGGTACTTCATATTTTGATGAAATGTTGTTCGTTGGTCAGCGCATCACTTGAGAACGGCTGGACCGATTTGAAATTAAATCTCAGAAATTTGAGGAAGTAGGCAAACCTCGAAAAGTTGGGAAATCAAAACTGAAAAACTTGAGAATTCTTTGGTTCTTATTTAGTTCAAAGTTCAAAGCCTACTTGATATAAAAATCATTTATACCTATACACCCTGTATATTCTCGCTCTGTTCTTTTTTTGCAATTTTGTCATTTTTCAGTTTCTTTAAGTACTTTTAAAGACAAAGAGCGATGGGCTAAGAAAAGCCACTTTTTCTTTCCTAACGCCTCCTAAATTTATCAAAAAATGCCAGTAGCCGTCGCGGCCCCAAAATACACATTCGTATTTATTTTAATACCGACCTGATACAACTGGCAGATGAGCAACATGAAGACCCACACGCAATGGAACAGAGTATTGGCAGCCACCCAAGCCACCCATGTGTCGCACTGCCCAATGGAAATTACGAATTTCCAGTAGCCTTCCGACGTTGTTATGTTACACGTACTCTGGTTTTGCCAGAATTTAACTGAACCATAGAGCATCTGACAGCACATCATCACTAAACTAGCGAGAAAACCAATGAAATACTTATGGTTTTTGGCGCCTGAAACCGGCCGTTACCCAAAGTTGCAAAAATCGTCAAAAATTACCTATGCAGTTTGCAACCCAGGGACAGTGGTGGTCGAACCTCGCCACACACATGTTGCATACCGAGCAGTGCTTGGATCTCAGAGGTCGGCGCACGAGACAAGAAGAACAGAAAGTCGAAGGCTCAAAGCCGCCAGAGCCTTGTTCAGCTAGTTCAATGATGGTCTGAAACTGTCTCTTAGACATTTTTTGCTGGAATTGATATACAAACCCTAAATCGCAACTGCTGCGACGCTGACACGACGCCGGCATCGCCTAACCAGGACTTTAGGAAACAGTACCACAGTAAGCCTGAACTGCCGAGGAAGACAACCGTTGTGAGGATGTCGGTCACTGGCATGATATAAATTAACCACGTGAAATACATCCACAGTTTTGTTGATAAATAAATACTTAGAGGTAGAAGTGCCATTAGTCTATCGTCGTATAAAATCTGACCGGCATAATGTAAAACTATGTATAAGCAGACTAACAGAAAGAGTTTGATTAGTATAATTAAATTTGTGCCTAAAATCGAACCGGCGATGTAGAAAGCCATGAACGGCGTTCCGACCATGCACCACCAACGTAATCTCTGAAACCAAAAATGGTCGTTTTCAATAAACTCAAAAAAAAAAAGAATCCACAGCCGCCTTTGAGTGCATTATGAATACTCCGTATATTGAACCACAGGGTAACTTTGGACATGTGTCACTCCTTAAAAGTCGTAAATAGTTTCCGAGTTATAAATTACGACCACATTCCTTATTATAAAAAATCATGTTGTCCAGTATTGAAAAATCTAATCGATTTTTAAGTTTGCAAAATTATTATAAATACTGTGACGAAGATCAAGCCAGTATGAAACTGAAATCCAGGGATATTTTCAGAATTTCACATTGATCGCGTCCGAACAAAAAAGTCATGAATGTCTCGTACTTGACCCCGAAATTGCATTTATTCATTTACGGGTGTAGGAAGTGAATAAATAAATAACTAATTCTCAAACAGTGCAACCTATACTGTTAAGTTTCTTTGTATTATTTTGTGTTCTTACGTGTCTAAAGTGGTTTAACGTAACGACACATTCAAAATCACCCTGTAAACATACAAATTTCTCAGACTGGCGTCAGTGACAAGCAAAATACGGATCAAATCACTCTGAATGAAATTAATGATAAAAATATGGAATAAAAAACAAATAATTAATAGTAGCCCCAAAAAAAACAGAGCATTGTAGATTTTAATTAATAACAAGTCCAAGTCATAAATTCCTGTCTGAATGAAATCAACAATAGTTAATTTACTCAATTGTTATTACTTCTGGTTTTAATGATCCTTTGTATAAAAACCACAAACATTTAGTGTCTTTAATACTTTGTTCATTTAACTTACCTTATCCTTAGTAATTTTATTTAAAATGTTTCTAGAATGCCCATTATGTAGAGCATCCTTAATTTTCTCTGCCACTTTTGTACCTATCCAAATGGCCCCCAATTGCGTCTGCAACATCGACAGCGGAGTGTCGCCCCTATGGTTAGGTACATTCAAGCTGGCCTGTCCCTACAAACATCCATTATTCAAATACTAACAACTACCAGTGTCCAACCTGAAGAATGAGATTAGATATTGCTGAAGTATTCCTAGCCAATATGGCCCAATGCAAAGCAGTATTCCCCTGATGGTCTGTCAAATTAGGGGACGCCCCCAAAGTCAATAACAATCTTGTAGGGTCCAAACTGCATATCTTCCAACAAGACCACATCAAAGGAGTCATCCCTGCCCTATCAGCCAAGTCAGGACTAATTCCCCTAGCTATGAAATATGCTACCAGTGCAGTGTGCCCAAACTGGGCCGCTAAGTGTATACAGGAACATCCCTCGGCATCTCTGAGTGCAGGGTCTGTACCAGCATTCATTAAAATAACTACAGCATCTAAGTGCCCCTGTCTTGTTGCCCAGTGAAGAGGTGTTGCGTTAAGCTCGCCGCCAACGGCGTCCACTTCTGCACCTTTTTCAATGAAAAACTTTATAATGTCTTTGCGGTTGTTGATGGCCGCCCAGTGCAGCAAAGTGACTGTTTCACTGTCCCGTTGATTGACATCATAGCCGGCATCCACCAGCTCTTTTACTCTTGAAAAGGCCCCATACTGTAAATGACCAATTGGGAAACCAGCTAATTGCATTACTAAAACTCACCTGCGTAGCCTTAACGATGTCAAAACCGCTGTAATCATGCTCGACCGCTGGAACCGCAGTCTCTTTGGATATCAAACTGTGACAATCACGTTCTGATCCTACACAACCCCCAGCACTTGCAGCAGCGGCCCCGCAAGCGTTCTGGTACATCTTCAGTACAAATTTTTGTGTATTTTCTCATAAATTTGACAAGTAATTGACGGCAAAACATCAAAGATAGGGCATTATGGAGGTTAAGTTGTGATCGTGACCTAAATGTAAGGACGCGATTTAAGTTTGTGGACAAATGTGAGTCTACTTGCTGTGCAAACGGTGTAGCACGAAAATATTTGCTTAAAAACTTAGTTCCATTTAAATATCCAAGAACGCCCACCACAAAACGTATTCGCACTAGTGAAAATTTGAAGTAATGATTAGAGGATTAGTGTGATCGAGAAAGTGAGGTTGATGGCGACGAATTGACATGAGTGTAAAGTTGGTTGCCTGCACAACTGAGCGGTTATAAAATGCAATAAAAAAATGTTCAACTAATTAACTTGGACAAAATGAGAAACTTAACTTATTACAAAGCGCAACCAAAAATACACTACCTTGAAATTTAAATAGAAGGATTCGGGGTTAAGTTTTTCATGCTTTTTTTGCTCAGCCTCATATCTTCATAATTTAAAATTATCTGAGTTTTTGTAAGAATCTCGAAATAAAAATATTATACGTAATATGTTTTTAGATGACGGAAAGAGAAGAGTTTAAGAAAATCCCGCCACTTCTTGAACATTGAAATGAAATTTGGCCCAGTAAGGAGATGAAAAAGAGAAACATAAGCAAAGCAAAAACCAGGCATTGCGATTTGGGATAACACAAAATTAGGGTTTATATAATGCTTAACAACGGTTTGACAATTTAATAAGAATTTGCAGCCTATTAATTGCGTTTACAATTTGCAATCATGACGATTTAGTTCTCCACTGTGTAACATGCATTAATACAATTCAACAATTCACGCGTACAATGTGAGTGAGGCTATTACGTTATCTGATCTCATTACCACTTTGAACTTTTTGGTGATTACAGCAATTCACACCTCAAACAAATTTCTGGTCTACGCCCAGAGTGTGTGTGTACAAGACTGTCACAGCACCAAAAAGCAACATTGTTAGTCAGACTTTTTCAATCAGGGATCTCGCAACCCCGTGGAGGAAAATTAGGCGACCAGGAAGCATTGTCCGCATAGTTCCAATTTCATCATGCAGAATTGACAAATCCAAACGATGACAATAATAAATAAAATAGTACATACACAAATGTGAGCATTTTTTTTTTTTAGGAGCAGTTATTTACACCGGGATTTGTTTTTGTTTCTAACTAATGTAAACAGATAAAGTAAAAACAATTACTCTTATGTCACGCCCCCAAAGACGATGGTTTGAGCCATCTTTTTAGCTCGATCTTATCACCAAAAACAAAGTGTGGTAAATCGTGTGCCAGCTTAAAAATAAAAATGTAGCAATCTGTTCTGAGAGCATCCAGATCTTTAGGTCCAGGTCGGTGTGTAGTAAACCTTTTTGTCACTATCTAGAGCTTCTGGTTGAAATCAACGTGTCAGCATCTAGACCTCTAGAAAACTCTAGTAAATAATCAAAGCCTCTGGTACAAATAAACAAGGGAGTTTTATAGACGAAGGGTCATAAATTAATCGATGGTTTCTACGTTTATGACATGACGCCACTATCAGACATGTTAAACGGTCAAATTTGAATTATTTAGCTAAAAATTCCATGTAGGAGCAAAAAAACAATTCTTTGCATATAGAGTAAATTTACGCATTGATCATAACTGAGTAGATTGTCCAATAAATAAGACAACAAATATGGTGTTTTTTTTATAATAAACGTTAAATTTGGCAAAAATATAAATATAAAGAGAGCTCCGGTGATTCAAACACATGGCAGATGGTTTATCAAACTCTCACAGTCTGAAAAAAATGATTCGATTAATTGAATTTTAAATTAAACACCCTCAACTTTATACAAAATGAAAAACTCGTGCGACGAATAAAATCAGATTTTGCAAATTTTAAGAAAATAGTACGAGCTTGCTGCGGTGTGCTGTTGGTCGTTCACGATATCCTCTACCTCTCAACCAGCGAGGCTTTCTCCAAATTTGTGAATTTCAAATTCCTTACTTCAACGGCGAATCCAAAAAAATGGTCAAAACGGTGGTTCCAAACCGTCTTACGTAAATTGACGCGAGAAAGGTGTTTTCTGTTAGAAGTCGGCCTCCTGAATCCAACGATGTAATCACTCCGATAACATGGCATTTTAACTTTTGGCAAAATGCGTGAAAACATTTTCGCTCATATCTCGTAAAATATAGGTCCCACACCAGCATGTTCGTATTGAAGTTGTCTTTGATTTGAGTGTATTATGTGCACTGTAATGCGTGATTTGATAAGTTTAGGACTCACAGACCGAGAATTGAGTATTTTTTTGCGGGCAAACCTACATTTCTGAGGGCGCGAATCGAAAGACAACCTTGATATATGTCGCGATAGATAGATAGATTTGGTGTTGAGGGGTGTGAGGGAATTAACTCCCCTCACCGACACTTCGACCACACCGCGGGCCCATTGTGTCACCCCCTCGTGTCCCTCATTTTTGTCTCTCATCCACCCATCCAAAATTTGAGGCGAAGGACACATCAAGTTGGCCCAGCTGGGCCATGTCTCCCCCAGTATGGACTTTCTGGTCGAGGCGAGGGCCGGACATTGTCGTATGATATGTTCGACAGTCTCGTCCTTCTTTAAACATCCCCTACACGTTGGGTCGTTTACCACCCCCATCACGTGGAGGTGTTTATTTAGCCTGCAATGTCCGGTCCAAAAAGGCGGAGCCTGTCCCTTGACAAATGCAGACAGGATTTGGCTCTTTTAAAGCAAGGATTTTTGAAAAAAATCTTGCTTTGTCTGCAGCCTGCTAGCAGTGTCTAGAATGGGTGTCAGTTTTGATAGGTAGTTCTCCGGTGTTCCCGTCGCGCCCTGTCGAGCCAGCTCGTCGGCCCTCTCATTCCCCTCATTTCCGTTATGTCCTTGAACCCACATTAGCTCAACGACATTGTTTAGTGCTATTGTCGACAGTGTCAGATGGCAGTCATGTACCACTTGAGAGGTAATCCTGCCACTGGCAAGGTTGTCTTGTCAAATGCCCCCTCGATGTAGATTAATACTCCTAAGGAGTATAGTTTGTGCTCAAGGGCTCCCTCAATCCGCCCCACCACTTTGTGTAGAGCGGACTCGGTCGATTTCCCCTGAGCATGTTGGTTGGGGTGTAATGGTTTGGCCCTTAACACCCCATCCCTTATTTAGCAGGACTGAAAAGATTCCGTCCACGCCCGGTGACTCGAAGGGTTAGAAAGTTCTTACAAAATTTAGTTTTGTTAATAATTGTTATTTTCATTTGTGGTTCTGTTAGTGCAGTTATTTCAATTTTTAGTTAGTTCTCTTTGTTAGCTGTTATAGTCGTGTAGAAAAGAGTGCTGTGTGCCAGATTTGGTTCCGAAACAAAGGTAAAACTTTAAATTACAATATTTATATCAGGCGAGGAGTGACGTCACCGTCGAGGGAATTTACCTGTCCAGTTCCAGAAAATTTGGTATCATATCGGTCCGGATTACTAATTAAAATTCAAATGAGAGAGAGAGGATTATTTTTCTTGTCTGCATAAAGGAAACATGGCGGTGAGTTGGCGTTCTTTGTTTAGTATTCAAAGCGATCCAAATTTCATTTAAACGGTAGCTCAATATGTTAGAGTTTGTATTGCTTCTTTTTTTTAACGATTAAATTTTCTAGACTGGAGGTATTCAAATTACTTCAGTATAGCACTTTTCTTTCAGGTTGAGACAATGAAATTTTAACTAACCCCCTTGTAGGGCGGTGACAGAATGTGAAGCGAGATGGGAAAATTCTTGTACTTTAATTGCTCATCCGAATACCAGTATTGCTCAACTCAAATACCAAATTTATTGATAATCTGGAAAGGCGTTCAAACTGTAACTTATTTGTATACTTGTTTGAATTCATAATAAAATTTAAAAGATAGTCATTTATCGTAGATTTCGGTTTGTTAATGAAATTGAGTTTGTCGAAGGAAAAGTAAACACTTAATGTTTTGATTAAATTGTAACTTGTACTCATTGGGTTGTTAATGGGTATGGAACCACTTCACTTTTCGTCACTTGCAATTTTGGAAACTCTCTCGTCAGGGTAATAGTTCTAATTAACCTTGTCATGAATAATTCAAACATTGTATACACTTAAATTAATTGTTATTTTATTAATGAAACAAATTATTGTTAAGAGTCATGAAATCAACTATAATTGTTAAATGAGTTAAATTATCCAAATGGTGACTAGATGAAATGTTCAAAAAGTCAATTTAACCATAAGACCTCTAAAACATACATACATTGATAAATCCCTAATTTGTGTTGTTAATCTACGCTCCGCCTCCAACGCTGCGCACCTGCATTCAAAGAACCTAGTTCTGTCTGGGTCGGTTTGGTTTGAATTTCCCGTCACTGTTGTCTTGTCAAAAAAAAAGAGGGAACACAACGTAGGTCCGCTCTTCTGTCTAGACGATAAAGATTCACTGGCCAACCTTTTTTAACTTCGCGGTTTGTTTCAAATTTTCAAATTTGACGTCATTGACATTTCATTTGACGTTTAATTTCAAATTGTTGGCGGGAAGAGTTTACGCTCATCACAATGTTAAAAAGATTTTAGAACAATGAATTGAATGAATATGTCATGTAAATTATCTAGTAGGATTAAATTTGTATAATGGTAAAAATTGGAGGTTTCATACGTGTATGTAGTTTGTTAGCAATTAATTAAGGAATTGATCGAGCCCTGATGAAGTTTTTACATTAAAACGAAACGTGTTTATTTTATTTTAATAGTCCGAATACCTGTTAACATTACGACTAATTTTAGAACAATTTATAAAAAAATATCTTGACCAATTATGCCTACTTCGTGATGGAAGCAAGTCTGACACTTCAAATTTAAAATAAATTAAAAAATTATACAATTTGCAGTTTTCTTGTCGTGCTGCATTTGTGTCACCTCTGACGTCATCGGACTAGTATAGATGCATGTTTGTAATTGATGGAAATTAGCGTTGTATAAAGTTATAAATAAGTATATAGCCTGAAAACACGTTTAGCTAGAACGTTGATTCAGGTGCCATTGTGGAGAGCCTGCGAAGTTTTACTGGGACCTAAAGTGAGATTTTACCCCGACGACGTTTTCACGTCAAATTTATTTCAAACTGAAAATTTAATGTTGTCTGTGCTAGTGTGATTTATCTATTCCTTTTCATTTGATGAAATTAGGGGATTTAAATTCCTATCGTTTACATTAAGTACCCAGGAAATTCCCAGCCAAATTAAATTCTAAGCGACAATTTCGATCAGGGTGTATGTGTTAATTGAAACCATATAAACTCTTTACAATAGAACTCTAGTCTAATATGAAGAGATTAAGTATAGTTAGTTGGAATCCAATTAAATGATAAGGAAACAGGATGTATTAAATTTATTTTAGGATAATTTTTTTATAACATCAATAGAAATGCGGCTTCGAAATGAAAAAGTCAAACCAAATGATGACCAAAACAATTTAACCTTTAGTGTTCTCTTCCAGTCCCAAATCTATTCTTTATTAGATTAGGCCTCGTAAACAACAATAAACGTCAAACTAATTCGATTGTTGCTACATTATTTCATAACATTTGAAAATATGTATTTTGGAAGAAATGAATTATGAAGTGGACATATGACTTGATAAAGAAGAATAACAATTTGTCAATACCCTCTATCAAAAATTTAGTTCTCTAAATATCTTAATGTTAATATTAATTTGTTTTTTTTTGGGTTTATTTTTATTAAAATTTAAATGTATCTAAGTCGAACTCCACAAACTTTAATGAGCGTAAAATTACAAATGGAACATGTTTCGGCAGAACACTACTGCCATCATCAGCCCTTAAAGAATTTATTTTTAATTTTTTTATTCTTTTATTACGTGTTTGTGTTATCAAACTATTATGTGTGCCTATCCGACTTCTGCTATTTCCCATCCAAAACGAAAGAACGCGACAGACAAAATGAACTTGTCTATCAATAACCAGTAGGAAAAACAACACATTTCTTGTATTACCTCGTATCGGGAATCGCGATAAACCAAGATAAACACGGTATGCAAACAAGTCGTGAGATCGGTCCAAACATGAAATTGTTTTTAAAATTAATAACTACGTCACGAGCTGATAATCAACAATTAATAGTTTCGACAAATATAAACTAGGGTCAGAGCTGGGAGGGAATAAACACATTTAATCACAGTCAATTTATTCAGAGCAACGCACGCTCCTAACTCGCACACAGAACATTTCAATGAACTTGTAAACTCGAACATGTTGAGACTAACCGGCTGCAATGTCTTCGGATCCAAACAGTGCAAAAATCTGCAACAGGTGCTCAAATACACGACCGAAAGTAATGTTCCCAATCAAGCGGATGTGGTGATAATTGGTAAGAAATTCCTGCATTCATTTGTGTTAAAAAGTGTGCGGAAAAACTGCAGCTCCATGGTGGCCGTCCAAATTGAAATTAGAGATGCAAATTTGGAAGATATTGGAGGAGTCGTTCCGACAGACAAATCGATAACTGCAAGGACGTGACTTTTTTTAAAATCGTCTTACCAGTTGTCCTGTTTTAGAAGTGTTAACTGTGTTAAAATGATTTATTTGATTGAGCCGATAGCAAAAACTAATGATTCAAATAAAAACTTAAATTTCTATATCGTAAATATGTAGTTTTAGATCCGCTTAGATAATAATTAATCGACTTGTCTTTTCACTTAATTTTACTTTTTGACTTATTAGTCATTCTTACTTTCACATCCTTTTTACAATTTGTTTATTTCGTATTTGCCTTCTGCTGTTCCCTTATTTTTTATTCCTTTCAAGGTTTCCCGTAAGAAGTATTTTCTCATCATTATGTGTCACAATATAATGTTCTTCTTTTACAATCAGGTGGCGGTTCCGCCGGCTGCAGCCTCTTGTACCACCTTTCCAAAAGAGGAATCAACGCCGTTTTGTTGGAGAAAGCGAAAATTACCAGTGGCACCACATGGCATACCAGCGGCCTTTGCTGGAGGTTGAGACCCAACGATACCGATATTCGATTGCTAAATTCTACAAGGGACCTTTTAATTAATTTGGAACAAGAAACGGGCTTGAACACCGGCTGGGTTAACAACGGAGGAATTTTCATTGCCAAAACAGAGGTAAATGCGGTAACGATGAAGTTGTTTTTGTTGTTGCTGACCGCAAATTTTAACGAGCCGGTTTATTTACTTGTTTGGCCAAAGCCAGTGATAAAATTGTTGATACATTCCTATTCAACTTAAAAGTAACCGTAAAAGTGTACTGGTAAAATTTTGGAAATATTTTGAAAAGATATCGGTAAGTACTTTAGAGGGACCTTTGATTAATAGATTTTACATCTCTGTTTATGTGAAAGTGAAAAAAAAAGTCGAGTCATAAGCATATCAAGGTCACTTTATCTCATCATTTTAATGTTAATTGGGCAAAAATAATATTAAAGAATCAGGAGAATTCCAGCAGCATTTTTGATTGATAGTAAATTTAGGAAAGTTAAGACATTGCTGTTTTAGGAACGAATCGAAGAATACAAACGCCTCCACACCTTCGGTCACTACCTCAACATCGAAAGCCACATCATCTCCCCAAAAGAAGCGGCAAAACTCTCGCCCATTCTGGACCCTTCAAAGTTTAAAGCAGCCCTATATTCTCCCGGCGATGGCTTCACCGACCCCTCCATGTATTGCGCCGCTTTGATAAAAGGAGCCACAAGCAGAGGAGCCCAAGTGATCGAAAACTGTCCCGTAACGAAAATTTTAACAGATCCTTCGTCTGGTGTGAGAAAAATCCAAGGAGTGGAGACGTCTAAAGGTACCATCAAGACGAGCTGTATTGTCAATGCCGCCGGGGTGTGGTCAAGAAATGTGGCCCAGCTCGTCGGTTTGGAGATACCTGTGGTGCCCATGAAGCACGCGTACGTCATTACGGACAACATACCGGAAGTGAAGAACACTCCGAATATTCGGGACCATGATGGATCCATCTATCTGAGAATACAAGGGGAGAGCGTGCAGTTGGGAGGGTACGAACCCAACCCTGAGATTATCAAGGATATGCCCCTCGACTTCCAGTTTAGTCTGTTCGAATTAGATAAGGGCACTTTTGAGGTTCATCTTAAGAATGCTGGTGATATAGCACCAGCTTTTCAGAATATCGGCATTAAGTCTGATATTTGTGGAGCGGAAACGTTCACACCCGATCACAAGCCGATTTTAGGAGAAGATCCTAAACTACCAGGTATGGATGTATCTTATCATGGTGTCACACATAACATTTTTTTTTCAGGATTCTTCTATTCGTGTGGATACAACTCCCTCGGTATTAATTTAAGTGGTGGTTGTGCAGAACAGCTAGCCATTTGGATCTCCCAAGGCCGGCCCGAAATCCCCATGTTCAATTACGACATCAGGAGGTTTACACCAAACCAGAGGACCGACAAGGCCTGGGTTACGGAAACTAGTCAAGAATGTTACGCTAAGAACTATAGTATTGTGTATCCGCATGATCAGCCGCTGGCCGGACGCAACCACAAAATTGATCCTTTCCATGAGGTGAGAGGTCGTTTCATTTGTTATCGAAGCTGTTTATTTGTTGCATTTTTAACAAAGAGCTTGTTTACTCCTTCTGGGTTGAAGTTCGCTGATAGATAATCAACACGCAAATAGAATTAGCGAGATTTTTATCAAAGGTGGATCGACGGTCGCCTGAGACTTGTTGTCAATTAACGGATTTGGTTAATAAAAACAACATTTGGGATTGTGCAAGATGTGTATAAATATAATATTAGGAAATATAAAAAATATATAAATAGTTATGGCTTCAACTTGGGTAGCTTATCTCTAGGCAAAGAACTTGTTTAAAAATAATTCGTCATTGTTGTTTTAGAGTTCCCAATATAAATTGTTATTTTTGTAAAGTGAATCTTGATGTAGGTCTTTCACCCCTTAAACTTCTTCAACTCATAGGCAAGACCCATTTGTGCAAAGTATTTAATGAGAAGAACAAAATCATAATTTCTTATCTAAACTAAAACCACAAACATATTTTTGGTGCACCACTCGGGGCAAAGTACAACCAATTTTTACAAAAATCAAGCCCATCAATGCAAGTTTTCGGAATGGAATCTAATATATGCTGTTATTAACAATCTTCGAGCTAATAGGAAGGGAACAGATATATACATTTTGTTTTTTTTAAGGCTCTCGTGGCCAGCGGAGCAGTAATGGAACAAGCTCAAGGCTGGGAAAGGCCTGGTTACTTCATCAAAGACCGCACAGCCCCAGTGCGAGGTTACGATTGGTACGGCTACTACGACCATATCGATAACCCCGACAAAAGGTACGAAAAAGAACTAGAAGGAGAGTATACTTTCGGATTTTCGAAGCACCACGATTTGGTTCGTATAACAACCAACGATATACGTTTCTAAGCCCTCGTTTGCAGATCGGGGAAGAAGCTGCAGCAGCTCGTAACAACGTGGCCGTCTTTGACCTCTCCTACTTCACCAAGGTGTACTTAACAGGACCTGATGCCGAAGAGGCTGCCGATTGGTTATTCACGGCAGATACAGACAAAGAACCGGGACGAGTGATCTACACTTGCTCTCTTAACAGCAAAGGAGGAGTAGAAGCGGATGTCACAGTTACGCCGTTGCAAGAAGGAAAGGGTACTCTTGTTGGGCCCATTTTGAAAGGAAAAGGATACTATATTGTCGCTGGTGGAGCTTCCGGTTACCAAACTGTTTCTCACTTTAGGAGAGAACTGACTAAGAAGAAGTTTAAAGCAGTGATAAGCGACATTACTGATCAGTTGGGAGTCCTCTCGATCCAGGGACCCAAAAGTCGGGAACTCCTGCAATCCATAACGGAGACTCCCATCACCGACGAGAAGTTTCCTCCAGGAATGTCCCACATAATCAAGGTCAACGACTTGGTGCTCCGCGCTATGAGAATAAGTTTCATTGGAGAACTAGGTTACGAGCTTCACATTCCCTACAGCGCCTGTGTTCCAGTATACAACAAACTCATAGATGCAGGTCGTGGTTTTGACCTCAGACACGCAGGATTCCGTGCCCTCTATTCCCTAAGTCTTGAAAAGGGTTACCACTTGTGGCACCATGATCTTCGAACCAACGATAACCCGGTCGAAGCGAACCTTCAAATAGTGTGTCGCAAAGAAGGTCAATACTTAGGTAAACAACACGTAGAAAACCTAAAGCAGAATGGGGTCAAGAAAAGACGAGTTTTCTTCACCCTGCAAGATGGCGTTGCTGTTCACGGGTTGGAGACCATCTGGAGGGACGATGCCATAGTTGGTTTTCTACGTAGGGGCGGTTATGGGTATAATTTGGACTGCAGTATTGGCACGGGTTACGTCGAACACCCAAAGGGTCAGGTCGTTACTGATGAGTTCTTGAAGAGCGGGAACTATGAGATTGAGGTGTTGAATAAGAGGTATCCGGCGACTTTGTATCTAAAGAGTCCGTTTGATCCCAAGAACGTGAGGTTGTTAGGGCAATACGATCAGTTCGAGGAGCAATCGCATTTTGAAGACTGATGTGTTCAATTTTTTTAAAATGTTTGTTGATGTTTTATAAGGCTAATTAATAAAAAATATTTTCTTAATTTGTTTGTTGTTAATTACAATAAATATTCATAACGATAAGGCCAGATTAAAAACATTTTAATGAACTGTCGTACGGAAGTACAAAGTCCATCAAATTGGTTTCCTTGGATAAACAGGTTTAGTTACCCCCACATATCCTATCACTTCTATGGGCCGCACGCCTGGTATGGTCTCCTTCACTTTCTGAAGCTGCGTTTGGATTCTCCTAGCCTCAGCCGCTGCTACCTGTTCCATCTGATCCGGAGGAGCATTCAAAGCAGCTTCTTCAGCTGCTTGCAACGCTTCCGTATAATTTGACATATTCTCAGCCTTGGCCAGCTTCTCCACGGCATCTGTCAGTTCAGTGGTAAAATCAGTATCTAATCTCGCCGCTATTTCTATGCGACTGGCACCGGTCTCGGCCATTCTCTCTGCAGTGCCTTTAGAGAGGTTCATGGCGTGTTTGGCTTTGAGCGGTGCTAAAGCTGGATCTACAGGACTTGGAGCTTCTTGGCTTTCATCTCGTCGCTTGCGGAGTTCGTTTTCCACTTCACGATCAAACCTGTAAATTTGTCTTTGCAATGTGGGACTGACTACTAAAGGGTACTACCATTCCATGATTGTGTCCTGTCGGGCACCTGCTGCTTGAGGGTTTGGTGCTTCCATTTCGGTCAGTGACTGTCCCATTAGGAATTCCTGCTCGGAGGTAATTGCACTTGACTCGGCTCGTGGAGATCGGGATTTTCTTTTACTGCTTTCCGCGCCCTATTTAAAAACCGAGTAACACAGTTTGTAATGATCTTTTCACGTTTTGAATAAAAAATAAATTTGCTGGTCGGTTATTTGAACACCTGGAACCCATAACCAAAAACAGTTCCTGGGAAAATAATTTGCGTTCTTGCTTTTTCAGTATTAGCACCACATTCCACTGAAATCCCCGTAATATTTAAATAGTTTTTACCTGCTGACCCCAAGGCAACTCAGGATTCCACCCCATGGGACCAAAAGGCTCAGTTTCATAAGTCTCCTGTCCAGCTAAGGTAGCGGCAAACTTTAAAGGACATCGATGTTGATAACAGTCAAGATTGTACTTACTTGCGGGTACTCTAAGGGCCCAAACGATTCGATCATCCTATGAAGAGTCTCATCGTCTATGTAGATAGATTGTCTGCTTGTTCCAGAACTGTCGACTTCTCGGGTCGGTGTTGGAGATTTTGACGGATACGGAGGTCTATAACGCTAATTTGGGTTGTTATTCGACTAAAAACACTTGCTGAAGCTTACATTATCGGGATTCATGTTGGGACGAAATATATCTATGGATGAGTATTGTGATTTGGAACCGAGAAATTTGGATGGAGTTGTCAAAATTACCAATTGTGACAAACACCCACTTACGATTTACCAAAATTTCGAAATGGGGGTAGACCACAAAGAATAAGCCATTCTGCGAACTCATATTTTAGAGCTTAGAAGTATGAAAATATTTCACACATCTGTTGTGAATTTTTTATAGTACATTAAGTTTCAAAATTAATATTTCTTTTTGCAGTCTTCCGAAGATTTGGGAAGATTTTAGGATAACTTTAGTAATGATCGAACTCCGCATTTCAAAAGTCCCTTTTTTGTATCAGTTCATTGAAGTACCATTTTGATTTTTCTTATCCTATTCTCTTCACAGTGATCAAAATCTCTATCTTTATTCTCAAAGTAGGCCGAATGTAGTGATGATAGATACTCCTGTGGAATAGCTTACTCACTTTTCTTCTTTATTTTGCTATATTTTTCAATTGACCACTTCCAAAATTATATTAAGGCAGTGTACTTCACTTCAACCACATCAGTGTAAGTGCCCTCTTCATTTTAATTTCACTCTCGCCTCACATATTTGAAATTTAATGCATTCCCTCCCATTGGAGACCGGAATTGTTGAATTGTGCTAGCTACTAATGAATGTTGCATCTTGGAGAACTGTGCTGTCAACCTGATGAAATTATTACAAATTGTACATGGAATTAATTGACTGCAAAATTGTGCAAATCACACAATATCAAAAGTCAAATCTATAAAATTGTTAAGCCCAATAAACATTTTTGTGTTATCCATTTGCGCTCTGCCCCGGACTGCTCACGTCATGTATCCACAGAACCTGAGGTACGTTTGATTTGGGTATGTTCGATTAAATTTCCCGCCACTGCTTTGTCTTGTCAAAAAAAAAAAAAAAAACAACGGAGTGTTTCGCTTTACTTTTTTTTTTCTTGTCGGACGATCACTGGGCCAAATTTTTATTTTGTTGAGGGAGAATTTGAGAGTTTGAATAACATGAAATCTTAAAAAACCCGAATACCTGAGTAAAATTTAATTTGAGAACTTGAAGAACCTGAGAACTTGAGAAACCTAAATTATCGACCAAATTGAGCTGAGGTTAAGAAATCTAAAAATTTGCCAATCCAGATTTTGAAAAAATCAGAGAGTTTAGTGAACTTGGTACCTAAAAAATTGAGAAACCTTGAGAACTTGAGAACTGGATGAAACGGTTCTAAAACACCTGAGATCTCAGAAAACATGAAAACCTGAGTATTTAAAGAACCTCAAATCACGTAAAGCCGGAGATTTTAGAAAACCTAAGAATTTTCACAATTTGAGATCTTGGAAAACGTGAGAGTTTAGGGAACATAAGAATCTGAAAACCTGAAACCTGGATGAACGTAGTTTGATATCTGGAAGAAAAAGAAAACTTGAGAATTTGAATAACATGAAATCTTAGGAAACCCGAATACCTGAGGAAAATTTAATTTGAGAACTTGAAGAACCTGACATTGTGAAAAACCCGAGAACTTGAGAAACCTGAGATATCAACCAAATTGAGCTGAGGTTAAGAAACCAAATAATTTCGCCAATTCAGATCTCGAAAAATCAGAAAGTTTAGTGAACTTAGTAACTAAAAATCTGAGAAACCTTGAGAACTTGAGAACTGGATGAAACGGTTCTAAAAAACCTAAGATCTCATAAAACATGAAAACCTGAGTATTTAAAGAACCTCAAATCTCGAAAAGCCGGAGATTTTAGAGAATCAAAGAATTCTCAAAATTTGAGATCTTGGAAAACGTGGGAGTTTAGAGAACATAAGGATCTGAAAACCTGAAACCTGGATGAACGTAGTTTGATATCTGGAAGAATAAGAAAACTTGAGAATTTGAATAACATGAAATCTTAGGAAACCCGAATATCTGAGGAAAATTTAATTTGAGAACTTAAAGAAACTGAGAGTGTGAAAAACCTGAGAACTTGAGAAACCTGAGATATCAACCAATTTGAGAATTTCGCCAATTCAGATCTCGAAAAATCAGAAAGTTTAGTAAACTTGGTACATAAAAATTTGAGAAACCTTGAGAACTTAAGAACTGGATAAAACGGTTCTAAAAAACCTGAGCATTTAAAGAACCTCAAATTTTGTAAAGCCGGAAATTTTAGAGAATCAAAGAATTCTCACAATTTGAGATCTTGGAAAACAGGAGAATTTAGGGAACATAAGAATCTGAAAACCTGAAACCTGGATGAACGTAGTTTGATATCTGGAAGAAAAAGAAAACTTGAGAATTTGAATAACCTGAAATCTTGGGAAGCCCAAATACCTAAGGAAAATATAATTTGAGAACTTGAAGAACCTGAGATTGTGAAAAACCTGAGAACTTGAGAAACCTGAAATATCGACAAAGTTGAGCTGAGGTTGAGAAACCTAAGAATTTCGCCAGTTCAGGTCTCGAAAAATCCGAAAGTTTAGTAAACTTGGTACATAAAAATTTGAGAAACCTTGAGAACTTGAGAACTGGATGAAACGGCTCTAAAAAACCTGAGATCTTAGAAAACCTGAGCATTTAAAAAACCTCAAATTTTGTAAAGCCGGAAATTTTAGAGAATCAAAGAATTCTCACAATTTCAGATCTTGGAAAACAGGAGAATTTAGGGAACATAAGAACCTGAAAACCTGAAACCTGGATGAAAGTAGTTTGATATCTGGAAGAAAAAGAAAACTTGAGAATTTGAATAATCTGAAATCTTAGGAAGCCCAAATACCTGAGAAAAATATAATTTGAGAACTTGAAGAACCTGACATTGTGAAAAACCTGAGAACTTGAGAAACCTGAAATATCGACAAAGTTGAGCTGAGGTTGAGAAACCTAAGAATTTCGCCCGTTCAGGTCTCGAAAAATCCGAAAGTTTAGTAAACTTGGTAACTAAAAATTTGAGAAACCTTGAGAACTTGAGAACTGGATGAAACGGTTCTAAAAAACCTGAGATCTCAGAAAACCTGAGCATTTAAAGAATACCTCAAATTTTGTAAAGCCGGAAATTTTAGAGAATCAAAGAATTCTCACAATTTGAGATCTTGGAAAACAGGAGAATTTAGGGAACATAAGAATCTGAAAACCTGAAACCTGGATGAACGTAGTTTGATATCTGGAAGAAAAAGATAACTTGAGAATTTGAATAATCTGAAATCTTAGAAATCCCAAATACCTAAGGAAAATATAATTTGGGAACTTGAAGAACCTGAGATTGTAAAAAACCTGAGAACTTGAGAACCTGAAATATCGACCAAATTGTCAGAAAAATCAGAAAGTTTAGTGAACTTGGTACCTAGAAATTTGAGAAACCTTAAGAAACCTTGAAAACTTGAGAACTGGATGAAATGGTTCTAAAAAACCTGAGATTTCAGAAAAATTGAAAAAGTATTAAAACTTGAGAATTTGAAGAACCTGAAGTCTCAAAAAACCTGAGATTGTCCGAATGGGAACTGGGAATTTTTGGATAAATTTAACACTTGGAAAATTTGAGCCTTTCAGTAACCTAGGGATCTGAAAACTAAAAGAACCTGCAATTTTGAAAAACCTGAAATCCTAGGAAGCAAATCCTGAAGTTTTAAGAAACTTGAGACCTTGAGTAACCTAGATCTAAGATCTTAGCGAACCCGAGAATCTGAGAAGACCTCAAGTTGTGTTTTTCGACTTCTCAGTCTGTTAGGTTCATTAAAGTTTAAGATTAGCTTAGTTCTGATATTTTGCAAATTGTCCTGCTTCAGGTCACAAATTAGGTTTTTCAAGTTCTCTAAAATCTCAGGTTTTCCTAGATCTTAAATTGTCAATTTCTCAGCTTACCTAAAATTTCAAGACCACGAGACTTGAGGTTATTTAAATAGTCAGATTCCTCAAGTTTTCAAGATTAGAAATCACGTAACACCTGAGATTTTGGTGACCCAAAGAACCTAAAATTTGAGAAACCTAACTTGCGAGCTGGCAGAATATAACAACTGAAAATTTGAGAATTAAGGAGCTTAAAGCCTTGAGGTACCTAATACCATGAGAAATACATCTTGAGCACTGGAGGAGTCTTTGGATAAATTTGAATCTTAGATTTCAGGAAACTTGTAACTTTGGGTAACCTGAGATCTTAGGGTTGCTAAGAACCTGAAAACTTGAGCAACCTAACTTGAGAACTAGGAGAACCTGAGAATTTTAAAATTCTAATAACTGGAGGAACCTGAGAATTTGAAGAACCTAAAGTCTCGTAAAACCTGAGATCTTAGGAAACTCAGAACTTAAGGAATTTGAGATTTTAGGTAACTTTAAAACTGGGAAAACCTGAGATCTTGGGGACCTGAAATCTTGAGTGACCTGAGATTTTAAAGAACCTGGAATCTGAAGGAATTTGAGCAATTAAAGTTGTTCTTCGAGTTCTCAGCTTCCCTAAAGTGGCGGGGACGGTTTCCAGAGGGGGGGAGTTATCACACTTGTAGCCCCATTATCAGTGAAGGCGACATATCAATCCGCGCTTGTGCAAATGTTGCAAAATAATTATTTAATAAGGAAGATTAAATAACTGTATCATATAACAATTCTTTAATAAAATGCATAAATAGAAATTCCTTTTGTACAATTTGTACAAGTTGATAAACAAGTGTTGTCTTAGCCTACACAATCAACCTAAAATAAAACATTACCAAATTGGCAGAAACACGTGAAATGTTTTGTTGCAAGCATTAACGCAACTAACAAAAGACTAGGTTCACTTACAATAACCTACCAACAAACTTCTCTAAAACAGTACCTGTTAATTATCACATCTTATCATGAACACATCTTTGAAAGATCCACCTAAGTATGCGTGTACATACTTAACCTGGTTGTTATTGCTTACAAAATTGATAATAATATCCCGATAGAAAATTCTCGCATCCGCATCGGATGGACATTACGTTTCACCTCCTTCGAATATTGATTTGTACACTCAAGGCGAAATATGCCGCAATCCTGATAGCGGCGATCAGACCTAACATAAAAATCACAGCCACTGAATACTGAGCATGTTCCATGTCCATCTGGTCAATGAACTTCTCCGGGTAGACGAAATGGCAATAATCGGCACTACAAGGCAGCTTGCCACGATCGTATCCAAAAACCGATAGCACCAGTCCTTCTAAACCGTACTTCAAAAATGATATGTGGAACAACCATCGCATGTAGGGATGGGAGTCGTTGAGCTGGACGAAGAATCCTGAGAAAATTGTGAAGGGCAAGAGGCAGAATGGGCCGAAGATGACGCCGTTCTGAAAGAAGAAATAGAAAATATATAATTCCCGTCTACGCAAAAAATTGTATTACCTTAATGTCCATGATGGCGCCAATGAAAAGTCCAAAACTTTGGGCCACCAAAGATATCAAAATGCATATGAGCAAAAACGAGAATATTCGAAAGGGCTCAACAGGCTGCATGGTGAGAAAGTAAGTAACAATCGCGTACAGCAATGTTGCCACCATCTAAGAACAAACAATTAGTACCAACTAAAACTCCAATTCCTCCTTACCTGAATCGGTATATCCGCTAACGTTATTGCTAAGTAGTACGACTTGAGCGAGTACCATTTATTAAAATATTCCCTCGTTATGATGGGCAATTCGGAAGGAACTACAACATACCAGTTTAGAATAAACACCATAAAAGTAACTTTTCTTACAAGTCGTAATCACGCAGTTAAACGCCGTCAACATAAGAAACATAACAGAGAAGAACAAAAAATTGAAATTGTTGAGAACATTCGAAGCGTCCTGTCCTATCCCGTGATAAAGCACTCCGATAAAAAGCGCTATTCCCAAATGTGTGCTTATCCTCGAAAACGTCAAAGTCTTATTACGACTGATCAATAAAAACGTCCTTTTAAGTAACACGCAGATTTGGTTGCAGCAGGAAGTTGGGTATTGACTGCCACACTGACAACCGGCATCCTCCTTGGCGGCGTTTCCGTTGGTGAATTTTTTGAAGAGGATTGGTGGCGCTTTGACGGGGGTTATGCATCCGCTTTCCATCAGTTTGTCTAAAATTTGAATATTACACAATGCAGGGAGTGGAGCCAGTGGTTGATACCTATGTGTTCGAAGGACTGAAACTGCAAGGAGCTGTACTGTTTGTTCCTCCAGGAGTCGTTCAGGCCGTTCTCAGACTTGAGGACTAGTTCGTCCGTGTAGTCCCCGAAGTCACCCGATGCCACTTCGAGAACTGGAAGAGTAATTGTTGGTCTCAAAAAATATTCTACGCATTCAGCTTAGTCCAAAAAGAGAGCCATCATTTTGAAAAGAAGAAATACGAAAGCAACTTCAAATTGTTTCAGACACCTGCTGGTGAGCTATAAATCACTTTATTTTTATCGTGGCTCAGTGACTGCTGCGTGGTGCAATTACAGTTTTTACACTTGTACGTTGCCCTCTTTATTTGTTCACAATGACCTTATGGGGTTTTGCGTTTTAAAGCTGAAGAAACGGTGAGATTGGCAACTGTATTTTCACGAGTGCATACAGTTATTAAAATGTGCTCTAAATATAAAAATTACTATTTGCGTAAACGTTATTTTTAATTTTAAAAAAGATTTTTTCTGCACAAACAACCAAGACAAATGGGACACCTTTCACCTCAATGTCTGTCTAAATAATTTATTTATAAATTTTGATTACCATGAGAGTACACCGACTTATCAAGATGTGCACCTAATTTTCGAGTAATGAGTCTTTTTTTCTTTGTACTAATCCGTGCTCCTTATCTGTTTGATTACTTTATGATTACAGTAGAAATAACCGTAATTTGTTGGGAAGAAAAATTTTTTCACAAAAGATAAAATATTTTTAGGACGATACTACAACGACCGTAGAGTAACATCTTTATCGATTGAAGCAATTTTTATAATGTTTTTATCAACTTTATCTCAATAGACGAACACAATGTGTCGTGATGACGATCAAACTAAAATATGTAATTTTAAAGCAATCCAAAAATGATTGATTGGAACAAAGAGTTTTCGCCTATCAGTAGCAGAGCAATAACCTTGCATTATAGACAAAGGCTTGCACGTGTGGAAACCAAGACACCAGGAAATAATTATCTTCATATGGCAGCAACCTGATGAGACGATAATTTGACATTATCTACAAGTACATATTTGGATAAAGCAATGTGAGACATGAACATGAAGTTTGAACCACTGTGGGAAATGCATTTTTGAGGCTGACCGCTATTTATCAAAGTATAAACAAAATTCAAACCGGGATCAAATTCCAAAAATTTTGTTGGACTCACGGTAATCGGCGGGGTTGTGGTAAGGCGGGCACTTCAAGCTGCTCTCTTCCAGATACGGTAACAATTCCTTAACAGCCCCCTGGTATATGCATCGTCCTCCAGAAACGGCATACAGGTGATCGAACATTTCAAAAATCATAGCACTGGGTTGATGGATGGTACAGATGATGGTCCTTCCGGTCGATGCTATCTGCTTCAACAACATGACGCACTGCTTCGACGTCAGACTGTCAAGACCACTCGTGGGTTCGTCGAAAAACATAATCTGAGGATTTTTCAATAGTTCCAAGGCAATTGATAAACGTTTCTTTTGTCCACCGGACAGGGAGAAAGTCCGGACTTTTCTGTTCTGCCATAAATTAATAGATTCCAAAATTTCTTTAATCTGGAAATGGGAAAAAACAGATGGTGGTAGATACAGAAATGTTGGTGTTACCCTAGATTGCTTTTCTTTGTGAGTAGTATTAGCGGTAAGTTTGAGGTTTGCAGCTACCATCATGGCTTCTTGGACTGTTAACAGGGGTTGTAGATTGTCGTTTTGCATGATGTAGCAAGACTGCTTCCGGAAGGTGCTTTCGTCGCGAGCTTCGCCGTTTATGAGGAGTTTTCCGGCGATCCCTGAGGTTCTGAAATTTTTGGGTTGATTAAGAGGCGTTGTAGAAAAATAATGTCTAGGCAAAATGGTTATAAAACTGCCAGTAAGACTTCTTCAAAGAATGTTTTTGAATGAATTTTTGGCAAATACAGAACTTCATAAGACCAATAATTACATCAAACAACTAATGGAATTAGAGAAAACCGTCGTAGAAGAAATAGAAAATAAATACCAAAACGACTGAAGAAGATGTGTTAATGATTTTACATAATAGGAAAGACACTAAAGAAACTAAAAATGGAAAACACAATTTGGATCGACAAAAAGGAACGACGAGTCTCAAAAACAAAACAAAAACAATCCGACTAAGGAATTTTAAAATTTAAGACATATTAAAGGATGTTAAGGATCTGGGGGATTTCAAGAATATGAAGGATCTGGAGGATCTGAGAAATCTAAGATTTAAGAAATTGTACAAAAAAATTGGTCTGTCTCATTTACACAGCCGTATTAAGGTCATTAATTATTTTCTGAAGACTTCTTTCTTTTTTTATCATTTAAATTCTTTTTGTTATTGTTACTTTATGGTTGTTTTTGAAGTGAAACTTCTTATTCCACGCTGCACGATTTTTGTACGGGGTAAGCCACCCGACACGAACCCTACACGAAAATGCAGTGGAGGGATATTTTAGACCAGGAGAGCTAGTCGACGGTAAGATTTTGGCAAGGGATAAGCTTAATATAGCGACACGACACAAGTCCGCTCAAATAAGGGGGCCCCGTTGGGACCGGGAGGCCTCCTTGGTAAAGGACGACCCCCTTGGTACAAGGAGTCCCCCTTGAGACAGGACAACCCAAGGGGAATCCTTGGTACAGGGCAACGACAATAACCCGAGTACCCGGCAATGAAAATTGATTCTTAAGGAGTAAACTCCAAAAGTTTCACTTCTGTTGTGGGTGGACACACATTTTTTTTACTCGATAAAATTTCTGATAAAAATGTCTAGCTTAGATGAATGATAAAGACCTGCATTAGTTCAATAGGTATAATTATTTAGTACTTATATGTGGTACTTTTCATTAATGCACAGTGCAGATATCTTATCTACGAATTGCTTTTGCGATTTTTTGTCCCCAGCTGCAAGTCTATGTACAAAAAAAAAAACGATTAGCTAGGAAAATTTTGCTGCATTCCTGAAAGAAAAAAGAAGGAAACGAACAGGGGAGTGCGGAATAGGAAGACAAGAAGAGGTAGTAAATATATTTAAAATATGTAAGTAAAAAAAAGTTCCCCAATAATAGCTAAGTTGGAGGAAATAAGAAGAAAAGTAAAGGAAGAAATGAAGGAGAAAGTTGGGACGAAGAGAAACAGGGAGAGAGAGAGAGAGAGAGAAAGAGAGTGATACAAGGGAAAGTGAAGTATGAGGAAAAGAGAAGGAGGAAGAACAATATTGTGATAACAAGATGGGGTGGGGAAAGGAAAAGTAAACAACAGGCCAAAGAGAGGATTGAGGATTTTCTGAAAAAAAATGTGTGAGAGGTGAAAATCGAGGGCTGTTACAGTATAAATAGAGCATAAATAGATCAAGTACTAGTAGAAGTTGAAGATTGGGAGGGAAAGAAAAAAGATGAAGCAAAAAGGAAAACTAAGGAATATTTTAGATAATTAGCTCACAAAGCAAAAAAAAAAGAGTTACAGGAAAAATTAAGAGCCATAGCGAAGGAAGAACGGGGAGACGGGAAAGGAGTAAAAGTGGTATGAGGGAAATTAACAATAGATGGGGTTCAATGGAGATCAAATAAAACAAGAGAGAGACTAGAGGTTTTCCAATAAGAAGAAGGGAGGAGGCAGAAAATGGAGACAACGACTAAGGAAAAAGAACAAGGGGGAAAGTAAAAGAAAGGGCTAGAAGGGGCGGGAAAATTGAGAATTAAAAGACTGTGACGCAATTGGAGAAAAACAGAGAAACTGCTACCAAAAGAATTTAAGTGAGAATGTCAGGAGGTGAGAAGAAGAAAGAAGAAAGGAAGAGCGGCAGAGTAAATAATAACTGGGGTAAAGAAAGAATAAAGGAGACAAATAAAAAAAAGAAAGAAGAGGAAGGATATATACTGAGAAATGTACACAGAGGCAGAAAATAGTGGCAGTATACAGGGTGTTATTGAACATTTTTCTGGCCCCTTATTTCACCCTTCGCCTATGACTAGATGAACTTGAACGCATCAGAACGTTTTTGTCGAACGAGGTAAACACTGTTACAATTTGGTTTTTGCCGGGCTCCACTGTCTTAAATCCAGGAACGAATCAAAGTTTAGAGACAACGCCACAAAAACGCGTGTGAAAAATTTCTTGTAAGGTGGCGCCGAACTTGCTTCTTTCTCTCGAGTCGGGACAATTATCGAGGTAACATCTTCACCACATTGTTGTCCTCATCAAGGGTTAAGAGTTTAGGAAATTCGTTCGGGGAACGGAGTAAGTGGTGGAGATGTCCAATTGTTTTAAATTGAAAGCGCTTTTGCGGATCATATCGATTTAATTGTCTAACTCGGAAGAAAGGTAAGGAGAAATTCTTTTTTTTTTCAATCAAATAGGGAGCACCCGCATCCACCATTAGGGGTGGTTTCATTTAATTAGAGTAACAGTTGAGTGGTTTTCCTCTCGTGATTCGACTGAACGTGATTTTCTGGACTGTCGTAATCCACACGTGGACCCCACAGAATATCCACAAGATAAACTCTCTAAGAGGAGGAATTGAAAGGATGCGTCAGCTCCAAAGACCAGTAGATCTTTTTTTTTTTTTTGTTAAACATTCCAAGTAGTTTCGCGTCAATCTTTTATTGTAATTTTCAGCTTAACATTTCTTAATCTTGTTCATCGTAATTTAACCTTTTAAAAATTGTACAATAGTCGTATTATAATTTGTAACATTTTCTTTCTTCAGACATATAGTTTTTATTTAACCATCTTGTTAGTTATCAATTTAATTTCAACCATCGTCTAATTTAATATTGTTTAACTGTATCTTTGTGAGACAATATTTGACAAGAAAAGTTACACCTTTTTAAAATGTAATTACACCTTTTAACTTTTTTGAGACAAAAAATTTGTCGTTGATAGTAAATTTTAGTTATCAGTTAGTTAATCACAGAGGTAAAGACAACAAACATGAATGTATACTTCTGTGAGGATTTCCACGGGAGAAACGGAAAATGTGGATGGAAAAAAAAATCCGAAGACAAAGCAGAAAATGCGGAAGGGAAGATGCTAATGGAATGGCTAGAGGAAAAATTTTAGGCAGTGTTGAATGGAAATAAACAAGAGGAGAAGAGCGGAAACGGAAAGGAAGATTATGATCAAAATATGAGCCGAACAAGGAGTGGAAGAGTACAAGAGAAGACCAGAAAAGGCAACATTCGAAGAACAAGAAGCAGGGAAAATGGAGAACGAATTGAAGGTAGGGGACTCGCAAATAGAAGGGGCAGGAGAAGAAGACAGAAAGGGGAAAATAAAAACTGTAAGAACAGAGAAAGAGGTGTGGAACTATACCAATAAAGAGAGAAATAAAAATGAAACGCAGCACCAAAAATTATGCTGGAAAATTAAAAGCGAAGAATCGTGGATGTATGGGGCGAGGAGAGTTCTTCAGAGACTAGTTGAGGTAATAAACGGGGTGTGAAGAGAAGAGGGATTCCCGGTAGATTGGAGATAGGGAGTATATAGAGAATAGTGAAAGCGGGGAAAAGAGCGGCCAAATTCGAAGACAGGATAGAAGAAAGGGGAGAATGTAAGATTCTGAATGAGTGCTGGAGGGAAAAAAGAACCACGCAGGAGGAAACGAGAGGGGAAAATATTACCAGAGGAATGAAAGAAATAGAGAGCAAAGAGGCATGTGGATGAATGTAGAACTGAGAGAAAGGGACGGCTTGACCGATTTTGATGAAATTTTTTGTGTGGATCCCTGGATAGTTCTTAGCTACTGTTGGACCCGGTAGGTGGCGCTGTTGTCGAGATCCAGTTTTTTTTATTTTCTGATGATTTTTTTTTATATTTATTGGATCACCTGGATGATAGGTGGCACAGTCGAGATAAAAAAAAAATTATATTAAAAAAAAAAATCCTAGCAACTTTTTTTAATTAATTTTTAACATTCGATGATGATATATTCGGTTCGTGAAATGTACACAACGTGTAAGTATATTCTACAAGTTAATCTAGCTATATAATAAAAATAAATTGCTATACGTTGGTAATCGCATCACTTGAGAACGGCTGGACTGATTTGGATTTTTTTTTACATATTCATAACAATCCAAGAAAGAAAAATTGGAATGGATTCCGAGATGAAAATAGCTTAATTCCAGCCCAAATTTATCTTCTACGTAAATAAAAGCAATCGCCGCATGTATCATCACTTCAAAATGGCTCGACCGATTTGGCAGATTTTTTTTCGCTGTTTTCTGTCAGGACAAGGTTTTATTTTCCACCAGAAAATTTGAAAATTCGGGAACAACTGAAAGTACTTTTTTCTATGAGATGTTAACTTCTTTTTTGTTTTGTTCGCTATGGTCCTGAAAAAGTTTTCAGGAAAATAAAATTCCAGACAATTACAAAAGAAAGTGAAAACAAACTGCAAAAACACGTAATTTTTGTATAATACATTGTCGATCATAACTGACGATAGGAACGACATTATATATTTTTTGATCCCGGGATAGAAATAACTCAATTGAAAATAAAAATCGGGAAGATATGGAGAAAAATCTATAAAAACGCATCCCAACCTATAATAAAATAAAATTTTTGCTTTTATCTTTTGTGTTCTGTCTAAAAACAAATTTATTGAAATTTGGACAGGACAGCGTCTGCCGGGTCAGCAGTATGTTTATAAATGCTATAGACCATTAAAAAAATGGAATTTGAAGTAGCTGAGTCTTTCGGCATTATATTTGTCTTGTCGAGCACTATTCATTGTGACAAAATCATCAAGAACTAGAAAAACTAGAGAATGAAATAAATTCTGAAATCTGTCAAATTTAGAGAATTTGGATTAGCAATTCAAAGATTGTGGAAAGATATCGAAAAAACTTGAGTATGAAAGATCTTCTAATCTTTGGAATCTAAAAAATAAAAAAACTTGAAGGATCATAAGAGATTCTAATGTATAGTTAAACTGTGAAGACGAGCTGAAGGAGCTGAAGGATTTAGAAGATCTAGTAAATCTGAAGGATCTGAACTAAACGACAGATAATCAAAAGATCTAGAGGGAGAACTGAATGGATGTTGTGGATCTGAAGAATCTGAGCCAAAGGGCTAAATATCTAAGGAATCAAAAAAACTTGAAGGGTATGAGGTAAAAGTTATGAAACTTGAGGGGTTTGGAATATTTGAAGGATCTGAAGGGTATGAGGTAAAAGTTACGATATCTACGGTCTACGGTAACCTTGACAAAAAAAAAAACATTAATTTAATGAAGGTAATGACAACAAGAGCGGTGATTGAAAAAAGTAGTTAATCAAACAGAAGATGACAAATAAGCAATAATGGAGCATGAATGTAACAGGACGATATAACACAAACAAAAGAACAATAAATGAGACAAACGACGTGAGCAGAAACCGTAATTACATAATTACAATTAATTATTTGTAATTATAGAAACTATACAGAGAAGATGGAAACTAAAAAGAATAAATACAAAAAATGTTATATTAAAATAATATATTCCATAAATTAACTCGATAGTCAAATTAATTAGGTATGTTTAGTATAACAATAAAGGTAAGCGTATACGTTTTAATCAGCGATAATCGTTGATTTATGGCCTTTTTTATGTGCACGCAATCAAATAGTTTATTGCGATAGTTGTGAGGACATTTGTACTCGATAAAACTTCCCACTGTTCACTAATATTTTCTTGGCTATAACACTTTTAGGTCACTTACATCTTTATCATTCCAGTAAATAATATTTTCCGCGCACAACCCCGACAATCCTTGAAAATGATGAGTAATTTAGCCAGACCATTATGTTAAGTTACAGAACAAAATAAAGTTAAGCTGTTTTCGGTGCGAGCGCACCGAAACGACGATTCCGGCCGCTCGGTGCACGTGTACCCGACAGGGATCAATAGTGAGGTCTCGGGTGCAGGTGTACCGACTGTAGTGCATCAGGATACAAGTTAATTTAATGCGAAAAGAGATCAACAATCTCATTAATTATCTCGAGGAATTGACAACAATGAATGGGCAAAGTTATCCGATTATTTCGCAATCAAGGAAATCGTTGCGGCAAGTGCCGGAGCATAAAATTTATCCACGGATTGATCGGAATTAATTTAGTTTAGACAAGTTAGGTAATAGTGCAACGTAGGAAAAATTTCCTATCTAAAGTTGCAAAGTTTGTAAAATACTTATTTGAGATGAAACCGGACTTTCAACAATAACATTTTTCCTTTGAAACTGGTTCGGTTTTAATTGCGTCCACACTTATACCATTGCACGTAATTTTTTTCAACAGTTTATATTTATGCAAAAAACTTGTTGGGTGTTTCAGTCACTTACGCCAATGGCTTTTTAAAATGACCCCACATTCCAAACAATGATCCGCAATTCAAATGGCTTATTAGTTAATGGCTATCAGACTAAATTTAGTGTTGGGCCGTAGACATATGTAAAATCACGTGTATGAGACAATAATCGGTACCGTATTAGCTACTAAATTCCTTATCTGCAATAATGACATCCTATGTTCACCAAAAATAACATTAGATAAATATCTAACCATATTTTAATGTTAGGCATCATTTTCTGGTCGTTAACTCTTTTGAAATTTCTATGCGTTCTCTGAACAATATCCCACAAAGTGTCGGGAGCTACCTATACAAATATTGGTTCATGATAAGCATTTCGGGTAATTTATGACCAGCAGAATTTCGTTAATACCAAAAAATTACAGCAAGTGCAAACAATTCCACTTCATTAAAAGCGTATCGCCAAAACAATGCTCCAATGCACTTTAATTTATTATTTTTTAACTTGACCTCCATCTAAAACCAGCAAATTGGGAAATTTCTCCATTCAAGGATTTCTTGTTCCATCAGCTGATCAAAGAAAATTTATTTAAAGTGAAGAAATGGAGCTTACGTGTATCCGGCTAGGATATTCATGAGGGTCGATTTTCCGGCACCGGAAGGACCCATTATTGCTGTTAGTTCTCCAGCCGCAAATTCGCCGTTTACTTGGCGCAGGATTTCCCTGCGGTCTGGAAAAAAATATTTGAAAAATTATAAGGGATGCAACAATGGAAAACACAGTTCAACAAACAATATAAAGATTAAATCAGTTTCCTTATTGGAAATGCACTTTCGATAAATTCCATTATCAAGGAGTATTCCCCCGTTATCAGCCTTTGCTACATGTCACCGTATATTAAATTGTTTGTAGTTCCATCATTATCAAATTAATTTTATAAGAAACAGCAGGTAGTTATTATGAATTAAAAAATTCAACACAACCACAGAGCAGAAAAAATCGTTAGATAACATGAAGTTACACATTTTTCCACCAGTCAATTAGCAACAACTCCCAGACGACATATCAATAAAAGTATATCCCACAAGTCCATGCAGCTGTTCGATTGATAAACACCTGTTCGATAGATTTGATAAAATAAAAAATAGATTTCAAATTTGTCTAATAAGTCCTCGCTGGAACATCGTAACAATGATAAGAATGAATCGATCGTCCTAATAAATTTTTCAGGATCATCGATCGCATGCATTTGCCACTTGACTCGTACAATGCCGAGTTTTGATCAAAGGAATTACAGTTTGCCGGTACACTTGAACCCACATTGACCCCGTTTTATTAATTGGTAGACAGAGAAAATCTTGTAGGTTTCTGTGCAAATTGGGAACATCTAAATGGACACTAATGAAGGGATGGTGCATATTAAATGTATCGTTCTCAATATCTGGACACAAAGGATTATGATAATTTTACTGTTTCGTCACAGTTTTCCTGTGGAACTCGTGTGATTCATGAATTTATCTCTAGCGGTACAAAACTTTTAGTTTACTAAATGTGATGACAAAAGAACTCGCTGATAAGCTACATCAGGCTTATGGTTCCGTTTCAAAAAATACCTTTGTAAGTATTTTTATTTTTGGCGTTTTCTTCTTTGGTAAGTACTGCAATACAGATACACATTTTACAATTAATTATAATAATCTTTATCAATCCTGAATCCCACGGATATCATAAAAAGCATATTAACAATTTACAATGTGCGCCCCTACTCATATTTCAAAATGCATTGTTTTAGGACCAAGTGTCAAGAAACTACTATCTACAGACAAGAGAAAAATATCATAATACAGGAGACTTGTTTATTAAAAAGTGTCTACGATTTACAACCTTATGATGAATAGTAAATGCTTATCTCAAGTGGATTTTGAAAGAGACTTTTGAACGGATTTTTATGGTGTGGGGATTAATTATTATTAGAAAATTCGATAATAAAGGATAACTAATTGCGTTTATGGAATTGCTTCTACATATAAGCTATTCGTTCGTCTCATCGATTTTCAATTAGTAATGCAAGCATACGCTGCCCACATGACATTTTATTACAACTCAATCGTATTGTGGTTCGACAATCTGTGGTAATGTCTTTTTCCATATTAAGTAAGGTAGGTAATTTTATATTAATTTAATTATGCACCAAAAAGGACATTGGGTAGTCAACTGTAGAAAGTGGATTGCTGATGGACAACCAGCGAAAAAGAAGACAGAGGTCACCTCTCAGAGCCACGTCCTTGAGACCAATGTGGTCTTCATAGTTACAATCAATGAAAACAGAAATGGATTCGACAGAAAGTGACCAATTGTCCTTATCGATTTATCGAGTTCACAGAGTTTCAGGGGGCCTTCTGGTTTGTTCCAGAAATTTCCAGAAATTTGTTCCTTGTTTTAGTACATTTAATTCCACATCAGTAACACACTGGGCTTTACAGTCAAACTGGTAAGAGACATTTGTAAACCATGCATTGCAGGCAAAGAGGTAAAAGCAATTCTTGCAGAAAACGGCATTACGCAGAGACTGACAGCGCCACACACCTCTGAGAAAAATGGCAGAAGTGAGCGTGACAATCGCACAATCGTTGAGATGGCAAGAATATTCAAATATTCAAACCATGATGCTGCAGAAGGAGCCAGTCCCTAGGAACCTAGAATTAGACACTCTTCGTAATATGTTCACATTCCAAAGGAAAAACGGAACAAGATGGACAAAACGGGATATATTGTAGGATTATGATGAGGATGAGCGCTTCAGAATTTACGTCTAAGGAGGGCATAAAGTACGTGAATGTGGTTACGTTACCAATGAAAGATGTAAACCACGACCAGATTGAAGAAGATGTAGACACGACCAAATTGAAGAAGAACAAAAAGATCCCGAATCTGAATCTGACACCGAAGAAGAAGAAAATGCAACACTGCCTGCAGGACAAACCCTAAAAATCGGTCAAAAATGAACACGCCTGACGATACTGAAACTTTCGAACATGCCCTGAAAAGTAAAGATAGCAGTCAATGGAAAAAAACCCTTAATAAGCATATTAATAAAAGCCTCGTTAGAAGAAAATCAGTCCTGGAATTTGACAGATCTTCCGCCAGGTAAAGAGAACTCGAAGAAACAGCGTTCATAAAACGACCCCAAGGCTACGAAGAAGGATCCAATAACCTGACCTGACCTGACCTGACCTGACCTGACCTGACGATCCTGAAACTTTCAAACATGCCCTGAAAAGTAAAGATAGCAGTCAATGGAAAAAAAGCCCTTAATAAGCATATTAATAAAAGCCTCGTTAGAAGAAAATCAGTCCTGGAATTTGACAGATCTTCCGCCAGGTAAAGAGAACTCGAAGAAACAGCGTTCATAAAACGACCCCAAGGCTACGAAGAAGGATCCAATAAGGTTTGCGAACTCACGAGAAGCCTCTAGGGGGCGTCCATTAATTACGTGAGTCGATTTTTCGACCCCCCCTAACCCCTTGGTGAGATGTCCTGAGATTTGGATCGACCCCTTCCCGCCCCCCTTAATCTCACGTGAGATTTTTCAAAATGCGTATTTTTAGTGTAAATAGGTTAAAATATGGTTGATTGTAACAGATTTACTTAAAAAAAAAAACATAATTTGCTTAATTGTTTTTATTTAAGACTGGTACATATTTAACACTTCTATGAACGTAGTCTAGAATCACAGTGAGAAAACTCGCCTCAAGTCCCTTCAAAATATTTCAATTCTTTTCAGTTCGCTTCAAGGTATTACAAGTCTTTTCCAAGTCTCTCTTCCAGTCTCTCCAATATATTATTTGAAATTTGCCAGATTGCTAAAAGACTCTTCAAGTATTTCTTCAACCATTTCAAGTCGCCTCAAGTCCCTTCGAAACATTGCATGTCGTTTCAAGTCGCTTCAAGTCTATCAAGTAGTTTCAAAATATTTCTAGTTCCTTCATTCCGTTTCAAGTTTCCTCAAATTGCTTCAGGACATTTTAAGTTTTTTCAAGTCGCTTCCAGTCCCTTCAAGATATTTGAAGTCTTCCCAGTCGTTTTAAGATTCTTCAAGACATTTCAAGTCTCTTCAATTCAAAACTTTTCAAGTCGCCCCAAGTCTCTTCAAAACATTTTATGCCGTTTCAATTTGCCCTAAATCTTTTCAAGTCGCTGCAAGTCCTTTTAACAATTTCACGTCGCTTCAAGACGTTTCAAGTCCTTTTAAATCACTTCAAGTTTCTTGAAGTCGCTTCAAGACCTTTCAAATTATTCCATATCGCCTCAAGTCCCCTTAAAATATTTCAAGTATTTTCAATTCGCTTCAAGTCTTTCAAGTCGTTTCAAAACATTTCAAATCCTTTCAAGTCCCTTCAACGTATTTCAAATCTTTTCAAGTGGCTTGCAGTCCCTCCAAGATATTATTTGAAATTTTCTAGATTACTAAAAGACTCTTCAAGTATTTCTTCAAACATTTCAAGTCGCCTCAAGTCCCTTCGAAACATTGCATGTCGTTTCAAGTCGCTTCAAGTCTATCAAGTAGTTTCAAAATATTTCTAGTTCCTTCATTCCGTTTCAAGTTTCCTCAAATTACTTCAGGACATTTTAAGTTTTTTCAAGTCGCTTCCAGTCCCTTCAAGATATTTGAAGTCTTCCCAGTCGTTTTAAGATTCTTCAAGACATTTCAAGTCTCTTCAATTCCTTTCAAAACTTTTCAAGTCGACCCAAGTCTCTTCAAAACATTTCATGCCGTTTCAATTTGCTCTAAATCTTTTCAAGTCCTTTTAACAATTTCACGTCGCTTCAAGACGTTTCAAGTCCTTTTAAATCACTTCAAGTTTCTTGAAGTCGCTTCAAGACCTTTCAAATTATTCCATATCGCCTCAAAGTCCCTTTAAAATATTTCAAGTATTTTCAATTCGCTTCAAGTCTTTCAAGTCGTTTGAAGACATTTCAAATCCTTTCAAGTCGCTTCAAAGTATTTCAAATCTTTTCAAGTGGCTTGCAGTCCCTCCAAGATATTATTTGAAATTTTCTAGATTACTAAAAGACTCTTCAAGTATTTCTTCAAACATTTCAAGTCGCCTCAAGTCCCTTCGAAACATTGCATGTCGTTTCAAGTCGCTTCAAGTCTATCAAGTAGTTTCAAAATATTTCTAGTTCCTTCATTCCGTTTCAAGTTTCCTCAAATTGCTTCAGGACATTTTAAGTTTTTTCAAGTCGCTTCCAGTCCCTTCAAGATATTTGAAGTCTTCCCAGTCGTTTTAAGATTCTTCAAGACATTTCAAGTCTCTTCAATTCCTTTCAAAACTTTTCAAGTCGACCCAAGTCTCTTCAAAACATTTCATGCCGTTTCAATTTGCTCTAAATCTTTTCAAGTCCTTTTAACAATTTCACGTCGCTTCAAGACGTTTCAAGTCCTTTTAAATCACTTCAAGTTTCTTGAAGTCGCTTCAAGACCTTTCAAATTATTCCATATCGCCTCAAAGTCCCTTTAAAATATTTCAAGTATTTTCAATTCGCTTCAAGTCTTTCAAGTCGTTTCAAGACATTTCAAATCCTTTCAAGTCGCTTCAAAGTATTTCAAATCTTTTCAAGTGGCTTGCAGTCCCTCCAAGATATTATTTGAAATTTTCTAGATTATTAAAAGACTCTTCAAGTATTTCTTCAAACATTTCAAGTCGCCTCAAGTCCCTTCGAAACATTGCATGTCGTTTCAAGTCGCTTCAAGTCTATCAAGTAGTTTCAAAATATTTCTAGTTCCTTCATTCCGTTTCAAGTTTCCTCAAATTGCTTCAGGACATTTTAAGTTTTTCCAAGTCGCTTCCAGTCCCTTCAAGATATTTGAAGTCTTCCCAGTCGTTTTAAGATTCTTCAAGACATTTCAAGTCTCTTCAATTCCTTTCAAAACTTTTCAAGTCGCCCCAAGTCTCTTCAAAACATTTTATGCCGTTTCAATTTGCCCTAAATCTTTTCAAGTCCTTTTAACAATTTCACGTCGCTTCAAGACGTTTCAAGTCCTTTTAAATCATTTCAAGATTCTTGAAGTCGCTTCAAGACCTTTCAAATTATTTCATATCGCCTCAAAGTCCCTTTAAAATATTTCAAGTATTTTCAATTCGCTTCAAGTCTTTCAAGTCGTTTCAAAACATTTCAAATCCTTTCAAGTCCCTTCAACGTATTTCAAATCTTTTCAAGTGGCTTGCAGTCCCTCCAAGATAGTATTTGAAATTTTCTAGATTGCTAAAAGACTCTTCAAGTATTTCTTCAAACATTTCAAGTCGCCTCAAGTCCCTTCGAAACATTTCATGTCGTTTCAAGTCGCTTCAAGTCTATCAAGTAGTTTCAAAATATTTCTAGTTCCTTCATTCCGTTTCAAGTTTCCTCAAATTGCTTCAGGACATTTTAAGTTTTTTCAAGTCGCTTCCAGTCCCTTCAAGATATTTGAAGTCTTCCCAGGTCGTTTTAAGATTCTTCAAGGCATTTCAAGTCTCTTCAATTCCTTTCAAAACATTTCAAGTCGCCCCAAGTCTCTTCAAAACATTTCATGCGGTTTTAATTTGCTCTAAATCTTTTCAAGTCGCTGCAAGTCCTTTTAACAATTTCACGTCGCTTCAAGACGTTTCAAGTCCTTTTAAATCACTTCAAGATTCTTGAAGTCGCTTCAAGACCTTTCAAATTATTTCATATCGCCTTAAAGTCCCTTTAAAATATTTCAAGTCTTTTCAATTCGCTTCAAGTCTTTCAAGTCGTTTCAAAACATTTCAAGACGCTTCAAGGTATTTCAAGTTTTTTTAAGTTGCTTCCTCCAAGATATTATTTGAAATTTTCCAGATTGCTAAAAAACTCTTCAAGTATTTCTTCAAACATTTCAAGTCGTCTCAAGTCATTTCGAAATATTTCAAGTAGTTTCAAAATATTCCAAGTTCCTTCCTTTCGTTTGAAGTTTTTTCAAGTCGCTTCCAGTCTTTTCAAGAAGAAGTCTTCCCAGGTCGCTTTAATAAGATTCTACAAAACATTTAAGTCTCTTCAATTATTGTTATGTACACTGGAGGAGCAGTTTCCTGGCTGAGCCAAAGACGAGCAGTGGTAGCAACCTCCACAACAGAAACGGAAATCATTGCAGCGAATGAGGCAGAAAAATAAGCAATTTGGTTGAGCAGACTTTTCCGGGAAATTGTCAAATTTTCCAAGTTGCTAATTGTGCGAATTGTTTCATTGTCTTTCTTTTTGTTGTTTCAATTTCATTATCTTTAGTTAAGTTAAATTCCGCTACAGAAGAGGCCGCGTCTTCTCATTAGGTAAAAATGCAATAGAAAATAATATAATTAGACAAGCTGTTCCTGTAGCCACATCCACAATCTTCACTAGTGTGAATCGGTCTTAGCCGACACTAACATATCAACCGTGTCGTCAACTGTCATCATTTGACACATCATTTTTTTTTTGTTTCTCAGAATCTCAATTGCCCAGCTCATAAGTTTCCAGTTTCCCAATATCACGATATCTCAGTGACTCAGTTTCTCAGGTTATACGTCTATAAATTTATCAGTATCTCAGTTCCTTAGATTCTCAGTATATCTGACTCTCTCCACTTCTGTGTTTTTCTGTGTCTCAGTACCTCAGAATCCCGATTCAATATCTCCAATATATCAGTATTAGAATGCCTTTTTTCTCAGTATCCCGATTTTTTAATTCTCTTTTTAATCAGAATCTCAATTGCCCAGCTCATACGTTTCCAGTTTCCCAATATCACGATATCTCAGTGGCTCAGTTCCTTTCTGTTTCTCAGTTTCTCCGTTTATAAATTTGTCAGTATCTAAATTCCTTAGATTTTCAGCATGTCACTTGCCCAGCTTCCCAGCTTCTCAGTATATCTGACTCTCTCCACTTCTGTGTTTTTCGGTGACTCAGTATCTCAGAATTCCGATGTTTCAATATCTCAGTATATCAGTATTTCAATGTCTTCTTTTCTCAGCATCTGGATTTTTCAATTTTTTTGTTTCTCAGAATCTCAATTGCCCAGCTCATAAGTTTCCAGTTTCCCAATATCACAATATCTCCGTGGCTCAGTTCGTTTTTGTTTCTCAGTTTCTCCATTTATAAGTTTATCCGTATCTCAATTCTTTAGATTCTCAGCATCTCAGTTGCTCAGCTTCCCAGTTTCTCAGTTTAACTGACTCTCTCCACTTTTGTGTTTTTCGGTGTTTCAGTATCTCAGAATCCCGATTCAATATCTCCAGTATATCAGTATTTCAATGCCTTCTTTTCTGTCATTTGTTTTAGAGTGATGACGTCATCGTAATTCTTTTTTAAATAGAAACTCCTTATTTTTTTGTTTTGATTCAGATAGCCCTTTTAATTGTCTAAACGACAGTATAAAAATTTTGTTTACATAATGAAAGTTTTGAGAGAAAAAGATGGATTTTTTTTATGACAAATAAAAACAATTAAAAAAATCAAACAGTCAAATGGTACTGTCACTGTCATTTGTATGTGTAAATTGTTTTACAAAACGTTTTCGAAAATGGTTCATTTAACAGAAACACAACGTATAGAAATTTTAAATTTGATTCTGTGCGGGGATAAAACTAGAACCTAACAAGAAGTTTGCAATTTGTTCAAAGCAAAGTATCCAGATAGGCTCATCAGCCAATCTACAGTCAATAAAATTAAAAATAAATTTAGAAGAACTGGGCATGTTAAAGCGATTAGAGGAAAGGGGTCGTCCAAAAATTAACGAAGAAAATGTAGAAAATTGGGGTGGATGGGGAGACGTGGACCGATAGAGTGGCCTGCAAGATCTCCAGATCTCACACCCCTTGATTTTTTTTTGTCGTTATTTAAAGTCTAAGATGTATACACTGTCATGTAGACAATTATAGGGGCTATCAGAATCAAAAAAAAAAAAATTGAGGGTGTCTATTAAAAAAAAAACTGACGTCATCACTCGAAAACAAATGACTGCTTGTAATTTTATTTTGCTGTTCCAATATTTTATAAGCTCTCTGTGCTACTTCTGCCAAAAACAATAGTAATTATTATTAACAAAATCTCACTGGTTAATAGTTTTTCTACCAAACGAAAGAAATTATTTAAAGTCACTAGTATGACATAATGCTTTTATCTAATAAACGAAATTACTTCTACGTGATTATTTCTAGAAAAAACATCCAATAAACAAAATTATAACCGCTACTCACATAGTATCTGTAGTTTTTAAAGTCCAAGCTGCGATAAACACGTAGTATGATTGCATATTAGTATTTTCTGGATTTAAGAATATCTACAATTAAAGCATAAAAAAATACATAGATTTTTTTAAATATGCAAACATCCATTTGATACAAATATTAAGATACTTTTAGACTGAGTTTAGTTTTCCCTTCAGTTTCGGCGCAGTTGTCAGTTATCTCATGTCTATCAGTATCAGCTTCAGTTTTTCGAGACAACTGAGAACTCAACTGAAATCTGAAACTGAACTGACCATCTAAAAGTACCGTTATTGTTGTTTTATTGTGTCTAAAAGTACATTTTATTTGTTGTTTTTTATTGTCGTTTGGTTAGAATCGAAAAATATAAATCTTAAAGATTATTTTAATGAAATGTTATTTGGTTAAATTTTTAAAATTTTTCAAAACTTAGTAGTTTGGGTTATTTCTGCACTTAATTTTTTTTAATATTGACGTAATTGTGGTAAAGTTTGTAGTTTGAGTTACATATTTTATTGGTTACCCAAATGTAGTTATAAAACTCTGAAAAAAAAATAGGACTTAGTACAAGCTATAACTCTATTTGGTGTTCCATACTTCAGGAAATAAATACATATAAAGATATTATAAAATATTGTAATATAAAGTTATATTATTTCTGTTATCAAATTAAAAAAAATATATATTCTTCAACTTGTATTTCAAATATCGTTACAAAATTAATCAAACTTCATATTTATTAAAAGAAGATGAGATCTCAATGTAGAAATCTAATTATTGGCCAATATAAGATTAGCAAACAAAAAATTTATGAATACGACAGGAAAATGATATTTCCACATGATAAAATCTTCTACATAAAAAGATAGAGTTCTAACAAAAGAAAAATTGTTGTTGAAAATATTATTATCAGACTATGTACAAAAAGACAATAAAAGTATAATCAGTAACTTTATAAAAAATTAACAAATTTGAGGGGCCTCAAAGTGTATTTATACAGTTGAGGTAAAAAATCTTGGACCTGGATAAATATTTTGGGCGTTATTCAAATATGCGGTTCTTTTGCCTATCTAATTTAGTCCTTATCACCAATAGTACACATTGTTTCAAGATGTTAACCGTGTGAAACATTCCGGAGCCGTTGCTAAACACAAAGATTAGGACAGTAGTTTGACTTTAGAAGTTGAAAATTTTCAAAATTGTAAAAAATATACAAATTATAAATTATTCTTGGTATCTGAATGCTTGAGTTGTGCTCTTTATTGATTTGACAAAAAATCTATCAAAAACAATTCCCCTTGTCGGCATAAATAAACAATAAATTAAATATGTAAAAATATGTCCTATCTGTTATGGTCAGATTCTTGTGCAAGTGCGATGACGTAAAAACACGTTTTTTTTAATAAAGTATCTTTTGAGATCCTTTGTTAAATGTCGATATCCTTGCCAAATGTTGATTTTGACAAATTACAAATGACGTTAAACAATTTTATATCCTAGGTGGACTCAGTTAGGGGATCGAAACAAACAATGCTTTAAAAGATATGCACTAGGTCGGATCGGGTGTTCAAAACTTTTTCCTCAATTATTCTTCTGTCTAATAAATTAAGTTACCCACTCTCTTTGAAAATGAACTGAAATTGAAATTGAAAGATCGGTTAAATTTCAATGAGTAGTCAATTAAAATATGGCAGGCAGTACAGTTTTAAAACAAATATGTTATTCCCTCTAGTTAAAATCAGATGAGTCCTCATGTTGTTAGCTCTGGGTTTAAGTTCTCATGCCATGTTTATAATTATGATAAATAGTGCATTGTTTAATGAATGAGACTGTTAGAATTATTGTAATATTTTTCTTGGTTTATTAATATTTATTTTTTACAAGACACTGCAGTATTTATAAATTTAAGTGCACTGCCTTATAAAAGTATGTAAATAAGCAAAATATAATTAAAACTAAATTTAGATATGTTATCGAAGACAATGCCGGCTGCTCATAACCAGATTTGACTTTCAGGGTTTATTATTGAAATTTATATCAAATTTGTCTCCTACTCACTTCTCCTGAAGATTCCCTCCCTGACGGTGTAAGTGAGATCCCGGAACCCCACGTGCACTAAACCACTCGAGTTGTTCGACACCCTCGCCAAAGGTCCTTCCTCCGGAATCGGCAGCAGTTCTATCTGCAGGGAATCGGGCCGTTTCCGCGTGCTGACAGCCTTCGAGTCCATCGCAGCACATCCAGAGCACGCGGCTCCGTCGTTGGCACTGCGCTCTGGTGCGGATTTTCACTAGTCGCTATCACGCTGTACCCCACTCGCTTCTTCTCGTTCTCTTTGTTATCAATCGACTTCGGCTCGTCTACGGCATGTCTCCTGGACGAGTAACCTCAGGGGGAAGAACTCGTGGGTTGGCTGGTCGGATGTAGGGCGAATCTGAGCGCTTGTTTTTGTAATACTGTCTGGGACGACGAGGTTTTGTCTTATCAAGTTATCTCTGTTGATAGACTTATATTGTGAGATACCCATAGTTTCGGCTTATCAATAGATTGGAAAGTCGAGACTGTTGTAATAATTTTTGACAATGAACGACTTCGATGCCACGAGACGACATTTTGATTCTGTACTTATTGTAAAATAATTTGTAAAATATTCCAGTTTGATAATAGAACTCGGGCGATGTAATTTTTGGATTATACAGGCACTAGAATACTTGGAAATTGACATAGTAATAAATCAGAAAGTCGAAACTGTGTTGTAGTAATTTTTGAAAATGAACGATTTCGATGTCGCGGGATGAAATTTTGATTCTATACTTAGAAATTTGTAAAATATTCCGGTTTGATAATAGAGCTCTGGCGATGTAATTTTTGGATTATACAGACACTAAAATACTTAAAAAGTGATATAGCAATAAATCAGAAAGTCGAAACTGTGTTGTAGTAATTTTTGAAATAAACGATTTCGATGTCGCGAGACGAAATTTTGATTCTGCACTTAGAAATTTGTAAAATATTCCAGTTTGATAATAGAACTCGGGCAATGTAATTTCCGTATTATACAAACACAAGAATACTTGGAAAGTGATATAGCAATAGATTAGAAAGTCGAGAAATTTTTGGAAATGAACGATTTCGATGTGGCGAGACGAAATTTTGAGTCTACACTTAGAAATCAGTAAAATATTCCGGTTTGATAATAGAGCTCTGGCGATGTAATTTTTGGATATACAGACACTAAAATACTTAGAAAGTGATATAGCAATAAATCAGAAAGTCGAGACTGCGTTGTAGTAATTTTTTCATATAAACGATTTCAATGTCGCGAGACGAAATTTTGATTCTACACTTAGAAATTTGTAGAATATTCCGGTTTGATAATAGAACTCTTACATTGTAATCTTTGGATTATACACACTCTAGAATACTTGGAAAGTGAAATGGCAATAAATTAAAAAGTTGATACTGTTTTAAATAATTTTTGAAATGAACAATTTTGATTTCGCGATACGAAATTTTGATTCTACACTTACAAATTTGTAAAATATTACTGTTTGATAATAGAACTGTTACGAGGCAAGTTTTGGATTATACACACACTAGAATGAGTGGAAAGTCACATAGAAATAGATTAGAAAGTCTAGAATATGGTGTAGAAATTTTTGAAAATTAACGATTTCAATGTCGCGAAGCGAAATTTTGAGTCTACACTTAGAAATCAGTAAAGTATTCCGGTTTAATAATAGAACTATGGCGAGGTAAGTTTTGGACTACACAGACACTAGACTGAGTGGAAAGTGACATAGAAATAGATGGGAAAGTCGAAACTGTGTTGTAGTATTTTTTTAATATAAACGATTTCAATGTGGCGAAACGAAATTTTGATTCTACACTTAGAAATTTGTAGAATATTCCGGTTTCATAATAGAGGTCTGGCGATGTAATTTTTGGATTATACACACTCTAGAATACTTGGAAAGTGAAATGACAATAAATTAGAAAGTCGAGAATATGTTGTAAACATTTTTGAGAATGAACGATTTCAATGTTGCGAGACGAAATTTTGAGTCTACACTTAGAAATTTGTAGAATATTCCGGATTGATAATAGAGCTCCGGCGATGCAATTTTTAGATTATACAGACACTAGAATACTTGGAAAGTGACATAGCAATAAACTAGAAAGTCGACACTGTGTTGTAATAATTTTTGAAATGAACAATTTCGATGTCGCGAGACGAAATTTTGATTCTACACTTAGAAATTTGTAGAATATTCCGGTTTGATAATAGAGGTCTCGCGATGTAATTTTTGGATTATACAGACACTAGAATACTTGGAAAGTGACATAGCAATAAATCAGAAAGTTGAGACTGTGTTGTAGTAATTTTTGAAAATGAACAATTTCGATGTCGCGGGTCGAAATTTTGATTCTACACTTAGAAATTTGTAGAATATTCCGGATTGATAATAGAGCTCCGGCAATGTAATTCTTAGATTATACAGACACTAGAATACTTGGAAAGTGAAATGACAATAAATTAGAAAGTCGAGAATATGTTGTAAAAATTTTTGAAAATGAACGATTTCAATGTTGCGAGACGAAATTTTGAGTCTACACTTAGAAATTTGTAGAATATTCCGGATTGATAATAGAGCTCCGGCGATGTAATTTTTAGATTATACAGACACTAGAATACTTGGAAAGTGACATAGCAATAAACTAGAAAGTCGACACTGTGTTGTAATAATTTTTGAAATGAACAATTTCGATGTCGCGAGACGAAATTTTGATTCTACACTTAGAAATTTGTAGAATATTCCGGTTTGATAATAGAGGTCTCGCGATGTAATTTTTGGATTATATAGACACTAGAATACTTGGAAAGTGACATAGCAATAAATCAGAAAGTCGAGACTGTGTTGTAGTAATTTTTGAAAATGAACAATTTCGATGTTGCGGGTCGAAATTTTGATTCTACACTTAGAAATTTGTAGAATATTCCGGATTGATAATAGAGCTCCGGCGATGTAATTTTTAGATTATACACACTCTAGAATACTTGGAAAGTGAAATGGCAATAAATTAAAAAGTTGATACTGTTTTAAATAATTTTTGAAATGAACAATTTTGATTTCGCGATACGAAATTTTGATTCTACACTTACAAATTTGTAAAATATTACTGTTTGATAATAGAACTATTACGAGGCAAATTTTGGATTATACAGACAGTAGAATGAGTAGAAAGTGACATAGAAATAGATTGGAAAGTCGGGACCGTGTTGTAGGAATTTTTTAATATAAACGATTTCAATGTCGCAAGACGAAATTTTGATTCAATATTTAGAAATTTGTAAAATATTCCAGTTTATTAATAGAACTCTTGCGATGTAATTTTTCGATAATACAGACACTAGAATACTTGGAAAGTAACATGGCAATGGATTAGAAAGTCGAGACTGTGTTGTAGTATTTTTTAAAAATGAACGATCTTGATGTCGCGAGACGAAATTTTGATTCTACACTTAGAAATTTGTAAAATATTACTGTTTGATAATAGAACTGTTACGAGGCAAGTTTTGGATTATACACACACTAGAATGAGTGGAAAGTCACATAGAAATAGATTAGAAAGTCTAGAATATGTTGTAGAAATTTTTGAAAATTAACGATTTCAATGTCGCGAAGCGAAATTTTGAGTCTACACTTAGATATCAGTAAAGTATTCCGGTTTAATAATAGAACTATGGCGAGGTAAGTTTTGGACTACACAGACACTAGACTGAGTGGAAAGTGACATAGAAATAGATGGGAAAGTCGAAACTGTGTTGTAGTATTTTTTTTAATATAAACGATTTCAATGTCGCGAAACGAAATTTTGATTCTACACTTAGAAATTTGTAGAATATTCCGGTTTGATAATAGAGGTCTGGCGATGTAATTTTTGGATTATACACACTCTAGAATACTTGGAAAGTGAAATGACAATAAATTAGAAAGTCGAGAATATGTTGTAAAAATTTTTGAAAATGAACGATTTCAATGTTGCGAGACGAAATTTTGAGTCTACACTTAGAAATTTGTAGAATATTCCGGATTGATAATAGAGCTCCGGCGATGTAATTTTTAGATTATACAGACACTAGAATACTTGGAAAGTGACATAGCAATAAACTAGAAAGTCGACACTGTGTTGTAACAATTTTTGAAATGAACAATTTCGATGTCGCGAGACGAAATTTTGATTCTACACTTAGAAATTTGTAGAATATTCCGGTTTGATAATAGAGGTCTCGCGATGTAATTTTTGGATTATACAGACACTAGAATACTTGGAAAGTGACATAGCAATAAATCAGAAAGTCGAGACTGTGTTGTAGTAATTTTTGAAAATGAACAATTTCGATGTCGCGGGTCGAAATTTTGATTCTACACTTAGAAATTTGTAGAATATTCCGGATTGATAATAGAGCTCCGGCGATGTAATTTTTAGATTATACAGACACTAGAATACTTGGAAAGTGAAATGACAATAAATTAGAAAGTCGAGAATATGTTGTAAAAATTTTTGAAAATGAACGATTTCAATGTTGCGAGACGAAATTTTGAGTCTACACTTAGAAATTTGTAGAATATTCCGGATTGATAATAGAGCTCCGGCGATGTAATTTTTAGATTATACAGACACTAGAATACTTGGAAAGTGACATAGCAATAAACTAGAAAGTCGACACTGTGTTGTAATAATTTTTGAAATGAACAATTTCGATGTCGCGAGACGAAATTTTGATTCTACACTTAGAAATTTGTAGAATATTCCGGTTTGATAATAGAGGTCTCGCGATGTAATTTTTGGATTATATAGACACTAGAATACTTGGAAAGTGACATAGCAATAAATCAGAATGTCGAGACTGTGTTGTAGTAATTTTTGAAAATGAACAATTTCGATGTCGCGGGTCGAAATTTTGATTCTACACTTAGAAATTTGTAGAATATTCCGGATTGATAATAAAGCTCCGGCGATGTAATTTTTAGATTATACACACTCTAGAATACTTGGAAAGTGAAATGGCAATAAATTAAAAAGTTGATACTGTTTTAAATAATTTTTGAAATGAACAATTTTGATTTCGCGATACGAAATTTTGATTCTACACTTACAAATTTGTAAAATATTACTGCTTGATAATAGAACTATTACGAGGCAAATTTTGGATTATACAGACAGTAGAATGAGTAGAGTGACATAGAAATAGATTGGAAAGTCGGGACCGTGTTGTAGGAATTTTTGAATATAAACGATTTCAATGTCGCAAAACGAAATTTTGATTCAATATTTAGAAATTTGTAAAATATTCCAGTTTATTAATAGAACTCTTGCGATGTAATTTTTCGATAATACAGACACTAGAATACTTGGAAAGTAACATGGCAATGGATTAGAAAGTCGAGACTGTGTTGTAGTATTTTTTAAAAATGAACGATTTTGATGTCGCGAGACGAAATTTTGATTCTACACTTAGAAATTTGTAAAATATTACTGTTTGATAATAGAACTGTTACGAGGCAAGTTTTGGATTATACACACACTAGAATGAGTGGAAAGTCACATAGAAATAGATTAGAAAGTCTAGAATATGGTGTAGAAATTTTTGAAAATTAACGATTTCAATGTCGCGAAGCGAAATTTTGAGTCTACACTTAGAAATCAGTAAAGTATTCCGGTTTAATAATAGAACTATGGCGAGGTAAGTTTTGGACTACACAGACACTAGACTGAGTGGAAAGTGACATAGAAATAGATGGGAAAGTCGAAACTGTGTTGTAGTATTTTTTTAATATAAACGATTTCAATGTCGCGAAACGAAATTTTGATTCTACACTTAGAAATTTGTAGAATATTCCGGTTTGATAATAGAGGTCTGGCGATGTAATTTTTGGATTATACACACTCTAGAATACTTGGAAAGTGAAATGACAATAAATTAGAAAGTCGAGAATATGTTGTAAACATTTTTGAGAATGAACGATTTCAATGTTGCGAGACGAAATTTTGAGTCTACACTTAGACATTTGTAGAATATTCCGGATTGATAATAGAGCTCCGGCGATGCAATTTTTAGATTATACAGACACTAGAATACTTGGAAAGTGACATAGCAATAAACTAGAAAGTCGACACTGTGTTGTAATAATTTTTGAAATGAACAATTTCGATGTCGCGAGACGAAATTTTGATTCTACACTTAGAAATTTGTAGAATATTCCGGTTTGATAATAGAGGTCTCGCGATGTAATTTTTGGATTATACAGACACTAGAATACTTGGAAAGTGACATAGCAATAAATCAGAAAGTTGAGACTGTGTTGTAGTAATTTTTGAAAATGAACAATTTCGATGTCGCGGGTCGAAATTTTGATTCTACACTTAGAAATTTGTAGAATATTCCGGATTGATAATAGAGCTCCGGCAATGTAATTTTTAGATTATACAGACACTAGAATACTTGGAAAGTGAAATGACAATAAATTAGAAAGTCGAGAATATGTTGTAAAAATTTTTGAAAATGAACGATTTCAATGTTGCGAGACGAAATTTTGAGTCTACACTTAGAAATTTGTAGAATATTCCGGATTGATAATAGAGCTCCGGCGATGTAATTTTTAGATTATACAGACACTAGAATACTTGGAAAGTGACATAGCAATAAACTAGAAAGTCGAGACTGTGTTGTAACAATTTTTGAAATGAACAATTTCGATGTCGCGAGACGAAATTTTGAGTCTACACTTAGAAATTTGTAGAATATTCCAGATTGATAATAGAGCTCCGGCGATGTAATTTTTAGATTATACAGACACTAGAATACTTGGAAAGTGACATAGCAATAAACTAGAAAGTCAAAGTCGAGACTGTGTTGTAATAATTTTTGAAATGAACAATTTCGATGTCGCGAGACGAAATTTTGATTCTACACTTAGAAATTTGTAGAATATTCCGGTTTGATAATAGAACTCTGGCGATGTAATTTTTGGATTATACACACTCTAGAATACTTGGAAAGTGAAATGACAATAAATTAGAAAGTCGAGAATATGTTGTAAAAATTTTTGAAAATGAACGATTTCAATGTTGCGAGACGAAATTTTGAGTCTACACTTAGAAATTTGTAGAATATTCCGGATTGATAATAGAGCTCCGGCGATGTAATTTTTAGATTATACAGACACTAGAATACTTGGAAAGTGACATAGCAATAAACTAGAATGTCGAGACTGTGTTGTAATCATTTTTGAAATGAACAATTTCGATGTCGCGAGACGAAATTTTGATTCTACACTTAGAAATTTGTAGAATATTCCGGTTTGATAATAGAGCTCTGGTGATGTAATTTTTGGATTATACAGACACTAGAATACTTGGAAAGTGAAATGACAATAAATTAGAAAGTCGAGAATATGTTGTAAAATTTTTTGAAAATGAACGATTTCAATGTTGCGAGACGAAATTTTGAGTCTACACTTAGAAATTTGTAGAATATTCCGGTTTGATAATAGAGCTCTGGTGATGCAATTTTTGGATTATACAGACACTAGAATACTTGGAAAGTGAAATGACAATAAATTGGAAAGTGGAGAATATGTTGTAAAAAATTTTGAAAATGAACGATTTCAATGTTGCGAGACGAAATTTTGAGTCTACACTTAGAAATTTGTACAATATTCCGGATTGATAATAGAGCTCCGGCGATGTAATTTTTAGATTATACAGACACTATAATACTTGGAAAGTGACATAGCAATAAACTAGAGAGTCGACACTGTGTTGTAATAATTTTTGAAATGAACAATTTCGATGTCGCGGGTCGAAATTTTGATTCTACACTTAGAAATTTGTAGAATATTCCGGATTGATAATAGAGCTCCGGGGATGTAATTTTTAGATTATACAGACACTAGAATACTTGGAAAGTGACATAGCAATAAACTAGAAAGTCGAGACTGTGTTGTAATCATTTTTGAAAATGAACAATTTCGATGTCGCGGGTCGAAATTTTGATTCTACACTTAGAAATTTGTAGAATATTCCGGTTTGATAATAGAGGTCTCGCGATGTAATTTTTGGATTATACAGACACTAGAATACTTGGAAAGTGACATAGCAATAAATCAGAAAGTCGAGACTGTGTTGTAGTAATTTTTGAAAATGAACGATTTCAATGTTGCGAGACGAAATTTTGAGTCTACACTTAGAAATTTGTAGAATATTCCGGCTTGATAATAGAGCTCCGGCGATGTAATTTTTAGATTATACAGACACTAGAATACTTGGAAAGTAAAATGACAATAAATTAGAAAGTCGAGAATATGTTGTAAAAATTTTTGAAAATGAACGATTTCAATGTTGCGAGACGAAATTTTGAGTCTACACTTAGAAATTTGTAGAATATTCCGGATTGATAATAGAGCTCCGGCGATGTAACTTTTAGATTATACAGACACTAGAATACTTGGAAAGTGACATAGCAATAAACTAGAAAGTCGAGACTGTGTTGTAACAATTTTTGAAATGAACAATTTCGATGTCGCGAGACGAAATTTTGAGTCTACACTTAGAAATTTGTAGAATATTCCGGATTGATAATAGAGCTCCGGCGATGTAATTTTTAGATTATACAGACACTAGAATACTTGGAAAGTGACATAGCAATAAACTAGAAAGTCGAGACTGTGTTGTAATCATTTTTGAAATGAACAATTTCGATGTCGCGAGACGAAATTTTGATTCTACACTTAGAAATTTGTAGAATATTCCGGTTTGATAATAGAACTCTGGCGATGTAATTTTTGGATTATACACACTCTAGAATACTTGGAAAGTGAAATGACAATAAATTAGAAAGTCGAGAATATGTTGTAAAATTTTTTGAAAATGAACGATTTCAATGTTGCGAGACGAAATTTTGAGTCTACACTTAGAAATTTGTAGAATATTCCGGTTTGATAATAGAACTGTTACGAGGCAAATTTTGGATTATACAGACACTAAAATGAGTGGAAAGTGACAGAAATAGATTAGAAAGGCGAGAATATGTTGTAGAAATTTTTGAAAGATTTCAATGTCGCAAGACGAAATGTTGATTCTACACTTAGAAATTTGTAAAATATTACTGTATGATAATAGAACCCCAAAGTAAAGTAAAGTAATTCAGACATTTGTTGCCCTGGGCAACAAGTCTATGCTGCCAAGATCATTGTACGATAGTTGTGGGAGCAGCTATTCGTTAATTGCCTTTACCGTACCAGAACGTTATCACATTTTCCTCGTTATCACATTTACCCCACTTCACCTTATCAAAAATACAAAGTAACACAAATCGACACAGATACTGATTGCGAGGGGTCGCAATTTATTTTTTCTTTATGAGGGAGTCGCGCTAAAGAGAACTGCTCCAGAATGGTATGATTCCAGTTTAAATCAATATATGTAATTAAAAAAAGAAAAATTATTAAGTTTGTCTATTTCAATGTAAAGAAATAATCTTATTAGTTTAACAGCTGCAACACATAATAAATATTTTTAGATACAATAATAAAGTTTTACAAACAAGTAAAAACTACAAAGCCTAATAACTTATTTTTTCAAACTGGGTTTAATTGATCAAACTTATCATATCAGTTAATAAACTACCCACCGCCAGACTGATAGGGCCAAAAGTCAATTGCATAAATTTATTCGTGAGAACCGTATTGTGAAAAACTGACACGCCTATAAGAAAAATATTTCACTGGTATAAACGAAACAAAGGAATAAAGTTGTTAAATAAATATATACCCCATAAATTAATTCCTAAATTAATAATTACAGTTAAATACATTTAGGTCACTTTACCTCATTGATTCTAAGCTACTTTTAGTCAATATTTGTACCAAAAATAAAGAGATAATTTATTTTGTCCAACACCTACTATTAAAGGCGTCTTAAACCACGTAAGGTGGATAACTCACTAGTGGTACGAATACATCACCCATATCCATTGCAAAAAAAAACACTCCACTTTTTCCAAATTTTGCGAATTATTTACATAATATCGCTGACAACAAACAACCAACTTTATTTTTTGATTTGCCACTAATAATAATTATTGTGGTACAATAGTTTTTGCAAATGGATTTTTGAGGTGTTGGATAAACTATGGCACTCATGAGTAAAGCAATATTATAAGTTAACATGTCGATCTAAAGTTCAAACCCCCGTAAGTCGATTCTTTGTTTTTTTGCAAAACCCTTGAGTTTAAATCATTATTTTGAACTGTTGTCGCCATTTCCCAAAACCTCGTAATAATATAATAATCTAATGTGTTTAATTCCTAAAATGTTTTTCGTACCTCCTGCAAAATTATGTAAAACGGACTTAGTAGGTTCTGCACTTTAGCCACAGATGTGTAAAAATAATAAAATTATTGTAAAATTCACTACATATACAACCAACAATACACTTCTAAGTTAAGATGTTACACATACAGTTTTTACAAACCAAATGAAATGTGCCAAGAAAAATAAAACTGAAAATTGTTAATTACATTGTAAATCCATTCATTCGCATGTAATATCTGTTTTCCGCACTGCTGCTGTGTCACTGTCTTTTAAATTCTCATATAGTGTACTTTTCCGCATCATCGTCATGTCCATGTATCCACCATCTTCAATTGAAGAATACAAATGATCTTCAGATAACGATTGACCACACCTAGCTTCATCTTTCTGAATTTCGGAATACAAGTTTTTTACAAACTGATGTTGCATCTGTTCGGAAGGTGTACGTCCAGTGGTAGTCTCATTTGTGGATGAAAATATATTGGACATCCTGTGGAGGATCATTTTATCGTTATTTTTAACTGAACGAGTCTTGCGTGGACACTTTGTAGATTTTCCAAAAACGACAAGGATGAAAATTATTAGTACCACAGAGCAGACGAAGAAGACTGATAAAAGACCCACCAAAATCAGATTTACATTCGTACAGGAAGCCATTTCTATATTTTTGTATTGGGATTTGTTCCAAAATTACAATAGAATTCAAGCAAATATGGACCTAAAACAAAACAAAAACTACTTTTGCCGCTAACTTTCAAGAATTTTACATATTACACGTAAACAAAGTAATCACTGAAACCAATATGACTACTAATGGAAACGTTGATGATAAAAAAAATTATTTGCATAGTGATTTTGAAAGTTTTATAAAATATTAAATCGATAACATAACGGAATTTTAGGTGAATCGAATGTAAAGTTTGGTTTTTCCATGATTAAGAAGGAATATCCTCAAATTTTCTCCAATAATTTTGTTAAGTTCTATAGTAGAACAGAATAAAGGAAGAACTGGGGGAGAAATTTACTTATTTACTCTTTCAAATTAGGGAAAAATCTCTTGCTGTTGGTAACTCAATTCCTAATGATTTCCTCGAACCGTGGAGTAATAAAAAAACTTGTTTCAACAAGTCGAATACCACCCGTAAACTGCAGAACGTTGCACAAGCAACAACTATCAATATTTCTTGTGCTTCTATTTTTTATTGTACATTTACATACAATATCATTTGTTACTAATAGTACATTGTTTTATGAGGAGCAAAAGTGAGGCTTTTCGTGGCAAATGCAGACGCGTTACGAAAAGCCACTTTTCTCCGAATAAAACATGCTATTTTTTCCTTAAACGCCGAAAATCTGACAATTTCTTTGATTTCTAAATCAGCTGCGTAAAAAGTAATTTCAAGGTTACTTGTAGTGCCGCCAGTTGACTTTATGCGCCGCTAAACGACTTTGTCATGACAGTGAAATGGCCATTTGTCATTACCCATAGGCATATACAATGTCACGTTTTTCTGTATTATTTTTTAATAGGGTTACATTTTTTCTGACATATACTGCGTCTTAAAATTGTTATTGCAACGGACTTGGACCCGAGATGACTCATCACTGTAGCGGCGTCATCAATTACTAGAATGTGCTGGATTTATACTACAACGTACTCGAGTATGACTCATCTTTTGGAATATCCGGTACAGATCGAGAGCGCCATGAAACATCTGGGGCCGTCTAGAAAGATTTAGCCGATATATTTATTAGAGGATGTTCCAGCGGGAGTCAGTCTAGTCGCATCAGTCAACCAGACTACTGAGTCAGTCGTATCATCGAAGATCAGTGGATCGAGTCGGACAGTTGTTTTTATCTATCCGAAGTGCCGCGTGATGTGTAAATAAATAATACGAGACGTGACGCTGAAGTAGTAAATTGTAAATAGTGTAAATAATGTAAAATGGTGTAATATTAGAAGTTTAAATAAATTGTACATAGTGTTCAAATAAATAAATAAATGGAACCTAGAAGCGCTATATTTTGTTTTTCTTTGAATTATTGAACTTTACAATTTTAGTAAATAAATCAGTAACAATTAATTCAAGTAAAACTTTGTCTCAATATATTTATAAACTAACACACAATTTTTACAATCCATCCAATCCACATAAAAAATTTATTTGAATAGTGATATTCGAAGTTTTATAAAATTCACTGATAAGCAGTAGTCATGCCACACGAACTCTGATAGGTTTTGTCAACACACCTTCGTTACTAAAATGCATACAATACTAAAATGCCCTTATTTTGTTTCAATAACCCCCATATCAACGGCCATAAAAAATATTGTTAAACTCGCCTTATGCGCCTTATTCTAGTAAAGAAGCCAAACGGAGATTATAGACTTTGCATAGATTACCGATAACTAAATGTCTTAATTGTCAAGAATCGCTATCCTCTACCAAATATCTCATATCGAGCTCATATCGATATATCAAATATATAATATCAAGTATCATTTCAAAACTGCATTCGTGGTTCCAGATGGTGTTTTCAACTGTGAATAAATAATATTTTGGGAACACTTAGGTATAAGGACGTTGTTATTTATTTAGATGACATTCTCATTCTGTCTGCAACCATGAGGGGATGCAAAAACTAGATAGATTGGCTGTGGCTGAATCAATAAAAACATTTCGAAATTATATGCGAGTACATGCCAGTTTAAAATCGTGACTGACTGTAGTGCAGTTCGCAGCACCTTTGTCAAAAAAGACTTAGTTCCACGGATAGCTCGTTGGTGGTTGACTGTTGAAGACTATGACTTTGAAATTGAACATTCACAATTTAAAAATTAGATGAGATGGGTACTAGCTGTACAAACACAAGATGAACAAATTGAAAAATCTGACAAGGAAATAAAACCATTATATGTACTAAAATACAAAAGACTTTACAGGAAATTTTTCACTTTTATCGTGTGGTCATAAGCACACATACTTTCTTCTGTTCCAGTTACGCCAAGCGTAAATTAGAAGAGAACAAAATCACGAGGACGCGATGAAGTCAGGATGGCCGAAGGTTGCGGTACAGGAATTACCGATGTTCACTCGCCGCCGAGTTTTGTGGCGTTTCTAAATTTAATGAGGAAATTGTTGCTCTTTGTTTAAATATGATGCAACTTTTTTTCTTGGAGCAAATATGTTTAATGAGATTATCAACTTGCTGTAATCTAGTAAGTATGATTTACTTAAACAACAAAGAAATTGAAAAGTTAAAAAAGGGGTCTGATTTTTTTTAAATAAAAATACATAGTGATTACTATTGTTTTTAAATATGGAAAAGCTATTACATGACATTGTACAACAAATTTTGGGAATATTTGTTTAAACAAATAGACTAATGACTTTTTTTAAACATCTGTATTATCTTGTATACAGCGTGAGTCATTTGTGTGGGATTGGTCTCTTACGGTTTTATTATTAATTTTGTAAAAATTTGGTCAATGGAATAAAATTATACAGGGAAATCTGCATTTCCTAAAAATATTTAGTTACCTAACTGGGCCCAATTTTACAGGATCGTATTCTGAAACCCCTTGTATTTTATTGTTGTTTGCCGTAGTAAATGCTATACAGCTGTGTAATGTTTTTTTTAATTTTTATTGAAAAACAATGCAGCCATGAGTTTTTTCTTTTCAAAAAATGGTAAAAAACACAGCTTTAGAAAAAAATTTATAAGGCTTTGTACCCCAGGCCTAGGCCTCCCCAATGACATGTGCGACCGTTGCGCCACTGTCTCGGTAATGGATCGAAAGTTTTTGCACAAAATTTCGCATTAAAATGTAAAAAAATATTTGTTTTTAAAATGGAAGTTATTTCACTTCTTTTTTTTTCGTTTGATGTGAAGGGTCCGCTGAGTTTGTAAAGTGGGGATCGGATCTTTACATTTTATGGAGCATTTCGGATCTGGCATATTTTCAATAATATTAGAAGCTAAACAATTCATATGAAAGCTATAACTAGTTTCGGCAACATTTCCATTTGCCACAATTCTTGGTTGAAAGAGATTTCTTCAACAGACAGGTCATTTCTGTCGCCTGTATTCAAGAAAATTAAAAAAAATGTCTAAACTGTCCGGAACACATAAAAAAAATACTAGTTATTTGTTCCCTAAAAATCGCATAAATGCTATGATTATTTTTATACACTGCCATCTCACGGCAAGATCTCGGATGGCGGAATTCGCTAGACCCCTCCCTTAAAATCCGCCTTATAGGTTTAACATATATTATAAAAATATGAGTTCGAAACTGTCTCATTATTAAGCTTAATCAATATAAATAAAACGCAACTGACTATAAAAAAATGTATTTTCCACTCGGCATGGTACCGTGGGATTATTCAAATTATAAATTAGAGTAGGCGGCTTTTTTATTATGCAATGGCCCAGCCTGCAAATTGACTGACAGTAAAATTTGAGGTTATCGTAAACATTGAGACGTTTATGTTTCTCATGAAAATAAAAGACTAACAAACAATGTAGAATAATTGAGAACTACAGCAAATGTTCAGTGTTCTCCCGCATCTTCATTCACCATTCTGCTGCCGCTATTGTTGAAGAATCACTTTGACATTCGAATTTTAAATGAAATTGTCAAAAGTCAGTAGTGCCAACCTAATTTAAATTTCACAGCCTACTCTATTTTATAATGATGATCACACTGTATCTGTTCAATGTAAAAACTTACACTTACATTTTATTTTACTTGTGTAAACTGGACTTATTTGAAAGTGGGAAACTGAACTGAGAGAATATTTCCTTTTGTTAATGAAGCTTTACGATCCAACCTTATCTAAAAATTGACTCTACCTACCCAGTTAATTTTAAAAAATCCAGTGAATTATTTGAACAAACATATAAAGCGTCTGTTGTATTGCACGTTCCAAGATAACAATCATGATTAAAACAGACAAAAAAAAATTATAGCAAAGTCAACACATTGCCCCGATCCGAGTCCGCGAGCCAGCGCAGCGCAGTGAGGAGGATTTGGTAACTGTGCCACCTGATTTCTTTGAATAATTTACCAATGATCTTTATAACAGGTGAAATTTATATTACCTATCTAATAGAATGGACTAATACAAACTGACCGGAAATATATTTTTTTTTAACGTAGGTAAGTTGGTTCAAATTTTTTTTATAAAATTTAACACATTGTTGGAAGCAACATTAAACAGTATTTTCTTGAGGTCGTTGTTCACTGGTCTCATTAACAATCCCTTTCCACATGATACGTCCTTGGTGTTATCAAACTTGAAATTTCACTGTGATATCACTCCTGTCATGGTCGTCAACCTAACCTAAAAATGTGCGCTCTGACGCTTTTTGGTCACAATCACGTAACGATGTGTTGAATTAGACTCCATTCGGGGATATTTATTTTTATTTCTTTGTTACCACCGTAAATTACTTGTGACGATGAATATGCTTTACTTACTAGTCAGTCGACATAACCTCAATACTTCACTGAGATGTTTGAGACATGTTAACAGTAGATTTGTCACTCCCAGCAAAGCTCTATTCCGGAGTTTTAAAACGATGTCGCAAAAGATCAGCCAAAATAAAACCTACGTTGCGGTGAAAATTCCTGAAAATTTGGAAAAAGGTGCCAGGGGGAGTTTCAGGGCGCATTTCAAGAGGGATGCAAGTACAAAAAGTAAGGAGGTGGAAGCTGCGCCGCCGAGACTTAACAAGAGTGACTTAGCACGTTTGTGTTCGTTGGCGAAGCCCGAAAAATGGCGACTTTTCGGTAAGTAAATGCTGCTGTGTTATTGTTAAATGCAATGGGCGTTTCAGGGGCGATTTGCTTTTTGATAGTGTCGAGTACAGTGACCATGAGTATACCTTTCAGTTTAGGAAAAGTTCTGGACATTATTTATAACAATAGTGAAGATAGTGGAGAAGCTAGGACTACACTAAATAAAGTGGGGGGTGTATTGGTGTGTGTGTTTGTTTTGGGGGCCATCTGCAACTTCGCGCGAGTCTATCTCATGTCGGTCTCAGGTTAGTACAATAATGCCCTTTTTAAATGAAATTTGATCCAGTTTTGACCACTCCACAATAATAGAATGTGGTCTAAAAGCTACTGTATTAATTATTTTGTTTCCACGACCTGATTTATTAATAAAATTACTTACTTCGGGTTTGGACCGTGTCTGATAAATGAAGAGGTAAAACTCAGTCAAAATACCGTGGGTCCAAACCCGGTGTACATAATTTTGTTCAGTCAAATGAAACTTCGGCCCTTCAGCCTCAAAACAACTTCAGTAATATAACTCTAGGTTACAGAATGACACAAGACTTGAGAAGACAAGTCTTTTCAAAAATAATGAAACAGGAACAAGGCTGGTTTGATCAGAGGTCAACGGGAGAGTTAGTCAACCGTCTCTCGGCTGATACACAGCTTGTAGGCAATGCCTTATCTAGCAATATTTCAGATGGTCTAAGATCAACTTTTATGGTCCTCGCGGGAACGGGAATGATGGTGCAGTTCTAAACAAATCTGTGATGAAAATAAAATCTTTGATTTGTAGTTTTACATGTCCGCGGAGCTAGCGCTAGTAGGTTTAGCTATAGTGCCGCCTGTCGCCATCATCGCTGTGATTTTCGGTCGATATTTGAGGGGGATTTCCCGCAGTGTTCAAGACTCCCTCGCGAGCGCAACTAGTGTGGCCGAGGAAAGGATTGCCAATATTAGAACTGTGAAGACATTTTCGCAAGAAACAAGAGAGGTGGACAGCTACGCTGAGTCAATCAAGAACGTTCTGACGTTGAGCTACAAGGAGGCCAAAGCTAGGGCCTTTTTTTACGGTTTGGTGGGTAAACTTTATCACATCGATCACATTGATTAATTTCTTTTTTCAGACGGGTTTGAGCGGCCACATGATCATTATTTCGGTACTGTACTATGGGGGAGTGATGATCTCCTCCAACTCGATAACAGTCGGTAACTTATCTTCGTTTTTACTGTATGCTGCCTACATAGGAGTCTCATTAGGCACGTTTTCTAATTTTTATACTGAGCTAAATAAGTCCGTAGGGGCGGCGTCAAGGATATGGGAAATAATCGATCGTGAGCCAGTTATACCCATACAAGGTAAGTAAAAATGATAAAATTATAAAAGCTAATTTTCGCACTAGGTGGCGTGGTACCCATATCTTCTCCTGAAGGACACATAGAATTCAGGGACATCCAATTTAGTTATCCGGCGCGCGACGATATCCAAATTTTCGATCACTTCCAATTAGAAATTCAACCGGGCAAAATGGTAGCCGTAGTGGGGCCTAGTGGTTCTGGAAAAAGCACTTTGGCCGCTTTGCTACTGCGCCTGTATGACCCGGCACGTGGCCAGGTATTTCTAGATGGCCAAGATGTAAAAGACCTTGATCCTAGTTGGCTGCGCAAACACGTGGGTACAGTAAGTCAGGTGAGCATAGCCCTTACCCCTTGATATCTCTTTAAAACCTGAATGTCTTAGGAACCCGTGCTATTTTCCTGCTCCATCCGTGACAACATCCTGTATGGAGCCGACGACCCCTCCAAAGTAACAGACGACCAGTTAATAAAAGTAGCCAAAGAGGCGAACGTTCACGAATTTGTACAACAGTTTCCTGAAGGTTTTGACACTTTGGTTGGAGAGAGGGGAGTGATGTTGAGTGGAGGGCAGAAACAAAGAATCGCCATAGCGAGGGCGTTAATCAAGGATCCTAAGATTTTATTATTGGATGAAGCCACTAGTGCTCTGGATGCGCAGTCGGAACGTTTGGTGCAGGATGCACTGGAAAAAATTATGAAAGGAAGAACTGTGTTGACGATAGCGCACAGGTTGTCAACGATTCAAAACGCAGATACAATTGCGGTACTAAAAGATGGTCGTATTGTCGAACAAGGGAAGTATCAAGAGCTGCTTAATATGAAAAAGGGGGCATTTAGGGAATTGATGAAACATCAGACGTTCCAAGGTCCTCTTGAAGAAAAAACGTGAAGTTGTACTTATTTTTTTTATTTTTACACTTTTGACATTGTCAATATTTTAAATCATGCATTGTTGGAATCCATAAAATGTTTACTGTTTTACGGTCTCTCCTTTAATTCTCGTCGCAGAATTTTGCCTGCAGCGTTCTTAGGAATGTTGTCTACTATCGCCACTCCCCCCTCCAACTTCTTGTAGGGTGCCACTTTACCAGCAACAAACTCTGATAACTTTTTGGTATCTACCAGCTTTCCAGCTTTTGGAACAATAAAAGCTCTTGGTACCTCCCCATGTCTGTCATGGCGGACTCCCACCACTGCTGCGTCGGCTACATCGGGGAAGTCCCTAATGATTTCCTCCAATTCGGCAGGTGCCACTTGAAAACCCTTCACTTTAATTAGTTCTTTCAGTCTATCACTGGCAAACAACAACTTATCGTCGTTGTAATACATCATATCACCGGTTCTCAACCATCCATCTTCCGTGAAGACCTCATTCGTTTCCTTAGGTCGGTTGTGGTAGCCCTTCATTACTTGAGGGCCTTTTACCAAAAGTTCGCCCTTCTGATGTGGTCCCAAAGGTGTGCAGTTGGGATCATCTGGATTGACAACTTTCACTGAAGTGTGCGAAACTGGCCGACCAATCGTTCCACTCGAATTGGGAAGCTGTCGGAGGTCGGATCTTGCAAACGATACCATTGGGGACGTTTCAGTCAATCCATAACCTTGGAAGATGTTGATGTCCTTTTGGGCCTTTTGGAGGAAACGATCTTCATCTAGAGCACCAAGAGGCGCGGCCCCTGATACTAAAGTTCTCACTGATTGAAGATCATCCGAAGAGACAGCAGGGTGTGTGGCTAGGAAAAGAACTACAAGCGAAATATTTAGCAAGTCTAGGATGGAATACTACCGAGAGGAGGAGCTGCAAAGATGACGTGAACTGGCTCTCTCCTCAGTGTCGCTAGATACAACTCTGGAGTGAATTTCGGAAGAGTTAGTGTTTTACACCCTTTTGCAAATAAATCGAATGTATTAGCTGTTAATCCATAGATATGGAATTTAGGAAGGACCGCAGGAACGACGTCTTGATGATCCTCTGTAGTCACAACTGTGTCAAACAAATATCACGTGTGGTCACTACTCACTTGTGGTTTCCTGAGTAACTCTCAGTTTGTCAGCGTTGAATTGACATAAATTCGCAATGATGTTTCTGTGTGTCAGCTGGACACCCTTGGGAAGTCCGGTGGTGCCGCTGGAATATGGTAGCAATGCCACCTCGTTGGTATCAGGTGGGGGTAAATCTGGATAATCCGTGGGTTCACAACACTCCTCAAAGCTTACAGCACCACTTGGTGTTGCCTGTCCTTGCTGAAAAGAATAGTTAAAATTTGACCCGATCGGGAAATTAGTATTACGTTTGTTTTGATTGTTACGATGTGGATTGGTGTCTGTGCCAAATCGGTTGAAGCCTTGGCCAAGGAGAAGAAATCGGTGAATGTGATGAGGGCTTTGGCAGAAGAGTCTTTCAATTGGCGGGAGATTTCACCTGAAATCATGATTAGAGTCAAAAATGTCATTATAAGTTTCTTCAGTTCAAGTGTGACTCCACAACTTGGACGTCCTGTTGAAACTGTCCCCATTCTGCAGATTATCTCGCCTCTAATTTTTTGGTTCACGTGGTTCTGATTTTATTGTAGCACATCACTTATAAAGCAACCAAGCATATGCAGATACCACTTTTTTAATTTAATATAAATTCTACGGCACCAATTAATGCGGTTGTCTAACAAATCCACTCGATTCTTTTTTGAATTGATTTTCCGCAACCAGTTTACAATTTTCCTTGCTTGTGCAGACAGACGATAAGATGTAAAGACAATAAATTTAAGTTTTTGATATTTTGGTATCTCGAGACAAACGACGATATTGGTACTTGCTGCAAGGTCAGGTTCAACCGACAAACTTTCTTATCATCCACTTTATTATAATTGAAGCATTAGGCTTCCAATCATCATCATCGTTTTAATTTTCAAATTCAACCTCACTTTCTTCGGAAATTTCTATGAACTCTGTGAAAACACGACACCGAAGTTTTCACAAAGTGTAAAACGTATAAAACCAAAAGCTTCGGATTTCTTTAATTACCGTTTCAAATATGTAACGTGTTTGAGTTCGTAAAATGTGCTAAATCAGTGAACGGACCATCAAAGGAAAGCTTCTCCAAACATATTTATCTTGTTGATTATGATCTAAATACTGATTGACAAACGATGTAAACAATCTCTCCAACCACTTCCAGAATAGTATATTATATACCAAGGTAGAGAAGTCGTTTTTCTCCGCTGAGAAGTATTAATTATCAAGTTGCGAAGCTAATATCAACATGGTAGAAATTGTCCTAGAAAGTTCAAAAATTTAAAAATTAAACGATCAAGTGAATTCTATTTATTAAAACGACGTTGAATATTTAATATAAAATTATTATTATTATTGACCATTTACACTTGTATCTCCTTTATTCGAATTTGGAAACGAAGGGTAAAAAATCATTGAATTTAACCGACAGCATTTTGCAATATCACGTACATGAATAATAATAATAATCATTGTTCACCTGATATCTGGCGCACCTTTGTACCTGTCTTAAAGATATCAATACAAATGGAAAAACCAGTAAACAGGCGCTTACTAATTTACTTAATGGTATAGTTTCATACCTTGGGTATACAGAGGGTTCACTGTGGTCACAACGAGTCCGGCTTTCAGTGCCCCAAGAACCGCAATCACAAACTCTGGGGAGTTGGGCATTAAAACAGCAACTACATCTCCTTTTTGCAGTTTTAACTTTTTGCGGAGATTTCTGTTCAGATTTACGACTTTGTGGTAGACTTCTTCGTAGCGGTATTTTCGGCCCGTGACTGCACATTCCTGAAAAAATCTTTTATGAAAATCTTACTAGTTTACATTTTTAAAGCACGTCACTATTGGGTTATAAGCCTTATTTATTTCATGGTAAATTATTGTTGTTATTTATATTGAAATATTCATGTAATTATCGGGGTTTTTATTTACCACCTACACTGGATTCCAGTGCAAATTCCTCTTGATTTTAACAGCGATAATTACTACATGATTACATTGCTTTCAATGTTATATATAGATATAGATAAATTTCAAGTAGGTAAATAACAGTGATGTGTAGCTGTTCCAGTAAAAATAAATATATGATAATGCACGTAAGGCAAACGGGAAATTCAGGGTCATGGATGATTAATCAGCAGTGATTTTACATACATTTTCGGACTGCTGTGTAACTATTTTTGTGTTTTTGACAATGTAATTTTATTCAAAAAAATTGGTACGCTATTTGCGTGTAATAAATATTTTTCCGCGTCTCATTTTCCGGCGAGGACGAGGCCACCATTTGAGACGCAGCTAGAAAAGCGCATAAACAACTAGGTTTTCCCCATAAGCATTTACTTCTCAACCAACTTACCGTCGCAATTCTTTCCGGCCATTTATCAATTTTTGCGAACACATACTGGTCAATTGAAGCCTTAGGTATGTCCACGTTCTCTAAATCGGAATGTAGGATGAAATCCGAAGCCTGGTTGGAGTAATTAATTTTGGCTGATGACAGACATGTTAGTTTGTTGATATTTGTTGCACTTAAAATCTTTCGTAACACCGCCATCGCTCTCAAACAGCTACTGAGTCAGGTTTTTATTGGTGGTATGGAGTCGCTTTGCGTTCCCCTTCTCTCAAGCATCCTTAAATAAATTGGTCGACGATTTGCGATATGGAGGAAAATTGTTTAAAACTTGAAGAAACTGATCATGTTTTTGGTCATTGTTCATATTCACACTTGATGAAGTTTATATAATAGATAATTTTCGCTCTGATGAAATGAAATGAAATCTACTATTTTCATGTGTAATAATTATACTTTTTTATATCTTTGTTTCTACAAAAAGTTATACAAATTCGATGTAAGGAGCGGGCGTGTCAAAAAATTGTTTAATAAAACCAGTAAGTACACGTTTGTATAAAAATCACTTTTTGTCTTAAAATTATCGTTGCAGACTTTTCTCATACTCCTGCTTCAGATTCCTCCTCATAATCTTTCCACTCGCATTCTTTGGGATCGACTCCACAACAGCCACTCCTCCTTTCAATTGCTTGTACTCCGCAACTCTACTCTTCACATACTCCTCCAAGGCCTGCACATTAAGTTTTTCACCGTTCTTCGCCACAATATAGGCCCTCGGAGCTTCACCTTGCCTGGGATCTGGCACCCCGATAACAGCTGCATCTGCGACATTCGGGAAATCTCTCAAGATTTCTTCCAGTTCTGCCGGCGCCACTTGGAATCCTTTCACTTTGATCAGTTCCTTGATACGATCGGTGACGAAGAAGATCTTATCTTCGTTATATTTTACGATGTCTCCGGTCTTCAGCCAACCATCCAAGAAGGTGTTTTTGGTTTCTTCGGGCTTGTTGAGGTAGCCTTTCATCACTTGGGGTCCCTTTATTAGCAGTTCTCCAGGAGTGTTGGGGCCCAAGGGTGTTCCTGTTGGGTCGTCGGTGGCCACAACCTTTAGGAGTGTGTTGGGGAGGGCTCGGCCGATTGATCCATCCGCGTTGACTTCGGTTTTGAGTTGGATGGAGGTTGTGGTCACTCCAGGGGAGGTTTCAGTCAGTCCATAACCTGATAAGTATTGTTTGTTTATAATTTGATTGTATTTATTTCTTAGTGTACATTTTGTTGATAATTATTTTTCTACGTGCACACCAGTTGTCTGTTGAGTTTTTCTAGAGAAGTTTCATTATTCCAAAGCACACAGCAAGTGCAAAATGAATTTTTGGAAATACTATATAACAATTGATTAGCAAAATATGTCCTGCATGTAAATGTTTATTTAAATTTAAAGTTATTTTTATATTTGTTCTTTACGTTCCAAAAACTCCGAGTGTAAATAATGATCTAACGGCAATTGGCAATTATTTCGAAAATTATTTAATTCATATGAAAAAAAAGTCATACTTGATGATTTTAACATACCAAACTATGTGCTTCATTTAGTGCTATATACAATATTGTTGAGAAATATTTGCAGCGGCCGTCGCGTCGGCCAGTTGGGAAACCCAAAGGGTCGTAAAACCCTTACCTGACTTACGCCCGCCCATCAGTCTAAATCCAAGTCTCAATCCAATAACAGTCTCTATTCAACGGCCGCAAGGGCACAATTCAAAATCTAAAATCAGGTTCCTTCATTCAAAATAAATTCTAAACTAAAACGGGAGAAGAAATTCATTAAGTTTGCGAGTGTTTCAATTCAAATCAACGGTCCTTTGAGCAACACAGTTCTAATAGTTGGATTGCTCACAGGGCACTGCCGACTCAATAGGCATCTGAGCCAGCTAGGCTTGGCAGAAGAAGACCTGTGCAGATTTTGCCAGGAAGAAGAGGAAACAGCCCAACATGTGCTCTGTCACTGTGAGGGCCTGTGTAGGGTAAGGTTTCAAATACTCGGCGAGGAAAAACCAAGTGCAGAGGAATACATGCGGGGATCGCTGTCCAGGCTCTGGAGTCTAATCAAAAAGACCAAACTTGACGACGTTCTCTGAAGACATGGAGGATCCACAATAGACCTCAATGGTCGCGGTGGAGACAGGCCCAGAAGACCGCCTCCCAAACTCAATCTAATCTAATCTACACAGTTCTACTTCCAAAACGACTAGACCTTCAGGCCTCTCTCGAACAAATCTACCCCAATTCAATACAAATATGTTAAATTCTACCGGTAAATTATTATTAGACCTTGTCTTTTCTAGTAATGAATGTAAAGATTGTTACCACCTGCTCTGTCTATCAGCCCGATTTTATGTTTGCAACTGGTCGCAAGTGCCGGTTGCTATGGAAACGTCTTAACTAAAGCCCAGGCAGTAAGGCTCAATTTCATCGTTTTACATTTTTCACCAGTCTTCATGCATGATGTCAACATTTTACAACACCGTATCTAAGAGCATAGACATTTTTCATTTGAAGCTAAGGGAATTTAAAAGGTACCACAAAAATTCGGCCGCAACAAATTGTAGACTGAGATTTTGTGGTCACTCCCATTCTGTACTTTTCTTTAAGTTTATTATAATTGATTAGTTTGATCATTTTTTGAAATTATTTTCTTCTTGGTTGTTGTACATTACTCTGTAGATTCGTTGTAGAACTGTTGGGTAATAAACGTATTATTAAATAACACTTGAAAGTAATTATTACTGAATCAGTTTTAGAAGCAAAACCGAACTACAGAATTTCGTTAAAACAAAATACATCATGTAAATGGTCAGTATATAAATTACGAACCTTGCAATATGTGCATATTCTTTCCCGCCTTTTCAATGAGCCTTTGCTCATCTAAAGCCCCAAGGGGTGCAGCTCCACTGAAAGTCACTCTCACGGACTGAAGATCTTCTCTCTTGACCATCGGATGTGCCGCTAAGAACAACACTGAAAATTTCCTCTTACTATACTGTATAGTTCCTTTCAAAATGTATACCTATTGGAGGGACTAAAAACAAAATATGAGGTTTGTAATTTCGTAACACCGCAACATAGTCTTCTGGAGTGAATTTTGGAAGTGTCACCAGTTTCGTTCCTTTGTTAAGAGCAAAGAGACTGTTAACCGCAAACCCATAAATATGGAACATGGGTAAAATTACAGGAAGAATGTCCTGGTGAGTGTCAGTGGTGTCTTCTATCAGTGATAAATCAGGTGAATTGTATTGATTTATGTTGGCCACAATGTTGTGGTACCACTGGAGTAAGGCAAAGCGGCCACATCTTCAGGTTTTCTGGGTTGAACATCTGGGTGGTCAACAATGTTATCTGTGACCTCTTGGAAGTCAATTGCACCTCTTGGTGTGGCTTCAGTTTGCTAAAATTGTTATTATTAATAATGGTATCCAATTAAATGAAACAATAAAAGCATGCTATGTTTATAAACGAAACAATAAATTATAATTGGATATTTACCTTTGCTTTTATTGTTAAGACTGGCAAAATTCTTTTGAGGATTTTGAAGGATGTGGTAACTGTTTCAAACAAGTCCACAAGTGTGATTATCACTTTGGCCGAGGCGTCCTCCAATTGACGGGAAATTTCCTCTGCAAACACGTAAACAAACAGTTTTCATCAACAGGTAAGCCTTACCTGGAGTATAAATAGGATTCAGAGTGGTCACAATAAGATTAGCTTGCATAATTCCCAACACAGCTATAGGGTACTCTGGAGTATTTGGTAGAAGTACCGCCACAACATCCCCATCATTCAGTCCAAATTTTTTCCTAAACGCACCACTCAAGCTTTTGGACTTTTTGACCAAATCCCCGTAGGTATACTTACGTCCAGTTATGCCACACTCCTAAAATAAGGATAAAAATTAAATACTATTTGAACAATGATAAATTAGTGTAGCAACTCACGAGTGCAGTCAAACGGTCGTACTTTTCACATTTCGGAATTATAAGTTCAGGGATTGACATCTCTGGAATGGTCATATCTGGCAAACCTGAAGCCATAATATTGCTTGAGGTCGAAGACACACTTCGAGCTTTTGGCCGGAAGCATGACTTAACACTTCGTCGTACTGTTGTAAGCAAGACGGATCGGCTGGCCGACATATCAGAGGATTTTGATAAAAAAAAGTCGTATGCAGAGTTTTATACATTGGCAGAGTGGAGGGGCATTAGCAGGTACAGTAGACTCACGATTATGTAAACCAATTAAAGCCAAGACTATTCACATACGCGAATTGTTTACATAATGGAACTGTATCAAATAAGTTTAAAATTAAGAAACAACTTTTTTTATGAATCCTCTAACCGAAAGTCGGTCTTTGTGGCCGAAAAGTAAAAGTTTGCAAAAGTTAGGCAAGCCTGCTGCGCACAGGCCACAAAGCGGCTATTCCTCCCGACTGTCGGCTATGGGATAAAGAAAAAGGCCGAGGCGGAGCCGATGTGGCAGGACTCATCTGGATGGTGTCAACGAAGGAGATGAAGATCTGTTACCTCTAAGTATTGTAGAAGAAAGAATGATAGAAAAAAGAGATATTAACATCTGTGCTGCTGAAAACCCAAATGTAAGCCTTTATAATATGGTGCAAACATTTTTGTTTTTACCGGTGCCAATTCAGCGTTCAGAAAGTTTAGACTGGAACGAACATGTTAAAACTCTATCAGAACCAGCGTCCGATCTTCAAAGTGATGAAGAAGGTTGTGAAAAAAACTGAAGAAAAAACCGATATCTGCAGATACAGTGAATGAAAGTGTGGATAATATTGTCAATGGGTAATGTTTATTAATTCTCACAACGAAACAAGTGCCTCTGATGTAGCGGCTTTATATACTATGTACGCCAGGAAATCCAACTTTCTGGCCGCGTGTCGTTACGTAGTATTTTTCTTCATCCCAAAGCCGAAAGTTCTGAGCGCGTGTCAGTTATTTCGAGCAGGCCGTAAAAGCTGTCGTTTCCGGAGCGAAATGCGACCGGGAAGACCGTATTTTTGGCCACGGGATGAAGATACCAGTTGACACGAACCTATAATAATGAATAAACAACATGTAGTTTAATAAACATGAACCCGGTCTAAACACACGAGTATAATCTTTTTATTAACAAACTACTACATCTCCTTTTTTCAATTTTAACTTTTTGCGAAAATTTCTGTTCAGATTTACAACGTTGTGGTAGATTTCTTCGTAGCAGTATTTTCGGACAGTGACTCACCATGAATATCAATATGGAATATTTTCCAATGTTTATTTTTTGGTTTAACATTTCTAAAGCACGTTTAGAAAAGAAATATCACTATCGGTTAATAAGGATTATTTGTTACAATACATTGTAAATTTATTATTTACATTGAATTAGTCATGGAATTATCGGGGTTTTAATTACCAACTTGAGTGTACCCACATGGATTTTATTGCAAATTCCTCCTAAAATACTGCATACGATTACATTGTTCTCAATTCTTTCAAATACGGAGTGAAATTGAAATATCTGTAAAAATTTATAACTGGTGCATCAGAAGGTCTAGTACAACATAACTGTGAAAATTTGAGTAAAAAATTTTAATGGGGCACAAACTTTTTAAACCATTTTAGTTTCGACGTTTATGAGGTCGACATGACACCAAAAGGCATACGGTCGAGTCCGAGCGATAAGGTTTAAATGCTTCAATAACAATATCTCAAAATGACGTCCCTTATTTTGTTTCAAAAATCACCCACGATACAGCACATCAGACGTTGATACGAAACTGTTGTTTTGATGTATTGCACACGTTCACGTTAGTCAACAACACGATGTTTAAAAACTTTCGCATCTCTCGACTTAACAAGGCGGGATAAGAACCTGCATCTTTTGTACAATTCTCGGGGAAAGACGCGTGATACGTCTTCGGTTTCGAGGCTCTTTCAGATCTGAGGTGGATCGCAAACAGAATGACAGTTTTTGTCTATTATTTATGAACTAAAGATATGTCGCAAAAATTCCTTGTTTACATTGCATTGAGGGCAGTGGCGTGCTCCGATCTGATAGCCAAACTTTAGAGAATTTTATCTCGATACAGGGGAGGATTAGAAAACCCAAACCAAGGGGGTTGCACTCTGCTCATCCCAAGGTGTTACCAGATTTTTTCTTTACATACATTTCGATTTCAGCCTGTATAGATAAATTTCAAGTAGGCAAATAATAGTGACGTGTAGTTGTGCCAGAAAATAAAAATAGATACAGTCGACTACCTCTAAGTCGAATTGTCACTTACCATCGAAAAAAGTTCTAATTGAAGGAAGTAAGAATAGAAAAATGTCATTCTATAAAATTTTTCATGAACACTTTAATTAGCAATCGTGTAGTGATTAACAACTGTAAAAAAAGTCTGAATTTAAGTCTGTCTGTAATATTGTTTCGATAACGCTGGCGATACATAGTTAATATCGTATAAAGTTGTACGAATATATAAAAGTATAGATCTATAGATATTGTTTTGTCTGCAGGATAAAATTTTACGAATTACGAAAACTTTATAAGCATGTAATAATACATATTATAATACATATCTGATATTTCCGTTCGACGTAGAGAAAGTACCTAATTAACATTTATTATGATGTGGCACGTCCACAAATGTGAGATCGAGTTAGAGTTCGACTTAGGAAACTCGAGTTAAAGAGAAATTTTACGTGTAAGATCGTACGCAAGTACTACTGCCATCCAAATAATTCGATTTCGAGGGATAGCGACTTAGAAGGAGTCGACGTATATAATAATATACAGGATGCCCATTTTATCTGTTCACGCCTGAAGATTCAGATATAGGCAACATATTAAACATTTTACAAATCACTTTGCGTAAACTATTTATTTTTTAAATAAAAAATCAAGGGTCTAAAATTAAACTCAAAACGTCAATTCAAAACAATCTTTTAATCAGATATAAAATGTAAATCCTTAAAAAAAATAGTTTTTGATGAAATGTTTAATATGTTGCCTATTTCTGATTCTTCAAACAGATAAGATGTTCCCTGTACAGGCAAACAGGAAATTTAGGGTCATGGCTGTTTAATCAGTAATTTTGCAATTATCACTGTGATAACCCCCCCTTTACATTACCGCCACTTTTTTGAATTTGAACATGAAATGAAATGTCAATGACGTCACTAAACGTCACATTTGAAAATTGGAAACAAACCGCGAACTTTAAAGGTTGGCCAATGATCGTCAGACAATGAAAGAAAAAGCAGAACCCTACGTTGTGTTATTTTTTTGACAAGACAAGCAATGGCGGGACATTCAAACTTACCCAAACGAAACAAACCCTAGATTCTTTGGATACATGGCGAAAGCTAATCAGGAGTGGAGCGTAAAAATTATGGTTTTAAATGTTTATTAAGTTTTAGTCGTTTTGTGCTTTTGAGTTTTGTGTTCTCGTACTGTGGTTAACAACTTCTAGTGTACAATTAATTAAGTTGGTGACAATGCAAATTTGATGATTTTAACAACAACGATTTGAATAATAAATTACAACTGACAATTTACAATGATTTCAACAATTAACAATTTAGTTCTTCCGAAAATAATACAATTTAACAATGCTTGTGTACATGATGAGTGAGGTTAAGTCAGCTAATTTTATTCCACCATGAGCTTTTGCAGTTTACAGGAATTTACAACAGACAAATACCATGAAATATTTACGCCCAAAGCGGGCCTCTTCGCTCCTCAGAGAGAAAAACAAGAATATTGAAACACGGAGTTATCGAAGTTGAGTAGATCTGAGTCCGGGAGTGATAGACAACATGTAGATCAGATGTGAAGACTAAAGCGAAGTGAACAAGATAACTGTCAGTGAGGCAAGATTGTAGAGAGTTGACTATCATGGGGGAAAAGTTTGTATATCCAACAGACCAGTAGAAATGAATTTGTTGCTGAATTCTCCTAGACATACTTAGTTTCCTGTCTTTCTTTAAGTCCAAGTTAGCGGCACTTCCCTCGGGGACTATTCTTTTGGTTATTTAGTATTTTAAATATTTGTGAAGCAAGCAATTTGTTAGTAGCCCGAAAACAGTACTGCAACTTCAACTTCGTAGGCTCAATGAGTTAGTAGCAACTCCCTTTTCTGGGTCCCCCATACCCTAAGAGACAACGCAAACTTGAAAACGACTTCGTCTCCCACCTCCCAGGTATAGGTATAGCCGAATAATTCCCCCAAACAGCGGCCTGCAACGCGACCCACGAACTGAACACTATTTGGTCTATCTGTTGCCTCAGATCATGTACGGACGAACAATATAATAAATAAAATATACAGTAGCGCAACGTTTTATTTGGAAGCCATCTGACATTCGGCGTGGCGCTATGCCGCTTTGTGCCCTTTATTCATTAGTTCTTACTCAGTTTTGGTTAATTCAAGTCAACAGAGACAAAATAGCTTTTAAACGACCGCAAGCTGCTGTCGGCCTCATACCGAAAGACAGGTAGTTATTAGAGGATTTATCTGAGTGGCAATCTAGTTATGTTAAGTTAGGGAATCACTTTGTTTCAAATTGAACGCGCCTGTGGTTCGGGCTCGGTAACTAGAAGTCAACAACACATTTGAACTTTCGGAAATCGACAACAATATCTAAAAACAAATTGCAGCAACGACTTTAACAAGTTATTTGCGGTGTCTGAGACTTATAAGTTTGGTAATTTATACTACTGCAGAGAAAGGAGGACTGAATGCAACTGATACGAAATTTCTGGGTTCACGCAAGGTCCACGGAATACTTCGAGTAACAATAGTGAACATTATTTTAAACAAAGGCTAGAATTCTTAACAAGACATGTAGATGCAAAGGCGGAACGACTCCATTTTCAACATGGCGAGTTTTATGACGTCTCTAGCAGACAAAATGGCCGAATAACGGTAAAATATGAAATGGCTTTTCCCCTAGGAGTTTCTGGTATGCACGTGGAACAAACGCCGGTCAATTACATGGCATCCTTATTATGTCGGGTATGACAAAAAGAAATTGATAGAATAAGAAAAGGTTAGACACGTCAGACGGCACCACATACAAGATTGTTAATTTAAATTCAACCGATCTTTCTGCTGAAATTTCGACAATGCAATTTAAACATAGAGCACACTCAACTCTAAAACAGGAGAACTCATAGTGGGACAAAATCAGATAAAAACAATGAATTAAGCGTTAGATAGGACTTGATGCTTCTAACGTTAAAAGTTGAATGAATCTATGTAATGGCCGCCGGTTCTCCTTCCACCACCTAGCAGGGACGCCAACCGACGTTTTAATACCGACAACTTCATTGCGTTGCCAACCTCTGCTAACTTCAGAGCAACTTGCCGGATAAGCAAGGTTCTCCTATGCATGGTATGATGTGTTTTGGGGGATATCTCAGCACATACATTTTCAGCACTTTAACTGTTTTTCTTTATTTGTTTTTAATTTTCTTATAAAAAAAATGCGCATAATGAATATTTTGTTCGTCTTATTTTCCAGCGAGGAGTAGCAGCTAGAAAAGCGCACTATCAGCAAACTTACCGTCGCAATTCTTTACGTCCATTTATCTATTTATCACATACTGCTCAATCGATTAATAATAATTTTAATCAATTTTGTAATTAATTTTAGCTGATGACAAACAGGTTATTTTGTTGAAATTTTTAATCTTTTGTAGCACAACAATCGCTCTCAAACAGCTTCTGAGTCAAGTTTTTATTGATGGTATGGAGTCGCTTTGTGTTCCCCCTCTCTCAAGCATTTTTAAATAAATTGGTCAACAATTTGCGATATGGAGGAAAATTGTTTATAAATTTAGGAAACTGATCATGTTTTCGGTCATTGTTCATCTAGGCGGAAATTTAAGAACATCTGTATAGAAATTGTTATAAAATTTACTATTTTTATTTGTAAGAATTATACTATATCATGCAAGGGGTGTCAAAACAGTCTATCAATAAATAGTTTATTAAAACCAGTAAGTACACTATACATAATGTATAAAAATTACTTTTTATCTTAAAATTATCGTTGCAGACTTTTCTCATACTCCTGCTTCAGATTCCTCCTCATAATCTTTCCACTCGCATTCTTCGGTATCGACTCCACAACAGCCACTCCTCCTTTCAACTGCTTGTACTCCGCAACTCTACTCTTCACATACTCCTCCAAGGCCTTCACATTAACTTTTTCACCATTTTTCGCAACAATATAGGCCCTCGGAGCTTCACCTTGCCTGGGATCTGGCACCCCGATAACAGCTGCATCTGCGACATTCGGGAAATCTCTCAAGATTTCTTCCAGTTCTGCCGGCGCCACTTGGAATCCTTTCACTTTGATCAGTTCCTTGATACGATCGGTGACGAAGAAGATCTTATCTTCGTTATATTTTACGATGTCTCCGGTCTTCAGCCAACCATCCAAGAAGGTGTTTTTGGTTTCTTCGGGCTTGTTGAGGTAGCCTTTCATCACTTGGGGTCCCTTTATTAATAGTTCTCCAGGAGCGTTGGGGCCCAAGGGTGTCCCTGTTGGGTCATCGGTGGCCACAACCTTGAGGAGTGTGTTGGGGAGGGCTCGGCCGATTGATCCATCCGCGTTGACCTCGGTTTTGAGTTTGATGGAGGTTGTGGTCACTCCAGGGGAGGTTTCAGTCAGTCCATAACCTGAAAAGTATTGTTTGTTTATAATTTGATTGTACTTATTTCTTAGTGTACATTTTGTTGATAATTATTTTTCTACGTGCACACCAGTTGTCTGTTTCATTATTCCAAAGAACACAGGAAGTGCAAAATGAATTTTTGGAAATACTAACAATTGATTAGCAATATATGCCCTGCATGTAAATGTTTATTTACATCTAAAGTTATTTTGATATTTGTTCTTTACGTTCCAAAAATTCCGAGTGTAAATGATCTAACGGCAATTTGCAATTATTTCGAAAATTATTTAATTCATATGGAAAATATTGTCATACTTGGTGATTTTAACATACCAAACTGTGTGCTTCATGATGATGGTAATAAGTTACTTGACTCGGTATTCAATAACTTCGCTGCTTTTCTAAATTTAGTACAATTATAACAATATTGTTGAGAAATATTTGCAGCTGCCGTAGGTAGCGTCGGCCAGTTGGGTAACCCAAAGGGTCGTAAAACCCTTACCTGACTGGCGACACTCACGACATTTACACGGAAACCGGCCGTACAAATGTTTTACATTTTTCACCAGTTTTCATGCATGATGTAAACATTTTACAACACCGTATGTAAGAGCATAGACATTTTTCATTTGAAGCTAAGGAAATTTAAAAGGTACCACAAAAATTCGGCCGCAACAATTTGTAGACTGATATTTTGTGGTCACTCCCATTCTGTACTTTTCATTTTCTACTTTTCTTTAAGTTTATTGTAATTAATTAGTTTGCACATCTTTTGAAATTGTTTTCTTTTTGGTTGTTGTACATTACTCTGTAATAGATTCGTTGTAGAACTGTTAGGTAATAAACGTATTATTATTATTAAAAAAAATAACACTTGGAAGTAATTACTGAATCAGTTTTAGAAGCAAAACCGAACTACAAAATTTCGTAAAAACAAAATACATCATGTAAATGGTCAGTATATAAATTACGAACCTTGCAATATGTGCACATTCTTTCCCGCCTTTTCAATGAGCCTTTGCTCATCTAAAGCCCCAAGGGGCGCAGCTCCACTGAAAGTCACTCTCACGGACTGAAGATCTTCTCTCTTGACCATCGGATGTGCCGCTAAGAACAACACTGAAAATTTCCTCTTACTAGAATGTATAGTTCCTTTCAAAATGTATACCTATTGGAGGGACTAAAAACAAAATATGAGGTTTGTAATTTCGTAACACCGCAACATAGTCTTCTGGAGTGAATTTTGGAAGTGTCACCAGTTTCGTTCCTTTGTTAAGAGCAAAGAGACTGTTAACCGCAAACCCATAAATATGGAACATGGGTAAAATTACAGGAAGAATGTCCTGGTGAGTGTCAGTGGTGTCTTCTATCAGTGATAAATCAGGTGAATTGTATTGATTTATGTTGGCCACAATGTTGTAGTTGGTGAGTTGGACTCCTTTTGGAAGCCCGGTGGTACCACTGGAGTAAGGCAAAGCGGCCACATCTTCAGGTTTTCTGGGTTGAATATCTGGGTAGTCAACAATGTTATCTGTGACCTCTTGGAAGTCAATTGCACCTCTTGGTGTGGCTTCAGTTTGCTAAAATTGTTAGTGTAATATATGCTATGTTTATAAACGAAACAAAAAATTATCATAATTGGATATTATGTACCCTAGCTTTTATTGTTAGGACTGGCAAAATTCTTTTGAGGATCTTGAAGGATGTGGTAACTGTTTCAAACAAGTCCACAAGTGTGATTATGACTTTGGCCGAGGCGTCCTCCAATTGACGGGAAATTTCCTCTGCAAACACGTAAACAAACAGTTTTCATCAACAGGTAAGCCTTACCTGGAGTATAAATAGGATTCAGAGTGGTCACAATAAGATTAGCTTGCATAATTCCCAACACAGCTATAGGGTACTCTGGAGTATTTGGTAGAAGTACCGCCACAACATCCCCATCATTCAGTCCAAATTTTTTCCTAAACGCACGACTCAGGTTTTTGGACTTTTTGGCCAAATCCCCGTAGGTATACTTCCGTCCAGTTATGCCGCACTCCTAAAATAATGACTAAAGTTAAATACTATTTGAACAATGATAAATTAGTGTGGCAACTCACGAGTGCAGTCAAACGGTCGTACTTTTCACATTTCGGAATTATAAGTTCAGGGATTGACACGTGTGGGATGGTCACATCTGGCAAACCTGAGCCCACAATATTGCTTGAGGTCGAAGACAGACTTCTAGCTTTTGGCCGGAAGAATGACTTGACGCCTTGTCGTACTGTCGTAAGCAAGGCGGATCGGCTGGCCGACATGTCAGAGGATTATGATAAAGAGTCGTTTGCCGAGTTTTATACACTAGCAGAGTGGAGGGGTGTTATCAAGTACTTAATTATTATTTTTAAATGATAGTGTATAAAGGATTCATTGAGGTTAGTATATCTGCACCCAATTCGACTATGTGTAATTATAACATGATGGTATTCAATTCGTCTCTTTCTGGCTTCACGTACGGCCATGATTAACAGGAGTAATTAAAATTTTTACAAGCTTTGGTAATTAATAACTACCTTTGCCTTGATTTATGTTTTTGTTTCGCTTTTAATGACAGCTTTATCTTTGTTTGTATGCAGTTGTTTCTTTTTCTTAGTTAGAGTAATTACCTACATACACACTTAGAATAACTTCTATTTTCTATTTACATAATACATCGTGCGTACAACAAAAAAATCGACGTTAAGTGGGTCATGGATTATATTTCATCTCTGTCGGTCAGTCAGGACCACGCACCTGACCGACAGAGATGAAATGCAACCCATGGCCCACTTGACGTTTCTTGTTGAACGCACGATATATAGATATTTCTTTTTTAGTCTTACTATATGAAAATTACCAAATCTTATTTTGCAACTAGACATTCATTTTCTGGTTACCGTGGCGATCCTAGCAATAAATATTTTTCTAACCGGAACATCGGTAATTCTAAAAAGATTTGTCGATGATGCCAGTTGACACGCACATATAAAAATGAATAAACAACATGTAGTTTAAAACATGTACTCAGTTTAAACACACGAGAATAATCTTTTTATTAAGAGGGCGGATTCTAACGACGGCGGGAAGGTGTAGTAAACATAACATTGTAGACGTTCCGTTTACAACGCTCACTGACTTTGCACTATGCTTGATACCGTTTGTTGTGGTAATTGTGATTAGGGTAAGGTTTGAACTGGGCAATAAAGAAGTTTCTTTTGAAAATAACGTCTAATTAGTGAAAATGGACCATTTAAAGTTGCCCTAAGCTCTGTCAATTTGAATTAAAAAAATCGTATTTTTTACTCAAACTCCTTCGTTGCCTTCTATGGATGTCTAGGAACGCATCTCAGGTACGTTAACACTCAGTTTTGCAATAATAAAAGCAATGACCCTTGTAGAAGATAGATTTTGACGTGACAGATCAGAAATGGCAAACCGCCATTGCAGGTGTAATCGCGTTGCGTTTAGACCTAGTTGGGGCACTGCCTAATAGGTGACGCTGTCTTGAAAAAATTCATGTCACGCCGCGAGTAATTTAAATTCTCGATATAAAATTAAGAAATTATAGAGAATATTATTAAAACATATGCACTGAGTTATCTGACTCTCAAATTAGTGTTATGCGTTTGACCAGTCAAAAAGTTGTTGGTTAATTGACAATGATTGTCCAACGTTTTTAAAAAATAAAAATTATTAATAAAACGATAGTTATTATTTTTCTTTGAATATACGAGTATACTTAAAATATTCCAATATATTTGCTATTATTTGCGTGATTATGACAGCCATTATTCACGAGCTGTAGGCGTTGAGTGAGAAATTTCTCTCAAATTCTCACTCAACGCTGTAGGTGAGTGGCGCAAATAATTTGAGTGGATAATGGCCATAATCCCTAATGTAATATTATGCTTCTTCTACACCTATCAAAGAAATACATTATACTCAAATTATACATGGGTGCCACGCGAATCGATGTTGATTTGTCACCAGAGTTGATGGCGGGCGATTTAAAATATTGGTGCAGCGCAACAGTAGTTTTTGAATCTGTGTTCATGATTGGCCGGATACGGTGAATTATAGGTACGATTTTTCACTAAAAAAATGCCAATGATTGTTATATAATTGAATAGGTGTAAAAAAAGACATTAAAAGTAAAAAAACATTAAATATTAAATAACAAAATTTAACATGATGCTGGTTCTGTTGTCTGATTAGAAGACCTTTGCAAAAGATTCAAAGGATTGTCATCATCTTCTTAATTATTTGATATTTATACGTTGTTATTTAATCTAAAAAAAAAACCTAACGCAAAAACTCTTTTTAAATGGTTTTATTTAGCTTGCCTTGTTTGTGTCTTGTGTGGTTCAAATCCAGTAATTGAAATTTTACCACCTTCCTGTTGACCGATTGATTTGAAATTTGGTACACACCTTTAGTTCTGATGACAATACAATTACATATTATGTATATTCAGTGTCATTGTAAATCAAAGATGGCCGCCACCACAAAATGTCGGATTGCATTTTTTTTTCAATCCCCTCAATATGTGTATCAAATGAAAGGGCTTAACTAGTAGAATATAGTACACCATGAAAAATTTCAGAATCCAAAATGTCCGCTACCACAAAATGGCGGATTACATATTGTTTTTCAATCCTCTCAATATGGGTACCAAATGAAAGGGCTTAACTAGTAGGACACAGTACACCATGAAAAATTTAAAAATTTAAGATGTCCGCCACCATAAAATCGCGGATTAAATTTTTTTTTTAATTCCCTCAATATGGCTTTCAAATGAATGGGTTTAACTAGTAGAATAAAGTACACCATGAATAAATTCCAAATTCAAGATGGCCGCCACCACAAAATGGCGGATTACTTTTTTTTAGTTTTCAATCCCCTCAATATGGGTACCAAATGAAAGGGCTTAACTAGTAGGACACAGTACACCATGAAAAAATTAAAAATCCAAGATGTCCGCCACCATAAAATCGCGGATTAATTTTTTTTTTCAATCCCCTCAATATGGCTTTCAAATGAATGGGTTTAACTAATAGAATAAAGTACACCATGAATTAATTCCAAATTCAAGATGGCCGCCACCACAAAATGGCGGATTACTTTTTTTTAGTTTTCAATCCCCTCAATATGGGTATCAATTGAAAGGGCTTAACGAGTAGAACACAGTACACTTTAGAAAAATTAAAAACTTGAAAATAAATTAAGTAAAAAACATTTTAAAGTTAAACGGTTTTATTGAAAAAAAAAACACAATAATGATGCAGATAATGTACTAAAAGCTAAAAAATATTTTAAGTTAAACGGTTTATAAATTGTAAAAAGCATAATAATGATGCAGATATTAATGTACCAAAAGCTAAAGAATAATTAGGTATGTACCAGGTTCCAGTCATCACACCACTCTCCTCAGCAATCTAGAGTTTTGATCAGACTAAAATAAAATCGTACATATAAACTGAGTAAATATATAAATGATCGTTCTGGGATGTGGCACGATGATTTACTTGAGAAGATGCATCCAAAGCATATTTATAATGATATGAGCGGTTGACTATAGATAATAGAAATTTGACTCGCCCCAGGAGTTTATTTTAGTCTGATCAATACTCTAGATTAATGAGGAAAGTGGTGTGGTGACTGATACCTGGTACATACCTAATTATTTTTTAGATGTTAGTACTTTAAAAGCTGACTTAAACTTTTTGAGTATAAACCATGGAACTAAAAGAGAAGGGGAAACTACATTGGCGTTTTTGTTGTGAAGCCATTTAACCAAACGGAAGAATGACCAATATTGTCAGATCGTAAAAGTAATTTGTTGAAATTGCCTCATCAAAGTTTTGACAACCCTTTTTAAATAATGCATACTAAGCCATGTATGAATTATTGAATGTATATAAGGATATCAAACCGTTTACACTTAAATTTTCGTATAATTGCCATACCAAACAGTGCGATATAGCTCAAGCTGACAACTCTGTAAATGCTTGGATATAAACATTGAATGTGAAAACCGGTGGGAGTTTGATTTCACGCAGTGGCGTGTGGAGTTGTAAATAATAAATTACAATTAAAAATTTAACTGAGCACTGTTTATGTTTTCCAGGCTTGCAAATGATTTAGATAGAGTAAAGATCTGGCTTGAGATTTTATTTTTAATCTTATATGCCGAAGAAACCGAAAGTAGAGTTTATTATGCTACGCCACTGGCGGCCTGCTTGGGGAAAAATAACAACACTGTCCCCACTATCCGCTCCTATTCGGCTTCAAAACAAACAATACTAATGGCGTGGCTTTGTTTTCTCTTCTTATGTTATACCTCCATGGTATAAACCATTGGAAGAATCGCTGTAGGGACATCACAACATATCTTAGCAACAATATAGTTATGAATGCAAATTAACTTTTTTTTTAAGAAAATTATAACTTCATTTGCTAAGGCTAATTCCGCAAATGGCCACGTGTGTTATACCAATTTTTTTCCAAAACCTACGTTTTACCTTTTTTTATTTGGTTCGAAACTGACCTTGACACATTTTGAGGAATTTGACACAAACTTTGTTGGTTGCTATCGAATTGTTCACAATTTTACAACCTAGTGAACAAATACTTCTGTGCGTAAATTTTTGCAAAAATCTTGAAAACGTGCCTTTATAACATTGAGATGACAATCGAAATAGTATATTATGCAATGAGCATTTAATGATAGCTATTAAGCCGCGAGTATGAGAATTACGATACGAGCCTTAGCGAGTACAGGTAGCGAATATATCAATTAAAGTATAGGAGTACAAAACGTTGTCACTATGACACAGGCCTAGAAAAAGCTATTTTATCCATCCTCAGCATTAAAGCGTTACTTTCATAACGAGATGTTAAGTCAATAAAGTGTGATTTCAATAGTAGGTGTTGGAAAATATACTACATTAAAAGATTACTAGCCAAACCCGTGGGCTACGCTCTACGTAGACATGTTCCCTCCGCAAAGGTAAACAACGAAATGTGAGTTCTGTGTTGGCCACGCATCCTATAATCGACCGAAGAAATGCTTCACTTTCTCAGTCGGCAACTTGACGGTGCAAACAAAGTTGTTCCACAATATACGTTTCAACTGCTCTTCTCATAGATGCTTCATATAGCGCTCTCACTTGGCACGCTATTGAACTGACTTGAATTGAATTGTTGAATCTGGACCGCACGGCTTTTAATAAAATAGATTAACACATTTCCTCTACTTATGTTTTCTTTTTGTTTTCAAACGCAACTATAGCCTCTTTAATATACGGTGGATCAACACATCTAATGTTCCTTCCCAGATTGTTTCTTACAAGTTCGGGAGCAATACATTCCTTATAAAATTTGACTAAAGGTGGCAACATTTTTTGCTCCCAAAACTCAACATCTCTTGCAATTTCTTCAATAAATATCTTTATGTCGTCACTGATATATACCACAAAATAGCATTTTGATTTTTGGGTTATATTGAGTTGCCCTTGCACCTAAAATTTATTGTAAATATATTAAAGAACTTTTGTGAAGACTACATTTTTACCTGATAGTAATAATTATGATTTCGTTTTAATCTTATACCATCATTTCTTTTTTCAAGGCAACATTTACTTTTTAACGTATTTATGGCTTCCTCCACCGATGAAACTTTCATTTTCGAAGCAGAACTCAGACATTTTACTTCTAAAATAGCGTCACCATTTATTAAACCTACAAAAATTCATTTGTCATAATTATTAAAAAATATGATGTCTCATTTGTATACCGTCAGGTGATGCAGCAAGAAACCCATACTGCAGATCTACCCAAAGACCAGATGGCTCCACTTTGACCTTGACTTCGTTTTCAAACAACTTGGCAGCTACAGATTCGTGTGAAAAACCAAATTCTGTATGTTCGGAATAGAAGTGTTTCGTTTCAAGACAAGACTTCACTAGATTGTGACAAGGGGGTGTGAGGTCTTCTCTTGATGACTCTTCCAAAAATAGATGCCGTTAGACGGGCCCTTCTTTCCTGCTCATAATAATCATTCCCAAATTGTCCTACAGATTTTGATTGGATGTCATCGCGTTCTTCTATAGATACCTAGAAAATAAATTCATTACTATATTATATTATTATGTTCTTGCTGCTTTTTTGAAAACTTGAATTGTACCTGAAGGTTATTGATATTGCGTTGACTTTCCATTTGAACAAAATCTTCTAAATCACTGTCAATATCTATTTCTTTGGCGTGTGGTCCATAATCCTCGTTGCGTGTTTTGGAATTTTTTTTTCCAGTGGTTGGAAAAAGTTTTCGTCTGGTGGATGTTGATGGCCTTGCTTCTCGTTTTTTACTGAGAAACGTTTTAAAGTGTTGACCTGGACTGTGTTGCGTAAAATTCTTCCACGGACTACGGTGCCACCTGAGGGATTTATTGTATCGTAGACCAGAAAGGTAAACTCTTCTCTCGTAAGAGCCACGTTGAATGAGATTAAGGCGTTTTCCCATGTTAAACCTTGACACAATATTCATCAGTCTCTCAGCTGCATTATTGTTTTCGTTTTCAAGAAGGAGATGTGCTTTGCGCAATAATAAATTTAATGCTCCTAGTAAACACAAATTAAATAATTATAAGCTACGAACATAAACGAAATAAACATTTATTCGATTCCTGTAACAAAAACTTTGGTACTAACATTTACTCCTATAATATTTAGATTTGAGCATTAAAATTTTGTTTTATTTTTATTTTAAGTCAAATTCGTAATTTTTTTTTTGTTAGTATACAATATTTTGTTGTAGGAGTCGATTATGAGTATTGATTATACCCTCTATATGGTGATAAATTAAAGTATTCTTTAGCTCAGGAATTTGATCTTTACTCGCGTCACCAAGGTCGTTACATATTCCTTCCCTACAGGACAGGTGGTTCCCAAAAACATGATGCAGTCCTGTTTTAAGGTCTTCTCTTAAATATCCAACATTCCTGTCTTCTCTTTTGGAATGCTCGTAGATGGAACATTTTGCCCTTTTTGTCAACTTTTTTATTTTTTCTTGCGTCAAAAGCTTTCTCCCTTGAAATAAGCCGTACTTATTTAAAACACCATAGTATATCAAGACAAAACCTGCGCAACACTGCTTACCTGCTAAATTAATGTGTGTATCACTTTTTATTTTAAGCAAGTGTTTCCCATAGTTTTTTAGTGCATGATTAGTGCATTCCACTTTCCGAACTTCTGGGCCGTAGGAAACTTTTTCTTTTATCTTTGCAAATACACTGGAGTCGCCGTCTGCAATAAACTTGGAATATTTTACTCCATGCATTGATCGACTCAGATTAAATCCTTCTACCACCATATCGGACTCCATTCCTGGGGCCGAACCGTCCCAGTTTTTAAAACATTTATGCTCGCTGGCATCTTTTCCCAAATTCTCAGCACGAGCGCACACCGAGCAGTACTTATTTCTGACGGCCACAAACAGCAACTGTCCAGTGTATTTGCCTATAATACCAACCATTCCCGAATTGGAACTGTAATTAGTTCCATAACTTCTTTTGCTCCAAGAACCGTCAACATGCACAGTTATCCAGGGAGTGCCGTCACCAGTAACTTGTTGGTTGGCGATGGCATGTTCTTTTTCTTTTAGACCTGCCTCTTGCATAGATTTCCATAAGGAAGCTTTCCACTCCTATAAAATATCACTTACAAAAGTTTATACTCGTATTTACTAGGAGACACACCTTCCCTAAATGATCTTCAGTATCATAAAACATCTTCTCAGGCATTCTTGGTATATCCATACAAGCCAGCAATTCCTCACTGTGAGAATATGTTCCTCCCGTCGCCAATGTTCCCCATACAAACCCTGTATTTATGTTGGAAACTGTTTTTTGATCTTCCGTAAGAACTTCGTAAATTCGATCACACTGTATACAGTTTAAAATCACTGTACTTATTAAGCCCGTATTCCTTCTTTTTTCTTCTTTTACGCCTAGCCTGCCAAGTGTGCAAATTTGGGAGTGTTCATATTGCAGCTTTAATACTCTGTCCAGTATATAGCCTAGTTCAACAATGCGATTTCCTTGAATGGGGGACGGACTTTTTGGTATTACCTCAATGTCTAGTCTTTCGTTCATTATACTAGAACACATTACATAAAGTGCGTTTCAATGAAAACAAACCACCTTTTAATAACTCTTTTGGTGTTTTGTTTTGAAAAAAAAAATAGGGGGGCATGTTATCATGTGTGTCTTTAAACAAAGGAGTCATTTAGGTAGGTTCTTTTCAACAAATATATCTTTTTAACCTATATTATACCTTTCATACTCATCCGTTGGAATAACACCATATTCAGGATCAGTATCGCCACTGTCACTGAAAGGAATAGAATATTTTTTAACATACTCGTATAATGTACCTACATATTAACAGCAAGATGATTAACATCCCGTTTTTCGACAAAGTGGGTCTGTTAATAATTTCGTTGTTACATAGTATGCACTCCAGAGTTGGCCTAATACCTTATAATACAAACATTATCTTCTTCGTCTAAAGACTCTAAGGAAACGGTTGAAACGTCGACATCCATCCTCACGTCAGTTTCGTCAGCTTCAGAAGATTCTCTATAAAAAAAATTTGAAACAAGGCATATGCATCAATTTCAGTATCACCAATGGAGTGTTAGCAATTTGATGGTCAAATTAAAATTAAAATTACGAGTACCTACCTTCTCTCATCAAAATTCGGACCTATATTATTGCTCAGAGAAGCACCAAGAGACGCTCTATTTTCACTGACTTGACTTGCATCATTTCTTGTTTCCAAATTATCAGAAATAGATGAACTAAAGTAAAGAATTATGTCTTTTTTGCATAACATTATAGCGACTTTTAAAAAAATACCTGGCTACGCTATTAATTTCCAACGTTATTTTCGTAATTTCACTACATGAAGCCTGGGAACTATTCACCATAATCGCTTCATCGCTATAACATACGTAAGCATAATCAGATTCCCTGATTTTATCACGAGAAATCTTACTTTTTGCACAAATTGCGGTTTTTATAAAATTCTTTTAAAGTTTTTGCACGTTTACTGCGCTTTGCGTGTCGGTAGGTGCTTCTTGGCATTTTCAAGAAAATAAATAAGCACTTTGAAAACCACAAAACTACACTATGCACCAACTACAAGACAAGAAGAGCACCAAGCAAAATAAATTCGTCTGACTTTTAGAGCTAAAAGGCAAAGACTGACATCATTTGTAATAGTCAGGTGTATTACTCTGGATAAAACAAAAGGATTCCTGGTAGTAATACGGCATTGCCGATCAAAGGCGTTCTCGGAAATGAAAATGTGAGTGTGCAGGGCTTCTGTTTGTAGCTTTTTTTTTTCTCGGAAACTTTCCGCCTGTTTATTTTTATCATTAAAGTACTGGAACAAGAAATTTTAGTTTTTATTTGCTTTTTGTTTTATTTTTATAATTTTTTCTTGCATGTTTTTGTGCTACAATACGTCCGGATGAAGTTTTTCTTAAAAATTTTCTGTAAATTAGCCAGAATACTTTTTTAATAATACCTATGTACTAATACAAAATAAAATTGTAAAATTTTATTTCCTATTAAAATTACATGGATAATTAGTATAGAGAGAATAAAACGAATATAAATTGGGTAAAAAATATATAACAATACAATTACATATACAAGTATGTAGTATATTAATAAATTATTATTATTTTTAATGTCAACACGTTTATAAAAATTAACAAACCACATTCACAATGTTTTCAACCCTTTCGCACGTAGCAGAAGCTACAATCACAAAAAAGAAAGCATGGTAATCTAACCGATAAGAGCGAATAAGTGTATCCGCTTATCGAATTGTGCCGCCCCAGAAATTATGAATTATAAAGCAATATTAGAAAAAAACACACTTTTCGAATACTCAAACCATGATATTATAGAAGTATTATGGAACTTAGAAAAACTTTATTACCCTATAGAGTTTTGAATATGTATTTAAAAAAATATATTTGTCTAGCTTTTAACAAATAAAATAAAGTTTTGTAGACTTTTAAAAACATGTACCTACCTACAACAAAATCCTATAAACAATGTTTTTATTTCATTTTATTTTCTTTCTTCTTTTCCTAATATAATTTATATAAATAAAAGTGTTATTTAAAGTTGTCTAGAAATTATGAACCAAAAAAAAAACACGAATGAACTTATTAATATATGTATTTATTTTTTCTAATGCATTAATTTATGTATTTTTATTTGTCTAAAAAGAGCTTAGGTAATACATAGTATACCTATAACGCAACAAGTGTAGTAAGTTAGTCTTTACAGATACAAGGGAAAGTGTTTCCGAGTATCTGTAAAGACACTTACTATCACGAGTTGCGTTAGTTATTTTTTTAATAGTCCCACAATAAAACAAAACTTATTTATTAAATGAATCTATAAAAATAATGAACGCTAGAAAAATAAAGAACTGTCTCGATCAACGGTAAACAAATACAAAATTATAATTTGGAAAAGCACGCCCATCACTGTGAATTGTGTTAGTGTTCAAGCAGTGATATAAAGCTGAAACATGAGAATTTATATGCAATTGTATGATGTAACAAAATTATGGGTTTGCTTTCGTTTCATTTATTTCAAAGTTTATTTTCTTCATTTCAGAGCATTTAAATAAAAGCTTAAATAAAATATAATCCGTCATCTTGGAGTGGCGGCCATATTGAATTTAGTGTGATGTCACTAACTGTATCGTTTTCTATTCTTGAAGCCCTTTCATTTGACACCCATATTAAGGGGGTTGTAAAGAAAATTCAATCCGCCATCTTGGAGCTGCGGCCATATTGAATTCTTGTTCTACTCTTCAAGCTCTTTCATTTGATACCTATATTAATGGGGTTGACTAAAAATACATCATCCGCCATCTTGTGGCGACGGCCATTTTGAAAGTATTACAATATTGAGTATTCCTTATTGTATTGTCACCGGAACTAAAGGCGTATACAAAATTTCAGCTCAATCGGATTTCAAGAAGTGGATCTATTTTAGCTTGCAAGATTTGACCCAACACATACATACTAACAAACTAACGAGGCAAGTTGAATAAAAGCTTGTAATAAAAAGGTTGTCGCATGTAAAATTTTACAATGCAATTTCCGAGTTGAACAATTTTGAACAAAAGATCAATTTTCCAGTTTCATCTTAATATAAGTATTAATTATTGAGATATGATGTGCGAAACGCAAAGTTAAAATAAAATCCGACCATGACAACTTCCAGCTCTGGGAATTTACTCTGTTATGACGGACGACGCGCGACGTAGACAAATTTTATACCAAAGACCGAACTATTGTGAGGTCCGTTACAAAATCTCAAAGTGCTTGTAGTCTTGTCGCTGCTACAGCAGTCTTCCCCTTCCCCTTCACGATTTTTTTCAACAACAGGTCTGAACGATCTGAAGGGAAATAAATGAGTTTGATAACATTGGAACAGCGCCCTCGGGTGAGGAATAGCTTAACATTGGGGCGGGGTTGTGTATTGGATAAAAAAATCCAAATCGACATCCGAGTGACATCTTTTTGTTTATGCTTTATTTAAAAGAAATCTGTGACATTCAGGTCCATTTCAAGGTTATGCTGCGTCCTCTTAACAAACTTCCGTAGCAATTACACGTACTGATTCATTGAAACCCTAAGTATTAATTTAAATCTGAAGCCTGGCTGGCGTAGTTAATTTTAACTGACAATAGATAGGTACGTTAGTTTGTTAAGTAATTTTGTTCATTCAAATGTAACTTTTAAGTTATAGCCATCACTGCCTCTAAACCAGTTCAGTAATATAACTCTATATATTTATAACTCTATAGAAAGACGTGAAGTTGTCCTTCTTATTTTTACACTTTTGACATTGCTGTATATGAATTCCTAAACGTTTCCTGTTTTACAGTCTTCAACTCACCAGTCAGCGTTTTTAGAAATATCGTCTACTATCGCTACTCCCCCCCCCCCCAACTTCTTAACAACATAAACTCTGATAACTTTTTGGTATCTACTTGCTTTCCAGCTTTTGGAACAATAAAAGATCTTGGTACCTCTCCGTGCCTGTCATGGGGCACTCCCACCACCGCTACGTCGACGATATATCCGGAAAGTCCCTGATGATTTCCTACAACTGGGCAGGTATTGTAGGCTCAAGAGATATATTGTACGGAGGTGGAGTTTCGAGGGACATAAAAAACTTGTCGAACGTGTGCACGTGTAAGATGCTGTACAGGCCCGTCTTCGATTTTTTGTTTTATTACAATTTTGATCGAATATGCAGTTTTACACCTACACTTTAAGTTAAGTATCGCCCAAATTAAGACTTAATAAAACAACGTTCAATGGCACTGCATAAATCGAAAGTGTTATTAGTAGAATCGAGCATGTCTTTTACCGAAACCTTAAATTCTGTAGTTCGTCTCTGTCGACCCAATTCTGACACGCGACGAAACCGGTGCGGCTACCTTTGAGCAACTTTTTTACGTACCTCGAAACTCCACCTTCGTACGATATATCTCTTGAGTTAACAATACCGCTACACTACTGCCGGCTACACCGGCTTCTGGACGTTCCGAGAGGGCATGTTCTTCTGAAATAATCATGCATTCAAACATATTTATATAATTTTGATTTTGTTGATTACGATCTGATTTACAATGTAAACAATTTTTCAAACCAATTCCAGAAAAAGTAATATGTATTATCTTTTGTGACCCGATTAATATAATCAACATTGTAAAAATTATCCCAGGTCATTCACCTTTAAAAACTAAAAGATAAAGTGAATCTTAATATTTCTTAAAACGACGTTGAAAGTTTAACATAAAATTCGTAAAATGTAATTTTGATTGGTGACAGAATGGGAATAGATAGTACATACTACGTACGAAAAATTTGTCTGGTAATAATAATTGGTAATCTCGTGTTTATTATTCTAACATCACGTTAATTTATCGTGTAACCAAAAATTGATTTACAGTCCGATTTCATGCTGAGTTGCACGCCGGTTGCGAGATAAGACGTCTCCATAGTTTAAGACCGTCGCAACTCTCGATGCTGTAATACAATATTAGTTTCAAAAATTCTTTTTATTATTAATTCTCTCATCACAGTTGTTACCATACTAAAACAGTGGGAATAGAATTAGTGTTGGGTACTATTATAAAAAGTTATAAATTGCTGTCCCCTTTCTTGGAATTTGGAAAGCAATTGACATGACAGTTCAATAGATTTCAGATTGCTAGAACGAGGCGTAAAAAATTCTTGAATTTAAAAAATGGAAAAATCTATATCTATATAATATATAAAAATCAATGTTCGCTTGTTTGTTCGTATGTTATGGCCGCCTAAACCGGTGAACAGATCGTTATGAAATTTTGACCACAAATAAAATTTGCAATGGGGAGTAACATAGGGGGGTTGACGATGTCAATGTGTCAGCCCTTTTTCGTAAAAAAAAATATTTAAAGTTTAAACCTGCCAAGTGACAGTTTGAGACATAAAATGTCAATCATCAGTTTTCGACAAAATCATTTTGCAAGGAAGGAATAGCGTGGTGAAATCGAGGGAGAAGAGCCAAAATTGATTGTGGATTGCTTTCGAAGTGAGCGCAAACTGTCCTTCTTGAAAAGGACGTGCAATCGGCACGCTAACCAAATAATTTTATAACGCAAATTTGCTGTTCACTAAAAAAAAATAGTTTTACTTTATTTTTGGGCCGCAGCCACTCGCGCGAATTTTCAATGTCTTACGTTTGTTTACTACTTCAGAAAATACTTTAAAATAATAGGACAGGTGAGACATCCGACCAACGTGAAAGTCATGTGGAGGAAATGCGGGTAAGAGATTTTATATCAAAAGCTGCTGAAACACTTGAACAACATAGCGTCCATTGAAACGACCATCCAAATATAATACTCATCCTATGCATACCAATGGTTCGATTTGCCTTTCGGTTTCAAACGGCTTTAATTTCCAGTACACCTACTTGCTTTCGCAATTACCATCAACAAAGCCCAAGGACAGTCACTGATTCTTGCTGAATTTGGGAAGTCCATGTTTATTCTCACATGGCCAAATATGTTGCTTGCTACAGAGAGGGAACACCGAAAAACTTATTTATGTATTCGTCAAATTGGAAAACCAAAAATATTGTTTAGAATAATAAGGAAAAAAATCAGATAAAATACATATTCCAAAATACTGTTCATTAAAAAGAATGTGTTTTATTATTTATACGTTTTTTCTGTTTCTATGTTCCCAATAGGCTCCTACAACGGTGAACGGATCGTTATCAAATTTTTACCACAAGTCAAATAATATAGTAGCTGGCGACCGAGCTTCTCTCCGTACTTATTTTTTTGTGAAATCGTGTTTTTTCGGAAAAAGTATTAAGATACATGTCATAATGTACGATACGTCTCATGACTCGGAAGTTTAGGAAACCCTTGAAACCGGAGGGAGAGAGGTAGCTTCCTTGAAACAAGGCGGCCGGAGGGGCCCCCGTTGTAACCTTATCTAAATACAAAATTTCATCCAAATCGTTTGAGCGGTTTTCGAGAGCCGCAAAATAAATAAATAAATTTACAAGAATTGCTCGTTTAAATATATTAGACAGATTAGACTAGATTAGATTAGATTCGTCAAAAGAAGTGTGTAACATGAGTTCAGTGTTTACCCATTGTGATTTACCTGTTCGTTACACCGTCTTTTACTTTATTTTTTAAGCGTGCCGGGTACCAGCTAGTTAAAAATAAAAAATAAAACGCAGCAATCCTGTCCAAGATATAGACCACAATCGCCTTGAAGGCATTTTACAATGTCATGTACATAATTGTTCCTATCTTCACGATATCAATATAAACTAGTAAACAATTACTTATTGGGTATAGATAGGGTTCACCGTGGTCAAAGTGCTGCTTTTAATGACCCAAAAACAGTCATCACAAACTGGGGAATTGGGCATTAACACAGCTACTACATCTTCTCCTTATTGCAATTTTAACTTTTTGCGGAGATTTCTGTTTAGATTTACGACTTTGTGGTAGACTTCTTCGTAGCGGTATTTACGGCCTGTGACTGCACATTCCTGAAAAAATCTGAACGAATACCAAGATGGAATATTTGACAAAGTAAAATATAACTATCAGTTTATTTCATGGTAAATTGTTATTTACACTGAAATAGTCATGTAATTATGCGAGTTTTAATTTAATCACCTTGAGTAAGTACACCTATATTGAATTCCAGTGCGAATTTCTTTTGATTCTAACAATGAAAATACTACATGCAATTATATTTTATATTCATTGTATTCAGTTGCACTCTTATTTACGAGGTAAATAATTTCAAGTAGGCAAATAATAGTGAAAATATAATATTATCACACATTACGGCAAACGGGAAATGCAGGGTCAGGGTCATCAGTGGAATTTAAGTTAAAATTTAAAAATATTTTTCTCTTTAAGTATTATTGTTTATTTGTTTTTAATTTTCTTCAAATATAGTTATCTACATCGAGTATGGTAAACATTGTGAGGTTTTATAATTTTGAAGCACGAAGCATTGCCGAGTGCTTTATTAAAACCGAACAATGTATAACAGACCTACCACGAGATTTGTACTATGTTTTTTGGCCGACAATTATTTAAAAATCTCATAATAATAAATAATTTTATGTTTATGTTTATGGCCACAACTTTGAGGAGTGTGTTTGGGATGGCTCGGCCGATTGATCCATCCGCGTTGACTTCGGTTTTGAGTTGGATGGAGGTTGTGGTCACTCCAGAGGAGGTTTCAGTCAGTATTTATTATACGTATCCGCTCCCCCGGGGTAATGATCTACTATACATTCAATTTCAAATAGTAAATAAGTAGACAGTACTAACCACATTTACCACTTTTGTAGAATATAATCACAAAAACAATAAGGTTTGTGTGCAAATATCGTATACGTGTATGCAATAAAATCTACATTGTGTAATGAACCGTCTACCGAAAATTACTAACAATAAGGTCAATATTTACGAACCTTGCAACATGTGGACATTCTTCCCCACCTCTTCGATGAGCCTTTGTTCATCTAAAGCCCCAAGTGGTGCAGCTCCACTCAGAGTCACCCTCACTGACTTAAGATCTTCCCTCTTGACCATCGGGTGCGCTGTTAAGAACAACACTGAAAAGTTCCCCGTATTAGAATATACTTCCTCCCAAAATGTATACCTATTGGAGGGACTAAAACTAAAACATGTGGTTTGTGATTTCGTAGGAGCCCCACATAGTCTTCCGGAGTGAATTTTGGGAGCGTTACGAGCTTTGTTCCTTTGAAAAGACCAAACAAGGAGTTAATCGTAAACCCATAAATATGAAACATGGGCAAAATTACAGGAATGACGTCTTGATGACATTCTAAACTGTTGCCGAATTGACTTATGTTAGCCACGATGTTGTGATTGGTGAGTTGAACTCCTTTTGGAAGGCCGGTGGTACCACTAGAGTAGGGTAGAACTGCCACATCTTCGGGGTGTCTGGGTTGAATATCGGGAAAGTCAATGATGTTATCGGTGGTTTCTTGGAAGTCGATGGCACCTCTTGGTGTGGTTTGAGTTTCCTACAAAATGTTCTCTTTATGAGTATTGAGATATCCCGATTCAAAATTAATACCATCCAAGAGAGCTGCAACCCGTTCACCGTCAAAGTATGACAAATGCCCTGGAAGCCTAGCCTTTAGCGACCGGTACCGCCCGGGATGGATACGCTAGAGGGAGCTGTCGGAAGTTTCGGGGGGGAACGAGGAACCACGCTTGATGAAAGGGCAGCAGTGGGTGTTCTGCTTCCGTGGAAGTTACACCACGTTAATTTTTGTTCACGAAATTCGCCATTTTGTAAAGCATAGTTATATCTCCACCGTTGAGCTTCCTTTTGTTGTAAAAGAATTGTACGCGTTCGTTCGACTTCGAAAGGGAGATTCAACTCGCGGAGGTTCCAGTTTAGTTTAGTTCGAGTCAGTTGAATTTCCACCGTCGCGTCCCTAAGCCAAGTGAGGTGATTGTATTCCTGGAAATAAGGTAACCATTTGCTCTATATTTTTCTTCCGACTCGCCGTCCGGAGAGGTCAGGAAATTGACCGACGTTTATTCCATGTGCATCTCGGAAATCTTTAGGTAAAACCATCTCAAATTTTACCGTTAGCCCGCTAGGACGCTAGGACGTCATAAAACTCGCCATCTTGAAAATGGAGTCGTTCCTACTTTGCACCTACATGTCTTGTAAAGAATGCTAGTCTTTGTTTAAAATAATGTTCACAATCGTCCCTGGAAGTATTCCGTGATCCCCCCAATTTCATATCAGTTGCCTTCGGCCCTTCTTTTCTCTGCAGTAGCCTAAATTACCAAGCTGATGAGTCACAGGCACCCCGAATAACTTGCTAAAATCGTTGTTGTAATTTGTTTTTAGTTATTGTTGTGAATTTCAGAAAGTTCCAATGTGTTGTTGACTTCTAGTTACAGGGCTCGCGCGTTCAATTTAAAACAAAGTGATTCCCTAACTCAAATTAACTCGATTGTCACTCAGATAAATTTGTTAATAACTACCTGTCTTTCGCTATGAGGCCGACAGCAGCTTGCGGTTGTTACAAAGCTATTTTGGACTTGGTTTGTACAAGCCTCCCAGAAAGACCAACGTAACTATGTCTAGGAAAATTCCGTCATAAACTCATTTCTCTTGGTCCGTTGGATGTGCAAGTTTTGCACCCACGATCGTAAACTCTCTCTACAATCTGGCTTCACTGACAGACAATTGTCTTGTTCGCTTCGCTTTAGTCTTTCCATTGGATCTAACTGTGGTCCACCACTCTCCGACTTACATGCACCCCACTTTGATAACTCCACGCGTTTCGATACTCTTGTGTTTCCCTCTCAGATGTTTCATTGTATCAGTCAGTTGTAAATTCCTGTAAACTACAAAAGCTCAAGGGTGGAATGTATTTAGCTGATCTAACCTCACTCATCATGTACCGCAGGATTGTTAAAGTGTATTATTGTTTATTATTTGTCGCCAATTGTTACTCTGTTGAAGTCATGTAAAATTGTCGTTGTTATTTATTATTTGTAATCATTATTGTTAACATTATGAAATCGCATGTGTACCAACTTAATGCGAACACACCAGAAATTGTTAACTACAGTATGAGATCATAAAACTCAAAAGCACAAACCGACTAAAACTTAATAAACATTTAAAACCATAATTTTTGTGTTATCAATTAGCGCTCCACTCCTGATTAGCTCTCGCCATGTATCCAAAGAATTTGGGGTTTGTTTTGTTGAGTAAGTTTGAATGTCCCGCCATTGCTTGTCTTGTAAAAAAATCACACAACGTAGGGTGCTGCTTTTTCTTTCATTGTCTGACGATCATTGGAAAACCTTTTCAATTTCGCGGTTTGTTTCAAATTTGACGTTTGATGACGTCATTGACATTTCATTTCATGTTCAAATTCAAAATGTGGCGGTAATGTAAAGGGGGGTTATCACAGTATTTACAATAAAATATCAGATTTCTCTGATGTTTACTCACCTTTGTCTTTATTGTCAAGATTGGCAAATTTCTTTTGAGTATTTTGGAAGATTATTTTAGTCACAATAAGATTAGCTTGCAAAATTTCCAACACGGCTATCGAGTACTCCGGAGTATTTGGTAGAAATACCGCCACAACATCCCCATCATTCAGTTCAAATTTTTTCCTAAACGCACGACTCAAGTTTTTGGACTTTTTGACCAAATCCCCGTAGGTATACTTACGTCCAGTTATGCCACACTCCTGAAATAATGAGTCGTATTTGTCTGAACAATTAATTCATGCAACTTACGAGTGCAGTCAAGCTATCGTACTTTTCACATTTCGGGATAATTAGCTCGGGGATTGACAACTATGGAATAATCACATCTGGCAATCCTGACCCCACTACATTGTCGACACGACATGTCAGCGGACTTAATAAAACAGTACCTGGCGACCGAGTATCACTCGGTACTTTTTTTTTAATCGTGTTTTCTCGGAAAAAGTATTTAGATACATGTTTTTGGAGTTCGACTTAAATATATTTAAATTTTAATTTAATTTTACTCCACTTGGATTTTTCAACATTCTTCTAGTTTATAATAATCGTTGTCCGCGCCTCATAACTCGGAAGCTTAGGCAACCCTTAAAACGTGGGAGCCCGAGGTAGCTTCCTTGAAACAGGGCGCCCCGAGGGGCCCCCCTCAAAACAATGGGGACCCTCGGACCCCCTTTGAAACAGTCCGACGGGGACCCCCGAAAAAGAGGCCCGAGGGGGGCCCCGAAGAGGGAACCAAGTGGTGTTTTCCCCTGGTATTCAAAGCGGCCAGGTGTGTACCTGATCCGCTATTTCCCTTACAAAGACCGTGGGTCTTGTAGAGAGGACTTCGCGGCCCCGTGAGGCCCCCTTCGCGACTGTTTACGTATACTCCGCATTTCTTGCATTCAAGAATTCCTTCGGTTGACGTGTTAAAGTTTACCTTTAGTATTTAATGTTGTTGGAAAGTGTTAATTTGTTTATTATTAAAGTATCTGGCGACCGAGCTCGGTACTTATTTTTTTTGTAAAATCGTGTTTTTTTCGGAAAAAGTATTGAGATACAGAGATAATTTACTCTCTGCATTGGGCTCCTCATCCTTGAACTCCTCGACACCAAACTTGAGAATAACCGTGAGGCCCTCCTTGTTGAAATGGTTGTTATTTGAAAAATCCCTTCTTGTCCAGGACGGTACACCCGCTGCTGTCCATCCTCTGGATGACCAAATGGTCCAGTACCATTTTCTGTTTGGCACGTTCTACGATTTTCTCAGCTACCCACCTAGCAGTGACCTATATGTAGATGTTCACTTGGTTCTTCTGTCCGATCCTGTGGGTTTTGGCTTGAGCTTGAAGGTCGTTTTGCGGCTTCCAATCCGAGTCGAATATGATCACAGTATCAGCTGTCGCTAAATTACTTCTTTTCGTTCTAGCCAATAGTTTACAACTGCTTCCTTCTTCCTACTTTTTAAAGGATTCTCTTCCGTTTTTTCTTCCACACATCCTTCTGCTTTTTCCATTATGATATACTCCTAACTTAATTCGCGAGAGAATGAGATGAGAAAAATTTCAATGTCAGTGTCAATTTTTGAAATTTAATGATTCGTACGAGGTACCAAAACACTACAGAAAAATTACTACAAGGGATAATTAGCAGTGTCGCCAACATACTGTCACTTTGACAATGCAGAAGTCATGTAAATGTCATAATATACGATACGTCTCATGACTCGGAAGTTTAGGCAACCCTTGAAACCGAAGGTCCCGAGGGGCCCCCGTTTAAACATGGGGGCCCGAGGGCCCCACTTTGACACACTTAAACCCGAGCCCCCCCAAAAGGGAACCCGAGGGGGGGCGAAATGGGAACCCGAGCCCGCCCCCCCCCCGAAAAGGAAGCCTAAGGGGGCCCCTCGAAAAGGGAGCCCGAGGGGGGCCCTTTGAAACACTTCGTCCCGAGGGGCCCCCGTTGAAACATGGTGGCCCGAGGGGACCACTACAAAACAGTTAAGCCCGAAAAGGGAGCCCGAGGGGGGGGCTAAAAAGGGAGCCCAAGGGGGCTTCCCGAAAAGCGAGCCCGAGGGGGCCCTCCGAAAAGCGAGCTTGAAGCAGGCGAGCCCGAGGGGGCACTCAAAGCAGGCAAGCCCGTGGGGGGCCTCAACGCAAGCAAGCTCGAGGGGGTCCCTCAAAGCAGGGGCTTGGAAACAGGCGAGCCCGAGAGGGGCTCCGAAACAGGCGAGCCCGAGAGGAGGGTTCTCGAAACAGGCGAGCCCGAGGAGGGCGTCACGAAACAGGCGAGCCCGAGGAGGGCGTCACGAAACAGGAGAGCCCGAGGGGCGGGGCACGAATCAGGCGGGGCCTCTTCGGTTATCAACATTTATAGAAGTCGAAAGTTGAATTTGTTTATAGGATTTATGTATGAGACAAATTTAAATGACTTGAAGTCTTCAGAAAGGCCCCCTTGAGACATCTTTGGGACAGGGGGCGTAGCTACCATCTGAACTGCTGTAATACTTCCTACGCTAGTCGCAGTCATTTCATTCACACGCGTTCCCGCTCTCATTCATCCCCACCAACCAAAATGTTGAAATTGTCAGTATGACAGCGGATAAAGGATCTTTAAAAAGCGTTTTTTGTGTAAAATTGCGTTTCTACAAGAAATCCAACTACATAGGTAGACTTAAAAAGCAAAACTTTATCTAAATACAAAATTTCATCGAAATCGTTAGAGCCGTTTCCGAAATCCGCGAAATATATATATAAATAAATAAATAAATTTACAAGAATTGTTCGTTTAAATATATTAGATAGATAGATTAATGTTGCTACTTTTCTTAATCTTTAACGTAATTTTGAATATTAGAAACTATTAAAAAGTACACCTGTTCACTACAATCTGTAGGTAAGCGTAAAAATGTCGTACCAAAAGTCTTTCAATTGGTTCTATGTTTTTATGTTGTTTTTCTTCTTTATCTTTTTATCTGCCAGTTTTAGGTTTTTATAGTAAATTTGGTTTTTTCCTGTTTGAATCCGTTTTACTATCAAGTGATAAAATTTATAAACTCTTTCCTCTAACTGAAGGAGGTTATATAAAAATTAAAAGATGGAACTGAAGCAGCAGCCATGACGATGGTGTGTTTTTTTTTTCACTACTAGCTTCATAAAACATATACATACTATATACAGGGTAGAAAGTTTAACTGGAATAAATTCAGTATCTTCACTGCAATTGATTTTGAGAAAATTTCTTGAAACACGTTGATTTTTGTTTTTAAATTGCCACTTTTTAGCCTGATCAGCTTTCTTTTGTTTTTACTCAGGGGGCTGTAACCACCCTTAAAAATAAGAAATACATGAAAGAAAACACATCGTTGTATTCATTTTTTTATAAGCTTTCTAATGATGTGTCGGTTATCATACCTTCTCATTTGAAACTTAAACTGAAAACTTAAGGGTGGTTACAGCCCCCTGAGTAAAAAGAAAAGAAAGCTGATAAGATCAAAAAGTGGAAATTTAAAAACAAAAATTGACGTGTTTCAGGATTTTTTCGTAAAATCAATTGCAGTGAAGATACTGAATTTATTCCAGCTAAACTTTCCACCCTGTATATATCGTGTTTGATGCTTGAGAAATTGATTTTCTGCACCTTACCCAACAATGGATTTTTCTCTCCTACTAGTAGATAATAAAAACAATTGACAATGTTGACATGGTTACTGCCGTTGTTGATGTGTTGACTTGACATTTGCTGTCATTATAAATGGTAGCTGATAGCTCAAAAATGTAGAACTAGGGAATTGGCCCACTTCGCATTACACACGTCGACAAAAAAATATTTTTTCTTTGGGTTCCAAAATATCTATTTTCGACTTATAAAGTTTTGTCAGTTTTACGTCGATAAGCAAGTTTTGAAGATTTTAATTGATTTCATGAGCATCAGGTAGCAGCACATTGAAACAAAATGGCGGCAAGTTGCATATCATTTGCGTAGTGCACAGTAATGAGTCTTTACTTGTCTATTACAGCTATCAAAATGGTTTTATAATTTAAAGCTTTGTGAAGCTTATGAAGCTTATTTTAACTTACGAATTCGAAATCAAGATAAAAAAACCTGTGTTAAGTGCAAAAATAATTTAGAAGGCAAAAAAAATAAATTTTAAGCATACTATTTATTTTCGTAACTTGAACAGTAAATGAATGTTATTATACGAAAAAATCATCAGAATTAACGCCAATTGGCCTCGATTCTAATAATTTTTCTTAATTAACAGTAAATTCTAAATATTTGAAAAAAATAAAAACATTACAAAAAATATTTATTTTTGAACTTATTTTTCAATTTTAATGTACATTGTACCTACAAAAAATTTTAGTCTTATTAATTATAATTCTTGAATAAAAGTGACTCAGATGTATAGTAAAAATTTATTTAATAGTAATTTACAATAATATTCTGATAGGTATTTTTTTTTAATTACAAATATCGCTCTGGTTTCTGGCAAACTTTGGCCAAAAAAACTATTTTTCCCTTTATTAATTACGTTAGAGAAAACAAAATTTGATATATAAAATTCAAACCCAAAATTCGTGTCGACCGGTGTTTAGGCAATTTTCCCATCTTAGGCAATAAAATAGCTCGGCTAAGAAAAATGTCTTCTCAGCCTTCGTGTAGAATTACTATTAAACTTTGGCGGAGCATGGAGGTATAATATTTATTTTAGTTCCATGAAAGACAGTAACGCTGTCAAAGTAACAGTTAAAAGTTTAGTTGAAAGTTTGATAGATGGAGGTGCAGTACAGTAAATTATAGTTACAGGGCGATACTGTATTATCTTTCGTATAGTTAATTTTTTAATATAAAACTATTATACAAAAAACATTCTTTATGCTTCTTACAAAAGCAAAAGTAAAGAGTATTATTAAAACTTACACTTAAAAAATGATTTTTCAATAATAAAAAAATTAAAAGTAGAAATAAAAATAAATTCTTTATAATAAAAAAAAAAAAACGAGAACGTAAGGTCAATATCACAAAAAATAAAAAAGCAAACAAAGATTAATATTCTTTCCAAAGAACGTCATATTCTTCAAAAAATCAATTCCTACTGAAATAGCTTAGTTATAGACTTTTTTACGCTTGGACGTTTTCGAATCTGCCTGAAAAAGAGCCTCAAAATTGGCCTTATCTATTTGAGACATAGTCGGCATAATTTTTTTAATAACGTCTAATTTATCTGCTGAAAGTGGTGGTTGATTCCTAGACACCGTTTTTATTTTTTTTAACTCGGTTTCTTTTTTTTAAGTTAATTATGCTAATTAGATTTAAGATTGAATGCGTTTTCTAGATTTTTCTCCAGATCTAATATATAAAGATATACATGTATGTTAGCGCGGTTGATATATCGCGCATGCCTGAGGTGGTCAAGAGTGGGGATTAGGGCAGAGAGCAGGAAAATCCCCCAGGCAGACGGGGACACGATGCCTTGAGCACTAGTCAGGTTATGTTGTTGCCGATTCATAATTTGTTAATGGTATTTAAGATAAATTAGGCTCTGCTCAGGATGGCGAAAGGTATTTTTCAATGCATCAAAAGCATTATTGAATTAATCAATAATTATTATGAGTGAAATGTTAAACAATTTATTTATACATGTAATATACATAAATTACTTACATATTATAATATATCGAAACAACGCAAAAGTAAAAACAAATGTAATTTATTTTAATTTAGACTCGAATACGTTTTTCCTATTGTTTTTCAATTGAAATTGAAAACATGCATTTTAAAATTTGAGTTATTTTCCATTCCGGGAGCATAAAGAACAAACAAAAAAAGAATTAGGCCTATAAATCTTTCGAATCGTGAGTCATGGTTGGAGTTCATATAGAAAAAGCACTTACAATTAGAATTTTCCAATTTTTTTACAACGTTTACAATTTTCCTTTCCCAAAAAACCTATTTTGAACTATTACGAATATTTAAAAAAAAAAATGCCAAATTGGTCCAGTCGTTCTCAAGTGATACAAGATCAACAAACAGCATTTAATTTTTATTATATAGATTATATCCTAATTATGTTCTTTTTTGCACAGAATATTACTTGTTATTCTAGAAATCATCTGACGATTTGGTTTAAAATTAACAGAATTTTATTGCCCGATTCGATTAAAATATTGACCAGAAAAATACCGCTATCATCAAAAGAAAAAGATAAGGAATTGGACCAAGGGACTTCAAAGGCCGCTACTGGCCCGAAATCCCTGAAGGTCAACATTAGAGTCAACTCCCTGGAGTAAGTTGACCTACTCTCTGACGATGAAGTCAGGGTTGCCTGTCTTTCGGGAGCTTCAAGGGCAAAGGTCCAGAAGCTCACGAAACAAGGCAAGAACTACATCGATGCCAAAAGGCAGGTCATCAGGGAAAATTTCCTGAAGGCCACTACCGCAAAGACATCGACGGAAGTAAAACAGCCAAAGAAAAGGCAAAGATCGGAGGGAACCACTCCACCCACTGTCAAGCCGCAGGCAAAAAGGCTAAAGTAGAGCAAATGTCCTACAGCAAAGCCATGTCTGCGGTGAAGGTAGCGGTAGTGGAGGAAGGTTACCCCACGACTCAGATGGCAAAGGAAAGGCTTAAAGCTGTCCAAAAAGCCATCATGCGAGAGCTGGAAGAAGCGGATCCCGAAGGTTCACAGGTACGCTCTGAAAAGTGCACCTTTAGGCCAGGGTACATCTTGATGACCTGCACCGACGAAGGCAGCGCGGGATCATCCCCACCTTGAGACCTTGGGAGGGCGCTGTCCTCAAGACTCTGGTGGGAGGGGAGATCCCAAAGCCGGTTTAATGCACAGTGTATGTGCCGGACGACCACGATGGCGAAAGACCCTCACAAAGGCAGATTGTGGCCAGGCTGAGGGTTGGGAACCACGGTCTGAAGGCACATCTCTGGACGGTGTGGGGACAAACGGCGATGCCAAAAGGCCAGGTTTGGACATTTGCCATGGATGAAGAATCTCTGCAGCATATAAGGAAGGTCGAAATGGCCCCTTATTTTGGCATGGGACGAATTAAGTTTCGTGTCAGGGAAGAGAAAAAGTCTGGGGAGGAAGAGACGAGGAAGGGTGAAGCCATCCCAACGGCCTCCTCCTCTACCACAGCAACCGAAAAAAGCCAGCCCGAAAAGAGGACAACTAAAGAGCCCCCAGCGGGCAAAAAGTCTGCTGGAAAAGGCAAGAAGGGCACGGGAAGGAAAAAGGAACCAGAGGCCACTCCTACGCCAACCTCTCCTATAGAAGATATAAGTCCACTACTTAGGCTCTCGAAAGCCTCGCAGCAGGACTTTGTTCCAATGGTAACGGAAGAGTAAGAACAAAAGGAAGGGCCAAAGAGTCCTCCAGAATCCCCTTAATTATAGTGGAGGGGATCAGGGTTCTACAGGCGAACCTCCACCACACAAAGGCTGCATCAGCCATAGTGTGTTGGGGGTTCGACAGGGGGGACATCCATCTAGCCTTCCTGCAGGAACCCTGGATAAATGCCGGAGTCGTCCGCGGCTTACGGCCTCAACGAGGTAAGCTGCTATACTACACCAAGACCTTAAGACCGCGAGCATGTATAGTATATAGTAATAAGGTTAGCTGCACGCTAATTCAGGAGCTCTGCTCCGATGACTGTGTTACAGCTATCCTAACGGCAACTACAGAGGAAGGAGCAAGGACCTGGGTGGTGTGCTCCGCCTACTTTCCCGGCGAAGAAAAAGAATGTCCGCCGCAGTTCCTGAGGGCCATCACCTACTGCGGAATAAGGAATCTCCGGCTGGTGATTGGGTGCGATGCAAACGCTCACCACACAGTGTGGGGAAGCAAGGACGTCAACAATAGAGGTGAGTCTTTATTAGACTTCATTCTAGGGGAAGGGTTACAATTTGCCAATATAGGTAAGGAACCCACCTTTGTTACTGCAGTAAGACAGGAAGTATTAGACCTAACGCTGTGTAGTAACAAAGCACACAGCAACATAACTAAATGGCATGTATCAGAAGAGCCAACGTGGTCGGATCATAGGCACATAAGATTCGAACTTGTATCACCACCATTGACGGTGGAAAAATTCCGGAATCCTAGAGAGACGGACTGGCAAGGATATGTTAAATCCCTCAGGGAATCTCTCGATAGGTCAGAAATTGCCATCAAGGATCCGGAAGGCCTTGATCTTGCGGTGGAGCAGATGAACGAGGCCATAAAGAGCGCCTATCAGGACAACTGTCCGGAACGGGTAAAGAAGCATAGGGAAAATACAATCTGGTGGAATAATCATCTAGAACGACTAAAAGTCCAGGTGAGAAGGCTATTCAATAAAGCCAAGGTTAACCACGACTGGAATACATACAAAATAACACTGACGCAGTATAACAAAGACATCCGAAAAGCCAACAGGGACTCGTGGAGGAGGTTCTGTCAAGAGTTAGAAGAAACTCCTGCAGTCTCCAGAATCCACAAAGTTCTGGCTAAGGAGGGCGCTGCGATCAGGGTAGGCTTCCTAAAGAAAGCTGATGAAACCTACACAGAGACGGCAGAAGAAAGTCTAAGAGAACTAACCGAAGCCCACTTTCCGGGCTCATCGATTTTGTCAACTACGGAAGGACCTATCCAGTCTGAGGAGGAACCGAAAAGGCCTAAGAAAACAGACTGGAAACTTGCCACCGAAGTTGTAAAACCAAACATAATCAGATGGGCTCTGGACAAATTTAAGCAATTCAAATCCCCAGGAGTGGACGGGATCTGTCCAGTACTACTTCAAAGGGGCAAGGACGTTTTAATCCCACTTATGTGCAAAATCTACAGGGCTAGTATAGCCTGGGGTTATGTGCCAAAAGAGTGGCGAATGGTGAAAGTTGTATATTTACCAAAGGCAGGTAGATTAGTAGAACATACACCAAAGTCATTCAGACCCATTAGCCTATCCTCTTTTCAACTGAAGACGTTGGAAAGACTCGTGGATAGGTACATAAGAGACAACGTACTTATCAGAAGGCCATTGAGCGAACGTCAGTACGCGTACCAGCCGGGAAAGTCAACGGACGCTGGACGACCTCAACAGGTTCTTATCCAAATCATTGGAAGACAAGGAAATTGCTTTAGCCACTTTCCTGGATATAGAGGGAGCATTTAACAACGCCTCCACTGTGACCATAGTGAATGCTCTTAAAGAAAGAGGAATTCCCGAACTAGTGTGTAGATGGATAAATGCCGAGCTAAGAGATAGGACAGTGGTGTCCCAGCTTGGCACGGCTACCATAGCGGCACAAACGGGGAGAGGCTGCCCGCAGGGAGGAGTATTATCACCGCTATTATGGGCAGTCTTGGTTGACGACCTAATCTGCAAACTAGTCCAAGAGGGCTATCAATGCCTCGGATACGCAGACGACCTGGTATTGGTAGTCCGGGGAAAGTTTCCAGGGGTTATAACAGAGCGAACACAAAAGGCGCTTAATATGGTGGACAAGTGGTGCAAGGAGGAAGGGCTGTCGGTCAACCCCAATAAAACCACAGTTGTACCATTTACAAGAAAAAGGGTACTAGATACCCTAGAGCCACTAGAACTAGGGAATGTGCAGATTCCACTTGCCACGGAGGTAAAATATCTCGGAGTCATTTTTGACCAAAAGCTCACGTGGAACCAACAAATACAAAAAAATACGCATAAGGCTCGCATCGCCTTGGGGAGGTGCAGGCAGCTATGCGGAAAGAACTGGGGATTGAGTCCAAAAATGATTCTGTGGCTGTACACAAGGGTGGTGAGACCCATGTTAACCTATAGATCAGTGGTGTGGTGGACAAAGACGCTGCAAGTAGGGAGGATAAGGCTATTAAGGCCAAAGCCGACAACATTTAATAGCCCAGTGTGCGAGAGAGACAAAATATCGGAAAAGTTTTCCTTAATTTTTGAGGAAATGGCTAATCCTATTACAATTTTGAATACGGAGTTCAATAGAGAAGGGTGATCTACAGGGAGCTAGTTTTTCATATTTTCGTTATTGATAAAAGAAAAAAAAATAACTGCAAGAAAAACACTTTCTAAAATTAATTTGAAAAAATGAAGGTATACATTTTGTAGAGCTCCAAAAGTAAGTGATGTTTACCTTTTACAAATTGCAAAACCGACAAGGGAAACCCTTCTAAAACATGATTACCTACATATGTGATTTTTTTTTTAAACAGCGTCACCCGATTATAACTGACATACTTTTGGTTGATTCTTTTTTGTTTTGTTCCCGGCACGAAAATAATTCGATTGAATGTTTTCAATTGGAAAAAAAAACCGGGAAATTCTAGAAAAAAATCTGGAAAGGCGCATCCCAGCTTAATTTACACTGGTTTTTACTTTTGTGTCGTCTTACCCACTTCATTATTTAAAATAAAACATTCTGGATTACATTTCCTGTAAGAGAACACAGTTTCCTCCCGGCCGATAGAATTTTGGGCCGTCTGGAAAAATGTGCGAAAGGAAACCATTACAAATAAGGAAGACTACATCAACATATACAAGCAATTTGATTTAGTGAAGGAACAGGGAACCCATTGGAACCTGAATGACATCAAATCTTTGTAGAATGACTTAAAGAAAATAGTTGGAATATCCGATTGCAAGAAAACAGGCAACTACTGGCAAAGAGAAGTGTTTTGAAAACTCTAGATACGAAAGTAAATTTAAGGTACCGAAGAGCATTCTGAAGAGAGGCAAAACAGACAATAATGGTTCTGTAAAGGAAGTGGAACTGAGGCATTCTATTCCTGATTACTTTTACAACAAGAATAATTTGGAAACATCTGAGTCGAAGGCGATAATCTGTCTTTGTCCAAAAATATATTTTCCAGATCCATATAATCTCGAGCAGATTCAAGAGGAAGATGATGAAGCAGTTGATGACATTGCTGAACAATGTAATTGTTTAGACGCTGATTGTGGCCTTCATATCTAAACACTTTTACTCGTATATGCGTGTGGTTCTAGATTATGCTATTCTAAAATTTGGCAGTTCCTATCAACTACTGATCCACACACCAAAAGGTAAAGAAAATAAGCTACAAACCGGGTTAATAAATCCATATACCGTTTGACCCAAACGTGCCAAAATGAGTTAAATTCAATGCTTTTTTGACCATAACTGAAAATATGTATTATTTTTTCTTGACACTGCAACCCACGGATCTAAAAAATGCCAAGTGCCCAATATCCGTAATAATATGCAATACGTGTTTTTTTTATGTCAAACGGCCTTTGAGTGGCAACATTTTGTGGATTACAGAATTAAAAAATAGAAAAAAAAAATTCCGTTTTTGCTCAATCGCTCCTCAATTGTAAAATAATAGTCCAGGCAAATTAGACGAAAAAACGGCGAATAGAATAACTAATTTATAAAATATTGAAATTTTGGTTATGAACTCCCAACCGGGACCCAAATAAAGATCCGAAGAGTTTCCACTCCCCCGGGGAGCTTCATTCCCTTTCGCCCAAAAAACCGCCCCGAGCGTGACCTCATGAAGCTTTTATGTATTTTTCTGGTAAAAGGTAGATTTAGATTAGGTGTTGAGGGGTGTGAGGGAATTTGCTCCGACACTTAGACCACACCGCGGGCCCATTGTGTCACCACCTCGCGTCCCTGATTCCTGTCTCTCATCCAGCCATCCGACATTATCGAAAAAAGCTAGGACGGTTCCAGGCGAGGTACACCTCAAGTTGGCCCAGCTCGGCCATGTCTCCCCCAGTATGGACTTTCTGGTCGAGGCGAGAACCGGACATTTGCGTAGGATATGTTCGACAGTCTCTTCCTCCTCTAAACACCCCCTACACGTTGGGTCGTTGACCACCCCCATCACGTGGAGGTGTTTATTTAGCCTGCAGTGACCGGTTCAGATGCCCACCAAAAGGCGGAGTCTGTCCCTTGACAAACGCAGTCAAGACTTGGCTTTTTTAAAGCAAGGATTTCTGATAAAAATCTTGCTTTGTCTGCAGCCTGTTGTCGTTTCCCATCTAACACAGTGTCTAGAATGGGTGTCGGTTTTGATCAGGTTTGAGAGGCAGCGGTTGGCCGGTCGGATGGGCTGTTCGGTTCCATCCGGTGTTCCCGTTGCACCCTGTCGAGCCAGCTCGTCGGCCCTCTCATTCCCCTGATTACCGTTATGCCCTCGAACCCATCTTAGCTCAACGACATTGTACATTGGTAAACGGTAACTCCGACGAGAAAATGTTTTCGGATTTATGTTCTGCATTCAATTCTGCATGAAGTTATTATCTATCTCCTCCCCAACGCTCATAAATGACGTTGGAAAATGTTTATAGTTTTTTGACCAATAGCAACTTATTACAAATGTTTTATTCAATATGGACCTTTTCGAAATAATATCGCCGCAAAAATCGTGAGTTCTCTTCGCGCTGAAAACTGTACTCATATTCCTAATTTTTGTTTTAAAAATGCCACTTCGTTAATGCTGTGTTTGGATTCTATTTGAAAAAATTCTTATACATATTTAGAATTTATAAGAAAGTCGTCGGGGGCTGCGGAAAATTCTGAATATGGATACCCATCCAATCCCACACTTGGTCCAATCCCACACTTGATGGGCGATAAATCTGGCGACCCAGGTGGCCAAGCTCCTCTTCTAAAAACCTCATAGAGGTTCGCGCAATATGAAGGCGGGCGTTATCTTGCTGGAAAACACCATCTTCAATTCCCCCTTACATAAGGAAGAACAACGGGCCTTAACACAACGCGCGGATGTCATTGTGCCAGGCATTACGATTAGAGGAGAATTGCTACCAAAAGCAATAGCTCCCCAAACCATAAGTTCGATGGTACGGTGAACGTGATGCTCAACAGCAAACTCGGCATGACGCCGTTCTCCTCGTCGTCCCCTGACTCGCCCTCTACCATCCTGCTGACCCCCAAACAGAAAAGGCGATGTGATGCCCAGTTTCCTCGTTCATTGCTCCAGTCCAGACGCTGACGACGGTGTTGAGGCGTTATGGGGCGGCCGAGACGCCGACGGTAAGAAGTTAGGCCCATTGAACGTATTCTGTGGTAAACGGTGCGAATCCGAATGGGCCCTCTATTGCTGCAAACCAAGCGTCAGCAACTGACCGAGTAGGCCTCCGTCTTTCTCTTAGGGCCATTAATTGAAGAAGACGATCTTGCCATTGGGTAGTTCTTCTGGAAGCTCGTGTGCCTCTAGCTCGCTGTGTTCGCCCTCCGTCAGACCACACTTGCCATGCTGCCATCACGGTAGCCACACTGCGCCCCATTGTTGCAGCGATTGCACGGTACGAAGCACCACGTTCCACCCTACGACCCCTTTCAAATGGGGTTCATTTGCAGTAATAATGTCTATCAGTTTCTCAAACAAAAATTTTAGCAAAAAAAATTTTATCTGTAGGGGGACTACTTTGAGGTACATTTCAAACTAACTAATGTACCTCCTCCGCACTGACTCCCACCCTTAAATTTTAAATAGGGAAAGTGGGGCATGCGACATATCATTGAAAAGATTTTTTGATTCTCTACATATTGAGTGGTGTATTTTTCGCTTCTTGCGGGATAGAAAATATTTTTCCTTGAAGATATATTCGGAATATCAATTTTGCTCAAATTTACCGGATAAATGGCATTTTTGTAGGCACAAACACTTCCAATGATGATGCCATTTTTTTTCACACGTAGTTTTTGAGTCAGGGGAAAATAATTGAAGAAAATATTTTTAAGTGGAGTAACTTAAAGTGGACAATTTTCGTTGAGACAGGGTCTATAAGTACACTCAATTATGTGGACGAATTACATTGATTAGAGTTAATTAACACTAATTAGTGATTGCACATTTGGCTATACGCATGCATATTTCATCAAAAGTTTCATATTATTGCATATTTTTTCTTATAATCTTTTTTATTTTTGGAAAAACATACCGACAAACCATAAAATTATTTGCTACAGTCACAGATCTGCTCCATCTGCTTTCCCAAATGCAGATGCGGGTGGTTCCTAGTAAATCATCGTAAATAATATCATAAAAATAAGATAAATAAAAATAGGGTACTTTATTTTATCATTTGGTTTTAAAAATAAATTTTCTCAATCATTGCCTGCTGGTACTGTCGAAACAGCGTGTCTGATAGTAAGAGTTGCTGTCTTCTGAATATTATACTTATTTTACTTATATTGTCAGACGCTGCATCCTACATGATAAAAGCAGTTCAAAATCTGTTTATTTTAATTGTAACATTATTCATACAGCCGCTGTTTGAAATCGTGGATTTTCCTTTTTTGAAGGGCAGAACAATAATTATATAAAAAAAGCAATAATTATTATATTTTGAATGTACAATAATATCTGATTTTGGTGAAAACTCTATCGCCGACTGGATTTATGATGTCAACTTATCCCATCCCTATCAAATGCTGTCAAGGACGTTTTTTCAAACACGTTTTCGGACGCCGTTTGTCGTCGGATTTTAGATCTAAAAAAAGTGTTGGTTTTCATTGAAACAGCTCTAATAAACGTATACCTTAAATTTTCAAATTCCTTAAACTATCACCAAAAGAAAAAGAAAAAAATGTTAATTCTTTTTATAAATTGAAAAAGCGAAAACTAGCTCCCTGTAATTTGTACTTCTTAACACAAATCCGCCGTCGGATCTTCAAAAAATTCTATAACTTCGTTTAAAAACTGGAAAAACTTTTGGCCTGTTTGGCCCGCCATCTATTGATATTGAATCATATTAAACTGTTGTAGGATTTGCCCTTAAGCGGCGTGCAAAGGCTTGCATGTCTGAGCGCCACGGAAGTCATGAGAACCGCTCCTACAGCGCCATTAGAAGTCCTGATGGACCTGCCACCACTACACATCCACATTCAGGGAGAAGCTAAGGTCGTCATGTACAGACTAAAGCAGGGGCAAAAACCCATCAGTCAGAGGCACGGTGGGGCACACCTAAAACTTTGGGGGGAGCAAGAGAGGGATACCGTTATCGGGATGCCCAGTGATGCAATGACTTCACGTTTCAACTTCGAAAGAAATCTCAAAGTCATTATACCAGAAAGAGCAGACTGGGACAAAGGTCCCCCTGTCAAGGCTGAACTGGTTTGGCACACCGATGGCTCGAAGACCGAAAATGAGACTGGAGCCGGGATCTACGGGGAAAAATCTAAGGAGAAGATCCAGATATCCCTAGGTCAATTCGCAACGATTTTCCAAGCGGAGATAGTGGCAATTGACCACTGTGTGAAGGAGTTATCAAGGAATGCCGTGCAAGGCAAAACAGAAGTACGGTCAGGACTACAATAAATAGGTGGATCCGTACAAAATCTCAGGAATGGTGGGAGAACACCCCAGGACAGAGACAGGCAAAATGCTTCCTTAAAGGGAGAAAACCTGAACTAACAGCAGACCTCCTAAGTCACGACCGTAGGACAGTGAGAATAATAGTTGGATTGCTCACAGGACACTGCCGACTCAATACGCATCTGAGCCAGATAGGCTTGGCAGAAGAAGACCAGTGCAGATTTTGCCAGGAAGAAGAGGAAACAGCCCAACATGTGCTCTGTCACTGTGAGGGCCTGTGTAGGGTAAGGGCCTGTGAGGCTCTGGAGTCTAATCAAAAATCAATGGTCGCGGTGGAGACAGGCCCAGAAGACCGCCTCCCAAACTCAATCTAATCTAATCTAATAATAGATCATTTTTGCTTTGAAACATTAGAAATCGTTATAAACTGTATTATTTTCATCTGTAACAACTACACTACAAAAATTATACCAATTCGATGCAAAGAGCAGCAAAAAATTAAATTAGTACATCATACAGTCATGTTAGTATAAAAATCACTTTTTATCTTAAAATTATCGTTGCAGACTTTTCTCATACTCCTGCTTCAAATTCCTCCTTATAATCTTTCCACTCGCATTCTTCGGGATCGACTCCATAACAGCCACTCCTCCTTTCAGCTGCTTGTACTCCGCAACTCTACTCTTCACATACTCCTCCAAAGCCTTCACATTAACTTTTTCACCCTTCTTCGCCACAACATAGGCCCTCGGAGCTTCACCTTGCCTGGGATCTGGCACCCCGATAACAGCTGCATCTGCGACGTTCGGGAAGTCCTTCAAAAGTTCTTCGAGTTCGGCCGGTGCCACTTGGAATCCTTTAACTTTGATCAGGTCTTTAATGCGATCAGTGACGAAGAAAATTTTATCTTCATTATATGTTACGACGTCTCCCGTCTTCAGCCAGCCGTCCAAGAAGGTGTTTTTCGTTTCTTCAGGCTTGTTGAGGTAGCCTTTCATCACTTGGGGTCCTTTTATTAATAGTTCTCCAGGAGTGTTGGGACCCAAGGGTGTCCCTGTTGGGTCATTGATGGCCACGACTTTGAGGAGTGTGTTGGGGTAGGTTCGGCCGACTGATCCATCCGTGTTGAGTTCAGTGTTGAGTTGGATAGCGGTTGTGGTCACTCCAGGGGAGCTTTCAGTCAGTCCATAGCCTAATAAGTATTGTCTGTTTATAATTTCAGAAGATTATGATTGTATTTTTTGGTGTACATTTTGTTGATCTTTATTTCTCTATGTGCACTGATAAAAAAACTTTTGGGGAACTGTTTACATTGAAAATAAAAACAATTTACTTTAGTACTTTACACCACTAGAGAACACAGGAAATACAAAATAAATTTTCGGATAGATTTTTTTTTTACTTTACATTACGTAAAAGGTCAACATAGAAATTACGAACCTTGCAACATGTGCACATTCTTTCCCGCCTTTTCAATAAGCCTTTGCTCATCTAAAGCTTTAACAGGGGCAGCTCCACTGTACGTCACCCTCACGGACTGAAGATCTTCTCTTTTGACCATTGGATGTGCCGCTAAGAACGATACTAAAAACTTTCTCTTATTAGAATGTAGTTCCTCTCAAAATGTATACCTATTGGAGGGACAAAAAATAAAATATTTGGTTTCTTATTTCGTAATACCCCAACATAGTCTTCTGGAGTGAATTTTGGAAGGGTCACTAGCTTCGTTCCTTTGCTAAGAGCAAAGAGACTGTTAACCGTAAACCCATAAATATGGAACATGGGTAAAATTACAGGAACTATGTCCTGGTGAGTGTCAGTGGTGTCTTCTATCAGTGATAGACTAGGTGAATTGTACTGGCTTATGTTGGCCACAATGTTGTAGTTGGTGAGTTGGACTCCCTTTGGAAGCCCGGTGGTACCACTGGAGTAAGGCAAAGCTGCCACATCTTCAGGTTTTCTGGGTTGAACATCTGGGTAGTCAACAATGTTATCTGTGACTTCTTGGAAGTCCATTGCGCCTCTTGGTGTGGTTTCAGTTTGCTAAAATTATATTATACATATCTGTACCCCAGAGCTAAACTGTATTAAGTCCCAAAAATGAAATTTTACAGGAGAGCAGTTTAAAGATTTTAATTTTCGTTAATCATTAATTTGATAACTTTTAATTTTAGTTTCTCCGCGACTCGAAAGAGCAAAACAAGTTGTATGCATAGAGTTAATACAGTTTAACTCTGGGGTACAGATATATGTACAGGGTGTTTCGTAAGTAAGCGACAATACTTAATATCCTAACTTGTAGAAGCTAAAGAAACGTACAAACGTTATTCTGCAGTCTTTGTTTTGCAATTTTTTCGTAAAACACGACAAGACAACTTTTTAATAATAATAGAGCGCCCCTGATTGAACGTCATATTTGACAAATGTCTCGCCGTGGTCTAACATCGATAACTTCCTATATTTTTTAATGCGAATTCATTTTCTGTCTTTATGTTGGTCCATTTAAAACCATCGGTATCTTTAAACCAGACGTTTTAGAAAATTAAAAACTTCCCAATACATTTCTCTTATCGTTGATATTCATAATCTCGGAGATTGCCGTTTACTTATGAAACACTCTGTATATTACCAAACAATAAATTATAATTGGATACTTACCTCTGCTTTTATTGTTAAGACTGGCAAGATTCTTTTTAGTATTTTGAAGGTTGCGGTAACTGTTTCAAACAAGTCCACAAGTGTGATTATCACTTTGGCCGAAGCGTCCTCCAATTGGCGAGAAATTTCCTCTGTAAACACGTAAACAAACAGTTTTCATCAACAGTTAAGCCTTACCAGGAGTGTAAGTAGGATTCAGCGTGGTCACGATAAGATTAGCTTGCATAATTCCCAACACAGCTATAGGGTACTCTGGAGTATTTGGTAGAAGTACCGCCACAACATCCCCATCATTCAGTCCAATTTTTTTCCTAAACGCACGACTCAAGTTTTTGGACTTTTTGACTAAATCCCTGTAGGTATACTTACGTCCAGTTATACCACACTCCTAAAATAATGAATAAAATTATATACTATTTGAACAATGATAAATTAGTGCAGCAACTCACGAGTGCAGTCAAACGGTCGTACTTTTCAAATTTCGGAATTAGAAATTCAGGAATTGATACCTCTGGAATGGTCACATCTGGCAAACCTGACCCCACAATATTGCTTGAGGTCGAAGACACACTTCTAGCTTTTGGCCGGAAGAATGACTTAACACTTCGTCGTACTTTAAGCAAGATGGATCGGCTGGCCGACATGTCAGAGGATTTTGTTAAAAAAATTTCGCGTTTAGAGTTTTATACACTAGCAGAGGGGAGGGGCATACAGTAGATTCACGATTATGTGAACCAATTACAGCCAAGGCTCTTCACATTATAATATGCGAATTGTTCACATAATGGAATTGCATCAAATAGGTTTAAAATTAAGAAAACACTTTTTTTATGAAGTCGGCCGACCAGTAAAAACCTGGGCTTCGCCTGTGATATTTTCCAAAAGTTAGGCAGGCCTGCTGCGGACAGACCACAAGAGCGGTTGTTCTTCGAGCGAAACGCTACGGATAAGACCGATTTTCGGCTATGGGATGAAAAAAAATTGTACACGAAGACGATGTTGGAGGACTCAACGAAGAAGATGAAGTCTAATAAGTATCTCATCTCTGCTGCGGATGAAATTTTGGAAATGTTACATACGATTTATCCGAATGTAAGCCTTTATTTGATGCATAAACATTTTTGTTTTGTTTTTACAGGTGTCAATTCAGCGTTCAGAAAGTTTAGACTAGAACGAAGATGTTCAAACTTATCAGAACCAGAGTCCGATCTTCAGGAAAGTGATAAAGAAGGTTGTGAAAAACTGAAGAAAAAAAAACGATATCTGCAGATTCAGTGATAATATTGTCAATGGGTAATGGTAATTCTCACAACGAAATAAATACATCTGATGTAGCGGCTTCATAATCATGTGACCCCAGGAAATCCAACTTTTTTCAGATTTACAACGTAGCGGTATTTTCGGTCAGTGACTGCACATTTGTGAAAAAATCTTTTATGAAAATTATCATTAATTTGTATTCTCACCATGAGTATGGAATATTTTCCAATGTTTGTTTTTTGCTTTAAAGCACGTTTTGAAAGGAAATACATATTATCTCTATCGGGTAATAAGAATTATTTATTACAATACACTGTAAATTGTTAATTACATTGAATTAGTCATGGAATTATCGGGGTTTTAATTGCCACCTTGAGTGTACGCACATTGGATTTTAGTGCAAATTCATCTTAAAATACTACATACGATTACATTGTTCTCAATTCTTTCAAATACGGGGTGAAATTGAAATATATGTAAAATATATGTTTAAATTTTAAGGTCTAGCAAATTTGAGTCAAAAATTTTAATGGGGCACAAACTTTTTAAACCATTCTAGTTTCGGCGTTTATGAAGTCGACATGACAAAAACTTTACCTGCCTCAATAAAAATATCTCAAAATGACTCTTATTTTGTTTCAAAAATCACACACGAAACGTCACATCAGACGTTGGTCCGAAACTATTATTGATTTGATAATGTTTCGTATCTCTCGACTTAACACGGCGTTATAAGAACCTGCACCATTTGTACATTTTTCGGGGAAAGACGCGTGATACGTCTTCGGTTTCCAGGCTCTTTCAGATCTGAGGTGGATTATTTATGAACTAAAGATATGTCGCAAAATTCCTTGTTTACATTGCATTGAGTGCAGTGGGGTGCTCCGATTTTATAGCCAAACTTTAAAGAATTTTATCTCGATACAGGGGCGGATTAGAAAACCCAAACCAAGGGGGTTGCACTCTACTCATCCCAAGGTGTTACCAAATTTTTTTCTTTACATACATTTCTATTTCAGCCTGTATAGATAAATTTCAAGTAGGCAAATAGTAGTGACGTGTATTAGTTGTGCCAGAACCTAAAAATAGATAAAGTCGACTACCTCGAAGTTTGTCGAATTGTCACTTACCTTCGAAAAAAGTTCTAATTGAAGGAAGTAAGAATAAAAAAATGTCATTTTATTAAATTTTTCATGAACACTTTAATTAGCAATCCTGCAGTGATTAACAACTGTAAAAAAAGTCTGTCTGTAATATTGTTTCGATAGCGCTGACGATACTTAGTTAATATCGTATAAATTTGTACGAATATATAAAAGTATAGATACTGTTTTGTCTGCAGGATAAAGTTTTACGAATTACGAAAACTTTATAAGCATGTAATAATACATAATATCTTATATTTCCGTTCGACATAGAGAAAGTACCTAATTAGCATTGGTTCTTATTTGGCACGTCCACAAATGTGAGATCGAGTTAGAGCTCGACTTAGGAAACTCGAGTTAAAGAGTAATTTTTACATGTAAGATCGTACGCAAGTGCTACTGCTGCCATCCAAATAATTTGACGTAGAGGGATAGTGACTTAGAAGGAGTCGACGTATATAATAATATACAGGATGTCCATTTTATCTGTTCACGCTTGAAGATTCAGTTATAGGCAACATAATTAGTAAGCATTTTACAAATCACTTTGCGTCAAGAGTCTAAAATTAAACTCGAAACGTCAATTCAAAACAATCTTTTAATCAAATATGAAATGTAAATCCTTCAAAAAAAAAGTTGTTGATGAAATGTTTAATATGTTGCCTACTTCTGATTCTTCAGGCGTGAACAGATAAGATGTTCCCTGTACAGATAAGGCAAATGGGAAATTTAGGGTCATGGCTGTTTAATCAGTGGTTATTTTGCAACTAACACAACATACATTTTTCAGCTCTTGACTATTTTTGTTTATTTGTTTTTAATTTTCTTCAAAAAAAAGATTGGTGTGCAATTTGCGCATAATGAATATTTTGTTCGTCTTATTTTCCAGCGAGGACTACTGCTACACATACTACACATACTGCTCAATAATCGATTAATAATAATTTTAATCAATTTTGTAATTAATTTTAGCTGACAAACAGGTTATTTTCTTGACATTTTAAATATTTTGTAGCACAGTTTTTATTGGTGGTATGGAGTCGCTTTGTGTTCCCCTTCTCTCAAGCATTTTTAAATAAATTGTTCAACAATTTGCGATATGGAGGAAAATTGTTTAAAAATTGAGGAAATTGATCATGCTTTCGGTCATAGTTCATCTAGGCCAGTGCAGTGGTCGGCAACCTGTGGTTCGGGAGCCACATGCGGCTCTTTGGATGTGAAGCTGCGGCTCTTTAATTCCATACACAAATATTATTTATTTTTTATTATACCTGCATCAGAATCGCCGTTTAAAGGACGCCTGAGCGTGCAAATACAGGCGATTAAAGCACGGCGAGCTTTAAAGGTTGTCAAGTAAATATAGGTATCATTATAACGTCATCAAATTTGAAAACTTTTCATATTCCTTCAGGTATTGGTCTTTTGACTTCGATGGTAGTATTTTGGATTCCGCTTGTTCGGCCAATGCTTCTATATCGGGTGAAATCTCGTTTTAACTCATTTTTCCTCGATTTTTGCTGACACGACTAAATGCAATGACAGACGTGAACGCGAGAAAAACGTAAACAATAATTGATTCCTGTATTACCGAGCTGAAGGTAAACATGTGGTAGAGAGGTTAAGTAGCGAAAAATAGAGAAATAGAAGGTGATATAAACAAAAAATTAGAGAAGATATTGAGAAAAGCGAGAAGAGGTATTAGATAAAGGTAGGAAGAAAGAATTGGGCAGGGAAGAGGAGATATAGTCAGGAAAAAGAATAAATCGGCGAAGCCGGAAGATAACGACATCTTGGAGGCGCCACAGGAAGCGGATGAACAAAGACGATAGAAACCGCTCGCTCAGTCAGAGAAGCCTGGACTCTTACCTGGAGGAAAGGAAAAGAAAGAGAAAAGGGGAGGGTAGAACAGAAAAACAAGAAGAGGAGGAAGATACATTTTTGCAAAAAAGTAAAAAGACGGCGAGGTCTCCTGGAGTAAAGAAAACACAGAAGACATCAGAGAAAGAGAAGGAAACGGACACAGAGATGGAGAAAAAAATATTAGAGCTGTTGCAAGAGTTGAAGGAGGAAATGAAAGAAATAAGACGAGAAAACAAGGAACTCAAGAGAGAGATAGAGAGGCAGAGAGAAGAATTTAAAGAGAAGAAGAACAGATGGGAAGGAGAGAGAGACTGGTGGAAGGAGATAGTGGAAAAGCTGGAAGAGAGAATGGAAATCGAAGAGAGAAGAAGAAAGAGGAAGAACAACATCGTGATAACAGGATGGGACGGGGAAAGCAAAAATTCATGTAAAAAATGAGGATGTAGAGAAGTTTTTGAAGGAAAATGTAGAGGATAGTAAAGTAAAAGATTGTTACAGGATTAACAAGGATCAAGTAGTGGTGGAGATGGAGGGATGGAATGAGAAGGAAAGAATAATGAAGCACAAAGGAAAATTGAGGGAGAAGAGGGAAACAAAGGGGATATACATAGACAACGACCTCACAAAGAAAGAAAGATATTTACAGAAGAAACTAAGAAGTATGGCAAAGGAAAAAAAGGGAAGAAGGGAAAGAAGTAAGAGTGGGATCCTGGGGGTTGAGCTACCTACCAGGCGCGTCTCCAGGTGGCGGATAGGAGAATGGCTAGAGTCTTCACCGACTTTAGTTAGTGGGGGGTTAGTAGGGAGGACCAAGGTCTAAAACCCTTGCTGCGCCGAACGAAAGCCTCTCGCCGCGGACCAGCTCGCGACACATACCGTAAACCGCCTGACCTGTGCAACGACCCTCCACACATGGTGGGGGTAGTGCAGGCAGGGGGCACGGGGGCTTGGCTTCATTGTCTGGCCGCGTGGATGAGGTACCACTATAAAAACCTCCCCAATCTTAAGGTATTGCGCGCGCCGAAAAGATGCATGGCCGGGGGGCAGCTCGGCCACTAGCGGCAGACCTCAGGGCACCAGGCGAACCCTGTTGTATGTAGCCTTCTATGCGTACAGAGGGCACTGCGCATAGTGACCACCCTTTCCCTCCTACTCGTGGGACCATTTATGGATACCGAAGTAAACGAAAACCAACCAAACACACCCCTGGGAGGAGGTTCCGAAAGGACGGATCCACCCAGGAGATTGTCCGGAGCTGCCAAAAGACGGCTCCAGAAACAAAAACAGAAGGGTTTGCAACCTGCTGGTGGACAGGGGGCCGCAAGGACCCCAGGCTCTACAGCGGGCACAAGCTCGACTGCGGAACCGGGAACCAGTACCGGAAGCAGGGGGAATTCTCTGGCAGTCGGGGGCAAAAAACGCCGACGACTGCCAGAGGGCACTCCCAGCGACAAAACACGTCCGCCAAAAAGGAGGGGTGGGCCTACCAGGCCCACTGTATCATTTGCGGCGGCCGTGTCGGATATCCAGATGGCAATTTTGCCGCATGGATATCCAGCAAACGTCCTCAGCGAGGATCAGGCGGATCTGATCAAGACCGCACTGATTCAGGCTCTGGACGAAATACAAGAAGGGGAGCCTGCACCCAGGTTCTCCGCCGTAAATTTCCGGGGGGGCTACCTGCTCGCCTCCTGCGCCGACCAGCCCACCAGGGAATGGCTGGTGCGGGTGGTCACAGGTAGCGTACCCTGGGAAGGGGCGGAACTTAGTGTTGTCGACGCTAAGGACGTCCCGAAACCCGTGAGGGTGATGACATGGATTCCGGGGCCTGAACAGGAACCGGAAGTCGTGTTGCGGCGTCTTAAGACACAAAATCCAGGTCTTAAGACAGAAAGCTGGTCAGTAGTGAATAGGAGGCTGGACCCCAGGGGACAGCAACTTATCATCCTACTGGATGAGCACTCCTGGACTAAAATCCGGGAGGAGCTGCAATGCAGGCCATACCTGAATCTCTCCAGGGTGGTGTTTAAAGCCCTGGGGAGAGGCAGGCAAGAATCCGAAGGGATGGAGGTTGAGGAGGGGGGGACCGCAAGGAATACTCCCGATCCGACACCCGAATCCCAAGGAGACGAACAAGGGGCCGAATAGGACCCTTGTGTCATCCGAGGGGATGAAGAAAAACGTGGGCATCTTCAAGGCCTTACAGATAAACATGCATCACTGCAAGGCGGCGTCAGCTGCTCTGCAAAGATACATAACTAATAGCGATATTGATATCGTGCTGATTCAGGAACCATGGGTATATAGGGACCAGATCAGAGGACTCAGGATGGGGAACGAATGGGAGCTCTTAACACCAGGAGGAAGTCATCCAAGAGCTTGCATACTTGCAAAGACAAAAACGAATACACTGCCAATGTGGGGGCTTAGTGGTCAGGACCTCATGGCAGGCAAGATAAAAATCACTATGGCAGGAAGCGAGAGAGAAATAATAATCGGATCCGCATACCTACCATACGATCAAGCGGGACAACCCCCAACACCAGAGGTTAGACGACTGGTAGAATACTGCGAAGAAACCAACACGCAGCTAGTGCTCTGCTGTGATTCCAACGCCCATCATATAGTGTGGGGAAGTTCAGGGACCAACAGAAGAGGTGAGTCACTTTTAGAATTTATTATTAGTAATAAGCTAGAAGTAGTAAACCGCGGTAACGAACCTACCTTTATCACCGCGACAAGGCAGGAGGTTATCGATATAACGTTAGGTACGCCGTTCGTGTGCCGAGTTATTCGTGAGTGGCATGTTTCATCTGAACCTACGCTCTCGGATCACAGGTACGTAAGATTCGATATTGAATCCCCGCCGGAGACGGTCGAAAGGTACAGAAATCCAAGAAACTGTGACTGGCAACTCTACAGAGAGGAACTAGTCCAGGGGTTGGAAGAATGTCCCTCGAGACCTCAAACTCCGGCGGGAGTTGAAATAATGAACGAATGCATTACAGCAGCCATAAGGAGAGCTTATGAGAACAACTGCCCACTCAGAGAGAGAAAGGTCAAACGGGAGACCAAGTGGTGGAACCGTGAACTTTCCGAGATGAGAAGGGAGGTACGGAGATTGTTTAACAGGGCCAAAAGGACTGGGAGATGGGAAGAATACAAGACTTCCCGTCTAGAATATGGTTACGCAGTGAGGGAGGCGAAAAACACCTCATGGAGGAGGCACTGTGAGGAGATCGAAAGAACTCCGGAATGTGCCAGACTCCAGAAAGCCTTGCTGAGGGACAATCGGGGTAAGATTGGAACTCTGCAAAGACCTCATGGGGGATACACTGAATCGAGTGAGGAGTCTCTGGAACTATATCCTGGAGTATCCTCGGCAAATGCAACAAACATTCCAAACCTAGACATACCGAGTCATCGGGCGTCCAGGGAGGAGTGGAAACTTGCCGATAGGCTGGTTAACAAAACAAGACTTGGATGGGCAGTGAAATCTTTCAAACCATTCAAATCTCCAGGAATCGACGGAATTCTTCCGCTGATGCTTCAACAGGGATTCGAGGAATTAGCCTCCCCCCTGTGCGCATTACTCAGGGCCAGCCTGGCCTTGAAGTACGTGCCAATGGGCTGGAAGAAAGTGAAAGTGGTATTTATACCAAAACCAGGGCGAGAAACATACGCCCGGGCGAAATCCTTTCGACCAATAAGCCTAACATCATTTCTCCTTAAGACCTTGGAGAAACTGATTGACAGGTATATCAGAGACGATGTTCTGGTAAACGCCCCTTTACATCGGTACCAATTTGCCTATCAATCTGGAAAATCATGCGAGATGAGCATCCACGAGCTTACTCGTAGGATAGAAGGAACCCTGGAGAATCGAGAGATTGCGTTGGGGGCCTTTCTGGACATAGAGGGTGCTTTCGATAACACCTCATTCAACTCTATTGCGGAAGCAACTAAGAGGCGGGGTATAGCTCCTGTGGTAGTGGAATGGATCGACTCGGCCTTAAAAGGCAGAGAGATTTCATGCATCATCGGCCCGGTAACTAGGGGGGTGGTGGCAGCCAGAGGATGCCCACAGGGAGGCGTTTTATCGCCTTTATTGTGGTCACTCGTGGTCGACGACCTCCTGGGGAACCTGGAGCAGACAGGAGTTCACGCACAAGGTTATGCGGACGATATCACCATACTCGTAAGCGGCAAGTTCGGAGGGGCTGTATCAGAAATGATGCAGCGGGCTCTGACAGTCGTCGAGAGATGGTGCACTGAGAAACAGTTGTCGGTTAACCCCGATAAGACTGAAGTCATGGTCTTCACAAGAAGGAGGAATCTCATCGATTTGAAGAGGCTCCGACTGTGGGGAAAAGAATTGCGGATAGGGAAAGAAGTCAAGTACTTGGGACTAATGCTAGATACCAAACTTAGTTTCAAACCCCATCTAGAATACATCACCACCAAGGCTACTCGGGCCCTATGGGCCTGTAGAGGCATGGTGGGAAAGACGTGGGGATTAAAACCAGAAATGGTTCACTGGCTCTACACCAAGGTCATAATTCCCACGGTAACATACTCTTCGATAATTTGGTGGCATAAGGCGTCTGGAAAGCACGCTACAAGGCTTTTAGGGAAGCTGCAAAGACTTGCCTGCCTTGGAATAACGGGAGCAATGAATACAACGCCTACCGCAGCCATGGAAGTGCTCCTGAACCTCCCTCCGCTACACCTTTTGGTGAAATCGGAGGCAATGAAGGCAGCATACAGGCTTGTAAGTGCCGGATATGGCAAGACCCACGTTAGAAGGGGATACCACACCGAGATATTCGGGAAAATACGGAACGATTGCGTGCTGAGCATGCAATCGGACCGACTCAGGACAGAGTATGACTTTTGTAAACCCTTCGAGGTAGTCATACCGAGAAGGGAGGAGAGGGTCGATACCCGGAAACTGAGGAATAACAACGGAACCATCTGGTACACGGATGGGTCCAAAACAACAAAGAGCACTGGGGCAGGGGTAGCTGGAGAAGCACCGGGGGATGACATGAGCATCAACCTGGGCTCCTTGGCAACCGTGTTCCAAGCAGAAATCACTGCTATTGACATCTGTGCCGGGGAAATAATGAGGAGGGGCTGTGCAAACAGGCGGATCCACATTATGACTGACAGTCAGGCAGCGCTTAAAGCTCTGGAGAGTGTCGAAGTACGCTCCAGAGTTGTGAAAGAATGTCTCGAATCGCTTGTGGAACTGGCAAAACACAACAGAGTGACTCTGTGGTGGGTGCCGGGACACAAGGGATTTGAAGGAAATGAAAAAGCTGACCTCCTAGCCAAAGAGGGAGCGAAAACACCTTTGATAGGCCCAGAGCCCACTTGTGGGATCGCACATGAGACTGCAAAAAGGATGATTCAGGGCTATATCAACAGAGAACACCACATCCATTGGAATAACATTCCTGGACAGAGGCAATCGCGGATGTTCATGGAAGGCCCGTCAAAAAAGCGGTCAGAAGAAATCCTGAGATTGAGCAGGAGACAACTGAGAAAGGTAGTTGGACTCTTCACGGGACACTGCTGTCTCATGAAACACCTCACCACAATCGGGGTGAAGCAAGATCCTGATTGTAGGATGTGCAGGGAGGAGGAAGAAACTCCACTACACATACTATGCGAGTGTCCAGCGCTTGAGGCGGGGAGGCTTCGACACTTCGGGTTGACGTATGTTGAACCGAATGACATAAAACATATGCCCATAGATTCTGTGCTGAAGTTCATCAACAGCACAGGCCTTATGGAGTAGGCTTGCTAAGTGGGGCACAATAAGCTGAAGCTTCAGTGCAGCGGGGTCTGAACCGCGCCCCTTAAGAATAATAATAATAAGAGTGGGATACAGGAAATTAATAGTGGACGGGGAGCAATGGAGATGGAATGAAAATAGAGTGAGTCTAGAGGTTTTCCAATAAGAAGAAGAAGGGGAGGAGGGAAAAAGGGGGACAACGGCAAAGTAAAAAGGACAATAAAACGGGAAAAAAGAAACAAAGAAGAAAGTAGGAGGGAAACTAAGGAAGGAAGGGGGAAATCAAAGAAGGTAACGAGATAAACAGGGGAGAGGGCACTATTTTGGAATGTAGCGAGACTAGGGAAAAAAGAAGAAGATTTTTGGGACTATGTGAAGGAGTTCGATATTGTTGGATTAACAGAAACATGGTCAGAAAGCTGGGAAAAAATAGAAAAACTGTTACCAAAGGAGTTCAAGTGGGAATGGCAAGGGGCGAGAAGGGGAAAGAAAAAAGGAAGAGCAGCAGGGGGAATAATAAGAGGGGTAAAAAAAGGAATAAAAGAGAATACTAAAAAGAAGGGAGAAGAGGAAGGTCACATGGTGAGAAACGTTAAAATAGACAGTAAATGGTGGAAAATAGTGACAGTGTACAGCAAAGAGATGAAAGAAACAATAAACAAGATAGAAGAAACATTAAAAGACAACAGGGAAGAATGTCTACTTCTGGGAGGGGATTTTAACGGGAGAATTGGGGAAAGAGGAGCCAGGGATTGGGAAGAAGAGAGAGGAGAGGGAAAAAGAAAATCCAAAGACAAGAAAGAAAACGCGGAAGGGAAGAAGTTGATGGAATGGATAGAAGAAAAAGGATGGGAAGTGCTGAATGGAAATAAACAAGGGGACGAAGAAGGAGAATGGACCTACATAGGCGGTAGAGGAGAGACGGTGATAGACTACGGAATAGTAAACGAAGAAGCATGGGAAGAAGTCGAAGAATTCAGAATAGGGGAAAGAGTAGAGCCAGACCATCTGCTTAGAGAGATAAGTATAGGAAGGGGGAGAGAGAAGAGAGGAGAAGAAGAAAAAATAGACGAAATGCGAAAGGTGATAATTAAAGTATGGGACGAGCAAGGGGTGGAAGAGTATAAGAGAAGACTGAAAAAAGCAAGATTTAAAGAACAAGAAGTAGGGAAAATGGAGAAAGAATTGGTAGAAATATTGGAAAAAGCAGCGACAAAAAGAGAAATAACAGTAAGAGGTGGAGGAACAAAAAGAAAGAATAAATGGTGGGACAAAGAATGTGAGCAACGTAAAAAGGAAGCAATAAAAGAACTAAGAAAGTGGAGAAAGACTAAAGGGAACAGAAGTGGCTTTTTAGAAGCGAAAAGAAGATACAGAGAGGTATGCAGGGAGAAGAAGAGGCAGAAGAAGGAGAGAGAGGAGGAAGAGATAAAAGCAATAAGAACAGAGAAGGAGGTATGGAACTATATTAATAGAGAGAGAAAGAAAAAAGAAAATGGGAGCGAGGAGATAACGATGAGTGAGTGGGAGGAGTACTTCATGAGGCTGCTGGAGGGAGAAAAGGAAAAAAAGAAAACGGAAATAGAGACGAAGAGAAACCGAGTAGAACCTGAAAGAGAAGAAATTACAATGGAAGAGGTGGAGAGGCATGTGAAGAAACTGAGGAAAGGGAAGGCACCAGGGAGGGATAGAATACAGAATGAGTCGTGGATGTATGGGACGAGAAGAGTGCTAGAGAGGCTGGTGGAGGTAATGAATGGGGTGTGGAGAGGAGAAGGATTTCCGGTAGGGTGGAGAGAGGGGGTAATTTACCCCATTTACAAAAAAGGGGAGAAAAATAAAGTAGAAAATTACCGAGGGATAACTTTCGTAAACACAGGGTACAAGTTGTATGCATCAATTCTGAATGAAAGGATGAGCAGAGAGATAGAGGAAAAGGGAGCATTACCAGACAGCCAAGCATGATTTAGAGAGGGGAGGGGAACTATGGATAATGTATACATCCTGGACCATTTGACGAAGAGTGGGTTAAAGAAGAAAGGGGGGAGGGTGTATGCATTACTCGTAGACTTCAAGGCGGCTTTTAACAAGGTGGACAGAGAGAGGATGTTTGAGTGCCTGAGGGAGAAAGGGGTAAATGAATGGCTGGTAAGAAAGGTGGAGGAGATATATGAGAAGACAAAAAGTAAAGTGGAGGTAGGGGAGAGGGAAAGTGAATGGTTTGTGACAACAAAGGGAGTGAGGCAAGGTTGCCCGCCCAACCCCTTGTTGTTCACGTTGTATGTGGCAGATATGGACGGAATGTTAGAGAGAGCACAAGCGGGGGGGTGTGTGGTAGGTAGAAAAAAAGTGTGGAGGCTGGCGTTTGCGGATGATGTGGTAATGGTGGCAAAGAGTGAAAGAGAAATGAAGGAAATGATAAAGAGTTTAGGAAAATATGTGAAGAAGAAAAGACTAGAAGTGAATGTAGAGAAAACAAAAATGCTGGTGTTCAATAAGAGAAAGAGGAAGAACAAAGAGAGTGAGAGTAATAGAACAAGTAAAAGAATTCAAATACTTGGGGTATGTGTTCAATGAAAGAGCCACAGATAAGGCACATATTAGAGAACAGACAAGAAAAGCGAACAAGGTGATAGGATGTGTATGGGGAATAGGAGAGAGAAGGTGGGGAGGCGATTTTAAGAGGAGAATGATGATGTTTGAAAGTCTTATTGAAAGCGTGTTGCTGTACGGAGCAGAGATCTGGGGATGGAAAGAACAAGAGGAGATAGAGAGGGTGCAAGAGAAATATCTGAGGTGGGTGCTAGGGGTGGAAAGAGAAACGCCAGGGTACAGTGAGAGAAGATTGCAAGAGGAATAGGTTGAGAGTGAAAGCGGGAAAAAGAGCGGTCAAGTTCGAAGGCAGGATGGAAGGGAGGAAAGAATGTAGGATACTAAAGGAGTGCTGGAGAGAAAAAAAGAAGAATTCAGAGGAGTATGATAGGGAGAATTACTACAGGAGGAATGGGTATGCAAGCAAAGAAATAGGGAGACTGAGAGAAAGAGGCGTGTGAATGAATATAGAACTAAGTGAAAGAGATAAGGATACGGATAGACAAGAGAGGAGAGAAAGAATTAGAGAATCCAGATACAACGGGAAGTACGAAAGATGCATGATCGAGGAAGTACCGAAGTATTTGGAGAGGGAGAGCGCGAAAGAAAGAAAGATGATGGCGAGGTTTAGGTGCGGAAATGAAGAGAGGGAAAATAGGTATTGGGCAGAAGATGGAGGAAGAATGTGTAGAATGTGCTATGAGGAAAGAGAGACGATTGAGCATATGTGGAACGAGTGCAGTGAGATGAAACAAAGAGAGAGGAAAGAAAGAGAGGAAATACTGAATGTAGATGGAAGGGAAATTAAATGGATGAAAGAGGTATGGAAGAGGAGAGAGAAGGGAGAAGAGAAAAGGGGAGGGGAGAAGAAATAGAGAATTTTATTTAGTTTTTTTTTTATTATTATAATTGTTAAGTTTACTTGTTTGTTTACACGCCGTCGTGCTCGAAAACTCGCGCGCGTTTTAAAGACCTTGTTATCCACTCATACTTTAATATACTATTATCAAAGAAACATTTAAAAATCGTTCTGAATCTATTAACGAGGATTAGGCACCATTTCTATCTCTCTATTGTTGGCAAGAAAAATTTTTGTGGCTCTTTAGAAACTTTGAAATTTTGTAAATTGTCATTTTTGACTCTTCCGACTCGAAACGTTGCCGACTAGGCGCGGCAAACATTAGATAAAGACAGATATTTTCGCTCTGATTAAACATTAGAAATTGTTATAAAATGTACTATTTTTATTTCTAAGAATTATACTATAATATCATGCAAGGGGTGTCAAAACAGTCTTTCAAAAAATAGTTTAGTACAACCAGTAAGTACATACACTATTCATAATGTATAAAAATTACTTTTTATCTTAAAATTATCGTTGCAGACTTTTCTCATACTCCTGCTTCAAATTCCTCCTCATAATCTTTCCACTCGCATTCTTCGGTATCGACTCAACAACAGCAACTCCTCCTTTCAACTGCTTGTACTCCGCAACTCTACTCTTCACATACTCCTCCAAGGCCTTCACATTAACTTTTTCACCCTTCTTCGCCACAATGTAGGCCCTCGGGGCCTCCCCTTGCCTGGGATCTGGCACCCCGATAACAGCCGCATCTGCGACATTCGGGAAGTCCCTCAAAAGTTCTTCGAGTTCGGCCGGTGCCACTTGGAATCCTTTAACTTTGATCAGTTCTTTAATGCGATCAGTGACGAAGAAAATTTTGTCTTCATTATATGTTACGATGTCTCCGGTCTTCAGCCAACCGTCCAAGAACGTGTTTTTGGTTTCTTCGGGCTTGTTGAGGTAGCCTTTCATTACTTGGGGTCCTTTTATTAATAGTTCGCCAGGAGTGTTGGGACCCAAAGGTGTTCCTGTTGGGTCATCGATGGCCACAACTTTGAGGAGTGTGTTGGGGATGGCTCGGCCGATTGATCCATCCGCGTTGACTTCGGCTTTGAGTTGGATGGAGGTTGTGGTCACTCCAGGGGAGCTTTCAGTCAGTCCATAACCTGATTATAATTTGAGTAGATTATGATTGTATTTATATATTAGTGTACATAGAAGCAAAACCGAGCTAAAGAATGTCGTAAAAACAAAATACTTTTATACCTTACATCGCACGCAAATGGTCAGTATATAAATTGCGAACCTTGCAACATGTGCACATTCTTTCCCGCCTTTTCAATGAGCCTTTGCTCATCTAAAGCTCCAAGAGGCGCAGCTCCACTGAAAGTCACCCTCACGGACTGAAGATCTTCTCTCTTGACCATCGGATGTGCAGCTAAGAACAACACTGAAAATTTCCCCTTATTAGAATGTATGCTTCCTTTCAAAATGTATACCTATTGGAGGGACTAAAAACAAAATATGAGGTTTGTGATTCCGTAACACCGCAACATAGTCTTCTGGCGTGAATTTTGGAAGTGTCACTAGTTTCGTTCCGTTGCTAAGAGCATACAGAGTGTTAACCGAAAACCCATAAATGTGGAACATGGGTAAAATTACAGGAATAATGTCCTGGTGAGCGTCAGTGGTGTCTTCTATCATTGGTAAACCAGGTGAATTGTGCTGACTTATGTTGGCCACAATGTTGTAGTTGGTGAGTTGGACTCCTTTTGGAAGCCCGGTGGTCCCACTGGAGTAAGGCAAAACTGCCACATCTTCAGGTTTTCTGGGTTGAACATGTCGGTAGTCTACAATGTTATCTGTGACTTCTTGGAAGTCAATTGCGCCTCTTGGTGTGGCTTGACTTTGCTAAAATTGTTATTATTAATAATGGTATCCAATTAAATAAAACAATAAAAGCATGCTATATTTATAAACGAAACAATCAATTAATTATAATTGGATATTTACCTCTGCTTTTATTGTTAGGACTGGCAAGATTCTTTTGAGGATTTTGAAGGTCGTGGTAACTGTTTCAAACAAGTCCACAAGTGTGATTATCACTTTGGCCGAGGCGTCATCCAATTGACGGGCAATTTCCTCTGCAAACACGTAAACAAACAGTTTTCATTCACAGTTAAGCCTTACCTGGAGTATAAATAGGATTCAGCGTGGTCACAATAAGATTAGCCTGCAAAATTCCCAACACAGCTATAGGGTACTCCGGAGTATTCGGCAGAAGTACCGCTACAATATCCCCATCATTCAGTCCAATTTTTTTCCTAAACGCACGACTCAAGTTTTTGGATTTTTTAACCAAATCCCTGTAGGTGTACTTACGTCCAGTTATACCACACTCCTAAAATAATGACTAAAATTAAATACTATTTGAACAATGATAAATTAGTGTGGCAACTCACCAGTGCAATCAAACGGTCGTACTTTTCAAATTTCGGAATTATAAGTTCAGGGATTGACACCTCTGGAATGGTCACATCTGGCAAATGTGATCCCACAATATTGCTTGTAATCGAGGACTGACTTCTAACCTTTGGCCGGAAGAATGGCTTGACACCTCGTCGTACTGTCGTAAGCAAGGCGGATCGGCAGGCCGACATGTCAGAGGATTATGATAAAGAGTCGTTTGCCGAGTTTTATACACTAGCAGAGTGGAGGGGTGTTATCAAGTACTTTATTATTATTTTTAAATGATAGTTGATAAAGGATCCATCGAGGTTAGTATATCTGCACCCAATTCAATTAACGGACATAATAAACAGGTTTCCGTATGTGTAATTATACCATGATGGTATTTAATTTGCGTCTTTCTGCTTCATGTTTGTCCATGATTAACAGGAGTAATTAAAATTTTTACAAGCTTTGGTAATTAAATTGCCTTAATTTTTTGATTTACGTTTTTGTTTGGTTTTTAATGACTGCTTTATCTTTGTTTGGCTGCAGTTGTTTCTTTTTCTAAGTTAAAGTAATTACCTACATACATACTTAGAATAACGTCTATATTCTATTTAGATATAGATAATTATTTTTTAGTTTTTCACGACTCGGAAGTATAATCGATTATTTTAGATGCTCTTGTGATATTCAAAATGAATAAACAACATGTTTAAATAAACATGTACCCAGTTTAACCACACCACAACTTCCGCAGCAATTACACGTACTGATCGATTGAAACCCTATTTGGTATTTAAATGTGACAATAGATACGTTGGTTTGTTAATATTTGTTTGCCTTAAAATCTTCGTGGCTTTTATGGATATTAACCAATGAATAAAAAGCTAATCATCGATTGAAATACTGGGCCTAAGACATCAAGTCAAAAATTTTATTCATTTAGTAAAATAATACACAATACATAAATAAAAATTATCCGTTCAGACTCTTCTCGTACTCCAGCTTCAAACTCCTCCTCATAATCTTCCCGTTCGCATTCTTAGGTACCGACTCCACAACCGCTTATATTGCGCAAACCTACTCTTCACATACTGCTCCACGTCCTTCACATTTACTTTTTCACCCTTCTTCGCCACAATATAGGCTCTCGGAGCTTCACCTTGACTGGGATGTGGCACTCCAATAACAGCTGCATCTGCGACATTCGGGAATTGACTTATGTTAGCCACGATGTTGTGATTGGTGAGTTGAACTCCGTTTGGAAGGCCGGTGGTACCACTAGATTAGGGTAAAACTGCCACATCTTCTGGGTTTCTGGGTTGGATATCGAGGAAGTCAATGATGTTATCGGTGGTTTCTTGGAAGTCGATGTCACCTCTTGGTGTGGTTTGAGTTTCCTACAAAATGTTATCTTTATGAGTACTTACAATAAAATACCGCAATCTTATCTCTCTGATGTTTACTCACCTTTGTCTTTATTGTCAAAATTGGCAAATTTCTTTTGAGTATTTTGGAATACGTGGTGGCTATTTCAAACAAGTCCACAAGTGTGATTATCACCTTTGCAGAGGAGTCTTCCAATTGGCGTGAAATTTCCTCTAAAATAAAAACTCGTAGATTAAAAGATTAAAATTTTGCAGCTTACCAGAAGTGTAAACAAGATTTACGGTAGTCACAATAAGATTAGCTTGCAAAATTCCCAACACAGCTATCGAGTACTCCGGAGTATTTGGTAGAAGTACCGCCACAACATCCCCATCATTCAGTCCAAATTTTTTCCTAAACGCACGACTCAAGTTTTTGGACTTTTTGACCAAATACTTACATCCAGTTATGCCACACTCCTGAAATAATGAGTCGTATTTGTCTGAGCAATTAGTTCATGCAGTCAAGCTATTGTACTTTTCACATTTCGGGATAATTAGCTCGGGGATTGACAACTTTGGAATAGTCACATTTGGCAATCCTGACCCCACTATATTGCTTGAGGTCGATGATAAACGTCCAACTTTTGATAAGAACTTTTTGAAGTCTTTTTCTGATTGCAAACAACGTGGTTCGACTGACCGACATGTCAGAGGACTTTCATAAAACAGATTCTTCCGTTAACGAATGAAAGCATTTAGATTAATTCTGTTATAAATAATTATTAATGCTACTTTTCTTAATCTTTAACGTAATTCTAAATATTAGAAACTATTAAAAAGTTCGCAGTTTATTACACCTGTTCACTACAATCTGTAGATAAGTGTAAAAATGTCGTACCAAAATTCTTTCAATTGGTTCTATGTTTTTGTATTGTTTTTCTTTATCTTTTTATTTGCCAGTTTTAGGTTTTTATAGTCAATTTGTTTTTTTCCTGTTTGAATCCGCTTTACTATCAAGTAATAAAATTTATAAACTCTTTCCTCTAATTGAAGGAGGGTACATAAAAATTAAAAGATGGAACTGAAGCAGTAGCCATTTTGGCGTATTTTTTTTATTACTAGCTTCAGAAAACATACATACTAGTTATATACAGGGTAGAAAGTTTAACTGGAATAAATTCAGTATCTTCATTGCAATTGATTTTGAGAAAAATTCTTGAAACACGTCGATTTTTGTTTTTAAATTGCCACTTTTTAGCCTGATCAGCTTTCTTTTGTTTTTGCTCAGGGGGCTGTAACCACCCTTAAGAATAAGAAATACATGAAACAAAACACATCGTTGTATTCCTTTTTTTATAAGCTTTCTAATGATGTCGGTTGACGTACCTTCCCATTTGAAAAAAAAAAAAAACTCAAGGGTGGTTACAGCCCCCTGAGTAAAAAGAAAAGAAAGCTGATAATTTTAAAAAGTGGAAATTTAAAAACAAAAATTGACGTGTTTCAGGATTTTTTCGTAGAATCAATTGCAGTGAATATACTGAATTTATTCCAGTTAAACTTTCCACCCTGTATATATCGTGTTTGATGCTTAAGAAATTGATTTTCTGCACCTTAGCCAACAATGGATTTTTCTCTCCTACTAGTAGATAATAAAAACAATTGACAATGTTGACATGGTTATACTGCCGTAGTTGATGTGCTGACTTGACATTTGCTGTCATTATAAATGATAGCTGATAGCTCAACAATGTAGAACTAGGGAATTGACCCACTTCGCATTACACAGGTCGACAAAGAAATATTTTTTCTTTGGGTTCCAAAATATCTATTTTCGACTTATAAGGTTTTGTCAGTTTTACGTCGATAAGCAAGTTTTGAAGATATTAATTGATTTTATGACAGGTGGCAGCACATTGAAACAAAATGGCGAAAAGTTACATATCATTTGCGTAGTGCACAGTAATGAGTCTTTAGTTGTCTATTACAGCTATCAAAATGGTTTTAGAATTTAAAGCTTTGTGAAGCTTATGAAGCTTATTTTAACTTATTTTTTAACGAATTCGAAATCAATATAAAAAATCCTGTGTTAACTGCAAAAATAATTTAGAAGGTAAAAAAATTAAATTTTAAGCATACTATAACATACTTTAACAGTAAATGAATGTTATTATACGAAAAAATCATCAGAATTAACGCCAATTGGCCTCGATTCTAATGATTTTTCTTAATTAACAATAAATTCTAAATATTTGAAAAAAATAAAAACATTACGAAAAATATTTATTTTTGAACTTATTTTTCAATTTTAATGTACATTGTACAGTCACGGCCATGGAATTTTAGGCGTCACTTTAATGTCAATTAAAAGAAAATGGATGTAGTCCATGCTTTATTGTCATTATGATTGACTTTTTGAAATTGAAATCTAAAAATTTGTCACTGTTAGTGTTTTCATGCGAGTGAGTCAGTGTCAAAATGACAAGTCTTTGAAATAGTAGAAAGTTATGTTACGAATACCTAAGGGTCGCCTTACATCTTATGACAATAAATGATAAGTGACGGCCAAAATTCCGTGGCCGTAACTGTACCTACAAAAAAGTTTAGTCTTATTAATTATAATTCTTGAATAAAAGTGACTCAGATGTATAGTAAAAATTTATTTAATAGTACTTTACAATAATATTCTGAGAAAATAGTTTTTTTTTAATTCCAAATATCGCTCTGGTTTCTACAAAAGCAAACTTTGACCAAAAAAGTATTTTTCCCCTTTATTATTTATAAACTCCCCCGCTTCGTTACCCCCCTTTGGAATGTAATTTTTTAAAACCGTTTCTTAGTGAGCGCCTACGTGGTAAAATAATTAAGTGTGCAACATTTCATTCCAATTGGTTTAGAGGATCTAAAGATTAACTCCCCCGTCCTGTTACCCCCCTTAGGAATCGAATTTTGAAAAACCGTTTCTTAGTGAGCGCCTAAGTGGTAAAATAAGTAAGTGTGCAAAATGTAATTTCAATCGGTTCAGTGGATCTTGAGATTAACTCCCCTGCCCCGTTACCCCCCTTAGGGATGGAATTTTGAAAAACCGTTTCTTAGTGAGCGCTTACGTGGTCCAATAAGTATCTGTGAAAAATTTCATTCCAATCGGTTCAGTGGATCTAGAGATTAACTCCCCCGCCCCGTTACCCCCCTTAGAGATGGAATTTTGAAAAACCGTTTCTTAGTGGGCGCTTACGTGGTGAAATAAGTAGGTGTGCAAAATTTCATTGCAATCGGTTCAGTGGATCTAGAGATTGACTCCCCCGCCCCGTTACCCCCTTAGGGACGGAATTTTGAAAAACCGTTTCTTAGTGGGCGCTTACGTGGTGAAATAAGTATGTGTGCAAAATTTCATTGCAATCGGCTCAGTGGATCTAGAGATTAACTCTCCCGCCCCGTTATCCCCCTTTGAAATGGAATTTTTTAAAACCGTTTCTTAGTGAGCGCCTACGTGGTAAAATAAATAAGTAATAAAATTTCATTGCAATCGGTTTAGTGGATTCAAAGATTAATCCCCCCCTATCCCGTTACTCCCCTTAGGAATGGAATTTTGAAAAACCGTTTCTTAGTGGGCGCCTACGTGGTAAAATAAGTAAGTGTGCAAAATTTCATTGCAATCGGTTCAGTGGATTTCGAGATTAACTCCCCCGCCCCGTTACCATCCCTACGAATGGAAAATTATTTCTTAGTGAGCGTCTACGTGGTAAAATGAGTAAGTGTGCAAAATTTCATTCCAATCGGTTCAGTGGATCTAGAGATTAACTCTCCCGCCCCGTTATCCCCCTTTGAAATGGAATTTTTTAAAACCGTTTCTTAGTGAGCGCCTACGTGGTAAAATAAATAAGTAATAAAATTTCATTGCAATCGGTTTAGTGGATTCAAAGATTAACCCCCCCCCTATCCCGTTACTCCCCTTAGGAATGGAATTTTGAAAAACCGTTTCTTAGTGGGCGCCTACGTGGTAAAATAAGTAAGTGTGCAAAATTTCATTGCAATCGGTTCAGTGGATTTCGAGATTAACTCCCCCGCCCCGTTACCATCCCTACGAATGGAAAATTATTTCTTAGTGAGCGTCTACGTGGTAAAATGAGTAAGTGTGCAAAATTTCATTCCAATCGGTTCAGTGGATCTAGAGATTAACTCCCCCGTCCTGTTACCCCCCTTTGGAATGGAATTTTGATAAACCGTTTCTTAGTGAGCGCCTACGTGGTAAAATAAATAAGTAATAAAATTTCATTGCAATCGGTTTAGTGGATTCAGAGATTAACCCCCCCCCCCTATCCCGTTACTCCCCTTAGGAATGGAATTTTTATTTTTATAAATATTTATACCAATCCTTAACAATAAGTAAATAAATAAACTGAAAACAAAATAGTCGTGTTTAATTTCCTGAGCGATAAAGCAACTGTAGCATTGAACACAAAATTTGCTTTCATATGAAATGTTCAAAATGATTTCCATCGACTTCCATGCACTCATACAGACGATTATGAAATACGCTTTTTAGGTTACGCAACGTTTCTGGTGTTATTTGTCGAGATTCCAGGATAATCTTTTGTCGCAAATCTTCCAGAGAAGCTGGTTCTGTCGCAAAAATTTTGGACTTGAGGTGTCCTCACAAATAAAAATCGGTCAAATCGGACGATCTAACTGGCCATTCTACAGGACCTTGCCTACCAATCCAGTGGTCGGGGAAGTTATTGTCCAAGAACTGCCGTACTGGCGCAGTATAATGAAGTGGTGCTCCATACTGTTGAAAGACCAACGCGTTCTCTAGCTCTAGCCAAAAACCGATAAGATAATAAATACGCAAATAATTGTACAAAAACACAGATTGTCTAACATTGTTGATTGCAAGCTTTTTATTGTTAATAATTGCAAGCATGTTTAAATTCAAAACAAATCCGTTAAAAAATTGTTTTATTTTAATTACTAACTTATAGACTATGTAAATAAAAAATACTTATGTGGCTGAAAGGACAATTAAAAGACCTTTCAAACGACATGTTACTCGACCCCTATTCCCTATTTAAAAAATCGAGGTTGCTCCTGTCAGGGGTATGGGTTTGCACCAAGCCTGCTTACTATTGCATCAAAACATGTCCCCCTCGAGATAAAAATTGACCTGTTTTTAGATTTTTCTTAAATCTCTTTTCCTAAAAAGTTATTGAGGGTGGCTCGTTTCGATTGAAACGGCCTGTATATAGATTACGTTAGAGAAAACGAAATTTGATATTTAAAACTCAAACCCAAAGATCGTGTCGACCGGTGTTATTAGGCATCTTAGGCAATAAAATAGCTCGGCTAAGAAAAATGTCTTCTCAACCTTCGGGTATAATAGCTATTAAACTTTGGCGGTTCTTCTTTTATTTGAAAGACGGCATGGAGGTATAATATTAAAATTTATTTTAGTTCCAACTTTAAGACAGTAACGCTGTCGAGGTAGCAGTTAAAAGTTCGATAGATGTAGGTGCAGTACAGTAAATTTAGTAAATTGACAGAAACAGCTTTTTCATTCTGAAAGAGAGACACTTCGTATAATCTAGGAAGCCGTGCAATTACTGTTTTAGATCTACATTCATAGTTACAGGGCGATACTGTATTATCGTTCGTATAGTTTAATTTTTTAATGTAAAATTATTATTCAAAAAAATTTTTTTATGCTTCTTACAAAAGCAAAAGTAAAGAGTATTATTAAAACTTACACTTAAAAAAATGATTATTCAATAATAAAAATAAAAAAGTAAATATAAATAAATTCTTTATAATAAAAAAAAACGAGAACGTAATGTCAATATCATAAAAAATAAAAAAGCAAACAAAGATTAATATTCTTTCCAAAGAACGTCATATTCTTCAAAAAATCAATTCCTACTGAGATAGCTTAGTTATAGACTTTTTTATTTTTGGACGTTTTCGAATCTGCCTGAAGAAGAGCCTCAAAATTGAAGGCATCATTTTTTTAAATCCCCCAGGCAGACGGGGACACGATGCCTTGAGCACTAGTCAGGTTATGTTGTTGCCGATTCATAATTTGTTAATGGTGTTTAAGATAAATTAGTATTATGGAGTCTTGAAGTATTTTGAAAATGTTGCACGGATATTGTGGAGATCCGACCGTTGAATAAATAATGCTAAGTAGTTGTTGGGGTTGAGCACTGGTTGTTGAAAATTCAGTTAGATTGTTTTATTGATATGAAAGTTGAAAACAAAAAAGTTCTGCGTTGTCAATGTGATGAGTGGATCGCTATCTCGAGAGCGAGTAACTCGTCAGTCTGGCCGTGTTAAAGCGGTTGATATATCGTTGACATATCCGTCAGGCAGGCGGGACACGATGCCTTGAGCACTAGTCAGGTTATGTTGTTACCGATTCATAATAATTTGTTAATGGTATTTAAGATAAATTAGGCTCTGCTCAGGATGGCGAAAGATATTTTTCAATACATCAAAAGCATTATTGAATTAATTAATAATTATTATGAGTGAAATGTTAAACAATTTATTTATACAGATATAATATATTACCAAACAGTAAATTATAATTGGATACTTACCTCTGCTTTTATTGTTAAGACTGGCAAGATTCTTTTGACGACTTTGAAGGTCGCCGTAACTGTTTCAAACATGTCCACAAGTGTGATTATCACTTTGGCCGAAGCGTCCTCCAATTGGCGAGAAGTTTCCTCTGTAAACACGTAAACAAACAGTTTTCATCAACCGTTAAGCCTTACCAGGAGTGTAAGCGTGGTCACAATAAGCTTGCAAAATTCCCAAAACAGCTATAGGGTACTCTGGAGTATTTGGTAAAAGTACCGCCACAACATCCCCATCATTCAGTCCAATTTTTTTCCTAAACGCACGACTCAAGTTTTTGGACTTTTTGACTAAATCCCTGTAGGTATACTTACGTCCAGTTATACCACACTCCTAAAATAATGAATAAATTTAATTTAATTGAACAATGATAAATTAGTGTAGCAACTCACGAGTGCAGTCAAACGGTCGTACTTTTCACATTTCGGAATTAGAAATTCAGGAATTGATACCTCTGGAATGGTCACATCTGGCAAACCTGACCCCACAATATTGCTTGAGGTCGAAGACACACTTCTAGCTTTTGGCCGGAAGAATGACTTAACACTTCGTCGTACTGTAAGCAAGATGGATCGGCTGACCGACATGTCAGAGGATTTTGTTAAAAAAGTGTCGCGTGCAGAGTTTTATACACTAGCAGAGGGGAGGGGCATTATCAGGTACAGTAGATTCACGATTATGTGAACCAATTACAGCCAAGGCTATTCACACTATAATATGCGAATTGTTTAAAGTTCAGAAATTAAGAAAACACTTTTTTTATGAAGTCGGTCCTTCAGTAAAAACCTGGGCTTCGCCTCTGATGTTTTCCAAAAGTTAGGCAAGCCTGCTGCGGATAGGCCACAAAAGCGGTTGTTCTTCGAGCGAAACGCTACGAATAAGACCGATTTTCGGCTATGGGATGAAGAAAAATTGTACACGAAGGCGATGTTGTTAATGGGTAATGTTTATTAATTCTCACAACGAAATAAATACATCTGATGTAGCGGCTTTATATCATGTACCCCAGGAAATTAAACTTTTTTCAGATTTACAACGTTGTGGTAGATTTCTTCGTAGCGGTATTTTCGGCCAGTGACTGTATTGTATTGTATTATTGTATTTGTATTCTCACCATGAGTATGGAATATTTTCCAATGTTTATTTTTTGCTTTAAATCACGTTTAGAAAGGAAATACATATCTCTATCATGTAATAAGAATTATTTATTACAATACATCGTAAATTGTTACTTACATTGAATTAGTCATCGAATTGTCGGGGTTTTGAATTCTAGTGCAAATTCCTCTTAAAATACTATATACGATTACATTGTTCTCAATTCTTTCAAATACGGGGTGAAATTGAAATATATGTACAAATTTTAACTGGTGCATCATAAGGTCTAGTAAATTTGAGTCAAAAATTCTAATGGGGCACAAACTTTTTAAACCATTGTAGTTTCGGCGTTTATGAAGTCGACATGACAAAAACTTATCTGCTTCAATAAAAATATCTGAAAATGACTTCCCTTATTTTGTTTCAAAAAAGCACAAAACGGCACATCCGACGTTGGTACGAAACTATTATTGATTTGATGTTCACGGTAGTCAACAACACAATAATGTTTAAAAAGTTTCGCATATCTCGACTTAACACGGCGGGATAAGAACCTCCACCCTGTACAATTTTCGGGGAAAGACGCGTGATACGTCTTCGGTTTCCAGGCTCTTTCAGATCTGAGGTGGCTCGCAAACAGGATGACAGTTTTTGTCTATTATTTATGAACTAAAGATATGTCGCAAAAATTCCTTGTTTACATTGTGAGTGCAGTGGCGTGCTCCTATCTTATTAACTTAACTTTAAAGAATTTTATCTCGATACAGGGGCGGATTAGAAAGATTTTTTCTTTACATACATTTCGATTTCAGCCTGTAAGATAAATTTCAAGTAGGCAAATAATAGTGACGTGTACTTGTGCCAGAACCTAAAAATAGATACAGTCGACTACCTCTAAGTCCAATTACCATCGAAAAAAGTTCGAATTAAAAAAATAAATGTTACTTTATTAAATTTCAACACTAGTGATTACCAACTGTACAAAAAAGTCTGAAACTAAAGTCTGTCTGTAATGTTGTTTTGATAGTGCTGGCGATACATAGTTAATATCGTATAAATTTCAAAATAAGTTTTATTCCAGTGACATTTTTTTTGCCATTACAATTTAATGTGTTAGGGTGTTATGGAAGTTCTAGCAGAAAATTGAACCACAAGTAGAACTCGTCAAAATAAACATTTTTTCTATTTACCAATTTGCTGAGATCCGCAATTTTTCTGGCCCCTTACTTCACCGTCCGAAGAACTTGAACGCATTAAAAGGTTTTTGTCGAACGAGGTAAACACCTTCTTTTTTGAGACAAAAAATTTGTCGATAGTAAATTTTAGTTGTGATGGTGCAGTTTCTATGGCGTTAGTGTTAGGTAATGCAAATGAAATCCGCGGCTTGTCTGTATCTCGGACGTCCCAGATGTAATCGCGTTTTGAAAATTAAACCTGAAATTTTTAACTCGAAGGTGTGTAGTGTCGGTGTGTCAACATTAAATGTATCGTTTTCCACACCTACACCAACAAGGATTTAATTCCCTGATGTAAGTTAGAGCGTTTATTATTACATACGAACCTATTTCAATATTATGCATATTGTGGTAGGTTAGTACATGTTTCCATTTAAACAGTTTTATTTTAGATTCATTTAGATTATTATGATTGAAAGATGGCGAGCAGAAGTGTACACGCGAATCCGACACTCTGCAATAAATGTAACGTAAAAGTGGTTAACGATGTTAAATGTCGTAACTGTTCCCAACTATATCACCCAAGTTGTGCCAAACTTATTAATGCAACTTTTTTGAAAGATAAAAGTGTTTTATGCTGTGACAAACAAGAAGAGCCCGATGATACAACTGATGTGGAGATGGTGCTGAGTCCAATACCGGAGGATAACGACCACATCAAGTGGGAAAATGTGAGTCCAACACTGTTTGCATATATAATAAATCAAAAAGACGCCCTAATTGCGGAATTAAGAGTCCAAATACGGTTATTGGAAGTACCAACTAACGCAAAAAAAGCAGCTCCTAATGCATCGCTATCTATACCTACAAAAAAGCAGCAGCCTCGAAAAGAAAACAAACACCTGTATCGGTCAACAACTACGGTTCCAACCTCACCCCCTAACAAGTGGTTTAGGAAACAAGATGACTTCACCACCGAAAAAAGTCCTATCACTGCTATTACCGTCACCGCAAACAACAAAAAGCAACCCAAGACATTGGATAGAAAAGAAGAAAATGTCCCAAGAAAAGTGGAAGACGAATGGACAACAAAAATTAGCAATAAACGTAAGGCCAACGTACAACAGGGAAATTCAACAAATGGCGTCATTGGATCCTTAAAGGTCACAGATGCTTCAATAAAAGTAGCGCCAAAAAAAGGTTTCGTCTTTGCGTCAAGATTCGGACCTGACACGACTGAAAAATCGGTGTTACAACTATTCAACGAAAAATTTCCAGAAGCAACGTGTGAAAAACTTGTCACCAAATATCCAGAGTACTACTCATCGTTCAAGATTAGCGTAAACCTTCACAATTTTGAAGCCGTGATTGATCCCGCTATCTGGCCTGAAGGAGTTTATGTGTCTCGGTTTTTTCACGAGAAGAAGAAGCTGAGAGCAGAGACGTAGTCATAAGAATATGTCATATAAATATCAGAAGTATTAGAAATAAAATCGAAGCAGTGGACACACTACTGCAAACTCTAGACGTGCCTGAAATCTTTTGTGTTAGTGAAACCTGGTGCAGTGAAAGTGAAATAACAAACATCAAGCTCAGCTCGTATAATCTCATCAGTTACTACTGCAGGGAAATCCACAAAGGAGGAGGTGTCGCCATTTTTGTGCGCGATGACATCAAGGGTAATACAATGTGTTCTATCGTTAAATCAATTGAAAAGGAGTTCGAATATACTATGTGCAATTTAGTTATAGGCGGATCTAAGGTAGTCATTGCTACCTTTTACAGGTCACCCTCGACCAGTATAAGTTCATTTACTAGATCCGTAGAGATGTTGTTAGATAAAACAGTTAGAAATAAGAATATTTATTTTCTATGTGGTGACTTCAACGTTAATTTTGACGATCATCTCACTGAAAAAAGTGCTAATGTCTTGCTAAATGTCTGTAGAGCATACGGCTTTCACAAATGTATTTCTGATTACACACGCGTACAAGGATTATCCAAAACCGTTGTTGACAATATTTTCTGCAATGACTATGTAAATGTAAACAACTCTAAAATCATTTATACTGATCTGTCAGATCATTTTGCTCAGTTTGTTTGTTTTAATATTAAAAGTATTCACACAGATCGGGATAAATACCGCTATAGATCTGACCGCAATTTTAAAAATTTGCACAACATCGAATCTTGTAAATCTTTACTTGCAGCCTGTAATTGGTCTTTCCTGGACAATAACATCGAATTCAATGATAAATTTAATACATTTGTTGAAAAATTTACAGAATGTGTTGACATGGCGTTCCCTTGGACTAAAAAAAAAATTACAGTACGACCTACTAAAAAGCCTTGGATTTCTTTCGAAATCATTAATGAAGGGTCTTTTCTACGAGACATATTCCAAATTTGTAATGAATCCACCAACCCTGCCTTGTATGAAAGGTATAAACATCTTAAAAAACTACATCAGACTAAAGTAGTGCAAGCAAAGAAATCATATTATGACATGAAGTTAATAAATTCAAAGAACATGTCAAAAACAGCCTGGCAAATTATTCACGATAACACGGGTAATAAAAGTAAACAACAACCAAGCACCTATACTGATGGCGAGGGCAGAGAATATTCTGACCCAAACGAAGTCGCAAATGCCTTCAATCAACATTTTATAAATTCAGTAGAAAGATTAACTTCAAATAATAATATAATTTTGAACGCTATCAGGACAAAAAGTGTAAGTAATTCCTTTTTTTTATTACCTATCACCTTTTCCGAAGTGAGATCAATTATATTCCATATTTCAAAAAAAAATTCAAGTGGACATGACAATATTCCATACTCTCTGATAAAACACTTGGCTGACGTGATATCTGAACCTCTCGCTAAACTCATAAACATTTCATTCGAAATAGGGACATTTCCATCTACATTGAAAACAGCATTAATAGTTCCAATATTCAAATCAGGAAATATAAACGAATTAGGAAACTACAGACCAATTGCGCTCTTACCAGTATTTTCTAAAATCTTTGAACGAGCCTATTATTGTAGGTTATATGATTACCTGAGTGCAACTAATATCCTGACTCATAAACAATTTGGTTTTCGAAATGGGCTGGCAACAAAAGACGCCATTATATCTCTAGTAGAATTTATTTGTCAAAAACGAGATAAAGGTAAATTTGTAGCAAGTGTCTTCTTTGATCTAAGTAAAGCCTTCGACACGGTACACCATGATCTCTTATTAAACAAACTCAGAAACTACGGCATAAGAGGTGCTCCATTATCTTGGCTTGAGTCATTTTTGAAAAATAGGTCGCAAATGGTGGTACTAAAGAACGACTCTCTCAAATATATCTCTGCTCCCGTATGTGTTAACTCAGGTGTGCCGCAGGGTAGTGTCCTTGGCCCGCTATTATTTTTGATCTTTGTAAACGACATAGAACTAGAAAACTCACACACGACATTATTTGCCGACGACACCACCGGTTCTGTCTCTTCGCCTAATTTACACTCCTTAAGTTTAAGAGCAAACCACGTAGTAACACAAATGAAACATTTCTGCTCCGACAATGGATTAGCCTTGAACAACAAAAAAACCAAGTGTATGATTTTTTCAAATAAAACTTTAGACCAGTCCCCCCTGATAAAAGTTGATAATCATAGCATACCACCAAGTGTCTCAGTTAAATATCTGGGTATACATCTGGATAATAAATTGACATGGCATAATCATATAGAGTGCTTAGTAAAAAAACTCAATACCCTATGTTATGTCATCAGAAACCTACGTCAAATGGTCAATATCCAAGTACTAAGAATATACTACTTCGGAAATGTTAATTCCATACTCAACTATGGTATTATATGTTGGGGCAGTGGCGTTGGAATCGAGCAAATTTTGAATTCCCAAAAAAGAATATTGCGTACGATGATGTTCAAGCATAATCAATTCTCGTGTAGAGGACTCTTTCGGAATCTTGAAATATTAACTGTAACGTCTCTATATATTTTAGAATGCGCGTGCTATGTCAAACAACATTCTGACAAATTCTACAATAATAGGACCGCTAACAATAAGTATAACTTTAGAAATTATGCCAACTTACTACTACCACAACACCGTCTATATCAAACTAGTAAAGGGCCATATATCATGTCTATAAAAATATATAACAATTTACCGCTGCAACTAAAGAGTGTAACTAACATCAAGCTTTTCAGAAAACTAGTAAAGGATTTCTTAATAAGAAATTCCTTTTACACTCTAGAGGAATATTTCCATTTTTAATCTCTTAAACTCTTTCAAAATTTTAAATTGTGCTATCTTGTATTGCCGACAGTATATGTTTGATGTATCCATATGTACTTTTTTTACTTGTTTTTAATTATGTTAAATTTTATGTGACGCTTTCCATAACTGTAAGGTTCAGTGAAATAAAGAAATATTATTATATTATTATTATTATTATATTTATCGGGTAAAGTTTTTGTGCATTCCTCACAATCAATGGACGAGGGACCATAAGAGGGTATTAGTTTTAGGGGTTAAATTTTTCTTAATTTTAACTCCGTAAGGGAAGGTTTGCAAAAAAATGTTTATTTTGAGTTCTACTTGTGGTTAAATTTTCTGCTAGGACTTCCATAACACCCTGTATAATAATACACATATAAGGCAAACGGAAACTTAGGGTTATGGCTGTTTAATCAGTGGTTGTTTTTCTTCAACTGTTTTTGTTTATTTGTTTTTAATTTTCTTCAACAAAATGGGTATGCAATTTGCGTATAATGAACATTTAATTCGCCTTAATTTCCAGCGAGGACTAGAAAAGCCCACTATCAGCAAACTTAAAGTCGCAATTCTTTCCGTCCATTTATCAATTTTTTTCGAACACATACTGCTCAATCGATTAATAATAATTTTAATTAATTTTGTAATTAATTTTAGCTGATGACAAACAGGTTATTTTGTTGGAATTTTTAATCTTTTGTAGCACAGCCGTCGCTCTCAAACAGCTTCTAAGTCAAGTTTTTATTGGTGGTATGGAGTCACTTTGTGTTCCCATTCTCTCAAGCATTTATAAATAAATTGGTCAAGAATTTGCGCTATGGAGGAAAATTGTTTAAAAATTGAGGAAACTGAGCATTGTTCATCTAGGCGGAAATTTAAAAACATCTGTATTGCAAACATTAGATAAAGACAGACATTAGAAAAACTATAAAATCTACTATTTTTATTTGTAAGAATTATACTAACTATATCATGCAAGGGGTGTGAAAACAGTCTATTAAAAATAGTTTAGTAAAACCAGTAAGTACACTATACAAGTATAAAAATTAATTTTTATCTTAAAATTATCGTTGCAGACTTTTCTCATACTCCTGCTTCAAATTCCTCCTCATAATCTTTCCACTCGCATTCTTGGGAATCGACTCCACAACAGCCACTCCTCCTTTCAACTGCTTGTACGCCGCAACTCTACTCTTCACATACTCCTCCAAGGCCTTCACATTAACTTTTTCACCCTTCTTCGCCACAATGTAGGCCCTCGGAGCCTCCCCTTGCCTGGGATCTGGCACCCCGATAACAGCTGCGTCTGCGACATTCGGGAAGTCCCTCAAAAGTTCTTCGAGTTCGGCCGGTGCCACTTGGAATCCTTTAACTTTGATCAGTTCTTTAATGCGATCAGTGACGAAGAAAATTTTATCTTCATTGTATGTTACGATGTCTCCGGTCTTCAGCCAGCCGTCCAAGAAAGTGTTTTTCGTTTCTTCGGGCTTGTTGAGGTAGCCTTTCATCACTTGGGGTCCCTTTATTAACAGTTCTCCAGGAGTGTTGGGGCCCAAGGGTGTTCCTGTTGGATCATCGATGGCCACAACTTTGAGGAGTGTGTTTGGGATGGCTCGGCCGATTGATCCATCCGCGTTGACTTCGGCTTTGAGTTGGATGGAGGTTGCGGTCACTCCAGAGGAGGTTTCAGTCAGTCCATAACCTGCACAGTATTTATTATACGTATCCGCTCCCCCAGGGTAATGATCTACTATACATTCAATTTCAAATAGTAAATAAGTAGACAGTATTAACCACATTTACCACTTTTGTAGAATATAATCACAAAAACAATAAGATTTGTGTGCAAATATGGTATACGTGTATGCAATTAAATCTACATTGTGTAATGAACCGTCTACCGAAAATTACTAACAATAAGGTCAATATTTACGAACCTTGCAACGTGTGGACATTCTTCCCCACCTTTTCGATGAGCCGTTGTTCATCTAAAGCCCCAAGTGGTGCAGCTCCACTCAGAGTCACCCTCACTGACTTAAGATCTTCCCTCTTGACCATCGGGTGCGCTGTTAAGAACAACACTGAAAAGTTCCCCGTATTAGAATATACTTCCTCCCAAAATGTATACCTATTGGAGGGACTAAAACTAAAACATGTGGTTTGTGATTTCGTAGGAGCCCCACATAGTCTTCCGGAGTGAATTTTGGGAGCGTTACGAGCTTTGCTCCTTTGAAAAGACCAAACAGGGAGTTAACCGTAAACCCATAAATATGAAACATGGGCAAAATTACAGGAATGACGTCTTGATGACTGTCAGTAGTTTCTTCCATGAATTCTAAACTGTTGCCGAATTGACTTATGTTTGCCACGATGTTGTGATTGGTGAGTTGAACTCCTTTTGGAAGGCCGGTGGTACCACTAGAGTAGGGTAAAACTGCCACATCTTCTGGGTGTCTGGGTTGAATATCGGGAAAGTCAATGATGTTATCGGTGGTTTCTTGGAAGTCGATGGCACCTCTTGGTGTGGTTTGAGTTTCCTACAAAATGTTCTCTTTATGAGTATTTACAATAAAATATCGCAATCTTATCTCTCTGATGTTTACTCACCTTTGTCTTTATTGTCAAGATTGGCAAATTTCTTTTGAGTATTTTGGAAGACGTGGTGGCTATTTCAAACAAGTCCACAAGTGTGATTATCACCTTTGCAGAGGAGTCTTCCAATTGACGTGAAATTTCCGCTAAAACAAAAACTCGTAGATTAAAGGATTAAAATCGTGCAGCTTACCAGAAGTGTAAACAGGATTTATGGTGGTCACAATAAGATTAGCTTGCAAAATTCCCAACACGGCTATCGAGTACTCCGGAGTATTTGGTAGAAATACCGCCACAACATCCCCATCATTCAGTTCAAATTTTTTCCTAAACGCACGACTCAAGTTTTTGGACTTTTTGACCAAATCCCCGTAGGTATACTTACGTCCAGTTATGCCACACTCCTGAAATAATGAGTCGTATTTGTCTGAACAATTAATTCATGCAACTTACGAGTGCAGTCAAGCTATCGTACTTTTCACATTTCGGGATAATTAGCTCGGGGATTGACAATTTTGGAATAATCACATCTGGCAATCCTGACCCCACTATATTGCTTGAGGTCGATGATAAACGTCCAACTTTTGATCTGAAGAATGAGTTAAGACTTTTCCTGATTGCAAACAACGTGGTTCGACTGACCGACATGTCAGCGGACTTAATAAAACATTAATGTAGCTACTTTTCTAAATCTTTAACGTAATTTTGAATATTAGAAGCTATTAAAAAGTACACCTGTTCACTACAATCTGTAGGTAAGCGTGAAAATGTCGAACTAAATGTCTTTCAATTGGTTCTATGTTTTTATGTTGTCTTTCTTCTTTATCTTTTTATTTGCCAGTTTTAGGTTTTTATAGTAAATTTGTTTTTTTCCTGTTTGAATCCGCTTTACTATCAAGTGATAAAATTTATAAACTCTTTCCTCTAACTGAAGGAGGGTATATAAAAATTAAAAGATGGAACTGAAGCAGCAGCCATGACGATGGTGTGATTTTTTTTTCACTACTAGCTTCAGAAAACATATACATACTATATACAGGATAGAAAGTTTAACGGGAATAAATTCAGTATCTCCACTGCAATTGATTTTGAGAAAAATTCTTGAAACACGACGATTTTTGTTTTTAAATTGCCAAAAAAAAACTTAAGGGTGGTTACAGCCCCTTGAGTAAAAACAAAGGAATGCTGATAAGGTTAAAAAGTGGAAATTTAAAAACAAAAATTGACGTGTTTCAGGATTTTTTCGTAAAATCAATTGCAGTGAAGATACTGAATTTATTCCAGTTAAACTTTCCACCCTGTATATATCGTGTTTGATGCTTGAGAAATTGATTTTCTGCACCTTACCCAACAATGGATTTTTCTCTCCTACTAGTAGATTTGATTAGTTGACTTGACATTTGCTGTCATTATAAATGATAGCTGATAGCTCAACAATGTAGAACTAGGGAATTGGCGCACTTCGCATTACACAGGTCGACAAAAAAGAATTTTTTCTTTGGGTTCCAAAATATCTATTTTCGACTTGTAAAGTTTTGTCAGTTTTACGTCGATAAGCAAGTTTTGAAGATTTTTATTGATTTTATGAGGAACAGGTAGCAGCACATTGAAACAAAATGGCGCAAGTTGCATATTATTTGCGTAGTGCACAGTAATGAGTCTTTACTTGTCTATTATAGCTATCAAAATGGTTTTATAATTTAAAGCTTTGTGAAGCTTATGAAGCTTATTCTAACTTACGAGTTCGAAATCAAGATAAAAAACCTGTGTTAACTGCAAAAATAATTTAGAAGATAAAAAAATAAAATTTTAAACATACTATTTATTTTCGTAACTTGAACAGTAAATGAATGTTATTATACGAAAAAATCATCAGAATTAACGCCAATTGGTCTCGATTCTAATAATTTTTCTTAATTAACAATAAATTCTAAATGTTTGAAAAAAATAAAAACATTACAAAAAATATTTATTAATTATAATTCTTGAATAAAAGTGACTCAGATCTATAGTAAAAATTTATTTAATAGTAATTTACAATAATATTCTGAGAAAATAGGTATTTTTTTTAATTCCAAATATCGCTCTGGTTTCTACAAAAGCAAACTGACCAAAAAAAGTATTTTCCCCTTTATTAATTACGTTAGGCAATAAAATAGCTGGGCTAAGAAAAATATATTCTCAACCTTCGTGTATAATTACTATTAAACTTTGACGGTTCTTCTTTTATTAAAAAAAGGATGAATTTTTTATTTTCGAAATCAAGAGCATTTTATGTAGATTTGGAACATAACAGATTCTTATGCTCTTTTTTGTAGAAACGAATCGATAAAAGTAGGTCTGGATAGAGAATTGAATAAGCTTTAAAATGGTGTATCACACGAGGGGTGGCTCCCCTGGCTAAAGGGGTGAAATCAAAGAAATGAAAGATTGTCCCCCTTGATAACAAAATTAACCTGTACGAGCGTTTTAGTTGGGACACCTGTATAGATTATATCCTAATTATGTTCTTTTTGGCACAGAATATTACTTGTCATTCTAGAAATCATCTGACGATTTGGTTTAAAATTAACACAATTTTAATACCCGATTCGATTAAAATATTGGCCAGAAAAGTGTCGTTATCAGTTTTATGAGATAAACTATTTCTTAGTATTGTCTAAATATTAACTGGCTAAATATTCTTGAATGTGGCAGAATTACTAAAATTACAGCGAAGATTAGGGAAGAAATGGCGATAACCGGTGCGTAAATAATTTATCGTAATGATGGCGGGTAGGGAAATAAATTGGAATAGAAATAAAATAACCACATTTGTTGAAACAACATAAAAGTAAGTATTTTAATTTCATTCTTTCATTCATCCAAACATATTTCTGGTAATTTTTACAGGAATTCTGTTTTTTCCAACAGCATTTCATTGTGGGGAAAGCCATAAGTATGCCAATCCAATAAATTTAAGAAAATTCACTCGAAATTCAAATGTCGCGCTCTGTGAGTAACCATTAGCCGATAAAAACGATTCCTTGAAAATTTCTACGTTGACAGTGATAATGACATTACACTGACAGCTGTCTTGACATGTAAACACAATCATGAGTGAAGCAAAATTAGAGGTAATACTTCATATTATAACTAAATATGGTGTCAATTCGCCCTTCATAATGTTGTAGATGTTCGAGGATGTGGAGGGCGCCGTCGAGGGCGAGATGTCCATCCCAGGCAGTAAAAACACCAATTTGGGTAAACCCGATTTTAACACCTTAGACGAACCGATCAAAGACACGATTGTAAGCCTCCATTTGTTTATTTCATTTATCTGATATTTTACTCGTAGCTGCGGGATTTGAAAGCTGTGGGAATAAAATTTGCCCATGTGTTGTTTCCAAAAGAGAAAAAGACTTTACTGAAAGAATGGGACCTGTGGGGCCCTCTGATGTTATGCACATTCATGGCCATGTAGTATGAGTGATCATTGCAATGTAGTAATACAGGAGACACTTTTTAGGGTGCTACAAGGTTCCAGCACTGCAGACAGCTCCAACGATGGAGGTCCAGAGTTTGCTGAAGTTTTTGTCATAGTTTGGATAGGTTCAATGGTAGTCACTTTAAATTCCAAGTTGCTGGGGGGCAACATGTAACTTACTTGTATTTCTCAAAATACCTATTACAACAATTGGTTTTTAGTTCTTTTTTCCAAAGTATATGTGTGTTGGGATACTGCCTCTTACCAACAACAATAGCGTTAATAATCTGCAGGGTAATTCTGATGGTTGAGCAGACAAATCTGTTGTTTTTCCTAAGGTTTACAGTTTCCATGGTGGGCTTTGCATGGGCTACTTATGGTAAGTTTTATTATTTGTAAATTTGATGACACAAAATTCGGTTTTAGCGTCAATGATTTTCCTGGGGGACAGTCAGAAACCAGGTAGAAAAGTGTTGGCAGTTTATCCAATATTTTTGTTCTATTTTATTATATCATGGCTTGTTATATCTCACACAAACACATAATTACACTGATAGACTTTGCCAATTGTATTTATAGTCAATAATGGAAGTTCCAATTATGTTTATAGTCTTTTGTTAATAAAAAATGAATGTGTATATTAAACCAGGCCATATTAAATATGTTATTGTATAAGTAACTTATATCGTGCGCTCAACAAAATCATCTCATCTCATCTCATCTCTGTCGGTCAGGTGCGTGGTCCTGAACGACCGACAGAGATGAAATGCAATCCATGACCCACTTGACATCGTTTTTTGCTGTCAAATCTACCGACTATCTTTCTCACTCTGTTTCGTTCTTATCTATTGAGTCTGCCACCGTCAATTTCTAAATTAATTTTTCAATACTTAAAATTATATGAATGAGTTAATAACAAAATGGAAGTTTTAGTATATAACATTAAAATCAATATTTCTCTGAACCTCTTTTTGGCATGATCATGCAACCCAACATTACAATAATTGATAAATAAGTGTATTCTGGGTTGCATAACGTACTTACAGAATTTTTGAAATTTTCGCTTGTGTAAACGCTCTCGTTTCACTCGTGCTTTTATAAACCCCTTGTGACGTAAAGCGTCCAATTTACACAGGAACTCGTATATGTAATAAACTACTATTATCGAACTCGTCTGTAAAGAATTACTTTACTGACTTGGTACATAAAGAACTATTAGCTTTATTCGTTCTAGTTATTTTTTTATATTGCGGATATTTGTAAAATTTTGTGCATCGGTTTCTGTTTTATTTTTATTCACTTAATATTGAGCATTTTAGAGTATGCAAGACCTTTTTTTTTCTAAAATATGATGGCTTTAATTTTTCATAAATTATTTTCTAAGATTAGAACAAATATGTCAGTGTTGTCTGCTGGATCGTGTGAATTTTATTAACGTCGTCGACGCGTTAACTAGCAGCTAGGTACAAGTTTTTCTTGACATTAACTGCTGTTCTTCCCATACAAATAACTCCATTTCTTCTACCAGTAATTTTTCAAACTCGAAGAAAATGGTAGAATATCCAATTTGTTACATTTTAAAATTGCTTCACATTTCCGATTGTGGAAAACCAGTTTTTGCGTACAATAAATTGCACTTACTGAAGACGTGTAGGCTGGTCTAACATTTAAACGAATCAAAACTAAAATTGCAAAACAATGGGCAATAAAGATGCATTGATGGGTTTTAAAATCGTTAAAGCACAGTAAGAAGTGATTTTTAGGACTTTATTGAATATCCAAATTCGGAGGTGCAGTTTCATGAAATAAGTAATAAATTTATTTCTTCAGGTTGTTGTCATCTGGAATGACCCAAGCAACTAAAAAACTGGAAAAGTGTAATATTGGACTGAAATTTTGAATTTGGTCAAAAATTTAACGTTTTTAATTTTGTTTATAAAATTATTTAACTTTACACCATTTGGCCATTTATAAATCAAGAACTTTGATATGTTGGATTTGTCTCCGGCCCGAATAGCAGAATAACTATTAAAACATCGGAAAAATTACATTGGGCCCCCCTTAGGACAGGAGGCCTAGGGAAACCCCCTTGGTACAGGGCAACGACATTAACAAAGAATGCCAGCAACCAAAATGTGTCGTACCGGGCTTTAAAAATGAAAATCGATTCTTAAGCGGTAAGCTCCAAAAGTTTCACTTCTGTTGCACGTGGATTCCTCACAAAAATTTGTTGGTGATATCGAGAACGGATTGACTGATTCCGATGATTTTTTTTTCGGGGGCGAATAAGTATTAAAACAGCGGAAAAATTCACGAAAAAAAAATTAAAACGGCGTTATATGCTGGTTCCGGTAATGCCATCTACTGCTTTATGTGCATTATCCTTTGATAAAAAACTGAATTTAATTCACCTAATAAGTTAACACAACGTTTATTGATTCTAGGTGGTACGAAGTTCGCCGGGTCAGCTAGTAAATATTAAAGTAGTTTGTTAATTTCTTATCTAATATCCAATCAGATTTTGCTCTGCTTATATTCTTAAATTTCCAGAGCAGGAACCCATAATTACATTGGTTACTTTTGGTTCGAACTACCAAGGGGACTAACTTTTATATATTATAGTCGGAATCGTCTAAAAATAAATTTTACATTTTGTTTCATTTTAATATTGAGACGACGGCGCGAAGGCACCGCAAGCGGATGATGTCATCTGTCTGGGAACAATTATTGGAATGACCACATATGGTGATCCAGAATACTCCACAGACCGTGAGAACCTCTGGGAATGATGTCGCGCTGATGTTATACTATACCACGCACAACGAGGATGATCTCATTATTCCCGGAATAGAATATACACCAGTAGAGGTATAAGAAGGGAACGAACGACGGAACGGGACAGAGCATTGGTAGCATCGTGAACAAGTCGGTCACAGCGTGTTATAGTGAAAGTTTGTACATAGTAAAACGTAAAACGTTAGTTTTTTTTTAAATAAAAATTTTAAATCCTCGAACCCGCCCGGCTGAGGCTACGTTACAATATTTCCTCAATCGCACAGTTCAAGTGTATTATATTGTTTTTTGAGGTTAGGTTTGACAGCTGTCAAATTAAATACATAATATGATGGAATATTTTTGTATTTAGTTATATACCACTTTCTCCATTATGTATTTGACAAAACGAATACAAAAAGATCCATATAAGGAAGAATTTACTTTTACAATAAATCATTACTGATTAAAATTTAATTTCCTTTTTCTACTTTGGTGTCACAAATTGTTCATCGTGACACTAAAATAGTTGCACAGTGGAATTTATCACGCAACTGCTTTTGGTTTTTTATTTGATACGTTGGTATTGCCAACTGCTATCGAGGTCCAGCCAAGTGTCAACTTTTCAGAGAAAAAACATAACCAGTAGGTACTATCTAATCCTAAAAATCCCTAGAATATTTAAAAAGCATAATTTTAACATTTTCATAAAACGAAGAGCGCTCGTCGTGCGCTAAACCCATATCACAATGAAGCCGTTTCTTAAACTCGTATAATAATGTACTATTATGTGCCCCATTATATAGTCGTTTTCGATACCGATAATCACAATAGGGAATGAAGAAACGGATGGAAGTTTTTTAAGAAATGAGATCTTTTATGATTTAAATTTAGTGGTAAAATTTTTGGATGACTTGATACCCTCACCGAAGCAGTCACAGACTAATAATAATTATTAATGATTTAATTAATATTTTTTGGTAACACCCAAGTTCGCTTGAAACGTCGAGGTTGAAAAGATCTTTAAGGGGGCACTGCACGCATCTTGGAAATCTGTGTTGGTGAGTACCGCAAAGTTCGGAATAAGACATAAGATACTTACGTGCGGAAAATTTTATTGTTGATACTGTGTTTGATATCTACTACTGCTTGAGTGTCGAGCTATGTCGAGCGCTCGACTCGATTACTTCTCAGAATCAGATCTGCCGTGAATAATTTAGTTCGGAACTCATTATCTTCATTTACGGATTGGATTAATTATTTGAGTTCTCAGATTGTGGATTTGCCGAAATATAAATATGTTTGAAATTAGTTTGTCCTGGACCAAAGGATAAAACAGATAAATTAAATAGAGCGTGATTAAACAAAATAATGTTTTTAATGTATCAAATTATTGTGTATTTACATTTCTAAAATAATAGTGTTGCACATAATATCACATTTAACACATTAAAAACAAGTACTTGTACCGCAATGTTTTACAATAAAAATCCTACGTTAACAATTTAAAATTGGTGACACCTACATATTATATACCGGGTGTCCCAACTAAAATTTGTACCCCCTAACAATTCCAATTTCGAAAGACTCACAAGAAAACGCTCAAGCAGTTCAATTTTGTTATCAAGGGGGACCAAATTGTACCAAATTTTCAAGTCTTGTATCTCACCCCTTTAGCCAGGGGATCCACCCCCTTAAAAAAATAAATGGCATGGGGGGTCGTGTGATACATCATTTTAAAGCTTATTCGATTCTCTATCCAGACCCAACATTTATGGATTCCTTTCTACAAAAAGAAAGCATGAATTCGATATTTTCCAAATCTACATAAAATACTTTACAAAAATTTGTACCCCCCAAAAATTCGAATTTCGAAATACTCAGAAGAAAACGCTCGAACAGGTCAATTTTGTTATCAAGGGGGACCAAATTGTCCCAAATTTTCAAGTCTTGTATCTCACCCCTTTAGCCAGGGGAGTCACCCCCTTAAAAAAATTAAATGGCATGGGGGTTCGTGTGATAAATAATTTTAAAGCTTATTCAATTCTCTATCCAGACCTACTTTTATCGATTGGTTTCTACAAAAAATAGTATGAATTTGTTATGTATTTTCCAAATCTACATCAAATACTCTTGATTTGGAAAATAACAAATTCATGCTTTTTTGTCGAAACAAATTGTTAATAGGAGGTCTTGATAGAGAATTGAATAAGCTTTAAAATGATGTATCACATGACCCCCATGACATTTAATTTTTTTAAGGGAGTGGCTACCCTGGCTAGGGGGGTGAGATCCAAGACTTGAAAATTTGGTTCCCCTTGATAACTAAACCTGTTCGAGCGTTTCGATTCTTTCGAAATTGAAATTGTTGGGGGGTACAAATTTTAGTTGAAGTGTTTTATGTAGATTTGGAAAAGAACGAATTCATGCTTTTTTTTGTAGAAACGAATCGATAAAAGTAAATCTGGATAGAGAATTGAATAAGCTTTAAAATGATGTATCACACGACCCCCCCCCCCATTCCATCTAAATAAGGGGGTGGCTCCCCTGGCTAAGGGGGTGAGATCTAAGACTTGAAAGTTTGGTACAATTTGGTCCCCCTTGAAAACAAAATTGACCTGTTCGAGCGTTTTCTTCTGAGTCTTTCGAAATTGGAATTGTTGGGGGGTACAAATTTTAGTTGGTACACCCTGTATACATATGTACTACATTATAATTAATACTTACGTAATGCTGAATGCTGAAAAGAATGAAAGAAAAAATATGTTTCTCTTTCCTATGGAATTATACGTACAAATTAAACACAATAGTCGAGCAGAAAAAATATCAGCTCTTTGTTTACAAGTGGAGCTTGGTTGTTTTAAAAACAGTATCGAGAAGTCGAATACAAAACAGCGTTTCATGTTCCGCGATATTCAATATATCGACTGCCCTACGTCATCTTTGAATTACTTCTCGGTTGCCTATATTAAATTGTTTCAAAACATGGATTCACTTGAGCCAAGATTACTCGACAACCCTTTAATGGATTTCAAAAATCTTTTGTTTTATGAAAAGAAGAAAGTTCAACGCCGGTACTTACGAAGTCCTTTTTTGATTTTTTCCCTTTGGTACAATCAAAACTTTGATGCAAAAATAACATATGTTTGAGCGTCTTTAGCAAAGTCCCTATGGACTTTTCGAAAAAAAGGACTTCGTAGGTACCGTCTTTCAACCTTTCTCAACGAGTCCTTTTTTTATTTTTTTTATTTGGATCAAAAATAAGGTCAGAATCCTGTCCCACACAACACGTTGCAAATTCATAGCTGCAGTACCCCCTTAATATTCAATCATGTTGACCGCCCGTTAGGTGCCCACCACACATCGAGCACGTAACCTCAGTAAAATATGTAAACCAGAAGTACAAGTTATCTCTTATAATCGCACCCACTAATTCCGCTACTTCTTCGCCCATCCCGCATCTTCACGACTTCGGGAAACCCATTAGATAATTGAAAAAATCGAATTTGTAAATTTCACTCAAATCGCCTCACGTTCCCATTGTTGAAAACCAGTTCTTGCGACCATAGGCGCACAATAAATTCCGACCGCCGAAGAGGTCGTCTGGCCTAACATTCAACTTTTCGTCCGTTTCTTTGGGCCATCCCGGTCGCGGCGCTGCTGGTCAAGGTAATGTTTACAAGTGCGATCAGTCACAAGTGTTAAGTCCATGCAGCCCGCCTGAACACCCCTCGATATTGAATGGAAAACGTACCGAAAAGTGTCTGAAACGCGGGTTCTGATGGTAAAATGAGCGTGCTTTGAGGTGTAGCGGTAAAATCGTGCGAATTTCGTCTGGAAATTATAATGGAATGCGATGGAGCAACAGGTGAGCAGATGCTGGAGGGAATTAATGGGTACGAGTGTGACGGTATGTCGTAGAGGGCGACAATGGGCCCGCTGGTTGGGAAATCGCACCCTTGAACGGGGTCGGTAATGAACCCCCCGAGCAGTCGTGGACGGGGGTGGATCACCTTTCTGGGCCACTGAGTCCCTTGTGTATTACGGATGCCAACCACGAGATCCTCAGGCCGAAACCCAGACGGTACGTGGACCTTTTTTCGGCAAATTTCTCTACCTTTCATCTTTCAAATTATTATTTATGTATTATGTCATAAAACATGCTTCTAATTAGTAGTCTAATTAAAAACACATGCAGTTATAAACAAAGTCGTAAAATATAATGTATGCAAAAACATAAAGTATACCTAATTTGACAAATTTAATTACCTCCCGGTAATTTTTAAAATTTTGCCCTTTTAACAACGCAGTACGGCACTGTAAAGCTTTTTTGTTTAATGGTGCTGTTACGTACCGAATGCACGTCGTTGATTAGGCACACTTACCGACACACGTGTTAAGCATCGAATGAACTGGGTATGGGAATGATCAACGACGTGCATTTGTGATGCACCACCTTGGTAGATAAAAATTCAGTTGATTACACTGCATTTGTAATTGAGCCAGTGCTAAACGTAAGTACATACCGAATCTATAACACCGGTCAACAAAAAAATACATTTTTGCCTCTGGGTTTTGCTTATAATTTATTTATTTGTGCTGATAAGTTATAAACAAATTAAGACTAGAAAAAAGGGGTCCAGTGAAAGAATTTTAGGTCAGCTGAACTGTATCATGTTAAAATTTCAGCTTTACTGAAATGATTTGAAAATTAGCAACGACAAAATTGTCTGGGAACTATACATTTATATTGCTAAAAGCAAATTATGAAAAAATAAATTTTTGTCTTAAAATGATTTCAAAATTAACTATTTTTACCTGTACAAAGGGGCATCCTCTCCCAGGTGCCAGACCTACCCCATCCCTACCTAACTTCGATAAGAAAAGAAGTGTGTATCAAAGAACCAGCCGACCTAAAACAAACTTTTTCACGACGTCGCTAGCTCTTGTACTATATATAATACATATTAATAATTTATGACGACAATATGAGAGAATAAATTTATTTTAACAATTATTTTCATTTGCCTATAAAGTCTAGACTTTTATGCCGTCTATATATGATTTATGGCGAAGAATATTCTCTTGTTACTTGCATTTGATCTTGGAAGAATTTTCTAGCGTCTTCGGAATGGGTTAATATTTTTTGTGATTTGCTGATTGATTTACTGAACTATTTTTCTTGTCAACTAATGTCACTTCAAATTAATTACTCGTAAAAGTGGGTGCTTCAGCTGCCATCATTCCAATAATAAAAAATGTAATTGAAATCTTCATGCATAATTTAATTATTAACTTTTGCCTTTTTATATTTTTTTATATTTAACAGGCTGTTAAAATGGACAACTGTTGCATATTAAAATTACGTTAGTAAAACCTGGTTAGATACTTTCAAAATTCACATAATCCTTAATTATTCATAAACAATAGCTGTCACTTTTGACAGTTGCCAAAAGAACAAATTAATCAGCTCAAAATTTTATTGTATTTTTTGCTCTCGGTGATACTTTTCGCAAATCTGATCTCTCTGAACAGATATCTCCATTAGAATTAACAATCTTTTTATTAATTTAATTAAATAGCTCTTTAAAATTTTATTTCAAAATTTGTAATTTACAAATTAATACAGGAAGTTTAGATTTTACAAATTCAAAATGATGGAAACTCAAGAATTCAAGTTGCGAAGGATTAAAATCTCCAAATTTGGGAATTCCGAATTTATAAATTCGCGAACTTCGTGAAACAGAATCCGCAATTTCTAAATTAAAAATTTCAAGTGTTATTAAGAGTGATGTGGAGTACCCCTAGTAGTTTCTGAGGGGAGTCGCAGTGAGGAACGAGGGACCTTGACCAACGAAAAAAGGTGGAGCCTAACGACAATAAATCGTCATAATACACTCGGAGAAAGAAGTTTCAATTCTCGAGCGTGATAGGCAAATCACATATTATCGCATATCGAGCAGTCCGTCCGACTCGATACGTTTCGGTTTGCTCGATTTGTTTTCGTCTTCGTTACCGCCGAGTTCCGATCAGGTGTCAACTTACACTAGAATCATTATCGTCGATTATTTTACATTTGGAAGTTTACCCCAGTACAATGTACTTATAGTTGAAGAAATATACCCAAAAAATAAATTTTGTTTTCAATAGGTTGGTAAAAGAATAGTTAAAAAATTAAAAACTAAATAATTATCACATCTAACACTGCAATGTAACAGACTTACTTACATAAATGTAATTTTTGTACTCATTCCTTATAGATACCTATTTTCCGTTTTATTGCCGATGCGTGGAAACAAGAATTTCCCGCACTGTGGTGTTTTTTACTTTCTACGAGGGACATTTGTTTCATAGGGTGGGTGTTGGTCAGTGCAACGAATACAGGAAGTGAGAGTAAGGCCGAACTCACGAAATGGCTTGCCACATTCAACTAACTTTTAATGTGAAAAATTCAAAATTATTTATTTTTTATTTCCCGCATTCGCACTAAATGCAGCACTCTGTTTGGAAATTTCACTTCCAAATAAGTTAGGTACAATATTTTTTGTAACGAATCAATCCCGAAAAGAAATCAAACATAAATAATTTTAAATAATTTTGAATTTTGCACATTTAAAAGTTTGTTGAGTGTGGAGAGCCATTTCGTGTATTCGGCCTTACTGTATTCGTTGCAGTGACCAACACCCACCCTATGAAGCAAATATCCCTCCTCGACGTGGAAAGTAGAAAACACCCCAGTGCGGGAAACTCTTGTTTCCGCCCATCGGCGATAAACGGAAAATAGGTATTATATAAGCAATGAGTACAAAAATAACTATTTCGTTTGTGCCTCTCTGTCACAAAAATTTCCTGTACCTAGGTTGTTGCTAAGCAAAAAATTATCATATACATGCAATTTTGAAGTTGGTGGCATAAAATTTTGATACCCACCACTGAATCTAAAATAAAATGCAATAAGGTAAGTAAGGCAGTATTGAAACAGTAGTAATTCTGAAATAGTACATAGACAACTCGTCAATTAATGAGGGGGTGTTAAAAATAAAAATGTACTCATTTCTGGGACTGTTTGTGTGTAAGTACATACATCGATTTATAAAATATAAATAAGAATAAGACTCAAGAACAAAACACGAATTTATTTACGATTCTTTTTTTCCTTCTCGCTTGTACATGGTCTATATAAACAATTAAGATTTTGCAAGCTGGCCACTTAAAAATTATAGTAAAAAAATATTTTTAAAGACAAGCTTTTATTTAAATGCTCTGAAAAGAAGAAAATAAACTTTGAAATAAATCAAACCAAAGCTAACCCATAATTTTGTCACATCATAAAATTGCATATGATATAAAAGTTTGTCGCGAAAATTTATATTATCTTGAAAGTAATTCTAAGTAGAAAATTTATTTTTATTATCATATCATTGAAGAGGTTATTTGCGAATATTTCATTCATTCATCTGTAAAGGCGGCAGGAAAGAGGTGTAAGAGAGGTAAGGCCCATCTGACCTCAAATCAGATTTTCTAGAAGAAATAATTTACAAAGTTTTGAAATTTTGGGCTTTTTGGGCAAAAGGGGATGAGGCTCCCTCCTAGAGGTGGGAACACTTCGGATCTTTATTTGGGTCCTTGCTGGGAGTTCATAACCAAAATTTTATAAATTATTTCTTCTATAAAGTCTAATTTGGGGACAGATGAGCGTTACCCCTCTTACACCTCTCCCCTCCCACCTTTACCGATGTTTGACGACTAGACCTTGTACAGAAAAAACTACTCTACAATTGTGTTTCTATACATTTTTTGCTCCCACTAATGGTTTTCGATACAGGTCGATTTTTGTTTTTAAATTGCCATTTTTTGACATAAAAATGTTGTTGATGACGTCATCTGTTTTTGAACTGACAGTCATATATTTTTTTTAAATATCAACCCCCAACTTTTTTTTGGGTTTTAAATACACTTTTTAATTCTCTATTCAACAAGAGTAAAAAAGTGATACCTTGCACATTTTTTTCATTATTTCACTCATATATATTTTAACCAATCATATGTGATCATTCAATAATGGAATCAAAATTTAAATTGAAAAAATCAACTTGTCAAAATTTTATCGGGGGTTACGGACCAATGAACAGTCGCTATTACACAACGTACTTCATTTTTCAGCGAAAAAATAACAATTGCTGCAGTCACTGTGGCAGAATACTGCATGTCAAATACCTCAATGACCTGTCACCTTCCACCACATTATCAATAATTTGTGCGTTTTCGTGAAATAGTCTGGCGAATATAAATGGAGTTGAGATTTCGCTGGAAAAATTTACCAATTGTGGACTCGAGTTCTACAATTTTGCTCATGACATTGATGAATAATCACTCAACTGCGTTTCGCGATTTTTATGTCGATGTCATTCGCAAAATTGCTTGGAGAACTCTCGTAACAATCGGTAAATTTTTCCGACGAAATCTCAACTCTTATTATATTATAACTGAAAAATAAAATTTTTATTTCTTGAAAAAAGTTGAAAAATAATAAATTTAGAAAGCAAACGACGAAAAATGAAGTACCATTTAATAAAATTGCTCAAATTTCCACCCGCCAACTATTTGACACATTCACACAGACGTGTATTAACGCATTAACGCTTATCACTTCGGGACTAATTTGCGCCATTTAACTACGGATTCGTAATAAAATAGTATTTTTTCAAGGAATAAAATTTTTCAAAACTTGTAGAACTGTAATTTAAAAAAAATATGTTATGCAAGGTATCACTTTTTTACTCCTGTTGAGCAGATAATTGAAAAGTGTATCTAAAACACAAAAAAAAATTGGGGGTTGCCATTTAAAAAAATGAGGAAAGTGTCATAGTTCAAAAACAGATCACGTCATCATCAAATTTTTTATTTCAAAAGATGGCGATTTGAAAACAAAAATGAGTCGGGAGGAGATAGGCAAAAGTTTCATCGCTTAGTGACTCTTCGGATCTTTATTTAGGTCGCTGTTTTTTTTTTTTGTCAAATTTGTTTGGACTACACCATGCATACCGAAAATAAGCAGCCTAAAAAATCTTAGATGGTACTTGGTAGTTGCTATTTATAAGTACATACTATTAATATTCCAAAGTTGAACAGAATCTAAATTTTAGGTGGCTCACTTGGTATGGAATGTACCTTAATATGTATTACCAACTGCGAAAAAAGGGGAGGATGGATTTGGAAATGATTTTTTTCAAAATTCTAATAACTTGAAGATCGACATTGTTACAGGCATGCGAATTGGCACTCGGGCTTTCCTTTAAAAATAACTAGACCCGTGTTTGACAATTTTGCAAACATTTATTTACAAACAGCGGAACGGGGGCCGTAAATGGGAAGGATAGTTTTCCTGAGAATTCTCATAAGTGGAAAACAAAGAGTAGGTGAAAATTAGGATCTAGATTCTCCTTTAAAAAATCTGGACGCCTGTTTGACGTTTTTTGCAAACAAAATTTTGCTCTTTTTGACTTTTTGTTATTTTTTTTTTAATTAAAAACTAATTTAAGCGGTTGTACCGATTCCAAATATTCACGCGAGTAAAGCAGACCCCAATTTACGCGGGCAACTGCTAGTTGTATACATTGTGGAAATTAAGTAAGGAATAAATTCAGTAACTTCATTAGTATTTGCACTAGAAATAGAACTTAAAAAGCATACAACGTTTACAAATTTTTTTTCATCAGTTTTTTTTTACAGTTATGACATCATAAATATTTTTATGTTTTTTATTTTACATTTGAATAGAGTTTTTTATTCTGTTTTCACGTTGTCAAATACTTAATAGGTTAGATAAGAAAAAAATGAATTAAAACGGCGCTTAAGTTCAAATTAGCAAAATTTCAAAAAAATATTATTAACAGAACTGTCTAATGTTATCCGAATTTAAGAAAAAACCATAGAGATACCAATACAATGTTGACAAGTTCTGAATTGGTACAAAATAATTGTGTCTGAACTGTTTTTCTCTATTAAATAATAAATGAACTTCTAAATAATAATATCTGGTTGCAACAAGATGGTGCTTCAACACACTAAGTCCGGTGCTGCGTTATTTGGACGAAGTGTTCCCAAGAAGATGTAAGAAGAGGTCCAATAGAATGGCAGGCTAGGTCCCCAGTTCGAACCCCATTAAATTTTTTTCTATGGGGGCACTTAAAAAACAAGGTGTATCAAAACCGAGACAACAATTTGGATGATCTTTAAGGAAGAATTCGACATGAGTGCAGTTTAATAACTCCGCAAACCATTCAAAACGTATTGGCTGCTTTTTATGATCGTCTTGGATTTTGTTAGATGATGCGGGATCATCACTTTGAACATTTTTGGTGTAATATCTTTAAATTATAACTCCCACATCAATAGTCTTTTTGTTAAGTTTGTTAATTTGTTAGCCCTACTTTGAAATTTAGGGTAGTTTTCTTATATTTTGTAATTGATTGCTTTTGGGAACTTTGTTTTGTTTGGATTCCTATCGTTTTTTCCTTAAATTCTGATAAAATTAGACAGCTATGTTAATTTTTTGAAATTTTACTAATTTGAAATTTAGTGCCGTTTTTATTTATTTTTTCCTTATGTAACCTATTGAGTATTTGATAACGTTGAAATCAGAATAAAAACTCTATGAGAATGTAAAATCAAAAACATAGGTTGCCATTAAAAAAATATTGATGTCATAACTGTCAAAAAAAAGTGATAAATTTCTTTTTTATACGTTCGTCGGATGCGCTAAAATTAGCCCTACCACATGCTTTTGAAGTTTTATTTCTAGCGCAAGTACTAACGGAGTTACTGAATTTATTCCTTACTTAATTTCCACACTGTATAAAACAAAGTGTAGATATCCAAAAAATGTCGAACGGTAGGTACTAATAAGAGACCTGCACAATGGCAACTAAAATGTCTATAAAAGAAAATCTTACGTTTTCACAAACAAACCAGATTTTATAGAATTGAGAATCTGAAGAGTTGCCGATAAATTAATTGCAGTTCTGCAGTTGAGATTTCCTAGAATTTCAAGACTCAGCCAAACTCAGCGTTTTGCATTTGAGTGTACCAACAGATAATTCACTCTTTTTACTGTTGGAGGGCGCTATTGTACAACACACTAAACGCCGCGCCAGAGCTGTTGCAGAGCTTTCGTTTTCCCTATAAAATTGAGAGTAAATAATATTTTTTTCGATTTTTTTTTTTAGTAAGACTAAAGTAAAATGTTCAAATTTACTCCGTGTAGTGTTAGAATTTCTATTTTCTTCTTCATAATAGAGGTACAAACCGCTCAATTAGGCCGACTTTTAGCCTTCGGTAATTTTTAAGCGATCAAAAAATAAAAAAAAAATAACACTATACGGAGTAGGAGCAATCTTTTCTCAGCACGTTAGTGTCATTTCCAGTGAGAAAAAATATAAATTTGAAGAAATTATATGGGGAAAACGGGACGTTGTTTTGCACCGGAATCAGCTGCAGTGGGTATTCCTCTTAAACGACACAAACTTCGAAATGTCAACGATTCAATTTCGGGATCCAGAGATTCAAGAATTCATCGAGTAAAAGTGTTGCAAATTCGGGAATTCAAAACTTTTCAAAATTTCTAAATTCGAGAACGTCGCGATTCAGAATCTGCAATTTTTGAATTCAGAATTTCAGGGGTTGAGCGACACAAATTATTTAATAATTTGTATGTTCTGGAATTCGAAATGTCAATTTCGGGATCCAGAGATTCAAGAATTCATCGATTCAAAACTTCAACGTTTCAAAATTTGCAATTTACAAATGCAGGGAGTTTAGGTTTTACAAATTCAAAATGAGGGAAACTCAAGAATTCAAGTTGCGAAGGATTAAAATCTCCAAATTCGGGAATTCCAAATTTCTAAATTCGCGAACTCCGCGATACAGAATCCGCAATTTCTGAATTCAGAATTTCAAGTGTTATTAAACGACACAAACTTCGAAATGTCAACGATTCAATTTCGGGGTCCAGAGATTTAAGAATTCATCGAGTAAAAGTGTTGCAAATTTGGGAATTCAAAACTTTTCAAAATTTCTAAATTCTAGAACGACGCGATTCAGAATCTGCAATTTTTGAATTCAGAATTTCAGGGGTTGAACGACACAAACTGATTAATAATTTGTATGTTCTGGAATTCGAAATGTCAATTTCGAGATCCAGAGATTCAAGAATTCATCGATTCAAAACTTCAACGTTTCAAAATTTGTAATTTACAAATGCAGGGAGTTTAGGTTTTACAAATTCAAAATGAGGGAAACTCAAGAAAATCAAGTTGCGAAGGATTAAAATCTCCAAATTTGGGAATTCCGAATTTATAAATTCGCGAACTTCGTGATACAGAATCCGCAATTTCTGAATTCAGAATTTCAAGTGTTATTAAACGACACAAACTTCGAAATGTCAACGATTCAATTTCGGGATCCAGAGATTAAAAAATTCATCGAGTAAAAGTGTTGCAAATTCGGGAATTCAAAACTTTTCAAAATTTCTAAATTCGAGAACGACGCGATTCCGAATCTGCAATTTTTGAATTCAGAATTTTAGGGGTTGAGCGACACAAACTGATTAATAATTTCATGTTCTGGAATTCGAAATGTCAATTTCGGGACCCAGAGATTCAAGAATTTATCGATTCAAAACTTCAACGTTTCAAAATTTGCAATTTACAAATGCAGGTAGTTTAGCTTTTACAAATTCAAAATGAGGGAAACCCAAGAACTCAAGTTGCGAAGGATTAAAGTCTCCTAATTTGGGAATTCCAAATATATAAATTCGCGAACTTCGTGATACAGAATCCGCAATTTCTGAATTCAGAATTTCAAGTGTTATTAAACGACACAAAGTTCGAAATGTCAACGATTCAATTTCGGGATCCAGAGATTCAAGAATTCATCGAGTAAAAGTGTTGCATATTCGGGAATTCAAAACTTTTCAGTTTCTAAATTCGAGAACGACGCGATTCAGAATCTGCAATTTTTGAATTCAGAATTTCAGGGGTTGAGCGACACAAATTAATTAATAATTTGTATGTTCTGGAATTCGAAATGTCAATTTCGGGATCCAGAGATTCAAGAATTCATCGATTCAAAACTTCAACGTTTTAAAATTTGCAATTTACAAATGCAGGGAGTTTAGGTTTTACAAATTCAAAATGAGGGAAACCCAAGAACTCAAGTTGCGAATTATTCAAATCTCCAAATTTATAAATTCGCGAACTTCGTGATACAGAATCCGCAATTTCTGAATTCAGAATTTCAAGTGTTATTAAACGACACAAACTTCGAAATGTCAACGATTCAATTTCGGGATCCAGAGATTAAAGAATTCATCGAGTAAAAGTGTTGCAAATTCGGGAATTCAAAACTTTTCAAAATTTCTAAATTCGAGAACGACGCGATTCCGAATCTGCAATTTTTGAATTCAGAATTTTAGGGGTTGAACGACACAAACTGATTAATAATTTGCATGTGCTGGAATTCGAAATGTCAATTTCGGGATCCAGAGATTCAAGAATTCATCGATTCAAAACTTCAACGTTTCAAAATTTGCAATTTACAAATGCAGGGAGTTTAGGTTTTACAAATTCAAAATGAGGGAAACTCAAGAAAATCAAGTTGCGAAGGATTAAAATCTCCAAATTTGGGAATTCCAAATTTATAAATTCGCGAACTCCGCGATACAGAATCCGCAATTTCTGAATTCAGAATTTCAAGTGTTATTAAACGACACAAAGTTCGAAATGTCAACGATTCAATTTCGGGATCCAGAGATTCAAGAATTCATCGAGTAAAAGTGTTGCATATTCGGGAATTCAAAACTTTTCAGTTTCTAAATTCGAGAACGACGCTATTCAGAATCTGCAATTTTTGAATTCAGAATTTCAGGGGTTGAGCGACACAAATTAATTAATAATTTGTATGTTCTGGAATTCGAAATGTCAATTTCGGGATCCAGAGATTCAAGAATTCATCGATTCAAAACTTCAACGTTTTAAAATTTGCAATTTACAAATGCAGGGAGTTTAGGTTTTACAAATTCAAAATGAGGGAAACCCAAGAACTCAAGTTGCGAATTATTCAAATCTCCAAATTTATAAATTCGCGAACTTCGTGATACAGAATCCGCAATTTCTGAATTCAGAATTTCAAGTGTTATTAAACGACACAAACTTCGAAATGTCAACGATTCAATTTCGGGATCCAGAGATTAAAGAATTCATCGAGTAAAAGTGTTGCAAATTCGGGAATTCAAAACTTTTCAAAATTTCTAAATTCGAGAACGTCGCGATTCCGAATCTGCAATTTTTGAATTCAGAATTTTAGGGGTTGAACGACACAAACTGATTAATAATTTGCATGTGCTGGAATTCGAAATGTCAATTTCGGGATCCAGAGATTCAAGAATTCATCGATTCAAAACTTCAACGTTTCAAAATTTGCAATTTACAAATGCAGGGAGTTTAGGTTTTACAAATTCAAAATGAGGGAAACTCAAGAAAATCAAGTTGCGAAGGATTAAAATCTCCAAATTTGGGAATTCCAAATTTATAAATTCGCGAACTCCGCGATACAGAATCCGCAATTTCTGAATTCAGAATTTCAAGTGTTATTAAACGACACAAACTTTAATGTCAACGATTCAATTTCGGGATCCAGAGATTAAAGAATTCATCGAGTGAAAGTGTTGCAAATTCGGGAATTCAAAACTTTTCAAAATTTCTAAATTCGAGAACGACGCGATTCCGAATCTGCAATTTTTGAATTCAGAATTTCAGGGGTTGAGTGACACAAACTGATTAATAATTTGTATGTTCTGGAATTCGAAATGTCAATTTTGGAATCCAGAGATTCAAGAATTCATCGATTCAAAACTTCAACGTTTCAAAATTTGCAATTTACAAATGCAGGGAGTTTAGGTTTTACAAATTCAAAATGAGGGAAACCCAAGAACTCAAGTTGCGAATTATTCAAATCTCCAAATTTATAAATTCGCGAACTTCGTGATACAGAATCCGCAATTTCTGAATTCAGAATTTCAAGTGTTATTAAACGACACAAACTTCGAAATGTCAACGATTCAATTTCGGGATCCAGAGATTCAAGAATTCATCGACTAAAAGGGTTGGAAATTCGGGAATTCAAAACTTTTCAAAATTTATAAATTCGAGAACGACGCGATTCAGAATCTGCGATTTTTCAATTCAGAATTTCAGGGGTTGAACGACACAAACTGATTAATAATTTGCATCTTCTGGAATTCGAAATGTCAATTTCGAGATCCAGAGATTCAAGAATTCATCGATTCAAAGTGCTGCAAATTCAGAAATTCAAAATTTGCAATTTACAATTGCGGGAAGTTTAGATTTAAAAAATTCAAAATGTAGGAACTTCAAGAATTAAAGTTGCGAAGGATTAAAATTTCCAAATTTCTAAATTCGTTAACTCCGTGATACAGGATCCGGAATTTCTGAATTCAGAATTTCAAGTGTTAAACGATTTTAACTGATTTATAATTGGCAAGTTCCTGGAATTCGGGATGTCAACGATTCAATTTCGGGATCCAGAGATTCAAGAATTTATCGACCAAAAGTGTTGCAAATTCGGGAATTCAAAACTTTTCGTATTTTCTAAATTCGAGAACGACGCGATTCAGAATCTGCAATTCTTGAATTTAGAATTTCAAGGGTTGAACGACACAAACTGATATTAAATGAAATGTCAATTTCGGGATCCAGAGATTCAAGAATTCATCGATTCAAAGTGTTGCAAATTCAGAAATTCCAAACTTCCACGTTTCAATATCTCCAATTTACAAATGCAGAAAACTCCAGAATTCAAATTGCGAAGGATTAAAATTTCCAAATTTGCTAATTCAAAATTCCAAATTTGGGAATTCAAAATTTCCAAATTCGGGAACAACGGAAAAACTGCAATTTTTGAATTCAGAATTTCAAGGGTCCTGTGAGAATGCGCGTCAAGTTTTCGACGCTGTCGTAACTCTCTGGACTTTTTTGGTTTCTTGAATTTTTTTTTTAAAACGAGCTTTCTTCTATTTTGCGTTTTCATATCTCCATTTTTTTTTTAATTTCTAATTTAGTTCGATCTTTACTTACAATGACACTTGAATTTGACGCTACGCGAATTTGAAACGATCGCGAACATGCACTTTCCGAGACCTCACAGGCAAAACAAATGTTGCACGATGAACTCGTACAGACATGCTCTACCCGTTGTAGGCTCAACCGTTGTTAACGAATTATTAGCGATTCACATCTCACGGTGTTTTGTAACACAACAAAGTTTGACCGGCCATCACTGCACTTGACCAGCGAATAGACGTTTTCACGTCAAAATCAGAGGATTTTGAAAATAATTTTTGGATGATTTAATGAAAATATGTTTTAAACCTATCGTTGTTAAGAAAATCTCCCTTTCCATATTGAGTTCCTTGAGAAGATTTGAGACAGAAAATGTTATGAGCGAGGATTTTTTTACATTAATTTTGTTATTTTTATTTTATTATATTTGCCCACTCTTGTTTCTAACATATTAATGTTTCTGCTTTTCAATTTCTGATTATTATGAGGTTTCTCTATTAGTTTTTCTTCTGTTTTCGTTGTTGATTATATTGTTGTTATCAACCTTTTTTGTTCCTCCATCTCGTTTTTGCTCTTGCTCTCCATTTTAAAGAGACTAAGGAGACCGAGGACACTAAAAAGACCAAACGAGCTAAGGGGACAAAGGAGACTAAAGAGACCAAAGGGACCAAGGAGACCAAAGACACTAAATACACTAAAGAGAATAAGGAGACTACAAAAAGAACAAAGACAGCTGTGCAACTGAAGAACTCTAGATTAATGGTGCTGTAGAATTATTAAACTACCAAACTGTGAAATTCTGAAACGATGAAAGAGACTAAAGAGACACAGAAGATACTACAAAAGGAACATAGACTAAAGAAACCGAAACAAAAGGCGGTAAACAGACCAAAGGAACCAACGACTAAGGAGACCAAAGAGACTAAAGACAATAAAGAGAATAAAGATATTAAAGAAAGCAAAGGAACTAAAGGAGCTAACAGATCCACAGACCGTAGAGACCATAGAATAAAAAAAAAGGAATTAAGTGACTAGGTGGACCTAAAAGATAAGAAATAAAAAATCTACAAAGAAAAGAGACAAATAATCAAATTAAAACAATAAAATGAAACAAAATCAACTAGGTCGATCCAAAAGACAAAGGAGAAAAACATAAACAAAGAAAATGGAGAAAACTACCAAAAGAAAATAAAACTAAAGAAACCAAAGGAGCTAAACAGATCCAGGAGCAAAAATACCAAATAGATTAAGGAGAGTGGACCCAAAGACAAAACAGAAAAAAAATACTGAGAAAAGAGAAAAAAAAACTACAAACGAAATAAAATAGCTAAAAGACATAAAGGAGACCAAAGTGACCAAAGAGAGAGGGGAATCAAAGACACCAAAGATAAAAATATAAACGGAGAAAAGGGAGAAAACTACAAAAAGAAAATAAGACTAAAGAAACCAAAGGAAGTAAACAGATCCAGGAGTAAATACTGTAGCGTGTCTGGGTTCCATTATTTATTTATTTGAACACTATGTACAATTTATTTATACTTCTCCATATTACATTATTTACAATTTACTACTTCACCGGCACGTCTCGTATTATTTATTTACACATCATGCGGCACTCCGGATAAATCAAAGCAACTGTCCGACTCGACCCACTGATCTTCGATGATACGACTGACTTCACTGATACGACTGGACTGGTTTTCGCTGGAATGCCCTCTAATAAATATACCGGCGCTTAAATGCTTCTAGACGCTCCAGATGTTCCATGGCGCTCTCGATCTGTACCGGATATTCCAAAAGATGATGTCATACTACCTCGAGTACGTTGTAGTATAAATCCAGGACATTCTTACAATACAATACCAAATAAATCAAGGAGAGTGGACCCAAAAACAAAACAGAAAAAAAGTTATACTGGGAAAAGGGAAAAAAAAACTACAAAAGAAATAAAATAGCTAAAAGACACAAAGGAGACCAAAGCGACCAAAGATAGAGGGGAATCAAAGAAACCAAAGAGAAAAAAATATAAACGGAGAAAAGGGAGAAAACTACAAAAAGAAAATAAGACTAAAGAAACCAAAGGAGCTAAACAGATCCAGGAGTAAATACGAAATAAATCAAGGACAGTGGACCCAAAGACAAAACATAAATAAAGTTATACTGGGAAAAGAGAAAAAAACTACAAAAGAAATAAAATAGCTAAAACACACAAAGGAGACCAAAGTGATCAAAGCGAGAGGGGAATCAAAGAAACCAAAGAGAAAAATATAAACGGAGAAAAGGGAGAAATCCACAAAAAGAAAATAAGACTAAAGAAACCAAAGAGCTAAACAGATCCAGGATTAAATACCAAATAAATCAAAGAGAGTGGACCCAAAGACAAAACAGAAAAAAAAATACTGGGAAAAGAGAAAAAAAAAACTTACAAAATAAATAAAATAGCTAAAATACACAAAGGAGACTAAAGTGACCAAAGAGAGAGGGGAATCAAAGAAACCAAAGAGAAAAATATAAACGGAGAAAAGGGAGAAAACTACAAAGACAAGACTAAAAAACCAAAGGACCTAAACAGATCCAGGAGTAAATACCAAATAAATCAAGGAGAGTGGACCAAAGATACAACAGAAAAAAAATTATACTGGGAAAAGAGAAAAAAAACTACAAAAGAAATAAAATACCTAAAAGACACAAAGGAGACCAAAGTGACCAAAGAGAGAAGGGAATCAAAGAAACCAAAGAGAAAAATATAAACGGAGAAAAGAGAGAAAACTACAAAAAGAAAATAAGATTAAAAACACCAAAGTAGCTAAACAGATCCAGGAGTAAATACCAAATAAATCAAGGAGGGTGGACCCAAAAACAAAACACAAAAAAAATACTGAGAAAAGAGAAAAAAAAACTATAAAAGAAATAAAATAGCTAAAAGACTCAAAGGAGACCAAAGTGATCAAAGCGAGAGGGGAATCAAAGAAACCAAACAGAAAAATATAAACGGAGAAAATGGAGAAAACTACAAAAACAAAATAACATTAAAGAAACCAAAGGAGCTAAACAGATCCAGGAGTAAATACCAAATAAATCAAGGAGAGTGGACCCAAAGACAAAACAGAAAACAGTTATACTGGGAAAGGAGAAAAAAAAACTACAAAAGAAATAAAATAGCTAAAAGACACAAAGGAGACCAAAGTGACCAAAGAGAGTGGGGAATCAAAGAAACCAAAGAGAAAAATATAAACGGAGAAAAGGGAGAAAACTACAAAAAGAAAATAAGACTAAAGAAACCAAAGGAAGTAAACAGATCCAGGAGTAAATACTGTAGCGTGTCTGGGTTCCATTATTTATTTATTTGAACACTATGTACAATTTATTTATACTTCTTCATATTACATTATTTACAATTTACTACTTCACCGGCACGTCTCGTATTATTTATTTACACATCATGCGGCACTCCGGATAAATCAAAGCAACTGTCCGACTCGACCCACTGATCTTCGATGATACGACTGACTTCACTGATACGACTGGACTGGTTTTCGCTGGAATGCCCTCTAATAAATATACCGGCGCTTAAATGCTTCTAGACGCTCCAGATGTTCCATGGCGCTCTCGATCTGTACCGGATATTCCAAAAGATGATGTCATACTACCTCGAGTACGTTGTAGTATAAATCCAGGACATTCTTACAATACAATACCAAATAAATCAAGGAGAGTGGACCCAAAAACAAAACAGAAAAAAAGTTATACTGGGAAAAGGGAAAAAAAAAACTACAAAAGAAATAAAATAGCTAAAAGACACAAAGGAGACCAAAGCGACCAAAGATAGAGGGGAATCAAAGAAACCAAAGAGAAAAATATAAACGGAGGAAAGGGAGAAAACTACAAAAAGAAAATAAGATTAAAGAAACCAAAGAGCTAAACAGATCCAGGAGTAAATACCAAATAAATTAAGGACAGTGGACCCAAAGACAAAACATAAATAAAGTTATACTGGGAAAAGAGAAAAAAACTACAAAAGAAATAAAATAGCTAAAACACACAAAGGAGACCAAAGTGATCAAAGCGAGAGGGGAATCAAAGAAACCAAAGAGAAAAATATAAACGGAAAAAAGGGAGAAATCCACAAAAAGAAAATAAGACTAAAGAAACCAAAGAGCTAAACAGATCCAGGATTAAATACCAAATAAATCAAAGAGAGTGGACCCAAAGACAAAACAGAAAAAAAAATACTGGGAAAAGAGAAAAAAGAACTTACAAAATAAATAAAATAGCTAAAAGACACAAAGGAGACTAAAGTGACCAAAGAGAGAGGGGAATCAAAGAAACCAAAGAGAAAAATATAAACGGAGAAAAGGGAGAAAACTACAAAGACAAGACTAAAAAACCAAAGGACCTAAACAGATCCAGGAGTAAATACCAAATAAATCAAGGAGAGTGGACCAAAGATACAACAGAAAAAAAATTATACTGGGAAAAGAGAAAAAAAACTACAAAAGAAATAAAATACCTAAAAGACACAAAGGAGACCAAAGTGACCAAAGAGAGAAGGGAATCAAAGAAACCAAAGAGAAAAATATAAACGGAGAAAAGAGAGAAAACTACAAAAAGAAAATAAGATTAAAAACACCAAAGTAGCTAAACAGATCCAGGAGTAAATACCAAATAAATCAAGGAGGGTGGACCCAAAAACAAAACACAAAAAAAATACTGAGAAAAGAGAAAAAAAAACTATAAAAGAAATAAAATAGCTAAAAGACTCAAAGGAGACCAAAGTGATCAAAGCGAGAGGGGAATCAAAGAAACCAAACAGAAAAATATAAACGGAGAAAATGGAGAAAACTACAAAAACAAAATAACATTAAAGAAACCAAAGGAGCTAAACAGATCCAGGAGTAAATACCAAATAAATCAAGGAGAGTGGACCCAAAGACAAAACAGAAAACAGTTATACTGGGAAAAGAGAAAAAAAAACTACAAAAGAAATAAAATAGCTAAAAGACACAAAGGAGACCAAAGTGACCAAAGAGAGAGGGGAATCAAAGAAACCAAAGAGAAAAATATAAACGGAGAAAAGGGAGAAAACTACAAAAAGAAAATAAGACTAAAGAAACCAAAGGAAGTAAACAGATCCAGGAGTAAATACTGTAGCGTGTCTGGGTTCCATTATTTATTTATTTGAACACTATGTACAATTTATTTATACTTCTTCATATTACATTATTTACAATTTACTACTTCACCGGCACGTCTCGTATTATTTATTTACACATCATGCGGCACTCCGGATAAATCAAAGCAACTGTCCGACTCGACCCACTGATCTTCGATGATACGACTGACTTCACTGATACGACTGGACTGGTTTTCGCTGGAATGCCCTCTAATAAATATACCGGCGCCTAAATGCTTCTAGACGCTCCAGATGTTCCATGGCGCTCTCGATCTGTACCGGATATTCCAAAAGATGATGTCATACTACCTCGAGTACGTTGTAGTATAAATCCAGGACATTCTTACAATACAATACCAAATAAATCAAGGAGAGTGGACCCAAAAACAAAACAGAAAAAAAGTTATACTGGGAAAAGGAAAAAAAAAACTACAAAAGAAATAAAATAGCTAAAAGACACAAAGGAGACCAAAGCGACCAAAGATAGAGGGGAATCAAAGAAACCAAAGAGAAAAAAATATAAACGGAGAAAAGGGAGAAAACTACAAAAAGAAAATAAGATTAAAGAAACCAAAGGAGCTAAACAGATCCAGGAGTAAATACCAAATAAATCAAGGAGAGTGGACCCAAAGACAAAACAGAACAAAAGTTATACTGGGAAAAGAGAAAAAGAAACTACAGAAGAAATAAAATAGCTAAAAGACACAAAGGAGACCAAACTGACCAAAGAGAGAGGGGAATCAAAGAAACGAAAGAGAAAAATATAAACGGAGAAAAGGGAGAAAACCACAAAAAGAAAATAAGACTAAAGAAACCAAAGAGCTAAACAGATCCAGGATTAAATACCAAATAAATCAAGGAGAGTGGACCCAAAGACAAAACAGAAAAAAAGTTATACTGGGAAAGAGAAAAAAAAACTACAAAAGAAATAAAATAGCTAAAAGACACAAAGGAGACCAAAGTGATCAAAGCGAGAGGGGAATCAAAGAAACCAAAGAGAAAAATATAAACGGAGAAAAGGGAGAAATCCACAAAAAGAAAATAAGACTAAAGAAACCAAAGGAGCTAAACAGATCCAGGAGTAAATACCAAATAAATCAAGGACAGTGGACCCAAAGACAAAACAGGAAAAAAATTATACTGGGAAAAGAGAAAAATACTACAAAAGAAATAAAATAGCTAAAAGACACAGAGGAGACCAAAGCGGCCAAAGGTAGAGGTGAATCACAGAAACCAAAGAAAAAAAAATATAAACCGAGAAAATGGAGAAAACTACAAAAAGAAAATAAGACTAAAGAAACCAAAGGAGCTAAACAGATCCAGGAGTAAATACCAAATAGATCATGGAGAGTGGACCCAAAAACAAAACAGAAAAAAGTTATACTGGGAAAAGAGAAAAAAAAACTACAGAAGAAATAAAATAGCTAAAAGACACAAAGGAGACCAAGGTGACCAAAGACAGAGGGGAATCAAAGAAACCAAGGAGAAAAATATAAACGGAGAAAACTACAAAAAGAAAATAAGACTAAAGAAACCAAAGGAAGTAAACAGATCCAGGAGTAAATACTGTAGCGTGTCTGGGTTCCATTATTTATTTATTTGAACACTATGTACAATTTATTTATACTTTTTCATATTACATTATTTACAATTTACTACTTCACCGGCACGTCTCGTATTATTTATTTACACATCATGCGGCACTCCGGATAGATAAAAGCAACTGTCCGACTCGACCCACTGATCTTCGATGATACGACTGACTTCACTGATACGACTGGACTGGTTTTCGCTGGAATGCCCTCTAATAAATATACCGGCGCCTAAATGCTTCTAGACGCTCCAGATGTTCGATACTACCTCGAGTACGTTGTAGTATAAATCCAGGACATTCTTACAATACAATACCAAATAAATCAAGGAGAGTGGACCCAAAGACAAAACAGAAAAAAAGTTATACCGAGAAAAGAGAAAAAAAAACTACAAAAGAAATAAGATAGCTAAAAGACACAAAGGAGACCAAAGTGGCCAAAGAGAGAAGGGAATCAAAGAAACCAAAGAGAAAGATATAAACGGAGAAAATGGAGAAAACTACAAAAAGAAAATAGGACTAAAGAAACCAAAATAGCTAAACAGTTCCAGGAGTAAATACCAAAGAGAAAAAAAAACTACAAAAGCACAAAGGAGACCAAATTGACCAGAGAGAGAGGGGGACCAAAGAAACGAAAGAGACTATAAAAAGAATATAAACTAAATTAGCTAAACAAACCGAAGAGCAAATATCAAATAAATGAAGAGAAAAGGGACCAAAAATAGATCAAAGACACAAAAGAAATAACAAAGCAGCCAAAAGACAGACTAAAAAAACAAAAAGAACAAAAGAGACTAAACAGGTTCAAGAGCAAATTCTGTATAAAACAGAGTGTCTTTTTGTTATTGTTGTCATTTTATCTAATTTTTAAGTGATTTTTTTATTGGCGACTTCTAAATCTAAATAAAGTGTTGCGGAGTGTTAAATTATTATAAGTACTCATGTTCTTATTGCCCCTCTTTTGGAGATCAGCATCTGCTTGTCAGTTTCACTTTCTTTGACGCTAATTACCACAGTGAACTTTTCTTTCTCCTCGTTTGTGGTTCACACAATTGATAGCTAATTGAATAAATTCTGCAAATCATTGTTCCTACGTCTCAAATGAAATGTGAGAATACAAACTGGCAGGCTCGTAGAAAGTAGTACTACTTAGGCACATATTTTTCGTGGAGGAAAGTATGGGAAGATTATTATTAAATCTTGGAGCACGCCAAGGTTGGATTTACGCATGTTTTAAGTATAGTGTCGGAGTTGATGAATGAAACAAAAATTACTGCACTTTTGCGTGTGGTATACAGGGTGTCTCTCGTAAAAGTACAAAGATGTCACGAAGGAACACCCGCCCGTGGACAAATTAAAATAATAATTATTAAATCTGCTTTATTGACAAACAAATCCCTTGACCTTTACAAAAAGTCTTTCTCCTAATTACTTACTCTAATGAGAAGTGAAATTAACAAAAAACTATCGCTGCAGATTAAAACCGAAAACAATAGTCTCGTGGGAAGTGGTTCAGGTGTCTCGTTTTGCTAACTGGCGGTCTTCAGTCTGCTCATCACCTCGCAAGTGTTTACTTAATAATACTCTGGTTGTCATAAACATGGGTTGTGGCGAATTTTGTAAATGTCGTTTGTGTCTCGAATTAAATGGTTGTGAGTCGCGTCTGAAACCCGAAAACAGGGATAATTTCATCCTGGCCGAACCAAAAAAATACACATATTTCGGGATGGAGCCGGACAACGACTGGTTCGATAAAAATGAAGTGCCTGAAATTTGCGAAAAGACTGCTGAGGAGAAGAAACACAAATCGGTGATTTACGTTAACGACGATCTGCGTCCAGATGACAGATTCGAAGACGGCCCTCGAATAACGATCAAAGAACAAATCGACGAATTCATGACTCTGGACTCTATAGAAAACAGTCACGTTATCAGTGTAATTTTCAAAAACACCTTCTCGCTCGCGAGTCAAATAATCGAGGACGTTCGGACCTGTAACGAATATTATTCAGATAGTTCAGACGACTTCCCTTTGGGGATGGAAGCTGATATGTTAAAATGTTATTTAGAACAGCGGAGGTAATTTAAGCCCAACTCGTGTTCACACAGTGATTTTGCTGTTCCAGGCTGTCAAATAACTCGAAAAGCGAACACTCCTACCACCAAGGGGACAACAAAGAGTTTCAGAGGGTAAACACCCCGGCCAAGTTGACCCAAGACGAAGGGATGGTGTCGCCCAAACGCAAAGTCGAGCATTTCCAACATCTCTACATAGCTAACAACGTTAAGACGTCCACTTTTAACGAGCAAACCGATAAAGCTAATGTTATCAACAATAAGAACAATTTGAACAACTGTCAAGAGTACAACAAGAACAACATGGTCCCGGAACGAGACACGGATCCCAATAAGACGCCCCCGGGGAACACGGTCGGGAGTTTGAAGCTCGCACCGCAGGGAAGTTCGGGTTCCAGGCAGCACCACCACATTACCATCCAAGAACTTCGCCTGCAGGTAGGTGCTACTGTACTGATGAGTTCCAATAAGAAATCTATAAAAATAGTAATAAGATAAATGTTAATAGTGCTGAAAAATAATAAATGTTAAAATGAGAAATGAGGTAAGTTTGAGTTTACCATATTTTGCGCCACAGCCATTTGCAGAGTACATAATAAATTAAAATGTGCTTGTAAAATTTTTGTTGATATAATAATAATTAAAAGCTTATACAGGCTGTTGGTATTTTTTTTATTTGCTTGGGGTGAAACCCCCTCGTGCCACCCAATATTCGCCGCACATTTATCATAATAACGGCACAACGCGTTATTTCGCACACGATTTAAAACGTTGATGAACGTGCGGTATTATGATATTGCACCATTCCAACCGATCGCGGTATCTCCACCAGCTCCAAATGCCATCAAGAAGTACCATATCTGTGTTTTCAAAAAAATTGCCAAGCGCTTATGTTTCGTCAACGTGAACCAGAAAACCTAACCATGACATTTAAAAAATGAGCTATAATCAAAGACATGACTTTTTTTCACCGCCTACTCAGAATGGAAATTTAAAGAATCGCACGTTATATACAGGGCGTTAGGGATATTCCTGCAATAAAATTAGGGCGTAGTAAAGAAAAATAGGATGAACCCATTCCTGTAATTTTAATAGCAATACGTCTATAATTTTCTGAAAAATATATTTGAAATCTAACCCTGGTTACCGCACACGCTGCTGCAATGACGTTTTCTCCGACATCAGAGCTCCGAATTTTTTACAAAAAATTGATATGCAAAAAGTTTACAAACCCACACCGTTCTTGAAGTCAGTTTATTCGCGTCGATTGCATTGCTGATTTTTGGTTGGCGGAGGTACCAGGAATGTGACTTTGCGGCTTAATCGAAAATTTGAAAACAGTTGGATAGGTCGGAATGGTGCAATTACACGGAAGCGGTATTAGTAGTTTCATTTTATTTCCTGTGGTCTCTAGGGCTGTTAAAAATTATAGCCCAATCCCAAAGTGCCTGTATATGTAACTATCGGACAAAAATCATAGATGCGATACTGTGATTGAGACGGTATTAATAATTTTCGTGTCTCGATAAAGTCTCAAGCTGAAATCACGTCAAAACAAATGGGAACAACTTTTAGAGCTAACGGGTGTTTAAATGAAGATGTGTATATTTGGAGTAGGCCCTGGATGTCATTTTGCTTCACTGTGTTGTAGAGACATCAAAATGTCATTAGCCATCAGCTTTTTTCCATTTCAGAAGCTTTTGAGCCTTTAAATTTTTTAAATATTGAATTTAGCATTTTCACTCTAGGAACATTGAAATTTGGTAATCTCGAAATCTGCAATTATCGAATTGGCCAATATGGCATCATGGAATTTTGGAATGTTAAAAAAAAGAAGATTCAGAAATAGGCAACATATTAAACATTTCATCAACAACTATTATTTTTAAGGATTTACATTTCACATTTGATTAAAAGATTGTTTTGAATTGAGATTTAATTTTAGACCCACTATCATTCTTTATTTAAAAAACAAATAGTTCACGCAAAGTGATTTGTAAAATGTTTAATATGTTGCCTATATCTGAACCTTCAGGCGTGAACAGATAAAATGGACACCCTGTACCGTACTTCCGGAATATGAAAATAATTTCTGAATTTAGGATTATCGAAATACATATAACAATTTTAAAATTACTAAAATATCAAAAACGACAACAAATAAAAAAAATACGAGTGTGCTTTAGACCACACGACTGAAGTAAAACTTCAGTTCGCCATTGGGAAAGTGCTCTTAATTTATGTAAGTTTATAAATGGAGCTAGAGAATCCTGAATTAATACCGTCTGCAGTATTGGATAATGCATGTTTCAGTTTGTCGCCTGCGAAAAGTCGGCAATCATGTGTAGCGACTAAGATAAGTAGCGCAACTGCAGGCAAAATTGACACAGGCCAATGGCTCTGTCGTGAGCAGGGCGGATCCACAACCTAAAAGACCCGGAGACCCGGGTTCGAACCCCGTTAAAGCAAAAAAAATTCTATGAATTAATTATTGTAAAATCGTTCGCTTCGCCCGATCACACTTTTCGTAACGCTCTCGTCAGGCATTCACCAACTTACTCCCCAAGTCAAGTGTCCGTAAAGAAGTTTTGCTTCAAAAAGCGAATTGTTTGTGGAGTCCACGCGCGACAGAAGTGAAACTTTTTATTCAAAACTATATAACGTCACTTACCAGGATCCCATTGGTACACCATCCATGCACTCAACACCCATTAAATTAATCCATCTGTCATTTACAGTCTGGATCTACCTACTTGATTTAGATCACAATCAATTTAAAAGGAACAACAGTTCGAGTCTACTTTGCGAAAATATCCGTCGAAATCAGCACAAAATGCGTTTAGAGCCGATATGAATCAATCCAAAAGTCGTCCGATAAAAGTGTACAAATTATTTTGGTAGTTAATTTAGCGACATGAAATACTTACGCACTTTCGTGTTCAACGCTAATTAGGCGTACCCCGTGCCAAAATCTTGCTGCCGCTTGCGCTCCCCTCCTGGTCTAACATTTTCTCGCCACTATCCGACCTTGCGTTTTCGTGTCGCGATGCATTTTTGTGTCGGACGCGAATTAGGCTTACTCCGTGCAAAAAATCTTACAGCCTCCGAAAAGAAGTTTTACTTCAAAAAATTTAATTTAAATTTACATGCGAGTTTTTATAGTATGCATTTAAAACAAAAGTTATTGTGACACCCCATGACACTAAATATCATTTATAAAGCTAGCTGGATTTCTATTGCATTATGATAATGCAAATAAAACATAGATGGCTTTTAACGCCAGCCTTCTAGATTTCAAGAGATGACAGAAAAAAATTGTTGTGGGTAATCATTGATCCACTGAACCGATTGCAATGAAATTTTGGACACTTACTTATTTTACCACGTAGGCGCTCAATAAGAAACGGGTTTTCAAAATTTCATTCCTAAGGGGGGTAACGGGGCGGAGGAGTTAAGCTCTAGATATACTAAACCGATTGCAATGAAATTTTGCACACTTAATGCTTTGACCACGTAGGCGCTCACTAAGAAACGGTTTTTCAAAATTTCATTCCTAAGGGGGGTAACGGGGCGGGGGAGTTAAGCCCTAGATATACTAAACCGATTGCAATGAAATTTTGCACACTTACTTATTTTACCAAGTAGGCGCTCACTAAGAACCAGTTTTTCAAAATTCCATTCCTAAGAGAGGAACGAGGTGGGGGAGGGGGATTAATCTCAGGATCCACTGAACCGATTGCAATGAAATTTTGAACACTTACTTATTTTACAACGTAGACGCTCACTAAGAAATGATTTTTCAAAATTCCATTCCTAAGGCAGGAACGAGGTGGGGAGAGGGGGGGGGTTAATCTCAGGATCCACTGAACCGATTACAATGAAATTTTGCACACTTATTTATTTTACCACGTAGGCGCTCACTAAGAAACGGTTTTTCGAAATTCCATGCCTAAGGGAAACGAGGTGAAGGGGTTAATCTCTGGATCCACTGAACCGATTGCAATAAAATTTTGTACACTTTATTATTTTACGACGTGGGCGCCCATTAAGAAACGGTTTTTCAAATTATTAAGCCGGTGAAAATATATACACACATAAACAACACCCCAAATGACTTTAAATCTATTCCAGCAACAGCGCAGTCAGAACTGCAACAGTTCTTCGGACGAAAATCGCTCCTCCGGTCATGCCAGTATGTCAGACAACGGCAACAGTTCTCCCAGAGGGAACTACAGTTCGGGCACCGATCGTCTGACGGCAGGGGTGATGCAGAAGCCGATGAAAAATCGAACTTCGACTCAGCATAATCGGTCGCGCCACAGAGCAACTCCTGCTAGGGTTAGTCTGTCCCTAACTTATTGACTCTATTTTTACCGACGACTAGTTGCATGTTCCCTGGACCGGAAGTGGCGGCTTGGAAGACATCAAACTAGCGCTCCAGCAGTTGACGATGAGGTCCCACACGTCCTCGAGCACTTACTCCAGTATTAGCGCTGGGTCTGAAAGTTCGGAACCTGCAATGAGGCGGTTGATGAGGCATTCTTCTTTAGAGACTATTAACACTAATATTACCAATGCTGATGAGTTCGTGTGGGTCGATTCACACAACCGGTAAATGTATACATTTTGCGCGCATCCCCCTAAATATTCTTGTTTCCAGCTTAGTAGAACTGCAACACCTTCCTTGGACAAACCACTGTATCCTGCGAGTATTGCAAACTGGTCGCTTCCGCGACCACGTTTCAAGAGTCAGCGTCGAGACCATCCCCAGACTGTCCTACTTACTTCAACGAGCTTTAGTCAGAATAGGCCGCGAAATACAGAGGTTGTCATCAACTTTAGGCATCTGTACGAAACATGATATCACTGTGTCATTTCGTATCGTTCTGTGTCCACCTTTAGCCGATTCCTGCATTAAAGCATCCCTCAGGGCTGCCGCGATGTTGGCCATGTCTGGCGATTGCACTTTGAAACAAAGCAAATCCTTAAGAGCGGGGTTGCAGTTTCACATCGGCCGATTTCACCGTTGGATGACTGATATCAAGCTTGCAAAATTTGTGCATGAGTAAGAATTCGCAATGTGTAAACGTGCCACTTAGTCACTGACATTTTAATAGGTACGCCGCAGTATTTTTATGTGCTGGTTTAGAGAATCTGTTGGAAGAGATCCTACTTCAGTGTTTACCAAGTGACAGTGAAGTAACTCTAACTGCAACACTGCTGGAGCACGCTATAGCTAACAATGGGGACCTGTGGGGGTTGTTGCAACCATACGCTCATTTAAATGCTGGTAGAATAGCGTCTGGAGCCCTGGCTCTACCACGATGGGCGTCCATGTCCAGCGTGGGGTCTGGCCGCGACTCCAGACGCAGTCCCACGTCTCCAGAGCCTTCTCTAATGACAACGTGTGTTGGTTCCCTTAAAGAACTTCAAGATTTGATAACGCGTATGCAACCGCGTGTGCCATTATGCCCCAAAGCTATCAGAACACTCTTTTACTTCATGCGGTGTTCCCAACTTGAACACGTGGAGCAGGGGGCCAGTGCTGTCCAAGAACTCTGCTATGAAAGAGCATACGTCGTTTTACCACCACTCGTAGAGTGGCTTCGGGTGGCGACTGCTCACAGCGAACACCGATTTTCACCCCTGATAGACAAAGACGACATTATGCAAGCCGCCCGGCTGTTGTTACCAGGAGTTGACTGTCCCGTTCGTAACCTCGGAGAAGAAATGCTAAGAATCCGTAAAAATACCGGCAACGAAGAGGACCACCTCGAAGCGTCGCGACAAATCCAAGTAGAACTAGCTTTTAGGTTGTTACTAACTGGAAGACCTGAGTTGATACAACACGCGATTTCTTTACTACCAGTGTCGACTAGGTTGGACACCTTGAATTTGCAGGGACACACCGCACTTATGCTGGCTGCCATCAATGATGACGACATTGCTCTAACTGTAAGTCCCTGATAAGTTTTTAGGAAACTGTCCATAATTCTGAACCTTCAGGCTTTGTTAGACGGTGGAGCCGCCGTCGATGTGGAAACACCCGCTTCTGGTGTAGCTTTTGCGGCCGTGAATGGGGAAACCCAGCACTGGACGGCACTGACGTATGCTGCTGCTAAGGGACATGCGAGGTGTGCAAGAATTTTATTGGAGCGAGGAGCGAATGTTGAAGGGGGTGCCCGGTTGAGCGAGGATAAGTGTACACTGACACCTTTGCAGGTATAATTTAAATAGTGGTGTCCTAAAAGACAGCTTACAGAGACAGTTATAGGTTGCTTGTGGAAACGGCAACTCTGAAGTTGTCTCTCTGCTGTTGGCCCACGGGGCGCACCCATTTTTCTCTACCCAATTGAAAGATTCTCTGTGCTACTCAGCCTCTGCCCAAAGAGGATGTTACAGTGCAATTTCTGTGGCAGCAGCGCATGGCCAACGTGCAATCTTGCAGAAACTGTTAGCACAGCCCTTAATTCCTGTCAACAAAGAAGTACTCTCCTTAGAAGAAATCTTGGCTGAAGGTGAACTTAATTATTGAGATATTCAGTCCCTAATAGTGCTTTTAGGTGCTGCTCCAAACTGCTCTTCTTCGTCCAACACGACCCCACATTTCAGTAAAACGCAGGTGAAGTCGCTACAAGAGGCCATGTATCACAGCGCGGAAAACAACCATTTGGATATCACCGTCGAGATAAGAACACTTGGAGTTCCCTGGACATTGCATTGTTGGATGCACTCTTTAGGGGCTGCTCACGAGGCACGACTGGATTGCGTGATTGATCAACTTCTGCAGGATTTTCTGCAAGTGTGTCCTGATGACTACAGCTCGCAGTTCGTTCAAGAGTGTCTACCGCTTCTGTTCAACATTTTTAGATATAGCAAGGTGAGGATGACCGTGGAAAAACTAGTTTTAGCCGTTGCTGTTGCAGAAGGAGGGTACAACACTGCTGTTGGCCGATATATTTTCAACATGTTTTGGCTGGGAGCCCATAAAACCGATTAAAAACTGCGTGCCGTCCGCCACTTCCAGCTCGAGGATTGACCCAAAATACGTCAACAACCCGGAATTGAGCGACGTCACGTTCAGGGTGGAGGGACGGTTGTTTTATGCCCACAAAATAGTTCTAGTGACTGCAAGTTCAAGACTGAGGTCCATGCTGAGCTCGAAGTTGTGTGAAGGCGGGCTGCCCACGGTGCAGATTAATGACATCAGATATGATATCTTCCAAGTATGTTGACTATTAGCACTAAAAAATTGTGATTACTTTTTTGTAGATTGTGATGCAATTCTTATACCAAGGGGGCTGTCAAGCGCTGGAGCCTTCCCAAGACGACATCCTGGAACTCATGGCTGCGGCCAACTTCTTCCAGTTGGACGGTCTATTGAGATACTGCGAAAGCCGTTGTGCAGCGATGTTAGCGTTAGATAATGTGGTCTCCATGTATATACATGCAAAAGTCTACAATGCAGTTCAGTTATTGGAGTACTGCCAAGGGTTTCTTCTGCAAAATATGGTGGCCCTATTGACATACGACGATTCAGTGAAAAGACTTCTCTTTGCGAAAAAGCTTCCTAATCACGACGTTCTGGCGGGACTATTGAACACCCTCCAAAACAGGATCAAGGCGCGGAAAACGCAAAGTAACTTTAAAGCTCAAAACTGTAAATAGATTTTGTTACTGTTCTGATTTTAGTTAAGATTATTTATATATTTATTAGTGTTGCCTTGTTTATGTATACTTGAAGCAATATAGTTTTCCTTCATTTGGTTTCTAAAGAGAAAGTTAGTCACCCCTTGTAGGCCGATTAAAACATTATATAGAAAAGCATGTTTTATTATTAAAAACACTAACTGTAAATAAATAAAGTCAATTATGCTCAGTCTGAAAACATGATAAGTAATACTGGATAAATACTGCTTAAAATAAAAGTCATGGTTTGTTTTCTTTGTCTTGTCTGCTGCCTCTTACTGGTGTCTCTATCCCAAAGGGACTATAAAGCTTCGTGGGGGTTCTTCCTAAAACCTGTTTAGAAAATGTGTGTGGGGTGGCGCAGTTGGGGGTCATGGGGCCTTCTTCCAGAATCTGCCTACGTTTCGTGGAGACACGGAACTTCTAAAAATCGGTATTTTTACTTATATTTCAACACCAACCTCAATTTTACCTGCGCTATAGCTCCGATAGTCGTGCGTACAGTGTTGAAGCTCTTGCCTATCCTCTCCGCCCCATTCCGCAAAGCCCTGCGTGTGTTATCATTGAAGGATAATACGGATAAAACGCTCCTGTCTGTGGCATTACTATCGTTTTTTTCGGAGTCTTCAAAAGTGCTTTGCAGTCGTCTCCGACAAGTGTGGGGTTGGGGTAACGGCCTGCTTAGTTTCTCGAGTGCACTGGGGGCCATTATTTCTATTTTTCTTTCAAATGATGCACGAGCTGCCGTTAAAATTCGAAGGTTTGAAAACTGACGTTCAGAAGTGCCAACAAAAGTGTACGAAAATTTCTAAATTGGATTTTTTTTATTATTGGCGGTGATACTTGACATGCTCCCGTGTGTCTTTTTGGTAGTAGTGGTACTGATTCCTAATTTTAAAATCCAAAATTTGTGATTTGTTTGCAAAAAAAGCTTTTCATTTCAGTGTGGCCAACATCACCAACGTAACTATAACCAGTGACGTTTCCTCTTTTTGACAGCTTTTGGCAATTTATGTTTACGACACGTCAGGCTCGTAAAACTTAAAGGCTTTCCGTTTTTGTTTGGACTTAATTTCGAAAATGAATTAATAATTTAAAGCAACGCAACAATTTCTTGGGTGTTGGCTTTAGTTGGATACAATGGGTTAGTGCGAGATCAGCTGGACGAACTTGTAGGTTATCCAAACATTTGTAGGTGTTCTCTTCAGTTACTTCAAGAGCCTCCTGGGGGCCCGAGAGATGCGAATTTTGATACTGGGATTGGACGGGGCCGGAAAAACCACAATACTGTATAGGTTACAAGTAGGAGAAGTTGTCACTACTATCCCAACCATTGGGTTCAATGTTGAACAAGTCCAGTATAAAAACCTTAATTTCCAAGTGTGGGATTTGGGGGGCCAGACGAGTATAAGGTGAGATTGTCATGTGGTTGTGAGCAGGTGTTGACTTTGAGGTTATTAGGCCTTATTGGAGGTGTTACTACAGCAATACAGATGCAATTATTTATGTGGTAGATTCAGCAGATAAAGAAAGAATGGGGATTTCCAAAGATGAGCTGTTTCATATGCTTAGGGTAACTGCAGTGTTGTTGCTTCCCCAATTGTTTATTCTTGTTTTGTAGGAGGAGGAACTAGGGGATGCAATTTTGGTGGTGTTGGCAAACAAACAGGACATCCCAGGGTGCATGTCTTTGAAGGAAGTGCACCAAGCCCTGGGATTAGAAGCCTTAAAAAATAGAACTTTTCAAATATTCAAAACGTCGGCGACTAAAGGTGAGGGATTAGACATGGCGATGGAGTGGCTTGCAAATGCTTTAAAAAATAAAAAATAACAGTAATACATCACCATCTGTTTCTAGTCCTAAAAAATTTATACAACTTAAATCGTTCATTTTGCTGATTTTTGGAGATTTCACCTTATTTAAGGCTTGTTTTTGATTCATTCCAACCAATTTCATGAAACATTATCTGCAAACTATTTAAGGTTTCATACCATGTTTTGTATTATAGACTTAATAAATGTGGATTTATCATTCATACCAAAGACCTGTTTTCAGTCAGTTTCCTCTTCTTTTTATTGCTCAAATTAGAAAAGTTTTAACAAGGCAAAATGTCCCTATGAATAATAAGAGACACTGCAACTCCGAAACGTGTCTACTCCTCTCGGCGACCTTCCCGTGTTTATTCTTATTCCTACAGTTGAAAATATAAAAATATAAATAAAAGCTGTACAGAAGAAATCAAAGATTGGTTAGTAGGGGAGCACGGACCAAAATAGCGTCTTCAATTTCCCTACATTTCCAGTCAAACCAGTTTGCTTGGTCCCTACCCGTTGTTCACATACTTTTTATGTTTCCGCAGATGCACCGACAGATACGAAGAGGTCGCGAAACTCCGATTGCATATACTGCACGTATACGGTTTTTCGCCCGTGTGTTTCCGGAAGTGCACGTTAAGACTGCTGCTTTGCGTGAACTTTTTGCCGCACAGTTCGCAAGTGAAGGGTTTTTCCCCGGTGTGCGTCCGCAGATGTTTATCCAAATACGTGGCTCTAGTAAACGTGCGGTCACAAATGGCGCAACTGAACAGGTTTTCTCCAGTGTGCGTCCGCGTGTGTTCTTGCAAGTATGCCGCAGTCGTGAATTTCTTATCACACGTGATGCACGTGAATTTTTCCCCGGTGTGTTTCATTATATGGGACTGTAGTTCAGAGGCGTAGTTGCAGATTTTGTCGCACATTGGGCATTTGTAAGGTTGGCGCCCTGTGTGTTGCCTCATGTGGACTGTGAGCTGCGATGAATGGGTGAATTCTTGTTGGCAAACTTTACAGGTGAATTTCTCGCCCGTATGCTTCTTCATGTGAACTGTTAAATGGGAGGACTGTGTGAAGGTTTTTGCACAGACGTTACATTGCCAGGGTCTGTCTCCAGTATGAGTCTTCAAATGTGAGTTTAATATATACCCCGAGGTGAACTTCTTATCGCAAAAGTTGCACGCGAAAGGTTTCTCCCCTGTGTGGGATCGCATGTGGACCTGGAGGTCGCTGGCTTTGATGTATCGCTTCTCGCAGCAATTACAAGCGTACGGTTTTTCCCCGGTGTGTATCCTCATGTGAACTGTGAGTTCGGCTGTGATGGTAAACCGTTTTTCACACACTTTACACTGAAATGGTTTCTCTCCAGTGTGTCTGCGTATATGTTCCCGCATATGCGACGAGTGGTGAAACCGCTTCTCGCAGTATTTACATTCAAAAGGTTTTTCGCCAGTATGGGTCCGCATGTGTATTTTCAAGTTGGCGTTCTTTGCGTATTTCTTCCCGCACTGGTCACACGACCATTTGTAGGGGTCGTCTACAATGATCGTCGTTTTACTTTGTTGGGCTTCTAGACGGGCCGCCGCTGGTGTTAATATGGGGTACTGAGGTAAAGGCTGTGTCTGAGTCTTGACGGACCGCGTTGGCACCACCATTTTTTTAGGGGTCTTTTCAAACTTCGCAAAGCCGGTGGTGGCCACGGAGTTTGGGCTTCCGCCAGGAGAATTTTCAGTCTGCGTTTGCCGTGGAGTCTTGGATAGAGAGCTTTCATCGAGGAAATGTTTCAGGTGGAGGAAATCACTATTATGATCTTTCTGAGGGTGGCTAACTATATTATTTTGAATGGGAATAGTGTTGGCAAGTTGGTAGTCATCAAGATTGGTGTACGACGCGACTTTGTCTTGAGAAAAATATTGCTGGGGCGCAGCCTCCGAGTTAAGACACATTAAACGGAAATCGTAGCAAATTCTGAGCTTTTCCATGCAGCTTGAACAGAATAGATGCGAATATCCATCTTTCACCCATACCTAGGAGACAAGTAATCATAAATGGGACAAAAAGCAGCGGAGACTTACTATATCTGGTATGCAGGCGAGGAGTTTATCACAAAATTTTATATTGTCAGCATCCACGGAAGTTAGAGGGGTTAAAGCACTTTCTACACGTAAGCAAATGCGGCAACAATCGGTTATTTGAAACACACCGTTCATTGTTCGAGTTTTTATGGGCAGTCATGGATTATCCACATGTGATAATTGTTGCTTTATTTATAAACAATACCAGCTGTCAAAAATAACAACAAATATGGTTCGGATGTCAGCCGCACAGAGGGCAGCACAAAAATAAAAAAAACCATTTCCGTAAATTCTTGTATTGATTATTGATTCTGATTTTAAATAAATCCACCCGCGAGTCAACTATTTATCCCTTTCTCGTCTACTTCTGACCAGAAATAAGTGTCATCTTTGTTTCGGACCAAGTAATGTTGGCAACAATTTTCATCTGTCATCTGTCAAGAAGCTGTCATTGTAATTTCGAAAAGAGTGGACGCTCGTTTGGGTTTATGCAGTAATTGTTTCTAAAACCCATCAAAATGTCGAGTACTTCCCAGAAACATCGCAATTTTGTGGCCGAACCCATGGGCGACAAACCAGTGACCGATTTGGCGGGAGTCGGCGAAGTTCTAGGTAGACGCCTTACCGCCGCTGGATTCGACAAGGTTACATCGCAAAAGTTGTCATCACTGTTTATTCGCATCTGTTGTAGGCTAACGTTGTCCTGGGTCAATTTTTGGTGCTGAAGAAGAACCAGGAGCTGTTCCAGGAATGGATGAAAGAAACCTGTCAGGCAAATGCGAAGCAGTCTGGAGATTGTTGGCAATGTTTGAATGACTGGTGTGAAGAATTTTTGTAAATAAATAATATTTTAAGCAAGGAATCATGCTTAAAAGTGTGTTATAAATGTTGCATCAAGTTGCTTAAGGTGATCTTAATGACAGCAATTTTATTTTTTTAACATTTACTGCCAACTTGATGCACATTAATCAACACTCCCAATATTAATAACAATTTCTTTTTATGTATACCTAGAATCTTAACTTATTCTTTTGTTGTTTGCTTTCATAAGATTTCTAATAAATTGTAGATTTGTTTCAGTCTTTATTTTGTTGACAACATTCTACATAGAAATTAACAATTATAACCTATTGTCTGGCATTAACGATATTTACAAATTCTGGCTTCAAAGAGGCTCCACCAACCAAGAAGCCATCGATGTCAGGTTGTGAAGCCAACTCTTTGGCATTTGCGGCAGTCACAGAGCCCCCATACTGAATCTGAATGCTTGCTGCAACGTTGGCGCTAACTTTGTCGTTGAACCATTTTCGCAAAGCTTTGTGGACTTCCTGGGCTTGCTGGGGGGTGGCAGTCTTGCCAGTGCCAATAGCCCACACTGGCTCATAGGCAATGACAACATTAGACCTAGAAGCAACTCAACAATCAAGAAGACAACATAATTAATCACTTACCAGTCTTTGACTTTATTGGCTATTGCTTGTGTTTGTCTAAAAACAACCTCTTCTGTTTTCCCAGCTTCGCGCTCCTGGAGTGTCTCCCCAATACATGCAATCACTCTCAGGCCCGACTCCAAAGCGTGAGCTACTTTCTCGGCAATCAACTCATCCCCTTCTCCGAAGATTTGGCGTCGTTCCGAGTGTCCCAAGATCACCCAGTTGACCCCGATGTCTTTAATCATTGCGGGCGAGATTTCTCCAGTGAAAGCCCCTTTTGGGACCTTGTAACAGTTCTGGGCGGCGACCCCAACGGCTGGAGGTAGGTTCGATCGTACGTACTCCAAATAAATGGCCGGAACTCCAACCACCACCTCGGTGTCCGCATTCAGGGGGCCCGACTTGAGAAAGTTGATGATTTCTCCGATCTGCTTCTTGTCCCCGTTCATCTTCCAGTTTCCCCCAACTACGAATTTTCGCACCATTTTGCAGCTGTAACTTCTGTACAAAAGGGGTGTGTGTTATAATTAGAGCACTTCAATGATCACTGACACTGATCATCAAATTATAGCCGTGATTTTAGTCTTTCAACCGGGCTGTCAAAGTGTCCTCCACCGATCAAAGGTCATGAAGCTCCACCCAGGCTCCCCCTCTACCTGCACGTTTTCACGCGGTCCCAGGAAAAAAATTTAAAAATATTTCGGCGGAAATAATTTGATTTTGATTTGATAATAAGATCCGTTAGGATTGTGATTCTAACAAATTATGTAAGTCTTAACGGTAGACTTATTAATTATATTAATTTAAATTGTAATACATACCTTATGTTTTGACAACACATCATATTGAGACTAAAAAACATTACATCAAGCTAAATTTTAATACATATATTTTTTATAATATATTGGTCATTATTTCGAAATGTCATTAACGCCAATAAAATTCAGTGCAAAATTTATTGATAGCACGTTATGAATATCGTCTTACTTTTATCAATAAGGTAATTATAGTGGAATAATGTATTCAATAATATAGATAATTAAAGTTTAATTACCTAATTGATTTTTGATATTAACTAAAAGGGTTTTAAACTTTACAACCGTGTATATTGGGTTGCCTGAACAAAGGCATTATTTCGAAAAAGAAGTAAATTACTGCTTCCATTAGAATAACAGCTCTAGAATCTTTATTTCAGACCATTGTGGTCCCATATGGTCCGCAAATTTTCAAATTTATTGCTTCATCTACCAGTTAAAAGTCCGCAACCAGCAATACATGCTCCATTATTATTTTGGCAACAAACATAATGTTGTCAAATTCATAGAGAACTTGATGACTTTTTTAAACGAACACACGATAATAACGCCATTGTGTTATTTGACACTATAGACAACTAGATTTTATGAACTTTTATTCCAACTTTTACAATTTTTGAAACAATAATTTTAAGTAAAAGTAGTGCATATGAAGAAAATCTAAAAAGAAAATTATGGGTCGCAATTTAAAATAAAAAAGTTGAATGTAGCCCAAAATATACTATGACATCATTTAGACAAAATCTAAAATCGTCAGCTTATAGCAAATTAACATCCATTTAATTTACTTTTTGTATTTCCTGTAAATAAAAATTTTACAGCGCCTGTCGTTTTTTTTAAATCACTATTTCTTCAGATTGTATTTTGTATTATTTTGTACGTTTATATCACGATATAGTGTAACATTCATTTAACATTCAATGGCGACGTCAATATGAAACGTTCATTTAACGTTAAAAATTACAATTTTACGTCATACACATTACGTCTACCAATGACGGAAGTTTTGGTCAGTTGAAAAAAAAACGTGAATATAACGTGATCTTACTACCAGGGGTAGCCCGAAACATAAGTAGTTCCTTTCTCGATAGGCACCTTTAGAAACGTCCTATCTAGCAGGGTCTGTTCGTAAAAAAAATCAAAAATTTCAAAAAAAATTGCCAAATTTCTCGGTCTGTCCCTTCGAGCATTATCCTCGAAACACGTACAATAGCACCCATAATATTGAAGAGAATTTCAAGATGAACACGCTGGTGTCACTAAATTATTCCAGTGATCTATAGTTTACGAGATATGAGCGAAAATGTTTTTGGGTGTTCACGCGAGAAAGTGGCCAAATTTTAAAACGTCATAATTATCTCCGAAATCACTACATATATCGGAGTGAGAGTTGCACCGTTGGATTCAGGAGGACGAGGTTTATCAGAAAATGGTCATCAGGAAATTTTCAAGATCTAGAATTTTCATCTTTGCTTCGCATATAAGAACTGATATGACAGGACATATATAATGTATTTTAATTGTATAATGAGGAAGTATAGGAAATGGCAAGAAAACCGGGGGTTTCTCAATGTTGAAAATCAGAGATATGGCTTATTTGATAAAGAAGCCAAAAAAAATGTAATAGTAGTGGTAGATTACTTTAAAACCGCTAAAATTACGTACTGCGACGACGGCGCGACGGCACCGGAAGCGGATGATGTCATCTGTCTGGGAACAATTATTGGAATGAATACATACGGTACTGGCGTTGATCTACAACAGTCCACAGACCGTGCGAACGTTTGGGAATGATTGTTCACATAAGATGCTCTCATCAGCCGAGAAGGTTCTGTCGCGCTGATGTCATACTTCAATCAATACGACGGTCGCACAAAGAGGATGATGTCATCCTTCAAGAATATTCGGGAGCGCGAGATCATCCTCATTATTCCCGGAATAGAAGGAATCGAGAACACCAGTAGGGGTATAAGAAGGAAACGAACGACGAAACGGGACAGTGTGACTTGAAACATCGTGATCAAGACGGTCGGCGTGTTATCATGAACAAGTAAATTTGTCCTTAGCAAAACGTTAATTTTTAATAAAAGTTAGTAACTACGGTGTGCTCACGAATTTCTTTAAATCCTCGAACCCGCCCGGCTCAGGCTACGTTACAGTACATGTCTGTCTCAGCTTCAGTGTTAAAAAAATATGTATTTATCCCCTACGTAATTATGTATTGGTCTAAGGACATACATATTAACATATTGGTCCAAAAGACATCAATAATAATAATTTACGCACAACTGCATTTTTTACTTGTTTACATCTTGGTTACCATGATTGAAAATGAAACATTACACCCGTAAAGCAAATGCCCGTAAAGAAAAAGCCCGCAAAATTATCACAAAAGAAACGAACATTTATTTATGGTAATTATAAACACTATTTGTGCGTAAAACGTTGTACGTACCTCTGGCCGAAAGACCGTTTACGCTCTCCTTCGTCGGGCCTCAAAATCGTCCTCTGGCGTATAAACTCTTTCTTTCGGCCCTCTATACGTAAATAACTATTGTGTACCTAGGCCGTAAAAGTTAACTTTTTTGGACGCATCTGCTGTTTGTAGCCGAGGACACAATGCAGATAAGGGCAAAAAAGAACTTTTGGCCTAGCTGCACACGACGTGTTTTAGGCGATGATCACAAAAGAATTAAAAAAAAATCGTAATCATCGCCTAAAAATATTTTTAAAGAGAAAGAGCAAACACAAAAAAATATACATTTAATAGAACAACATTTACAGGTTTTAACATTAAATCTGGATATAAATACAACAACTAACATTGAAAACTTAAAATTTGTACCTACACGAACTATACTATGTACATACAGATATTATTTCTATTTGACCCGCTTAATCTATAATAATAAAAATAGAACATCAGCTTTTCAGGTGGACAATCTTCAGACAAAGCTCGAGTGAACCAGTTAACAACATTTAATTAAATACCTACATTTATATAATACTGGAATTTATTTTCAGTCGATTAAGTCTGGTACGACTTGTAAGTTCTTGACGTCCTTTTGTACCTCACAGTGCAGAACAACAACATTGAAGAGATCAGCCCAAACAACTAAAAAATGTATGGTAATTATTTTGCCCCACATTATCACAAACTTACTTGTATGAATGCGACCACCAATCCAACCACCCCCACGATGTGCAGCCTCTGCACGAACCACATATGGATCTGATCGTAGCAACCCGATCCATAAAAAGCATCGGCGTTTTGAGATTTCCCACAATTTTCCTGGAAACTCGAGGAAACACAACAGGTATCGGGGACCCAGTTCTGCTTAGGCCAGGCGTCTATCATAAACCAGTCTTCATAGTTGTTGACCCCGCAGCACTTGAACTGTGGAGCGTCTAGTTAGTACCAAAAAAGGGCAAAATTGAGCCGACTCGCCTCAGATTGGATGTTGTCCCAAATGGTGACCAGACTGTTTGGTCCCGTAGCTGTCACATTGTAGTGATGCCAGAGCCCGTTCTGCAGCTCCTCTCTAAAAGTGTGTCCCAACGACACTCTAAAAACGAAGGCTAATGATCCCACTAGGAACTCCGCAACGAACATGAAGACGACCAAACTGAAATACTTCACGAGACATTTATTTGGATTTATTGGTGCATCTGCGAGGGACATGGCGTAATAGTCGGCGCATTCATTGCATCCTTTGAAGTGCGAGTACGTAATGCCATGCATTGTAAGTTATTAGTTATGTGTAGGAGGAAGAAAATTGGGTCAAAGACTGATTTTGTATGCAGTTGGTATGTGTCAGAATGTATACTAAATTTATTTTCGTTGAGAATGTTTGGTCGCACAATTATTGCAAACATAGACTCTCTTTGTATTGTCATAAAATGTATTAAATTTACTTAATAATTTTCTTTATGTATTTAAGACTTGATTTACAGGGACGTAGGTGTTAATTTGGGTACAATATTTTGATTGGAACATTACAGAAGAGCTCTTCTTCTGAATCGGTTACTATCAATCTTGCAATTAATTTTCTCCTAATTTTTCTTTCGTTTAGTTGAAAAGGTAATGCGCCGACTACCGCCCCGTTTCCACTGCTTACCGTGACAAGCATGCATCTGCTCTGGAACCAAGAGCCGCAACATGCAAGAAACGACAAAATAAACGTGATGATTCCCACCGCAATCGCCAAAGAGTCTGCACTGAGAAGCGCATATTGTGGCAGCAAGGACGCATATCCCTCATAGGCAATTCTCAACCAGATTCCAACTCCCAGAAGGCCACATCCTGTGATCTGCAGCGATCATCGTTAGTTATTGTCTCAGTGATTGTGTGAGATTAGAAATCAGTTCTAGTTCGCAGAATTGTAAAAAAGGAAAAGCGTGTTTCTTACCCAAAGGAGCACATTTAGCCAACAAAACAAATGACGAACGCAGGTGTAGCCGCTTCTGGTCATCTTGAGATCAACATTGGCCGCAGAAGTGTTCTGAAACGAAAAATAATGAGTGCTGTGGACTAGCGAGACGTAAACTTTAGACTCTTTATCCGATTTTAAATTGTTTTGATTGTTGCTGACGTTGAAAGATCATATTTTGCGTTGTAAACTCAAATATCTGCTGGAGCAACGATAAAACTACTTAGATTAGTGCAAAGATTGTGATGGGTGAAAATGATTGAAAAATATGCACACTGCAGTCCAAAAGTATTTGCTCACAAACATTTTTTAGATTATTTCTGAACAACTTCTTTCTTCCGCTATTGTACTTGTTTTCATGTTTACATACCTCATTGCCAGTAACTTTAAATTTTTAGAAATTTCAATGTTTTTAACATTCAACGGACTTTTTTTCTTTTTTAAATATCGTGAAGGTCTTTGACAGCAAAACTTCCTTTAAACTTGTGGTTGCGTGGTTTATTGTTTTTGAAGTTTTTGTATGAAACTTGGATGACAGTTTTGTACAGAAATGGTGAAGAATGCTGCAATGATCTCTAGGGAACGTACATTAATTACGTGAGTCGATTTTGGCGATTTTTCGACACGCCTCTCCCCTTGTTGAGATTTGGATCGACCTCCTCCCCCCCTCTAATCTCACGTGAGATTTTTCAAAATGTGCTTGATTCCGTCGGATTTATTGAAAAAAAAAAGTAAAATTTGCTTAATTGTTTTTATTTAAGACTAGTTAAGACTAGTAGATATTTAAGACTACTATGAACGTAGTCTAGAATCAGTGAGAAAATCGAACAATAAAATACTCAAGTCGGAACTACTAAAATTTTTGGTTCGCATAACGGCGATAATAGTTAGTAGATTGTTTTATTTGGAGTAAAAGTGGGACTAAAAGCCTGTAGGTTTGACGGCCGAGCACGCAAGGCCGGCAACTACGGACGAGCCACGAAAAGTCCCACTTTGACTCCTAATAAAACAATCTACTATAAGCAACAAAATTCGTGATCGTAGGAGCCTCTGAATCCAAAATTTTGAGTCGATTCTTGATCGATACGATTGTGTAAAAAGTCATCGAGTAATGTGAATTGACGATTAATGTGAACAGTAAAGTAAACGAACCGATATACGTTTAGCCAACTCTGATCACGAATTTTGTTGCTCACTCGTTATTACAGTGGTTATGCGAACGCGAATATTTCACGTCGCTTCACGACATTTCAAATTGCTTCAAGTTTCTTCAAGTCTCTTCAAGTCGTTTCAAAACATTTCCAGTTTTTCAAGTCGTTTCATAACTTTTCAAATCCTTTCAAGTCGTTTCAAGGCATTCCAAGTCTTTTCAAGTGGCTTCCAGTCCCTTCATGATATTATTCGAAATCTTCCCAGATCGCTCCAAGACTTTTCAAGTATTTCTTCAAACATTTGAAGTCTTTTCAAATCTTGAATTGGTTTCAAAACATTTCAAGTCGCCTGAAGTCTTTGAAGTCGTTTCAAGACGTTCCAAGTCTTTTCAAAGCTGATTCAACTTTTTTCAATTCTCTTTAAGTTTCTTCAATTAGCTTCAATACATTTCAAGTCTTTTCGAAGCCGATTCAAGTTTCTTCAAGTCGCTTCAAGACATTTGCTTGTCAAGTCACTTTTCTCCGAATAAAACATGCAATTTTTTCTTCAAACGCCGAAAATCGCCCACGAAATACAAAGCTGACAGTTTACTAACCTCAATGTACACATGAATTTCTGTCTAAAAGTGAACATCTCAATAACTTTCCGATTATTTTCTAAAACGTCATACACAAGTTTTATGAAATTCTATTTTCTTCAAAATAATGTAAACTTCAGCGCTAAATCAATAAAAGAATGAAATAATTTAAATTTAAAGAAATCTAAATTATATGCGCTGCCGATTTGACAGGCCTCCCGAATTTTTCAAAGCACATGATTGGTAAATTGAGCGGAAGACAAAATATTTTGTCTACGCAGTACTAATTTACTAATATATGTATAAAGAAATAAAGAAATAAATCTTTATTTGCTCTGCAGGTGTTCCAATTCTGCATTAATTTGAAAACAACGCATCTGAATTTCTTCTGCCCTCCCCTCTTCTCTTCTGCCTTGTCCCTCCTCTTCCATTTTGTTTTCCTTCCATCTACATTCAGTATTTCCTCTATCTCTTAATTTCCGCATCTAAACCTCGCCATCTCTTTCACCTTTTTTAGCAGCCTCTATTTAGCCTCCTCTCCACCCTACCGGGAATTTCTGCCCTCTTCACACTGAGCCAATCACTCAACTCACACAACAAGACTCTCTTACACCCTTCTCGTCCCATACATCCAAGCTTCGTTCTGTATTCCATCCCCAGCGTGATTTCTTCTCCTTCTGGTGCTGTTTGGTTCCTCTTCATCTATCTTTCTGTTTTCCCCCTCCAGCAGCCTCGTGAAGTATTGCTGCCACCCGTTTATCGATCATCTCCTCAGACACTGTTTCTTTTTTCTTTTTCTCTGTATTATAGTTCCACTCCCTTTTCTCTTTCCTTCTTCTGCCTCTTCTTCTCTCCACATGTTTCTCTATATGTTCTTGCTCCTCCACCTCTTATTGTTATTTCTTTTTTGTCGCAGTTTCTCCCAATATTTCTTTCAATCCTTTCTCCATCTTCCCTACTTCTTTTTCGTCGAATCTTGCCTTTTTTAGTTTTCTCTCGTACTCCCTGATCGTCCCATAATATTTTGATCATCACCTTCTTCTGCGTTTTCTCCGTTCTATCTTCTTCTATTTCCTCTTGTCTCCCTCTTCATATATTTATTTCTATAGGCAGATAGTTCTACTTGTTCCATTCACTTTCTTTGTCCCAATCCATTCCATCAGCTTCTTCCGCTCCACATTTTCTACCTTGTCTTTTTCCTTACTTTTTCCATCCACTCTCTCTTCTTCCCATCTTCTTGTTTATTTTTGTCTTCATCTCTTTACTTCCTCCTTCTCCTTTGCCCATACTCCACTTTCCTTCCAGCTGTGTCACTCTCTCCCTCTCAACCTGTTTCTCTCTCTCTCTCTCTCTCCCATATCTTCTTTTTCCCTTTTAATCTCTCTCTTAATTTCTTGGTTCTCTTTTGTATCTCCTTCATTTTTTCCTTTAGTTCGCTTTTAATTTCTTCCAATTTATCCATGATTCTCTTAATTTCACTGTCAATTTTCTTATCTGCTTCTGGCGATCTTGCTGTTATTTTTTTAAATACATATCATCTCTTGTTCCTCTTCTTGTTAAATCTTTTGAGATTTGTTGAGTTTGAGTTAATAATTATTGTAGTATTATTGCTTTATGTTATGTAACTATAACAATGTATCTGCATCATGTTCGCGGTGGTCTAAAAAATAGTGTTTATAACTCGTTCAAAAATGGTAAAAATTTAATTTTTCTTCAAGCGTATCAAAATATTTATATTTTGGTATTTAACGAACGACATCATTGTGTTACTAGTACAATAATGAACTTCATTATTTTACTAGTAAAATAATATGACATAGTACTGACATAGACATAATAATTGGCTAGCAACATAGAAAATTGTACTACAAACAGTGCAAGAACATCGATGGTAGCTACGCCCCCCTGCCTCAAGGGCCCCCCTTAAGACCTACGCCCACTGCTTGAAGGGGGCGCCCCGGCCCCCTGTCTCAAGAGCCGCCCTCGGCCTCCCTGTCGCATGGTGGCCCCTTTGGAGGCCTCTTTGTTTTAGTTACCGTAACATTTGTATCAGAAAATAATGAAATAAACTCGATTCCTACAATAATTGCAAGTTTCACTTTCAGTAGTGTGCCGTATAATTTTTTTTTATAAATGTTTCTTCGAAAGTTTTTGTTAAAAATGCTTGAAGAAAAAATATATCACTCGAAAAGAAAACTTTTTTGAATTTCGCACATTATCGCCTGGGCTGTAAAATTTGTGCTCCATTAAAAAATCAATGCCTCCTTCTCCTAGTAATAATCTATATATACAGTGAGCGGCAACGTATGGAATAAATTCATTAAAAATTAAACAAAATTGTTTTTAAAAAAATATTTGGACGGATCAATTTTGGTTTATAAAAATGAATATTTTTATCGCAAATAAAATTCCAAGCTGTCATTTTATTTCTAGTAATGACTGTTACGTACGCCCAATCGGACCTCCGCAACCAACCCCCACTTAACACCCTCTCTATTGTAACCCCCCCTATAGTAAATACGTTTACTTTGTAGATCTAAGTTGTAGTTTTTAACCAGTATGGTTTAGGCCCTCTTGGCTAACACAATAAACCCTCTACTCAGAAATCGTCGTGTTTCATTTAAATTAAAGAGTGTTCGCGACAATGACGTCATCGTTATTTTTTTTCAAATAGAAACCCCCTATATTTTTTCTTGATTCAGATAGTCCTTTTAATTCTCTAAACGACAGTATAAAAATTTTGTTATCTTACATAATGAAAGTTTTGAAAAAAAAAAAAAAATGACAAACAAAAACAAGTCAAAAAATCAAGTAGGTAAATCAAACAGTCAAATGGTACTGTCAGTTTCATTTGTATGTGTAAATTGTTTTACAAAACGTTTTCGAAAATGGTTCATTTAACAGAAACACAACGTATAGAAATTTTAATTTTGATTGGGTGCGGGGATAAAACTAGAACCCAACAAGAAGTTTGCAATTTGTTCAATGCAAAGTATCCAGATAGACTCATCAACCAATCTACAGTCAATAAAATTAAAAATAAATTTAGAAGAACTGGGCATGTTAAAGCGATTAAAAGAACTGGTCTTCCAAAAATTAACGAAGATCCTTCTAGAAAATTTTCCAAATGACAATGATGATGTTTTTTGGTTCCAGCAAGACGGTGCACCCCCATACTTTGCACTTCCTGTTTGCCATTACTTGAACAATTGGTTTCCTAGGAGGTGGATTGGGAGACGAGGACCGATAGAGTGTCCTCTTAGGTTTATAACTCAAGAACAGCTGGACCGATTTGTTGGGTTTGTCTCCGCCCCTCTCCGCTCCGAATAGCAGAATTACTATTGAAACATGAACATGGGGCCCATGGGCCCCCTTGGGTTTATAACTCAAGAACAGCTGGATCGATTTTTATGATCTTCGATTTGTTGGATTTGTCTCCGCCCCGAATAGCAGAATAACTATGAAAACATGGACAGTGGGCTCCCTTGGGTTTATAACTCAAGAACGGCTGGACCGATTTTTATGATATTTAATTTGTTGGATTTTCCTCCGCCCCGAATAGCAGAATAACTATTAAAACATCGGAAAATTACAATTGGTACGGGGCAACGACAATAACAAAGCCCCCCTGGTACATGGCAACAATAACAAATAATGCCGGCCACCAAAATTTGTCGTACCGGGCTTTAAAAATGAAAATCGATTTTTAAGGAGTAAACTCCAAAGTTTCACTTCTATTGCGCGTGGACTCCACACACAATTTTTTTGATAATATCTACAGAACGGATTGACTGACATTTTTCGGGGAAGAATAACTACTAAAACATTATTAAAAAACATAAATTAACGAAAAAAATTTTCTCATACATTTTGTATGGAATCCGTATATAACGCCATCTTTGATACATAACAGAAACAAAAATGAACATGGCGTTGTATGCTGGTTCCGGTAATGCCAGTAGAAGGCGTCGTGTGCATTATCCTTTGATAAAAAAAAAAAAAATGAATTTAATTTAGCTACAAGGTTAACACAAAATTTATTGATTGTGAAGCGGTACAAAGTTCGCCGGGTCAGCTAGTAATATACTAATTCTAACAGTTTGCAGATTTTTAGGTTCTTGGTGGTTTAGATTTTTATTTTTCAGGTATCTACGTCTCTAAGAATATCAAGTGCTCACATTTTCAGGTTTTCAGATTTGGATTTCTTAAGTGTTCCATATTTACAGGTTTCCAGGTTAAATGTTTTAAAGGTTCTGAAGTAGTCGTTTAGATTTAAAAAAAATCTTCTGTCTGTCAGGTTTTTAGGTTTCTTACTTCTCAGACTTTCTTTCAGGTTATAAAATTTGTAATGAATTGGGGGTAGATTAGATGTTTTGGATTTGTATTGAAACACTCGCGAACTTAATGAACTTGTATATTACGAATAGTTGGAGATTGATAGTGAACGTTTCTTCTCCCGGTTTAGTTTTGTATTGAATTTGAATAAAGTAACGGTGTCCTGGTTTTGGATTGAATTGTGCCCTTGAGGCTGTTGAATGTTGTCGGATTGAGTGTTGGATTTTGACTGACTTGCGGGCGTGAGCGCCGCCAATCAGATAAGGGTTTTACGACCCTTTGGGTTTCCCAACTGGCCGACGCGACGGCCGCTGCAAATATTTCTCAACACAATTTTTGAGTTGTCATGTTTTCAGGTTCTCAGTTTTTCAGGATTTCAGTTTCTTAAATTTTTAACGTTCTAGTTTGAAAAGTGTCATATTTTGACAATTTAAAAATTACTGTTGGTCAGCTACAATGGTATTCTGTAAAGTAAAATTGACTGAGATTGGTCATCTTCGTCTTCTCCGTTTTCCACTTATTCAGAAGCTAAAAACCTTAAATCCTGCGAACCTGAAAATTGAAAATCTAAACACACGAGAACCTGAAGACAACGTAAAAGTCTGAGAATCTCAGAATTTTAGAAACATTAAATCTTAAATTAAACCAAAACCTGTAGGGGACAGGAAAATTAATTATAACTATGAGAATGTAAAGACTTAAATATACCCGTAAACCTTAGAACATAACCTACTATGTGAAAAAGACCTGTGAAACAGGGAACCTGAAGAAAGAACTGAAAATGCCTGAGAAACTGGAGAAAAACTTAAGAATTTGAAAAAAATCTCTAAGAACCTGAGAACCTCAAAACATAATATTTCAAGACCTAGAATCTACTAGAGAAACCTGAGAAACTGAAAACCTCTCAAATTTGATAGCCTGAGAACATAATCAAGCGAAAATATGGAACACAATACATATCTATGAGTTGGAAAACCTAAATCTGAGAACTTGAAAAAACTATTGTAACGAAGTTACAGAAAGATCCAAATTAAGAGCCGTCAGCGAAGCGGCATTCACACCGCGGAGCGCTCCGTCGATTCGCTATTTAACCAATTAAACATATTATTCGCCGGGAAAAATAGTTTGCAATGTCACAGCCGGATAATTAGCGCGCTCCAAACGAGCCTATCCCGGAGTCGCAACAACCTTGTCACGCCCGACCACGCCCTTTCGTCGAACCGGAAACCGCCGAAAATAAATACTTCTGGTTATCGTACCGGAATGGTTTTTACATGATCTTGACCAGCGAAGAAGCGCGTTCCGGACGCCGCCGTTCCGGAGCCGATACGATGCCCGGAACCGATTTCACTTCGGAGGGAAGATAATACGATGATAAGACCCTCACTCCTCCGTCGTGCGCATCAGCCTACGTTATTATCACCCCACCAGTAGATCTATAAAAGAGGCTGCGCTCCTTTAGAACGACAGTGAAGAGTTGTGCCCGCTCCAAAGAAGACCATCCAGAAGGAAGCCGCCCAGGAGGAAGAAGCTGATTAAGGTGAGGGGCTCCAACCATCCTCCCACTTCCTTCCTAGTCCTTTCCGGTAACTAGCCTACATAATACATTGTCCCGGTTCTTACTGGTCTCCGGAAGGGAGGGTTCACGCCGGGGGATCCCAGGGTTCAACGCTGGAGAAGCTTCCAGACCAACCAAACCCACTTGTTTTCTGCTGGCTATTTCGGATTAAACCAGACCTAAACTCATTCAAACGTATACTACAGGGTGTTCCGTAGCTTTTGTCACCAACCGCTCGGTTTCCGAAACAAGTGCATCACCGTCTACAGGGTGTCTCATAACTTTTGTCACCGACCGCTCGGGTTCCACACTAACCGAACCATCGTATACAAGGGGCGGGTAGATCGACGTCTACAGGGTGCACCGTAACTTTCGTCACCAACCGCTCGGGCTCCGAAACTAAACTAACCATCGTATACAAGGGGGGCGGGTATATCGACGTCTACAGGGTGTTCCGTAACTTTTGTCATCGACTACTCACAGACCGAAACGTGCAGACTTTGAACCGCCATATACAGGATGCAATTCGACAGGGGCATACAGGGTGAATTTCAAGTTCCGTCACCGAGTTACCACCGACCAAATCTCTAAGCTTTGTAAATATATTGTAAATAGTTGTAAATAGGGGAACATTAAAGTGTAATACCGAATCGACTTTATTTTTCCCTCCCGCCAAACTAGACAGTTGACCCCTGGAGTTCTGTACTCCGACTTTTAGCTACCCGTGGTCCCGTGGAGTATACCACGTTAAAAAACTGGCGCTCGAGGCAACCGCCGCCGTAAACAAGCGTCACACTATGAACCTGAGAACATAAGAACATTGAAATCTCATCGAGCAAAAAACTTCAAATATGAATTACATCACCAATGATTTGTTATGGCCTCGGATCGCCTTCTAAAGAAGTTTGAAGAGTCACCTCAAATGGTGTGAGTCGGGTAGTTGTTTAGAAATAGTTCGTTAGTAGTCAAGAAATCGGACAGCACTGTTATCTCTCCGAAGTGCCCCACGATATACGAGTAGTAAATATAATATTTTAGGAAGCCCAGAAATGAATTCTATACTTATTCTGTATTTCTCCTCCACTTTCCCAAATAAGCAAGGTGTGCTACGGTGGCACAACAAACAAAAAGTGGTGAAAAATAATAAAGAAATACAGACAATAAATAGATTAAAAAATAAAATCTCAATAATTGACGAAATTAAACGAAACGGAAAAAACTGATCGATAAATAGAAGATGGCGAAAGACAGAAAATCGTAGAAGAAATGTTTAGCAGAAGAAATCGGTATCCTGCAATGATGCCATACTATGCACTAGTAGTTTATAATTCCACTTTTAAAAATTAAACCCTGAAGCTATGGTAATCTTAATCTAAATAACAACGTCTTGATAATAGTAGTCGAGAGCCATTTTGCGTATTTGATGTAATTTTTTTTTCTTATGTAATTTTCCTGCTGAACACTAAAAACACAATTTTCTATAAATTAAGAAAAAACTTCTTAAGGCACTCAGATATAAAAGTTTCCTAATTTATTTTGCTAAAAAGTACTAGTCTCACATTATTACATTTTTCACTGTGTTTTTTAACTTATCCCATTTCGCTTAATCGCTTTGGTGAAAGTTCCCAACAAGCACAAGTTTTACAAAAATTAAACATTAATTCATTTCGTCGCTAAACATTTCTTCTTGCACCTCTAAAACAGCAAATCACGACACGAATATCGTTCACACTCGTTTACAGTTAGTTACCTGCTTCACTTCCACTCCAGAAACGTGAACATTACAAAGTGGTTCGTCGTACTAAGTCAAGCAAACAGTAAAAAATGTCTGGTTCATCGGCTGATAGCACTGATAATGTCACGGGGATCACGAGAATAGCAACCGTTATTCGGTATATTGACATCGTCGCTAAATGGCACGTGAACGGGGTTTTAACATCGTCGTACATCGATTACAATGCTTCGAACGAAATCTAATCAGGGATAACGGTGCCTTCGGCTTCCTGGCCAAAAATTGTTTTGGGTGTCCGGTTTACCCACGGAAGCCCTACTTGGGTTTAAACGTGGGAGGCCCGATCTGCCTTTCTGTAGCAACGATTAGGTAAAGTACACTAACGGTGATAACAATATGAAGCGTGGAGGTCATTCTGTCGTAAAAACAACCGTAGGTTTCATGGAAATTGTAATAATGAACCCAACATAGCAACAATTGGTATAGTAGATGAGGTGTTGTCAAACTCGTTAATTGCGAACGCTAATAATATTTCAATTTTCCGCTACGACGAAGCCTTCGCTGCTCTTAATATAACTCGATAATTGTAGTAAAAACAAAATAAATACAAGAAGGTAGTTAGTAATTAAATTATTGATTTTATGCTCATTTGCGCGATTTATGGATAAAAGATAAGATTTTATAAAAATAACAACGAATAGGAGAGACCCACTGGTTTACCTCTTTCTTTGTTCCTTCGAAAACCTGCAATTATTCATTAAGTATGAGCAGTAAGTTAAATTTAAATGTATGATAGTATAGGTCGAACCTTCGTCTTTATGCCCCACACAAAAGATTTTCATTCTGATGTTATCAGACAGCGGTGACAGCCCCCATGTAAACTGTTTTCGGTTTGTTAAAAACCGATGTAGCGATTGAACGGCTTACTTGATTTGTGAATTTCCGAAATCAGAGTAATTAGAAACCAAAAATCATTAATAACAAACACACGCTTTGGAACCAATAATCATTTTTTTGAAAACTAAAGTGAGCGGCAAAAGTATGGAATAAATTCATTAAAAATTAAACTTTTTTTTTCAAAGAAATCTTTAAACGGGCCAACCTTACGTTATAAATAATATATTTTTATACCGAATAAAATCCCAAGCAGTCATTTGTTTTCGACTGATGACTTCATCGATATTTTTTTTAAATAGAAACCGCCTACTTTCTTTATCTTGATTCTGATAGCCGCTTTAATTGTCTACACGACAGCTTGTTGACAATAAGCAAGTCTATGAAGACTCTTTTTGACATTATGAATTACTTCTTCACTAATTGTACTTATTTCGTATCGAATCCCAATTTTTAAATCTTCTAGATTCTGTGGTCTAACATAAATCTTAAACTTTAAATAACGACATAAAAATAATCAAGTGATATGAGATCTGGAGACCTTGCAGGCCACTCTATCGGTCCCTCGACTTCCAATCCACCTCCTAGGAAACCAATTGTTCAAGTAATGGCAAACAAGAAGTGCAAAGTGTGAGGGTGCACCGTCTTGCTGGTACCACAAATCATCATTTACTAAGGTCTGATCATTGTCATTTGGAAAATCGTTAATTCTTGGACGACCCAGTTCTTATAAACTTATTTTAAATTTTACTGACTGTAGATTGGCCGATGAGTTTATCTGGAGACTTTCCATTGAACAAATTGCAAACTCCTTGTTGGCTTCTAGTTTTATCCCCGCACCCAATCAAAATTAAAATTTCTATACGTTGTGTTTCTGTTAAATGAACCATTTTCGAAAACGTTTTGTAAAACAATTTACACATACAAATGAAACTGACAGTACCATTTGACTGTTTGATTTACCTACTTGATTTTTTGACTTGTTTTTGTTTGTCAGAAAAAAATCCAATTTAATTTTTTTTTCTCAAAACTTTCATTATGTAAGAAAAAATTTTTTATATTGTCGTTTAGAAGGCTATCTGAATCAAGAAAAAAAAAATAGGGGGTTTCTATTTAAAAAAAAATATAACGATGTCAGCACTCGAAAACAAATGACAGTTTGGAATTTGATTTGTGATAAAAATATTCATTTTTATAAACCAAAATTGACCCGTCCAAAGATTTTTTTAAAAACAATTTTGTTTAATTTTTAATGAATTTATTCCATACTTTTGCCGCTCACTGTATATATCAAAATGGTTAAATATTAAGAGTTTGGCGAAAGTCAGAGTGATGACTTAATCACTATGAAGACAAATATAATGCCGAAAGAATGACTTAATCAATTGATGAGTTATACGAGGGTGAAATTGACAATTCTACCAACTTGCAAAATACGCACGTGGCTAGTCTAATGCAACACTCAACAACTGACACAATCAGTAGACATGGAAAACCAAAACACCAAGAACGAAAAAGACTGAGATAAAAATTAAACAGAACAGTGTTTGGAAGAAATCTATAGAAGAGTACCTGGGTTCAAACCTCTTGGGTACCGTCTACAAAATTGTCCCCGAGGAACACCGTAAAAAGGTAGTTTTTGGATTCTTCAAGAAAGGTGAACAACTAGCCCTAACCTTAGTTCATCCTTAGATGAAGCCCCAAATCACCTAATCGCCACATCTTCTGCCACCGGTAACCTGGAATAGATAACCTGTAGGGTCACGTCATTAAAGAAGTACACACATACGTGGGTCCTTGGTCCAATCAAATTCAAAATTGCCGGAGTGGGCGGAGAAGCAGTAACCCCGAAAAGGAAACCCCACAGGGATTTGTAGTGAGGATTTATGGAGGAAGATTGTAAGGAGACATCAAAACTTGGGAGTAACTTGACGAAGAGCTTTGAAGATCATGTGGATGAAGTATGCAGGAAACCCAAGGAAATAAGACAAAGGCACACAAGGAAGTATGCAAGATACAAGCAAAGACTTCCAGCAAGATTCTTGGATACCCTGATAGGCTCTGGAGAGTTCGAGAAATCTAGACATCTGAGATAAGATGGGAGGAGACAGAGAAAGGAAGAACTACGTTTGCCTTCTTCCCGCCCCTACCGGAGAAACCCAGGAAAAGGTTTACTCATGATAGGTCCTGATGGGCCATGGAAATTTCCAGAGGCACTTAAAGTGAATAGACAAATCCGAAGAAAGGACAAGTTAGCCTTAAATACCTCAACTTGTAGGTTATGTAGATCTAAGCTATTCACAAAATGTTAGGAAATAAGGGAACGTATGACAGAAAATGGTGCCCAATTTCGCATCAAGTAGCAATAAATGACATTTTGAATGTCTTTATATTCTGATTGTGCAATTTCAATAATATTCTAAGTACAGATATTCAATGCTACAACGTACTCGAGTATGTCTCATTCTTTGGAATATCCGGTACACATCGAGAGCCCCATGGAACATCTGGAACGCCTAGAGAGTATAAATAATTAAATATATAAATAAATAAATGGAACCCAGAAACGCTACAATATCCTCGTTGTCACTTTAATCTTCAGAAACGTTACTTGAACCACCGAGAGCCAAATCTTGAGTCGAGTAATTCGTTCTTGATGAAATGTCAAAAGTGACAACTATCCAAGCGTCTACAGGATCACTCTGTTTAATTAATTAAGAACAAAGAAGATCAAAGCGTTGCAATGCATCAAAAAGATCAAATAAACAGACCTAAGAGACGGAAGTGACCAAAAAGACTGAAAGAGACCAAAGAGAGCATGAAGACAAAATAAAGGAATCAGACGAAAGAGACAAAACAGATAAAAAAGCAAAAGATAAAAAAGAACAGGGAAATTATAGTGAAACGAAAAAAAAGAAACTAGATCCGAAAGATATAATATTATATCGACTTTTCATTAATGAGTACATCATGTTGTCTGCGGAAAACAAAATGTACCTGTAGAGACATTAAAGATTGCGAAAGCGCTGACCTGAATGGAAAAATAACTGACAACGATTTTTTTCTAGAAATTCCGACTTTTTTTCTGGCAATTCGGATTTTTTTCTAGGAATTCCGACTTCTTTCTGGCAATTGCGACATTGGTAGGACCATGGTCAAAATTTGAAATATGAAATACTTTCCACATTTCGGGTTTTACGTACAGGGAAATATGAGCTTTTTGGAGTATGTTTCTTTAAAGGGTCGCGCGCATAGCGCGAGGCACGAATTTCAATGATCCACGGAAAAACAAATTTTCACAGGCGGTAACTTCCGTGGATCACTGAAATTGGTGCCTCGCGCTACGCGCTCGACCCCTTAAAGAGACATATTCCAAAAAGATCACATTTCCCTGTACGTGAAACTCAAAATTTGGAAAGTATTTCATATTTTAAGTTTAAGCAATTACTACGAATTGGAAAATTCCGACATTTTTCTGGCAATCAATACGGACTTTTTTCTGACAATTCGATGGACGATGATGGCGCTGTTTTGTTGCCCAAACTTAAAATATGAAATACTGTCCACATTTCGAGTTTCATGTATAGAGAAATATGACCTTTTTGGGGTATGTTACCGGAAGTTACCGTCGGTGAAAATTTGTTTTTCTGTGGATCATTGAAATTGGTGCCTCGCGCTACGCGCTCGACCCCTTAAAGAAACATATTCCAAAAAGGTCATATTTCAAAATGTGGACACTATTTCATAATTTAAGTTTGGGCAATAAAACAGTGCCATCGTCCTATCCCTGTCGCAATTGCCAGAAAAAAGTCGGAATTGCCAGAAAAAAGTCAGAATTGTCAGAAAAAAGTGGGAATTGTCAGAAAAAAGTCAGAATTGACAGAAAAAAAAATCTGAATTGCCAAAAAAAAAACTCGAAATTGCCAGAAAAAAGTCAGAATTGTCAGAAAAAAAGTCGGAAAATCGTTTTCAGTCATTTTTCCATTCATGTCCGTTCAGCGCCTTCGTAAAAGATAATGTATGAGTCAGGTATGAAAACCCGATGTTATATACAGGCTGTCTTACAAAAAACGCACCACGCTATAACTCTGTTATTAAAAATCCTATTTCAGAAATTCAAAAACCGTGTAAGACAGATGTATAACTGCTACAAAAGAGTATGATTCTTAATTTTTTTGAATAGGTCAATTTTGTATTTTTTTTTTTTTAATAGCAACACATATTTTTTTATTCAGTTTGGTGGGGATTTTTTTCTCAATACAATGGTATGTTTCAACTTGATTTTGTAAAATATTCTTGAAAAACTTTTTTTTCTAAAATTTTCAAGTGTGCGTCGGACTCCAATGCTGGGCCGATTTTTCGGCTCGACCGATTTTTATGAAGTATTTTTTTTTTATATTTGGTAGGTATGGGAATAAGTCGTAAAATATTTTTCACATTGGACATGGGGCCCAGGTGGGCCCCTTGGGCTGGACCGATTATTATGATCTTCGGATTTGTTGTGTTTGTCTCCGTCGCGAATAGCAGAATAACTATTAATAAATGGACATGGGAGCTCAGGGACCTCTTTGGTTTATAACTCATGAACGGCTGGACCGATCTTTAATTTGTTGGATTTGCCTCCGCCCCGAATAGCAAATTAAATATTAAAACATCGGAAAAATTACAGGGGGCGGGGAGCTTGGTACAGGGCAACGACAATAACAAATAACGACGGCCATCAAAATTTGTCGTCCGGGATTTAAAAATGAAAATCTATTCTTAAGGAGTAAACTCCAAAGTTTCACTTCTGTTGCGCGTGAACTCCGCACACATAGATAGATACCAAAGAGGTCAAAGACGAAAGAAACAAAAAGAAAGAGAATAAGAACTAATGTAATGTATAATGAGAAAGTAATTAACATTGATTCTGATTTGACACAGACAGATCAACTTACGAAATTAGAGAACGATTATTTTTACATACAAGTACTATTGCCATCCAAATAATTCGACGTAGAGGGAGTCGACTGTAGTATAGTTTTTAATTTTCGTCGTATTCATTTTGGTATTCAAAATGGTTAAATTGAACAAGATTGAACGTTGCCTGAGCAGGGTGTTTCAAGAACACGTGCACTACCGTAATCACTAAATTTTATTAAAATTTTTGATTTGAACTAGGTACTATTTGCACGGCTGATTATTCACAATAAGGTCCGGTTAGTCACTATCTGGCTCCGCTTTCTTCTTGTTCACTACTTTTCCTCTACACCACTGACTCGATACGTCGTTGACCCCCTTTTTATGTCCCTCCAAGTGTTCTAGACTTTCTTCCTGCAGAACGTTTCGGAATGATGACCTCATCCGCTGCGAACATTCGGGCAGAGGGTTGTCAAGCGTTCCGAAAATATTCTATATTAAAATGATTTAATACAAAATAATTATAATTGATAAGGTTACACTGTAAATTCATCATTTCATTTATTAATTTACTTGCTAAGTATATATTTATAATTTAAATTTATCTTTTATATTTTTTGTTAGCGCAATAATGTTTATAAAACACCAAGCTAATTAAGGTTCCAGAGCTGTGGAATTTCTACAATAAATAATAAAATAATTACAGCTTCAGCTGGCGCAAATTCTCGTTCAGGTATGCATGATATTTATTAATTATAACAAATTAATTCCACGTTTGCCTGAAAATCGTAACTTTCGTCGCCTGTCTGAGATAAAATTAGTAGCTATTAAAGTTTAGTAAAATTTTACGATCTTTACAAAGTAGTATGTGTTTATTTATAAACTTTATAAATAGAACTATCATATGCGTACGCGGCGTGCGATATGAGGGTCGCACAGTTAAATGTATTTTCAAACTAAATTTGAAGCTGGGGTTTTCCAGCCTCCGATTAGGATACACCGAGGATTTCTGCAAACCACTTAATATTTTTTTGTCCGTTCGACTTTCACATCCTCGACTCTATAATTGCATTTTCCACGGTATTCCAGGTAGTGTAAAACATGATGCACTTTCTGATGAATCACTTAGTTTTTCGAGGCGGAAGTCAAACGAATTCTTCACCTGTGAAGAAATCTCTATTTACCTATATTTGCAAACGGTGATGCATATTCATGAGCAAAACTGCGGCTTTCTGTGGAGATTTATCTTGTTTAAACACGGAAACCGATGCGGACCGGTATTGTAATGTTATATCGCGATAATGGTGTTTTGTTCTAAATATTCGTGCGATTTTCTGCGCTACAAGGAAGGATTTCGCGGGGGAAATGTTAATCATCTGCGGCACCGCAACGAAATTGGATTTTTCTAGGTTGTTTGAGCTCACAAAATTATGAGGTCGATGCAATAATTATTAGAATCTTTTTTATCTTATCTTTATTTTTTTATTTAAAAGTTTTTACCGATGAAAAATTTGTCGGAAGAACGAATCACGGAAAATCACGAATTGTATAGTGCTACCGACATAGCATATAGTGATCCGATCCAACATTTTTTTAATTACAAAATAAATTCAAAAATTGTCGTAATTTGCAGCCTTCTGTGGACGATATGCAATAGAGACACATTAGTGCTGTGCAGATCCTATCTCATCCGCTATGAAGGGAGCTATTCAATCCTGAGATCATTTAAATTATAAAGTAGAGTAGGCTTAACTAACACTCGCTCCGCTACACCACACTAACATCACGAAATCTTGCCACACATTAATAAATTTAAAAAATTTAAATATATCTAAGAACATTCTTCTAGTTTATTAATAAATTTGTTGGACTAATTTTTGATAATCTGCAGGAAAATTAGGGTAGGCATTTCGAAAATCAAATTGACATTCAAATTTTAAATCAAATTGTCAAAAGTTAGTAATGCCAACCTAATTTAATGCCATATATTATCTATATTGCTATGAAATAGGTGGATAACGGTTTCACCAATTTATTTTTTGGACCAATATTTTGTATTTATTATGTATTATCATTATTATTCAATTCCATGCTCTTGGTGTGCATAAACACGTTTCGATCACTCGTTGACGAATGAATGAAATCACTTCTGACCGGGATAAGTCTAGAGATCAAGGTAATATATTTTAGAACAGTCAATATTTTTATAAAAATTATTATCAGAAACGCGTCATATTTTTACACAATATTTATAGTAACACTGAGAAGTGTAAATAAACGGCCACAGTATATTCGTACCTTTAGATCGGAATTGGTCCATTAAAACGTCCACTGTAAATAACTGACATTCTAATGAATGAGAGCCAATGTTTTACGGCCGCTATTTATATTGACTTTGTACATCAAATGTCAGACTTAATGACTCGTAGAAAATTTATTAAATACCGGTAAGTCCAATTTATTTGGCGCACTGTTAAAACAAATAGCGTCTTTATATCAATATTTAATTTGATTACACACGGTTGCTACTTACTGACTTTGTTTAAATTAGACCGTAAATGAGGCTTTTAGAACGAAATGAGCAAAAATCATATCTTTACATCTTTTGATTGTACTCACCTCTTACTTGGAGCGCATCACAAATGCACACATGTGCTCCAATTTTATCACGTTTCGAACAAATTGAATGATGCAAAACGGCGGTAAATAGACGTCAATGAAACGATGCGGTGTAAATGTAGATTTCGCGTCGTCAAACACATTACATGGTAAGTCGGTCATAAACAAACACACAAGAAGGTCAGGTTCGTACTGTGTAGAAAGCAAATGCTAATGTTAGCCGACATCTTTTGAACGTCCCACTCAAACGCATCGGCGGGATTCGTCCGGTTCCGTGCTATTCGAGTACCTGGCAGGTTAATTGTTTGGTGAGGAAGAATGGGTTGGAAAATAATGAATGGAGCCATAGGCGGTGTATTGTCATTGCTCTTTTTGTTTGCGGGTTTTATTGAGGTAATAACACAGAGGGAGAAGTTCGATATTGCTGCCTCGAAGGGTGTAGAGCACCTCTGGTGACCAAAAGCATAAGAATCCTGATCAAAATTTATATTCGCGATAAGCGATAATAATTTGAACCACAATTCTACAGTCATCTAACAACAAAACTAGCGTAAATGTTCAAACTGCCGTCCATTTGGCACAGCAAGTGTGTAAACACTCTGTTTTGTGGGGTGTAGGGTGATTCGATTCTTAGATCCTTGGATTTTAAATATCCCCACAGAAAAATCAAGGGGCGTCAAATCTGATGAACGAGCCGGCCATTCTGACGGTCCACGTTCCCTCTAAAATGTTCGCAATAACGCTCTTACTTGAACTTGAACCAAAGAATAAAAAAAAAATTAAAAAAAAGTGCAATAAGCAGCACCGATGGGATTCGAACACCATACACACAGCGTTGTACTGCATGGCTGATGTTTTCCCCCCACCGGGCCACCGTCAATGTGTACCTTGTTATACATAAATCTGTCTTATAAACGTTGATATAACTGATTTGTGATCTTCAGAAGAAAATTTCAATTCAATTCAGAAGACTTACCAATAAAATAAAAATGTTCAGAGTGGGTGCTCCATCTTGTTGGAAGCAAATTTGTCGTTCTTCTTTAGTATGTAGATCAAAATATTTTAAATAAACTTTTGTTTGTTTAGGTCTTTTTTATTGTTAGTTAATTATACAATTTTTACCTTAAGATAAATTTAATATGTTCATTACTTGAATTCGCGTTCTCAACAACTCAGGGACCCTCGTATCGATGAAAATTGTTAGCTTTAGGAGTATAAAATACAAGTCAATACAGATGTATTTTTTACAGCATAGCCAATCAGTTTAACATTATTATTATACTACAATTATTATTCACTTTACTCTTTTGCAGAATATATATTATTTAATACAACTTAGGAAGAAAATCGGAAACAAGAGGAAATTCCTCTAAGGATTTCTTTACCAATATTTTTTTAACTGCTGCACAATTCGTAATGCATTTGAGCGCTTGCGAATATAGGTTTATTGAGCGTATCCTACCCTCTACAATTCCGTGCCCTGAATTTTCCGCTGTAAAAAGAAATCCTTGTCATCCGAGTAGCAGCGGTTTTGCCTTATCCCGGATTAAAATAAAATTAGAACCAATTCTACATTCACGAAGTATTAAATAATTATTGGAAAAACGGGTTTTAGGAGTTCGCAATTACTCCACAATAGAATGGTTTACTGGTCAGTATTACACCAGTAAACCATTTTATCCAATGAAGACGTGGAGTAATTATTGGGAAATCCTAAAACCTGTTATATTATGCTGAAGTAAAGTAAACATACCAATTAAATTATTTATTGCATTAGGGCCTTCTGAAGTGCGCTTATCGTGTCAATTTAGGCCGATATTGCATTTGTAAAAACTAAGTACAGGATGCCCATCTTATCTGTTCACGCCTGAAGATTCAGATATAGGCAACATATTAAACATTTTACAAATCATTTTGAGTATACTATTTATTTTTTAAATAAAGAATTATTGTAGGTCTAAAATTAAACTCAAAACGTCAATCCAAACAATCTTTTAATCAAATATGAAATGTAAAGCTGTATGTGATTTTGACCGGTACATCTTTGTGTACTTCCTGGAAATATACTTTTAACTGACCTTTTTGTTATAGTTTCTTCTCATAAATAAATAAATCTTTATTTGTAATAATAGAACATACTGCCCCTCTCTCCACCCTACCGGAAATCCTAAACCAGTCTCTCTAGAACCCTCTTCGTCCAATATATCCACCCCATCCCTCTCAGGAATTTTCCTCTTCCTCAGTTTCTTCGCTTTCCTTTCCACCACTTCCAGCGCGATTTCGTCTCCTTCTGGTACTGTTTGCTTCTTTTTCTATTATTTCTTTTTTCCCTTTTTCTTCCCGGCCCCCCCTAGCAGTCTCATGAAGCATTCCTCCCACTCGCTCATTACATTTTTTATTACATTTTTAACCTCAAGAGGTTGAATCTTAACCATTCTAAAAAAAAAAAAAATCCTCTAGTCTGCAGTCTGCTGTATATCTTTTCAAGGAATTACCATTCTACAGAAGTCATAATAAATATTTATCGCTATCTCACTGAGGGTAAATTTACCTGATGGTTTGGGAACCCAATAAGGTTATTTGTACCTGAAGGAATGTGCCACCGGTTATTACATTTATTGGAGGCTCATTTTATTACGGACGCTTGAGTTTATTTTCGAATAAATTTCAGTGAAGTCCATATAAAAGAGTTTTCCAATATTTTGGAATAACAGAAGGCCTTTGTTAATTTTTCAGTAATTATGTGAAATCCAACTAAGAGCAAAAATGAATTTGGCCGTGGCTGCATAAATTACTCCACCCTGTATAATTGTCCTTGACATGAAATAGTGTTACGTTCGAGATCGTTCTGGAGTAATCCGATGAGCCAACGTTCCAGAAGCTCCTACAAATACGACGCGAAACCGATGAGTTAGTCAGAAGTCGAAACTACAGGAGGCAACAGCAGGGCTGGTAAACAATTTATTATACCAAACAACTGATTTATTTGTTAACAATTGTTTTTTCTAACACAACCTGTAATAATTTTTGAAATACGTGGAATACTTTTGGCGTATCAAAACAAATTTACTTTTACTAGCCCAAATTCGAGTTTCGCATCCTTGCACTAGATTTTTTATTCAGATGTATCCAGTCTTCAAATTCCGGAGGTGGATCCGGCCTGACCATTTCAGTTCCGTTGTGCGTTAATATGTTCATCATTTCCATGATATCAACCTCTGGGATCGCCTGTTTGGACAAGATAACAGTAGTTATGAAACCATCGCTGAGCTGGATGAACTGGTGCTCCAAATATAAGTGTTTCTTGTCCCAGTAGATCACCTGCAAGAAGTTTGGTGTTTTTGAAAACGAGAAAGTAGGAAGATAATCATTTCTATTTATTAATACACTGAAGCTATTTTAACTCAACACACCTAAACAAAATATACACCGTTGGAAAGATCTTGATCTTGAATTTCGAGTGACGAGCGATCGATCACTATAGTACCGAAAATAAATTTTTCATGATAATTAATTATGTCGTGTTCTTTACAATGGTGCATAAAATTAGTTTCGTGGGAGTGCATTGTTTGATCGCCAGTTGTGTGGTTGCAACTGTGGTAATGCTTACCCTTGTTGTGACTTTGTAGGGTGTTAATAAAGGGATTGTCTTCCTGTATCTGATATGGCATGCTGAGTGCAGAACTACGCCATTCAAGTTGAGCACGAAATCGTAAATCCCCGTTCTTTTATAGAAGTGGAACCGGGCGAAGTCCAATTCTCTTACGTACCTTGCATTGTTCATGTGGTGGAAGTAAATATCCAAGTCGTTAGTCGTACAAATCCCTAAGAAGATTCGATAGAAATAAGTAACTACAGAAAAATCCTTACCGTAAAGTGTGGTGGTCTCATCCATTCTAACACGTTTCAGGCGGATCTTGCACCATATCACAATGATAAATTTCGTTATGAAGTAGTGTACATCACAAATTAGGTAAAATATGAGAATTATTACCGTGAAAATTAGTCCTAAGAGTAACGCAGTATCCACTTCTATGCTAAACCCGATTATCATTTTTACACTACTGCAAATTTACAATAGGTTGTAGATGAACTATACGAGAGATACCTGACGTGTTCGTATGTGGGAATACTTATTATCATATCACAGATTGAAGCCATAAAAAAAGTTATTATGTACTATGTGTTTGAAAGTGGTCGTTTTCCACATGATCTAATTTATTCAAACGGCTAACAAATAAGTGAGTACATCGGCCACGACGAAGAATTAGCTCAAGCAATTCGTTTAAGATATCAAAGATTCTTTTTAAATAATTTTTATTTTTTCAGGTACCAGTTGCATAAAATATTCGTAAGGAAGAAGTATTATTACTAATATGTACAAGACTTATCTATACAATTATTTTAATCATTTTTTGTATATTTTTCGGACACAGATTCGTACACTAAAATAAATCCTTTACTTGAGAAAGAACCATCGGATTTAAAACGAACAACCACACTCTCTTCTTCTGTGACGACATCAGGCGGTACCTAAAACTGAAAATCAGTACAGCATAAATATAATTAATCAATTGACTTACAATTGAGCCACAAAAGCGCCGATCATCCGTTGGTACGCTAACATCAGCATCACTCAAGATTTCAACATAGTCGTAGCTGCAATCGCGTTCGAGCTCAAGATCAAATGCTTCAAAGGATAACTTTGTTTGATACCCGGGACGGGAAATCACGGTCCACTCACAATCCGTATTGTCGTCGTAATTAACCAAACCAAACCTTCAAGTACAAGTAAAAAAAAAACTCATAGATGTAAGTTGAACGTACCTGGCGTGCGAGTAAATCCTCTGTTGTTTTAGGTCAGCTTCTTCAATACCTCCGCAGATCGACGAATAAGTCGCCCAGAATCCCTTCTTCCGATTCGACTCATCCGACTTAAAAGTAACGTAGAGATTGTTTCCAGAAGACGTCACTGTTTGGGGTAAATCCGAGCCACAGAACCTTCCCAAGGAGCGGTCGTCAGCCGATGAACCGTCAAAGAATTCAACCTGGTCAAAAAAGCACTCCACGTGATGTTCTATCTCGATTATCAAAAAGGAAACTCGAATCCGGTGTCCCGGAGTTGTTGTGAAGATCCATACACAATCCGCAACGTTGGGGTACGCTTCTGGATAGTTGGGAGTTCCAAAACTTCCAAAAGGCGAAGAAATTTCAAACACGCAATCGCCTTTGGTGCAGTTATGACCATTTTCGTGGAGGAGAAATCCATCGGGACATGTGCATTTGTAGGAGTTTATGGTCTTGACACATTTGTGTTGGCAACCTCCGTTATTTAGACTACATTCGTCTTTATCTGAAAGCAACTTTGTTATTTTGTCACAGTTTGTTTAAAAATTACTTACCAGTGTAGAAATCTGCAGAAAATCCAGTTTTTACCGTATCATCATCTGAAGTGAACACCACCCTTAGTGTATTTCTATGAGATAGCAAAACACCCGGATTGGATGTTCCACAAAACACTCCAGATTTTTCTATTATGTCACCGTCAACATCGTACAGTTCTAACTTATCGTAGTCGCACACTTGCCAGTAAAAATTTTCTCCGCCATTTCCTTCAATATCAAAGTGGGTAAAGTTCAAAACCACACGATCTTGCGGTGCTGCCACTATCTCCCAGATACAGGTTTTCTTCGAAGGGTACAATCCGGAAAAGATGGTGTCGATATGGTACCAGTTGCTGTTGTAAGAACCCTTCCGCAACCTCCTAAAAAGCAAGTTGAAAATAGCGGTTTTTAGTTTTTATATACAGTACTTATGCAAGTCTTCCCATCTGGTTGTAATTCGTATCCAATTTTACAACGACAGTGGTAGCTGCCTAACGTGTTCACACATTCCTGGCTGCAGCCATGATCGGGCATTGAGCATTCATCGAATTCTTTTAGGATACTAACGGAAAACCCTTCTGTTTGTACAGATCCATCGGAGACAAACTTCAATTGTAAATGGTTGGATGTGGACATGAGATCATCTGGGAGCTGATCTCCGCAAAATGTACCCAAAATCGAACTTTTATCTTTCACTTGTACGTAGTCGTATAAACAAAGTTCGTGATGTTCCAGTTCAAAGAACAAGAACTTCAGCGCGATTTTATAATTACTGGGCACCGTAATGTTCCATACACACTCTTTGTTCGGTTGGTAATCTTCTGGATAACCTGGAGATTCAACAATGATTTCAGCGTCGATATGAAAGTCACCACCACATACTGCGTGGTACTCTGCCTCGAATTCTTGGTACTACTTTTTGCTTTTAGTAACATAAGTGACCAACATTCTGCTTCCTGCGGACGTCACAATTTCGTTTTTGTGGACCCCGCACAATTTGGCTAGAAGAGGCGATTTATACCAGTAGCCATCTCTTAGTTCAATGTAGTCTGTTTTGCAGTTAATGTTAATACTAGTAACGTTGAGAACGATTCTTTCTACTTGGGTTCCGGTGATGCGCCACTCGCAATGATCGCCTGTTGGAGATTTCAAGAAGCCAGAATTTCCTTGAAGTGTGCCCCCACATTATGAAATAAACGAATTTAAACACGTCTTGTGAGCTAATTAATCACTTACTGGGACAATCATACAACATGTTAGTCTGGACAATGTCGCCCTCACTCAGGGAGTGTCTTTGTCCGAGTTCGAATTGCGTTTCATCTGCAACTCCGATGGGTCGGAGGTGTCCAAGTATTTACTCTTGGCAAATCCAGTCTTCGCGTAATGCATAATTGAGTTGTAGTCATAAGAGGATCCCAAAGTATCGATTTTGTTTTCGGGCAATTTGTTGAAATTATTTTCCCAACCTGTTTGACAGCGGTGTTTGCAGTAGGGGTATTTCGTACCAGTGACTTTACTTACCACTAATAATGTTGTCTTTGATAATATTTACATGTTGGTCCCGATCTGGTCTGCTGTGTTCATGCCAGAAACCTATAGCGTGGCCTAATTCGTGCAAAATGTTTCCGAATTTGCATCGTGGTGCGATGCTAATTTCTTGCGCTCCGTTGCCCTTTTTAACCGACTTCAAAAAAGAAGGAGGTTCTCTATTCGACTGTAAAATATATGTTTTTTTTTTTGTATGTATGTTCGGACATAACTTCTTTGTTTATGAACCGATTTCAATTATTCTTTTTGCGTTGGGTTGAGTATGGCTTCAAGGTGGTCCCATTTTAATTTCATTCATATTGAACATAAGACTTCCGAGTTATAGCAGGAAACTCTTGAAAATCAGATGGAAATGTGGTGATTGGATATGTTTGTGCGGGCATAACGTCTTTGTTTATGAACCGATTTCAATTATTCTTTTTGCGTTGTATTCAGTATATCTTCAAGCTTTCGAAGTTATAGAAGGAAATTCCTCAAAATCAAATGGAAATGTGTTCGAATGACGGTACCTGCTCGAGATGGATGGTTTATGGAACCCAACTCGAGAGTGACAAGGCGAGAATAAATAAACTTTGATCAAGGACGTGATTTATTCTGTTTCTGAAAACGACTTCAAACATAATTTCTTTGTTTATGAACCGATTACGATTGAAGCGTTTATTGTTAAAACAAGCCCAGTAACATTTTGCAAACTTTTCAGGAAACGAAAAGACTATGGCAAATTCATCTACAATTGTATCTTTCTATGCCCTTGGCATATAAGCACTATTAGTCGCAAATTTTAGCATACATGATATGGTACTTGGATGCTTTCTGCACCAATCGATTTATGTCTATAATATATTACATTCCATTGGATTTTTCAATCACAGTAATAAATTCGGAGAAATCTGGACTGGTTAGTTTTAAATGGGACAGTCTGTATATTCCACTGAAAATCAACAATGGCCAAAAATGTTACTTGACTTGTTTTAACAATAAACGATTCAATTATTCTTTTTGCGATTTGTTTAGAGCTCCAACATGGTCCCATTTTAATTTCATGATATAGGACATAGTATTCTGTAGAATCGGGAACGGAAAATCTGGAATTTGTGAATCTCAAATACCCGAATATCGAATCTTGAATTTGGATTGATGTTCTCGATCTTTTTGACATTAAATTCTTAATTTATTTAACACTTATGCTTTTATACTCGACAATCTATTTTCGCGCTCGTGTGGATTTGAGGCGTCCTTACTAGGTCTACCCATCACTTAAAATTGTAAAATAATTAGCTTTAAAAAAAAAGAAACCGACTTCAAAAAACCCAAAGTAACATAAGTTAACTAAAAAGTAAAAAATAAAAATTTCCAATTTCAGAGTTATTTGTTGTTCCGCTTAATGTAATTATTTATTTTTCTGTTTAATGAAATTCATAAATTATTGTTGATTATTATCTAATTATTAATTGTTTTATAATTTTGGAGTTGGTGCCATAAAAACATAAAAACAAACTATATACCTTCCAACAATAACAAATTAGTTACAACAAAAAAAAACAATTCATAACAATTACATAATAAATGTTTATTTATTTATTTCAAATCTAACAATAATTCATCTCTCGGTAAAAAAAAAAAATTAGTACTACGAATATATAGCTTTTACCTAATGTATCAAATCAGTTCTGAAAAGTTTATTTCAGTAATCATAATCGTGAATTAAGAAGTCTGAAATTATCAGGGAATTATAACTTTTATTTCTTACTAATCAAATACAGTTAAATATTTCCTTAGATACCGTAACTATAAATACACTCATAACTCCCTTGGGAGCTAGGAAAGCTATTATGAATCCATAACTCCCTTCAATGTCATATCAAAAGAATCAACAAAAATGAAGCGATAGTTCTTGAATTTACCACTGAAAGTCTCCCATATTGTTACAATTGAAAGATTTTGCAATTTCAATTTTCTTTGAAGTGCTGTTGATATTTGAGATTCTACTCAAACATGACGTTGATGTTGCACTTGCGTCGTACGGCATACCAGCTAACATTCTTGCTGTCTTCAGTTTTCAGTTCCATACTGTCGGCCAAATACCCTTCACCGACAGTCCAACTGCGCCTCCCACTTCAGTGTTGCGCCTGAATTGACTAAACTAAAGCAGCCGTAGAAGTTCGTCGTAGACAATGTCCCGTGTATGCTTCTGAATTTGGTAAACCCAAGAACCTGACAATTTTGCTTGGAGTTTTTTCGAATTTATTTTTCCCAACTTGCTGGACCGTGCAACGCTTCTCTAGATATGTTAAAAAAAAACCTTTGAGTGCCCAACGGACGTAGAGAGACAGATACTTTCTCAACAGACACAATGCGAACTCCTTTTCTCCCACCATGTAAATTGCTTCCGAATTTCTGTTTTAGTTTCCGAAATACTTATAAACTACCACGATCTTCAATATCACTCATCTTCATATTCAAAAGTTCCTGACTTGTGCAGCCTCCGAAATAACCCACATTTCGACTTTTTCGGCTCGTAACCTTTACTCTTTCGAAACACTTCCAATTCATGATATTGTCACGTAGCCTGAGCCGGGCGGGTTCGAGGATTTAAAGAAATATTCTGGCGCACACCGTATTTACAAACTTTTATTAAAAAGACTACTAAGACCAACTTTTCACAATGTACAGACTTTCACAATATCACGCGCTGATCACTTGTTCACGATGCTTCCAATAGACTGACTTGCTCCGTTGTTTGATCCCTTCTTATACCGCTCCCTTCGTTCTCGATTTCTTCTATTCCCGGAATCATGAGATCATGTTTCCGACGCAAAGGATTATTCCAGAAGAATGAGATCAGTCTCTTGTACGAGCGTGGTATAGCATGAGATCACCGCCACAGAGCCTTCTAGACTTATGAGAGCATCCCATGTGAATAATTATTCCCAGACGTTCTCATGTAGACTATTCCAGATTAATTACGTTACCATACGTGGTGAGATCATCATGACATCATCCGCTTCCGGGCCGTCGCGCCGTCGTCTCACTGCCCCCCTTTTAAAGATTGTTCGTCCCGAACAATCTTCTTCAATCCTTTTGATTTGTCTCGGAGTAGGGTGCCAAACGATCCAGGTGAACCACCTTCATCTTGGCTCGGGGATTGCGTTGAATCCGGTACACTGCGTCGTTGATCCTCTTTACAACCGTGTACGGGCCTTCCCAACTGGGTTGCAACTTTGGGCCGCGACCTTTCTTTCGCCGAGGGATGAACAACCATACCAAGTCTCCATCACTGAATCCTGCCGAATTCACCCTCAGATCGTAACGCGTCTTCATCCGGTCGCTCGCCACGCGAATGTGACTGCGTGTTAGTTCCTGTATACTGGACATGGCTTCCTGTAGTTCGTCTACGTAGTTTCCCACGTCCTTCCGCTTTTGTCCCGGTGATCCGAATGCCAGATCGCATGGTAGACGCATTTCCCGTCCAAACAGGATCTTCGTCGGTGTCTGGTGGGTCGTCTCGTGAATTTCCGCTCTGTACGCCAGCAAAAACAAAGGTAGACGCCGATCCCAGTCCCGCTGATGTTGATCGACCAACTTGGACAAGTGCTGCTCCATGGTCTTGTTGAAACGCTCGACCATTCCATCCGTCTGAGGATGCAGGGGTGTCGTCCTTGTCTTCCGCACGCCCAATAGATCGCAGAGGCCCTGGAACACTCCAGATTCAAAGTTCCGCCCTTGGTCCGAGTGCATTTCCAGTGGAAGTCCGTAGCGGCAAATCCAATTTTCTACCAACGCCCTGGCAACCGTCACAGCTTCTTGATTGGGTAGGGCATAGGCTTCCGGCCACTTGCTAAAATAGTCGATGACCACCATGATGTACTTGGTTCCCGAATCAGAGGTAGAAAACGGTCCTGCTACGTCGAAGGCTATTCTCTCGAATGATGCCCCAACGTTGTACTGCTTCATGGCTCCTCGACTACGCGTCTGTGGACCGTTGCTCGCCGTACAAGTGTCACATTTTCGACACCAGCTCTCGACATCGTTTCGAACGTTCACCCAATAGAAGCGTTCACGGACTTTACCCATGGTCTTATTCACGCCCAGATGTGCGCCGGACACTCCACCGTGGATTTCTTGCAAGACCTTCAGGCGACACTTGGGCAAAACCAGTTGCATCGTCACCGACTTTCCGTCTGCACTCTCCCATGCTCGCTTCAGCAGGCCATTTTCCACCTTCAGTGAATTCCATTGGGCCCATAGTGCTTTTAGAGCAGGACTCTTGTCCGAGATGTCTTGCCATTGTGGTCTCTGATTTCCGCTCTCTTTGCTTTCTAAAATTGGACTAATCTCGCTATCTCCAAGTTGTTCAGCCCTCATCTCCGCCGTTGTCCATCCATCTTGAGGTTGCAGAACCAATCTCTTCACGCCCTCGAATTCTTTGGATGCCTTTCTCCGACTGCAATGTTTGCAGTCATTCCGGCACGGTCTCCTAGAAAGTGCGTCCGCATTCTGGTGTGATCTGCCTGGTCGGTGTTCGATTTCAAAATCATACTGCTGCAGCCGCTCCAACCATCTGGCTGTCTGTCCTTCTGGATCCTTAAGGCCTAACAGCCACCTCAACGCAGCATGATCCGTTCGGATTTTGAAGTGTTGACCGTACAGGTACTTGTGAAAATGTCCTAATGCATTTACTATCGCCAATAACTCCTTCCTCGTAACGCAGTAGTTTCTTTCCGGCTTAGAAAGCACCTTGCTATAGTATTCGATGACTTTTTCTTCGCTTTCCTGCACCTGCGAAAGAACTGCCCCGATACCGTTGTTACTGGCGTCTGTATCCAGGAGTATGTCCCTTTACTTTCGGGTAAGACAGAATAGGACCTGTGCACAGCGAGATCTTCAAAGTTCTAAACGCTGCTTCGCTCTCGTTATTCCAGATAAATGGGATTTTGTCTTACGTGAGTCTGTGCAGAGGCTTGGCAATGTCAGCAAACCCTTTGACAAATCTGCGATAGTAGGTACAGAGGCCCAAGAAGCTTCTCAGCTGGTGCTTGTCCCTTGGTCGTGGCGGACGGCCGCGATCTTGTCCGGATCCGTTTGTACTCCGCTGGGCGAAACCACATGGCCCAAGAACTTCACTTCTGTCTGGAACAATTGGCATTTCTTGGGGTTGAGCTGAAGGTTGGCATTCCGCAGGCGGCTGAAGATCTCTTCCAAATTTTTCAAATGTTCTTCGAAGGTTCTTCCAACTACCATGACGTCATCGAGATACACCAAGCAGGTTTTCCATGTCAGCCCTAGCAGAACCAGTTCCATCAACCTCTCAAAAGTGGCTGGAGCGTTGCAGAGTCCAAATGGCATGACGTTAAACTGGTAGAGACCGCTTCCAGTCGAGAACGCCGTCTTCTCTTTGTCATCGGGGTGGATCTCAACTTGCCAGTAGCCGCTCTTCAAGTCCAGGGTTGAAAGCCACTGCGATCCCGACAACATGCTTAGAGTGTCATCAATACGTGGCAACAGATAGCTGTCCTTCTTAGTTACATCATTCAGCCGTCTGTAGTCAACGCAAAAGCGAGTGGAGCCATCTTTCTTCGTTACCAAAACAACTGCTGACGACCACGGACTTGAGGAGTCTTCAATTATTCCGTCTGCTTTCATTTTGTCCACCATCTCAGCCACCTCTTGGTGTTTTGCGAACGGAAGTCTTCTTGGCGGTTGACGGATCGGAGCAACATCTCCTGTGTTGATTCTATGCTGCACCATGTTGGTTCTGCCGGTGCTTCGGTCTTCGGTAGCAAAGATGTCATTCTCCTTGCGGATAAATGCCATGGCCTTCTCTAATTGATGGTTCGTAAGGTGTTTCCAGTCTTCTAGGAAGAGCTTCTCCACACTCGTCCGCTGAGCCTCTTTTTTGTTACACTCAACAGGTTGTTCTTCGCAACGGACGACCCGTAGTACAGGATGGTATAGTCCGATCGTCTGCCCTTTCTGTAGTGTAACACGACTTTCACCTAAATTCGCTACAAGGATAGGAATTCGTCCGTTAGCCTCAACGAGTGTTCTTGCTACCATGATTTGTGTTTTTTTGTGTCACGTCCGGGATAGTGGTCGCGTTCGGTCCTATTATCCCAGTCCGGTATCCCCCAGAGTCTTCTTCCAACTCTGCCAGCACGATCAGTTCTTCTGTACACGGACCGTTTCGGAGACTATCACTTTCACTTCGTCGGCGGATGGTATCGCAGAGTGCAGGGAGATTTCTTCGTTGCCAACTAGCAGCATGCGATTTTTGATGTTCAACACAAATCCGAACTTCCTCATGATGTCAAGACCCAAGATAAAATCGTCCACTATATCAGCCACAATAACCTTGTGAACGAACTCGAAACTCCCCAACTCGAGCCTTGCCTCAACTTCTCCGAATACTCGTGCTGCTTCTCCCGTTGCTGTTTTTAGCACCAGGTCGCTCTCTGCCAATTGGAAATCTCCCAGCGGTTTGAAGATGTCGGGTCTTCCGATCGAGACGGTCGCTCCGGTGTCGACGGTCATAGAACAGCCAGCTCCGTTGATTCGACCCTCGAGCAACAGACGTTCCTTCTTCGTAACTGCGAGACGGTGATGACCCTAGGGGCTTTTGTGGGGCCAGCTAGCACACGCCCCAAAGCGCTAGCTGGACTTAGTTTTCCGACTGCCTCGAGCTTGAAGGGCCGGACTCCGGATTCTTATGGGTCTGCTCCGACGATCTCCTTAAGCGGCAGTCCCTCCTCAGGTGACCCACTTTCCCACAATTAAAGCATCTGGGCCTAGTTGTCGTGCTTCCGTGCCGCATTTCTTCCAACAAGGTTCTCATCATCTCGCTCATCTTTTTCAATAAGTCGTTTCCGTCCTTCGGGGGTTCTTCTATGGTTACTGCTCGCAGACGTTGAGCCGCCGGACGACAAGCGTTTTTAGCCGCCTCGAACTCCAGGGCGTGCACGAGGGCATCGGCGCATTTTTGATGTCTACCTATTCTCAACATTTGCTGCAACTCACCGTCGCGGACCCCATCAATAAACGCGCTTGTTCCAAGTTGGTGGTAGAACTTGCTAGGGGCGCTTGGGTAGGCCAGATGTACCAGTCTCTCAACGTCCGCCGCAAACACCTGCAGGCTTTCGCCATGGTTCAAGTGGAGGTCTCCATAGCGCAGCTCGAGAGCGTTGACCACGGCGATGTAGTTCTTTTGTTCCTTCTCCGGGACGGTTTGCAGCAGCTGAAAAGCTTGTCCTCGCAAGGATAACACCAGTGCAGTGGCTTTCTCTTCTTCACCCCAGTTGTTCATTTCGGCCGCTGCCTCGAATTACCTCCTGTACATAAACCATGAGGTCTGGCCATCAAAAGTCGGAGGTTTTAGCCTTTGTGATGACGGCTCTGTCACGACCGACTTCCCCGTTGTTATCCTTTTCAGCTTTGTTTCCATTTCCTTGACTTTCTTTTCTAAATGTTCTGTTATCCCTTTTACGTCTTCTTTCATTTCCAGAACTTCTTCTTTTACACCTTCTTGAATTTCCAGAAATTTTTTTTCCACAACTTTGTGAATATCGCGAATCTTCTCTTCCACGTCTTCTCTAAAGGTGTTTTGCAAAATGTCGAGCTGTTCGAAAATTCTCTTCTGTTCCTCTTGTCGTCGATTTTCTTGTTCTTCTTTTTCTGCGTGAAGTTGTTCCAGAAGTTTCATTTGTTCTTTTCTTTCTTCTTGTCGTCTCTTGTCTAGTTCTTCTAGAAGTGCCATTTGTTCTTGTAGAGCTTCCATGGTTTTACTTCTCGTGACTCTTCCAGAAGGTTGTTTTGACATGCGTCACGTACCGGTTGGTTCGATGTTTCTTCTTTTTTTTTACGTCCGCTTCTTTAAGTCCCACTTCTGACACCAATGTAACGTAGCCTGGGCCGGGGTTCGAGGATTTAAAGAAATATTCTGGCGCACCCCGTATTTACAAACTTTTATTAAAAAGACTACTAAGACTAACTTTTCACAATGTACAGACTTTCACAATATCACGCGCTGATCACTTGTTCACGATGCTTCCAATAGACTGACTTGCTCCGTTGTTTGATCCCTTCTTATACCGCTCCCTTCGTTCTCGATTTCTTCTATTCTCGGAATCATGAGATCATGTTTCCGACGCAAAGGATTATTCCAGAAGAATGAGATCAGTCTCTTGTACGAGCGTGGTATAGCATGAGATCACCGCCACAGAGTCTTCTAGACTTATGAGAGCATCCCATTTGAATAATTATTCCCAGACGTTCTCATGTGGACTATTCCAGATTAATTACGTTACCATACGTGGTGAGATCATCATGACATCATCCGCTTCCGGGCCGTCGCGCCGTCGTCTCAATATTTTTTCAGTTCTTCATTATCATGTCTTGTCGCCATCACTTAATTCAAGCATGGGCCACTTAACCCATAAGGAATTAGGACTATACGAGTCAGACTGTAGGAAACGTAAACCAATGTTAGTAATAAAAAACGTGGAAGAATAAATACATACCATATCTTGAAAATACAGTAGCAGTATCGTTTCATTTACAACTTTCTTTCCCGAATGGTTATTCTTCAACCATTCTTGAAATCGGTCATATTCCTTCTTGATGTACAATACTTCAGACTTTGCTGGAACCAATACAGCTCTCAGCTTCTTTTAATCGTTCTTCCGAAATATCGCTGCTTTTCGCGTTCTGAATCATTTTTACAAATTGACAAATTTTTATTTATGCTGTCGTCAATAAATAAATCCATGCCTACTGAATTAAACAGGTGGAATTTAAAAAAGACCAAAAGACTATTTTGTTTTGAAAGAAATCGTAAGAAATAAAATTATCTATGTATTACGGGAATTATTTGATGTTAATAACCTTGGGCAACATACAATCCCTCGGGCCTAACGGCCCTCTGGATTGTAACCGCGTTGCCCACGGTTATTAACATCCTTATAATTCCCTTAATACATAAATAACTATAAAGTGTATAATTTTATGTTTTACTTGGCACCGACTTCAAAATTATAAAACAACGAATAATTAGATAATCAACAATAATTTCTGAATTTCATTAAACGGAAAAATAAATAATTACATTAAGCGGAACAACAAATAACTCTGAAATTGGAAATTTTTATTTTTTACTTTGTTGTTAACTTACGTTACTTTGGGTTTTTTGAAGTCGGTTTATTTTTTTTAAAAAAGCTAATTAGTACCCACAAAGAACGAACAACACATACAGAAATAATCCTCAGAAATTATATTTTTGTCATGATGGAAATTACGAACCCACAGAGTGTTTCAGTGATAGAGATGTAATTTTGGTGTTCACTTTTGTTGAGCTCGACGAATTTGATGCCCCAATGGCGCATTGCTTGCTTTACCACATCTAACCACCCTTGAAAATTGTCTGCAATTTCCTATTGTATAACAGCGTAGTCCAGTGAGTACATCGGCCACGACGAAGAATTAGATCGTGAAACATACCCCATAGCATTAAGTTTAATTTTTTCAGGTACCAGTTGCATAAAATATTCGTAACAGTAAAGCATTTAATTTATTATTACTAATATGTACAAGACTTAACTATACAGTTTTATGATTTTAATTATTTTTTGTATATTTTTCGGACACAGATTCGTACACTAAAATAAATCCTTTACTTGAAAAAGAACCGTCGGATTTAAAACGAACAACCACACTCTCTTCTTCTATGACGACATCAGGCGGTACCTAAAATTGAAAATCAGCACAACACAAATAATAATCAATCAATTTACTTACAACTGAGCCACAAAAGCGCCGATCATCCGTTGGTACACTAACATCACCATCACTCAAGATTTCAACATAGTCGTAGCTGCAATCGCGTTCGAGCTCAAGATCAAACGCTTCAAAGGATAACTTTGTTTGATGCCCAGGACGGGAAATTACAGTCCACTCACAATCCGTATTGTCGTCGTAATTAACCAAACCAAACCTTCAAGTACAAGTCAAAAAAAACTCATAGATGTAAGTTGAACGTACCTGGCGTGCGAGTAAATCCTCTGTTGTTTTAGGTCAGCTTCTTCAATACCTCCGCAGATCGACGAATAAGTCGCCCAGAATCCCTTCTTCCTATTGGACTCATCCGACTTAAAAGTAACGTACAGATTGTTTCCAGAAGACGTCACTATTTGGGGTAAATCCGAGCCACAGAACCTTCCCAAGGAGCGGTCGTCAGCCGATGAACCGTCAAAGAATTCAACCTGGTCAAAAAAGCACTCCACGTGATGTTCTATCTCGATTATCAAAAAGGAAACTCGAATCCGGTGTCCCGGAGTTGTTGTGAAGATCCATACACAATCCGCAACGTTGGGGTACGCTTCTGGATAGTTGGGAGTTCCAAAACTTCCAAAAGGCGAAGAAATTTCAAACACGCAATCGCCTTTGGTGCAGTTATGACCATTTTCGTGGAGGAGAAATCCATCGGGACATGTGCATTTGTAGGAGTTTATGGTCTTGACACATTTGTGTTGGCAACCTCCGTTATTTAGACTACATTCGTCTTTATCTGAAAGCAACTTTGTTATTTTGTCACAGTTTGTTTAAAAATTACTTACCAGTGTAGAAATCTGCAGAAAATCCAGTTTTTACCGTATCATCATCTGAAGTGAACACCACCCTTAGTGTATTTCTATGAGATAGCAAAACACCCGGATTGGATGTTCCACAAAACACTCCAGATTTTTCTATTATGTCACCGTCAACATCGTACAGTTCTAACTTATCGTAGTCGCACACTTGCCAGTAAAAATTTTCTCCGCCATTTCCTTCAATATCAAAGTGGGTAAAGTTCAAAACCACACGATCTTGCGGTGCTGCCACTATCTCCCAGATACAGGTTTTCTTCGAAGGGTACAATCCGGAAAAGATGGTGTCGATATGGTACCAGTTGCTGTTGTAAGAACCCTTCCGCAACCTCCTAAAAAGCAAGTTGAAAATAGCGGTTTTTAGTTTTTATATACAGTACTTATGCAAGTCTTCCCATCTGGTTGTAATTCGTATCCAATTTTACAACGACAGTGGTAGCTGCCTAACGTGTTCACACATTCCTGGCTGCAGCCATGATCGGGCATTGAGCATTCATCGAATTCTTTTAGGATACTAACGGAAAACCCTTCTGTTTGTACAGATCCATCGGAGACAAACTTCAATTGTAAATGGTTGGATGTGGACATGAGATCATCTGGGAGCTGATCTCCGCAAAATGTACCCAAAATCGAACTTTTATCTTTCACTTGTACGTAGTCGTATAAACAAAGTTCGTGATGTTCCAGTTCAAAGAACAAGAACTTCAGCGCGATTTTATAATTACTGGGCACCGTAATGTTCCATACACACTCTTTGTTCGGTTGGTAATCTTCTGGATAACCTGGAGATTCAACAATGATTTCAGCGTCGATATGAAAGTCACCACCACATACTGCGTGGTACTCTGCCTCGAATTCTTGGTACTACTTTTTGCTTTTAGTAACATAAGTGACCAACATTCTGCTTCCTGCGGACGTCACAATTTCGTTTTTGTGGACCCCGCACAATTTGGCTAGAAGAGGCGATTTATACCAGTAGCCATCTCTTAGTTCAATGTAGTCTGTTTTGCAGTTAATGTTAATACTAGTAACGTTGAGAACGATTCTTTCTACTTGGGTTCCGGTGATGCGCCACTCGCAATGATCGCCTGTTGGAGATTTCAAGAAGCCAGAATTTCCTTGAAGTGTGCCCCCACATTATGAAATAAACGAATTTAAACACGTCTTGTGAGCTAATTAATCACTTACTGGGACAATCATACAACATGTTAGTCTGGACAATGTCGCCCTCACTCAGGGAGTGTCTTTGTCCGAGTTCGAATTGCGTTTCATCTGCAACTCCGATGGGTCGGAGGTGTCCAAGTATTTACTCTTGGCAAATCCAGTCTTCGCGTAATGCATAATTGAGTTGTAGTCATAAGAGGATCCCAAAGTATCGATTTTGTTTTCGGGCAATTTGTTGAAATTATTTTCCCAACCTGTTTGACAGCGGTGTTTGCAGTAGGGGTATTTCGTACCAGTGACTTTACTTACCACTAATAATGTTGTCTTTGATAATATTTACATGTTGGTCCCGATCTGGTCTGCTGTGTTCATGCCAGAAACCTATAGCGTGGCCTAATTCGTGCAAAATGTTTCCGAATTTGCATCGTGGTGCGATGCTAATTTCTTGCGCTCCGTTGCCCTTTTTAACCGACTTCAAAAAAGAAGGAGGTTCTCTATTCGACTGTAAAATATATGTTTTTTTTTTTGTATGTATGTTCGGACATAACTTCTTTGTTTATGAACCGATTTCAATTATTCTTTTTGCGTTGGGTTGAGTATGGCTTCAAGGTGGTCCCATTTTAATTTCATTCATATTGAACATAAGACTTCCGAGTTATAGCAGGAAACTCTTGAAAATCAGATGGAAATGTGGTGATTGGATATGTTTGTGCGGGCATAACGTCTTTGTTTATGAACCGATTTCAATTATTCTTTTTGCGTTGTATTCAGTATATCTTCAAGCTTTCGAAGTTATAGAAGGAAATTCCTCAAAATCAAATGGAAATGTGTTCGAATGACGGTACCTGCTCGAGATGGATGGTTTATGGAACCCAACTCGAGAGTGACAAGGCGAGAATAAATAAACTTTGATCAAGGACGTGATTTATTCTGTTTCTGAAAACGACTTCAAACATAATTTCTTTGTTTATGAACCGATTACGATTGAAGCGTTTATTGTTAAAACAAGCCCAGTAACATTTTGCAAACTTTTCAGGAAACGAAAAGACTATGGCAAATTCATCTACAATTGTATCTTTCTATGCCCTTGGCATATAAGCACTATTAGTCGCAAATTTTAGCATACATGATATGGTACTTGGATGCTTTCTGCACCAATCGATTTATGTCTATAATATATTACATTCCATTGGATTTTTCAATCACAGTAATAAATTCGGAGAAATCTGGACTGGTTAGTTTTAAATGGGACAGTCTGTATATTCCACTGAAAATCAACAATGGCCAAAAATGTTACTTGACTTGTTTTAACAATAAACGATTCAATTATTCTTTTTGCGATTTGTTTAGAGCTCCAACATGGTCCCATTTTAATTTCATGATATAGGACATAGTATTCTGTAGAATCGGGAACGGAAAATCTGGAATTTGTGAATCTCAAATACCCGAATATCGAATCTTGAATTTGGATTGATGTTCTCGATCTTTTTGACATTAAATTCTTAATTTATTTAACACTTATGCTTTTATACTCGACAATCTATTTTCGCGCTCGTGTGGATTTGAGGCGTCCTTACTAGGTCTACCCATCACTTAAAATTGTAAAATAATTAGCTTTAAAAAAAAAGAAACCGACTTCAAAAAACCCAAAGTAACATAAGTTAACTAAAAAGTAAAAAATAAAAATTTCCAATTTCAGAGTTATTTGTTGTTCCGCTTAATGTAATTATTTATTTTTCTGTTTAATGAAATTCATAAATTATTGTTGATTATTATCTAATTATTAATTGTTTTATAATTTTGGAGTTGGTGCCATAAAAACATAAAAACAAACTATATACCTTCCAACAATAACAAATTAGTTACAACAAAAAAAAACAATTCATAACAATTACATAATAAATGTTTATTTATTTATTTCAAATCTAACAATAATTCATCTCTCGGTAAAAAAAAAAAATTAGTACTACGAATATATAGCTTTTACCTAATGTATCAAATCAGTTCTGAAAAGTTTATTTCAGTAATCATAATCGTGAATTAAGAAGTCTGAAATTATCAGGGAATTATAACTTTTATTTCTTACTAATCAAATACAGTTAAATATTTCCTTAGATACCGTAACTATAAATACACTCATAACTCCCTTGGGAGCTAGGAAAGCTATTATGAATCCATAACTCCCTTCAATGTCATATCAAAAGAATCAACAAAAATGAAGCGATAGTTCTTGAATTTACCACTGAAAGTCTCCCATATTGTTACAATTGAAAGATTTTGCAATTTCAATTTTCTTTGAAGTGCTGTTGATATTTGAGATTCTACTCAAACATGACGTTGATGTTGCACTTGCGTCGTACGGCATACCAGCTAACATTCTTGCTGTCTTCAGTTTTCAGTTCCATACTGTCGGCCAAATACCCTTCACCGACAGTCCAACTGCGCCTCCCACTTCAGTGTTGCGCCTGAATTGACTAAACTAAAGCAGCCGTAGAAGTTCGTCGTAGACAATGTCCCGTGTATGCTTCTGAATTTGGTAAACCCAAGAACCTGACAATTTTGCTTGGAGTTTTTTCGAATTTATTTTTCCCAACTTGCTGGACCGTGCAACGCTTCTCTAGATATGTTAAAAAAAAACCTTTGAGTGCCCAACGGACGTAGAGAGACAGATACTTTCTCAACAGACACAATGCGAACTCCTTTTCTCCCACCATGTAAATTGCTTCCGAATTTCTGTTTTAGTTTCCGAAATACTTATAAACTACCACGATCTTCAATATCACTCATCTTCATATTCAAAAGTTCCTGACTTGTGCAGCCTCCGAAATAACCCACATTTCGACTTTTTCGGCTCGTAACCTTTACTCTTTCGAAACACTTCCAATTCATGATATTGTCACGTAGCCTGAGCCGGGCGGGTTCGAGGATTTAAAGAAATATTCTGGCGCACACCGTATTTACAAACTTTTATTAAAAAGACTACTAAGACCAACTTTTCACAATGTACAGACTTTCACAATATCACGCGCTGATCACTTGTTCACGATGCTTCCAATAGACTGACTTGCTCCGTTGTTTGATCCCTTCTTATACCGCTCCCTTCGTTCTCGATTTCTTCTATTCCCGGAATCATGAGATCATGTTTCCGACGCAAAGGATTATTCCAGAAGAATGAGATCAGTCTCTTGTACGAGCGTGGTATAGCATGAGATCACCGCCACAGAGCCTTCTAGACTTATGAGAGCATCCCATGTGAATAATTATTCCCAGACGTTCTCATGTAGACTATTCCAGATTAATTACGTTACCATACGTGGTGAGATCATCATGACATCATCCGCTTCCGGGCCGTCGCGCCGTCGTCTCACTGCCCCCCTTTTAAAGATTGTTCGTCCCGAACAATCTTCTTCAATCCTTTTGATTTGTCTCGGAGTAGGGTGCCAAACGATCCAGGTGAACCACCTTCATCTTGGCTCGGGGATTGCGTTGAATCCGGTACACTGCGTCGTTGATCCTCTTTACAACCGTGTACGGGCCTTCCCAACTGGGTTGCAACTTTGGGCCGCGACCTTTCTTTCGCCGAGGGATGAACAACCATACCAAGTCTCCATCACTGAATCCTGCCGAATTCACCCTCAGATCGTAACGCGTCTTCATCCGGTCGCTCGCCACGCGAATGTGACTGCGTGTTAGTTCCTGTATACTGGACATGGCTTCCTGTAGTTCGTCTACGTAGTTTCCCACGTCCTTCCGCTTTTGTCCCGGTGATCCGAATGCCAGATCGCATGGTAGACGCATTTCCCGTCCAAACAGGATCTTCGTCGGTGTCTGGTGGGTCGTCTCGTGAATTTCCGCTCTGTACGCCAGCAAAAACAAAGGTAGACGCCGATCCCAGTCCCGCTGATGTTGATCGACCAACTTGGACAAGTGCTGCTCCATGGTCTTGTTGAAACGCTCGACCATTCCATCCGTCTGAGGATGCAGGGGTGTCGTCCTTGTCTTCCGCACGCCCAATAGATCGCAGAGGCCCTGGAACACTCCAGATTCAAAGTTCCGCCCTTGGTCCGAGTGCATTTCCAGTGGAAGTCCGTAGCGGCAAATCCAATTTTCTACCAACGCCCTGGCAACCGTCACAGCTTCTTGATTGGGTAGGGCATAGGCTTCCGGCCACTTGCTAAAATAGTCGATGACCACCATGATGTACTTGGTTCCCGAATCAGAGGTAGAAAACGGTCCTGCTACGTCGAAGGCTATTCTCTCGAATGATGCCCCAACGTTGTACTGCTTCATGGCTCCTCGACTACGCGTCTGTGGACCGTTGCTCGCCGTACAAGTGTCACATTTTCGACACCAGCTCTCGACATCGTTTCGAACGTTCACCCAATAGAAGCGTTCACGGACTTTACCCATGGTCTTATTCACGCCCAGATGTGCGCCGGACACTCCACCGTGGATTTCTTGCAAGACCTTCAGGCGACACTTGGGCAAAACCAGTTGCATCGTCACCGACTTTCCGTCTGCACTCTCCCATGCTCGCTTCAGCAGGCCATTTTCCACCTTCAGTGAATTCCATTGGGCCCATAGTGCTTTTAGAGCAGGACTCTTGTCCGAGATGTCTTGCCATTGTGGTCTCTGATTTCCGCTCTCTTTGCTTTCTAAAATTGGACTAATCTCGCTATCTCCAAGTTGTTCAGCCCTCATCTCCGCCGTTGTCCATCCATCTTGAGGTTGCAGAACCAATCTCTTCACGCCCTCGAATTCTTTGGATGCCTTTCTCCGACTGCAATGTTTGCAGTCATTCCGGCACGGTCTCCTAGAAAGTGCGTCCGCATTCTGGTGTGATCTGCCTGGTCGGTGTTCGATTTCAAAATCATACTGCTGCAGCCGCTCCAACCATCTGGCTGTCTGTCCTTCTGGATCCTTAAGGCCTAACAGCCACCTCAACGCAGCATGATCCGTTCGGATTTTGAAGTGTTGACCGTACAGGTACTTGTGAAAATGTCCTAATGCATTTACTATCGCCAATAACTCCTTCCTCGTAACGCAGTAGTTTCTTTCCGGCTTAGAAAGCACCTTGCTATAGTATTCGATGACTTTTTCTTCGCTTTCCTGCACCTGCGAAAGAACTGCCCCGATACCGTTGTTACTGGCGTCTGTATCCAGGAGTATGTCCCTTTACTTTCGGGTAAGACAGAATAGGACCTGTGCACAGCGAGATCTTCAAAGTTCTAAACGCTGCTTCGCTCTCGTTATTCCAGATAAATGGGATTTTGTCTTACGTGAGTCTGTGCAGAGGCTTGGCAATGTCAGCAAACCCTTTGACAAATCTGCGATAGTAGGTACAGAGGCCCAAGAAGCTTCTCAGCTGGTGCTTGTCCCTTGGTCGTGGCGGACGGCCGCGATCTTGTCCGGATCCGTTTGTACTCCGCTGGGCGAAACCACATGGCCCAAGAACTTCACTTCTGTCTGGAACAATTGGCATTTCTTGGGGTTGAGCTGAAGGTTGGCATTCCGCAGGCGGCTGAAGATCTCTTCCAAATTTTTCAAATGTTCTTCGAAGGTTCTTCCAACTACCATGACGTCATCGAGATACACCAAGCAGGTTTTCCATGTCAGCCCTAGCAGAACCAGTTCCATCAACCTCTCAAAAGTGGCTGGAGCGTTGCAGAGTCCAAATGGCATGACGTTAAACTGGTAGAGACCGCTTCCAGTCGAGAACGCCGTCTTCTCTTTGTCATCGGGGTGGATCTCAACTTGCCAGTAGCCGCTCTTCAAGTCCAGGGTTGAAAGCCACTGCGATCCCGACAACATGCTTAGAGTGTCATCAATACGTGGCAACAGATAGCTGTCCTTCTTAGTTACATCATTCAGCCGTCTGTAGTCAACGCAAAAGCGAGTGGAGCCATCTTTCTTCGTTACCAAAACAACTGCTGACGACCACGGACTTGAGGAGTCTTCAATTATTCCGTCTGCTTTCATTTTGTCCACCATCTCAGCCACCTCTTGGTGTTTTGCGAACGGAAGTCTTCTTGGCGGTTGACGGATCGGAGCAACATCTCCTGTGTTGATTCTATGCTGCACCATGTTGGTTCTGCCGGTGCTTCGGTCTTCGGTAGCAAAGATGTCATTCTCCTTGCGGATAAATGCCATGGCCTTCTCTAATTGATGGTTCGTAAGGTGTTTCCAGTCTTCTAGGAAGAGCTTCTCCACACTCGTCCGCTGAGCCTCTTTTTTGTTACACTCAACAGGTTGTTCTTCGCAACGGACGACCCGTAGTACAGGATGGTATAGTCCGATCGTCTGCCCTTTCTGTAGTGTAACACGACTTTCACCTAAATTCGCTACAAGGATAGGAATTCGTCCGTTAGCCTCAACGAGTGTTCTTGCTACCATGATTTGTGTTTTTTTGTGTCACGTCCGGGATAGTGGTCGCGTTCGGTCCTATTATCCCAGTCCGGTATCCCCCAGAGTCTTCTTCCAACTCTGCCAGCACGATCAGTTCTTCTGTACACGGACCGTTTCGGAGACTATCACTTTCACTTCGTCGGCGGATGGTATCGCAGAGTGCAGGGAGATTTCTTCGTTGCCAACTAGCAGCATGCGATTTTTGATGTTCAACACAAATCCGAACTTCCTCATGATGTCAAGACCCAAGATAAAATCGTCCACTATATCAGCCACAATAACCTTGTGAACGAACTCGAAACTCCCCAACTCGAGCCTTGCCTCAACTTCTCCGAATACTCGTGCTGCTTCTCCCGTTGCTGTTTTTAGCACCAGGTCGCTCTCTGCCAATTGGAAATCTCCCAGCGGTTTGAAGATGTCGGGTCTTCCGATCGAGACGGTCGCTCCGGTGTCGACGGTCATAGAACAGCCAGCTCCGTTGATTCGACCCTCGAGCAACAGACGTTCCTTCTTCGTAACTGCGAGACGGTGATGACCCTAGGGGCTTTTGTGGGGCCAGCTAGCACACGCCCCAAAGCGCTAGCTGGACTTAGTTTTCCGACTGCCTCGAGCTTGAAGGGCCGGACTCCGGATTCTTATGGGTCTGCTCCGACGATCTCCTTAAGCGGCAGTCCCTCCTCAGGTGACCCACTTTCCCACAATTAAAGCATCTGGGCCTAGTTGTCGTGCTTCCGTGCCGCATTTCTTCCAACAAGGTTCTCATCATCTCGCTCATCTTTTTCAATAAGTCGTTTCCGTCCTTCGGGGGTTCTTCTATGGTTACTGCTCGCAGACGTTGAGCCGCCGGACGACAAGCGTTTTTAGCCGCCTCGAACTCCAGGGCGTGCACGAGGGCATCGGCGCATTTTTGATGTCTACCTATTCTCAACATTTGCTGCAACTCACCGTCGCGGACCCCATCAATAAACGCGCTTGTTCCAAGTTGGTGGTAGAACTTGCTAGGGGCGCTTGGGTAGGCCAGATGTACCAGTCTCTCAACGTCCGCCGCAAACACCTGCAGGCTTTCGCCATGGTTCAAGTGGAGGTCTCCATAGCGCAGCTCGAGAGCGTTGACCACGGCGATGTAGTTCTTTTGTTCCTTCTCCGGGACGGTTTGCAGCAGCTGAAAAGCTTGTCCTCGCAAGGATAACACCAGTGCAGTGGCTTTCTCTTCTTCACCCCAGTTGTTCATTTCGGCCGCTGCCTCGAATTACCTCCTGTACATAAACCATGAGGTCTGGCCATCAAAAGTCGGAGGTTTTAGCCTTTGTGATGACGGCTCTGTCACGACCGACTTCCCCGTTGTTATCCTTTTCAGCTTTGTTTCCATTTCCTTGACTTTCTTTTCTAAATGTTCTGTTATCCCTTTTACGTCTTCTTTCATTTCCAGAACTTCTTCTTTTACACCTTCTTGAATTTCCAGAAATTTTTTTTCCACAACTTTGTGAATATCGCGAATCTTCTCTTCCACGTCTTCTCTAAAGGTGTTTTGCAAAATGTCGAGCTGTTCGAAAATTCTCTTCTGTTCCTCTTGTCGTCGATTTTCTTGTTCTTCTTTTTCTGCGTGAAGTTGTTCCAGAAGTTTCATTTGTTCTTTTCTTTCTTCTTGTCGTCTCTTGTCTAGTTCTTCTAGAAGTGCCATTTGTTCTTGTAGAGCTTCCATGGTTTTACTTCTCGTGACTCTTCCAGAAGGTTGTTTTGACATGCGTCACGTACCGGTTGGTTCGATGTTTCTTCTTTTTTTTTACGTCCGCTTCTTTAAGTCCCACTTCTGACACCAATGTAACGTAGCCTGGGCCGGGGTTCGAGGATTTAAAGAAATATTCTGGCGCACCCCGTATTTACAAACTTTTATTAAAAAGACTACTAAGACTAACTTTTCACAATGTACAGACTTTCACAATATCACGCGCTGATCACTTGTTCACGATGCTTCCAATAGACTGACTTGCTCCGTTGTTTGATCCCTTCTTATACCGCTCCCTTCGTTCTCGATTTCTTCTATTCTCGGAATCATGAGATCATGTTTCCGACGCAAAGGATTATTCCAGAAGAATGAGATCAGTCTCTTGTACGAGCGTGGTATAGCATGAGATCACCGCCACAGAGTCTTCTAGACTTATGAGAGCATCCCATTTGAATAATTATTCCCAGACGTTCTCATGTGGACTATTCCAGATTAATTACGTTACCATACGTGGTGAGATCATCATGACATCATCCGCTTCCGGGCCGTCGCGCCGTCGTCTCAATATTTTTTCAGTTCTTCATTATCATGTCTTGTCGCCATCACTTAATTCAAGCATGGGCCACTTAACCCATAAGGAATTAGGACTATACGAGTCAGACTGTAGGAAACGTAAACCAATGTTAGTAATAAAAAACGTGGAAGAATAAATACATACCATATCTTGAAAATACAGTAGCAGTATCGTTTCATTTACAACTTTCTTTCCCGAATGGTTATTCTTCAACCATTCTTGAAATCGGTCATATTCCTTCTTGATGTACAATACTTCAGACTTTGCTGGAACCAATACAGCTCTCAGCTTCTTTTAATCGTTCTTCCGAAATATCGCTGCTTTTCGCGTTCTGAATCATTTTTACAAATTGACAAATTTTTATTTATGCTGTCGTCAATAAATAAATCCATGCCTACTGAATTAAACAGGTGGAATTTAAAAAAGACCAAAAGACTATTTTGTTTTGAAAGAAATCGTAAGAAATAAAATGATCTATGTATTACGGGAATTATTTGATGTTAATAACCTTGGGCAACATACAATCCCTCGGGCCTAACGGCCCTCTGGATTGTAACCGCGTTGCCCACGGTTATTAACATCCTTATAATTCCCTTAATACATAAATAACTATAAAGTGTATAATTTTATGTTTTACTTGGCACCGACTTCAAAATTATAAAACAACGAATAATTAGATAATCAACAATAATTTCTGAATTTCATTAAACGGAAAAATAAATAATTACATTAAGCGGAACAACAAATAACTCTGAAATTGGAAATTTTTATTTTTTACTTTGTTGTTAACTTACGTTACTTTGGGTTTTTTGAAGTCGGTTTATTTTTTTTAAAAAAGCTAATTATTACCCACAAAGAACGAACAACACATACAGAAATAATCCTCAGAAATTATATTTTTGTCATGATGGAAATTACGAACCCACAGAGTGTTTCAGTGATAGAGATGTAATTTTGGTGTTCACTTTTGTTGAGCTCGACGAATTTGATGCCCCAATGGCGGATTGCTTGCTTTACCACATCTAACCACCCTCGAAAATTGTCTGCAATTTCCTATTGTATAACAGCGTAGTCCAGTGAGTACATCGGCCACGACGAAGAATTAGATCGTGAAACATACCCCATAGCATTAATTTTAATTTTTTCAGGTACCAGTTGCATAAAATATTCGTAACAGTAAAGCATTTAATTTATTATTACTAATATGTACAAGACTTAACTATACAGTTTTATGATTTTAATTATTTTTTGTATATTTTTCGGACACAGATTCGTACACTAAAATAAATCCTTTACTTGAAAAAGAACCATCGGATTTAAAACGAACAACCACACTCTCTTCTTCTATGACGACATCAGGCGGTACCTAAAATTGAAAATCAGCACAACACAAATAATAATCAATCAATTTACTTACAACTGAGCCACAAAAGCGCCGATCATCCGTTGGTACACTAACATCAGCATCACTCAAGATTTCAACATAGTCGTAGCTGCAATCGCGTTCGAGCTCAAGATCAAACGCTTCAAAGGATAACTTTGTTTGATGCCCAGGACGGGAAATTACAGTCCACTCACAATCCGTATTGTCGTCGTAATTAACCAAACCAAACCTTCAAGTACAAGTCAAAAAAAACTCATAGATGTAAGTTGAACGTACCTGGCGTGCGAGTAAATCCTCTGTTGTTTTAGGTCAGCTTCTTCAATACCTCCGCAGATCGACGAATAAGTCGCCCAGAATCCCTTCTTCCGATTAGACTCATCCGACTTAAAAGTAACGTACAGATTGTTTCCAGAAGACGTCACTGTTTGGGGTAAATCCGAGCCACAGAACCTTCCCAAGGAGCGGTCGTCAGCCGATGAACCGTCAAAGAATTCAACCTGGTCAAAAAAGCACTCCACGTGATGTTCTATCTCGAATATCAAAAAGGAGACTCGAATCCGGTGTCCCGGAGTTGTTGTGAAGATCCATACACAATCCGCAACGTTGGGGTACGCTTCTGGATAGTTGGGAGTTCCAAAACTTCCAAAAGGCGAAGAAATTTCAAAGACGCAATCGCCTTTGGTGCAGTTATGACCATTTTCGTGGAGGAGAAATCCATCGGGACATGTGCATTTGTAGGAGTTTATGGTGTTGACACATTTGTGTTGGCAACCTCCGTTATTTAGACTACATTCGTCTTTATCTGAAAGCGACTTTGTCATTTTGTCACAGTTTGTTTAAAAATTACTTACCAGTGTAGAAATCTGCAGAAAATCCAGTTTTTACCGTATCATCATCTGAAGTGAACACCACCCTTAGTGTATTTCTATGAGATAGCAAAACACCCGGATTGGCTGTTCCACAAAACACTCCAGATTTTTCTATTTTGTCACCGTCAACATCGTACAGTTCTAACTTATCGTAGTCGCACACTTGCCGGTAAAAATTTTCTCCGCCATTTCCTTCAATATCAAAGTGGGTAAAGTTCAATACCACACGATCTTGCGGTGCTGCCACTATCTCCCAGATACAAGTTTTCTTCGAAGGGTACAATCCGGGAAAGGATGGTGTCGATATGGTACCAGTTGCTGTTGTAAGAACCCCTCCGCAACCTCCTAAAAAGCTAGTTGAAAATAGCGGTTTTTAGTATTTATATACAGTACTTATGCAAGTCTTCCCATCTGGTTGTAATTCGTATCCAATTTTACAACGACAGTGGTAGCTGCCTAACGTGTTCACACATTCCTGGCTGCAGCCATGATCGGGCATTGAGCATTCATCGAATTCTTTTAGGATACTAACGGAAAACCCTTCTGTTTGTACAGATCCATCAGAGACAAACTTCAATTGTAAATGGTTGGAAGTGGACATGAGATCATCTGGGAGCTGATCTCCGCAAAATGTACCCAAAATCGAACTTTTATCTTTCACTTGTACGTAGTCGTATAAACAAAGTTCGTGATGTTCCAGTTCAAAGAACAAGAACTTCAGCGCGATTTTATAATTACTGGGCACCGTAATGTTCCATACACACTCTTTGTTCGGTTGGTAATCTTCTGGATACCCTGGAGATTCAACAATGATTTCAGCGTCGATATGAAAGTCACCACCACATACTGCGTGGTACTCTGCCTCGAATTCTTGGTACTCCTTTTTGCTTTTAGTAACATAAGTGACCAACATTCTGCTTCCTGTCGACGTCACAATTTCGTTTTTGTGGACCCCGCACAATTTGGCTAGAAGAGGCGATTTATACCAGTAGCCATCTCTTAGTTCAATGTAATCTGTTTTGCAGTTAATGTTAATACTAGTAACGTTGAGAACGATTCTTTCTCCTTGGGTTCCAGTGATGCGCCACTCACAATGATCGCCGGATGGAGATTTCAAGAAGCCGGAATTTCCTTGAAGTGTGCCCCCACATTCTGAAATAAACGAATTTAAACACGTCTTGTGAGCTAATTAATCACTTACTGGGACAATTATACAACATGTTAGTCTGGGCAATGTCGCCCTCACTCAGGGAGTGTCTTTGTCCAAGTTCGAATTGCGTTTCATCTGCAACTCCGATGGGTCGGATGGTGTCCAAGTATTTACTCTTGGCGAATCCAGTCTTCGCGTAATGCATAATCGAGTTGTAGTCATAAGAGGATCCCAAAGTATCGATTTCGTTTTCGGGCAATTTGTTGAAATTATTTTCCCAACCTGTTTGAGAGCTGTATTTGCAGTAGGGGTATTTCGGACTAGTGACTTTACTTACCACTAATAATGTTGTCTTTGATAATATTTACATGTTGGTCCCGATCTGGTCTGCTGTGTTCATGCCAGAAACCTATAGCGTGGCCTAATTCGTGCAAAATGTTTCCGAACTTGCATCGTGGTGCGATGCTAATTTCTTGCGCTCCGTTGCCCTTTTTACCCACAAAGAACGAACAACACCTAGAGAAACAATCCTCAGAAATGGTATTTTTGTCATGACGGGAAATACGAACCCACAGGGTGTTTCAGTGATAGAGACGTAATTTTGGTGTTCGCTTTTGTTGCGCTCGACGAATTTGATGCAGGTGAAATTCTCCCAATGGCGCATTGCTTGCTTTACCACATCTAACCGCCCTTGAAAATTGTCTGCAATTTCATATGGTATAACAGCGTAGTCCCAGAGACGTTCTCTGTAAGCTGTGGCGGCGCGAGGAGCTCTTCGTAAGTGCATCTACAAAAAAATAAATTAACAAACTTCATTAATATGTGGATATGTTCCAACCCTTTGCAACCGATTTTTTTTTCTTCCTGAAACATTTATGTGTCGTTTGTTTCCGAAATTAAGTTGTTCTTTTTTTAAAACCGTGTTCCAAGCTCTTGGAGATGCCGATGAATCTTCAATAAATACAGGTTAAAATCGAACTTTTTGGTAATTTTAATGGGTACTTACCGGTTAAGCTAAATTGGTTATTAACAATTCCTGATAGGATTGCAGCACCACAAACGCAGAGACACAGTGAAAAAATGACAACACGCTCCATATTACACTGGGAACGACTCTTTAGAGACTATTTACTTTGCAATATCTGTGTGCAAACTAGTCAAATTGAAAAAAGGGTGGGACCTGCATCTTAGGGAGGGATAAAATCCCGGTTTATGGTTGAATAATAATACGGTTTTCCAAGAAGGTAGCAGGTACAAATTTATTATAGGTGGCATTAAACACAGGGGGTTTAAGTGCTACCGTACCGAAGGTGCAGAATTTAAAAGTTAATAGATGGGAAAATGGTATTAATGTTCAAATAAAATTTATTTCTATTATGCATACAGGGTGTCTCACATAAGGTTAGCTTCCTGTAAATGTGAGATTCGTTACATTAAAACGAGCAAAAAATCTCAGTACCATTATGGCCAAAATTGAACATAACATAATAAAAGGATGACATTTTGGAACCTCTGGTGTAATAACTGCAATAATCAAACTTACTACAATCAACCTATCATTCATTTACTGTAACAACCCAAAAGTGTGTAACAAAGGGAGGTGCCTTCAAAATGCAATTAGCTATTGGACTTTTTTGTTTCTTATACCGCATAGATCCTTCATGCTGAATGAAATTAACCTTATGCGAGACCACCTGTATAATAGCGTGTAAATGTATTATTTTCTAACACAAGTATGTTTATTGATCGACGTATGAATCATTCAGTGTTAAAATTGTTTAAACAGAGGGGAATTTAAAAATTCTAGAACGAAATCGAAATGTAACCTTGCAGAATCTTATCTTGGAGATACATTGAAGGTAAGTTTATCTAAAGTCACATTTCAGATACTATACAAATTTGGGAAAATTCCGGAAATGGGTTGTTCCGTGTGTGGGGTCCACGTTGAGTGTCAGCAACTAATAATTTGTGATCAATAAAGCAAAATTACCGGTGGAGTTCAATTTTAGTGATTTTCTAAATTAATTATTTTACTAATCATCTATGTTCGTTTAACTCTTATACCATGGTTAAATTAATTACGTAAGTACTAAAGCACTCCAAAAATGATAAAAGAGAAATGTAAACATTATCAGTGTGCTTGATCAAATCCTATCAGATCTGATAATATTATTCATTTTGATTACTTCAATAGTAAAAATTCTCATAAGCATGTTATCACTCCTTTCATTTTTTGGTCTCTCTTGCTATTAGCACCATATAGTGTTAGGTCGCTTATGTATGCCGTTTTCGGGCTTTCGCTCACTCTCCCATTTACTTTTACTTCGTTCGCAGTTTCTAAGTAGATTACCTCTATTTTCCGCACCAGCTGTTCGTATTTACAGTGGCGAAGGCCGCCTTCAGGTGTTCAAACAACGCGCACATCTTCCCCTCGTTCTCATCGAGTTCTTTATCTATTAGGTGTTTCACTGTCGATGGTGCTTCTCCCCTTTCTGAAGTCCGCTTGTTCTTATACACTCATTTCTCTTATAGTTCTTCCTTCAGTTTATCATTACGAAGATCTTATATGCCGTGCTCAGCAGACTCAAAAATCTCTCAAATTGCCAGACGTCGTTTACTATTTCCCTCAGTGTCTCTCTTATTTCTTCTGTTGCATACATTCAAGCTACCTTTTGTAGTCTTCTCCCGTCGCTTTTCTTTTCTTTATCCTTCCTATTCCTTCCTGTCGTCTTCCCGTTTCTTTCATTCCGTCTAGTAATTCTTTGAAGTATTCTCTTAATTCTTCTATCGTTATCATCTTACCTGCCCTCTATTTAATCTTTCGTTCTCTGTTTATGTATTTCCAGATTTCTTTTTTTCTGTTGATTGAGATAGTTTCCCCTTCTTATTTTCTCTTCTTTTCTTCCTTCTTCTTCTCACAAGTACTATTGTATTGAATACCGGTAGCATTATTGTTTTGTAATTATTTCTTCTCCAATTTCTTTCCTTGATCCTGTAATGATGCCTCCTTTCGCTCTTCCTTTTTGCTGTTCGATATACGTAGTTTATCAGCATTCTCTTTTCTATCTTCTTCCATTCCTTTTCATCTCTTTACTTCATCCATTCTCAGCACCATTTCTTCTCGACTTCTTCTTTGCTCTGGTGATCTGATTCTTTTCTTGCTTTTTTGGGACGCTTGTGGGCTATCTTCTGCATTCGGTTTCCTCATTATTTTCTCCATTTTCTTTGCCTTGTCTCATCCCTGTTCGTAACCCTCTGCACTTTGCCGTCTATTATTGGTTGTCGGAGTTCTTTGTTATTGTCGTTAATGTTTCTTCCTCCGTATATTTTCCGCTCCTCAGTAACTTTCTTTTTTTCCACTTTTTTTCTATGTCTCTTTTCTCTTCTTTACTGTTTTCCCACTTTTCTATTTTCTATGTTTTATTTACTTTATTTTCATCACTTCTCTCCACGTGTGTCGTGTGCTGCAGAATATTTAAAAATTTAACAGCACTTGACATTCCTAGGTAATTTTGAAATCTCCTAAAAGTCAATTAATAATTAAAAAATATTTCTGAAAAATTATTGCAAATCCTAAGGATCGAGTCGTCAGATACTAACAGTTTCCCAGTATATTCAAATCTTAAGTGTCCAGTTTCTCAGTTTTTTGATAGTCAGATTCTCAAGATCTTAACTTCCTGGTTTTAATTTATCATTTTTCGAATTTCATAAATTCTCAGATATTAGTTTAGTTTCTTAGTTCTTATTTTAGTTTCCAAATTCTCAATTTATCAGGTTACTAGTTACCTAATTCATATGGAAAAAAATAGAATGACATACTTTGAGAACCTAACCTGCCACTATATCTATTTCAGACTCTCAGTATTTTAATTTTCTAGTTATACATTTTCCCAAGTTCTCAGTTCTCCAAATTTCCTAGTTTCTCAGATTTTTTCAGTAGTCTGGTTCACAAGTCCCTTTTTCCGAAATTCGTGTTGAGGCACCAAGAATTATGATTGAGGTGTCAATCGATTCGTAATTGCACCAAGAAATTTGTAGTTGAAAATCAATATCCGCAAATAAAAATTACAAAAGTTATAAACAATTAAGCAAACAAAAATTTTTTGCAAATATTTCAAAAACTATTTGAGATATCGTAAATTTGAAAAAAGATCCTTAAAGAGCAGAAAATTTCCCAAAAAAGTCCAACTCCCGAAATTGTCCCGGTAATATTTATAATTTTAATTTAGCTGAGAAAAAAGGCAAGAACGCGGCGGGGGTCAGCGTATCAAAGAGAGCGTGGAAGAGAGAATATGCTTCGTGCGTGGATGGACGACAATAATTGTACAATAATTTATTCCACAGAACCATAAATCGAACACCATAATAAGCTTTGTTTGGAAACGATGCTAACATTGGATTGTATTCGAACGAATTTGTCGAAAGAGGAACTTGAAACTATGATGAATGAAACAAAAGATACAGAAGAGACAGGAGGGAATTGAATTGTTTGATGTTCTCATAATTTGATGACGCGCAAGCAATCTGAAAAAATTCCGACTGTAATTGTATTTATTTGTTTAGTATATTCTATCTGCCTAATTATCACTAGTCTTTTTGAAAAATGCCTAGTCGCCACGAACGCACTTCCACGCTCTCTTCGATACGCCCAACTGCTTTCGGGCATTTTGCAAAGTGACGCTGTTTTGCAAAACGCCTGGTCTATATGCAAAAAGCCTGATTATTCCAAATATATATATATATACATACCCAGCTATCCATACCAAGCCCGACAAACACCACAGGCACTCAGAAGCCCGCCCTTTCCTTTATAGTTACAGATATATTTGCTGAATATATAGGTTTTATATCACCACATTAATCAGCGCAACCTGAAAGGTGTAACTTTTTGTTGACATACAAATAATTCTATGTTTCTCAGATTTTACGAAACCACACATGCTCTGCTTACTATAACAATCCCGTTTGTATAAAAAAATTCATATCACGTATTATACGAAGCCAAGCGGTGTTGCCAGCATTTCCACCACAAATGTAGACTAAATTAATATTGTATGCTGACTTATTGTTTTATTTACCCGTCGTCCCACAGGTAGGTGCAGAATTACAGGAGCCAACTGGTGAGGCCTATCAAGTACAAATTATTTATTCCTATAATATTTAACTAGGTAAACAATTTTAAATAGGCCTTTGTCATTTATAAACTATAAAAGTACTGTTTATAAAACTAACAACTTACTAAAGTCCAAAGTTTTGTGCCTCTTACATTATTTACAACATCCCCTTTTGTTTCTGCTGTTCTTGAGGGAATTCTATTTCTGCCTCCCCTCATACCATCTCACGAATTTTTTGGAGCAAATATTGTGTTTTTTTCGGCCTTCGTCTCAATTTAGTTATTTTCCAGTCGTCCAAATCGGCTGGAAAACGATATTTGCCTGCCTAGGCTAAAACATGGAAACTAGGGATTTTTCAATGCAAGCTTTTATGTTCGTTGGATTTGTCACCGCCCCGAATAGCAGAATAACTACCATTAAAACATCGGAAAAATTACAGGGGGGGGCCCTTGTATAGGACAACGACAATAACAAAACCCCCTTCAACAGAGGGGCCCAAGGGGGCCCTTTAAGACATGGGGGGGTCCTTTTGACATGTGGAGCCCTTGAAACAGGGGGGCCCAAAGGGGCTCTTTGAGACACGAGGGCCCCCATGCGTTATGAGGCCCCCTTAGACTTGTGGGGGGCCTTGTGATATGGGGGCCCAAGGGGGCTCTTTGCGACACGTGGGCCCCCATGAGGCATGAGGCCTCCCTACAAAAGTGAACAATGAAAATCTTTTGTCGGCTTGAACTTGTGAAGTCTCGGCTACGCCTCGCCTCCACAAACTGTGCTCGCACTTGCAAAATGACATTTTCTGGCCTTGTAATAAAATATACTAATTGTATTCGTTTTGTGAAACACATAATGCGTAATGAAATACATAGCAACATACATAAATTTTGCATCGTATGTATTTAATTTGGCAGCAGTCAACCTAACCTCAAAATCTGATGTAAATTTGTACTTTTTCTCATTTTGCGGGAACGAATACAAAAAAAAACACTATTCAATACTCGTGCCCTGTCACTTTTCAGGGGCTCGGCCTCATTGCGGCCCTCGGCATTCGCCTCGGGCTGCAAAAATTCGCCCTCGCCCCTGAAAAGTGTAATGACAGCGCACTCGTATGAAATATACTATTACTACCGTCCAAGAACTGTTATTTATTAGAAATAATTACGGTAATTTAGGGTAAAATAAAGCTTCAATAAAGGCTTCAAGAGGGAATAATTTTGGTGCAAACAAGTTACCTTGTCGCACGGGTGAGGCCTGTAAGAACAAAATATTTCGTTTAATTTTGAGATTTATGCTAAATACTACTTCAGACTACTTTCTAAGTCAAGTTTAGACAACAAGTTCTTAAAAACAAAATTATTGCTAAAATTTCGGAACTGAAGCGTTTCTGTAAAATTTTTATATATCGGCGTTTTATAACGCCTATTTACAGCCCTTGTGCTAAAATACTTACAAAGACATTTTTTACATGTTATTGCTCAATTAAAAGTCAAGGTGGTTTGATGTCTCCAACAATACCCTAAATTCTAAAATTAATAGAGTATGTTCTTAACAACTCTCCTGCGCTTATTTGCGTGGAAATCGAGTCAAGCTTTTGTCCGTACAAAGAAAACAGTACAAACAAGCGTTTTATAGAAAATTTACTGTGACTTAAGTTATTTTTTTAGTAAAATACTATTGATATTTTAACTAAAAATCCTCAACTGTCGAAACAGAAAAAAAAATCGGAACTGAAGCGTTTGGCTGAAATTTCTATTATTTATTTATTTTAAAGACACGTATTTGCACATTTGACAACAGTGTTTATTACAGTCCCAGAATGGTTATTTATACCACATTAAATTTGTAGGGACTTGGTAGTTTACATATCTATATAATAAAAGTCGTGTTAGTGCAAGTCGGACTCGCACACGAAGGCTTTCGTACTACCGTACAATATTTATTTAAGACTACATTTTTTTAATTATTTTTATTATCTGTTGTTATTGCGGCCATAGTTGTCCGCATTCTGTGAAAGTTTCAAGTGTCTAACTATTACGGTTCAAAAGATACAGCCCTGTGACAGACGGAAGGACGGACAGCCGGACAGCTGAGCCTTAGTAATAGCACTCTTAGGGTACGGAACCCTAAAAATGAAATGCTGTACCTACGTTGGTAACACACTTGGCAACACTTGAGAACGGCTGGACCGATTTGGCTATTTTTTTTAGAATCCCCGTAATGGTCCAGGTCAGGTTCTTACGGAAATAAAAATTGGGAAAGATTTGCCGGAAAATTGGAAAATCTTTATTTCCATAAAAACATTACCTAGACCATTACGAATAGGTACTCAAAAAAAAATTGCCAAATCTGTCCACCTGTTCTCAAATGATGCGTTTACCAACGAATAGCGTTTCATTTTTATATAATAGACTGGAAAAGTCGTGACGTCACTGAGAGTGGGGACTTTTCAAAACAAATGCACGTGCTAGTGACGTGTCAACAGCTGGCTGGAAATAGTGAGGTTACTGTCATTGGCTGTAATTTTTTTTGGAAAATTTACCCAGAAAATTAGAAAATTCGGGAAAAACTGAAATACACTGCACGTGCGTAAATGTTGAAATGGTGTATTTGTAGGCGCATCACTTGAGAACGGATGAACCCATTTCGCGAATAATTTTTTCCTCATATTCGTCATAGTCCAGATAAGGTTCCTACGGAAATAAAAATTGTAAAAGTTGCCCGAAAAATTGGAAAATTCGGGAAAAACTTAAAGTCATTTTTTCTATGGGATTTTTATATAAATTCACAACCATAACTCACGATTCGAACGATGGATATGCCTAATTCTTTTTTTTGTTTCGTTCGTTATGGTCCTGGAAAAGTTTTCGGGAAAACAAAGTTCGAGCCAATTATAAATAAAAGTCGGAAAATTAGGAAATACTGCAAAATCATGATATTTGTATGCATTCTCAATCATAACTGATGATAGGAAAGACCTATTTTTTTGTTTTGTTCGTTCTGCTCCCGGGATGTGAGCTTTTTTATTATTATTTATTATTAAGTTTTAAGTTGTCATAAAAATGTCTCCAAAATTTAGTTGTAATTAAAGCAATGGTGTATTGAAGGGTTAAAAAATAGTTTTAAGGATGCTTTTAAAATTTTGCCTTGTTTAAAACAATTTAAAAATTATAAACAGTGTCAAATATTTAAAAACCACCTTTTTTTAAGTTTTTAACCCATAAATACACCTTTGCTTTACAATCAAATTAAAAACACAACACAATTTAAAGCAGTGTGTGTAAAACACACCCTTAAAACAATTATTTTCAACCATAAATACACCCTTGCTTTTATTATTTAACCAAATATTAAACCTAATTTAAAAGGGTAAAAGGGTACCAACATTTTAAATAAAAAAAACACAAAATTAACATAATCCGCCTCCGGAAAAATACAAATCTAGCAATAATATCCCATTTCAACGCACTGTTGCGCCTAAACGGTTCACCCGACAAAAAATATGGTAGGTTAGACCTGTTAGACCCAATTCGTATTCCACCTCAAAAAACATAAAGTATCAAAAACCCAAAACTAGAAGAAAATTTGTTAAGCAGGACACCTAAAACCTTTTGTGACTGGAATGATGGGTTCAAAAACCGTTTTAAGGGCGTTTTTAAATATCTGACACTGTTTATAATTTTTAAATTGTTCTATAAAAAACGTTTTAAAAATTTGGTTGTAATCAAAAAACGGAGTATTTAAGAGTTGAAAAAACGTTTTAAGGGTGGTTTGACATTAAAATATAATTTTAAAAATCTCAGATAAGAGCTTTCTGAATTGTTACCGCTAAATCATCTTTTCGCTCGTAGCGTTAAATATCTCCAATATTACATTAAATGAATAATCGAGTGAATGCGCTGTTGTCACATGAACGGGATTCCTATTATGCATTAAACATCTTAAGGTCGGGCATCATCGACAAAGTATCTGCAGTAGATATACAGTTTTATACAAATCTGTCGTGCGCCCCCTACAGTGAACCTCAAAAACTAAACGTGTGTATTTTACGATATATGGTGACTTTACCCGCCAAATGAAAATTTTGCCAGTAGATGGCTTTAGTCGTATCAATGAGAAATAACTCGGATATACACGTGAATTTTACGAAGCCCAAAGTCGGGCTTCGTAAGTAGGTGTCGGGCTTGGTATTACTTTCCAACATAGCATTTTGGGCTTGACATTGCCGCCCCAATATATATATATATATATATATATATATATATATATATATATATATATATATATATATATATATATATATATTGGTATATGTATATTTTAATTTTCGAAAATGAAATTGAGAAAATACAGCAAACTATGCGGTTTCTGAAAAAGACTGTGGTGTTTTCAACAACATGTTTTACCACAGTGCCAGTTTTGATATGCTTGGGCTGATCATGGTCCATGTAGGATTTGTATTAAGACGACAGCGCGACGGCCCGGAAGCGGATGATGTCATGATGATCTCACCACGTATGGATGCTCTCATGAGTCTAGAAGACTCTGTGGCGGTGATCTCATATTATACTACGCTCGTACAAGAGAATGATCTCATTCTTCGAGAATAATCCATTGCGCCGAAAACATGATCTCATGATTCCGGGAATAGAAAGAATCGAGAACGCCAGGAGCGGTATAAGAAGGGATCAAACGACAGAGCGAGTCAGAGCGCGGGCTACGTTACAGTATTTTTAAATTTGGCATCAGAATTGTGTCACATTATCTCGTTCTTACTCTTCTGCTTTAGGTTGGAGTTGTAGTTTTAACGTTTATGTGCGATCACACTGAAATGGAGGCTTCAAGAATTGTGGCTTCAACTCAGGGAATGTTGTTGTATGTCGGGGACAAGAAGACGAAAGCAAAATTACTCAGCATATTGTATTTTTTATGTCTAACAATGTGCTTAGATTCACATTCTGGGTTTTTCCCTGTGGGGAAATCTACGATTTTAAGTATGTTGGCCACTTGCTGCACCAGTGCCAGAGATATAGTGATATAAGGAAAATAAACAATTCAAAGATCAGCTGATAACAATGAAAGAATGTCGACGCATGAATCTCGATAAGCAGTTTTTTTTATTTTGCACTGGTTATTTTTTTCTATGTTACATGACTGAACACTTATTTATGATAATTATAACTATTAACTGTTCGTAAAACGTTGTACGTACCTCTGGCCGAAAGACCGTTTACGCCCTCGGACGACTTAAAGACCCTCCTTCGTCGGGCCACAAAATCATCCTCTGGCGTAAACTCTTTCTTCCGGCCCTCTATACGTAAGTTACTATTGTGAGCGTGTGAAGCACGAATATGTTTATAAAATGTAAATCAATAAAATCTGTACTGATTGATTCCGTAACAAGTATTCTTTATTTTTGCACAGTGCTCAAATTATCGTACAACTGCAAGGTGATTTATCAATAACTTTCTCTTCCTGCTCTTGAATCGTCCTTTCTAAGAATTCAACAATTCGTCCCTGGCTTTCCGAGCGTGCCAAATCGATGGGTGTTTCATTCTCCTTCGTTCGGGCATTAATATCAGCTCCCAGATCAACCAAGGCCTTTACTATATCTTCATGTCCTCTTGCACAAGCGGTATGGAGAGGTCTCCAACCGGTGTTTAAAGCGTCTTCAATCTGAGCTCCTTTCTGTAACAATAACGTCACCAATTCGTAATCTCCCATTTCACAGGATACGTAGAAAGCAGTAATTCCAAGGTTGTTCCCATGTGTGATATTGGCTTTTGCGTTGAGCAAAATTTTAACTATGTTAAAATAACGTTTTTCACACGATACTATTAAGGGCGTTGATCCACGTTTGTCACTGATGTTTACATCGGCACCTTTGTCGATTAACATCCTCACCACGTCTTCATGGCCGTTCTGACAAGCAAGGTATAACGGTGTGACTTCATCTGGATCTACAACATTAATGTTGGCACCTTTCTGAATGAGAAACTCTGAAACCTGGGGATGTCCATAAAGACACGATATGTGAAGAGGAGAAAACCCTTTGGTGTCTGCAATGTTCGGCGTCGCGTTCAATAACAACTGGACCACTGTAAGATGACCACCTTGGCAGGCTATAAATAGAGGTGTCCAACCATTTTTGGCACAATGGTTGGGGTTAGCATTCGCTGATAACAATATGTCAACTATTTGGTCGTAGCCTTTTCTTGCTGCTATGTAAAGTGGCGTTAAGTTATGTTCGGGAAGAATGTTAACATTAGCACCACTATCTATAAGTTTCTTCACAATGAGTGTGTGACCTTCTTCAGATGCTGCATGAAGAGGTGATTCCCAGATAGAATTGACAGCATTGGGATCTGCGCCGGATTTCAGCAACAAATTCACAATCTTTTTAGAACCATTTCTAGAAGCAATATGTAGAGGCGTCGAGCCACTATTTTCGGCTTCATTAACATTGCTACCAGCTTTAATCAACAGTCGCGCAATTTTTAAATCGCTATTTTGGCAAGCCAAGTGAAGAGGTGTCCAGTTTTCGATCTCTTTTGCGTTTACATCAGATTTTGCCTTAAGAAGCGACTGCACAACTTTGTTACGACCACTTTCACAGGCCATATGTAGAGGTGTCAATCCTAGATGTTCGGGGCGGTCAACATCGGCCCCTAATGATATCAACAAATCAGTAACGTTAAGTCTTCCGTTCAGCGCTGCAATATGAAGCGGTGATAACTCCTCGCTTGTGCGACAATCCTTATTAGCTCCAACTTCAATAAGAAAACTGACCACTTTGTCTTTGCCGCTTTCACAAGCTTTATGAAGAGGGGTCCAAGAATAAAATTCTGTGGCCTCCAAATTAGCTCCTGCTTGCACGAGCTTTTTAACAGTATTCAAGTCTCCCTTATAAGCAGCAATATGAAGTGGTGTCCACTTCTTCTTATCTAAACTGTGAATGTCTACTTGGTGCTTAATCAGAACTTCCACAACTCTTTCGTGCTCTTGCACACATGCGATGTGAAGTGGTGTCCAACCCCTCTCATTGGCAATTGAAGCGTCGCCTCCTTGCTGAATTAGGTATTCCACACTTTCGAAATGGCCATTTCGCGATGCTAAGTATAAAGCGGTTTCTCCATCGCTGGTAACAGTATTGATGTCATGGTTGGCTGAAATTAGAGCCTTTAACTTCTCAAGATGTCCTTTGGAAGCAGCCTCGTGGAGAGGCGTTTCAAAAACATCTACATATTATTGTAAAATTAATATTTAAAAAAAAATCCATATACCCTTACCATTTTTCTGACTTTCCACTTGTACATTTTTCCTGTATGTAAATGAATTTGATGTTGAAGCTTTCGAACTCGAAGAACGGTAAGAACGTATGGACCCACTAACCGCAAGATTACTCCTAATCATTTTTTAACGAACATGCATGCACAAGAAGTAATAATATACTAAATTATTTTATTAATACAAGCAATTACAAACAATTATCGTATCAGAAGTGATAAAAATGATCGCCCATATTGATAATAATGTATTGTCTCCGTGTTTCACTTGAAGTTTTTAATAGTTGATTATTTAATGAGCATATAATGGTGGTTATTATACACGAGAATGGAAATTAAAATACGAGCCGCAGGCGTTATCATAATTAAAAAACAGATTTTTGACATTCAAAAAATGATCGGCACAAATGCACGATCTAGCTTCGACGAGTATTTGAAAATCCATGACCACGATAACTTTTGATATCTCGGTACTTTGCGTTCGTTCTAAGGCTATTACGATACGGTTTTGAGTGTCATAATAGACCAAAAAGGTGTTATAATAATTCTACTAACAATAGTGTAATTTTTTTATAATATTGGCAAACTTGGCAATCGCTGGGCAATCCTAACCTATAATACTTCGCTGTCAAGGTGTCAACTCCAAGTGGCTAGCAGAGGGAACAACAGCAACAGCTGTTGATGGGAATTGGCATTACAATATTGTTGGCACTTGTTTGGGGGGTGCCTTCACGTGCTTTTGGGGCAGGCAATTTTGTTGCCTGGTGGTGGCCAAGCTGGTAACACAAACAAGTGGACTGATGACTGAGAGTGTTTGTGTCTCCGGTCAGTGATGACGCGGATAAGGGGGTCCACTTGTTTGTGCGGCGGGATTTGATTCTAAACATTTTGTGGATGGAGAGATTTCACAACGTCAAAACGTCAAATTTTTGTGCAGATTCTAAAATATTTAGAACGAACGGATCCTGTTCAACCGTACCTCAATCTCTTCGTAAAAATGTGTAGAATATTTTGGTATGATCATTTTTATAGAAAATCTTGTAGTTTTTTGGGTCATTTATCAGACAGTCACAGAACTCATTTATTCACGTTTCAAATTAATTCTTTTTCATAGTCGCCGTTAATGCACCTCGCAAACGTGGCCAACCACCGCGAAATTCTCTGGATTGTGAAATTTGATTATTTTATATACAATGTGGCAAAGTAGAAAAAATACTGTATGATAACTCGTTTATAAGGCATTTTGTCGCACTTACTCTTTTAGGGAACTCCTCGCTACGCTCGTCGTGCCCTAAACCCGTGCGTGCGACAAAATGCTTCTTATAAAACTCGTATCATAATATACTATTTAATTTAAAAGATTAAATAGTTGCTGCATGATTTTTTAATGCGGTACTGTAATTTTGTTAATTTGTGGATGTACCCACTTTCAAGTGTGTATCACTTGAAATGAAAGAGTTGATTTAAATTGGCACTATGAAAATTTCAAACTACAGGAGTTTGTTTTGTGGCTCAATACATGTAAAAACAATGGAGATTAATTTTGTAAGATTAAGATTAAGTGTCTTTAAAAATTGGGCTCACAATAAAATTGGACAACACGTGGACTGCTACGAACTGATAAACTGTTCTGGAAATTTCATTCTTGTCGTTTACTTTAAATACAGGATTTCCCAAGACACTGGAATGTAATTTCCTGTTGAATGTTTTAATGTTGCATATTATGTTAGTTTGGTGCATACTTTGTCGACTTGATTTATTTATGCATAACGCGTCTTCATAAAATATTCTTACATCACGTTGTCTGTGAAAACAAAATTGACATGTGTTTAGATGGGGAATTTTGACGCAAAGGGCCTATTGTATTAAGCGATCAAGATAATTTGTAACCGAATCATCCATGAATTCGAATCCATTGTGGCATCTAAAGTTACGTCATTCAAGAAGTTGAAAAAATAATTTTGAGGTTTCAAAAAATTTAGGAAATAAATTTTTAAACAGATGCGAAAAAAATGTTGCCTCCACAACCTATTTTTTTATTTTATTATAAATAAAATCCCAGATCGGTGTAACCTGAACCACTGCCATCAAATGTCAAATGAATTTGAAGAATTAACTTAACCTCAAAGCTCAGTATCTTGCCGCTTGCGTTGTTGATGTTGGTTGTTGTGTTATTTTTGTCTAGTGAAACAGTCTCCCTACTCTATAAAATCAGTTCATTTGTTTACTGCTTAAAAATGACATTTTCATTAGAACACAAAGCGTTTATGGTTGAGTCGTATTCTCGAAATGGGCAGAAAGTAAACGGCGTGTGGCAATATTCTGTTCAAGATGCATGGACAGAATTTCGTGAGCAGTTTCCCGATAATATCGTCGATTATGCTCAGTTTCGAGAAACATCCACTTTTGGAAGAAAACCAGGAAGTGGTCGATCAAAGGATAAAAGAACACCAGAAAACGTTGAGATTGTCCAACACTTAATGGCAGAAGCCCTTAGAACATCCGTTCGGCTAGGGCAATACTTAAAAAAGATTTAGTTTTATATCCATATCGATTAACATGTGTACAAGAACTACATCAAGATGATTTTCCATTAAGGGCTGTCAATTGTCAATGGTTCTTGAACACGTTTGACGATGATTTGTTGGAGAAAACGTTCTTTTCAGATGAAGCATGGTTTCATCTAAGTGGATACGTTAATGCACAAAATATGAGAATTTGGAGCCTCAAGTTTATGTAGAAGCCCCATTACATCCACAAAAAATTGGTGTTTGGGTAGCAATTAGCCGACGACGTATAATAGGATCAATATTTTTTGAAGGTAAATCATTCATTATTAGTAATTTAAACCTAAAAAAATTTTAATCCTCCTTCAGGTAACCTAACTGTACTTGCATATCAATAAGTGATTTTGGAAACTTTTGTTAACGAACTTCATGATGAGGAATTGGTACTTAGCTATTTTCAACAAGATGGGGCTACAGCACATTCAACAAGGACCACAATAGCTATGTTACGAGAGTTCTTTGATAACGGACTTATTACTCGGAACACAGAAAATCTCTTTTTTTTTGTGGCCTTATTTAAAAAATTCTATTTACCGAACGCCTTTTCATAATTTACAAGAATTAAGGCTCAGAATCACCAAAAAAATTAATGCAATAAATAATAATCCAGATATGTTACGAAATGTTATTCAAGGTGTTAGACGAAGGGCTCCATTTTCAGCATTTATTATAACAGTTGAATGAAATAAATGTATTTTCCTAAAAACTTCACGTATTTTTGACAATAAAATCTTGTTTGAGAATATCCGCCATTTTATCTTTCAATTGACACATTATTTGACATATATAAGTGCACGACATTCGTTTTCGGATTCATGGATGACTCGATTACAAATTTGTATCTTGATCGCTCGATACTAATAATTTATTAAGACGCTGTATTTCAAAACTGAGAACCTTGGATTGAGAAACTCAGGACCTGTAGTCTGGTTCACAATTCAGTTTTTCGGAAATTCGGCATAATAATTTTCCCCGCAATATTTATAATTTTAATTTAGCGGCGAAAAAAGACCAAAACGCGCTCCCGTCCGCGCCGGCCGAATCTGACACATGAACAATAAAAAATATTTTAACCGAGTAAATATTAATATTAAAGTATAATCAAATTTTGGTATTATCTGGACATATCAATATACAATAATCCGTGGGTAGAAAAATTTTACCTCAATTTTTCTATTAACAATGCATTTGTTAATTACGGTAATTGTTCTTTTTAAAAGTTAACATACAAACCCTGATAATTGTTAAACTAAAATCCTGGAATCTTTTTTCTTTTTGGAACTGTTCCTTGAACGCTTTAGAAAAGATCCCCGCTGGAAAAATAAAATAAAATGATTTTTCACTTTTTTATTAACAATCAAGGGCTTAACAAAATTAAAAACATAAAACAATCAAACATTTTTTTTCAATTATTTCTACCGATGTGTTTTGTTATTGCTGAAAGCAATTTTTTTATGTTTAACTCCTATTGTTTAAGAAATTGTTGTAAACAGGTGCATTGTTTACAGGGTGCCCATTTTATCTGTTCACGCCTGAAGGTTCAGAATTAGGCAACACATTAAACATTTCATCAACAACAAAGTTTTTTAAGGATTTACATTTCATATTTGATTAAAAGATTGCTTTGAATTGACGTTTTGAGTTTAATTTTAGACCACTATCATTTTCCATTTAAAAAATAAATATGTAGTTTACGCAAAGTGATATGTAAAATATTTAATGTATTGCCTATATCTGAAACTTCAGCGTATGATTTTAATTTTTTTTTTAAATCTAATCCGTAATGGAAATAATGATTTAAAAAAATCGCATCTTAAAAAACATTGGTAGAAAAAGCCTTTGGTAATTAATAACTTTGTGTTGATAAATATTAAAATTAAGAAACCTTTTTTCTTAGATAATTATTATTTATTTTGCTATTCTATATTATGGAAAAATGTATTTGTTTTCTTACTTTTTATTGGTTTATTAAAAAAAATGCATCGTTTAGTATATTTTTTTTTTTAGATTTTCTTGCACTTTTTTCATAATTGTTCTAAAATAACTTATAAACTATTGACGATACGACAAGAACACTTAAATCCTTATTATTCTTCCTTAATCAGTGAACACATTGAGCTTCAAATCGAAATTCTAACTCTATTATTTATTATAACTTTGTTGTTGATGAAATGTTTAGTATGTTGCCTACTTCTGAATCTTTAGGCGTGAACAGATAAAATGAGCACCCTGTAAACAATGCACCTGTTTATAACAGTTTTTTAAACAATAGGAGTTAAAAATAAAAAATAAATATATTGCTTTCAGCAATAACAAAACATATCAGTAGAGATAATTGAAAAAAAAGTTTCATTGTTTTATTTATGTTTTTAATTTTGTTAAGCCTTTGATTGTTAATAAAAAAGTGAAAAATCAATTTCCAACGGGGATTTTCTAAAGCGTTCAATGGAACAGCTTCAAGAAAAAAAAATACCTTAGTTAATAAATGTATTATTAATAGAAAAATTGAGGTAAAATTTTTCTACCCACGGATTATTGTATATTGATATGTCCAGATAATACCAAATTTTGATTATACTTTAATATTAATATTTACTCGGTTAAAATATTTTTTTATTGTTCAGGTGTCAGATTTGGTCGGCGCGGACGGGAGCGCGTTTTGGTTTTTTTTTTTTCGCCGCTAAATTAAAATTATAAATATTGCGGGGAAAATTATTATGCCGAATTTCCGAAAAACTGAATTGTGAACCAGACTACAGGTCCTGAGTTTCTCAATCCAAGGTTCTCAGTTTTGAAATACAGCGTCTTAATAAATTATTAGTATCGAGCGATCAAGATACAAATTTGTAATCGAGTCATCCATGAATCCGAAAACGAATGTCGTGCACTTATATATGTCAAATAATGTGTCAATTGAAAGATAAAATGGCGGATATTCTCAAACAAGATTTTATTGTCAAAAATACGTGAAATTTTAAGGAAAATACATTTATTTCATTCAACTGTTATAATAAATGCTGAAAATGGAGCCCTTCGTCTAACACCTTGAATAACATTTCGTAACATATCTGGATTATTATTTATTGCATTAATCTTTTTGGTGATTCTGAGCCTTAATTCTTGTAAATTATGAAGAGGCGTTCGGTAAATAGAATTTTTTAAATAAGGTCACAAAAAAAAGATATTTTCTGTGTTCCGAGTAATAAGTCCGTTATCAAAGAACTCTCGTAACATAGCTATTGTGGTCCTTGTTGAATGTGCTGTAGCCCCATCTTGTTGAAAATAGCCAAGTACCAATTCCTTATCATGAAGTTCGTTAATAAAAGTTTCCAAAATCACTTATTGATATGCAAGTGCAGTTAGGTTACCTGAAGGAGGATTAAAATTTTTTTAGGTTTAAATAACTAATAATGAATGATTTACCTTCAAAAAATATTGATCCTATTATACGTCGTCGGCTAATTGCTACCCAAACACCAGTTTTTTGTGAATGTAATGGGGCTTCTACATAAACATGAGGCTCCAAATTCTCATATTTTGTGCATTAACGTATCCACTTAGATGAAACCATGCTTCATCTGAAAAGAACGTTTTCTCCAACAAATCATCGTCAAACGTGTTCAAGAACCATTGACAATTGACAGCCCTTAATGGAAAATCATCTTGATGTAGTTCTTGTACACATGTTAATCGATATCGATATAAAACTAAATCTTTTGTATTGCTTCACATGTGCCACTAGCCGAACGGATGTTCTAAGGGCTTCTTCCATTACGTGTTGGACAATCTCAACGTTTTCTGGTGTTCTTTTATCCTTTGATCGACCACTTCCTGGTTTTCTTCCTAAAGTGGATGTTTCTCGAAACTGAACATAATCGACGATATTATAGGAAAACTGCTCACGAAATTCTGTGCATGCATCTTGAACAGAATATTGCCACACGCCGTTTACTTTCTGCCCATTTCGAAAATACGACTCAACCATAAACGCTTTGTGTTCTAATGAAAAGTCATTTTTAAGCAGTGAACAAATGAAGTTCTTAAAAGAACTGATTTTATAGAGTTGGAGACTTCATTTGACATTTGATGGCAGTGGTTCAGGTTACAGCGAACTGGGTTTCCAATTATACACAAGATGTGTCAAAAAATTTAAATTTATTTCCAAAATTTTTTAAAACCTCAAAATTATTTTTTAAACTTCTTGAATGACGTAACTTTAGATGCCACAATAAAGCATATCAATCGCGAAAGACGCACGGATTCGAATTCATGGATGACTCGAATTCAAATTATCTTGATCGCTTGATACATTAGGCTCGACAAAGTATGCACCGAACTAACATAATATGCAACAATTAAAACATTCAACAGTGTCTTGGGAAATCCTGTATTTAAAGTAAACGACAAGAATGAAATTTCCAGAACAGTTTATCAGTTCGTGGCAGTCCACGTGTTGTCTAATTTTATTGTGAGCCCAATTTTTAAAGACACTTAATCTTAATCTTACAAAATTAATCTCCATTGTTTTTACATGTTGTGAGCGACAAAACAAACTCCTGTCGTTTGAAATTCTCATAGTGCCAATATAAATCAACTCTTTCATGCACCAACTATTTAATCTTTTAAATTAAAAAGTATTTAAAAACTTCAAGTGAAACACGGAGACAATACATTATTATCAATATGAGCGATCGGTTTTATCACTTCTGATACGATATTTGTTTGTAATTGCGTGTATTAATAAAATAATTTAGTGTATTATTACTCCTTGTGCATGTTCGTTTAACAAAATGGTTAAAAGATGATTAGGAGTAATCTTGCGGTTAGTGAGTCCATACTTTCTTACCGTTCCTCGAGTTCGAAAGCTTCAACATCAAATTCATTTACATACAGGAAAAATGTACAAGTCGAAAGTCAGAAAAATGGTAAGCATATATGGATTTTTTTTAAATATTAATTTTACAATATTATGTAGATGTTTTTGAAACGCCTCTCCACGAGGCTGCTTCCAAAGGACTTCTTGAGAAGTTAAAGGCTCTAATTTTAGCCAACCATGACATCAATACTGTTACAAGCGATGGGAAAACCGCTTTATACTTAGCATCGCGAAATGGCCATTTCGAAAGTGTGGAATACCTAATTCAACAAGGAGGCGACGCTTCAATTGCCAATGAGAGGGGTTGGACCCCACTTCACATCGCATGTGTGCAAGAGCACGAAAAAGTTGTGGAAGTTCTGATTAAGCACCAAGTAGACATTCACAGTTTAGATAAGAACAAGTGGACACCACTTCATATTGCTGCTTACAAGGGAGACTTGAATACTGTTAAAAAGCTCGTGCAAGCTGGAGCTAATTTGGAGGCCACAGAATGTGACTCTTGGACCCCTCTTCATAAAGCTTGTGAAAGCGGAAAAGACAAAGTGGTCAGTTTTCTTATCGAAGCTGGAGCTAATAAGGATTGTCGCACAAGAGAGGAGTTATCACCGCTTCATATTGCAGCCCTGAACGGAAGACTTAACGTTACTGACTTGTTGATATCACTAGGGGCCGATGTTGACCGCCCCGAACATCAAGGATGGACACCTCTACATATGGCCTGTGAAAGTGGTCATAACAAAGTTGTGCAGTCGCTTCTTAACGCAAAATCTGATGTAAACGCAAAAGAAATCGAAAACTGGACACCTCTTCACTTGGCTTGCCAAAATAGCGATTTAAAAATTGCGAAACTGTTGATTAAAGCTGGTAGCAATGTTAATGAAGCCGAAAACAGTGGCTCGACGCCTCTACATATTGCTTCTAGAAATGGTTCTAAAAAGATTGTGAATTTGTTGCTGAAATCCGGCGCAGATCCCAATGCTGTCAATTCTATCTGGGAATCACCTCTTCATGCAGCGTCTGAAGAAGGTCACAAACTCATCGTGAAGAAACTTATAGATAGTGGTGCTAATGTTAACATTCTTCCCGAACATAACTTAACGCCACTTTACATAGCAGCAAGAAAAGGCTACGACCAAATAGTTGACATATTGTTATCATCGAATGCTAACCCCAACCATCGTGCCAAAAATGGTTGGACACCTCTATTTATAGCCTGCCAAGGTGGTCATCTTACAGTGGTCCAGTTGTTATTGAACTCCACGCCGAACATTGCAGACACCAAAGGGTTCTCTCCCCTTCACATATCGTGTCTTTATGGACATCCCCTCGTTTCGGAGTTCCTCATTCAGAAAGGTGCCAACATTAATGTTGTAGATCCAGATGAAGTCACACCGTTATATCTTGCTTGTCAGAACGGCCATGAAGACGTGCTGACTATGTTAATCGACAAAGGAGCCGATGTAAACATCAGTGACAAACTTGGAACAACGCCCTTAATCGTGTCGTGTGAAAAACGTTATTTTAATATAGTTAAAACTTTGCTCAACGCAAAAGCCAATATCAGACATAGGAACAACCTTGGAATTACTGCTTTCTACGTATCCTGTGAATTGGGAGACTACGAATTGGTGACGTTATTGTTACAGAGAGGAGCTCAGATTGAAGACGCTTTAAGCAACGGCTGGAGACCTCTCCATACCGCTTGTGCGAGAGGACATGAAGATATAGTAAAGGCCTTGGTTGATCTGGGAGCTGACATTAATGCCCGAACGAAAAAGAATGAAACACCCATCGATTTGGCACGGTCGGAAAACCAGGGACGAATTGTTGAATTCTTAGAAAGGACGATGCAAGAGCAGGAAGAGAAAGTCATTGATAAATCAAATTGCAGTTGTACGATAATTTGAGCACGTAGATTTTTTGGCAAAAATAAAGAATACTCATTAGTTACGGAATTAATAAGTACAAATTTTATTGATTTACATTTTATAAACATATTTTCGGCTAAATTTTGGCCCCACTATTTGCACTATTATAAAGAAAGCGACAGGGATATAGTGATATAGAAAAAATAAACGAGGGTAAAAGAAAAAACCTGCTTATCGAAAATCATGTATCGCCATTCTTTGATTGTTATCCGCCGATCCTTGAGTTGTTTATTTTCCTTGTATCACAATATCTCTGGCACTTTCTTTACTCATATCATTTTCTGATAATAATTTGAAGTAAAACTGATTATCTTTCTGATTTTGGATGACAAGCATTTTTGTTGTAGTACATGAAATAGATGTTGGAATTAAACAATAATTTAAGGTTGTAACTGAACCACCACTATCAGAGCGGTGCAGCAAGTGGCCAACATGCTTAAAATCGTGGATTTTCCCACAGGGAAAAACCCAGAAGCTGTGAATCTAGGCACATTGTTGGACATAAAAAATACAAATTGCTGAGTAATTTTGCTTTCGTGTTCTTGTTCCCCGACATACAACAACATCCCCTGAGTTGAAGCCACAATTCTTGAAGCCTCCATTTCAGTGTGATCGCACATAAACGTTAAAACTACAACTCCGACCTAAAACAGAAGAGTGAGAACGAGATAATGTCACACAATTCTGTTACCAAATTTAAAAATACAAATCCTACATGGACTATGATCAGCCCAAGCACATCAAAACTGGCACTGTGGTACAGCGCAAAGCTGATATCATTAACAATGTGTATTGTTGTGAAAGTAACGATGAGCAGAATGGACCACCCAAACATGTTGTTGAAGACATCCACAGTCTTTTTCAGAAACCGCATAGTTTGCTGGATTTTCTCAATTTGTGATGTTTTTATCTGACGATTTAGAAGTATCCTCAGTCCTCTGTATCGTTCATACAGCATGTAAGAAAGTACGCAAAGAAAGTAAGTGTGCACATATTTTATGTAGACCTGTATGTAGCTGACAAAAATCCTTTTGAAAGTATCACTGCCGTAAAGGAAAATCTCATAAGTTGAAAGACCAAAGAATATTAAGTTAGCAGTGGCAAATTGAAAATAGTATGGCAATTTGCGCTTGTGGTTTTTCTTTAGTAACAGCTCCGTCATTTCCAAACTGACTACTAAAGTCTTCCAGTTTTTCTGATGACACAAAGTCAGTATAATTGTCATGTAAAAACACAAACAGTAAAGACAGAATTTTTCACTAAATACTATTACAGCCGTTATAGAAGCATACTCTCTATAGAATCCGTTAATAACGACTGTATACGCAACACCTACTGAAAGTAGACCAAAAACAGTAAAAACGTAAAATTTTGCAGGACTGTTGATGCCGTTTTTACTCAAAGGAGGGTTCGTTGCAAGAAATGCACCAACACGAAGGAGTAATGCTAGTTCAGACATGGTGTAGTGACTGTTGTGAAGTAAAGAGTTTGTTGCGTGACTACTGTATGGTTAATCTTGATCTTGTAGATCTAAAAAAATGTAAATTAAGATATTTTATTGGTCTAGTTTTATCAAGTGAAGTATTTTATTCCTACAGCTATTGTGATCATAGAAGTAGATACAGATATATTCTTTACTAAAGTAGGTACTTTTTACCGGATGTTTATTAAAAGAAAATACAAATAAATCCTAATAATCGCTAAAACTATCTAAATTTGTTTAACCTAACTTTAATATTAAAACATTACTACACTAGACACTAAAATACACTATTGAGGCAGCCGGGGATGGCTTGGCTGGGGGCCGGCGGCGCCTAGGAGCGGCTACCGGGTGTTGTTCGGGGTCAGGGACGTGGGGGCCGCAAGGGCGTATTCGCGGAGGCCCCACTTGGCGTCCCTAGAACTTGGCGCCGTAAAGGGGAATTCTCGAAAATCCCAAACACGCCGAAACGGTACTGCGCAAGCATTGGTTCCGTGGGCCGACCTTCGCGATGACAATGGACCTACGGGTCACCGCTACCTTGACAGTGTTGACAGGTGAGTATATAGACGATGTAAACAAGGATTTACAGAACATAAAGAAAGACAGGTAACACCCAGTCGGTATTCCATTTCCTTGCTTTAGGCAGTGTTTTAAACTTTAAGCTTTATTCTTTCCAGGTGTATATATTTTTCTTCCTTGACACCAGAACATGACAGAAAATTACAAAATTACATTTACTACAAAATTACGGTTTATCCGATTAAATCAAGTTGAGCACGAGAATAAAAGTGGTTGAACAATAAAAAGTTGATTGTTTCTGTTTCTTATAAGTATAACATGTGTAATTAATAGATTATTTATTGTTTTCTTATTGGTTTCCAAACGATATCACTTCAGAATTTTCTGATCTAATATTTGTTCTATATATTTTTTAATTAAGTCCTGCATCATAAGGGTTAATTGCAATATTTGAAACAAACCGATCTAATCAGCAATATTTAGCAATGTAGAGAGTATTCTTTACAGATTCTTACTTTATCTCTTCAAAAACAATCTGCAATCAGTTCGCGACAACTTGCGATTTTTACCGTTAATTTTTAAGAAATTTCAATAGAGAATACCGGTTGACACCCGAATAATTAAGCTGGTGGTTCTAGACCAATCGCGTAGATTACGTAGTTCTACGCTTCTTTGTCCCACAATTTTCTCTTGTATTATAAGTTGCAGAAGCCTTTCCTGGGCCTCTAGAGATAAGATAAATTTAAGTTTCCTATTCTTTTTTGTGAGTATGATTTTAATTTTTTTTCTAAAAGTTTTTTGGTTGCTATTGGCATAGAGTTTTTAGAGATAAAGAGGATGATGCGAGTATTTCGACGAAGATGCTTGTGCCAAAAACATGCTTGCCGTTTAGATCCTGCTCAACTTATCGAGACACACGCAAAATGATCTATTTAATGTATCCAAAGTCATCCCTTCCACTGGTCAAGGAGGCCGAAGACTTTTGAGTTTGGAGTGTGTTCATTACCGTATAATTTTGAGTACAACCTGTAGAAATCTTCAGAAGTTCGGTCTTGACTTTGATGTTGAGCGAGCTCGGCCACATTCTATTACCGAGCTCAGCTTCTTCCTTCTCACAGCCTACGTCAGAATTTCTGAGCAAGACATGCTCATGATAAAGCACATGTATATTGTAACGTAGCCTGAGCTAGGCGGGTTCGAGGATTTAAAGAAAATTCTGGTGCACACCGTAGCTACTAACTTTTATTAAAAAGGCTAACAATAAGACTAACTTTTCACTATGTGTAAACTTTCACAATAACACGCGCTGACCACTTGTTCACGATGCTTCTAATTGCTCCGTCGTTTGATCTCTTCTTATACCGCTCCCGGCATTCTCGATTTCTTCTATTCCCGGAATCATGAGATTATGTTTTCGGCGCAATGGATTATTCCAGAAGAATGAGATCAGTCTCTTGTACGAGCGTGGTATAGCATGAGATCACCGTCACAGAGTCTTCTAGACTCATGAGAGCATCCCATGTGAACAATTATTCCCAGACGTTCTCATGTGGACTATTCCAGATTAATTACGTTACCATGCGTAGTGAGACCATCATGACATCATCAGCTTCCGGGCCGTCGCGCCGTCGTCTCAATATGTTAACGCATAGCGTTTTCTCCAAGAAGATGGAAAACCAAATCCAAAAGGGATTCGTTCTAGATGACTTGCGAGAGGGCTTCAGAAACAACAATTTGACAAAATGTGGAATTAATATTGTAACGTCGCATGAGCCGGGCGGGTTCAAGAATTTAAAGAAATTTTTATTAAAAAAAAAAACTTACGTTTTACTATGTACAAGCTCACCGACTTGTTCACGATGCGATGCTACCACGACACTGGTGTTCTCGATTCCTTCTATTCCGGAAATAATGAAATCATCCTTTCGGTGCGACCGAATATTCTTGAAGGATGGCATTATTCTCTTTGTGCGAGCGTCGTATAGTATGACATCAGCGCGACCGAACCTTCTCGGCTGATGAGAGCATCTCATGTGAACAATTATTCCCGGACGTTCTCCGTTCGATACCGTTACTCTATGGGGTCATTCCGATAATTGTTGTGTAGCGGCGACAAACAAAAAAAAACACTTGCAGTTCGGCTTACAAATGCTACTTTTGAACTTGGGAAGCAAACAACTTGTGTGATCTCAAAATTTGATAAATTGGAAAATTGATATCCTATGAATCTAAAAAATTGAGACATTCTGAATCCGAGAAGATGAAAGCATAAAAATCTCATAATCTAACAAATTATTGCGAAACTGGAAATTTTAAAAAACAACTCAAAACTGAAAAATTTAATATTTTGAGAAAATGAGACCTTAAGAAATTGGATTGTTACCAGAATCTGAAAAACTGACAACCCGAGAAGCCCGAAACCTGAGAACTGAGAAAAATTGATAAGCTGCCAACCTGACAAACAGAACCTGTGAAATTGTGAACCAAGACTTCACGAGTTTAGAAAACTGTGACTGTAGCCCTGTCCACTATACTTATCGACTGACTAAATGGATGAGAAATGACAACCACTTATTGAATATTTTTTCCCTTTAAAAACTAGAACTCACTCTCGTGTTCAATCCAATTTCAAAATTCTTAAGTCAAAAAATGGTTGTCATTCCAATACCCTTAGTCAATCAGTCGGTTGTAAATGCGACGGCCCACCCTCCCGCCGCATTCACATGTGGTGCCATGAACAATATGGCTTTTAGTCACAAAGAACAACTGTGGAATACAAGAAACGAAATTTGGATACAATATGAAAATGGTTGTCATTCTGAACCAGTTTGTCAACCATTCAATCAAAAATGTAAATTTGAATATATTTATATATTATATTGGTATAAATCTCTTTTGGTGGATATAATATGAAAATGGTTGTCATTCAGAACCAGCTTGTCAACCATTCATCAAAAATGTAAATTTGAGTATAATAAATTTTGGTGTAAATCTCATTTTGGATTTATTCTCATTACTGGTATAATGTATCTTTGTGAGTAAAAAGCGTATGGTTCTGGCATTGTTTGTGAGTGCGGTGGGTGGGTGGGCCGCCCTGTCCACTATACTTAACGACTGACTAAATGAATTAGAAATGACAACTACTTCTCCTTTCTCTTAGATGATTTTCAAAAATAAAAACAGAAGATTTTTTCTGCATATCGGAAGTACCGTATTAAAAAGTAGAAAATATAGGTATCTACGTTTTTTATATTAATAGTACAGTTCAAAACTTATTGACTAGCATACATAATAGCCTGCTCTTACAAAAAAATAAATAAATTTTAAATATTAAGTAAATATACAGCAGTCACGCAATTATCCAAAGACTCGTTGTAGTCGATCTTTAACCATGACCGAATTAACAGTACTTTTTCGTATTGGCAACATTCTTGCCGTAAATCCTCTTCTGACTGAAACTGGCGTCAAAAAGTCTACAAATTTGTATTTCATTACAGTTTTTATTCTAATTTCAGGAGGTGTTGTGTATTCGCATCTTAGCAAAGGTGACGAAAAACTTGCCACAATACTTGTTGTGGTTACGTACTGTGTAGAGTTCTTGATATACTGTTCGAGTTTTTACGTGATTATTATCCTGAATATTTGCCATCGAGAAAATTGGAATAAATTAATAGTTTATTTGAAAATGACACAGCCATTACTAAAGAAAAATAGCTGTAAATTACCATACTATATTATATTCATCACTTTCCACATCGTGTACTTTTCTCTTGTGATTTGTAAGATTTTAATTTCCAACAGCGATTTTTTTAAACGAATGGGTGTTTACTACATACAAGGGTATCTAAAGTATGTGCACACGTATTTTCTTTGTGTAATTTCTTACATGCTGTACGGACGTTACAAAGGCCTCAATGATTATTTAAAATCTTTGCATTTTGGAGTGAAGATACGCACACACCAAATTGAGAAGATCAAGTACACAATGAGATGTCTTAAGAAAACCGTAGATGTGTTCAACTGCATGTTTGGGTGGTCTATCTTTCTCGTCGTTACTTTCATGACGGTACACGTGTCCAACTATGTTAGTCAAGCATTGTACTATACTAAAAATAATGATTTCGTCGTGATAATTATACTACATGTCGGATTTATATTTTTGAATATGGTAACAAAATCGTATTATGTAAGTTTTTTGTGACTCTCTTGTTCTAGGTGGGAATTGTAGTTTTAACAATTGTGTGTGATCTTACAGAAGCGGAAGCCTCAAAAATTGTGGTTTTATCTCAAGAGATGTTGCTGTATGTCGGAGGGCACGAGGACGGAATTGTTCATAATTTCGTATTTTTCATGTCCAAAAACGTGCCAAAATTCACAGCTGCTGGTTTTTTTCCTGTCGGGAAATCTACGATTCTAAGCATGCTAGCCACAAGTTGCACGGCACTCATAATAATGGTCCAGTTTCTGCAATCTTAATTCTGTAAAAAACATGTTAATTTAGAATAAATCCACTCGAAGAAACGTTATAATTTTATTGCTATTATTTATTTAATCTCTATATATAAATGCGAAACTGATTTCTCACTGATCACCGCACAGCCCAGACCGTTGAGTCTTGAAGCGTGAAATATGGTAGGTACGTAGTCTTTAGGGCGTATAGGCGCACTAAGAAAGGATTTTTGAAAATTCCGTTTCTAAGGGGGTGAAAATGGGGTTAATTGGTCTCTCTAGACTCCAACTAAGTTGAGAACGAAAAACGGTAGAGAAGTGAAAATTCGTACCCGAACTCGCTTTTGAAAATAACTCGACCCCTTTTTGACGATTTTCCAAAAAATTGTTCACATACGCCGAAAAAGGGGGGGAAAGGGGAAAACGGTTTTTATAAAAAAAATCATATCTCGACAACTCGGCATGTTGAAAACGTGAAAATTGGGATTTAGACTCAGCTTTGAAAATAACTAGACCCGTGTTTGACGATTTTGCAAAAATTTCTTTACCGACCGAGAAAAAATTAGGGGTGGTTTACCCAAAATTCCTATAACTTGAAAACTGGCAGTATTGCTGTCGTGAAAATTGAGATCAAGATTCTCCTTTAAAAAATACCGGACCCGTGTTTGACGATTTTCCAAAAAGAAAAAATTAAAACGGCGGGAAAAGGGGAGGGTGGATTTGGGGGTGCTTTGCCACAAAATTCTTATAACTTGAAGGTCGAAAATGTTACAAGCATGAGAATTGACACTCGGACTCTCCTTTAAAATTAACTAGACCCGTATTTGACCATTTTCCAAAAAAATATTTACCAACCCCGAAAAAGGGGCGTAAATGGAGAGGGTAGTTTTCCTGAGAATTCTCATAACAGGAGAACAAATAGTGTTACATACGTGAAAATTGGGAACTATATTCTCCTTTGAAAAAGACCGGACCCGTATTTGACGATTTTAGAAAAAAAATGACCAACGGCGAGAAAACGAGAGGGTGGATTTGGGGGTTGATTTTTCTCAAAATGCTTATAACTTGAAGGTCAAGAATGTTACAAGCATGAGAACTGGCACTCGGACTCTCCTTTAAAATTAACTAGACCCGTATTTGACGATTTTCCAAAAAAATATTTACCCACCACAAAAAAGGGGCGTAAATGAGGAGGGTAGTTTTCCTGAGAATTCTCATAACAGGAAAACAAATAGTGTTACATACGTGAAAATTGGGAACTAGATTCTCCTTTAGAAAAGACCGGACTCGTGTTTGACGATTTTGGAAAAAAAATTACAACGGCGAGAAAAGGAGAGGGTGGATTTGGGGGTTGTTTTTTCTCAATGTGCTTATAACTTGAAGGGCGAGAATGTTACAGGCTTAAGAATTGGCACTTGGACTCTCCTTTAAAAGTAATTAGACCTGTGTTTGACGATTTTGCAAAAAATTATTTACAGACACCAAAAAAGGAGCGTAAACGGGGAGGGTAGTTTTCCTGAGAATTCTCCTAACTGGAAAACAAATAGTGTTAGATACGTGAAAATGTTGATCTAAATTCTCCTTTAAGAAAGACCGGACCAATGTTTAACGAATTTCCAAAAAAATAAATAAATAAAAATACCAACTGTGGAAAAAAAGAAGGGTGGATTTGGAAGTGATTTTTCTTAAAATGTTTATGACTTGAAGCACTCTGCTTTAAAAATAACTAGACCCGCCTTTGATGTTTTTGCAAAAAATGTTTTTTTTTACTTTTTGTTATTTATTATTAAAAACTGCTTTAAGCGGCGGTACCAATTCCAAATACAGAGTGATCATCAAGTTCCGCACAAAATTTATAATTTAGTTATGTAATGTTCTTGCAAAAACGTTCGAACAGGAAAGGTTCGAACGAAAAAAAAATTGTTTTTAAATTCTCATCTTTTGACATAAAAATTTTCTGCTTTTGAACTATGACATAGTTATCAATTTTTTTAAATGGCAACCCCCATTATTTTTTTTGGGTGTCTACACTTTTCAATTATTCATTCAAGAAGAGTAAAAAATTGATATTGTATATATTTTTTTTAAATTACGTTTTACCAAAAAAATAAAAAAATATTCTTTGAAAATTAAATTATGGATTTTGTGCGGAACTGTATGATCACTCTGTATAAGCGCCAATAAAGCCAACCCCAACTTACGCGAGCAAAGCCGCGGGTAACTGCTAGTATATAATAATTAGCTTTTTAAAAAAAAAGAAACCGACTTCAAAAAGCGAGAAATAAGTCAGTACATGTATTATTACATGTGCCACCTACTGATCTGTTTGAAATCGGTGCCAAGCCAAAGAGGTTAACAAATTTGTAACCTATATCAACAACATTATAGCGCATCAAAAATTCAATATCAGGCCGTCAACGACGTCTGCCCAGCACGTGTCTGGCCGTTTGGGTTGTTTTGCTCAGCGCGAGCCCCCCACCCACGCTCACGCATTCCGGCGCGCGCGCGGTGGAACTTGCGATGTGGCGGGAGCGGACAGCCTATCTATCTACTACTTATTTTTTTTGGCTTGACACCAACTTCAAACAGATCAGTAGGTAGCACATGTAATAATACATGTACTGACTTATTTCTCGCTTTTTGAAGTTGGTTTCTTTTTTTAAAAAGCTAATTATTTTACAATTTTAAGTGACGGGTAGACCTAGTAAGGACGCTGCTCGAATGAGGAAACGACGGCTGGTTGAAAATGAGGATGAAAGACGCAAACGCTAAAAAAATAGAACCAGAAATACTGAAACAATGATGAATTAATATTACTACCTGAAAAATGTAAGGCAATTATGGCTCCCAGACGCAAAGACCTGCATAATTATTATTATTAAACGACTACATTTGAGAGAGTTCATAATAATTATAAAATGTGAGGATTTCTCCCGATTCCCATGCGATCCCCTCATCAGGTCCAGACTTGCTGACAATGGGACTACCTCCGGAGTATACCCTTTCAAATAAAAGAATAATTTTCAAAATCGATCCACAATTGACGAAAAAATCGGTGAACATACATAAAAGGAAAAATTTGAGAATTTTCCTCGATTTCCATGGGACCCCTTTATCAGATCCGTACTTGGTGACAATGGGACCACCTCTGGAGTATACCCTTTCAAATAAAAGAAGAATTTTCAAAATCGGTCCACAATTAACGGAGATATCGGTGAACATACATAAAAGGAAAAAAAAACATACATACAGCCGAACATAGAACCTCCTCCTTTTTTGAAGTCGGTAAAAATCCTACACCGGTCAACAGATCGATAGGGTACTATTACAACCAACCTACAATGTTGTAACGTCCTGACAAATCTCTGACGTGTGGTGATACAAAAAAATACAGTCCCCAAACGTCATATAATGAACAAATATATTATACAGAAACTTTCTCTACAATAATTATGTTCATGATGGATCGGCTTTTCGAAGGACCATTTAATAAATTGAAAACAACTAGTTTTCTCTTAGGAGTTTATAATTCAACTGACTTACAACTATATACATATTTACAGAGTGGTCGGCTCCTAGTGGTGGGAGAAGTGTCCACGTCCAATAGGGCTGATCGCCACCAATAACCAATAACGTTTAAGTGGGCTTTAACAAATTAAACAAAATTAAAATAACGTTATGATGAATAAAATTAAATTGACAAGTATAAGTTGGCTAAATAATTAAAACTATATGAATGTGGAAATGAAAATGTACAAATTATGACTACTGTACTACTCTTAAAGGTTAAATTACATTGAAATGATTAATGAAGTTTTACAATTTAACTGACGCAAAAAAAAAAAAAAACTAGATGAATTGATAAGCAAAAAAAAAGAATGATTTATTAATTATCTTCTGAGCCTTCCAACGATCTTGAGATCCTGAGAGTCAACCTTATGGATTTTTCTGAGTCCACGTGTGGATTACGTCAGTCCAGGAAAAGATCACGAGTGGAAATACTTAGCAGCTATTCCAAAATGAAGGTGATAGAAGAATGCCGGTGAATCTGCCTATTCGATTGAAAGAGAATAGTCAAGGTCTGCACGCAATAAAGTAGTTTTTCTTACCTCTTTTTCCTCCGAATCAACACCTAATCGATATATCCGCTAATGCGATTTAGTTAATAATAAACTGAACATCCCAATCGTTTATCCATACTTGACGCAATTCCCTAGACCTTATGCAAGAAATTTCGTGCTTTGGCAAACTTTTGAGGAGGAGCCAGGTCTTAGTAGACCTTGTTTCTCCTCCCTGCTTTGAAGTTGAAAGTGAAAATGTATTTTTACAATCACAATCAACACAACAACAAAGGTGTGTTTGTGTGCCCACACAAGGCTGCGGCCTTGAAAATGATCTCACACTGTACAGCACTGGGAAACCGCAGAGAACCAGTACTAAGATCGTGATTTTAGGATAGAAATTGTACATCTATCACCTGACATGTCAAATTTTATACAAACTGTATTTTTATCACGATAAAAACCGTATTCTGCATTATCTTATCGTACCAATCGTATCATAATGTTGTATAAAAATTATCTTTGTTTAAAATTGGTGTTTGCGTGCATAAATGCACAGTAAATAAAATGACTGATTGTTATGGTATTTAACATTTCCAACTTAGAAGTGCAATGGGTTTTAAACTGTTAACATTATTTTTCACCGTAGGGAGCTTTGTGGCTATCACGTCTCCAGTTGTGATGAAAAGGAAAATCTATATTATTAATGGAAAACTTTACAATATGTTATTCTTATTTTTAACAACTGCCGCGGTTGGCTCAGCTTTAGTTTACAAGAACTTCTACCTGAATTACATCCCAATTAAAATAGTCGTGTGTCTTTTAGAAGAACTGCTGTTGTACATTTTATACTTTTACCTCACGATTGTAATGACTCTATTGAAGCAAGACGACTGGAAGTCGATGATCAACAATCTTAAGGCAACGGAAAGCTTGGTTCACAAGACCAACACCACAAAAGAATACTTTATTTTCGTTGTAGTGAATCTGATCCAGTTTGGTGTTATTGGCTATGAGGTTATTATTTGGTCCGAGATTGATGGGGAGGCATACTTTAAAGAGGCGGTATTCTCAAATTTCCAAAAATATATAAAATTTTTGTACCTAGTTCTGCTGTGTATTTTGACGAACATGTTGCGTTCACGATATAAAGGACTAAAAGAATACTTGCTATACCACATCGGCGCTGAAAAACATTTCAGAGTCGAGAAGTCCCCAACCACTGTAATAAACAACGTCAGACAAAGCATGTACTTCTTAAGAAAAACCGTGGAGCTTTACAACAAACTGTTCGGATGGATCATCTTTCTTATCGCCTCTTATTCAACTGTGGAAATACTCAACTACATACACTACACAATTTTTCACTCTAAACGCCTCAGCGGAACCCTACCCGTTATTTTACTCAACATAGGTTACATCGGATGGAACTTTGTACTGTTAATTTATAACCGATAACGATTTATTTCCGCTTAAAATTTCAGATCGACTTCGCTGCCCTGATTATACTGTGTAGCCTAGTGGAGTACGAAGCTGAAGAAATTGCATCCCTGTCGTTCGATTTAAAGCAGTCGTCTGAAATGCAGGAGTTTACAGTCTTTCTTCTGAATAACTTGCCGAAATTCACAGCAGCTAATTTTTTTAATGTTCAAAGATCTGCTCTTTTGCAAGTGATGGGTACTGTGTGCAGTTTTTTAATTGTGATGATACAGTTTGAGAAGGGTTGATAATAAATAGTGTGACTCAAAATTCACTCAGAATAATTAATCTTTGCTGTCTTTTTCAATCATCATCATGTTTACTTCTTGTACCAAATAAGCTTGTCGGGATGCAGAACTTACAGCACGTTTTCAGCACCCTATTATTCCGGTCAAAGCATAATGCGGATGTCGGAGGCGCACCAGAAAACTTCTACGAATAAATTTCCAATTTTATAATTCGTAAATCAGTTTATGCAACCACAGTCGGATTGTTACAAAGCGTTTCCAGCTCTTAAGACGTCAAAGTTTTACATTATAAATAAATTTCATTTCACTAGTCACGGATTTTACATTTAATTGAATAACATTCCAATAGTAGAAAGTCCAATATTGTTAATGAAGCTTTTAAAATGAAATACTAATGAAAACATTGTTTTGTACACGCTCCCCAAAATTACAATTCTAGCGATTTAAAGTTGTCATAGCAACCTTTTGCGGATTATATTTTTGATTAAATAGAGTAAATACCTATTTGCCGATCGATTTGAGCGAAAACTATTTTCCCAGAAAAAGGACCGTCTTCTGAGGGTACCATTTTTTTTTCGAAAAGTTTCCGGTACCAGAAATGGGTGAAAAAGTTTTTAACATAGTAGCTTGGATGGGGCACCGGTATACTAACGAAAAGTCAAAAAATTGGACGTCAGTGTGACTAAATGTCAAAGTGACTAAATGTCAGAAGAGAACGGAAGGCCCAATCCCAGTTCTGAAACCGCGAGGTAACGTTCTGACAAATATCTGAGGTATGGGTGGTGACACAGAAAATACAGTTATGTTCGCAAAAGTCATATAATGAATAAATAAATAAACACAGAAAATTTCTTACAATTAAGCAATATTAAATTAACGTTGCGATGATTCAAATTAAATTGATAACAAATTTGTTAAATAAAAACTATTTGAATGTTGAGATGAAAATGTAACAAATTAAATTATGACTATTGTACTACTCTTAAAAGGTTAAATTACATTGAAATGATTAAATACAATATTAAGAAATGTGTTGAAAATTTACAATTTTACTGACGTGATAATAAAAAGAACTAGATGAAATATTTAACAAAAAAGAAATTAATTATTATCTTCTGAGCCGGTTTCAGCGGTTTGTGCTGCCTTTGGAGCTGACGTGTCTTTACAAATACCTCAACTTGTGATCCTGGGAGACAACCTTATGGAGTCCACGTGTGGATTACGTCAGTTCAGGAAAGTCACGTGTGGAAAAATACTCAACAGATATTTTAAATGAATATGAAACATGATCTGTTGATTGATTGAGAGAGAATAGTCAATGTCTGCACGCAATAAAGTAGTTTATCTTACCCTTTTCTTCTCCCCAAATTCAACACATAATCGATATATCCGCTAATGCGTAATTAATCTTACTCCTTGTTTTGGACAAAATTACGACGGAGATGTTACTTCGTTAAGATGTCGATCGAAAAGAAGGCCGCAAGTTCGTCGCGTGGTATGCAAGAAATTTTTCGTGCTTTTTGTGCGTGCGGGTTATCTCTAATATTTTACATCAAAATCCATCTTGAGTTAATTACAGAGAAATCGTAACATACTACTTCATAATAGCAAAAGCTAATAATTCCCAAACAACCGAAACAAGGAAAAAATAATTCCGATTGGAGCAGACGTGTTTTGCGGCGCTCGATAAGATAAGCGGCTAAAAAAGAATGAAAAAGTGAAAAAGAGGTGGAATGAAAAAAAAATCTTAGTGAGAGCGAGAGAGACGAAGAATAAAAAATATGATTATCAACAAACCATTGATTAACTAGGCCTGTGCTATGAATAGGGCAGTTATCATGCTGAAATATAAAATTATTTTCGAAAAAGTGTTGTCTTACTGACGGCGACAACATTTTCTAAAATATTTCGAGATGTTATGGCATTAAGTCTTTCTTCAACATACCAATGTATTAAGAAAAGGTAAAAAAAGGTCGCTTAAAAAAATTGTAAAAAATTCATTACATTTATTTTACATTACATTTTACATTAAATTTTTTTCATCATTACAATCTCACAACACTCGGAAGTCTATAGAGGAAGATTGAAGAAATGGTGAAAAATGGTGGATGCTCCACTTAAAAAAAAAGTAAAAATTCAGCCTTTTTTTGAGGGCTAAAATTTGTCGAATTTGTGCATTGTTTTCGTCATTACAATGTCACATTTGAACAGTACAGACACCCGGAAGTCTATAGGAGAATATTTCAGAAAGGGTGAAAAATGGTGGACGCATCGCTTAAAAAAATTGTAAAAAATTCAGATTGCCTTTGAGGGTGTATTCTGTAAAATTTGGGCATTTTTTTCATCATTACAATCTCACAATTGAAGAGAAAAAGACACTCGGAAGTCTATAGAGAAAGATTGAAGAAGGGGTGAGAAATGGTGGATTCGCCATTTGAAAAGAAAAGTAAAAATTTAGCCTTTCTTTGAGGGCTGAAATTTGTCGAATTTGGGCATTGTTTTCGTCATTGCAATGTCATATTTGAACAGATATAGACACCCGGAAGTCTATAGGAGAATATTTCAGAAAGGGTGAAAAATGCGTCGCTTAAAAAAAATGTAAAAAATTTAGCCTGCCTTTGAGGGTGTATTCTATGAAATTTGGGCATTTTTTCATCATTAGAATCTCACATTTGAAGAGAAAAAGACACTCGGAAGTCTATAGAGGAAGATTGAAGAAAGGGTGAAAAATGGTAGATGCGCGACTTGAATTTTTTTTTTGTAAAATTTCAGCCTTTCTTTGAGGGCAGAATTTGGTCAAATTTGGGCATTGTTTTCGTCATTACAATGTCACATTTGAACAGTATAGACACCCGGAAGTCTATAAGAGAATATTTCAGAAAGGGTGAAAAATGGTGGATGCGTCGCTTAAAAAAAATAAAATTCAGCCTGCCTTTGAGGGTGTCCTCTATGAAATTTGGGCATTTTTTTCATCATTACAATCTCACAATTGAAGAGAAAAAAAAACACACGGTAGTCTATAGAGGAAGATTGAAGAAAGGGTGAAAAATGGTGGATGCGCCACTTGAAAAAAAAAATTGTAAAAATTCAGCCTTTCTTTGAGGGCTGAAATTTGTCGAATTTGGGCATTGTTTTAGTCATTACAATGTCACGTTTGAACAGATATAGACACCCGGAAGTTTATAGGAGAATATTTCAGAAAGGGTAAAAAATGGTGAATGCGTCGCTTAAGAAAAATTGTAAAAAATTTAGCCTGCTTTTGAGGGTGTATTCTGTGAAATTTGGACATTTTTTTCATCATTACAATCTCACAATTGATGAGAAAAAGACACTCGGAAGTCTATATAGGAAGATTGAAGAAAGGGTGAAAAATGGTGGATGCGTTGCTTAAAAAAAGACACTCGGAAGTATATAGAGGAAGATTGAAGAAAGGGTAAAAAATGGTAGATGCGCCACTGAATTTTTTTTTTAAATTTCAGCCTTTCTTTGAGGGCTAAAATTTGTCGAATTTGGGCATTGTTTCCGTCATTACAATGTCATGTTTGAACAGATATAGACACCCGGAAGTCTATAGGAGAATATTTCAGAGAGGGTGAAAAATGGTGGATGTGTCGCTTAAGAAAATTGGAAAAAATTCAGCCTGCCTTTGAGGGTGTATTCTATGAAATTTGGACATTTTTTTCATCATTACAATCTCACAATTGAAGAGAAAAAAACACTCGGTAGTCTATAGAGGGAGATTGAAGAAAGGGTGAAAAATGGTGGATGCGCCACTTGAAAAAAAAAATGTAAAAATTCAGCCTTTCTTTGAGGGCTGAAATTTGTCGAATTTGGGCATTGTTTTAGTCATTACAATGTCACGTTTGAACAGATATAGACACCCGAAAGTTTATAGGAGAATATTTCAGAAAGGGTAAAAAATGGTGAATGCGTCGCTTAAGAAAAATTGTAAAAAGTTTAGCCTCCTTTTGAGGGTGTATTCTGTGAAATTTGGGCATTTTCTTCATCATTACAATGTCACAATTGATGAAAAAAAGACACTCGGAAGTCTATATAGGAAGATTGAAGAAAGGGTGAAAAATGGTGGATGCGTCATTTGAAAAAAAAAATGTAAAATTTCAGCCTTTCTTTGAGTGCTGAAATTTGTCGAATTTGGGCATTGTTTTCCTCATTACAATGTCACATTTAAACAGATATAGACACCCGGAATTCTATAGGAGAATATTGCAGAAAGGGTGAAGAATGGTGGATGCGTCGCTTAAATTAAATTATAAAAAATTCAGTCTACTTTTGAGGGTGTATTCTGTGAAATTTGGGCATTCTTTTCATCATTGCAATCTTACAATTGAAGAGAAAATGACACCCGGAAGTCTATACAGGAAGATTGAAGAAAGGGTGAACAATGGTGGATGCGCCACTTAAAAAAAAAATGTAAAAATTCAGCTTTTTTATGGGGGCTGAAATTTGTCGAATTTGGGCGTTGTTTTCGTCATTACAATGCCACATTTGAACATATATAGACACCCGGAAGTCTATAGGAGAATATTTCGGAAAAGGTAAAAAATGGTGGATGCATCGCTTAAAAAAATTGTAAAAAATTCAGCCCACCTTTTAGGGGGTATTCTGTGAAATTTGGTCATTTTTTTCATCATTACAATCTCACAATTGAAGAGAAAAAGACACTCGGAAGTCAATAGAGGAAGATTGAAGAAAGGGTAAAAAATGGTGGACGCGCCACTTGAAAAAAAATATAAAATTTCAGCCTTTCTTTGAGGGCTGAAATTTGTCGAATTTGGGCATTGTTTTCGTCATTACAATATCACATTCGAACAGATATAGACACCCGGAAGTCTATAGGAGAATATTTCAGAAAGGGTGAAAAATGGTGGATGCGTCGCTTAAAAGAAATTGTAAAAAATTCAGCCTGCTTTTGAGGGTGTATTCTCTGAAATTTGGGCATTCTTTTCATCATTACAATCTCACAATTAAAGAGAAAGAGACACCCGGAAGTCTATAGAGGAAGATTGAAGAAAGGGTGAACAATGGTGGATGCGCCACTTGAAAAAAAGAGTAAAATTTCAGCCTTTCTTTGGTGGCTGAAATTTGTCTAATTTGGGCATTGTTTTTGTCATTACAATGTCACATTTGAACAGATATAGACACCCGGACGTCTATAAGAAAATATTTCAGAAAGGGTCAAAAATGGTGGATGCGTCGCTTAAAAAATTGTAAAAAATTCAGCCCGACTTTGAGGGTGTATTCTGTGAAATTTGAGCATTTTCTTCATCATTACAATCTCACAATTGAAGAGAAAAAGGCACTCGGACGTCTATAGAGAAAGATTGAAGAAAGGGTGAAAAGTGGTGGATGCGTCGCTTAAAAGAAATTGTAAAAAATTCAGCCTGCTTTTGAGGGTGTATTCTGTGAAATTTGGGCATTTTTTTCATCATTACAATCTCACAATTGAAGAGAAAAAGACACTCGAAAGTCTATAGAGGAAGATTGAAGAAAGGGTGAAAAATGGTGGATGCGCCACTTGAAAAAAAAAGAGTAAAATTTCAGCCTTTCTTTGAGTGCTGAAATTTGTCGAATTTGGACATTGTTTTCCTCATTACAATGTCACATTTGAACAGATATAGACACCCGGAAGTCTATAGGAGAATATTACAGATAAGATGAAAAATCGTGGATGCGTGGCTTAAAAAAAATGTAAAAAATTCAGCCTGCCATTGAGGGTGTACTCTATGAAATTTGGACATTTTTTTCATCATTACAATCTCACAATTGAAGAGAGAAAGACACTCGGAAGTCTATAGAGGAAGATTGAAGAAAGGGTGAAAAATGGTGGATGCGCCACTTAAAAAAAATTGTAATAATTCTGCCTTTTTTTGAGGGCTGAAATTTGTCGAATTTGGGCATTTTTTTCCTCATTACAATGTCACATTTGAACAGATATAGACACCCGGAAGTCTATAGGAGAATATTTCAGAAAGGGTAAAAAATTACTTCATTTCAATTTTCGCGGAACAAATTGGCCTACCCGTAAACTTCTTCTATTCCAGAGTTTCGTCAATTTTTCATCGTTTTTTGACTTTTAAAATGGTGTTTTTACTTGTCTGCATAATGTTTGCAACTGCTCTGATGGATAATCCATCGTCTAAATATGCAATAATATGTGCTCTTTCAATTAAATTCATTGCCGGCATTTCGAAATTACTTGATGCGACATTTTTTTAACCATGGTGATGTTTTTTTTTTTTTTTGATCCGATGCACATGCATCTAAACTAGCTGTACAACAAATTAATGAACATAACTGTACATGTAAAACTTCATCAGTAGCCGACAAATACGTTTGGAAATGTCAGATTAATGTCAGATTTGATTTATAAAAATGAAACTGTCCGGTAAGTGTTGCCTAGCTCTGATACTGTAATAGCTCACCTACCGGACACAAATTGATTCTTTAATGGAACATCTACCGAACAGTATGAAACAAAGGTAATAAAAATATACATGCTACGACTAATACAAAAATTGTAGGAGTAGGTACTATAGTTTTTATAAAAATTGTGTTTCTCAATGATACACACATTGGAATATCTAACAGGAAATAACAAACCCAAACACAATGATATAAAAATGGAGATAATAAGAGACAAGAGACAAAGCCGATAAATACAGACGCATTGATATTAAATTAATCTTATCGGTGAAGTGTGCGATCTGTTTATGAGAAAAACTTTCTATTGTTATTGACAATGGGATGGACGCAACTTGGTTCTTATTTTCCCAAATAAATATGTCACTTAAGTTTATACTTTATAGTTATTTTGTTGTTATGTGTTATTAGTCAAATTAATTTTATAAACTATTATCTTAAAACTCATTGTTACGGTTAAAAAAAAAAATATCGGCAGAAATATATTTCAAGTGAGTTCAAAGGTGGGAAAAAACAATAGGAAACACGTACGTGTACTAATCTAAGATTTTTGTAATAACCAAAATTGATAATTATCCAACGCCTATTTATAAATATGATTGTAGGGAATTATTAACTTATCCAAATTAAATGTTATTATTTATATTTAGAATTCATTTGAATTATTCAGGACACGTTAAGATGTCTTCACTGCTCTTAATGCTTTTAGATTTTTAGCAGTCTATAGTAGGACTCTTTAAGATTGTTCAGAGGATCCTCTGGATTCCCCAAAATTACTGAGGACACTTCAATATGTATTAGGGATTTTTCTCCAGAATCCCTGCATAATTCTCCAGGATTTATTCGGGCTTTTTAGAACTCCGATTTGTGGAGATTATTATGAGGGCCGAAGAACTCGTCAGAACTCCATAAGACACTTTTTTAGTATTTTTCTCAGGATATTGAAGCTCTTTCATGATTCATTAACACTATTCAGGACCTTTTGAAGTAGTACTCATCAGGATTTATTGCAATATCTAAGTATTCTTCCAGACTCATTAGGGCATTTATTATGTAGCTTATCTCAAGATTCCTCGTCAAGATCTTTCAGAACCTTTTATAGCTTTTCAGGAATCTCTTGAAAGTATTCCGTGATTCTCCAGGACTTTTAAAGACTCTTTATCACTCCTTACGACTGTTCAGAATTCAGCTGGATTTCCCGAAATTTCCCAGGACATTTCAAGATGTTTCTGGGATTTTTGGAATCAACATTGTACTTCTGTATTCCTCAGAACGCTTTACGATCCTCCACGATGCAACTTTTCAAGATCTTTCAAGACACTTTCCAAATTTTGTCAAAAATACTGGAGGCGCTGTGCGCACTTGTATTTTTAAATTATTCAAAATTCATCTGCCACTATTAGTTTACACCAGTCATGTCTTTTTTGAGATTATTTTATGAGATTCCAACCTGTATAGAGACACCCAAGGGTGTCATTCCGCAGTTTCAAAATATCGTCGAAAATGGTGGAGGCGCCGATTCAAATTTATTCACAATAAATTTAAAAGCCCTTCTGAAGCATTTATTTTGCTGTATTTGAGGCTTCTTGATATTATTTTATAACATCCATATACAAAAAAACTACAGGAGTGTCTTTTCGGTCTTTCAAAATTTTGTCAAAAATACTGGAGGCGCTGTGCTAAATAATTTCAAAATTTTTCATGATTTTTCAGGATACTTCATGACACTTTATCACACAGGACCCTTATTCGCCTATGAAAAATTTTAGGCATTCTTTAGGATACCTTAGTTTTTTTATGGTTTTTACATTTCAGGACTCTTCCCATTTTTTTAAATTCATTATAAATTTTAAGGACTCTGGAGAACCCTTCAGCACCTTTCTCTACTGCTACCAATCTTTCAGCATTTTTTGGGAATCAGTACAATTATTTCGTAGGCTTGGTAGGTATTTCCCCAATATTTTTCCTCAGCAAGCTTTACATTTTTTTAGTATATACGTATTAGGACTCATAATTCATAATCCGGGGCCCTTCAGAGCTCTTTTCAGGACACTTCAAAATACTTCTGTACCTACTTCAGGACTACAATTTTCCTATTCTCCTACAAAATAAATTCCATTTTACAAGCTTTTATTTAACTTGCAGTTAGTTTGTTTAATTGTAAGTAAAATCTTGTAAGGTGTAATATTGTAATACTTTCAAAACTTAATATGGTTATCAAATAAAAAGGCTTGAAGAGTAGAAACCGATAAAGTTAGTGAAATCACACTAAATTCAATATGTCCCCGCTCCAAGATGGCGGATTGCGTTTCCTTTTCAACCTCCTTAATGTGGGTATCATATGAAATTGCCTGAAGAGAAATCATACAGATTCAATCAAAAACTATCCATGATTGTAATAACTGTCGGCAATAAACCTAATTGTCCGTCCGTCTGGTTGGCGATATAATGTAGGCAATCTAGTGAAATAAATTATTCATGCTAATAGTAGTGTTTTTTAAACAATTTTCTGTTTTCTTTATACATTCGACTATTTGGAAATCGAAAGTGGGGTTTTTGGAAATTCATCAATTTATTAAGGTATTTAAGAATATTTTTCTGTTACAGTTAATAGACTCTTAATTATGACAGTCATGATCCTAAAAATGCCAAAATCGTTAATAAAACAGCTTCCTTTTTTCCCAATCCCATAAAAACATAGTAACCATGTCATTCCGAATCTTCAAGCATTGTTGACCAAGCGAACGTTTACTTCTTGTCATCAAAGAAATTTATTGCGACGCGCGTTTACTTATCAGAACTTAAAGCACGTTTCCAGCACCGCATTATTCCGGTCAAAGCCTAGTGCGCATGCCGGTCCGGATCAGAAAACAGGACAGTTCGAAGGAAAAAGCTCCCAACCGATACAACCAAATCTTGCTAAAAATCACAACAATTCGGGTGGCCCCAATTTGCCGGGTACCCATAAAGACGTCCAGTATCAAAACGACAGAGCTTTAATAAGCGAGATGTGGATGGATGCAAAAAAACACTCCGAGCCGTCCCTGAGCCTGCGCCGCCTCCAATCTCGATCTCACGAGGCCTTCACAATGTGACGGTTTCATTCCGACATTTCGCACGTATCCACGTTATACATATCCGCGAAAGTAGGGTTTTCTTTAGAGATATCGTAGTGGTGAAAGAGGTGAATTATTAACGATGATCCCGAAATCCTGGTAAAATGGAACTGTTACTTCATTGTAAGGACAGGGTTTGTACCTGAAAGTGCGATTCAGATTATGATATGGAATAATTAAGGCCTAGTACAGGTAAGAGTGCCACACATTTTTATAATAATCGTTCGTGTTGGGATCTGATAAAAGCCACACTTTTCTATAACGCCACATTACTTTACTGTATTCGCGTGACTACTTTTTTATTTGCCATGAAGAATGTGAGGAAACTAACGACGAAAGCGACAATAGCTGTTTGTGGTCGGTTAATTTGTTCTCTATCTCCTCTAAATGTGTGAATAACTTCCAGGAACAATGAGTTATAACGAGGTAGCAATCTAATCTTAATTACATTTATGGCACTGCACTCGCTAATGCAGCTGCTGCAGTAAGTTAAAATTTGTTTTTAAGATAAACACAAAACAGCTTCTTTAAGACGCGTATATCTTGATTACACCACCTGCGTCCCAACTGTAAAGAACTTTAAGACAATGAGCGCATTGTAAAAGCTCCTATGGGGCGTTCATTGTAGTATATATTACTTGTGATGAAACACATTTCAGATGGCAACAAAATCAAACATCGATATTTAATGTGTAATGATAAGATTTATTACATTTACTTTTAAACGGGAAGAATCAAAGTGGAGTAAATTTAAATTAAAATATAAATATATTAAAGTCAAACTCCACAAACTTTAATAAACGTAAATCACAATAGAAACATGTTTCGGGAGAAAACTACTCCCATCTTCAGCCCTAATTTTACAAGAGATTAATGATGCAATTGATGAATTACAGTAGGGTTCTTGGTCGGAATGTTCGAATTAAACAGGAGATTTTTTAAAATAATTTTAAAATAAAAATTTAAATATGTATTTCAGGTCTCAACCCCCAAATTGGTGATTTTGTTCTCTGTAGTTTTCTAAGCATCACAAGTTGAAATCGTAAGATCTTGAAATTTTGGAATTTGGAAGTTTTCAAATTTATTCAAATTTAAGGTCATAAGTTTCTCAAAATTTACAGTTTTCCGTGTTTCTCAGATTTCTCTAGATTAAATTTTCTAAAATTCCTCGTTTCGACTTTCTAATCTCGAGTTTCTCACATTTAGAAATTTTAGAGGTCTAAATTGGTGAGCTTCAAATTGGTGATTTTGTCCTCTGTAGTTTAACGTCCGCTGTAGTTTTCTAAGCATCTCAATTTGAAATCTTAAGATCTTGAAATTTTGGAATTTCGAAGTTTCCAAAATTACTCAAATCTAAGGTCATAAGTTTCTCAAAATTTACAGCTTTCCGTGTTTCTCAGATTTTTCTAGATTCGATTTTCTAAAATTCCTCGTTTCGATTTTCTAATCTCAAGTTTCTCACATTTAGAAATTTTTTTGTTTTACAAATTTCTCGAATTTGGCGTTTTTCATTTTTTTTTTCAAATTGGTTAACTTTAAATTGGTGATTTTGTTCTCTGTAGTTTAAAGTCCGCTGTAGTTTTCTAAGCACCTGAAGTTGAAATCTTAATATCCTGAAATTTTGGAATTTGGAAGTTTTCAAAATTAGTCAAATATAAGGTCATAAGTTTCTCAAAATTTACAGTTTTCCGTGTTTCTCAGATTCCTCTAGATTCAATTTTCTAAAATTCCTCGTTTCGACTTTCTAATCTCAAGTTTCTCATATTTAGAAATTTTTATGCTTTACAAATTTCTCGAATTTGGCGTTTCTCAATTTTTTCAAGATGCGCATATTTCAGTTCTCAACCCCCAAATTGGTGAGCTTCAAATTGGTGATTTTGTTCTCTGTAGTTTAACGTCCGCTGTAGTTTTCTAAGCATCTCAAGTTGAAATCTTAAGATCCTGAAATTTTGGAATTTGGAAATTTTCAAAATTACTCAAATCTAAGGTCATAAGTTTCTCAAAATTTACAGCTTTCCGTGTTTCTCAGATTTCTCTAGATTCGATTTTCTAAAATTCCTCGTTTCGATTTTCTAATCTCAAGTTTCTCACATTTAGAAATTTTTTTGTTTTACAAATTTCTCGAATTTGGCGTTTTTCATTTTTTTTTTCAAATTGGTTAACTTTAAATTGTCGATTTTGTTCTCAAAGTCCGCTGTAGTTTTCTAAGCACCTGAGGTTGAAATCTTAATATCCTGAAATTTTGGAATTTGGAAGTTTTCAAAATTAGTCAAATATAAGGTCATAAGTTTCTCAAAATTTACAGTTTTCCGTGTTTCTCAGATTCCTCTAGATTCAATTTTCTAAAATTCCTCGTTTCGACTTTCTAATCTCAAGTTTCTCATATTTAGAAATTTTTATGCTTTACAAATTTCTCGAATTTGGCGTTTCTCAATTTTTTCAAGATGCGCATATTTCAGTTCTCAACCCCCAAATTGGTGAGCTTCAAATTGGTGATTTTGTTCTCTGTAGTTTAAAGTCCGCTGTAGTTTTCTAAGCATCTCAAATTGAAATCTTAAGATCTTGAAATTTTGGAATTTGGAAGTTTTCAAAATTACTCAAATCTAAAGTCATAATTTTCTCAAAATTTACAGTTTTCCGTGTTTCTCAGATTCCTCTAGATTCCATTTTCTAAAATTCCTCGTTTCGACTTTCTAATCTCAAGTTTCTCATATTTAGAAATTTTTATGTTTTACAAATTTATCGAATTTGGCGTTTCTCAATTTTTTCAAAATGCACATATTTCAGTTCTCAACCTCCAAATTGGTGATTTTGTTCTCTGTAGTTTAACGTCCGATGTAGTTTTATAAGCATCTCAAGTTGAAATCTTAAGATCTTGAACTTTTGGAATTTGGAAGTTTTCAAAATTACTCAAATCTAAGGTCATGAGTATCTCAAAATTTACAGTTTTCCGTGTTTCTCAGATTTCTCTAGATTCAATTTTCTAAAATTCCTCGTTTCGACTTTCTAATCTCAAGTTTCTCACATTTAGAAATTTTTATGTTTTACAAATTTCTTGAATTTGGCGTTTCTCAATTTTTTCAAGATGCACATATTTCAGGTCTCAACCCCCAAATTGTTGAGCTTCAAAATGGTGATTTTGTTCTCTGTAGTTTAAAGTCCGCTGCAGTTTTCTAAGCATCTCAAGTTGAAATCTTAAGATCTTGAATTTTTTGGAATTTGGAAGTTTTCAAGACTACTCAAATCTAAGGTCATAAGTTGCTCAAAATTTACAGTTTTCCGTGTTTCTCAGATTTCTCTAGATTTAATTTTCTAAAGTTCCTCGTTTCGAATTTCTAATCTCAAGTTTCTCACATTTAGAAATTTTTATATTTTACAAATTTCCCGAATTTGACGTTCTCAATTTTTTCAAGATGCACATATTTCAGGCCTCAACCCCCAAATTGGCGAGCTTAAAATTGGTGATTTTGTTCTCTGTAGTTTAACGTCCGCTGTAGTTTTCTAAGCATCTCAAGTTGAAATCTTAAGATCCTGAAATTTTTGAATTTGGAAGTTTTCAAAATTAGTCAAATATAAGGAAATAAGTTTCTCAAAATTTACAGTTTTCCGTGTTTCTCAGATTTCGCTAGATTTGATTTTCTAAAATTCCTCGTTTCGACTTTCTAACCTCAAGCTTCTCACATTTAGGAATTTTTATGTTTTACAAATTTCTCGAATTTGGCGTTTCTCATTTTTTTCAAGATGCACATATTTCAGGTCTCAACCCCCAAATTGGTGAGCTTCAAATTGGTGATTTTGTTCTCTGTAGTTTAACGTCCGCTGTAGTTTTCTATCTATAGCATCTCAAGTTGAAATTTTAAGATCCTGAAATTTTGGAATTTTAAAGTTTTCAAAATTATCCAAATATAAGGTCATAAGTTTCTGAAAATTTACAGTTTTCCGTGTTTCTCAGATTTCTCTAGAGTCGATTTTCTAAAATTCCTCGTTTCGACTTTCTAACCTCAAGCTTCTCACATTTAGAAATTTGTGTGCTGTAGTTTTCTAAGCATCTCAAGTTGAAATCTTAAGATCTTGAAATTTTGGAATTTGGAAGTTTTCAAAATTACTCAAATCTAAGGTCATAAGTATCTCAAAATTTACAGTTTTCCGTGTTTCTCAGATTTCTCTAGATTCGATTTTCTAAAATTCCTCGTTTCACCTTTCTAATGTCAAGTTTCTCACATTTAGAAATTTTTATGCTTTACAAATTTCTCGAATTTGGCGTTTCTCAATTTTTTCAAGATGCACATATTTCAGTTCTCAACCCCCAAATTGGTGAGCTTCAAACTGGTGATTTTGTTCTTTGTAGTTTAACGTCCGCTGTAGTTTTCTAAGCATCTCAATTTGAAATCTTAAGATCTTGAAATTTTTGGAATTTGAAAGTTTTAAAGATTACTCAAATCTAAGGTCATAAGTTGCTCAAAATTTACAGTTTTCCGTGTTTCTCAGATTTCTCTAGATTCATTTTTCTAAAATTCCTCGTTTCGACTTTCTAATCTCAAGTTTCTCACATTTAGAAATTTTTATGTCTTACAAATTTCTCGAATTTGGCGTTTCTCAATTTTTTCAACATGCACATATTTCAGGTCTCAACCCCCAAATTGGTGAGCTTCAAATTGGTGATTTTGCTCTCTGTAGTTTAACGTCCGCTGTAGTTTTCTAAGCACCTCAAGTTGAAATCTTAAGATCTTGAAATTTTGGAATTTGGAAGTTTTCAAAATTAGTCAAATATAAGGTCATAAGTTTCTCAAAATTTACAGTTTTCCGTGTTTCTCAGATCTCTCTAGATTCGATTTTCTAAAATTCCTCGTTTCGACTTTCTAATCTCAAGTTTCTCACATTTAGAAATTTTTATGTTTTACAAATTTCTCGAATTTGGCGTTTCTCAATTTTTTCAAGATGCACATATTTCAGGCCTCAACCCCCAAATTGGTGAGCTTCAAATTGGTGATTTTGTTCTCTGTAGTTTAACGTCCGCTGTAGTTTTCTAAGCATCTCAAGTTGAAATCTTAAGATCCTGAAATTTTTGAATTTGGAAGTTTTCAAAATTAGTCAAATATAAGGAAATAAGTTTCTCAAAATTTACAGTTTTCCGTGTTTCTCAGATTTCGCTAGATTTGATTTTCTAAAATTCCTCGTTTCGACTTTCTAACCTCAAGCTTCTCACATTTAGGAATTTTTATGTTTTACAAATTTCTCGAATTTGGCGTTTCTCATTTTTTTCAAGATGCACATATTTCAGGTCTCAACCCCCAAATTGGTGAGCTTCAAATTGGTGATTTTGTTCTCTGTAGTTTAACGTCCGCTGTAGTTTTCTATCTATAGCATCTCAAGTTGAAATTTTAAGATCCTGAAATTTTGGAATTTTAAAGTTTTCAAAATTATCCAAATATAAGGTCATAAGTTTCTGAAAATTTACAGTTTTCCGTGTTTCTCAGATTTCTCTAGAGTCGATTTTCTAAAATTCCTCGTTTCGACTTTCTAACCTCAAGCTTCTCACATTTAGAAATTTGTGTGCTGTAGTTTTCTAAGCATCTCAAGTTGAAATCTTAAGATCTTGAAATTTTGGAATTTGGAAGTTTTCAAAATTACTCAAATCTAAGGTCATAAGTATCTCAAAATTTACAGTTTTCCGTGTTTCTCAGATTTCTCTAGATTCGATTTTCTAAAATTCCTCGTTTCAACTTTCTAATGTCAAGTTTCTCACATTTAGAAATTTTTATGCTTTACAAATTTCTCGAATTTGGCGTTTCTCAATTTTTTCAAGATGCACATATTTCAGTTCTCAACCCCCAAATTGGTGAGCTTCAAACTGGTGATTTTGTTCTCTGTAGTTTAACGTCCGCTGTAGTTTTCTAAGCATCTCAATTTGAAATCTTAAGATCTTGAAATTTTTGGAATTTGAAGGTTTTAAAGATTACTCAAATCTAAGGTCATAAGTTGCTCAAAATTTACAGTTTTCCGTGTTTCTCAGATTTCTCTAGATTCATTTTTCTAGAATTCCTCGTTTCGACTTTCTAATCTCAAGTTTCTCACATTTAGAAATTTTTATGTCTTACAAATTTCTCGAATTTGGCGTTTCTCAATTTTTTCAACATGCACATATTTCAGGTCTCAACCCCCAAATTGGTGAGCTTCAAATTGGTGATGTTGTTCTCAGTAGTTTAACGTCCGCTGTAGTTTTCTAAGCACCTCAATTTGAAATCTTAAGATCTTGAAATTTTGGAATTTGGAAGTTTTCAAAATTACTCAAACCTAAGGTCATAATTTTCTCAAAATTTACAGTTTTCCGTGTTTCTCAGATTTCTCTAGATTCGATTTTCTAAAGTTCCTCGTTTCGACTTTCTAAACTCAAGTTTCTCACATTTAGAAATTTTTATGTTTCACAAATTTCCTGAATTTGGCGTTCCTCAAGTTTTTCAAAATGCGCATATTTCAGGTCTCAACCCCCAAATTGGTGAGCTTCAAATTGGTGATTTTGTTCTCTGTAGTTTAACGTGCGCTGTAGTTTTCTAAGCATCTCAAAATTGCATATTCAAATCTAAGGTCATAAGTTTCTCAAACTTTACAATTTTCTGTGTTTCTCAGATTTCCCTAGATTCGATTTTCTCAAATTCCTCGTTTCGACTTTCTAATCTCAAGTTTCTCACATTTAGAAATTTTTATATTTTACAAATTTTCCGAATTTGGCGTTTCTCAACTTTTTAAAATGCACATATTTCAGTTCTCAACCCCCAAATTGGTGAGCTTCAAATTCGTGATTTTGTTCTCTGTAGTTTAACGTCCGCTGTAGTTTTCTAAGCATCTCAAGTTGAAATCTTAAGATCCTGAAATTTTGGAATTTGGAAATTTTCAAAATTACTCAAATCTAAGGTCATAAGTTTCTCAAAATTTACAGCTTTCCGTGTTTCTCAGATTTCTCTAGATTCGATTTTCTAAAATTCCTCGTTTCGATTTTCTAATCTCAAGTTTCTCACATTTAGAAATTTTTTTGTTTTACAAATTTCTCGAATTTGGCGTTTTTCATTTTTTTTTTTCAAATTGGTTAACTTTAAATTGGTGATTTTGTTCTCTGTAGTTTAAAGTCCGCTGTAGTTTTCTAAGCACCTGAAGTTGAAATCTTAATATCCTGAAATTTTGGAATTTGGAAGTTTTCAAAATTAGTCAAATATAAGGTCATAAGTTTCTCAAAATTTACAGTTTTCCGTGTTTCTCAGATTCCTCTAGATTCAATTTTCTAAAATTCCTCGTTTCGACTTTCTAATCTCAAGTTTCTCATATTTAGAAATTTTTATGCTTTACAAATTTCTCGAATTTGGCGTTTCTCAATTTTTTCAAGATGCGCATATTTCAGTTCTCAACCCCCAAATTGGTGAGCTTCAAATTGGTGATTTTGTTCTCTGTAGTTTAACGTCCGCTGTAGTTTTCTAAGCATCTCAAGTTGAAATCTTAAGATCCTGAAATTTTGGAATTTGGAAATTTTCAAAATTACTCAAATCTAAGGTCATAAGTTTCTCAAAATTTACAGCTTTCCGTGTTTCTCAGATTTCTCTAGATTCGATTTTCTAAAATTCCTCGTTTCGATTTTCTAATCTCAAGTTTCTCACATTTAGAAATTTTTTTGTTTTACAAATTTCTCGAATTTGGCGTTTTTCATTTTTTTTTTCAAATTGGTTAACTTTAAATTGGTGATTTTGTTCTCTGTAGTTTAAAGTCCGCTGTAGTTTTCTAAGCACCTGAGGTTGAAATCTTAATATCCTGAAATTTTGGAATTTGGAAGTTTTCAAAATTAGTCAAATATAAGGTCATAAGTTTCTCAAAATTTACAGTTTTCCGTGTTTCTCAGATTCCTCTAGATTCAATTTTCTAAAATTCCTCGTTTCGACTTTCTAATCTCAAGTTTCTCATATTTAGAAATTTTTATGCTTTACAAATTTCTCGAATTTGGCGTTTCTCAATTTTTTCAAGATGCGCATATTTCAGTTCTCAACCCCCAAATTGGTGAGCTTCAAATTGGTGATTTTGTTCTCTGTAGTTTAAAGTCCGCTGTAGTTTTCTAAGCATCTCAAATTGAAATCTTAAGATCTTGAAATTTTGGAATTTGGAAGTTTTCAAAATTACTCAAATCTAAAGTCATAATTTTCTCAAAATTTACAGTTTTCCGTGTTTCTCAGATTCCTCTAGATTCCATTTTCTAAAATTCCTCGTTTCGACTTTCTAATCTCAAGTTTCTCATATTTAGAAATTTTTATGTTTTACAAATTTATCGAATTTGGCGTTTCTCAATTTTTTCAAAATGCACATATTTCAGTTCTCAACCTCCAAATTGGTGATTTTGTTCTCTGTAGTTTAACGTCCGATGTAGTTTTATAAGCATCTCAAGTTGAAATCTTAAGATCTTGAACTTTTGGAATTTGGAAGTTTTCAAAATTACTCAAATCTAAGGTCATGAGTATCTCAAAATTTACAGTTTTCCGTGTTTCTCAGATTTCTCTAGATTCAATTTTCTAAAATTCCTCGTTTCGACTTTCTAATCTCAAGTTTCTCACATTTAGAAATTTTTATGTTTTACAAATTTCTTGAATTTGGCGTTTCTCAATTTTTTCAAGATGCACATATTTCAGGTCTCAACCCCCAAATTGTTGAGCTTCAAAATGGTGATTTTGTTCTCTGTAGTTTAAAGTCCGCTGCAGTTTTCTAAGCATCTCAAGTTGAAATCTTAAGATCTTGAATTTTTTGGAATTTGGAAGTTTTCAAGACTACTCAAATCTAAGGTCATAAGTTGCTCAAAATTTACAGTTTTCCGTGTTTCTCAGATTTCTCTAGATTTAATTTTCTAAAGTTCCTCGTTTCGAATTTCTAATCTCAAGTTTCTCACATTTAGAAATTTTTATATTTTACAAATTTCCCGAATTTGACGTTCTCAATTTTTTCAAGATGCACATATTTCAGGCCTCAACCCCCAAATTGGCGAGCTTCAAATTGGTGATTTTGTTCTCTGTAGTTTAACGTCCACGTCCGCTGTAGTTTTCTAAGCACCTCAAGTTGAAATCTTAACATCCTGAAATTTTGAAATATCGAAGTTTTCAAAATTACTCAAATCTAAGGTCATGAGTATCTCAAAATTTACAGTTTTCCGTGTTTCTCAGATTTCTCTAGATTCGATTTTCTCAAATTCCTCGTTTCGACTTTCTAATCTCGAGTTTCTCACATTTAGAAATTTTTGTTTTAAAAATTTCTCGAATTTGGCGTTTCTCAATTTTTTCAAGATGCACATATTTCAGGTCTCAACCCACAAATTGGTGAGCTTCAAATTGGTGATTTTGTTCTCTGTAGTTTAACGTCCGCTGTAGTTTTCTAAGCATCTCAAGTTGAAATCTTAAGATCTTGAAATTTTGGAATTTAGAAGTTTTCAAAATTATTCAAATCTAAGGTCATAAGTTGCTCAAAATTTACAGTTTTCCGTGTTTCTCAGAGTTCCCTAGATTCGATTTTCTCAAATTCCTCGTTTCGACTTTCTAATCTCAAGTTTCTCACTTTTATGAATTTTTATGTTTTACAAATTTCTCGAATTTGACGTTTCTCAATTTTTTCTAAATGCAAATCTCTCAGTTTTCAACCTACAAATTGGCGAGCTTCAAATTGGTGATTTTGTTCTCTGTAGTTTAACGTCCGCTGTAGTTTTCTAAGCATCTCAAGTTGAAATCTTAAGATCTCGAAATTTTGGAATTTGGAAGTTTTCAAAATTACTCAAATCTAAGGTAATAAGTTTCTCAAAATTTACAGTTTTCCGTGTTTCTCAGATTTCTCTAGATTCGATTTTCTAAAATTCCTCGTTTCGACTTTCTAATCTCAAGTTTCTCACATTTAGAAATTTTTATGTTTTACAAATTTCTTGAATTTGGCGTTTCTCAATTTTTTCAAGATGCACATATTATAGGTCTTAACCCCCAAATTGGTGAGCTTCAAATTGGTGTTTTTGTTCTCTGTAGTTTAACGTCCGCTGTAGTTTTCTAAGCATCTCAAGTTGAAATCTTAAAATCTTGAAATTTTGGAATTTGGAAGTTTTCAAAATTACTCAAATCTAAGGTCATAGGTTTCTCAAAATTTACAGTTTTCCGTGTTTCTCAGATTTCTCTAGATTCGATTTTCTCAAATTCCTCGTTTCGACTTTCAAATCTCAAGTTTCTCACATTTATAAATTTTTATGTTTTACAAATTTCTCGAAATTGGCGTTTCTCAATTTTTTCAAGATGCACATATTTCAGGTCTCAACCCCCAAATTGGTGATTTTGTTCCCTGTAGTTTAACGTCCGCTGTAGTTTTCTAAGCATCTCAAATTGAAATCTTAAGATCTTGAAATTTTGGAATTTGGAAGTTTTCAAAATTACTCAAACCTAAGGTCATAAGTTTCTCAAAATTTACAGTTTTCCGTGTTTCTCAGAGTTCTTTAGATTCGATTTTCTAAAATTCCTCGTTTCGACTTTCTAATCTCAAGTTTCTCATATTTTGAAATTTTTTTGCTTTTCAAATTTCTCGAGTTTGGCGTTTCTCAATTTTTTCAAGATGCACATATGTAATGCAATTTTTTCCTAATTTTTAAAACATCATGTAACCTTTTCAGATTTAATAATCTTTCAAAACGTCATAATTTAAACATGAACCCCACTGTAATTCATAAATTGTATGATTAATCTCTTGTAAAATGAGGGCTGAAGATGGGAGTAGTTTTCTCCCGAAACATATTCCTATTGTGATTTACGTTTATTACTGTTTATTTACTTTAATTTCTGAAATGTAGAGTTTAGTGAAAGTATTGGTCTATATTATAGATGTCAATAACTACTGCTATTTTTAAGACACCCTTCAAAACGCTAAAAATCCTATATAGTTCTACCTCAATTAGAAACGAAATAATACTACTTTTTGTGGCACGAAGCTGAAAAAGCCAATTATGTACAAGTGAAAGAGTTAATAGGTAGCAAGAGGGTGAAGAAGGCAATTGTGTACAAGTTAAAGAGTTAAGTACAAAGCTCGGCCGAGTACGGCATTCCTTTAAAAAGTAATTAAGAGTTATTACGTTAGCAGGAATGGGCTAGCGATTTTACCTCCTATAATAGAAGTTTTTATTTAATATTGATTTAAGACGGTAGCTGAGCAAAACTAACGAACTAAAATAATGAGGCTATTGGGTTTACTTATCGTTGTTTTTATTACTGAAATATGTCAACAAGAAGATGTGGAATTACAACAATAGCTTCAAATGAAAGCATAAGAAAACAAATAAAGGTTATATGTTAGTCAAACGAATAGTTAGAACTGCTACTGCTATTTGCTAATTAGTTCAATACAGATTTAAAAATCTAGTTAATACAAAGTGTAACATAAAATTCTCTTAATGGAATTGAAATAAATCTCCAGCGGGTTATGTGTATGTCGCACGAAGTCTACCGTTTCTGCATTATCCCCATAGTCGGTAGTATTTTAAAAACAATTTTGATACGTCGTGGGCGTACAACAAATCCTCTAAATCCGAAGCTTTCGTGTGCTTTTGAACTCAAACATGAATTCTGTTCAAAATTTATGGCGCCATTACACAAAGCTTTTTATTTTTTCTATACAAGGTTTTTTTGTTCTATATTTTTATATTTTACTGTATAATAAATATATAGGATAGTTCGCATTTGATAAGAGTGTTCAGTTTACTTGGTTGGGGCGTGTACCATTTTACACTTCCTAGTTTATGTTAGTGGCAATTTTCAAGTAAACTGAAGAGATTCGAGACTTCAGTCAAGCACTAAGTCTATCACTCAGTATTTTGAACATCGATGTAAAATCTGTAAGGAATTCCATAAGAGTTTAATGCATGAAAATCATTCACAGTCAAATGAATTAGTAAATAAAAGTAAGCAACAATCACCAAACGTTTTAAAAACCAATTCTCGTCAAGCCTGGAATTCAATTGAATTTCGTATTTCATTTTCTACAACTAAATTAGAGTTTCCAAATACATTTTATACCTTTCATATAAAAGGAGCAATTGATTTATTAATGTGCTCTACTTTTCTTTCAACATTTGAAACCTCATCAAGGACAATTTATTGTTACCGAATTTACTAACTCTGAAATTAATTTAGATAAAGAATGAATTTCGAAAACATCAAGTTTTTTATTTTGCACTTGTTTATTTTTCCTGTATCACTATATCTCTGTCGCTTAGTATATCTGAAACTGTAATTCAAATTATATTCAACATCGAATTAATTTAAATGGTGTAGGGTTAAGAGTTGTATTATCATTAGAAGAACAAATTATTCTACCCATTAATTAAACGATTAAAAAAAAAACGATTAAACGAACTTACCTGAAGTTCAATGGTAATTATACAACGTGTCACGTCCTCTAGACAACCAACAATACGACATTGTAGATGTTTAAAAATTTGTTTTCATTTATTTACTATTTTGAAGTTTGTAATATTTAATAGATGGAGATTCAATATTGGTTCCATCGGCAATGTTCAATTTATGTAAGAATTCAATTTTACTTCTTTCGGCTTTCCTTATTAGTAGATATCATTGTGCTTTTTAAAACAAATTCTTCAATGCCACCCTGGAAAAGATTAAACCATTTTATTGTGTTTTTATACTTAAAAGAAAAGAACAAACTAGTCCCTTTTAGAAAAATACTGTTGGGTACATTTTATAAATGCTGACCCGTTTTTGGTAATCTGATATTACAGGTTTTAAATAACAGGGTATAAACTATGCAGCAAAACTGCGCCTTTGGTAAGTGCTTTCAAAACTGACAAACCTAATTTTCCACTGCCATCAACGGCACACCATTGTCTGTATCTATATTAATGAACATGCACGCTTTGATGCAGTCATTTAAAAATCGAACAACTTTATTGTTGCAGCACAAAATGTAATTATTTTTGCCAAAGAACTCACCAATGTAGTTACATTCAGTTACAAAACGGACAGTTACGAAACTGAAATTTGAATGAATTTGTATCGACTCCATCCTGGCATTTAATTTTTTTGAGAGTAAATAGTATTGATTGTAGGAAGAGCTAATTTTCGGAGTGAAAAACCAAACGATTAAAAATTTGCAGACCGCGGATACAGCAAATTTAAATTATTCACAGTTTGCCTCAAAGGTACGATAAGGGTAATCCTTTAAAATTCATTCCAGTAAACGCGGCTTGAGGGATATTAAATTTTGGGTTCAGTTAATGACTTTATAAGTAAACATATGGGTAGCTGGATGTGCATTGTTTATAATCTATTGGAGAGGAACTTGCACTATAAATAAAGGGGATATCAAAACTGCCAGGATTGAAAGCTATTTCCATTGTACCGTATATATTAGGTTTTCTGTAATACAAAGTTTGAGGTACCACGATAATTTAATTTTTCAGTATAATGTTTTTAAAGACGGCAGTAGTCAAGTATAAATAAAAAATAAAAAAAAGATATATTTTAATTTTTAAAGAATTTAAATACTAAGATGGAATTTGCTTGTAAATATATCCCGGCGCATCCACCATTTTTATAACATTTTTTTTGTGATTAGAAAATTGTACGCAAATTTCCAAAGATATTAACTACACATCAAGTTCTGGATTTTGAAGTAATGAAAACTTCACCAGTTAGTAATTACAAACTAAAAAATACTAAAGCAGTAAATTCTACTGGTAATGTCAATATTTCTCAATATTTTGTATGAACATTATATTTATTGAGACAATTAGGATTCACGATTCAGTTCAAACTATAAACTTCTTTCTTATTTTAATATTTAAATGATGTTCTAGTTTGTTTTTATCCACAGTACTTTTGAATCTTTGGAAAGGTGTGAAATTGGAAGGCATTAATTTCTAGAAAAAAAACTTTGTAATAATAAATCTTTATTTGCCTTACGGGCTTTCTGATTCCTATACATATACAAGTAAACTTAACAATTATAATAATAAAAAAAAAACTAAATAAAATTCTCTATTTCTTCTCCCCTCCCCTTTCCTGTTCTAGCTTCTCCCCCCTTTTCCATACCTTTTTCATCCATTTAATTTTCCTTCCATATACAGTATTTCCTCTCTTTCTTTCCTCTCTCTTTGTTCCATCTCACTGCACTCGTTCCACATATGCTCAATCGTCTCCCTTTCCTCATAGCACATTCTACACATTCTTCCTCCATCTTCTGCCCAATACCTATTTTCCCTCTCTTCATTTCCGCACCTAAACCTCGCCATCATCTTTCTTTCTTTCTCGCTCTCCCTCCCCAAATACTTCGGTACTTCCTCGATCATGCATCTTCCGTACTTCCCGTTGTATCTGGATTTTCTAATTCTTTCTCTCCTCTCTTGTCTATCCGTATCCTTATCTCTTCCACTTAGTTCTACATTCATCCACACGCCTCTTTCTCTCAGTCTCTCTATTTCTTTGCTTGCATACCCATTCCTCCTGTAGTAAATCTCCCTATCATTCTCCTCTAAATTCTTCTTTTTTTCTCTCCAGCACTCCTTTAGAATCCTACATTCTTTCCTCCCTTCCATCCTGTCTTCGAACTTGACCGCTCTTTTTCCCGCTTTCACTCTCAACCTATTCCTCTTGCATTCTTCTCTCACTATGTACCCTGTCGTTTCTCTCTCCACCCCTAGCACCCACCTCAGATATTTCTCTTGCACCCTCTCTATCTCCTCTTGTTCTTTCCATGCCCAGATCTCTGCCCCGTATAACAATCTTTCAATAAGACTTTCAAACATCATCATTCTCCTCTTAAAATCGCCTCCCCACCTTCTCTCTCCTATTCCCCATACACATCCTATCACCTTGTTCGCTTTTCTTGCCAGTTCTCTAATATGTGCCTTATCTGTGGCTCTTTCATTGAACACATACCCCAAGTATTTGAATTCTTTTACTTGTTCTATTACTTCTCCCTCCCACCTCCAATCACACTTCGTTCTTCCTCTTTCTCTTATTGAACACCAGCATTTTTGTTTTCTCTACATTCACTTCTAGTCTTTTCTTCTTCACATATTTTAATAAACTCTTTATCATTTCCATCATTTCTCTTTCACTCTCTGCCACCATTACCACATCATCCGCAAACGCCAGGCTCCACACTTTTTTTCTACCTACCACACCCCCCCGCTTGTGCTCTCTAACATTCCGTCCATATCTGCCACATACATCGTGAACAACAAGGGGCTGAGCGGGCAACCTTGCCTCACTCCCTTTGTTGTCACAAACCATTCACTTTCCCTCTCCCCTAGCTTCACTTTACTTTTTGTCTTCTGTATAATTTATCCATAGTTCCCCTCCCCTCTCTAAATCCTGCTTGGCTGTCTGGTAATACTCCATTTTCCTCTATCTCTCTGCTCATCCTTTCATTCAGAATTGATGCATACAACTTGTACCCTGCGTTTAGGAGAGTTATTCCTCGGTAATTTTCTACTTTATTTTTCTCCCCTTTATTGTAAATGAGGTAAATTACCCCCTCTCTCCACCCTACCGGGAATCCTTCTCCTCTCCACACCCCATTCATTACCTCCACCAGCCTCTCTAGCACTCTTCTCGTCCCATACATCCACGACTCATTCTGTATTCTATCCCTCTTTCCTCAGTTTCTTCACATGCCTCTCCACCACTTCCATTGTAATTTCTTCTCCTTCAGGTTCTACTCGGTTTCCCTTCGTCTCTATTTCCGTTTTCTTGTTTTTGCTTTTCTCCCTCCAGCAGCCTCATGAAGTACTCCTCCCACTCATTCATCGTTATCTCCTCGCTCCCATTTTCTTTTTTCTTTCTCTCTCTATTAATATAGTTCCATACCTCCTTCTCTGTTCTTATTGCTTTTATCTCTTCCTCCTCTCTCTCCTTCTTCTGCCTCTTCTTCTCCCTGCATGTCTCTCTGTATCTTCTTTTCGCTTCTAAAAAGCCACTTCTGTTCCCTTTAGTCTTTCTCCACTTTCTTAGTTCTTTTATTGCTTCCTTTTTACGTTGCTCACATTCTTTGTCCCACCATTTATTCTTTCTTTTTGTACCTCCACCTCTGTTATTTCTCTTTTTGTCGCTGCTTTTTCCAATATTTCTACCAATTCTTTCTCCATTTTCCCTACTTCTTGTTCTTTAAATCTGGCTTTTTCCAGTCTTCTCTTATACTCTTCCAGCCCTTGCTCGTCTTTACTTTAATTATCACCTTCCGCATTTCCTCTATTTTTTCTTCTCCTCCTCTCTTCTCTCTCCCTCTTCCTATACTTATCTCTATAGGCAGATGGTCTGACTCTACTCTTTCCCCTATTCTGAATTCTTCGACTTCTTCCCATGCTTCTCCGTTTACTATTCCGTAGTCTATCACCGTCTCTCCTCTACTGCCTATGTAGGTCCATTCTCCTTCTTCGTCCCCTTGTTTATTTCCATTCAGCACTTCCCATCCTTTTTCTTCTATCCATTCTATCAACTTCTTCCCTTCCGCGTTTTCTTTCTTGTCTTTGGATTTTCTTTTTCCCTCTCCTCTCTCTTTTTCCTAATCCCTGGCTCCTCTTTCCCCAATTCTTCCGTTAAAATTTCCTCCCAGAAGCAGACATTCTTCCCTGTTGTCTTTTAATGTTTCTTCTATCTTGCTTATTGTTTCTTTCATCTCTCTTTCTGACCATGTTTCTGTTAATCCAACAATATCGAACTCCTTCACATAGTCCCAAAAATCTTCTTCTTTTTTCCCTAGTCCCGCTACATTCCAAAATAGTGCCCTCACCCCTGTTTTTCTCGTTACCTTCTTTGATTTCCCCCTTCCTTTCTTAGTTTCCCTCCTACTTCCTTCTTTGTTTCTTTTTTTCCGTTCCATTGTCCTTTTTACTTTGCCGTTGTCCCCCTTTTTCCCTCCTCCCCTTCTTCTTCTTATTGGAAAACCTCTAGTCTCTCTCCCTTTTCATTCCATCTCCATTGCTCCCCGTCCACTATTAATTTCCTGTATCCCACTCTTACTTCTTTCCCTTCTTCCCTTTTTTCCTTCGCCATACTTCTTAGATTCTTTTGTAAATCTCTTTCTTTCTTTGTGAGATCGTTGTCTATGTATATCCCCCTTGTTTCCCTCTTCTCCCTCAATTTTCCTTTGTGCTTCATTATTCTTTCCTTTTCACCCCATCCCTCCATCTCCACCAATACTTGATCCTTGTTAATCCTGTAACAATCTTTTACTTTACTATCCTCTACATTTTCCTTCAAAAACTTCTCTACATCCTGTTTTTTTACATGACTTTTTCATTCCCCGTCCCATCCTGTTATCACGATGTTGATCTTCCTCTTTCTTCTCTCTTCGATTTCCATTCTCTCTTCCAGATTTTCCACTCTCTCCTTCCACCAGTCTCTCCCTCCTTCTCATCTCTTCTCCTTCTCTTTAAATTCTTCTCTCTCTATCTCTCTCTAGAGTTCCTTGTTTTCTCGTCTTATTTCTTTCATCTCCTCCTTCAACTCTTGCAACAGCTCCAATATTTTTTTCTCCATCTCTGTGTCCGTTTCCTTCTCTTTCTCTGATGTCTTCTGTGTTTTCTTTACTCCAGGAGACCTCGCCGTCTTTTTACTTTTTTGAAAAAAATTCTCTTCCTCCTCTTCTTGTTTTTCTGTTCTACCATCCCCTTTTCTCTTTCTTTTCCTTTCCTCCAGGTAAGAGTCCAGGCTTCCCTGACTGAGCGAGCGGTTTCTATCGTCTTTGTTCATCCGCTTCCTGTGGCGCCTCCTAGATGTCGTTATCTTCCGGTTTCGCCGATGTATTCTTTTTCCTGACTATATCTCCTCTTCCCTGCCCAATTCTTTCTTCCTACCTTTCTCTAATACCTCTTCTCGCTTTTCTCAATATCTTCTCTAATTTCTTCTTTATATCACCTTCTATTTCTCTATTTTTCGCTACTTAACCTCTCTACCACGTTGTTTACCTTCAGCTCGGTAATACAGGAATCGAAAAAAAAACTTTGTTTATATATAAAAGCATAAAAATTTTTAATTTTGAAAATCATCTTACCTATTATGCACGCCAACAGAAAAAGTTTTGCGAAAAAGAACTAAAGGAAGGCGGTAAACAACACTTATTACTATTGTCTAAATAAATTTGAGACTTCTTTTTGTTTTCAATTTTTTTATAAGTGTAAAAACAAAACTTTTTCATGTGGCAAACTCTTGTTAAGAATAATCATAATAAAACTAAGTAAAGCAATATTGTTAACACATTTTTTCTTTAGGAATTAGGTTATATAAATTAGAGTTCCCTTTTCATATCAGTACAGAATGCGGTATGCAATTTCGAGCATTCTTTCCGCTCCGTATTAACTTTTCCGTTCTCCGGGCATCAAACATTCTAAAAATGTTTCTGCATAAATTCTAAGAAGAAAATGTTATTCTTGAATTTATTTTTGTTTAATATGCGTTGCTAACGAGTTGCTTATATACAAGGTAAGTCTTTAATGCGGAATCGGTCTCTTATATGCCTATACAATTAATTTTTAAGAAAATTGGTCAATGTAATAAAATTATACAGGAAAAATTACAGTTCCTAAAAATATTTAAAGTTACCTAACCGGACCCAATTTTCCAGGACCGTATTCAACTTATTTTTTTAATGGAACCCCCTGTATAATTTTTTTTTCAAAAAATGGTTAAAAACATAGTTTTACAAAAAAAAAATAAAGATAAAGGAAGGTTAGAGACATCGTGTGTGGCCTTCGTCCAAATGTCTACGTACAATTTGGTTATAGTAGGATGGCGCCCCATCATGTTGGAAACACAAACTTTTTCGTACGTCTAGTGGCACATCCTTTAAGAGTCCTCTTAATTGATTACTGATAAAATTTAAATAGACCTTTTTGTCCCTAGTATACCTCCCAATTCATTTAAGAATCATCGTTGTTGGTGGCCTACATGTCTAATAAAGTGAGGATTACTATTGTCATAATAATGAAAATTATGTCGGTTTACAAGTCCGCTTTTATGAAAGGTTGGTTCGTCTGTAAAGAGCTTATTCAGAAAGTCAGGACCTTGATTCAACCGATTTCTAAACCACATCAAAAAAATCAAGACTTCTAGTTGACATTTTGAATTTCACAGCCCACTTTCAATGAGTAATTGATTATAATATCCAATTTTACAATGAATTAAAAAAAAAACAATAAAGAAGACACTTTCTAAGAGGAAATTGTCACATCAAATAGTAAAAAAGACACTTTGTAAAAGGGATGTCAAAGCAAACAGGAAGAAAGACACTTTCTAAGGGAGCGTTGTCAAACCCAATTGTTTTTAAAAAAGACTTTCTAATTTGATACTGTCAAAGCAAAAAGGAAGAAAATCACTTTCTAAAAGGACGTTGTCATATCCACCTGTGAAAACGAGTGTTTCTAAGAGAACATTCTTTTACCCAACGATCAAAAAGACACTTGCTAAAGCGGTGTAGTCAAAGCAAACAAGAAGAAAGAAAGTTTCTCAGGGGACGTTGTCAAAATTTTCTAAAGAGATGTTATCGAATCAAATTGGAAAAAAGAGACTTTCTATTGTCAATGCATCAGGAAGAAAGACAGTTTCTCAGGGAATGTTCACCAACCCAACAATAGAGAAGACACTTTCTAAGAGGAAATTGTCACATTAAATAGCACAAAAGACACTTTCTAACAGGGATGTTGTCAAAGCAAACAGGAAGAAAGATACTTTCTCAGGGAACGTTCTTAAATCCAAAAGTAAAATACACGCTTTCTAATGAGGTGTTGTCAAAGCAAACAGAAAGAAAGACACTTTCTAAGGGGGCGTTGTTAAACCCAATTGTTTTTAAAAAACACATTCTAAGTTGATACTGTCAAAGCAAACAGGAAGACAAACACTTTCTAAGAGGACGTTGTCAAATCCACCTGTGAAAACGAGTTTTCCTAAGAGAACATTTTTTTTACCCAACGGTCAAAAAGACACTTGCTAAAGCGATGTCGTCAAAGCAAACAGGAAGAAAGAAATTTTCTCAGGGGACGTTGTCAAAATTTTCTAAAGAGATGTTATCAAATCAAATTGGAAAAAAGAGACTTTCTATTGTCAATGCATCAGGAAGAAAGACAGTTTCTCAGGGAATGTTCACCAACACAACAATAGAGAAGACACTTTCTAAGAGGAAATTGTCACATTAAATAGCACAAAAGACACTTTCTAACAGGGATGTTGTCAAAGCAAACAGGAAGAAAGATACTTACTCAGGGGACGTTCTTAAATCTAACAGTAAAATACACGCTCTCTATGGAGGTGTTGTCAAAAAAAAACAGAATAAAAGACACTTTCTAAGGAGGCGTTGTCAAACCCAATTGTTAAAAAAAACACTTTCTAAGTTGATACTGTCAAAGTAAACAGGAAGACAAACACTTTCTAAGAGGACGTTGTCAAGTCCACCTGTGAAAACGACTTTTTCTAAGAGAACATTCTTTAACGCAACAGTCAAAAAAACACTTGCTAAAGCGGTGTCGTCAAAACAAACAGGGAGAAGGAAATTTTCTACGGGGACCTTGTCAAAAATTTCTAAATAGATGTTATCAAATCAAATTTAAAAAAAAAAAATTGTGTCAAATTCACCTGTAAAAACGAGTTTTTCTTTTAACCCAACAGTCAAAAAGACACTTGCTAAAGCGATGTCGTCAAAGCAAACAGGAAGAAAGAAATTTTATCAGGGGACGTTGTCAAAATTTTCTAAAGAGATGTTATCAAATCAAATTGGAAAAAAGAGACTTTCTATTGTCAATGCATCAGGAAGAAAGACATTTTCTCAGGGAATGTTCACCAACACAACAATAGAGAAGACACTTTCTAAGAGGAAATTGTCACATTAAATAGCACAAAAGACACTTTCTAACAGGGATGTTGTCAAAGCAAACAGGAAGAAAGATACTTTCTCAGGGGACGTTCTTAAATCTAACAGTAATATACACGCTCTCTAAGGAGGTGTTGTCAAAGAAAACAAAATAAAAGACACTTTCTAAGGAGGCGTTGTCAAACCCAATTGTTAAAAAAAAACACTTTCTAAGTTGATACTGTCAAAGTAAACAGGAAGACAAACACTTTCTAAGAGGACGTTGTCAAATCCACCTGTGAAAACGACTTTTTCTAAGAGAACATTCTTTAACGCAATATTCAAAAAGACACTTGCTAAAGCGGTGTCGTCAAAACAAACAAGGAGAAGGAAATTTTCTACGGGGACGTTGTCAAAATTTTCTAAATAGATGTTATCAAATCAAATTTAAAAAAAAATTGTGTCAAATTCACCTGTAAAAACGAGTTTTTCTTTTAACCCAACAGTCAAAGAGACACTTGCTAAAGCGGTGTCGTCAAAGCAAACAGGAAGAAAGAAATTTTTTCAGGGGAAAAAGAAGAAACTGCATTGTTCTTCAATAAAAATTAAAAAAAAATTATATATCTGTATAGCATTTACTACGGAAAACAATACTATAAAAAAATATGCAAGGGGTTTCATTAAAAAAAAAGTTGAATACGGTGCTGGAAAATTAGAATATTTTTAAGAAATGAAGTTATCCCTGTATAATTTTATTCCATTGTTCTTTTTTTTTAAATTAATAGCAAAGGCATAAGAGACCGATCCCACAGTAATGACTCACCCTGTATATATGTATAGACAAAATCTGTTTATATAATAAAAGTAAGATTAAAAATGCAAAGCTTTGAAGGGCAAATCTTTATAAGAGTTACGGGTTTACAGTACAAATCACGCAAGCTTAATATACAGGCTGTTATGGAAGTCCTAGCAAGTAGAACTCGCCAAAATTTTTTTTTTGTATTTACCACATTTTTCTGACCCCTTATTTCACCCTCCGTCTATACTGACATGAACTTGAACGCATCAGAACGTTTTTGCCGAACGAGGTAAACACCTTCTAAGTTTTTTGAAACAAAAAATTTGTCGTTGATAGTAAATTTTAGTTATCAGTTGAGTGTCGCCCCGCTATGTATTGTTATGTGTGCTCGATTCTTGTGCTCGCTGATTATTTTATTATGGTTTCGGACGTCCCAGATGTAATCGCGTTTTGGAAATTGAATCTGAAATTTTGAAGTATTCGAAGATGTGCTTCGAAGTGTCAACATTTATTGTTTATCGCACGTACAACAAGGATTATCCCTGATCTAAGTTAGAGAGTTTATTATTACATGCTAACCTACTTCAATATTATGCATATTATGGTAGGTGAGTACATGTTTCCATTTGAACTGTTTTTATTTCGATTCCTTTATCGGGTAAAGTTTTTGTGCCTTCCTGAAAATCAATAAACGTGGATCCATAGGCAGGTATTGGTTTTAGGGGTCAAACTAATCTTAATTTTAGTTTATTTTGACGAGTTCTACAAAACTACTTTATTTAAGTTTAATGTAGCGAGACGAGTTATGATTTCTTATTTTTTGGATGCTGAAACATTTTATTCCTAAAATCGAACTATTTTCATACTTATTGACATTTGTTGGACGTTTCTACAGGAATATTGATCGTGATTCATCCCTGTTGGAGCAGCAAAAAACCTGTCCCGCTACTTTTTCCTCTACAGTAAATATCTATTCACTAATTGGAAAAGCAAACTTTTTCAATTACCGTTAATGGTGTTTTAAAATTACGGAAACTTTTCTTAACAGACATGAGTTGTTGTTATATAAGACTTTAACAAAGTGATGTTACATACAAGTTAAAATCGTTATTAGAAGAGAGTGCAAGAAATTTATTATAAAATATCATTGGAACTTGGTGAACCTGGTAGAAAATAGCAATAACCAAGAGACTGAGAATTTCTGGGACCAGTATAAGTGGTAGCGATTAAACAACACATCTCGAAAGGTTCGTCACATGTAGTTCTGCTTTCCGTTGACTTTTTGTAGTGTAGGTGTATTCAAAACTGGTTTGCTAATTGTATTAGCAAGTCTAATTTTATTTTGGACAGAATCGTATAACCTTCAGCTAAGGAACTTGAACGCCACCCTCCATGGCATTTAAGGTTAGTAGTGCATCCACGGCTTCTAGTAAAATAGTTGCAGAATACCAGATATTTATTTAATTCCCACAGGTACATCGTCTATTTTGATAATTCCCAAAAAAATACCGTTCTGTGCGTCTGGAATTCCGAGGGCAGCATATTTTCAGTAGTTTTCTAAAATTCTCCAGTTATGGTGAAGGTTCGCTGCTGTTTCGCTCTCGTAGCCGGTAATTTTATTAGAGCAGCCATACTCAAGTATTATTGATTTGCAGATTAAGGAGTTCCTGTTTTCGGTAAGCACCAGAAATTACCACTGTTAGAATTACCTAAAATAAACAAAATTAAAATGTATTGTACTGGAAATGATTAATACATGATCTGATCATCTGATGCTTCAGTAAAGTATATATTTATTTCATCTCATGATAAATAATGCTTTCGATTGTTTTGGTCTATAACCGTAAGATTTCCGTTTAAGAAAAAATTCTTAATAATATTTTAGCGGTAAGGGAGTTAGTGCAACGCCAGAGGGAGAAAGCAAACTTATTAGGGTTGTTTCCCGCTTCGAGGATCTAAACTGCTGAACCGCCCTCGACAACCCATCCTTTGGGGTAGCGAGAGCCGCATCTAGCAGCCTTCGACCGGATGTTTATGAAAAAAAAATACAAATAAATCCTAAAACTAAAGAGTTTCTTAGTTTGACTTAGATTAAAACACATTTTTTTAAATTAATGTTTACAACATTTTACTTATTAAAGTGACAATATATGCGGGCTCGAAACTTGGAGAGTGAACCAGTGAATGCGATGCGAAACTTGGGTGACCCAACGGTATAGGTACGTCAGATTGCGACGAAATTGTTCTTATAGGTTAGAAAAATAAAATTTTACATTATAGGTCGTAGGAAATTAATTACGAGAACTACCCAACAGATAATATAATTGATTATCATTAAACACATATCATTAATTAACTGTTAATTTTGTCTAATTTAGAAATAAAATGAAATGCAATAAATAAATAAATGATGAGTGATACTTTTTGAACCATTTCCATATTTTGTAAGTATGCTTTTCTATTTTTATCATGTTGACATGTAATAAAATGTTCTCCCGAAAGAGAAATAAAATATTGCTTTATTACCCCATGCCATTTCCTGCAATAATAAATATCTACTTCCAAGTAGACCCGTTAACTCGCAATCTCACCAGCTATAAAAATCTGCTTTTTGTATTCGTTTTGTGAAATACATACTGGAGAAAGTGGGGGATATAACTAACATAAATATTCCCGCATATGTATTTAGTTTGACAGCTGTCAAATCTAACCTCAAAATTTGATGTTAATTCGTTTTTTTCTTTCTTTCATTTTGTGTGAACGAATACAAAACATGTTGTGCACGTCACCTTTCGGGGGCTCGGGCTCATTTGCAGCACTCGGCCTACGCCTCGTTCTTGACTAACTATCAGTATAATACGGATAATAAATTATTCAATATGGGATTTTTACTATACCGAGTGAGTGTAGAAACTGAAACATTAATTAAACAATTAATTTTTATAACTTATAACTTATTATGAATTTATTGAATTTATTTCCGCACACAATTCTAGTTTATACACAGGGGTAAATTATTGCGTGAGCCTCCTTTTTTCTTCTAAGCAAGCTCGCGACGATAGACCATAATAATTTCTTTTCGTGTGTGAATCGATATGTGGCCGCGTAAAAATAGCATTTATATACGTGGTCATTTTTTTCCAGATGGGAAACTTACAAACCGCCATCCTGATCCTGCTATTGATGGCCATTTTACTGCTGGTCGTTTTCCTAGTTTTCTGTTATTCTCTGGATGCTGTTACATGGATTACCGCCTGGATGTGTTCAAATCGAGAGGAAAAGGTCGGCCTAACTAGGTCCAAAGGACATTATAATGCCAACGGTTACTTGGTGAGTTTGATAAGGGCAAATTGGATGAAATACGATTAGTAAGTAGATCACTTCTAATAACTGGGTGTCCCGTTTTGATAACATTCAGTGTTTGTAATACGAGGACAAATGTCTAGAATTACGCTAATAGTGAAATTGGAATTCTGGAAATGCGCTTCTGAACTAAGATGACACAATTTCAATGCTAGATTTGGTGCTGCGACTGCAGGAGACGTTCGAGCTTTCATATCGGGAGATTTATGAGACGAACTTGCTTTATTAGGGCGCCTTATTGAATGTCTGCAGTTTAAGATATAATTCACTTTTATAGACCATGAGGAAATGTGCCCATGATTTAGGAGGTAAGGTGCAAAAAGAAGAAGGAAAGTTTTACTTTTTGTATACAGAACAATAATTTAATAAATTTTATAATTTACAGAAATAGAAAATAAATACCCTCCACATTTCATTCCTGGTCATAATACATTAATCAAGAATTTAATTGAACCCGGCAGATCATTTGCAGGACTAAATAATTGCAACGTTCCTGAATAGCGCGACACGTTTTCCGTCCAACCCCCGAAGCAAAATGTGCATTTCATGTTTTCACTACAGATATTGATTTAGTTTTACCCCGGATATTAAAATCCAGCCGAGTAATGTCTTGCTTCCCTCTCATCTTGTTGCCACAGTTCAGTTTCTACTTTGTTTCGTATTCAGTGTCGAAGCGGTTAGTTAATTACAAAATCGATTTCTATGTCTGCAGGTCCACTCCGACTCGGACATCCTTCTAGATTCGACCGGTAGTTTTAGACGTTTCGATTCCGTTGACAGAGACTTTAAAATAACTCTCGCCACTACAAGCCTTATGGGTGAATGGAGCAGCTGCGAGGAGGATCGTTCCATTCCTCCACAACCCCTTCGACCAGCACCGGTTCCGTCACCGTCGCCGCCACCGATAACAATCAAAGAGAGCTTCGTGCCCAAGAAACAGGGGAGGTGAGTGGGGCACAAAAATTCAGTTAGTTCAAGAGGCTTGTATTGTTTGATTTATTTATTAATATACGGAATTACTGTGTTAAAGAAAATTCTGCGCAACTAAGTTAAGCCGAGCAAGTCTTTTTTAACAGACTTCTCGAACTTCGTACTTCGACTAAGAACTTTTTTAATTCTGGCTTAATTGAAATTTTTTCTTGAAACTTTTACGTCTCTTAAATTATTAAAGTAAACAGAGTAACTGCAGGTGATAGATGCAATACATAGCCAAGTGCTTCTTTAGAATCAACATCTGAACAGTTTGTTCTCAAAACATCACCAAAATTGACCAAAATTTGTTAACAGTTAATTTCAGCTTGACTACTTAAACTTTTTTTATTACGCCTATGACTCACATTTTCCACTGAAATAATATTGTAATTTTTTAAAACGAACTAATTTGACATGGCGAGATGAATTGCGCTAAGAAATTCAGGTTTCGTAACAGAACTTTGAGAAAGTAAGTTTGACATTCTATATTCTCCAGTAGACTTAAAAAGTTTTATAACAATTCATTCGCAAGCCTGATACTGTCTTGACAATTTTTTAAAATAAACAAATTTGACACGCCGAGAGAAATTGCGAATGAAAGGCTAAGAAATTTAGGTTTCCTAACAGAACTTTGAGAAAGTAAGTTTGACATTCTATATTTTCCAGTAGACTTAAAAAGTTTGATAACAACTCATTTGGAAGTCGGAGACTATCTTGACAATTTTTTAAAATGAAGAATTTGACATGGAGAGAAGAATTATTGCGGATAAATTGCAAACAAATTCAGGTTTCGTAGTAGAACTTCGAGAAAGTAAGTTTGAGATTTTACATACTCCAGAGATTTTACATACTCCAGTAGAATTACAAAGATAGAAAACAAATCATTCGCAAACCTGATACTGTCTTGACAATTTTTTTAAATGAACAAATTTGACATGCCGAGAGAAACTGCGGATGAAAGGCTAAGAAATTCAGGTTTCCTAACAGAACTTTGAGAAAGTAAGTTTGACATTCTATATTCTCCAGTAGACTTAATTTTTTAAAATGAAAGAATTTGACATGGAGAGATGAATTATTGCGGATAAAATGCAAAGAAATTCAGGTTTCGTAGCAGAACTTTGAGAAAGTAAGTTTGAGATTTTACATACTACAGAGATTTTACAAACTCCAGTAGACTTACAAAGATAGCTAACAATTCATTCGCAAGTCTTATACTGTCTTGACCATTTTTAAAATGACCAATATTGACACGCCGTGAGAAATTGCGGATAAAAGGCTAAGAAATTCAGGTTTTCTAACAGAACTTTGAAAAAGTAAGTTTGACATTCTATATTCTCCAGTAGACTTAAAAAGTTTGATAACAACTCATTTGGAAGTCGGAGACTATCTTGATAATTTTTTAAAATGAAAGAATTTGACATGGAGAGATGAATTATTGCGGATAAAATGCAAAGAAATTCAGGTTTCGTAGCAGAACTTTGAGAATGTAAGTTTGAGATTTTACATACTCCAGAGATTTTACAAACTCCAGTAGACTTACAAAGATAGCTAACAATTCATTCGCAAGCCTTATACTGTCTTGACCATTTTTTAAAATGAACAAATTTGACATGCCGAGAGAAATTGCTGATAAAACGCTAAGAAATTCAAGTTTCTTAACAGAACTTTGAGAAAGTAAGTTTGACATTCTATATTCTCCAGTAGACTTAAAATGTTTCATAACAACTACTTTGGAAGTCGGAGACTATCTTGACAATTTTTTAAAATGAAAGAATTTGACATGGAGAGATGAATTATTGCGGATAAAATGCAAAGAAATTCAGGTTTCGTAGCAGAACTTGGAGAAAGTAAGTTTGACATTTTACATACTACAGAGATTTTACAAACTCCAGTAGACTTACAAAGATAGCTAACAATTCATTTGCAAGCCTTATACTGTCTTGACAATATTATAAAACGAAGAAATTTGACACGCCGAGAGAAATTGCGGATGAAAGGCTAAGAAATTCAGGTTTCCTATCAGAACTTTGAGCAAGTAAGTTTGACATTCTATATTTTCCAGTAGACTTAAAAAGTTTGATAACAACTCATTTGGAAGTCGGAGACTAACTTGACATTTTTTAATATGAAAAAATTTTACATGGAGAGATAAATTATTGCGGATAAAATGCAAAGAAATTCAGGTTTCGTAGCAGAACTTTGAGAAAGTAAGTTTGAGATTTTACATACTCCAGAGATTTTACAAACTCCAGTAGACTTACAAAGATAGCTAAAAATTCATTCGCAAGCCTTATACTGTCTTGACCATTTTTTAAAATGAACAAATTTGACATGCCGAGAGAAATTGCTGATAAAACGCTAAGAAATTCAAGTTTCTTAACAGAACTTTGAGAAAGTAAGTTTGACATTCTATATTCTCCAGTAGACTTAAAATGTTTCATAACAACTACTTTGGAAGTCGGAGACTATCTTGACAATTTTTTAAAATGAAAGAATTTGACATGGAGAGATGAATTATTGCGGATAAAATGCAAAGAAATTCAGGTTTCGTAGCAGAACTTGGAGAAAGTAAGTTTGAGATTTTACATACTACAGAGATTTTACAAACTCCAGTAGACTTACAAAGATAGCTAACAATTCATTTGCAAGCCTTATACTGTCTTGACAATATTATAAAACGAAGAAATTTGACACGCCGAGAGAAATTGCGGATGAAAGGCTAAGAAATTCAGGTTTCCTATCAGAACTTTGAGCAAGTAAGTTTGACATTCTATATTTTCCAGTAGACTTAAAAAGTTTGATAACAACTCATTTGGAAGTCGGAGACTAACTTGACATTTTTTAATATGAAAAAATTTTACATGGAGAGATAAATTATTGCGGATAAAATGCAAAGAAATTCAGGTTTCGTAGCAGAACTTTGAGAAAGTAAGTTTGAGATTTTACATACTCCAGAGATTTTACAAACTCCAGTAGACTTACAAAGATAGCTAACAATTCATTCGCAAGCCTTATACTGTCTTGACCATTTTTTAAAATGAACAAATTTGACATGCCGAGAGAAATTGCTGATAAAACGCTAAGAAATTCAAGTTTCTTAACAGAACTTTGAGAAAGTAAGTTTGACATTCTATATTCACCAGTAGACTTAAAAAGTTTGATAACAACTCATTTGGAAGTCGGAGACTATCTTGACATTTTTTTAAAATGAAAGAATTTGACATGGAGAGATGAATTATTGCGGATAAAATGCAAAGAAATTCAGGTTTCGTAGCAGAACTTTGAGAAAGTAAGTTTGAGATTTTACATGCTACAGCGATTTTACAAACTCCAGTAGACTTACAAGGATAGCTAACGATTAATTCGCAAGCCTTATACTGTCTTGACAATTTTTTAAAATGAAGAAATTTGACACGCTGAGAGAAATTGCGGATGAAAAGCTTAGAAATTCAGGTTTTCTAACAGAACTTTTAAAAAGTAAGTTTGGCATTCTATATTCTCCAGTAGACTTAAAAAGTTTGATAACAACTCATTTGGAAGTCGGAGACTATATTGACAATTTTTTAAAATGAAAGAATTTGACATGGAGAGATGAATTATTGCGGATAAAATGCAAAGAAATTCAGGTTTCGTAGCAGAACTTTGAGAAAGTAAGTTTGAGATTTTACATGCTACAGCGATTTTACAAACTCCAGTAGACTTACAAGGATAGCTAACGATTAATTCGCAAGCCTTATACTGTCTTGACAATTTTTTAAAATGAAGAAATTTGACACGCCGAGAGAAATTGCGGATAAAAGGCTAAGAAATTCAGGTTTTCTAACAGAACTTTGAGAAAGTAAGTTTGACATTCTATATTCTCCGATAGACTTAAAAAGTTTGATAACAACTCATTTGGAAGTCGGAGACTATCTTGACAATTTTTTAAAATGAAAGAATTTGACATGGAGAGATGAATTATTGCGGATAAAATGCAAAGAAATTCAGGTTTCGTAGCAGAACTTTGAGAAAGTAAGTTTGAGATTTTACATGCTACAGAGATTTCACAAACTCCAGTAGACTTACAAGGATAGCTAACAACTCATTCGCAAGCCTTATGCTGTCTTGACAATTTTTTAAAATGAAGAAATTTGACACGCCGAGAGAAATTGCGGATGAAAGGCTAAGAAATTCAGGTTTTCTAACAGAACTTTGAGAAAGTAAGTTTGACATTCTATATTCTCCAGTAGACTTAAAAAGTTTGATAACAACTCCTTTGGAAGTCGGAGACTATCTTGAAATTTTTTTAAAATGAAAGAATTTGACATTGAGAGATGAATTATTGCGGATAAAATGCAAAGAAATTCAGGTTTCGTAGCAGAACTTTGAGAAAGTAAGTTTGAGATTTTACATGCTACAGAGATTTCACAAACTCCAGTAGACTTACAAGGATAGCTAACAATTTATTCGCAAGCCTGATACTGCCTTGACAATTTTTTAAAATGAACAAATTTGACGTGCCGAGAGAAATTGCGGATGAAACCCTAATAAATTCAGGTTTCGTAACAGATCTTTGAGAAAGTAAGTTTGAGATTCTATATTCTCCAATAGACTTAAAAAGCTTGATAACAACTCATTTGGAAGTCGGAGACTATCTTGACAATTTTTTAAAATGAAAGAATTTGACATGGAGAGATGAAATTTGGTTAGAACGAAAAGAAGGTAAATTTGACAGTCTGCATACTCCAGTAGACTTAAAAATTGCAATAATAATTCATTCGGAAATCGGACACTGCCTTGACGTTTTTTAAAGATGAACAAATTTGACATGGCCAGATGAATTATTGCGGATAAAATGCAAAGAAATTCAGGTTTCGTAGCAGAACTTTGAGAAAGTAAGTTTGAGATTTTACATGCTACAGAGATTTCACAAACTCCAGTAGACTTACAAGGATAGCTAACAACTCATTCGCAAGCCTTATGCTGTCTTGACAATTTTTTCAAATGAACAAATTTGACATCCCGAGAGAAATTGCGGATGAAACGCTAAGAAATGCAGGTTTCGTAACAGAACTTTGAGAAAGTAAGTATGACATTCTATATCCTCCAGTGAGGTTAAAAAGTTTGATAACAACTCATTTGGAAGTCAGAGACTATCTTGACAATTTTTTACAATGAACGAATTTGACATTGCGAGATGAACTGCGGATGAACCGCCAGGAAACTCAGGTTTGCTAACAGAGCTTTGAGAAAGTAAGTTTGATATTCTATATTCTCCAGTAAGCTTAAAAAGTTGGATAACAATTCATTCGAAATTTGGAGACTATCTTGACAATTCTTTAAAATGAATGTATTTGACATGGAAGGATGTAATTCGGATAGAACGCCAAGAAGGTAAATGTCACAGTCTGCATACTCCAGTAGACTTAAAAATTGCAATAATAATCCATTCGGAAATTGGACACTGCCTTGACATTTTTTAAAAATGAACGAATTTGACATGACCAGATGAACTGCGGATGAAACGCCAGGAAATTCAGTTTTGCTAACAGAACTTTAAGAAAGTAAGTTTGACATTCTATATTCTCCAATAGACTTAAAAAGTTTGATAACAACTCATTTGGAAGTCGGAGACTATCTTGACAATTTTTTAAAATGAAAGAATTTGACATGGACAGATGAAATTTGGTTAGAACGATAAGAAGGTAAATTTGACAGTCTGCATACTCCAGTAGACTTAAAAATTGCAATAATAATTCATTCGGAAATCGGACACTGCCTTGACGTTTTTTAAAGATAAACAAATTTGACATGGCGAGATGAATTATTGTGGATAAAATGCAAAGAAATTCAGGTTTCGTAGCAGAACTTTGAGAAAGTAAGTTTGAGATTTTACATACTTCAGAGATTTTACATACTCCAGTAGACTTACAAAGATAGCTAACAATTCATTCGCAAGCCTGATACTGCCTTGACAATTTTTTAAAATGAACAAATTTGACATGCCGAGAGAAATTGCGGATGAAACGTTAATAATTTCAGGTTTCCTAACAGAACTTTGAGAAAGTAAGTTTGACATTTTATATCCTCCAGTAGACTTAAAATGTTTGATAACAACTAATTTGGAAGTCGGAGACTATCTTGACAATTTTTTAAAATGAAAGAATTTGACATGGAGGGATGAAATTTGGTTAGAACGATAAAAAGGTAAATTTGACAGTCTGCATACTCCAGTAGACTTAAAAATTGCAATAATAATTCATTCGGAAATCGGACACTGCCTTGACGTTTTTTAAAGATAAACAAATTTGACATGGCGAGATGAATTATTGTGGATAAAATGCAAAGAAATTCAGGTTTCGTAGCAGAACTTTGAGAAAGTAAGTTTGAGATTTTACATACTTCAGAGATTTTACATACTCCAGTAGACTTACAAAGATAGCTAACAATTCATTCGCAAGCCTGATACTGCCTTGACAATTTTTTAAAATGAACAAATTTGACATGCCGAGAGAAATTGCGGATGAAACGTTAATAATTTCAGGTTTCCTAACAGAACTTTGAGAAAGTAAGTTTGACATTTTATATCCTCCAGTAGACTTAAAATGTTTGATAACAACTAATTTGGAAGTCGGAGACTATCTTGACAATTTTTTAAAATGAAAGAATTTGACATGGAGGGATGAAATTTGGTTAGAACGATAAAAAGGTAAATTTGACAGTCTGCATACTCCAGTAGACTTAAAAATTGCAATAATAATTCATTCGGAAATCGGACACTGCCTTGACGTTTTTTAAAGATGAACAAATTTGACATGGCAAGATGAATTATTGCGGATAAAATGCAAAGAAATTCAGGTTTCGTAGCAGAACTTTGAGAAAGTAAGATTGAGATTTTACATACTTCAGAGATTTTACATACTTCAGTAGACTTACAAAGATAGCTAACAATTCATTCGCAAGCCTGATACTGTCTTGAAATTTTTTTAAAATGAACAAATTTGACATCCCGAGAGAAATTGCGGATGAAACGCTAAGAAATGCAGGTTTCGTAACAGAACTTTGAGAAAGTAAGTATGACATTCTATATCCTCCAGTGAGGTTAAAAAGTTTGATAACAACTCATTTGGAAGTCAGAGACTATCTTGACAATTTTTTACAATGAACGAATTTGACATTGCGAGATGAACTGCGGATGAACCGCCAGGAAACTCAGGTTTGCTAACAGAGCTTTGAGAAAGTAAGTTTGATATTCTATATTCTCCAGTAAGCTTAAAAAGTTGGATAACAATTCATTCGAAATTTGGAGACTATCTTGACAATTCTTTAAAATGAATGTATTTGACATGGAAGGATGTAATTCGGATAGAACGCCAAGAAGGTAAATGTCACAGTCTGCATACTCCAGTAGACTTAAAAATTGCAATAATAATCCATTCGGAAATTGGACACTGCCTTGACATTTTTTAAAAATGAACGAATTTGACATGACCAGATGAACTGCGGATGAAACGCCAGGAAATTCAGTTTTGCTAACAGAACTTTAAGAAAGTAAGTTTGACATTCTATGTTCTCCAATAGACTTAAAAAGTTTGATAACAACTCATTTGGAAGTCGGAGACTATCTTGACAATTTTTTAAAATGAAAGAATTTGACATGGACAGATGAAATTTGGTTAGAACGATAAGAAGGTAAATTTGACAGTCTGCATACTCCAGTAGACTTAAAAATTGCAATAATAATTCATTCGGAAATCGGACACTGCCTTGACGTTTTTTAAAGATAAACAAATTTGACATGGCGAGATGAATTATTGTGGATAAAATGCAAAGAAATTCAGGTTTCGTAGCAGAACTTTGAGAAAGTAAGTTTGAGATTTTACATACTTCAGAGATTTTACATACTCCAGTAGACTTACAAAGATAGATAACAATTCATTCGCAAGCCTGATACTGTCTTGACATTTTTTTAAAATGAACAAATTTAACATGCCGTGAGAAATTGCGGATGAAACGCTAATAAATTCAGGTTTCGTAACAGAACTTTGAGAAAGTAAGTTTGACATTCTATATTCTCCAATAGACTTAAAAAGTTTGATAGCAACTCATTTGGAAGTCGGAGACTATCTTGACAATTTTTTAAAATGAAAGAATTTGACATGGAGAGATGAATTATTGCGGATAAAATGCAAAGAAATTCAGGTTTCGTAGCAGAACTTTGAGATAGTAAGTTTGAGATTTTACATACTTCAGAGATTTTACATACTCCAGTAGACTTACAAAGATAGATAACAATTCATTCGCAAGCCTGATACTGTCTTGACAATTTTTTAAACAGAACAAATTTGACATGCGGAGAGAAATTGCGGATGAAACGCTAAGAAATGCAGGTTTCGTAACAGAACTTTGAGAAAGTAAGTTTGACATTCTATATACTCCAGTGAGGTTAAAAAGTTTGATAACAAGTCATTTGGAAGTCAGAGACTATCTTGAAAATCGCACGACACTGAAAAATAGCCAATAGAAAAACAGAATTCGGTGTCGTTTCTATAACAATATAAAAATTTCCTGGAAATTTTTTGCATCTAGCTAAGTCAACATGAAATTAATAAGTGGAAATTTTTTCAGCCAATCAAAATCATTTATTGATTAAAAATCTCAAATTACAAAATTAATATTAACTTCAACAATAATTAATTAGTTACTGTTAAAATTGAACACACAATTGTTGTAAGTAATCATATCTGATAGTGATGAAGTTTCATTACAAGAACTGCTTCCAAATGGTTTTGCTTGCTGTCTCATTGAATTAATGATGGTTTGGTGATGCTCCATGTCCATTTGTAAGTATGGACGGATACAATGTGCGCTGCTATGTCCAGTAATTTTCATAAGCTGCTGTCCTCTTACAGAATGATTAGTGTTTTTTTTTGTGTCGATACCAATTTTTTTTGCCGGTTCAGCCATCCTCTGAGATTGTTGGTTTTGCCAATTTGGGTTAGGAGTTAAAAGTAATCTGTCTGTGCTAATAAATTTTGTTCTTTTTTCTAACAATCTGAAAACAAGAAGGGGTTGTTTATAATGTGTGGCAAATTGCAAGATTGTAGTTACCGAACTGGACAAATATCTGAATTATTTTTATTCGGCTCTAGAGCTGCCGAATTCAATGTCGGTAAATGGATCAAATTTCATATTAAACTTCTTATAGTACATTTCTTGTAATTGTTTGGCACTGGAGTTCCACATGATTTTTACCACTGACTCCTATTCATTTCCATTCCTGTTCCTAATGTTAAAAGCCCAGTCTTTCAATATAATTGCGAGCTCTTCTTTCGATACGCAATTTTCAATGTTATACCTTTTTTCTTTACAAAAACTTGTAAACTGGATCCACACACATGTTTTGCTGCGTTTTGTGTTCATTGGTACTGTATTTTCTACCGCTTCATCACTATTTAGCAAAGATGTAGAACCAAAACGTGACATTTTTTGAAATTAAACAACTTTTTTTCCGTTGTCAGGGATAATTCTGTTATATAACTTGATTTTTTTTTGCCAGAAATTTATAATTTAAGAATTTAAGAAGTATAATGCCCGTGTCGTTGCGATTTTCTTACCGAATATGCCCTCGTGCATTGATTAATGTCCGGAAATTTTATTCTCATGCATTTCCAAAACGTAATTAGCCCTCGTGTTCCACTCGGGCTAATTAATACGTTTTGGAAATGCATTCGAATAAATTTCCGGAAATAATCAATGCACTTGGGATATTATAAGTGACAATTTTTTAAAATGAACGAATTTGACATGGAGAGTTGAAATTCGGATACAACGCTAAGAAGGTAAATTTGACAGTCTGCATACAGTAGACTTAGAAATTGCAATAATAATTCATTCGGAAATCGGACACTGCCTTGTCATTTTTTTTAAATAAACGAATTTGACATCAACTGTTGTCTGGACTACTTTTGGTGGTAGATACCTACTTTTTTAATCAGGTTTCCCCCAAAACACCAAAAATAATTTTAATTAAAATTATTTACGCATTGTTGACGAAACAACAATATTGGCATCATCAGAGTGATGACTATACTCTAGTGTATTCTAGTGTAGTCATCACCCTGATAATTTTAATAAAAATTATTGGTGTTATTTTTGGAGGGGGTCCAGAGAAATCGGGCCCCTGTCATTTGGTAATAGAAAAGTTGAGAAACACATTGAAACACACGACGTGACAAGTCAGTCAGCAAAGAAAGTATGTGTGGAATGATTTTGTAACTACAGTTTCAGATATTAACTAGTCGTAAAGACATGTTAAGTTTTGAGGATCTTGCGAAAGCTGTATCTTTTTATTTATTGTTTGATATAACGAAGTACAAGCCAAATGACATAGTTACTCAAAGAAATAAAATAGTTTTATGTTCACAACGAAGAAAGCTTTCGTGATATCCTGTTAATGTTTGTGTTAAAGTGGTTTTTCAGTTTTACGATCATTGTGAACAGATAAAATTATTTCTCAATTTTACGTAACACGTTTCAGAATTCAGACTCACAGAAGTTCCACACTCCGCTTTCGCCTGAAACTTTTTTGTTTCCGTAACATTTACGGCTCTATTTATTCAACAGCGAGGATTCAATCGAGAGGACATCGATTTCTCCGATCCCCCGACCGGTCTCATCGGTCAACATGGCAACTTTAGCGTCACAATCGTCATTTCCGGTCTGCATCACGCCGCCTCCTACTCCTTCCACCCCCTCGATTGCTGCCCCCCAGCAGATTGAACCACAAAATGAAGAAGTCGAGAGTGTGTCGGTCACGCTGAAAAGGGCATTGTCTTGCGACAGCGTGTGTTCGGACACTTCGGTAGCTCTGGGGGATCTCGAGGAGGTCAATATAACAGGGTATTTGTGCATCGGACTCGAATACGAAAGGTAATTCTGTGTTTTTCCGTTTTAAATAGTTGAGCACAATTCACACCTATATACCGTGTGTTTGGTCGTAAATGCTCAACCGTAATTACAGGAAAGGGAGGATTTATTAAATTCTTGGATGGGAGACGAGGAGGAATTGCCAGGTGACGGTTATTAAATTTGTTTTTGCCAGCTATGTACATACAGAACGTCGATTCCAATAGTCCCTATCGCCTGTGTGATCGAGGAACGACTGTCATATCAAACATTCCCTGAATACTGGTGCTTGCACACGGTTAATCGATATGCGCTTGCTTTTGTGGTGGAGAAGCTGAAATAGCCGACATTTACCAGTAGGTATTGTTAGCGAAGATGGCAACTATGCGGTTGTGTATTAGCCGTGCAATTTCGGGGTAAATCCATATATAGCTAACATGAGACTTGTGGTTAGGAAAATGGACGGTAAAATAATTACCATAACACGGACGACGTTAAATCACAAATGAGCTTACAAAAAGTTCAGTGTTGAATGCAAATTGAACATAAATTGGAACTCCTCTGTAATTTGTATTTTAATTTATTAAAAATGAACTACGCTTTGCTAACAAAGCAATTACTAACTATTATCTTCTACCGGAACACAAATGTTGTAGACAACTTCAAGAATTATTTTAGGAATATTATAAATAAATGCTTAATTAACTAATAAATAAGGAAAACAACATATTATAAAAAAATATTTTTAACTTATGGAATTATATTTAACTCTCCACACCCCATTAACCCCATTAATTTGGGAACTCTTTTACATACCGGATCGATTTTGCGTCACCAATTTGCATACGGGTTGCTGCGACTGGATATGATTAATTATATATTATATTTGTACAATATTTTCTCCTTTCCACATCCCGGTTATTTTTTATGAATAATGGCTGCTTCGACTGGGTAAATGTGTTGTGGCATACCGATACATTTAACAAAACCCGCAGCACAATGTGTTATCTCTGACAAATGTGCTGGTCGGGCGAAAGGTAACTGGGGGAAAATTACGAGCGCGTCAACACACATAAGCTTTGGCCTGGCGCATCCACCATTTCTAGATTGTATCGTCTTGTAAATTTTGCCAAAAATTTATCTAAGTGTTATCTCAACGCTTTGTGTATTGAAACAACATTGTCATACTCCATCTTTATACAGGGTGAGTCATTATGCCTTTACTATTAATTTTTAAGAAAATTGGTCAATGCATTTCCTAAAAATATTTGGAGTTACCTAACTGGACCCAAGTTTTTAGGACTGTATTCAACTTTTTTTTTTAAATAGAACCCCCTGTATATTTTTTATATTATTGTTTGCAGTAGTAAATACAGCAAATACAAATACAGCAGTAGAAATGTTTTTTTATGTTTTTTAAAGAACAATGCAGTTATGATTTCTTTTCAAAAAAGCTTTACAAAAAATTTATAAAGGCTTTGCTGATAACCATAAAATTATAATATTTTGTAAGTCGATAAAAGAAGTTTAGAGACATCGTGGGTGGCCCATACTTTTTGATTTCAATGTAGTACTTTGATATCTTTCCATCGCCAAACTTTTTTTTTTCTAATAGAACACCAGGTATATTTTTGCACTACATATTATGTTACTGTCATTCACCTCTTTCCTTTTTATTACCTATACTTAAACCTACAGAATTGAAGTTATTAAAATATTTCTTAAAATTAATTGTAAAATTCCGCATTATCATCATTTACCCATTGATAGTGCGCTGTGAAATCGAAAATCTCAACATAAAAGTCAAAGAAGAATATAATAATAATTCAAACAACTATTCGGATGCATTATAACGGTTTAAATCATTTTAAATTACAACAAAAATAAGAATAATAAAAAAATTAAACAATAAATTAACAATTAAACAAGATGTTCTTCGATACATTTGTCGATCCTGGTTACAAATGATCGATTAATATTTCTGAGTATGTTAGAACTGACACTGAAAAGCTCTTCTTATTTTGATTTTCATATCGTTCTTCGATGTGGGAAGTCTTTTACATAACCCCATAAAAAAGTCTAATTTTGTGAGGTCTGGTGATCTTGGTGGCCATCTAAAATCTCGCGTCCAAATGCCTACGTACAATTTGGCTATAGTGGGATGGGGCCCCATCATGTTGGAACCACATATTTGCTCGAACGTCTAAGGTGCTCTTAATTGATTACTAATCAAATTTAAATAGAGCTCCCCGTTCACATTCCCTTTAAAAAAATATGGTCTAATAAGTTTTGTCCCTATTATACATCCCCATAATTTAAGGACCATCGATGTTGATGGTCTACATGTCTTATAAAGTGGGGATTACTATTGTCATAATAATGAAAATTATGTCGGTTCACAAATCCGTTTTTTTGAAAGGTTGCTTCGCCTGTAAACAAGAGCTTATTCAGAAAGTCAGGATCTTGATTCAACTGATTTCTAATCCACCCCGAAAACATCGAGACTTCTAGTTGACATTTTCAATTTCAGAGCCCATTATCAATGGGTAATTGATTATAATATCCAATTTTACAATGAATTTTAAGAAAAAAGGCAACCCAACAATAAAGAAGACACGTTCTAAGAGCAAATTGTCACATCAAATAGTAAAAAAGACACTTTCTAAAAGGGATGTTGTCAAAGGAAACTTTCTCAGGGAACGTTCTTAAATCCAACAGTAAAATACACACTTTCTAAGGGGGCGTTGTCAAACCCAATTGTTTTTAAAAAACACTTTCTAATTTGGTACTGTCAAAGCAAAAAAGAAGAAAAACACTTTAGAGGACGTTGTCAAATCCACCTGTGAAAAGAGAACATTCTTTTACCCAACGGACAAAAAGACACTTGCTAAAGCGGTGCCGTCAAAGCAAACAGGAAGAAAGAAACTTTCTGAGGGGACGTTGTCAAAATTTTCTAAGTAGATGTTATCAAATCAAATTGGAAAAAAAAACACTTTCTATTGTCAAAGCATCAGGAAGAAAGAAACTTTCTGAGGGGACGTTGTCAAAATTTTCTAAGTAGATGTTATCAAATCAAATTGGAAAAAAAAACACTTTCTATTGTCAAAGAATCAGGAAGAAAGACACTTTCTCAGGGAATGTTCACCAACCCAACAATAGAGAAGACACTTTCTAAGAGGAAATTGTCACAACAAATAGTAAAAAAGACACTTTCTAACAGGGATGTTGTTAAAGCAAACAGGTAGAAAGACACTTTCTCAGGGGACGTTCTTAAATCGAACAGTAAAATACACGCTCTCTAAGGAGGTGTTGTCAAAGCAGACAGAAAGAAAGACACTTTCTAAGGGGGCGTTCTCAAACCCAATTGTTTTTAAAAAACAGTTTCTAAGAGGACGTTGTCAAATCCACCTGTGAAAACGAGTTTTTCTAAGAGAACATTCTTTTACCCATGGATCAAAAAGACACTTGCTAAAGCGGTGTAGTCAAAGCAAACAGGAAGAAAGAAATTTTCTCAGGGGACGTTGTCAAAATTTTCTAAAGAGATGTTATCATATCAAATTGGAAAAAAAACACTTTCCATTGTCAAAGCATCAGGAAGAAAGAAACTTTCTAATAGAATGTTCACCAACCCAACAATAGAGAAGACACTTTCTAAGAGAAAATTGTCACATCAAATAGTAAAAAAGACACTTTCTAACAGAGATGTTGTCAAAGCAAACAGGTAGAAAGATACTTTCTCAGGGAACGTTCTTAAATCCAATAGTAAAATACACCCTTTCTAAGGACTTGTTGTCAAAGCAAACAGAAAGAAAGACACTTTCTAAGGGGGCGTTGTCTAACCCAATTGTTTTTAAAAAACACTTCCTAAGTTAATACTGTCAAAGTAAAAAGGAAGAGAATCACTTTCTAAGAGTACGTTGTCAAATCCACCTGTGAAAACGAGTTTTTCTAAGAGAACATTCTTTTACCCAACGGTCAAAAAGACACTTGCTAAAGCGGTGTAGTCAAAGCAAACAGGAAGAAAGAAATTTTCTCAGGGGACGTTGTCAAAATTTTCTAAAGAGATGTTATCATATCAAATTGGAAAAAAGAGACTTTGTTTCGTCAAAGCATCAGGAAGAAAGAAACTTTCTCAGCGAATGTTCACCAACCCAACAATAGAGAAGACACTTTCTGAGAGGAAATTGTCACATCAAATAGTAAAAAAGACACTTTCTAACAGGGATGTTGTCAAAGCAAACAGGTAGAAAGATACTTTCTCAGGGAACGTTCCTAAATCCAACAGTAAAATACACCCTTTCTAAGGAAGTGTTGTCAAAGCAAACAGAAAGAAAGACACTTTCTAAGGGGGCGTTGTCAAACCCAATTGTTTTTAAAAAACACTTTATAAGTTGATACTGTCAAAGTAAACAGGAAGACAAACACTTTCTAAGAAGACGTTGTCAAATCCACCTGTAAAAACGAGTTTTTCTAAGAGAACATTCTTTTACCCAACGATCAAAAAGACACTTGCTAAAGCGGTGTAGTCAAAGCAAACAGGAAGAAAGAAATTTTCTCAGGGGACGTTGTCAAAATTTTCTAAAGAGATGTTATCATATCAAATTGGAAAAAAGAGACTTTGTATCGTCAAAGTATCAGGAAGAAAGACACTTTCTCAGGGAATGTTCACCAACCCAACAATAAAAAATACACTTTCTAAGCGGAAATTGTCGCATCAAATAGTAAAAAAGACACTTTCTAACAGGGATGTTGTCAAAGCAAACAGGTAGAAAGATACTTTCTCAGGCAACGTTCTCAAATCCAACAGTAAAATACACGGTTTCTAAGGAGGTGTTGTCAAAGCAAACAGAAAGAAAGACACTTTCTAAGGGAGCGTTGTCAAACCCAATTGTGTTTAAAAAACACTTTCTAAGAATACGTTGTCAAATACACCTGTGAAAACGAGTTTTTCGCAGAGAACATTCTTTTACCCAACGGTCAAAAAGACACTTGCTAAAGCGGTGTCGTCAAAGCAAACAGGAAGAAAGAAATTTTCTGAGGGTACGTTGTCAAAATTTTCTAAAGAGATGTTATCAAATCAAATTAGAAAAAAGAGACTTTCTATTGTTAAAGCATCAGGAAGAAAGAAACTTTCTCAGCGAATGTTCACCAACCCAGCAATAGAGAAGACACTTTCTGAGAGGAAATTGTCACATCAAATAGTAAAAAAAAACACGTTCTAACAGGGATGTTGTCAAAGCCAACAGGTAGAAAGATACTTTCTCAGGGAACGTTCTTAAATCCAACAGTAAAATACACCCTTTCTAAGGAGGTGTTGTCAAAGCAAACAGAAAGAAAGACACTTTCTAAGGGGGCGTTGTCAAACCCAATTGTTTTTAAAAAAGACTTTCTAATTTGATACTGTCAAAGCAAAAAGGAAGAAAAACACTTTCAAAGAGGACGTTGTCAAATCCATCTGTGAAAACAAGTTTTTCTAAAAGAACATTCTTTTACCCAACGGTCAAAAGGACACTTGCTAAAGCGGTGTCGTCAAAGCAAACAGGAAGAAAGAAATCTTCTCAGGGGATGTTGTCAAAATTTTCTAAAGAGATGTTATCAAATCAAATTAGAAAAAAGAGACTTTCTATTGTCAAAGCATCAGGAAGAAAGAAACTTTCTAAGGGAATGTTCACCAACCCAACAATAGAGAAAACACTTTCTAAGAGAAAATTGTCACATCAAATAGTAAAAAAGACACTTTCTAACAGAGATGTTGTCAAAGCAAACAGGTAGAAAGATACTTTCTCAGGGAACGTTCTTAAATCCAATAATAAAATACACGCTTTCTAAGGAGGTGTTGTCAAAGCAAACAGAAAGAAAGACACTTTCTAAGGGGGCGTTGTCAAACCCAATTGTTTTTAAAAAACACTTTCTAAATTGATACTGTCAAAGTAAACAGGAAGACAGAGGACGTTGTCAAATCCACCTGTGAAAACGAGTTTTTCTAAGAGAACATTCTTTTACCCAACGGTCAAAAAGACACTTACTAAAGCGGTGTCGTCAAAGCAAACAGGAAGAAAGAAATTGTCTCAGGGGAAAAAGAGGAAACTGCATTGTTCTTCAATAAAAATTAAAAAGAAAAATTACACATCTGTATAGCACTTTGTGTGTGTTTGAATGGATTCCTAGATGGTTCTTAGCTACAGGTGGCGCTTTTGTAGACATCCAGATTGCTTTTTAATTTTCTGACCGATTTTGATGATTTTTTTTGTGCTTATGGACCATGTCTCCAGAAATTTTTGTGGTCATCTTTATAGTTATAAATTTATAATTTTTTTAAAATTCCGGTGTGCGTGTGTTAATAATAATTTTTTTCCTCCTAATGAAAAATTTAATTCGGAGGATTGGAATATTTCAGGAAAACTAGTTTTCAGGACCACTTTTCCAATCTTCTTTTCCCTAAAAACTTACCTGGATCACTTCGAATATTCTAAAAAAAAAATGACAAATCCGTCCAGCCGTTCTCAAGTGATGCGGATTTCAACAAATCTATACATACCGGGTGTCCCAACTAAAATTTGTACCCCCCAACAATTCCAATTTCGAAAGACTCAGAAGAAAACGCTCGAACAGGTCAATTTTGTTACCAAAGGCGAACAAATTGTACCAAACTTTCAAGGCTTAGATCTCACCCCTTTAGCCAGGGGAGCCACCCAGTGAAAAAATTTAAATTTCATTGGGGGTCGTATGATACATCATTTTAAAGCTTATTCAAAAATTGACCGGTTCGAGCGTTTTTTCCTGAGTCTTTTGAAATTGGAATTTTGGGGGGTACAGATTTTAGTTTGGACACCCTGTATAATAAAAATAAACTGTGGTTTGTTGGTAAGCGGAGAACGGCTAGACCGATTTGGCTATTTTTTTAATAATCGTAGTAGTCCAGATAAGGTATTTAGTACAATAAAAATTGGAAAATTGGAAAATTCGGGATAAACTTAAAATGCTTTTTTTACGATTAGAACGCTGGATATGTATAATTCTTTTTTTGTTTTGTTCGTTATGCACTCTCGATAATAACTGATGATAGGAACGACATAATTATTTGGTGGATTTTTTTTTACTTTTATTCGTTATGCTCCCGGGATAGAAACAACAATTTAATGAAATTGCTACAGGACAACGTCTGTCGGGTCAGCTAATAAAAGCTGCAGTTAAAAACAATATAACAACAATATATTGATTGCATATAATGACTTATAGCTCCAATTTAATTGTCTCTTTAGTTCCAATTTTCTACGACATAATTCTGACAGACAGGCGTTCGCTGGAACGTGATCTATGATTCAGAACTGCGTAACAATATAAATGCAAACTGCGTTTGCGTTTCAATGGAGCACCCCGGACTAGTAATTAAATTTTACAATTGAAAGCAGCAGTAAACGCTTGGATCAATGCCGAAAAAGCTACGGTGTTGATTCTCCTGTTACAATCACGTTTTAATAACGGCCAGCGTGGTTATCGAGACGCATTGGGCACGTTTATCATTGCTTCTAACATGGACGAGGATTATCCGACTGTATTTAGAACAGTAAAAAAAATAAAGTGATAGATACACGGAATTAGAACTACCGAGTGATTCAGAGTAACTTTAAACCAAAATAAGAGCATTTGTTTATACCGATTTTTTTTTAATTTGACAATTGAAAGTAAAAATAGGAATTAACAGAAACTTGTGTGATGCCTCAAATTAATTCATTTGTTATCCAGATTCTTCGGATCGTTTTTAGGTTTATTCTTTTTGTATTATAATGATTAAACTCATTTTGCCGACTCATACGACCGAAAGATCGAGAAGACGCTTCCCTACAAATACGACGCAAAATCGGCGTCTGAGTCAATCAAAGTGAATCATTTTAATTTTGTTTTCGATATCTCTGTACTATGATGCCATGATAATGGGCAATAATTGCTTTCTGCTAGCTCTGGATTTCTGCACTTTCGACCTGAAAACACAGTATTTCCATCCGAATGCCTAATATTGAATTTAAGAAAACTTCGCATTCCATAAAAAGTTAAACAAACTGGAAGCGTGAAGAGTAAACAAAACCCTTATATTTTTGGACCTAATCAAATATTGAGTTGAATAAAAAAAAGGAGCATCAAATTATTTGAACAAGTGCAATGCAAAGGTATTAAATTATTTTAAAAATATATCTCTTGAAAATATCTGATTTAGCTAAAGTTTGACTGTGAATCGATGCGTTTTTCTGTCCTTTCAAAAAGATTATAAATTATGTCAGTAACGTCAAAATGTCTAAACAAGTTATCGTAATCGTGTTGGCATGAAGGATTACCCCGAAGTTTTCCTGAAGTTTGGCAGTTTGGCTTCAGAATATGACACATTCTAGAGAAAGATGATAGAAAAGTTAGTTCATCACCTCCGAAGTGCATTTTTTTACCAGGAACTTTTTAAATTCGATAGCCCTTATGATTTTCGTTCAAGAAATAAAACACAAACTTTGTAACAGACGGAGTTCCGAAAAGCTTCTTTCATCCACTGTTGGAAAGCAATAACATGGGATTCTACTAGAACTTTAGCACGACTACATTCTAACAGGCGACGAAGCTCCCGCCACAACAAACTTTTCCATTTTTGTAACCACCCAAGTTGACACTAATTCTTTTTTCAAGTGAATGTTGCGACCTAGTGGTGAACGTCCTCGAAGCAAAAGACTTGATCGGTGCCAACCGCACCGAAAACGTGTCCGACTCGTACGTCCGCGTATTCCTTCTCCCCGACAAAGAAGCGACAATACAAACGAAAGTTTATCGGGGATCAAACAGTCCCAGCTACAAAGAACGTTTCCTTTTCACCCTCAATCCGCGAGAACAATCGCAGCGATCCCTTTGCTTCCATGTATATTCCACCGACTTGTTATCCCACACGCTGATCGGGGAAGGAGAGATACGCCTCGGGGACATCAGTCTTCGTCAGCCCGTCACGACGTGGGTCACCCTCACCGACACAGGACAGGTAATTGGTGTAAACTTAATTTTTAGATGACAGTAATTGAAATTAAGGCTGAATATTGCTTGATATAGTCTCTTTTTTTCGTTTCATTCCATTTTCAGTGCACCCCGTCTATTGTTAATTTCCTGTAACCCACTTTTACTTCTTTCCCGTCTCCCCGTTCTTCCTTCACTATGCCTCTTAATTTTTCTGTAACTCTCTTTATTGCATTGTATAAATATCATATCTGCTTCTTTCTTTCTTCTTAGCTTTCCTTTTTGTTTCTTCACTTTTTCTTTTCTGTCCCTAGTAGCCACAAATATTTTAAATTTATTTAAAAAAATATGTTAGATAAATATTTTTAGTGAGAGGTTTTTGAATATATTGTTTATATTTTATTCAAATGTACACTTTTCATTTGATTAATACTAGCTTTGACCCAAGAATATTATAATAATAATAATAATAATATTTCTTTATTTCACTGAACGTTACAGTTATGGAAAGCGTCACATAAAATTTAACATAATTAAAACAAGTAAAAAAAAGTACATATGGATACATCAAACATATACTGTCGACAATACAAGATAGCACAATTTAAAATTTTGAAAGAGTTTAGAGATTAAAAATGGAAATATTCCTCTAGAGTGTAAAAGGAATTTCTTATTAAGAAATCCTTTACTAGTTTTCTGAAAAGCTTGATGTTAGTTACACTCTTTAGTTGCAGCGGTAATTTGTTATATATTTTTATAGACATGATATATGGCCCTTTACTAGTTTGATATAGACGGTGTTGTGGTAGTAGTAAGTTGGCATAATTTCTAAAGTTATACTTATTGTTAGCGGTCCTATTATTGTAGAATTTGTCAGAATGTTGTTTGACATAGCACGCGCATTCTAAAATATATAGAGACGTTACAGTTAATATTTCAAGATTCCGAAAGAGTCCTCTACACGAGAATTGATCATGCTTGAACATCATCGTACGCAATATTCTTTTTTGGGAATTCAAAATTTGCTCGATTCCAACGCCACTGCCCCAACATATAATACCATAGTTGAGTATGGAATTAACATTTCCGAAGTAGTATATTCTTAGTACTTGGATATTGACCATTTGACGTAGGTTTCTGATGACATAACATAGGGTATTGAGTTTTTTTACTAAGCACTCTATATGATTATGCCATGTCAATTTATTATCCAGATGTATACCCAGATATTTAACTGAGACACTTGGTGGTATGCTATGATTATCAACTTTTATCAGGGGGGACTGGTCTAAAGTTTTATTTGAAAAAATCATACACTTGGTTTTTTTGTTGTTCAAGGCTAATCCATTGTCGGAGCAGAAATGTTTCATTTGTGTTACTACGTGGTTTGCTCTTAAACTTAAGGAGTGTAAATTAGGCGAAGAGACAGAACCAGTGGTGTCGTCGGCAAATAATGTCGTGTGTGAGTTTTCTAGTTCTATGTCGTTTACAAAGATCAAAAATAATAGCGGGCCAAGGACACTACCCTGCGGCACACCTGAGTTAACACATACGGGAGCAGAGATATATTTGAGAGAGTCGTTCTTTAGTACCACCATTTGCGACCTATTTTTCAAAAATGACTCAAGCCAAGATAATGGAGCACCTCTTATGCCGTAGTTGCTGAGTTTGTTTAATAAGAGATCATGGTGTACCGTGTCGAAGGCTTTACTTAGATCAAAGAAGACACTTGCTACAAATTTACCTTTATCTCGTTTTTGACAAATAAATTCTACTAGAGATATAATGGCGTCTTTTGTTGCCAGCCCATTTCGAAAACCAAATTGTTTATGAGTCAGGATATTATTTGCACTCAGGTAATCATATAACCTACAATAATAGGCTCGTTCAAAGATTTTAGAAAATACTGGTAAGAGCGCAATTGGTCTGTAGTTTCCTAATTCGTTTATATTTCCTGATTTGAATATTGGAACTATTAATGCTGTTTTCAATGTAGATGGAAATGTCCCTATTTCGAATGAAATGTTTATGAGTTTAGCGAGAGGTTCAGATATCACGTCAGCCAAGTGTTTTATCAGAGAGTATGGAATATTGTCATGTCCACTTGAATTTTTTTTTGAAATGTGGAATATAATTGATCTCACTTCGGAAAAGGTGATAGGTAATAAAAAAAAGGAATTACTTACACTTTTTGTCCTGATAGCGTTCAAAATTATATTATTATTTGAAGTTAATCTTTCTACTGAATTTATAAAATGTTGATTGAAGGCATTTGCGACTTCGTTTGGGTCAGAATATTCTCTGCCCTCGCCATCAGTATAGCTGCTTGGTTGTTGTTTACTTTTATTACCCGTGTTATCGTGAATAATTTGCCAGGCTGTTTTTGACATGTTCTTTGAATTTATTAACTTCATGTCATAATATGATTTCTTTGCTTGCACTACTTTAGTCTGATGTAGTTTTTTAAGATGTTTATACCTTTCATACAAGGCAGGGTTGGTGGATTCATTACAAATTTGGAATATGTCTCGTAGAAAAGACCCTTCATTAATGATTTCGAAAGAAATCCAAGGCTTTTTAGTAGGTCGTACTGTAATTTTTTTTTTAGTCCAAGGGAACGCCATGTCAACACATTCTGTAAATTTTTCAACAAATGTATTAAATTTATCATTGAATTCGATGTTATTGTCCAGGAAAGACCAATTACAGGCTGCAAGTAAAGATTTACAAGATTCGATGTTGTGCAAATTTTTAAAATTGCGGTCAGATCTATAGCGGTATTTATCCCGATCTGTGTGAATACTTTTAATATTAAAACAAACAAACTGAGCAAAATGATCTGACAGATCAGTATAAATGATTTTAGAGTTGTTTACATTTACATAGTCATTGCAGAAAATATTGTCAACAACGGTTTTGGATAATCCTTGTACGCGTGTGTAATCAGAAATACATTTGTGAAAGCCGTATGCTCTACAGACATTTAGCAAGACATTAGCACTTTTTTCAGTGAGATGATCGTCAAAATTAACGTTGAAGTCACCACATAGAAAATAAATATTCTTATTTCTAACTGTTTTATCTAACAACATCTCTACGGATCTAGTAAATGAACTTATACTGGTCGAGGGTGACCTGTAAAAGGTAGCAATGACTACCTTAGATCCGCCTATAACTAAATTGCACATAGTATATTCGAACTCCTTTTCAATTGATTTAACGATAGAACACATTGTATTACCCTTGATGTCATCGCGCACAAAAATGGCGACACCTCCTCCTTTGTGGATTTCCCTGCAGTAGTAACTGATGAGATTATACGAGCTGAGCTTGATGTTTGTTATTTCACTTTCACTGCACCAGGTTTCACTAACACAAAAGATTTCAGGCACGTCTAGAGTTTGCAGTAGTGTGTCCACTGCTTCGATTTTATTTCTAATACTTCTGATATTTATATGACATATTCTTATGACTACGTCTCTGCTCTCAGCTTCTTCTTCTCGTGAAAAAACCGAGACACATAAACTCCTTCAGGCCAGATAGCGGGATCAATCACGGCTTCAAAATTGTGAAGGTTTACGCTAATCTTGAACGATGAGTAGTACTCTGGATATTTGGTGACAAGTTTTTCACACGTTGCTTCTGGAAATTTTTCGTTGAATAGTTGTAACACCGATTTTTCAGTCGTGTCAGGTGCGAATCTTGACGCAAAGACGAAACCTTTCTTTGGCGCTACTTTTATTGAAGCATCTGTGACCTTTAAGGATCCAATGACTCCATTTGTTGAATTTCCCTGTTGTATGTTGGCCTTACGTTTATTGCTAATTTTTGTTGTCCATTCGTCTTCCACTTTTCTTGGGACATTTTCTTCTTTTCTATCCAATGTCTTGGGTTGCTTTTTGTTGTTTGCGGTGACGGTAATAGCAGTGATAGGACTTTTTTCGGTGGTGAAGTCATCTTGTTTCCTAAACCACTTGTTAGGGGGTGAGGTTGGAACCGTAGTTGTTGACCGATACAGGTGTTTGTTTTCTTTTCGAGGCTGCTGCTTTTTTGTAGGTATAGATAGCAATGCATTAGGAGCTGCTTTTTTTGCGTTAGTTGGTACTTCCAATAACCGTATTTGGACTCTTAATTCCGCAATTAGGGCGTCTTTTTGATTTATTATATATGCAAACAGTGTTGGACTCACATTTTCCCACTTGATGTGGTCGTTATCCTCCGGTATTGGACTCAGCACCACCTCCACATCAGTTGTATCATCGGGCTCTTCTTGTTTGTCACAGCATAAAACACTTTTATCTTTCAAAAAATTGCATTAATAAGTTTGGCACAACTTGGGTGATATAGTTGGGAACAGTTACGACATTTAACATCGTTAACCACTTTTACGTTACATTTATTGCAGAGTGTCGGATTCGCGTGTACACTTCTGCTCGCCATCTTTTAATCTATACATTAATATTAATAATTATACAGCCTCTTCGGTGAAGAAGAAAGAGTATGTGTATGTGGCACTAAACCAACAATTTTTTTAATTTTATTTTTACAATTACATCGACTTCTTTGCTAATATTTCAACCCTCTAAAAGCTATAAACTTTCATTTAAAAATAAATTAATAATATAAAATTAATTTTATTTCATACTTGTATCTAAAGTGACATTTTTCGGATTATTTTTGATACCAAAAGTGGAACATTAACGTCCTAGTACTTTAAAGAAAAATTTTAAAGTCCTAGTACTTTAAAATTATACGTCAATCATTTCCTACATTGTTCCCGAGATTTTTGTGGCATCAAATTGTTCTTCACGTGATCTGCTTCACCTACAATGTCTTGAGGCACCTCAATTTTCTCCATTTTAAACGGAATAATCGAATAAATATCCAAAACCATTCACCGTGACCCAGTTTTTTCGTTGTCATTTTTGACAAACGTTTGTTACTATGGGAATGTTAGTTCCCGCATATTTAATTATTACGAATAATTTGTGCGAAATAAACACACAACATTTCTTTTTATTTTGACTTAGTTCATTAAACTTGCAGTATGACATAAAACGTTGTATTTACCTCGAACGAAGAAGTGTTTTTAAAGGTACTCACAAGTAATTCCGGCCTCGGCTAGGCGCCTCGGCCGTAAACAACTTGCTCGTACTTTAAACTTCACTTCTCGTTCTAGATAAATAATATACTAAATTATATACTATTGTTTTAAATTACAGTAGGGAAATAAAGGTGTCAACTATTCAATGCTACCTGGTGGCAAAGGGAGGAAAAAAAAATCTATCGCATAGACACAAGTTAGGCACAAATAGCCAAGAATTGAATCGTTTTCACAACGGCACGATAAAGTCTTTGAATGTCTGCTAATAACACCCTTCATTCGATTAATTATTTCAGAAAGGCACCGAGTTCGGTGAAGTGATGTTCTCGCTGAGCTACTTACCCACCGCCGAGAGACTCACCGTCGTCGTCGTCAAAGCCAGAAACTTAAAGTTTCAAAGCGACTCTCCAGGTGACTCTTTTGTTAAAGTAAGAGAAGGTAATTTTGAAACTTTCAGTCAACGAGTTGTCTTATAGGTTTACTTGATGCAACAGAGCAAAAAAATTAACAAGAAGAAGACTTCGACGAAGAAAGCTGAAAGGAGCCCTATCTTTAACGAGTCAATGATGTTTAGCGTACCTGCTCACACTTTATCGGTAGGTCTAGTTGCTTCATTTGATGTTGCTAGTATTGATTTTTAATCAGGCGCGGTCATAATTGGCATTCATATCAATTATTTTGCATTTTATGCTTCAGCGGATTTTGTGGTCAGTGCATTTGCAAATTATTCGGTCCTCGACGAGTGGGAGGATATCAAGAGTCGATCATATTGGTTGTGGTCGGATTTTTAATCTTTTTATGTTCGAACAGATAAAGCCCGGAGAGCTTTTGTATGCACAATGGGGTCGTTCTCCTCAATTGAATGTGGCAGCATCTCGTAGACATAAATCCATAAAACGTGTTCTGTCGTTTAGTAAAGTTGTGTGAGACAACAGAGCGTAACAAAAATCGCAATTTCGGCTAGCATTTTCAAACGCAGTACATTTACCGCCTCTTTTGACGTCATTTCGAGGGAGCCTTCTCATTGGTCCGCACTTTGAATTTTGAAAGCCGCGCGTTTCAAATAAGAAAAATGTTTCTAGAAAAGATATTGTCCCATAATTGACCCCATTGTATTATACTGAATTGTAATTTTCACATTTATTTTCAGACAATCCAGTTGCGTTTGACCGTCGCCGAAAGTTCGCCTAATCCATCAACCAAAGCTTTCGCAATCGGTCATGTGATAGTGGGGGCCCAGGCCACCGGCAGATCACTGAATCATTGGAACCAAATGTTAACTGCCCTAAGAAGACCCGTAGCCATGTGGCACACCCTCCGCAAATAATAATAATCAGTCCTCTTGTTTGTTGTACTATCTTTCGTAATTGTTACTAGCCCGTAGAAAAAACGAACAAGGGCTGGAATGTGGGTTTTTTCCATGGGCCATGTGCTCTGTTACTTCAAATAAATTTCTCCGAATTCCGTGACGGTATTCCGATGATGGCGAATACCCTTACATAGTAAATACACACTTTCAAGTGTTTACTTCCATAAATGTGATAAATAGCCTTTTTGCTGGTTTGAAAATGATACCGTTGATATTTATCTATTTAAATTCTATTTATATGTTGAATGTAGTGACTTCGTACCGATAAAACTATTCAGAAAACCACCCAAAAATAATGTTTGAAAACAGTTGACTCTTGAACCTGTTGTGACAATAAGCGAGTCTTTTTTTGGTTTGTAGGGTAGTCTTGATTTGGTATTTGGCTTTAAGCTGTGATACTTCGGGCACATCCATCATTTCTTGTAACGTTTATAACCCATTGATTGTTTTGTTGTATCCTAATAAAATATATCATCTTGGAAGTCTATTGATCATTCTCATTCCTGTATTAACATTTAAAACGTCTTTAAAATGAAGTGAAACATTTTAGTTGCTTATATCTTTGCAACCGTACCACAAACGGTTTTAACTTGGAATGTTATACACGCAACCACAACGTTTTCAGTTTTGTTTTGGATTTCAAAAGAAATCTTTCGTCATACTTATGATAAGAACTAAGAACTTTGATCAAAACGACTTGATCTTAAATGAACAATGCAAGATTAGATAAAAAATCAGTTAAGGGAGTGGATGATAATCAAACTAAAATAAATCAGTATACGTACATACACTCAAGTGGCTATATCAAGTCAATTTTTTTTAAACCATGATCGGGGCAACTTTTATTGGTTTTATAGTGTGTGCTGGAGCTTTAGTTACAGGTTCGTGAAATATTTTATTTTTTTTTATGTACACACCACCTTTTATATTATAGCTGTTCCTTTGGATAAAAATTCCTCACTCACATGCCAAGAGTACGAAACTTGTACTGACTGCATCAACCCTTGTACTCCGTCTTGTGCCATACCTTACCCGCGGGAATGCGAATTTCTTGTTTGTAACGAGGGATGTCTTTGTAACGCAGGATTTAAGAAATCTGGAGGATATTTGAGCGACTGCGTGGCAGAATCTGCATGTCAAAGTAAGGGGGTTATTCTAAAATCAGTCTCATGGATTTTATTTTAATTTTTAAATTGTTTCCATAATATTATTGTAAGTTAGTGTATTTAATACGATATCGTTCTAATTTAGGCTACTGTAAACCTTACCAAATCTACAACGAGTGTGGCTCTGCTTGTCCTCCAACTTGCCAAAATCGAGAACCAAAGTGTGACGAAGTCTGTACTGCTGGATGCTTTTGTAAAGAAGGCTACATATTTGATGAAGTTTTTGAGCTGTGTGTCTCAACTTGTCCTTGGTAAATAAATTCAACAATCAGTTATTAAAGTTATTATTATAATTTTCTTTTTTATAATCTATACCTAAACAAAATATCACTTCTAAAACTCTTCCAAAGTAAAATAGACCTTGAACTCTCTGAAAATAAATATAAATTGTTGGTTATATTCTAAATTGTTATTGTTTCAAATGAGATTTGCGAAATTAATTTCCCAGAAGAGATGCAGGCTGTCTACCCGGTGAACAATGCAACAAAGAGCCATCCGGAACCTATAAGAACACATTACCATCGGAAGTATCAAGTTTTCGCATAAATTTGCAGCCGCAGCCCCCATCCACAAAATGTGGCGAATCAAATCTCGCCGCACGAACAAGTGGACCATCAGTGCGAGCCATCCCAACCGCCAGCTCCTGTCCCACTCCAGTGTTACCAGTTTGGCGACCCAAAGACAGAATACTCCAACAAAATCGCGTGCCCCATGAACGTGAAGCCACTCCCTCAATAAGATTTATGTTGAATCATGTTAAATTATATATTTTTTTGTAATGTTCCAAGATATAGTTCTGAACTTTTTTGTGGGCCACCACATTTTATATTATTTTTTTATAATTTATTTATATATTTTTAAGGCGGTTGAAAAGATGTAAAAAAAATGGCTATATCTCACAAACGGCTATATTTAGGGGGAAACTGATGGTACAGGCGGCTTTCTCATGTCAATTTACATCAGTTAGTGTTAGTTTAAAAGCCTTTTGAGACAAAAAATTTTTGTTGAAATTTTTAAAATTTACCCCCTTGGACCCCAATTTTTTTTAATTTTTCGTTATTCCTCTCTTACTCCTAAACTGTTAGACGTATTGCGACGTAACCCCGAACATAAGCAGATTTTGTCGTCCTCTTTCGATTGGTGCCCTCAAAAACGTCCTATCTTGAACGGTTCGTTTGTAAAAAAATTCCAAAAATGACAAAAAGTTACCCAAAATTTTCGGTCTTTAGGTGATAGCTTCCTCAAATGACGCATTAAAAGACGTTTGACATACTAATATTAAAGAGAATTTTTATACGAATACGCTGATACCACTAAATCATTTCATTTCGCTATAGTTTACAAGATATGAGCGAAAATATTTTCGGGGGTTCACGAACTTCACGAATTTTGTGCAAGTGCCAAAATTCTAAATCGCGATATCTCCGAAACGGTTAGAGATATCGAGTTGGAAGTGGCACCGTTGCATTCAGGAGATCCAGTTCTACCAGAAAAAACGACTTTTAAGGCGTTTGAAGAGATTTTCAAAAAACGGCTATATCTCGCAAACGGCTATATTTAGGGGGAAACTGATGGTACAGGCGGCTTTCTCGTGTCAATTTACATCAGATAGTGTTAGTTTAAAAGCCTTTTGAGCCAAAAAAAAATTTTTGAAATTTTTAAAATTTACCCCCTTGGGGTTCAAATTTTTTTAATTTTTCGTTATTCCTCTCTTACTCCTAAACTGTTAGACGTATTGCGACGTAACTTCGAACATAAGCAGATTTTGTCGTCCTCTTTCGATTGGTGCCCTCAAAAACGTCCTATCTTGAACGGTTCGTTTGTAAAAAAAATGCAAAAAATGCCAAAAAGATACCCAAAATCTTCGGTCTTTGGGTGATAGCTTCCTCAAATGACGCATTAAAAGGCGTTTGACATACTAATATTAAAGAGAATTTTTATACGAATACGCTGATACCACTAAATCGTTTCATTTCGCTACAGTTTACAAGATATGAGCGAAAATATTTTCGGGGGTTCACGAACTTCACGAATTTTGTTCAAGTGCCAAAACTTTAAATCGCGATATCTCCGAAACGGTTAGAGATATCGAGTTGGGAGTGGCACCGTTGGATTCAGGAGATCAAGTTCTATCAGAAAAAACAACTTTTAAGGCGTTTGAAGAGATTTTCAAAAAACGGCTATATCTCGCAAACGGCTATATTTAGGGGGAAACTGATGGTACAGGCGGCTTTCTCGTGTCAATTTACATCAGATAGTGTTAGTTTAAAAGCCTTTTGAGGCAAAAAAATTTTTGAAATTTTTAAAATTTACCCCCTTGGGGTTCAAATTTTTTTAATTTTTCGTTATTACTGTTAGACGTATTGCGACGTAACTTCGAACATAAGCAGATTTTGTCGTCCTCTTTCGATTGGTGCCCTCAAAAACGTCCTATCTTGAACGGTTCGTTTGTAAAAAAAATCCAAAAAATGCCAAAAAGATACCCAAAATCTTCGGTCTTTGGGTGATAGCTTCCTCAAATGACGCATTAAAAGGCGTTTGACATACTAATATTAAAGAGAATTTTTATACGAATACGCTGATACCACTAAATCGTTTCATTTCGCTACAGTTTACAAGATATGAGCGAAAATATTTTCGGGGGTTCACGAACTTCACGAATTTTGTTCAAGTGCCAAAACTTTAAATCGCGATATCTCCGAAACGGTTAGAGATATCGAGTTGGGAGTGGCACCGTTGGATTCAGGAGATCGAGTTCTATCAGAAAAAACGCCTTTTAAGGCGTTTGAAGAGATTTTCAAAAAACGGCTATATCTCGCAAACGGCTATATTTAGAGGGAAACTGATGGTACAGGCGGCTTTCTCGTGTCAATTTACATCAGATAGTGTTAGTTTAAAAGCCTTTTGAGCCAAAAAATTTTTTTTGAAATTTTTAAAATTTACCCCCTTGGGGTTCAAATTTTTTTAATTTTTCGTTATTCCTCTCTTACTCCTAAACTGTTAGACGTATTGCGACGTAACCTCGAACATAAGCAGATTTTGTCGTCCTCTTTCCATTGGTGCCCTCAAAAACGTCCTATCTTGAACGGTTCGTTTGTAAAAAAATTCCAAAAAATGCCAAAAAGTTACCCAAAATTTTCGGTCTTTGGGTGATAGCTTCCTCAAATGACGCATTAAAAGACGTTTGACATACTAATATTAAAGAGAATTTTTATACGAATACGCTGATACCACTAAATCATTTCATTTCGCTATAGTTTACAAGATATGAGCGAAAATATTTTCGGGGGTTCACGAACTTCACGAATTTTGTTCAAGTGCCAAAACTTAAATCGCGATATCTCCGAAACGGTTAGAGATATCGAGTTGGGAGTGGCACCGTTGGATTCAGGAGATCAAGTTCTATCAGAAAAAACAACTTTTAAGGCGTTTGAAGAGATTTTCAAAAAACGGCTATATCTCGCAAACGGCTATATTTAGGGGGAAACTGATGGTACAGGCGGCTTTCTCGTGTCAATTTACATCAGATAGTGTTGGTTTAAAAGCCTTTTGAGCCAAAAAAATTTTTTTAAATTTTTAAAATTTACCCCCTTGGGGTTCAAATTTTTTTAATTTTTCGTTATTCCTCTCTTACTCCTAAACTGTTAGACGTATTGCGACGTAACCTCGAACATAAGCAGATTTTGTCGTCCTCTTTCCATTGGTGCCCTCAAAAACGTCCTATCTTGAACGGTTCGTTTGTAAAAAAAATCCAAAAAATGCCAAAAAGTTACCCAAAATTTTCGGTCTTTGGGTGATAGCTTCCTCAAATGACGCATTAAAAGACGTTTGACATACTAATATTAAAGAGAATTTTTATACGAATACGCTGATACCACTAAATCATTTCATTTCGCTATAGTTTACAAGATATGAGCGAAAATATTTTCGGGGGTTCACGAACTTCACGAATTTTGTTCAAGTGCCAAAACTTTAAATCGCGATATCTCCGAAACGGTTAGAGATATCGAGTTGGGAGTGGCACCGTTGGATTCAGGAGATCAAGTTCTATCAGAAAAAACAACTTTTAAGGCGTTTGAAGAGATTTTCAAAAAACGGCTATATCTCGCAAACGGCTATATTTAGGGGGAAACTGATGGTACAGGCGGCTTTCTCGTGTCAATTTACATCAGATAGTGTTAGTTTAAAAGCCTTTTGAGAAAAAAAAAAAAATTTTGAAATTTTTAAAATTTACCCCCTTGGGGTTCAAATTTTTTTAATTTTTCGTTATTCCTCTCTTACTCCTAAACTGTTAGACGTATTGCGACGTAACTTCGAACATAAGCAGATTTTGTCGTCCTCTTTCGATTGGTGCCCTCAAAAACGTCCTATCTTGAACGGTTCGTTTGTAAAAAAATTCCAAAAAATGCCAAAAAGTTACCCAAAATCTTCGGTCTTTGGGTGATAGCTTCCTCAAATGACGCATTAAAAGGCGTTTGACATACTAATATTAAAGAGAATTTTTATACGAATACGCTGATACCACTAAATCGTTTCATTTCGCTACAGTTTACAAAATATGAGCGAAAATATTTTCGGGGGTTCACGAACTTCACGAATTTTGTTCAAGTGCCAAAATTTTAAATCGCGATATCTCCGAAACGGTTAGAGATATCGAGTTGGGAGTGGCACCGTTGGATTCAGGAGATCGAGTTCTATCAGAAAAAACAACTTTTAAGGCGTTTGAAGAGATTTTCAAAAAACGGCTATATCTCGCAAACGGCTATATTTAGGGGGAAACTGATGGTACAGGCGGCTTTCTCGTGTCAATTTACATCAGATAGTGTTAGTTTAAAAGCCTTTTGAGAAAAAAAAAAAAATTTTGAAATTTTTAAAATTTACCCCCTTGGGGTTCAAATTTTTTTAATTTTTCGTTATTCCTCTCTTACTCCTAAACTGTTAGACGTATTGCGACGTATCTTCGAACATAAGCAGATTTTGTCGTCCTCTTTCGATTGGTGCCCTCAAAAACGTCCTATCTTGAACGGTTCGTTTGTAAAAAAATTCCAAAAAATGCCAAAAAGTTACCCAAAATCTTCGGTCTTTGGGTGATAGCTTCCTCAAATGACGCATTAAAAGGCGTTTGACATACTAATATTAAAGAGAATTTTTATACGAATACGCTGATACCACTAAATCGTTTCATTTCGCTACAGTTTACAAAATATGAGCGAAAATATTTTCGGGGGTTCACGAACTTCACGAATTTTGTTCAAGTGCCAAAACTTAAATCGCGATATCTCCGAAACGGTTAGAGATATCGAGTTGGGAGTGGCACCGTTGGATTCAGGAGATCAAGTTCTATCAGAAAAAACAACTTTTAAGGCGTTTGAAGAGATTTTCAAAAAACGGCTATATCTCGCAAACGGCTATATTTAGGGGGAAACTGATGGTACAGGCGGCTTTCTCGTGTCAATTTACATCAGATAGTGTTGGTTTAAAAGCCTTTTGAGCCAAAAAAATTTTTTTAAATTTTTAAAATTTACCCCCTTGGGGTTCAAATTTTTTTAATTTTTCGTTATTCCTCTCTTACTCCTAAACTGTTAGACGTATTGCGACGTAACCTCGAACATAAGCAGATTTTGTCGTCCTCTTTCCATTGGTGCCCTCAAAAACGTCCTATCTTGAACGGTTCGTTTGTAAAAAAAATCCAAAAAATGCCAAAAAGTTACCCAAAATTTTCGGTCTTTGGGTGATAGCTTCCTCAAATGACGCATTAAAAGACGTTTGACATACTAATATTAAAGAGAATTTTTATACGAATACGCTGATACCACTAAATCATTTCATTTCGCTATAGTTTACAAGATATGAGCGAAAATATTTTCGGGGGTTCACGAACTTCACGAATTTTGTTCAAGTGCCAAAACTTTAAATCGCGATATCTCCGAAACGGTTAGAGATATCGAGTTGGGAGTGGCACCGTTGGATTCAGGAGATCAAGTTCTATCAGAAAAAACAACTTTTAAGGCGTTTGAAGAGATTTTCAAAAAACGGCTATATCTCGCAAACGGCTATATTTAGGGGGAAACTGATGGTACAGGCGGCTTTCTCGTGTCAATTTACATCAGATAGTGTTAGTTTAAAAGCCTTTTGAGAAAAAAAAAAAATTTTGAAATTTTTAAAATTTACCCCCTTGGGGTTCAAATTTTTTTAATTTTTCGTTATTCCTCTCTTACTCCTAAACTGTTAGACGTATTGCGACGTAACTTCGAACATAAGCAGATTTTGTCGTCCTCTTTCGATTGGTGCCCTCAAAAACGTCCTATCTTGAACGGTTCGTTTGTAAAAAAATTCCAAAAAATGCCAAAAAGTTACCCAAAATCTTCGGTCTTTGGGTGATAGCTTCCTCAAATGACGCATTAAAAGGCGTTTGACATACTAATATTAAAGAGAATTTTTATACGAATACGCTGATACCACTAAATCGTTTCATTTCGCTACAGTTTACAAAATATGAGCGAAAATATTTTCGGGGGTTCACGAACTTCACGAATTTTGTTCAAGTGCCAAAATTTTAAATCGCGATATCTCCGAAACGGTTAGAGATATCGAGTTGGGAGTGGCACCGTTGGATTCAGGAGATCGAGTTCTATCAGAAAAAACAACTTTTAAGGCGTTTGAAGAGATTTTCAAAAAACGGCTATATCTCGCAAACGGCTATATTTAGGGGGAAACTGATGGTACAGGCGGCTTTCTCGTGTCAATTTACATCAGATAGTGTTAGTTTAAAAGCCTTTTGAGAAAAAAAAAAAATTTTGAAATTTTTAAAATTTACCCCCTTGGGGTTCAAATTTTTTTAATTTTTCGTTATTCCTCTCTTACTCCTAAACTGTTAGACGTATTGCGACGTAACTTCGAACATAAGCAGATTTTGTCGTCCTCTTTCGATTGGTGCCCTCAAAAACGTCCTATCTTGAACGGTTCGTTTGTAAAAAAATTCCAAAAAATGCCAAAAAGTTACCCAAAATCTTCGGTCTTTGGGTGATAGCTTCCTCAAATGACGCATTAAAAGGCGTTTGACATACTAATATTAAAGAGAATTTTTATACGAATACGCTGATACCACTAAATCGTTTCATTTCGCTACAGTTTACAAAATATGAGCGAAAATATTTTCGGGGGTTCACGAACTTCACGAATTTTGTTCAAGTGCCAAAATTTTAAATCGCGATATCTCCGAAACGGTTAGAGATATCGAGTTGGGAGTGGCACCGTTGGATTCAGGAGATCGAGTTCTATCAGAAAAAACAACTTTTAAGGCGTTTGAAGAGATTTTCAAAAAACGGCTATATCTCGCAAACGGCTATATTTAGGGGGAAACTGATGGTACAGGCGGCTTTCTCGTGTCAATTTACATCAGATAGTGTTGGTTTAAAAGCCTTTTGAGCCAAAAAATTTTTTTTTAAATTTTTAAAATTTACCCCCTTGGGGTTCAAATTTTTTTAATTTTTCGTTATTCCTCTCTTACTCCTAAACTGTTAGACGTATTGCGACGTAACCTCGAACATAAGCAGATTTTGTCGTCCTCTTTCGATTGGTGCCCTCAAAAACGTCCTATCTTGAACGGTTCGTTTGTAAAAAAAATCCAAAAAATGCCAAAAAGATACCCAAAATTTTCGGTTTTTGGGTGATAGCTTCCTCAAATGACGCATTAAAAGACGTTTGACATACTAATATTAAAGAGAATTTTTATACGAATACGCTGATACCACTAAATCATTTCATTTCGCTATAGTTTACAAGATATGAGCGAAAATATTTTCGGGGGTTCACGAACTTCACGAATTTTGTTCAAGTGCCAAAACTTTAAATCGCGATATCTCCGAAACGGTTAGAGATATAGAGTTGGGAGTGGCACCGTTGGATTCAGGAGATCGAGTTCTATCAGAAAAAACAACTTTTAAGGCGTTTGAAGAGATTTTCAAAAAACGGCTATATCTCGCAAACGGCTATATTTAGGGGGAAACTGATGGTACAGGCGGCTTTCTCGTGTCAATTTACATCAGATAGTGTTAGTTTAAAAGCCTTTTGAGAAAAAAAAAATTTTTGAAATTTTTAAAATTTACCCCCTTGGGGTTCAAATTTTTTTAATTTTTCGTTATTCCTCTCTTACTCCTAAACTGTTAGACGTATTGCGACGTAACTTCGAACATAAGCAGATTTTGTCGTCCTCTTTCGATTGGTGCCCTCAAAAACGTCCTATCTTGAACGGTTCGTTTGTAAAAAAATTCCAAAAAATGCCAAAAAGTTACCCAAAATCTTCGGTCTTTGGGTGATAGCTTCCTCAAATGACGCATTAAAAGGCGTTTGACATACTAATATTAAAGAGAATTTTTATACGAATACGCTGATACCACTAAATCGTTTCATTTCGCTACAGTTTACAAAATATGAGCGAAAATATTTTCGGGGGTTCACGAACTTCACGAATTTTGTTCAAGTGCCAAAATTTTAAATCGCGATATCTCCGAAACGGTTAGAGATATCGAGTTGGGAGTGGCACCGTTGGATTCAGGAGATCGAGTTCTATCAGAAAAAACAACTTTTAAGGCGTTTGAAGAGATTTTCAAAAAACGGCTATATCTCGCAAACGGCTATATTTAGGGGGAAACTGATGGTACAGGCGGCTTTCTCGTGTCAATTTACATCAGATAGTGTTAGTTTAAAAGCCTTTTGAGAAAAAAAAAAAATTTTGAAATTTTTAAAATTTACCCCCTTGGGGTTCAAATTTTTTTAATTTTTCGTTATTCCTCTCTTACTCCTAAACTGTTAGACGTATTGCGACGTAACTTCGAACATAAGCAGATTTTGTCGTCCTCTTTCGATTGGTGCCCTCAAAAACGTCCTATCTTGAACGGTTCGTTTGTAAAAAAATTCCAAAAAATGCCAAAAAGTTACCCAAAATCTTCGGTCTTTGGGTGATAGCTTCCTCAAATGACGCATTAAAAGGCGTTTGACATACTAATATTAAAGAGAATTTTTATACGAATACGCTGATACCACTAAATCGTTTCATTTCGCTACAGTTTACAAAATATGAGCGAAAATATTTTCGGGGGTTCACGAACTTCACGAATTTTGTTCAAGTGCCAAAATTTTAAATCGCGATATCTCCGAAACGGTTAGAGATATCGAGTTGGGAGTGGCACCGTTGGATTCAGGAGATCGAGTTCTATCAGAAAAAACAACTTTTAAGGCGTTTGAAGAGATTTTCAAAAAACGGCTATATCTCGCAAACGGCTATATTTAGGGGGAAACTGATGGTACAGGCGGCTTTCTCGTGTCAATTTACATCAGATAGTGTTGGTTTAAAAGCCTTTTGAGCCAAAAAATTTTTTTTTTAATTTTTAAAATTTACCCCCTTGGGGTTCAAATTTTTTTAATTTTTCGTTATTCCTCTCTTACTCCTAAACTGTTAGACGTATTGCGACGTAACCTCGAACATAAGCAGATTTTGTCGTCCTCTTTCGATTGGTGCCCTCAAAAACGTCCTATCTTGAACGGTTCGTTTGTAAAAAAAATCCAAAAAATGCCAAAAAGATACCCAAAATTTTCGGTTTTTGGGTGATAGCTTCCTCAAATGACGCATTAAAAGACGTTTGACATACTAATATTAAAGAGAATTTTTATACGAATACGCTGATACCACTAAATCATTTCATTTCGCTATAGTTTACAAGATATGAGCGAAAATATTTTCGGGGGTTCACGAACTTCACGAATTTTGTTCAAGTGCCAAAACTTTAAATCGCGATATCTCCGAAACGGTTAGAGATATAGAGTTGGGAGTGGCACCGTTGGATTCAGGAGATCGAGTTCTATCAGAAAAAACAACTTTTAAGGCGTTTGAAGAGATTTTCAAAAAACGGCTATATCTCGCAAACGGCTATATTTAGGGGGAAACTGATGGTACAGGCGGCTTTCTCGTGTCAATTTACATCAGATAGTGTTGGTTTAAAAGCCTTTTGAGCCAAAAAATTTTTTTTTAAATTTTTAAAATTTACCCCCTTGGGGTACAAATTTTTTTAATTTTTCGTTATTCCTCTCTTACTCCTAAACTGTTAGACGTATTGCGACGTAACCTCGAACATAAGCAGATTTTGTCGTCCTCTTTCGATTGGTGCCCTCAAAAACGTCCTATCTTGAACGGTTCGTTTGTAAAAAAAATCCAAAAAATGCCAAAAAGATACCCAAAATTTTCGGTTTTTGGGTGATAGCTTCCTCAAATGACGCATTAAAAGACGTTTGACATACTAATATTAAAGAGAATTTTTATACGAATACGCTGATACCACTAAATCATTTCATTTCGCTATAGTTTACAAGATATGAGCGAAAATATTTTCGGGGGTTCACGAACTTCACGAATTTTGTTCAAGTGCCAAAACTTTAAATCGCGATATCTCCGAAACGGTTAGAGATATAGAGTTGGGAGTGGCACCGTTGGATTCAGGAGATCGAGTTCTATCAGAAAAAACAACTTTTAAGGCGTTTGAAGAGATTTTCAAAAAACGGCTATATCTCGCAAACGGCTATATTTAGGGGGAAACTGATGGTACAGGCGGCTTTCTCGTGTCAATTTACATCAGATAGTGTTGGTTTAAAAGCCTTTTGAGCCAAAAAAATTTTTTTTAAATTTTTAAAATTTACCCCCTTGGGGTTCAAATTTTTTTAATTTTTCGTTATTCCTCTCTTACTCCTAAACTGTTAGACGTATTGCGACGTAACCTCGAACATAAGCAGATTTTGTCGTCCTCTTTCCATTGGTGCCCTCAAAAACGTCCTATCTTGAACGGTTCGTTTGTAAAAAAATTCCAAAAAATGCCAAAAAGTTACCCAAAATTTTCGGTCTTTGGGTGATAGCTTCCTCAAATGACGCATTAAAAGACGTTTGACATACTAATATTAAAGAGAATTTTTATACGAATACGCTGATACCACTAAATCATTTCATTTCGCTATAGTTTACAAGATATGAGCGAAAATATTTTCGGGGGTTCACGAACTTCACGAATTTTGTTCAAGTGCCAAAACTTTAAATCGCGATATCTCCGAAACGGTTAGAGATATCGAGTTGGGAGTGGCACCGTTGGATTCAGGAGATCAAGTTCTATCAGAAAAAACAACTTTTAAGGCGTTTGAAGAGATTTTCAAAAAACGGCTATATCTCGCAAACGGCTATATTTAGGGGGAAACTGATGGTACAGGCGGCTTTCTCGTGTCAATTTACATCAGATAGTGTTAGTTTAAAAGCCTTTTGAGAAAAAAAAAAAATTTTGAAATTTTTAAAATTTACCCCCTTGGGGTTCAAATTTTTTTAATTTTTCGTTATTCCTCTCTTACTCCTAAACTGTTAGACGTATTGCGACGTAACTTCGAACATAAGCAGATTTTGTCGTCCTCTTTCGATTGGTGCCCTCAAAAACGTCCTATCTTGAACGGTTCGTTTGTAAAAAAATTCCAAAAAATGCCAAAAAGTTACCCAAAATCTTCGGTCTTTGGGTGATAGCTTCCTCAAATGACGCATTAAAAGGCGTTTGACATACTAATATTAAAGAGAATTTTTATACGAATACGCTGATACCACTAAATCGTTTCATTTCGCTACAGTTTACAAAATATGAGCGAAAATATTTTCGGGGGTTCACGAACTTCACGAATTTTGTTCAAGTGCCAAAATTTTAAATCGCGATATCTCCGAAACGGTTAGAGATATCGAGTTGGGAGTGGCACCGTTGGATTCAGGAGATCGAGTTCTATCAGAAAAAACAACTTTTAAGGCGTTTGAAGAGATTTTCAAAAAACGGCTATATCTCGCAAACGGCTATATTTAGGGGGAAACTGATGGTACAGGCGGCTTTCTCGTGTCAATTTACATCAGATAGTGTTGGTTTAAAAGCCTTTTGAGCCAAAAAATTTTTTTTTAAATTTTTAAAATTTACCCCCTTGGGGTTCAAATTTTTTTAATTTTTCGTTATTCCTCTCTTACTCCTAAACTGTTAGACGTATTGCGACGTAACCTCGAACATAAGCAGATTTTGTCGTCCTCTTTCGATTGGTGCCCTCAAAAACGTCCTATCTTGAACGGTTCGTTTGTAAAAAAAATCCAAAAAATGCCAAAAAGATACCCAAAATTTTCGGTTTTTGGGTGATAGCTTCCTCAAATGACGCATTAAAAGACGTTTGACATACTAATATTAAAGAGAATTTTTATACGAATACGCTGATACCACTAAATCATTTCATTTCGCTATAGTTTACAAAATATGAGCGAAAATATTTTCGGGGGTTCACGAACTTCACGAATTTTGTTCAAGTGCCAAAATTTTAAATCGCGATATCTCCGAAACGGTTAGAGATATCGAGTTGGGAGTGGCACCGTTGGATTCAGGAGATCGAGTTCTATCAGAAAAAACAACTTTTAAGGCGTTTGAAGAGATTTTCAAAAAACGGCTATATCTCGCAAACGGCTATATTTAGGGGGAAACTGATGGTACAGGCGGCTTTCTCGGTTGGTTTAAAAGCCTTTTGAGCCAAAAAAATTTTTTTTAAATTTTTAAAATTTACCCCCTTGGGGTTCAAATTTTTTTAATTTTTCGTTATTCCTCTCTTACTCCTAAACTGTTAGACGTATTGCGACGTAACCTCGAACATAAGCAGATTTTGTCGTCCTCTTTCCATTGGTGCCCTCAAAAACGTCCTATCTTGAACGGTTCGTTTGTAAAAAAATTCCAAAAAATGCCAAAAAGTTACCCAAAATTTTCGGTCTTTGGGTGATAGCTTCCTCAAATGACGCATTAAAAGACGTTTGACATACTAATATTAAAGAGAATTTTTATACGAATACGCTGATACCACTAAATCATTTCATTTCGCTATAGTTTACAAGATATGAGCGAAAATATTTTCGGGGGTTCACGAACTTCACGAATTTTGTTCAAGTGCCAAAACTTTAAATCGCGATATCTCCGAAACGGTTAGAGATATCGAGTTGGGAGTGGCACCGTTGGATTCAGGAGATCAAGTTCTATCAGAAAAAACAACTTTTAAGGCGTTTGAAGAGATTTTCAAAAAACGGCTATATCTCGCAAACGGCTATATTTAGGGGGAAACTGATGGTACAGGCGGCTTTCTCGTGTCAATTTACATCAGATAGTGTTAGTTTAAAAGCCTTTTGAGAAAAAAAAAAAATTTTGAAATTTTTAAAATTTACCCCCTTGGGGTTCAAATTTTTTTAATTTTTCGTTATTCCTCTCTTACTCCTAAACTGTTAGACGTATTGCGACGTAACTTCGAACATAAGCAGATTTTGTCGTCCTCTTTCGATTGGTGCCCTCAAAAACGTCCTATCTTGAACGGTTCGTTTGTAAAAAAATTCCAAAAAATGCCAAAAAGTTACCCAAAATCTTCGGTCTTTGGGTGATAGCTTCCTCAAATGACGCATTAAAAGGCGTTTGACATACTAATATTAAAGAGAATTTTTATACGAATACGCTGATACCACTAAATCGTTTCATTTCGCTACAGTTTACAAAATATGAGCGAAAATATTTTCGGGGGTTCACGAACTTCACGAATTTTGTTCAAGTGCCAAAATTTTAAATCGCGATATCTCCGAAACGGTTAGAGATATCGAGTTGGGAGTGGCACCGTTGGATTCAGGAGATCGAGTTCTATCAGAAAAAACAACTTTTAAGGCGTTTGAAGAGATTTTCAAAAAACGGCTATATCTCGCAAACGGCTATATTTAGGGGGAAACTGATGGTACAGGCGGCTTTCTCGTGTCAATTTACATCAGATAGTGTCAGTTTAAAAGCCTTTTGAGCCAAAAAATTTTTTTTGAAATTTTTAAAATTTACCCCCTTGGGGTTCAAATTTTTTTAATTTTTCGTTATTCCTCTCTTACTCCTAAACTGTTAGACGTATTGCGACGTAACCTCGAACATAAGCAGATTTTGTCGTCCTCTTTCCATTGGTGCCCTCAAAAACGTCCTATCTTGAACGGTTCGTTTGTAAAAAAATTCCAAAAAATGCCAAAAAGTTACCCAAAATTTTCGGTCTTTGGGTGATAGCTTCCTCAAATGACGCATTAAAAGACGTTTGACATACTAATATTAAAGAGAATTTTTATACGAATACGCTGATACCACTAAATCATTTCATTTCGCTATAGTTTACAAGATATGAGCGAAAATATTTTCGGGGGTTCACGAACTTCACGAATTTTGTTCAAGTGCCAAAACTTTAAATCGCGATATCTCCGAAACGGTTAGAGATATCGAGTTGGGAGTGGCACCGTTGGATTCAGGAGATCAAGTTCTATCAGAAAAAACAACTTTTAAGGCGTTTGAAGAGATTTTCAAAAAACGGCTATATCTCGCAAACGGCTATATTTAGGGGGAAACTGATGGTACAGGCGGCTTTCTCGTGTCAATTTACATCAGATAGTGTTGGTTTAAAAGCCTTTTGAGCCAAAAAATTTTTTTTTAAATTTTTAAAATTTACCCCCTTGGGGTTCAAATTTTTTTAATTTTTCGTTATTCCTCTCTTACTCCTAAACTGTTAGACGTATTGCGACGTAACCTCGAACATAAGCAGATTTTGTCGTCCTCTTTCGATTGGTGCCCTCAAAAACGTCCTATCTTGAACGGTTCGTTTGTAAAAAAAATCCAAAAAATGCCAAAAAGATACCCAAAATTTTCGGTTTTTGGGTGATAGCTTCCTCAAATGACGCATTAAAAGACGTTTGACATACTAATATTAAAGAGAATTTTTATACGAATACGCTGATACCACTAAATCATTTCATTTCGCTATAGTTTACAAGATATGAGCGAAAATATTTTCGGGGGTTCACGAACTTCACGAATTTTGTTCAAGTGCCAAAACTTTAAATCGCGATATCTCCGAAACGGTTAGAGATATCGAGTTGGGAGTGGCACCGTTGGATTCAGGAGATCGAGTTCTATCAGAAAAAACAACTTTTAAGGCGTTTGAAGAGATTTTCAAAAAACGGCTATATCTCGCAAACGGCTATATTTAGGGGGAAACTGATGGTACAGGCGGCTTTCTCGTGTCAATTTACATCAGATAGTGTTGGTTTAAAAGCCTTTTGAGCCAAAAATTTTTTTTTTAAATTTTTAAAATTTACCCCCTTGGGGTTCAAATTTTTTTAATTTTTCGTTATTCCTCTCTTACTCCTAAACTGTTAGACGTATTGCGACGTAACCTCGAACATAAGCAGATTTTGTCGTCCTCTTTCGATTGGTGCCCTCAAAAACGTCCTATCTTGAACGGTTCGTTTGTAAAAAAAATCCAAAAAATGCCAAAAAGATACCCAAAATTTTCGGTTTTTGGGTGATAGCTTCCTCAAATGACGCATTAAAAGACGTTTGACATACTAATATTAAAGAGAATTTTTATACGAATACGCTGATACCACTAAATCATTTCATTTCGCTATAGTTTACAAGATATGAGCGAAAATATTTTCGGGGGTTCACGAACTTCACGAATTTTGTTCAAGTGCCAAAACTTTAAATCGCGATATCTCCGAAACGGTTAGAGATATCGAGTTGGGAGTGGCACCGTTGGATTCAGGAGATCGAGTTCTATCAGAAAAAACAACTTTTAAGGCGTTTGAAGAGATTTTCAAAAAACGGCTATATCTCGCAAACGGCTATATTTAGGGGGAAACTGATGGTACAGGCGGCTTTCTCGTGTCAATTTACATCAGATAGTGTTGGTTTAAAAGCCTTTTGAGCCAAAAAATTTTTTTTTAAATTTTTAAAATTTACCCCCTTGGGGTTCAAATTTTTTTAATTTTTCGTTATTCCTCTCTTACTCCTAAACTGTTAGACGTATTGCGACGTAACCTCGAACATAAGCAGATTTTGTCGTCCTCTTTCGATTGGTGCCCTCAAAAACGTCCTATCTTGAACGGTTCGTTTGTAAAAAAAATCCAAAAAATGCCAAAAAGATACCCAAAATTTTCGGTTTTTGGGTGATAGCTTCCTCAAATGACGCATTAAAAGACGTTTGACATACTAATATTAAAGAGAATTTTTATACGAATACGCTGATACCACTAAATCATTTCATTTCGCTATAGTTTACAAGATATGAGCGAAAATATTTTCGGGGGTTCACGAACTTCACGAATTTTGTTCAAGTGCCAAAACTTTAAATCGCGATATCTCCGAAACGGTTAGAGATATCGAGTTGGGAGTGGCACCGTTGGATTCAGGAGATCGAGTTCTATCAGAAAAAACAACTTTTAAGGCGTTTGAAGAGATTTTCAAAAAACGGCTATATCTCGCAAACGGCTATATTTAGGGGGAAACTGATGGTACAGGCGGCTTTCTCGTGTCAATTTACATCAGATAGTGTTGGTTTAAAAGCCTTTTGAGCCAAAAATTTTTTTTTTAAATTTTTAAAATTTACCCCCTTGGGGTTCAAATTTTTTTAATTTTTCGTTATTCCTCTCTTACTCCTAAACTGTTAGACGTATTGCGACGTAACCTCGAACATAAGCAGATTTTGTCGTCCTCTTTCGATTGGTGCCCTCAAAAACGTCCTATCTTGAACGGTTCGTTTGTAAAAAAAATCCAAAAAATGCCAAAAAGATACCCAAAATTTTCGGTTTTGACATACTAATATTAAAGAGAATTTTTATACGAATACGCTGATACCACTAAATCATTTCATTTCGCTATAGTTTACAAGATATGAGCGAAAATATTTTCGGGGGTTCACGAACTTCACGAATTTTGTTCAAGTGCCAAAACTTTAAATCGCGATATCTCCGAAACGGTTAGAGATATAGAGTTGGGAGTGGCACCGTTGGATTCAGGAGATCGAGTTCTATCAGAAAAAACAACTTTTAAGGCGTTTGAAGAGATTTTCAAAAAACGGCTATATCTCGCAAACGGCTATATTTAGGGGGAAACTGATGGTACAGGCGGCTTTCTCGTGTCAATTTACATCAGATAGTGTTGGTTTAAAAGCCTTTTGAGCCAAAAAATTTTTTTTTAAATTTTTAAAATTTACCCCCTTGGGGTTCAAATTTTTTTAATTTTTCGTTATTCCTCTCTTACTCCTAAACTGTTAGACGTATTGCGACGTAACCTCGAACATAAGCAGATTTTGTCGTCCTCTTTCGATTGGTGCCCTCAAAAACGTCCTATCTTGAACGGTTCGTTTGTAAAAAAAATCCAAAAAATGCCAAAAAGATACCCAAAATTTTCGGTTTTGACATACTAATATTAAAGAGAATTTTTATACGAATACGCTGATACCACTAAATCATTTCATTTCGCTATAGTTTACAAGATATGAGCGAAAATATTTTCGGGGGTTCACGAACTTCACGAATTTTGTTCAAGTGCCAAAACTTTAAATCGCGATATCTCCGAAACGGTTAGAGATATAGAGTTGGGAGTGGCACCGTTGGATTCAGGAGATCGAGTTCTATCAGAAAAAACAACTTTTAAGGCGTTTGAAGAGATTTTCAAAAAACGGCTATATCTCGCAAACGGCTATATTTAGGGGGAAACTGATGGTACAGGCGGCTTTCTCGTGTCAATTTACATCAGATAGTGTTGGTTTAAAAGCCTTTTGAGCCAAAAAAATTTTTTTTAAATTTTTAAAATTTACCCCCTTGGGGTTCAAATTTTTTTAATTTTTCGTTATTCCTCTCTTACTCCTAAACTGTTAGACGTATTGCGACGTAACCTCGAACATAAGCAGATTTTGTCGTCCTCTTTCCATTGGTGCCCTCAAAAACGTCCTATCTTGAACGGTTCGTTTGTAAAAAAATTCCAAAAAATGCCAAAAAGTTACCCAAAATTTTCGGTCTTTGGGTGATAGCTTCCTCAAATGACGCATTAAAAGACGTTTGACATACTAATATTAAAGAGAATTTTTATACGAATACGCTGATACCACTAAATCATTTCATTTCGCTATAGTTTACAAGATATGAGCGAAAATATTTTCGGGGGTTCACGAACTTCACGAATTTTGTTCAAGTGCCAAAACTTTAAATCGCGATATCTCCGAAACGGTTAGAGATATAGAGTTGGGAGTGGCACCGTTGGATTCAGGAGATCGAGTTCTATCAGAAAAAACAACTTTTAAGGCGTTTGAAGAGATTTTCAAAAAACGGCTATATCTCGCAAACGGCTATATTTAGGGGGAAACTGATGGTACAGGCGGCTTTCTCGTGTCAATTTACATCAGATAGTGTTGGTTTAAAAGCCTTTTGAGCCAAAAAAATTTTTTTTAAATTTTTAAAATTTACCCCCTTGGGGTTCAAATTTTTTTAATTTTTCGTTATTCCTCTCTTACTCCTAAACTGTTAGACGTATTGCGACGTAACTTCGAACATAAGCAGATTTTGTCGTCCTCTTTCCATTGGTGCCCTCAAAAACGTCCTATCTTGAACGGTTCGTTTGTAAAAAAATTCCAAAAAATGCCAAAAAGTTACCCAAAATTTTCGGTCTTTGGGTGATAGCTTCCTCAAATGACGCATTAAAAGACGTTTGACATACTAATATTAAAGAGAATTTTTATACGAATACGCTGATACCACTAAATCATTTCATTTCGCTATAGTTTACAAGATATGAGCGAAAATATTTTCGGGGGTTCACGAACTTCACGAATTTTGTTCAAGTGCCAAAACTTTAAATCGCGATATCTCCGAAACGGTTAGAGATATCGAGTTGGGAGTGGCACCGTTGGATTCAGGAGATCAAGTTCTATCAGAAAAAAACAACTTTTAAGGCGTTTGAAGAGATTTTCAAAAAACGGCTATATCTCGCAAACGGCTATATTTAGGGGGAAACTGATGGTACAGGCGGCTTTCTCGTGTCAATTTACATCAGATAGTGTCAGTTTAAAAGCCTTTTGAGCCAAAAAATTTTTTTTGAAATTTTTAAAATTTACCCCCTTGGGGTTCAAATTTTTTTAATTTTTCGTTATTCCTCTCTTACTCCTAAACTGTTAGACGTATTGCGACGTAACCTCGAACATAAGCAGATTTTGTCGTCCTCTTTCCATTGGTGCCCTCAAAAACGTCCTATCTTGAACGGTTCGTTTGTAAAAAAATTCCAAAAAATGCCAAAAAGTTACCCAAAATTTTCGGTCTTTGGGTGATAGCTTCCTCAAATGACGCATTAAAAGACGTTTGACATACTAATATTAAAGAGAATTTTTATACGAATACGCTGATACCACTAAATCATTTCATTTCGCTATAGTTTACAAAATATGAGCGAAAATATTTTCGGGGGTTCACGAACTTCACGAATTTTGTTCAAGTGCCAAAATTTTAAATCGCGATATCTCCGAAACGGTTAGAGATATCGAGTTGGGAGTGGCACCGTTGGATTCAGGAGATCGAGTTCTATCAGAAAAAACAACTTTTAAGGCGTTTGAAGAGATTTTCAAAAAACGGCTATATCTCGCAAACGGCTATATTTAGGGGGAAACTGATGGTACAGGCGGCTTTCTCGTGTCAATTTACATCAGATAGTGTCAGTTTAAAAGCCTTTTGAGCCAAAAAATTTTTTTTGAAATTTTTAAAATTTACCCCCTTGGGGTTCAAATTTTTTTAATTTTTCGTTATTCCTCTCTTACTCCTAAACTGTTAGACGTATTGCGACGTAACCTCGAACATAAGCAGATTTTGTCGTCCTCTTTCCATTGGTGCCCTCAAAAACGTCCTATCTTGAACGGTTCGTTTGTAAAAAAATTCCAAAAAATGCCAAAAAGTTACCCAAAATTTTCGGTCTTTGGGTGATAGCTTCCTCAAATGACGCATTAAAAGACGTTTGACATACTAATATTAAAGAGAATTTTTATACGAATACGCTGATACCACTAAATCATTTCATTTCGCTATAGTTTACAAGATATGAGCGAAAATATTTTCGGGGGTTCACGAACTTCACGAATTTTGTTCAAGTGCCAAAACTTTAAATCGCGATATCTCCGAAACGGTTAGAGATATCGAGTTGGGAGTGGCACCGTTGGATTCAGGAGATCAAGTTCTATCAGAAAAAACAACTTTTAAGGCGTTTGAAGAGATTTTCAAAAAACGGCTATATCTCGCAAACGGCTATATTTAGGGGGAAACTGATGGTACAGGCGGCTTTCTCGTGTCAATTTACATCAGATAGTGTTAGTTTAAAAGCCTTTTGAGAAAAAAAAAATTTTTGAAATTTTTAAAATTTACCCCCTTGGGGTTCAAATTTTTTTAATTTTTCGTTATTCCTCTCTTACTCCTAAACTGTTAGACGTATTGCGACGTAACTTCGAACATAAGCAGATTTTGTCGTCCTCTTTCGATTGGTGCCCTCAAAAACGTCCTATCTTGAACGGTTCGTTTGTAAAAAAATTCCAAAAAATGCCAAAAAGTTACCCAAAATCTTCGGTCTTTGGGTGATAGCTTCCTCAAATGACGCATTAAAAGGCGTTTGACATACTAATATTAAAGAGAATTTTTATACGAATACGCTGATACCACTAAATCGTTTCATTTCGCTACAGTTTACAAAATATGAGCGAAAATATTTTCGGGGGTTCACGAACTTCACGAATTTTGTTCAAGTGCCAAAATTTTAAATCGCGATATCTCCGAAACGGTTAGAGATATCGAGTTGGGAGTGGCACCGTTGGATTCAGGAGATCGAGTTCTATCAGAAAAAACAACTTTTAAGGCGTTTGAAGAGATTTTCAAAAAACGGCTATATCTCGCAAACGGCTATATTTAGGGGGAAACTGATGGTACAGGCGGCTTTCTCGTGTCAATTTACATCAGATAGTGTCAGTTTAAAAGCCTTTTGAGCCAAAAAATTTTTTTTAAATTTTTAAAATTTACCCCCTTGGGGTTCAAATTTTTTTAATTTTTCGTTATTCCTCTCTTACTCCTAAACTGTTAGACGTATTGCGACGTAACCTCGAACATAAGCAGATTTTGTCGTCCTCTTTCGATTGGTGCCCTCAAAAACGTCCTATCTTGAACGGTTCGTTTGTAAAAAAAATCCAAAAAATGCCAAAAAGATACCCAAAATTTTCGGTTTTTGGGTGATAGCTTCCTCAAATGACGCATTAAAAGACGTTTGACATACTAATATTAAAGAGAATTTTTATACGAATACGCTGATACCACTAAATCATTTCATTTCGCTATAGTTTACAAGATATGAGCGAAAATATTTTCGGGGGTTCACGAACTTCACGAATTTTGTTCAAGTGCCAAAACTTTAAATCGCGATATCTCCGAAACGGTTAGAGATATCGAGTTGGGAGTGGCACCGTTGGATTCAGGAGATCGAGTTCTATCAGAAAAAACAACTTTTAAGGCGTTTGAAGAGATTTTCAAAAAACGGCTATATCTCGCAAACGGCTATATTTAGGGGGAAACTGATGGTACAGGCGGCTTTCTCGTGTCAATTTACATCAGATAGTGTTGGTTTAAAAGCCTTTTGAGCCAAAATTTTTTTTTTTAAATTTTTAAAATTTACCCCCTTGGGGTTCAAATTTTTTTAATTTTTCGTTATTCCTCTCTTAGGGGTCGATTTTAAGTTGTCAGTGCCGCCGGCGCAAACGGTTGCCACCTACGTAAATTGACAGAACCCAATTTTAAGTTCAAGTTAAGTCCTCGATTTGCCACCCCGGTTTGCGTCGCCGCATCGAGCTGACATAACGGTTTGCATTTGTGTTGCATCCTGCATTCTAACCTCGACGACATGGCGGGAGTTGTCATTTTTGTGCTGTAATTTTTGCCGATCCAAGTGAATCCTCCAGTGATGGTGGTGGCCAACAAATTTTACCTCATGTGCCCTTTACAATCGATGAAATTTCGGAGAGATTGCTTTTTCAACCAACCCGGTTAGATCGAAGAGTATTTTTGTTTGTATATAACCTCATTTCGGGAGATCTAACAAGAAATACAAGAAAAGGACGGCGTCGGCATTTAACACCTATGCAAAAACTGTATGTAGCACTTCAATATTATGCCACGGGAACACATGGTCAGTAGTCGAAGGATTTCACAATCGTCGACTTGTCATGCTATCAGGGAAGTAACGAAGGTATCAATCATTTGTTCGCCCCAATTTATTTGTTTTCCAGGAGCTGGAGAATACAACAAAGTAAAAGAAGCGTTCTACAGGTTTGGAATCACACAACATGAAACTGAATTTCCAAATAAGTATGTTGGGTACGTAAAATTAATTAAATAATCATTAAAAAATGTAATTTGCTAATTAAGTACTTTATTGTCATTAAAGTCGAACCCACCCTTATTCCCCATATTTCCTTTCCACTCTGGTGGCAGATCATCAGCCTCCCCGTGGTTCCACTAGAGACTTTTGATACAAGAAAGTTACTAAATTGGCGATACTAAAAAACCACTTTTAACTTGAGATATTTAATATGTATTAACAAAAATTATTCATGCTCATTTTTTCTCTTTTTTGTTGTAGGTTCCTGTCGTTCAAGCAGCTCTACCTCTCTTTGCTTCAGGTCCAGATAATTTTGGAAGAAACTGTTGAATGTCGCCTCCAATCTGGTGAGGGTGGCTTCTATATTTTGAAGTCAATTCGTTTGTTGGACGTCACGTCAAAGATTTCGTCTGCAGCCTGCGATGTGGACGATTTTGAACTGGGACTGAAATGATTTATTATTATATTTGTGTTAAATTTGCTCAATCATTGTGGATGAGAATGATGTCACAAATGAAATATTATGTGTAAAGTTTATAAAATACATTATTAAAATCAGCAGTAATAAAATTTGTTACATACCTTTTGCCCTGTTAGGGTCGATGCCCTCTCGTATCCCCTCAGCACTGCTCCCCAACAAACTGAAGAATTTTTTCTTCTACATCGCGTTTTTTTGAGGCACTGTAACGCATATATTGCATATTTATAACTCATAAAATAGATTAAATACGGTACCTTATATTTTCCATAATTTACCGCTCAAAAGAAATCGCAACTTTCACATATGTGATGACAGATCACATATCTAACCTAAGTTTTTTCAAAACAAATGACAGCATCGGTGGCAAAGTTATCCCGTCCCTGCGTCCAAGGTATTTTGGAACATAAAATCGCGTCGTAACCAAGGAAGCAAGGTGGGATAAGAGCGAAGCAAATCGGTGGCGCAACTTTGCTCTGCCGCCTCGGTTTATCTCGCTAACTTAAAATTGGGCCCTTACTCCTAAACTGTTAGACGTATTGCGACGTAACCTCGAACATAAGCAGACTTTGTCGTCCTCTTTCCATTGGTGCCCTCAAAAACGTCCTATCTTGAACGGTTCGTTTGTAAAAAAATTCCAAAAAATGCCAAAAAGTTACCCAAAATTTTCGGTCTTTGGGTGAAACGGCTATATCTCGCAAACGGCTATATTTAGGGGGAAACTGATGGTACAGGCGGCTTTCTCGTGTCAATTTACATCAGATAGTGTTAGTTTAAAAGCCTTTTGAGAAAAAAAAAATTTTTGAAATTTTTAAAATTTACCCCCTTGGGGTTCAAATTTTTTTAATTTTTCGTTATTCCTCTCTTACTCCTAAACTGTTAGACGTATTGCGACGTAACCTCGAACATAAGCAGATTTTGTCGTCCTCTTTCGATTGGTGCCCTCAAAAACGTCCTATCTTGAACGGTTCGTTTGTAAAAAAATTCCAAAAAATGCCAAAAAGATACCCAAAATTTTCGGTCTTTGGGTGATAGCTTCCTCAAATGACGCATTAAAAGACGTTTGACATACTAATATTAAAGAGAATTTTTATACGAATACGCTGATACCACTAAATCATTTCATTTCGCTATAGTTTACAAGATATGAGCGAAAATATTTTCGGGGGTTCACGAACTTCACGAATTTTGTTCAAGTGCCAAAACTTTAAATCGCGATATCTCCGAAACGGTTAGAGATATCGAGTTGGGAGTGGCACCGTTGGATTCAGGAGATCAAGTTCTATCAGAAAAAACAACTTTTAAGGCGTTTGAAGAGATTTTCAAAAAACGGCTATATCTCGCAAACGGCTATATTTAGGGGGAAACTGATGGTACAGGCGGCTTTCTCGTGTCAATTTACATCAGATAGTGTTGGTTTAAAAGCCTTTTGAGCCAAAAAATTTTTTTTTAAATTTTTAAAATTTACCCCCTTGGGGTTCAAATTTTTTTAATTTTTCGTTATTCCTCTCTTACTCCTAAACTGTTAGACGTATTGCGACGTAACCTCGAACATAAGCAGATTTTGTCGTCCTCTTTCGATTGGTGCCCTCAAAAACGTCCTATCTTGAACGGTTCGTTTGTAAAAAAAATCCAAAAAATGCCAAAAAGATACCCAAAATTTTCGGTTTTTGGGTGATAGCTTCCTCAAATGACGCATTAAAAGACGTTTGACATACTAATATTAAAGAGAATTTTTATACGAATACGCTGATACCACTAAATCATTTCATTTCGCTATAGTTTACAAGATATGAGCGAAAATATTTTCGGGGGTTCACGAACTTCACGAATTTTGTTCAAGTGCCAAAACTTTAAATCGCGATATCTCCGAAACGGTTAGAGATATCGAGTTGGGAGTGGCACCGTTGGATTCAGGAGATCAAGTTCTATCAGAAAAAACAACTTTTAAGGCGTTTGAAGAGATTTTCAAAAAACGGCTATATCTCGCAAACGGCTATATTTAGGGGGAAACTGATGGTACAGGCGGCTTTCTCGTGTCAATTTACATCAGATAGTGTTGGTTTAAAAGCCTTTTGAGCCAAAAATTTTTTTTTTAAATTTTTAAAATTTACCCCCTTGGGGTTCAAATTTTTTTAATTTTTCGTTATTCCTCTCTTACTCCTAAACTGTTAGACGTATTGCGACGTAACCTCGAACATAAGCAGACTTTGTCGTCCTCTTTCCATTGGTGCCCTCAAAAACGTCCTATCTTGAACGGTTCGTTTGTAAAAAAATTCCAAAAAATGCCAAAAAGTTACCCAAAATTTTCGGTCTTTGGGTGAAACGGCTATATCTCGCAAACGGCTATATTTAGGGGGAAACTGATGGTACAGGCGGCTTTCTCGTGTCAATTTACATCAGATAGTGTTGGTTTAAAAGCCTTTTGAGCCAAAAAATTTTTTTTTAAATTTTTAAAATTTACCCCCTTGGGGTTCAAATTTTTTTAATTTTTCGTTATTCCTCTCTTACTCCTAAACTGTTAGACGTATTGCGACGTAACCTCGAACATAAGCAGATTTTGTCGTCCTCTTTCGATTGGTGCCCTCAAAAACGTCCTATCTTGAACGGTTCGTTTGTAAAAAAAATCCAAAAAATGCCAAAAAGATACCCAAAATTTTCGGTTTTTGGGTGATAGCTTCCTCAAATGACGCATTAAAAGACGTTTGACATACTAATATTAAAGAGAATTTTTATACGAATACGCTGATACCACTAAATCATTTCATTTCGCTATAGTTTACAAGATATGAGCGAAAATATTTTCGGGGGTTCACGAACTTCACGAATTTTGTTCAAGTGCCAAAACTTTAAATCGCGATATCTCCGAAACGGTTAGAGATATCGAGTTGGGAGTGGCACCGTTGGATTCAGGAGATCGAGTTCTATCAGAAAAATTAACTTTTAAGGCGTTTGAAGAGATTTTCAAAAAACGGCTATATCTCGCAAACGGCTATATTTAGGGGGAAACTGATGGTACAGGCGGCTTTCTCGTGTCAATTTACATCAGATAGTGTTGGTTTAAAAGCCTTTTGAGCCAAAAATTTTTTTTTTAAATTTTTAAAATTTACCCCCTTGGGGTTCAAATTTTTTTAATTTTTCGTTATTCCTCTCTTACTCCTAAACTGTTAGACGTATTGCGACGTAACCTCGAACATAAGCAGACTTTGTCGTCCTCTTTCCATTGGTGCCCTCAAAAACGTCCTATCTTGAACGGTTCGTTTGTAAAAAAATTCCAAAAAATGCCAAAAAGTTACCCAAAATTTTCGGTCTTTGGGTGAAACGGCTATATCTCGCAAACGGCTATATTTAGGGGGAAACTGATGGTACAGGCGGCTTTCTCGTGTCAATTTACATCAGATAGTGTTAGTTTAAAAGCCTTTTGAGAAAAAAAAAATTTTTGAAATTTTTAAAATTTACCCCCTTGGGGTTCAAATTTTTTTAATTTTTCGTTATTCCTCTCTTACTCCTAAACTGTTAGACGTATTGCGACGTAACTTCGAACATAAGCAGATTTTGTCGTCCTCTTTCGATTGGTGCCCTCAAAAACGTCCTATCTTGAACGGTTCGTTTGTAAAAAAATTCCAAAAAATGCCAAAAAGTTACCCAAAATCTTCGGTTTTTGGGTGATAGCTTCCTCAAATGACGCATTAAAAGACGTTTGACATACTAATATTAAAGAGAATTTTTATACGAATACGCTGATACCACTAAATCATTTCATTTCGCTATAGTTTACAAGATATGAGCGAAAATATTTTCGGGGGTTCACGAACTTCACGAATTTTGTTCAAGTGCCAAAACTTTAAATCGCGATATCTCCGAAACGGTTAGAGATATCGAGTTGGGAGTGGCACCGTTGGATTCAGGAGATCGAGTTCTATCAGAAAAAACAACTTTTAAGGCGTTTGAAGAGATTTTCAAAAAACGGCTATATCTCGCAAACGGCTATATTTAGGGGGAAACTGATGGTACAGGCGGCTTTCTCGTGTCAATTTACATCAGATAGTGTTGGTTTAAAAGCCTTTTGAGCCAAAAATTTTTTTTTTAAATTTTTAAAATTTACCCCCTTGGGGTTCAAATTTTTTTAATTTTTCGTTATTCCTCTCTTACTCCTAAACTGTTAGACGTATTGCGACGTAACCTCGAACATAAGCAGACTTTGTCGTCCTCTTTCCATTGGTGCCCTCAAAAACGTCCTATCTTGAACGGTTCGTTTGTAAAAAAATTCCAAAAAATGCCAAAAAGTTACCCAAAATTTTCGGTCTTTGGGTGAAACGGCTATATCTCGCAAACGGCTATATTTAGGGGGAAACTGATGGTACAGGCGGCTTTCTCGTGTCAATTTACATCAGATAGTGTTAGTTTAAAAGCCTTTTGAGAAAAAAAAAATTTTTGAAATTTTTAAAATTTACCCCCTTGGGGTTCAAATTTTTTTAATTTTTCGTTATTCCTCTCTTACTCCTAAACTGTTAGACGTATTGCGACGTAACTTCGAACATAAGCAGATTTTGTCGTCCTCTTTCGATTGGTGCCCTCAAAAACGTCCTATCTTGAACGGTTCGTTTGTAAAAAAATTCCAAAAAATGCCAAAAAGTTACCCAAAATCTTCGGTCTTTGGGTGATAGCTTCCTCAAATGACGCATTAAAAGGCGTTTGACATACTAATATTAAAGAGAATTTTTATACGAATACGCTGATACCACTAAATCGTTTCATTTCGCTACAGTTTACAAAATATGAGCGAAAATATTTTCGGGGGTTCACGAACTTCACGAATTTTGTTCAAGTGCCAAAATTTTAAATCGCGATATCTCCGAAACGGTTAGAGATATCGAGTTGGGAGTGGCACCGTTGGATTCAGGAGATCGAGTTCTATCAGAAAAAACAACTTTTAAGGCGTTTGAAGAGATTTTCAAAAAACGGCTATATCTCGCAAACGGCTATATTTAGGGGGAAACTGATGGTACAGGCGGCTTTCTCGTGTCAATTTACATCAGATAGTGTCAGTTTAAAAGCCTTTTGAGGCAAAAAATTTTTTTTAAATTTTTAAAATTTACCCCCTTGGGGTTCAAATTTTTTTAATTTTTCGTTATTCCTCTCTTACTCCTAAACTGTTAGACGTATTGCGACGTAACCTCGAACATAAGCAGATTTTGTCGTCCTCTTTCGATTGGTGCCCTCAAAAACGTCCTATCTTGAACGGTTCGTTTGTAAAAAAAATCCAAAAAATGCCAAAAAGATACCCAAAATTTTCGGTTTTTGGGTGATAGCTTCCTCAAATGACGCATTAAAAGACGTTTGACATACTAATATTAAAGAGAATTTTTATACGAATACGCTGATACCACTAAATCATTTCATTTCGCTATAGTTTACAAGATATGAGCGAAAATATTTTCGGGGGTTCACGAACTTCACGAATTTTGTTCAAGTGCCAAAACTTTAAATCGCGATATCTCCGAAACGGTTAGAGATATCGAGTTGGGAGTGGCACCGTTGGATTCAGGAGATCGAGTTCTATCAGAAAAAACAACTTTTAAGGCGTTTGAAGAGATTTTCAAAAAACGGCTATATCTCGCAAACGGCTATATTTAGGGGGAAACTGATGGTACAGGCGGCTTTCTCGTGGCAATTTACATCAGATAGTGTTAGTTTAAAAGCCTTTTGAGAAAAAAAAAATTTTTGAAATTTTTAAAATTTACCCCCTTGGGGTTCAAATTTTTTTAATTTTTCGTTATTCCTCTCTTACTCCTAAACTGTTAGACGTATTGCGACGTAACTTCGAACATAAGCAGATTTTGTCGTCCTCTTTCGATTGGTGCCCTCAAAAACGTCCTATCTTGAACGGTTCGTTTGTAAAAAAATTCCAAAAAATGCCAAAAAGTTACCCAAAATCTTCGGTCTTTGGGTGATAGCTTCCTCAAATGACGCATTAAAAGGCGTTTGACATACTAATATTAAAGAGAATTTTTATACGAATACGCTGATACCACTAAATCGTTTCATTTCGCTACAGTTTACAAAATATGAGCGAAAATATTTTCGGGGGTTCACGAACTTCACGAATTTTGTTCAAGTGCCAAAATTTTAAATCGCGATATCTCCGAAACGGTTAGAGATATCGAGTTGGGAGTGGCACCGTTGGATTCAGGAGATCGAGTTCTATCAGAAAAAACAACTTTTAAGGCGTTTGAAGAGATTTTCAAAAAACGGCTATATCTCGCAAACGGCTATATTTAGGGGGAAACTGATGGTACAGGCGGCTTTCTCGTGTCAATTTACATCAGATAGTGTCAGTTTAAAAGCCTTTTGAGGCAAAAAATTTTTTTTAAATTTTTAAAATTTACCCCCTTGGGGTTCAAATTTTTTTAATTTTTCGTTATTCCTCTCTTACTCCTAAACTGTTAGACGTATTGCGACGTAACCTCGAACATAAGCAGATTTTGTCGTCCTCTTTCGATTGGTGCCCTCAAAAACGTCCTATCTTGAACGGTTCGTTTGTAAAAAAAATCCAAAAAATGCCAAAAAGATACCCAAAATTTTCGGTTTTTGGGTGATAGCTTCCTCAAATGACGCATTAAAAGACGTTTGACATACTAATATTAAAGAGAATTTTTATACGAATACGCTGATACCACTAAATCATTTCATTTCGCTATAGTTTACAAGATATGAGCGAAAATATTTTCGGGGGTTCACGAACTTCACGAATTTTGTTCAAGTGCCAAAACTTTAAATCGCGATATCTCCGAAACGGTTAGAGATATCGAGTTGGGAGTGGCACCGTTGGATTCAGGAGATCGAGTTCTATCAGAAAAAACAACTTTTAAGGCGTTTGAAGAGATTTTCAAAAAACGGCTATATCTCGCAAACGGCTATATTTAGGGGGAAACTGATGGTACAGGCGGCTTTCTCGTGGCAATTTACATCAGATAGTGTTAGTTTAAAAGCCTTTTGAGAAAAAAAAAATTTTTGAAATTTTTAAAATTTACCCCCTTGGGGTTCAAATTTTTTTAATTTTTCGTTATTCCTCTCTTACTCCTAAACTGTTAGACGTATTGCGACGTAACTTCGAACATAAGCAGATTTTGTCGTCCTCTTTCGATTGGTGCCCTCAAAAACGTCCTATCTTGAACGGTTCGTTTGTAAAAAAATTCCAAAAAATGCCAAAAAGTTACCCAAAATCTTCGGTCTTTGGGTGATAGCTTCCTCAAATGACGCATTAAAAGGCGTTTGACATACTAATATTAAAGAGAATTTTTATACGAATACGCTGATACCACTAAATCGTTTCATTTCGCTACAGTTTACAAAATATGAGCGAAAATATTTTCGGGGGTTCACGAACTTCACGAATTTTGTTCAAGTGCCAAAATTTTAAATCGCGATATCTCCGAAACGGTTAGAGATATCGAGTTGGGAGTGGCACCGTTGGATTCAGGAGATCGAGTTCTATCAGAAAAAACAACTTTTAAGGCGTTTGAAGAGATTTTCAAAAAACGGCTATATCTCGCAAACGGCTATATTTAGGGGGAAACTGATGGTACAGGCGGCTTTCTCGTGTCAATTTACATCAGATAGTGTTGGTTTAAAAGCCTTTTGAGCCAAAAAATTTTTTTTTAAATTTTTAAAATTTACCCCCTTGGGGTTCAAATTTTTTTAATTTTTCGTTATTCCTCTCTTACTCCTAAACTGTTAGACGTATTGCGACGTAACCTCGAACATAAGCAGATTTTGTCGTCCTCTTTCGATTGGTGCCCTCAAAAACGTCCTATCTTGAACGGTTCGTTTGTAAAAAAAATCCAAAAAATGCCAAAAAGATACCCAAAATTTTCGGTTTTTGGGTGATAGCTTCCTCAAATGACGCATTAAAAGACGTTTGACATACTAATATTAAAGAGAATTTTTATACGAATACGCTGATACCACTAAATCATTTCATTTCGCTATAGTTTACAAGATATGAGCGAAAATATTTTCGGGGGTTCACGAACTTCACGAATTTTGTTCAAGTGCCAAAACTTTAAATCGCGATATCTCCGAAACGGTTAGAGATATCGAGTTGGGAGTGGCACCGTTGGATTCAGGAGATCGAGTTCTATCAGAAAAAACAACTTTTAAGGCGTTTGAAGAGATTTTCAAAAAACGGCTATATCTCGCAAACGGCTATATTTAGGGGGAAACTGATGGTACAGGCGGCTTTCTCGTGTCAATTTACATCAGATAGTGTCAGTTTAAAAGCCTTTTGAGGCAAAAAATTTTTTTTAAATTTTTAAAATTTACCCCCTTGGGGTTCAAATTTTTTTAATTTTTCGTTATTCCTCTCTTACTCCTAAACTGTTAGACGTATTGCGACGTAACCTCGAACATAAGCAGATTTTGTCGTCCTCTTTCGATTGGTGCCCTCAAAAACGTCCTATCTTGAACGGTTCGTTTGTAAAAAAAATCCAAAAAATGCCAAAAAGATACCCAAAATTTTCGGTTTTTGGGTGATAGCTTCCTCAAATGACGCATTAAAAGACGTTTGACATACTAATATTAAAGAGAATTTTTATACGAATACGCTGATACCACTAAATCATTTCATTTCGCTATAGTTTACAAGATATGAGCGAAAATATTTTCGGGGGTTCACGAACTTCACGAATTTTGTTCAAGTGCCAAAACTTTAAATCGCGATATCTCCGAAACGGTTAGAGATATCGAGTTGGGAGTGGCACCGTTGGATTCAGGAGATCGAGTTCTATCAGAAAAAACAACTTTTAAGGCGTTTGAAGAGATTTTCAAAAAACGGCTATATCTCGCAAACGGCTATATTTAGGGGGAAACTGATGGTACAGGCGGCTTTCTCGTGTCAATTTACATCAGATAGTGTTGGTTTAAAAGCCTTTTGAGCCAAAAAATTTTTTTTTAAATTTTTAAAATTTACCCCCTTGGGGTTCAAATTTTTTTAATTTTTCGTTATTCCTCTCTTACTCCTAAACTGTTAGACGTATTGCGACGTAACCTCGAACATAAGCAGATTTTGTCGTCCTCTTTCGATTGGTGCCCTCAAAAACGTCCTATCTTGAACGGTTCGTTTGTAAAAAAAATCCAAAAAATGCCAAAAAGATACCCAAAATTTTCGGTTTTTGGGTGATAGCTTCCTCAAATGACGCATTAAAAGACGTTTGACATACTAATATTAAAGAGAATTTTTATACGAATACGCTGATACCACTAAATCATTTCATTTCGCTATAGTTTACAAGATATGAGCGAAAATATTTTCGGGGGTTCACGAACTTCACGAATTTTGTTCAAGTGCCAAAACTTTAAATCGCGATATCTCCGAAACGGTTAGAGATATCGAGTTGGGAGTGGCACCGTTGGATTCAGGAGATCGAGTTCTATCAGAAAAAACAACTTTTAAGGCGTTTGAAGAGATTTTCAAAAAACGGCTATATCTCGCAAACGGCTATATTTAGGGGGAAACTGATGGTACAGGCGGCTTTCTCGTGTCAATTTACATCAGATAGTGTCAGTTTAAAAGCCTTTTGAGGCAAAAATTTTTTTTTAAATTTTTAAAATTTACCCCCTTGGGGTTCAAATTTTTTTAATTTTTCGTTATTCCTCTCTTACTCCTAAACTGTTAGACGTATTGCGACGTAACCTCGAACATAAGCAGATTTTGTCGTCCTCTTTCGATTGGTGCCCTCAAAAACGTCCTATCTTGAACGGTTCGTTTGTAAAAAAAATCCAAAAAATGCCAAAAAGATACCCAAAATTTTCGGTTTTTGGGTGAAACGGCTATATCTCGCAAACGGCTATATTTAGGGGGAAACTGATGGTACAGGCGGCTTTCTCGTGTCAATTTACATCAGATAGTGTTAGTTTAAAAGCCTTTTGAGAAAAAAAAAATTTTTGAAATTTTTAAAATTTACCCCCTTGGGGTTCAAATTTTTTTAATTTTTCGTTATTCCTCTCTTACTCCTAAACTGTTAGACGTATTGCGACGTAACTTCGAACATAAGCAGATTTTGTCGTCCTCTTTCGATTGGTGCCCTCAAAAACGTCCTATCTTGAACGGTTCGTTTGTAAAAAAATTCCAAAAAATGCCAAAAAGTTACCCAAAATCTTCGGTCTTTGGGTGATAGCTTCCTCAAATGACGCATTAAAAGGCGATTGACATACTAATATTAAAGAGAATTTTTATACGAATACGCTGATACCACTAAATCGTTTCATTTCGCTACAGTTTACAAAATATGAGCGAAAATATTTTCGGGGGTTCACGAACTTCACGAATTTTGTTCAAGTGCCAAAATTTTAAATCGCGATATCTCCGAAACGGTTAGAGATATCGAGTTGGGAGTGGCACCGTTGGATTCAGGAGATCGAGTTCTATCAGAAAAAACAACTTTTAAGGCGTTTGAAGAGATTTTCAAAAAACGGCTATATCTCGCAAACGGCTATATTTAGGGGGAAACTGATGGTACAGGCGGCTTTCTCGTGTCAATTTACATCAGATAGTGTCAGTTTAAAAGCCTTTTGAGGCAAAAATTTTTTTTTAAATTTTTAAAATTTACCCCCTTGGGGTTCAAATTTTTTTAATTTTTCGTTATTCCTCTCTTACTCCTAAACTGTTAGACGTATTGCGACGTAACCTCGAACATAAGCAGATTTTGTCGTCCTCTTTCGATTGGTGCCCTCAAAAACGTCCTATCTTGAACGGTTCGTTTGTAAAAAAAATCCAAAAAATGCCAAAAAGATACCCAAAATTTTCGGTTTTTGGGTGATAGCTTCCTCAAATGACGCATTAAAAGACGTTTGACATACTAATATTAAAGAGAATTTTTATACGAATACGCTGATACCACTAAATCGTTTCATTTCGCTACAGTTTACAAAATATGAGCGAAAATATTTTCGGGGGTTCACGAACTTCACGAATTTTGTTCAAGTGCCAAAATTTTAAATCGCGATATCTCCGAAACGGTTAGAGATATCGAGTTGGGAGTGGCACCGTTGGATTCAGGAGATCGAGTTCTATCAGAAAAAACAACTTTTAAGGCGTTTGAAGAGATTTTCAAAAAACGGCTATATCTCGCAAACGGCTATATTTAGGGGGAAACTGATGGTACAGGCGGCTTTCTCGTGTCAATTTACATCAGATAGTGTTGGTTTAAAAGCCTTTTGAGCCAAAAAATTTTTTTTAAATTTTTAAAATTTACCCCCTTGGGGTTCAAATTTTTTTAATTTTTCGTTATTCCTCTCTTACTCCTAAACTGTTAGACGTATTGCGACGTAACCTCGAACATAAGCAGATTTTGTCGTCCTCTTTCGATTGGTGCCCTCAAAAACGTCCTATCTTGAACGGTTCGTTTGTAAAAAAAATCCAAAAAATGCCAAAAAGATACCCAAAATTTTCGGTTTTTGGGTGATAGCTTCCTCAAATGACGCATTAAAAGACGTTTGACATACTAATATTAAAGAGAATTTTTATACGAATACGCTGATACCACTAAATCATTTCATTTCGCTATAGTTTACAAGATATGAGCGAAAATATTTTCGGGGGTTCACGAACTTCACGAATTTTGTTCAAGTGCCAAAACTTTAAATCGCGATATCTCCGAAACGGTTAGAGATATCGAGTTGGGAGTGGCACCGTTGGATTCAGGAGATCGAGTTCTATCAGAAAAAACAACTTTTAAGGCGTTTGAAGAGATTTTCAAAAAACGGCTATATCTCGCAAACGGCTATATTTAGGGGGAAACTGATGGTACAGGCGGCTTTCTCGTGTCAATTTACATCAGATAGTGTCAGTTTAAAAGCCTTTTGAGGCAAAAATTTTTTTTTAAATTTTTAAAATTTACCCCCTTGGGGTTCAAATTTTTTTAATTTTTCGTTATTCCTCTCTTACTCCTAAACTGTTAGACGTATTGCGACGTAACCTCGAACATAAGCAGATTTTGTCGTCCTCTTTCGATTGGTGCCCTCAAAAACGTCCTATCTTGAACGGTTCGTTTGTAAAAAAAATCCAAAAAATGCCAAAAAGATACCCAAAATTTTCGGTTTTTGGGTGATAGCTTCCTCAAATGACGCATTAAAAGACGTTTGACATACTAATATTAAAGAGAATTTTTATACGAATACGCTGATACCACTAAATCGTTTCATTTCGCTACAGTTTACAAAATATGAGCGAAAATATTTTCGGGGGTTCACGAACTTCACGAATTTTGTTCAAGTGCCAAAATTTTAAATCGCGATATCTCCGAAACGGTTAGAGATATCGAGTTGGGAGTGGCACCGTTGGATTCAGGAGATCGAGTTCTATCAGAAAAAACAACTTTTAAGGCGTTTGAAGAGATTTTCAAAAAACGGCTATATCTCGCAAACGGCTATATTTAGGGGGAAACTGATGGTACAGGCGGCTTTCTCGTGTCAATTTACATCAGATAGTGTTGGTTTAAAAGCCTTTTGAGCCAAAAAATTTTTTTTTAAATTTTTAAAATTTACCCCCTTGGGGTTCAAATTTTTTTAATTTTTCGTTATTCCTCTCTTACTCCTAAACTGTTAGACGTATTGCGACGTAACCTCGAACATAAGCAGATTTTGTCGTCCTCTTTCGATTGGTGCCCTCAAAAACGTCCTATCTTGAACGGTTCGTTTGTAAAAAAAATCCAAAAAATGCCAAAAAGATACCCAAAATTTTCGGTTTTTGGGTGATAGCTTCCTCAAATGACGCATTAAAAGACGTTTGACATACTAATATTAAAGAGAATTTTTATACGAATACGCTGATACCACTAAATCATTTCATTTCGCTATAGTTTACAAGATATGAGCGAAAATATTTTCGGGGGTTCACGAACTTCACGAATTTTGTTCAAGTGCCAAAACTTTAAATCGCGATATCTCCGAAACGGTTAGAGATATCGAGTTGGGAGTGGCACCGTTGGATTCAGGAGATCGAGTTCTATCAGAAAAAACAACTTTTAAGGCGTTTGAAGAGATTTTCAAAAAACGGCTATATCTCGCAAACGGCTATATTTAGGGGGAAACTGATGGTACAGGCGGCTTTCTCGTGTCAATTTACATCAGATAGTGTTGGTTTAAAAGCCTTTTGAGCCAAAAAATTTTTTTTTAAATTTTTAAAATTTACCCCCTTGGGGTTCAAATTTTTTTAATTTTTCGTTATTCCTCTCTTACTCCTAAACTGTTAGACGTATTGCGACGTAACCTCGAACATAAGCAGATTTTGTCGTCCTCTTTCGATTGGTGCCCTCAAAAACGTCCTATCTTGAACGGTTCGTTTGTAAAAAAAATCCAAAAAATGCCAAAAAGATACCCAAAATTTTCGGTTTTTGGGTGATAGCTTCCTCAAATGACGCATTAAAAGACGTTTGACATACTAATATTAAAGAGAATTTTTATACGAATACGCTGATACCACTAAATCATTTCATTTCGCTATAGTTTACAAGATATGAGCGAAAATATTTTCGGGGGTTCACGAACTTCACGAATTTTGTTCAAGTGCCAAAACTTTAAATCGCGATATCTCCGAAACGGTTAGAGATATCGAGTTGGGAGTGGCACCGTTGGATTCAGGAGATCGAGTTCTATCAGAAAAAACAACTTTTAAGGCGTTTGAAGAGATTTTCAAAAAACGGCTATATCTCGCAAACGGCTATATTTAGGGGGAAACTGATGGTACAGGCGGCTTTCTCGTGTCAATTTACATCAGATAGTGTTAGTTTAAAAGCCTTTTGAGAAAAAAAAAATTTTTGAAATTTTTAAAATTTACCCCCTTGGGGTTCAAATTTTTTTAATTTTTCGTTATTCCTCTCTTACTCCTAAACTGTTAGACGTATTGCGACGTAACTTCGAACATAAGCAGATTTTGTCGTCCTCTTTCGATTGGTGCCCTCAAAAACGTCCTATCTTGAACGGTTCGTTTGTAAAAAAATTCCAAAAAATGCCAAAAAGTTACCCAAAATCTTCGGTCTTTGGGTGATAGCTTCCTCAAATGACGCATTAAAAGGCGTTTGACATACTAATATTAAAGAGAATTTTTATACGAATACGCTGATACCACTAAATCGTTTCATTTCGCTACAGTTTACAAAATATGAGCGAAAATATTTTCGGGGGTTCACGAACTTCACGAATTTTGTTCAAGTGCCAAAATTTTAAATCGCGATATCTCCGAAACGGTTAGAGATATCGAGTTGGGAGTGGCACCGTTGGATTCAGGAGATCGAGTTCTATCAGAAAAAACAACTTTTAAGGCGTTTGAAGAGATTTTCAAAAAACGACTATATCTCGCAAACGGCTATATTTAGGGGGAAACTGATGGTACAGGCGGCTTTCTCGTGTCAATTTACATCAGATAGTGTTGGTTTAAAAGCCTTTTGAGCCAAAAAATTTTTTTTTAAATTTTTAAAATTTACCCCCTTGGGGTTCAAATTTTTTTAATTTTTCGTTATTCCTCTCTTACTCCTAAACTGTTAGACGTATTGCGACGTAACCTCGAACATAAGCAGATTTTGTCGTCCTCTTTCGATTGGTGCCCTCAAAAACGTCCTATCTTGAACGGTTCGTTTGTAAAAAAAAATCCAAAAAATGCCAAAAAGATACCCAAAATTTTCGGTTTTTGGGTGATAGCTTCCTCAAATGACGCATTAAAAGACGTTTGACATACTAATATTAAAGAGAATTTTTATACGAATACGCTGATACCACTAAATCATTTCATTTCGCTATAGTTTACAAGATATGAGCGAAAATATTTTCGGGGGTTCACGAACTTCACGAATTTTGTTCAAGTGCCAAAACTTTAAATCGCGATATCTCCGAAACGGTTAGAGATATCGAGTTGGGAGTGGCACCGTTGGATTCAGGAGATCGAGTTCTATCAGAAAAAACAACTTTTAAGGCGTTTGAAGAGATTTTCAAAAAACGGCTATATCTCGCAAACGGCTATATTTAGGGGGAAACTGATGGTACAGGCGGCTTTCTCGTGTCAATTTACATCAGATAGTGTTAGTTTAAAAGCCTTTTGAGAAAAAAAAAATTTTTGAAATTTTTAAAATTTACCCCCTTGGGGTTCAAATTTTTTTAATTTTTCGTTATTCCTCTCTTACTCCTAAACTGTTAGACGTATTGCGACGTAACTTCGAACATAAGCAGATTTTGTCGTCCTCTTTCGATTGGTGCCCTCAAAAACGTCCTATCTTGAACGGTTCGTTTGTAAAAAAATTCCAAAAAATGCCAAAAAGTTACCCAAAATCTTCGGTCTTTGGGTGATAGCTTCCTCAAATGACGCATTAAAAGGCGTTTGACATACTAATATTAAAGAGAATTTTTATACGAATACGCTGATACCACTAAATCGTTTCATTTCGCTACAGTTTACAAAATATGAGCGAAAATATTTTCGGGGGTTCACGAACTTCACGAATTTTGTTCAAGTGCCAAAATTTTAAATCGCGATATCTCCGAAACGGTTAGAGATATCGAGTTGGGAGTGGCACCGTTGGATTCAGGAGATCGAGTTCTATCAGAAAAAACAACTTTTAAGGCGTTTGAAGAGATTTTCAAAAAACGACTATATCTCGCAAACGGCTATATTTAGGGGGAAACTGATGGTACAGGCGGCTTTCTCGTGTCAATTTACATCAGATAGTGTTGGTTTAAAAGCCTTTTGAGCCAAAAAATTTTTTTTTAAATTTTTAAAATTTACCCCCTTGGGGTTCAAATTTTTTTAATTTTTCGTTATTCCTCTCTTACTCCTAAACTGTTAGACGTATTGCGACGTAACCTCGAACATAAGCAGATTTTGTCGTCCTCTTTCGATTGGTGCCCTCAAAAACGTCCTATCTTGAACGGTTCGTTTGTAAAAAAAAATCCAAAAAATGCCAAAAAGATACCCAAAATTTTCGGTTTTTGGGTGATAGCTTCCTCAAATGACGCATTAAAAGACGTTTGACATACTAATATTAAAGAGAATTTTTATACGAATACGCTGATACCACTAAATCATTTCATTTCGCTATAGTTTACAAGATATGAGCGAAAATATTTTCGGGGGTTCACGAACTTCACGAATTTTGTTCAAGTGCCAAAACTTTAAATCGCGATATCTCCGAAACGGTTAGAGATATCGAGTTGGGAGTGGCACCGTTGGATTCAGGAGATCGAGTTCTATCAGAAAAAACAACTTTTAAGGCGTTTGAAGAGATTTTCAAAAAACGGCTATATCTCGCAAACGGCTATATTTAGGGGGAAACTGATGGTACAGGCGGCTTTCTCGTGTCAATTTACATCAGATAGTGTTAGTTTAAAAGCCTTTTGAGAAAAAAAAAATTTTTGAAATTTTTAAAATTTACCCCCTTGGGGTTCAAATTTTTTTAATTTTTCGTTATTCCTCTCTTACTCCTAAACTGTTAGACGTATTGCGACGTAACTTCGAACATAAGCAGATTTTGTCGTCCTCTTTCGATTGGTGCCCTCAAAAACGTCCTATCTTGAACGGTTCGTTTGTAAAAAAAATCCAAAAAATGCCAAAAAGATACCCAAAATTTTCGGTTTTTGGGTGATAGCTTCCTCAAATGACGCATTAAAAGACGTTTGACATACTAATATTAAAGAGAATTTTTATACGAATACGCTGATACCACTAAATCATTTCATTTCGCTATAGTTTACAAGATATGAGCGAAAATATTTTCGGGGGTTCACGAACTTCACGAATTTTGTTCAAGTGCCAAAACTTTAAATCGCGATATCTCCGAAACGGTTAGAGATATCGAGTTGGGAGTGGCACCGTTGGATTCAGGAGATCGAGTTCTAAAAAAACAACTTTTAAGGCGTTTGAAGAGATTTTCAAAAAACGGCTATATCTCGCAAACGGCTATATTTAGGGGGAAACTGATGGTACAGGCGGCTTTCTCGTGTCAATTTACATCAGATAGTGTCAGTTTAAAAGCCTTTTGAGCCAAAAAATTTTTTTTGAAATTTTTAAAATTTACCCCCTTGGGGTTCAAATTTTTTTAATTTTTCGTTATTCCTCTCTTACTCCTAAACTGTTAGACGTATTGCGACGTAACTTCGAACATAAGCAGATTTTGTCGTCCTCTTTCGATTGGTGCCCTCAAAAACGTCCTATCTTGAACGGTTCGTTTGTAAAAAAATTCCAAAAAATGCCAAAAAGTTACCCAAAATCTTCGGTCTTTGGGTGATAGCTTCCTCAAATGACGCATTAAAAGGCGTTTGACATACTAATATTAAAGAGAATTTTTATACGAATACGCTGATACCACTAAATCGTTTCATTTCGCTACAGTTTACAAAATATGAGCGAAAATATTTTCGGGGGTTCACGAACTTCACGAATTTTGTTCAAGTGCCAAAATTTTAAATCGCGATATCTCCGAAACGGTTAGAGATATCGAGTTGGGAGTGGCACCGTTGGATTCAGGAGATCGAGTTCTATCAGAAAAAACAACTTTTAAGGCGTTTGAAGAGATTTTCAAAAAACGACTATATCTCGCAAACGGCTATATTTAGGGGGAAACTGATGGTACAGGCGGCTTTCTCGTGTCAATTTACATCAGATAGTGTTGGTTTAAAAGCCTTTTGAGCCAAAAAATTTTTTTTTAAATTTTTAAAATTTACCCCCTTGGGGTTCAAATTTTTTTAATTTTTCGTTATTCCTCTCTTACTCCTAAACTGTTAGACGTATTGCGACGTAACCTCGAACATAAGCAGATTTTGTCGTCCTCTTTCGATTGGTGCCCTCAAAAACGTCCTATCTTGAACGGTTCGTTTGTAAAAAAAAATCCAAAAAATGCCAAAAAGATACCCAAAATTTTCGGTTTTTGGGTGATAGCTTCCTCAAATGACGCATTAAAAGACGTTTGACATACTAATATTAAAGAGAATTTTTATACGAATACGCTGATACCACTAAATCATTTCATTTCGCTATAGTTTACAAGATATGAGCGAAAATATTTTCGGGGGTTCACGAACTTCACGAATTTTGTTCAAGTGCCAAAACTTTAAATCGCGATATCTCCGAAACGGTTAGAGATATCGAGTTGGGAGTGGCACCGTTGGATTCAGGAGATCGAGTTCTATCAGAAAAAACAACTTTTAAGGCGTTTGAAGAGATTTTCAAAAAACGGCTATATCTCGCAAACGGCTATATTTAGGGGGAAACTGATGGTACAGGCGGCTTTCTCGTGTCAATTTACATCAGATAGTGTTAGTTTAAAAGCCTTTTGAGAAAAAAAAAATTTTTGAAATTTTTAAAATTTACCCCCTTGGGGTTCAAATTTTTTTAATTTTTCGTTATTCCTCTCTTACTCCTAAACTGTTAGACGTATTGCGACGTAACTTCGAACATAAGCAGATTTTGTCGTCCTCTTTCGATTGGTGCCCTCAAAAACGTCCTATCTTGAACGGTTCGTTTGTAAAAAAAATCCAAAAAATGCCAAAAAGATACCCAAAATTTTCGGTTTTTGGGTGATAGCTTCCTCAAATGACGCATTAAAAGACGTTTGACATACTAATATTAAAGAGAATTTTTATACGAATACGCTGATACCACTAAATCATTTCATTTCGCTATAGTTTACAAGATATGAGCGAAAATATTTTCGGGGGTTCACGAACTTCACGAATTTTGTTCAAGTGCCAAAACTTTAAATCGCGATATCTCCGAAACGGTTAGAGATATCGAGTTGGGAGTGGCACCGTTGGATTCAGGAGATCGAGTTCTAAAAAAACAACTTTTAAGGCGTTTGAAGAGATTTTCAAAAAACGGCTATATCTCGCAAACGGCTATATTTAGGGGGAAACTGATGGTACAGGCGGCTTTCTCGTGTCAATTTACATCAGATAGTGTCAGTTTAAAAGCCTTTTGAGCCAAAAAATTTTTTTTGAAATTTTTAAAATTTACCCCCTTGGGGTTCAAATTTTTTTAATTTTTCGTTATTCCTCTCTTACTCCTAAACTGTTAGACGTATTGCGACGTAACTTCGAACATAAGCAGATTTTGTCGTCCTCTTTCGATTGGTGCCCTCAAAAACGTCCTATCTTGAACGGTTCGTTTGTAAAAAAATTCCAAAAAATGCCAAAAAGTTACCCAAAATCTTCGGTCTTTGGGTGATAGCTTCCTCAAATGACGCATTAAAAGGCGTTTGACATACTAATATTAAAGAGAATTTTTATACGAATACGCTGATACCACTAAATCGTTTCATTTCGCTACAGTTTACAAAATATGAGCGAAAATATTTTCGGGGGTTCACGAACTTCACGAATTTTGTTCAAGTGCCAAAATTTTAAATCGCGATATCTCCGAAACGGTTAGAGATATCGAGTTGGGAGTGGCACCGTTGGATTCAGGAGATCGAGTTCTATCAGAAAAAACAACTTTTAAGGCGTTTGAAGAGATTTTCAAAAAACGGCTATATCTCGCAAACGGCTATATTTAGGGGGAAACTGATGGTACAGGCGGCTTTCTCGTGTCAATTTACATCAGATAGTGTTGGTTTAAAAGCCTTTTGAGCCAAAAAATTTTTTTTTAAATTTTTAAAATTTACCCCCTTGGGGTTCAAATTTTTTTAATTTTTCGTTATTCCTCTCTTACTCCTAAACTGTTAGACGTATTGCGACGTAACTTCGAACATAAGCAGATTTTGTCGTCCTCTTTCGATTGGTGCCCTCAAAAACGTCCTATCTTGAACGGTTCGTTTGTAAAAAAAATCCAAAAAATGCCAAAAAGATACCCAAAATTTTCGGTTTTTGGGTGATAGCTTCCTCAAATGACGCATTAAAAGACGTTTGACATACTAATATTAAAGAGAATTTTTATACGAATACGCTGATAACACTAAATCATTTCATTTCGCTATAGTTTACAAGATATGAGCGAAAATATTTTCGGGGGTTCACGAACTTCACGAATTTTGTTCAAGTGCCAAAACTTTAAATCGCGATATCTCCGAAACGGTTAGAGATATCGAGTTGGGAGTGGCACCGTTGGATTCAGGAGATCGAGTTCTAAAAAAACAACTTTTAAGGCGTTTGAAGAGATTTTCAAAAAACGGCTATATCTCGCAAACGGCTATATTTAGGGGGAAACTGATGGTACAGGCGGCTTTCTCGTGTCAATTTACATCAGATAGTGTCAGTTTAAAAGCCTTTTGAGCCAAAAAATTTTTTTTGAAATTTTTAAAATTTACCCCCTTGGGGTTCAAATTTTTTTAATTTTTCGTTATTCCTCTCTTACTCCTAAACTGTTAGACGTATTGCGACGTAACCTCGAACATAAGCAGATTTTGTCGTCCTCTTTCCATTGGTGCCCTCAAAAACGTCCTATCTTGAACGGTTCGTTTGTAAAAAAATTCCAAAAAATGCCAAAAAGTTACCCAAAATTTTCGGTCTTTGGGTGATAGCTTCCTCAAATGACGCATTAAAAGACGTTTGACATACTAATATTAAAGAGAATTTTTATACGAATACGCTGATACCACTAAATCATTTCATTTCGCTATAGTTTACAAGATATGAGCGAAAATATTTTCGGGGGTTCACGAACTTCACGAATTTTGTTCAAGTGCCAAAACTTTAAATCGCGATATCTCCGAAACGGTTAGAGATATCGAGTTGGGAGTGGCACCGTTGGATTCAGGAGATCAAGTTCTATCAGAAAAAACAACTTTTAAGGCGTTTGAAGAGATTTTCAAAAAACGGCTATATCTCGCAAACGGCTATATTTAGGGGGAAACTGATGGTACAGGCGGCTTTCTCGTGTCAATTTACATCAGATAGTGTTGGTTTAAAAGCCTTTTGAGCCAAAAATTTTTTTTTTAAATTTTTAAAATTTACCCCCTTGGGGTTCAAATTTTTTTAATTTTTCGTTATTCCTCTCTTACTCCTAAACTGTTAGACGTATTGCGACGTAACCTCGAACATAAGCAGATTTTGTCGTCCTCTTTCGATTGGTGCCCTCAAAAACGTCCTATCTTGAACGGTTCGTTTGTAAAAAAAATCCAAAAAATGCCAAAAAGATACCCAAAATTTTCGGTTTTTGGGTGATAGCTTCCTCAAATGACGCATTAAAAGACGTTTGACATACTAATATTAAAGAGAATTTTTATACGAATACGCTGATACCACTAAATCATTTCATTTCGCTATAGTTTACAAGATATGAGCGAAAATATTTTCGGGGGTTCACGAACTTCACGAATTTTGTTCAAGTGCCAAAACTTTAAATCGCGATATCTCCGAAACGGTTAGAGATATCGAGTTGGGAGTGGCACCGTTGGATTCAGGAGATCGAGTTCTATCAGAAAAAACAACTTTTAAGGCGTTTGAAGAGATTTTCAAAAAACGGCTATATCTCGCAAACGGCTATATTTAGGGGGAAACTGATGGTACAGGCGGCTTTCTCGTGTCAATTTACATCAGATAGTGTTGGTTTAAAAGCCTTTTGAGCCAAAAAATTTTTTTTTAAATTTTTAAAATTTACCCCCTTGGGGTTCAAATTTTTTTAATTTTTCGTTATTCCTCTCTTACTCCTAAACTGTTAGACGTATTGCGACGTAACCTCGAACATAAGCAGATTTTGTCGTCCTCTTTCCATTGGTGCCCTCAAAAACGTCCTATCTTGAACGGTTCGTTTGTAAAAAAATTCCAAAAAATGCCAAAAAGTTACCCAAAATTTTCGGTCTTTGGGTGATAGCTTCCTCAAATGACGCATTAAAAGACGTTTGACATACTAATATTAAAGAGAATTTTTATACGAATACGCTGATACCACTAAATCATTTCATTTCGCTATAGTTTACAAGATATGAGCGAAAATATTTTCGGGGGTTCACGAACTTCACGAATTTTGTTCAAGTGCCAAAACTTTAAATCGCGATATCTCCGAAACGGTTAGAGATATCGAGTTGGGAGTGGCACCGTTGGATTCAGGAGATCGAGTTCTATCAGAAAAAACAACTTTTAAGGCGTTTGAAGAGATTTTCAAAAAACGGCTATATCTCGCAAACGGCTATATTTAGGGGGAAACTGATGGTACAGGCGGCTTTCTCGTGTCAATTTACATCAGATAGTGTTGGTTTAAAAGCCTTTTGAGCCAAAAAATTTTTTTTTAAATTTTTAAAATTTACCCCCTTGGGGTTCAAATTTTTTTAATTTTTCGTTATTCCTCTCTTACTCCTAAACTGTTAGACGTATTGCGACGTAACCTCGAACATAAGCAGATTTTGTCGTCCTCTTTCCATTGGTGCCCTCAAAAACGTCCTATCTTGAACGGTTCGTTTGTAAAAAAATTCCAAAAAATGCCAAAAAGTTACCCAAAATTTTCGGTCTTTGGGTGATAGCTTCCTCAAATGACGCATTAAAAGACGTTTGACATACTAATATTAAAGAGAATTTTTATACGAATACGCTGATACCACTAAATCATTTCATTTCGCTATAGTTTACAAGATATGAGCGAAAATATTTTCGGGGGTTCACGAACTTCACGAATTTTGTTCAAGTGCCAAAACTTTAAATCGCGATATCTCCGAAACGGTTAGAGATATCGAGTTGGGAGTGGCACCGTTGGATTCAGGAGATCGAGTTCTATCAGAAAAAACAACTTTTAAGGCGTTTGAAGAGATTTTCAAAAAACGGCTATATCTCGCAAACGGCTATATTTAGGGGGAAACTGATGGTACAGGCGGCTTTCTCGTGTCAATTTACATCAGATAGTGTTGGTTTAAAAGCCTTTTGAGCCAAAAAATTTTTTTTGAAATTTTTAAAATTTACCCCCTTGGGGTTCAAATTTTTTTAATTTTTCGTTATTCCTCTCTTACTCCTAAACTGTTAGACGTATTGCGACGTAACCTCGAACATAAGCAGATTTTGTCGTCCTCTTTCGATTGGTGCCCTCAAAAACGTCCTATCTTGAACGGTTCGTTTGTAAAAAAAATCCAAAAAATGCCAAAAAGATACCCAAAATTTTCGGTTTTTGGGTGATAGCTTCCTCAAATGACGCATTAAAAGACGTTTGACATACTAATATTAAAGAGAATTTTTATACGAATACGCTGATACCACTAAATCATTTCATTTCGCTATAGTTTACAAGATATGAGCGAAAATATTTTCGGGGGTTCACGAACTTCATGAATTTTGTGCAAGTGCCAAAACTTTAAATCGCGATATCTCCGAAACGGTTAGAGATATCGAGTTGGGAGTGGCACCGTTGGATTCAGGAGATCGAGTTCTATCAGAAAAAACAACTTTTAAGGCGTTTGAAGAGATTTTCAAAAAACGGCTATATCTCGCAAACGGCTATATTTAGGGGGAAACTGATGGTACAGGCGGCTTTCTCGTGTCAATTTACATCAGATAGTGTTGGTTTAAAAGCCTTTTGAGCCAAAAAATTTTTTTTGAAATTTTTAAAATTTACCCCCTTGGGGTTCAAATTTTTTTAATTTTTCGTTATTCCTCTCTTACTCCTAAACTGTTAGACGTATTGCGACGTAACCTCGAACATAAGCAGATTTTGTCGTCCTCTTTCGATTGGTGCCCTCAAAAACGTCCTATCTTGAACGGTTCGTTTGTAAAAAAAATCCAAAAAATGCCAAAAAGATACCCAAAATTTTCGGTTTTTGGGTGATAGCTTCCTCAAATGACGCATTAAAAGACGTTTGACATACTAATATTAAAGAGAATTTTTATACGAATACGCTGATACCACTAAATCATTTCATTTCGCTATAGTTTACAAGATATGAGCGAAAATATTTTCGGGGGTTCACGAACTTCATGAATTTTGTGCAAGTGCCAAAACTTTAAATCGCGATATCTCCGAAACGGTTAGAGATATCGAGTTGGGAGTGGCACCGTTGGATTCAGGAGATCGAGTTCTATCAGAAAAAACAACTTTTAAGGCGTTTGAAGAGATTTTCAAAAAACGGCTATATCTCGCAAACGGCTATATTTAGGGGGAAACTGATGGTACAGGCGGCTTTCTCGTGTCAATTTACATCAGATAGTGTTGGTTTAAAAGCCTTTTGAGCCAAAAAATTTTTTTTGAAATTTTTAAAATTTACCCCCTTGGGGTTCAAATTTTTTTAATTTTTCGTTATTCCTCTCTTACTCCTAAACTGTTAGACGTATTGCGACGTAACCTCGAACATAAGCAGATTTTGTCGTCCTCTTTCGATTGGTGCCCTCAAAAACGTCCTATCTTGAACGGTTCGTTTGTAAAAAAATTTGGGTGATAGCTTCCTCAAATGACGCATTAAAAGACGTTTGACATACTAATATTAAAGAGAATTTTTATACGAATACGCTGATACCACTAAATCATTTCATTTCGCTATAGTTTACAAGATATGAGCGAAAATATTTTCGGGGGTTCACGAACTTCACGAATTTTGTTCAAGTGCCAAAACTTTAAATCGCGATATCTCCGAAACGGTTAGAGATATCGAGTTGGGAGTGGCACCGTTGGATTCAGGAGATCGAGTTCTATCAGAAAAAACAACTTTTAAGGCGTTTGAAGAGATTTTCAAAAAACGGCTATATCTCGCAAACGGCTATATTTAGGGGGAAACTGATGGTACAGGCGGCTTTCTCGTGTCAATTTACATCAGATAGTGTTGGTTTAAAAGCCTTTTGAGCCAAAAAATTTTTTTTTAAATTTTTAAAATTTACCCCCTTGGGGTTCAAATTTTTTTAATTTTTCGTTATTCCTCTCTTACTCCTAAACTGTTAGACGTATTGCGACGTAACCTCGAACATAAGCAGATTTTGTCGTCCTCTTTCCATTGGTGCCCTCAAAAACGTCCTATCTTGAACGGTTCGTTTGTAAAAAAATTCCAAAAAATGCCAAAAAGTTACCCAAAATTTTCGGTCTTTGGGTGATAGCTTCCTCAAATGACGCATTAAAAGACGTTTGACATACTAATATTAAAGAGAATTTTTATACGAATACGCTGATACCACTAAATCATTTCATTTCGCTATAGTTTACAAGATATGAGCGAAAATATTTTCGGGGGTTCACGAACTTCACGAATTTTGTTCAAGTGCCAAAACTTTAAATCGCGATATCTCTGAAACGGTTAGAGATATCGAGTTGGGAGTGGCACCGTTGGATTCAGGAGATCAAGTTCTATCAGAAAAAACAACTTTTAAGGCGTTTGAAGAGATTTTCAAAAAACGGCTATATCTCGCAAACGGCTATATTTAGGGGGAAACTGATGGTACAGGCGGCTTTCTCGTGTCAATTTACATCAGATAGTGTTAGTTTAAAAGCCTTTTGAGAAAAAAAAAATTTTTGAAATTTTTAAAATTTACCCCCTTGGGGTTCAAATTTTTTTAATTTTTCGTTATTCCTCTCTTACTCCTAAACTGTTAGACGTATTGCGACGTAACTTCGAACATAAGCAGATTTTGTCGTCCTCTTTCGATTGGTGCCCTCAAAAACGTCCTATCTTGAACGGTTCGTTTGTAAAAAAATTCCAAAAAATGCCAAAAAGTTACCCAAAATCTTCGGTCTTTGGGTGATAGCTTCCTCAAATGACGCATTAAAAGGCGTTTGACATACTAATATTAAAGAGAATTTTTATACGAATACGCTGATACCACTAAATCGTTTCATTTCGCTACAGTTTACAAAATATGAGCGAAAATATTTTCGGGGGTTCACGAACTTCACGAATTTTGTTCAAGTGCCAAAATTTTAAATCGCGATATCTCCGAAACGGTTAGAGATATCGAGTTGGGAGTGGCACCGTTGGATTCAGGAGATCGAGTTCTATCAGAAAAAACAACTTTTAAGGCGTTTGAAGAGATTTTCAAAAAACGGCTATATCTCGCAAACGGCTATATTTAGGGGGAAACTGATGGTACAGGCGGCTTTCTCGTGTCAATTTACATCAGATAGTGTCAGTTTAAAAGCCTTTTGAGCCAAAAAATTTTTTTTAAATTTTTAAAATTTACCCCCTTGGGGTTCAAATTTTTTTAATTTTTCGTTATTCCTCTCTTACTCCTAAACTGTTAGACGTATTGCGACGTAACCTCGAACATAAGCAGATTTTGTCGTCCTCTTTCGATTGGTGCCCTCAAAAACGTCCTATCTTGAACGGTTCGTTTGTAAAAAAATGCCAAAAAGATACCCAAAATTTTCGGTCTTTGGGTGATAGCTTCCTCAAATGACGCATTAAAAGACGTTTGACATACTAATATTAAAGAGAATTTTTATACGAATACGCTGATACCACTAAATCATTTCATTTCGCTATAGTTTACAAGATATGAGCGAAAATATTTTCGGGGGTTCACGAACTTCACGAATTTTGTGCAAGTGCCAAAACTTTAAATCGCGATATCTCTGAAACGGTTAGAGATATCGAGTTGGGAGTGGCACCGTTGGATTCAGGAGATCGAGTTCTATCAGAAAAAACAACTTTTAAGGCGTTTGAAGAGATTTTCAAAAAACGGCTATATCTCGCAAACGGCTATATTTAGGGGGAAACTGATGGTACAGGCGGCTTTCTCGTGTCAATTTACATCAGATAGTGTCAGTTTAAAAGCCTTTTGAGCCAAAAAATTTTTTTTAAATTTTTAAAATTTACCCCCTTGGGGTTCAAATTTTTTTAATTTTTCGTTATTCCTCTCTTACTCCTAAACTGTTAGACGTATTGCGACGTAACCTCGAACATAAGCAGATTTTGTCGTCCTCTTTCGATTGGTGCCCTCAAAAACGTCCTATCTTGAACGGTTCGTTTGTAAAAAAATTCCAAAAAATGCCAAAAAGATACCCAAAATTTTCGGTCTTTGGGTGATAGCTTCCTCAAATGACGCATTAAAAGACGTTTGACATACTAATATTAAAGAGAATTTTTATACGAATACGCTGATACCACTAAATCATTTCATTTCGCTATAGTTTACAAGATATGAGCGAAAATATTTTCGGGGGTTCACGAACTTCACGAATTTTGTGCAAGTGCCAAAACTTTAAATCGCGATATCTCTGAAACGGTTAGAGATATCGAGTTGGGAGTGGCACCGTTGGATTCAGGAGATCGAGTTCTATCAGAAAAAACAACTTTTAAGGCGTTTGAAGAGATTTTCAAAAAACGGCTATATCTCGCAAACGGCTATATTTAGGGGGAAACTGATGGTACAGGCGGCTTTCTCGTGTCAATTTACATCAGATAGTGTTAGTTTAAAAGCCTTTTGAGAAAAAAAAAATTTTTGAAATTTTTAAAATTTACCCCCTTGGGGTTCAAATTTTTTTAATTTTTCGTTATTCCTCTCTTACTCCTAAACTGTTAGACGTATTGCGACGTAACTTCGAACATAAGCAGATTTTGTCGTCCTCTTTCGATTGGTGCCCTCAAAAACGTCCTATCTTGAACGGTTCGTTTGTAAAAAAATTCCAAAAAATGCCAAAAAGTTACCCAAAATCTTCGGTCTTTGGGTGATAGCTTCCTCAAATGACGCATTAAAAGGCGTTTGACATACTAATATTAAAGAGAATTTTTATACGAATACGCTGATACCACTAAATCGTTTCATTTCGCTACAGTTTACAAAATATGAGCGAAAATATTTTCGGGGGTTCACGAACTTCACGAATTTTGTTCAAGTGCCAAAATTTTAAATCGCGATATCTCCGAAACGGTTAGAGATATCGAGTTGGGAGTGGCACCGTTGGATTCAGGAGATCGAGTTCTATCAGAAAAAACAACTTTTAAGGCGTTTGAAGAGATTTTCAAAAAACGGCTATATCTCGCAAACGGCTATATTTAGGGGGAAACTGATGGTACAGGCGGCTTTCTCGTGTCAATTTACATCAGATAGTGTCAGTTTAAAAGCCTTTTGAGAAAAAAAATTTTTTTTAAATTTTTAAAATTTACCCCCTTGGGGTTCAAATTTTTTTAATTTTTCGTTATTCCTCTCTTACTCCTAAACTGTTAGACGTATTGCGACGTAACCTCGAACATAAGCAGATTTTGTCGTCCTCTTTCGATTGGTGCCCTCAAAAACGTCCTATCTTGAACGGTTCGTTTGTAAAAAAATTCCAAAAAATGCCAAAAAGTTACCCAAAATCTTCGGTCTTTGGGTGATAGCTTCCTCAAATGACGCATTAAAAGGCGTTTGACATACTAATATTAAAGAGAATTTTTATACGAATACGCTGATACCACTAAATCGTTTCATTTCGCTACAGTTTACAAAATATGAGCGAAAATATTTTCGGGGGTTCACGAACTTCACGAATTTTGTTCAAGTGCCAAAATTTTAAATCGCGATATCTCCGAAACGGTTAGAGATATCGAGTTGGGAGTGGCACCGTTGGATTCAGGAGATCGAGTTCTATCAGAAAAAACAACTTTTAAGGCGTTTGAAGAGATTTTCAAAAAACGGCTATATCTCGCAAACGGCTATATTTAGGGGGAAACTGATGGTACAGGCGGCTTTCTCGTGTCAATTTACATCAGATAGTGTCAGTTTAAAAGCCTTTTGAGCCAAAAAATTTTTTTTAAATTTTTAAAATTTACCCCCTTGGGGTTCAAATTTTTTTAATTTTTCGTTATTCCTCTCTTACTCCTAAACTGTTAGACGTATTGCGACGTAACCTCGAACATAAGCAGATTTTGTCGTCCTCTTTCCATTGGTGCCCTCAAAAACGTCCTATCTTGAACGGTTCGTTTGTAAAAAAATTCCAAAAAATGCCAAAAAGATACCCAAAATTTTCGGTCTTTGGGTGATAGCTTCCTCAAATGACGCATTAAAAGACGTTTGACATACTAATATTAAAGAGAATTTTTATACGAATACGCTGATACCACTAAATCATTTCATTTCGCTATAGTTTACAAGATATGAGCGAAAATATTTTCGGGGGTTCACGAACTTCACGAATTTTGTTCAAGTGCCAAAACTTTAAATCGCGATATCTCCGAAACGGTTAGAGATATCGAGTTGGGAGTGGCACCGTTGGATTCAGGAGATCGAGTTCTATCAGAAAAAACAACTTTTAAGGCGTTTGAAGAGATTTTCAAAAAACGGCTATATTTAGGGGGAAACTGATGGTACAGGCGGCTTTCTCGTGTCAATTTACATCAGATAGTGTTGGTTTAAAAGCCTTTTGAGCCAAAAAATTTTTTTTGAAATTTTTAAAATTTACCCCCTTGGGGTTCAAATTTTTTTAATTTTTCGTTATTCCTCTCTTACTCCTAAACTGTTAGACGTATTGCGACGTAACCTCGAACATAAGCAGATTTTGTCGTCCTCTTTCGATTGGTGCCCTCAAAAACGTCCTATCTTGAACGGTTCGTTTGTAAAAAAAATCCAAAAAATGCCAAAAAGATACCCAAAATTTTCGGTTTTTGGGTGATAGCTTCCTCAAATGACGCATTAAAAGACGTTTGACATACTAATATTAAAGAGAATTTTTATACGAATACGCTGATACCACTAAATCATTTCATTTCGCTATAGTTTACAAGATATGAGCGAAAATATTTTCGGGGGTTCACGAACTTCACGAATTTTGTTCAAGTGCCAAAACTTTAAATCGCGATATCTCCGAAACGGTTAGAGATATCGAGTTGGGAGTGGCACCGTTGGATTCAGGAGATCGAGTTCTATCAGAAAAAACAACTTTTAAGGCGTTTGAAGAGATTTTCAAAAAACGGCTATATCTCGCAAACGGCTATATTTAGGGGGAAACTGATGGTACAGGCGGCTTTCTCGTGTCAATTTACATCAGATAGTGTTGGTTTAAAAGCCTTTTGAGCCAAAAAATTTTTTTGGAAATTTTTAAAATTTACCCCCTTGGGGTTCAAATTTTTTTAATTTTTCGTTATTCCTCTCTTACTCCTTAACTGTTAGACGTATTGCGACGTAACCTCGAACATAAGCAGATTTTGTCGTCCTCTTTCGATTGGTGCCCTCAAAAACGTCCTATCTTGAACGGTTCGTTTGTAAAAAAATTCCAAAAAATGCCAAAAAGTTACCCAAAATTTTCGGTCTTTGGGTGATAGCTTCCTCAAATGACGCATTAAAAGACGTTTGACATACTAATATTAAAGAGAATTTTTATACGAATACGCTGATACCACTAAATCATTTCATTTCGCTATAGTTTACAAGATATGAGCGAAAATATTTTCGGGGGTTCACGAACTTCACGAATTTTGTTCAAGTGCCAAAACTTTAAATCGCGATATCTCCGAAACGGTTAGAGATATCGAGTTGGGAGTGGCACCGTTGGATTCAGGAGATCGAGTTCTATCAGAAAAAACAACTTTTAAGGCGTTTGAAGAGATTTTAAAAAAACGGCTATATCTCGCAAACGGCTATATTTAGGGGGAAACTGATGGTACAGGCGGCTTTCTCGTGTCAATTTACAACAGATAGTGTCAGTTTAAAAGCCTTTTGAGCCAAACAATTTTTTTTAAATTTTTAAAATTTACCCCCTTGGGGTTCAAATTTTTTTAATTTTTCGTTATTCCTCTCTTACTCCTAAACTGTTAGACGTATTGCGACGTAACCTCGAACATAAGCAGATTTTGTCGTCCTCTTTCCATTGGTGCCCTCAAAAACGTCCTATCTTGAACGGTTCGTTTGTAAAAAAATTCCAAAAAATGCCAAAAAGATACCCAAAATTTTCGGTCTTTGGGTGATAGCTTCCTCAAATGACGCATTAAAAGACGTTTGACATACTAATATTAAAGAGAATTTTTATACGAATACGCTGATACCACTAAATCATTTCATTTCGCTATAGTTTACAAGATATGAGCGAAAATATTTTCGGGGGTTCACGAACTTCACGAATTTTGTTCAAGTGCCAAAACTTTAAATCGCGATATCTCCGAAACGGTTAGAGATATAGAGTTGGGAGTGGCACCGTTGGATTCAGGAGATCGAGTTCTATCAGAAAAAACAACTTTTAAGGCGTTTGAAGAGATTTTCAAAAAACGGCTATATCTCGCAAACGGCTATATTTAGGGGGAAACTGATGGTACAGGCGGCTTTCTCGTGTCAATTTACATCAGATAGTGTTAGTTTAAAAGCCTTTTGAGCCAAAAAATTTTTTTTTAAATTTTTAAAATTTACCCCCTTGGGGTTCAAATTTTTTTAATTTTTCGTTATTCCTCTCTTACTCCTAAACTGTTAGACGTATTGCGACGTAACCTCGAACATAAGCAGATTTTGTCGTCCTCTTTCCATTGGTGCCCTCAAAAACGTCCTATCTTGAACGGTTCGTTTGTAAAAAAAATCCAAAAAATGCCAAAAAGATACCCAAAATTTTCGGTTTTTGGGTGATAGCTTCCTCAAATGACGCATTAAAAGACGTTTGACATACTAATATTAAAGAGAATTTTTATACGAATACGCTGATACCACTAAATCATTTCATTTCGCTATAGTTTACAAGATATGAGCGAAAATATTTTCGGGGGTTCACGAACTTCACGAATTTTGTTCAAGTGCCAAAACTTTAAATCGCGATATCTCCGAAACGGTTAGAGATATCGAGTTGGGAGTGGCACCGTTGGATTCAGGAGATCGAGTTCTATCAGAAAAAACAACTTTTAAGGCGTTTGAAGAGATTTTCAAAAAACGGCTATATCTCGCAAACGGCTATATTTAGGGGGAAACTGATGGTACAGGCGGCTTTCTCGTGTCAATTTACATCAGATAGTGTTGGTTTAAAAGCCTTTTGAGCCAAAAAATTTTTTTGGAAATTTTTAAAATTTACCCCCTTGGGGTTCAAATTTTTTTAATTTTTCGTTATTCCTCTCTTACTCCTTAACTGTTAGACGTATTGCGACGTAACCTCGAACATAAGCAGATTTTGTCGTCCTCTTTCGATTGGTGCCCTCAAAAACGTCCTATCTTGAACGGTTCGTTTGTAAAAAAATTCCAAAAAATGCCAAAAAGTTACCCAAAATTTTCGGTCTTTGGGTGATAGCTTCCTCAAATGACGCATTAAAAGACGTTTGACATACTAATATTAAAGAGAATTTTTATACGAATACGCTGATACCACTAAATCATTTCATTTCGCTATAGTTTACAAGATATGAGCGAAAATATTTTCGGGGGTTCACGAACTTCACGAATTTTGTTCAAGTGCCAAAACTTTAAATCGCGATATCTCCGAAACGGTTAGAGATATCGAGTTGGGAGTGGCACCGTTGGATTCAGGAGATCGAGTTCTATCAGAAAAAACAACTTTTAAGGCGTTTGAAGAGATTTTCAAAAAACGGCTATATCTCGCAAACGGCTATATTTAGGGGGAAACTGATGGTACAGGCGGCTTTCTCGTGTCAATTTACATCAGATAGTGTCAGTTTAAAAGCCTTTTGAGCCAAAAAATTTTTTTTAAATTTTTAAAATTTACCCCCTTGGGGTTCAAATTTTTTTAATTTTTCGTTATTCCTCTCTTACTCCTAAACTGTTAGACGTATTGCGACGTAACCTCGAACATAAGCAGATTTTGTCGTCCTCTTTCCATTGGTGCCCTCAAAAACGTCCTATCTTGAACGGTTCGTTTGTAAAAAAATTCCAAAAAATGCCAAAAAGATACCCAAAATTTTCGGTCTTTGGGTGATAGCTTCCTCAAATGACGCATTAAAAGACGTTTGACATACTAATATTAAAGAGAATTTTTATACGAATACGCTGATACCACTAAATCATTTCATTTCGCTATAGTTTACAAGATATGAGCGAAAATATTTTCGGGGGTTCACGAACTTCACGAATTTTGTTCAAGTGCCAAAACTTTAAATCGCGATATCTCCGAAACGGTTAGAGATATCGAGTTGGGAGTGGCACCGTTGGATTCAGGAGATCGAGTTCTATCAGAAAAAACAACTTTTAAGGCGTTTGAAGAGATTTTCAAAAAACGGCTATATCTCGCAAACGGCTATATTTAGGGGGAAACTGATGGTACAGGCGGCTTTCTTGTGTCAATTTACATCAGATAGTGTTAGTTTAAAAGCCTTTTGAGCCAAAAATTTTTTTTTTAAATTTTTAAAATTTACCCCCTTGGGGTTCAAATTTTTTTAATTTTTCGTTATTCCTCTCTTACTCCTAAACTGTTAGACGTATTGCGACGTAACCTCGAACATAAGCAGATTTTGTCGTCCTCTTTCGATTGGTGCCCTCAAAAACGTCCTATCTTGAACGGTTCGTTTGTAAAAAAATTCCAAAAAATGCCAAAAAGTTACCCAAAATTTTCGGTCTTTGGGTGATAGCTTCCTCAAATGACGCATTAAAAGACGTTTGACATACTAATATTAAAGAGAATTTTTATACGAATACGCTGATACCACTAAATCATTTCATTTCGCTATAGTTTACAAGATATGAGCGAAAATATTTTCGGGGGTTCACGAACTTCACGAATTTTGTTCAAGTGCCAAAACTTTAAATCGCGATATCTCCGAAACGGTTAGAGATATCGAGTTGGGAGTGGCACCGTTGGATTCAGGAGATCGAGTTCTATCAGAAAAAACAACTTTTAAGGCGTTTGAAGAGATTTTCAAAAAACGGCTATATCTCGCAAACGGCTATATTTAGGGGGAAACTGATGGTACAGGCGGCTTTCTCGTGTCAATTTACATCAGATAGTGTCAGTTTAAAAGCCTTTTGAGCCAAAAAATTTTTTTTAAATTTTTAAAATTTACCCCCTTGGGGTTCAAATTTTTTTAATTTTTCGTTATTCCTCTCTTACTCCTAAACTGTTAGACGTATTGCGACGTAACCTCGAACATAAGCAGATTTTGTCGTCCTCTTTCCATTGGTGCCCTCAAAAACGTCCTATCTTGAACGGTTCGTTTGTAAAAAAATTCCAAAAAATGCCAAAAAGATACCCAAAATTTTCGGTCTTTGGGTGATAGCTTCCTCAAATGACGCATTAAAAGACGTTTGACATACTAATATTAAAGAGAATTTTTATACGAATACGCTGATACCACTAAATCATTTCATTTCGCTATAGTTTACAAGATATGAGCGAAAATATTTTCGGGGGTTCACGAACTTCACGAATTTTGTTCAAGTGCCAAAACTTTAAATCGCGATATCTCCGAAACGGTTAGAGATATCGAGTTGGGAGTGGCACCGTTGGATTCAGGAGATCGAGTTCTATCAGAAAAAACAACTTTTAAGGCGTTTGAAGAGATTTTCAAAAAACGGCTATATCTCGCAAACGGCTATATTTAGGGGGAAACTGATGGTACAGGCGGCTTTCTCGTGTCAATTTACATCAGATAGTGTCAGTTTAAAAGCCTTTTGAGCCAAAAAATTTTTTTTAAATTTTTAAAATTTACCCCCTTGGGGTTCAAATTTTTTTAATTTTTCGTTATTCCTCTCTTACTCCTAAACTGTTAGACGTATTGCGACGTAACCTCGAACATAAGCAGATTTTGTCGTCCTCTTTCCATTGGTGCCCTCAAAAACGTCCTATCTTGAACGGTTCGTTTGTAAAAAAATTCCAAAAAATGCCAAAAAGATACCCAAAATTTTCGGTCTTTGGGTGATAGCTTCCTCAAATGACGCATTAAAAGACGTTTGACATACTAATATTAAAGAGAATTTTTATACGAATACGCTGATACCACTAAATCATTTCATTTCGCTATAGTTTACAAGATATGAGCGAAAATATTTTCGGGGGTTCACGAACTTCACGAATTTTGTTCAAGTGCCAAAACTTTAAATCGCGATATCTCCGAAACGGTTAGAGATATCGAGTTGGGAGTGGCACCGTTGGATTCAGGAGATCGAGTTCTATCAGAAAAAACAACTTTTAAGGCGTTTGAAGAGATTTTCAAAAAACGGCTATATCTCGCAAACGGCTATATTTAGGGGGAAACTGATGGTACAGGCGGCTTTCTTGTGTCAATTTACATCAGATAGTGTTAGTTTAAAAGCCTTTTGAGCCAAAAATTTTTTTTTTAAATTTTTAAAATTTACCCCCTTGGGGTTCAAATTTTTTTAATTTTTCGTTATTCCTCTCTTACTCCTAAACTGTTAGACGTATTGCGACGTAACCTCGAACATAAGCAGATTTTGTCGTCCTCTTTCGATTGGTGCCCTCAAAAACGTCCTATCTTGAACGGTTCGTTTGTAAAAAAATTCCAAAAAATGCCAAAAAGTTACCCAAAATTTTCGGTCTTTGGGTGATAGCTTCCTCAAATGACGCATTAAAAGACGTTTGACATACTAATATTAAAGAGAATTTTTATACGAATACGCTGATACCACTAAATCATTTCATTTCGCTATAGTTTACAAGATATGAGCGAAAATATTTTCGGGGGTTCACGAACTTCACGAATTTTGTTCAAGTGCCAAAACTTTAAATCGCGATATCTCCGAAACGGTTAGAGATATCGAGTTGGGAGTGGCACCGTTGGATTCAGGAGATCGAGTTCTATCAGAAAAAACAACTTTTAAGGCGTTTGAAGAGATTTTCAAAAAACGGCTATATCTCGCAAACGGCTATATTTAGGGGGAAACTGATGGTACAGGCGGCTTTCTCGTGTCAATTTACATCAGATAGTGTCAGTTTAAAAGCCTTTTGAGCCAAAAAATTTTTTTTAAATTTTTAAAATTTACCCCCTTGGGGTTCAAATTTTTTTAATTTTTCGTTATTCCTCTCTTACTCCTAAACTGTTAGACGTATTGCGACGTAACCTCGAACATAAGCAGATTTTGTCGTCCTCTTTCCATTGGTGCCCTCAAAAACGTCCTATCTTGAACGGTTCGTTTGTAAAAAAATTCCAAAAAATGCCAAAAAGATACCCAAAATTTTCGGTCTTTGGGTGATAGCTTCCTCAAATGACGCATTAAAAGACGTTTGACATACTAATATTAAAGAGAATTTTTATACGAATACGCTGATACCACTAAATCATTTCATTTCGCTATAGTTTACAAGATATGAGCGAAAATATTTTCGGGGGTTCACGAACTTCACGAATTTTGTTCAAGTGCCAAAACTTTAAATCGCGATATCTCCGAAACGGTTAGAGATATCGAGTTGGGAGTGGCACCGTTGGATTCAGGAGATCGAGTTCTATCAGAAAAAACAACTTTTAAGGCGTTTGAAGAGATTTTCAAAAAACGGCTATATCTCGCAAACGGCTATATTTAGGGGGAAACTGATGGTACAGGCGGCTTTCTCGTGTCAATTTACATCAGATAGTGTTAGTTTAAAAGCCTTTTGAGCCAAAAAATTTTTTTTTAAATTTTTAAAATTTACCCCCTTGGGGTTCAAATTTTTTTAATTTTTCGTTATTCCTCTCTTACTCCTAAACTGTTAGACGTATTGCGACGTAACCTCGAACATAAGCAGATTTTGTCGTCCTCTTTCCATTGGTGCCCTCAAAAACGTCCTATCTTGAACGGTTCGTTTGTAAAAAAAATCCAAAAAATGCCAAAAAGATACCCAAAATTTTCGGTTTTTGGGTGATAGCTTCCTCAAATGACGCATTAAAAGACGTTTGACATACTAATATTAAAGAGAATTTTTATACGAATACGCTGATACCACTAAATCATTTCATTTCGCTATAGTTTACAAGATATGAGCGAAAATATTTTCGGGGGTTCACGAACTTCACGAATTTTGTTCAAGTGCCAAAACTTTAAATCGCGATATCTCCGAAACGGTTAGAGATATCGAGTTGGGAGTGGCACCGTTGGATTCAGGAGATCGAGTTCTATCAGAAAAAACAACTTTTAAGGCGTTTGAAGAGATTTTCAAAAAACGGCTATATCTCGCAAACGGCTATATTTAGGGGGAAACTGATGGTACAGGCGGCTTTCTCGTGTCAATTTACATCAGATAGTGTTGGTTTAAAAGCCTTTTGAGCCAAAAAATTTTTTTGGAAATTTTTAAAATTTACCCCCTTGGGGTTCAAATTTTTTTAATTTTTCGTTATTCCTCTCTTACTCCTTAACTGTTAGACGTATTGCGACGTAACCTCGAACATAAGCAGATTTTGTCGTCCTCTTTCGATTGGTGCCCTCAAAAACGTCCTATCTTGAACGGTTCGTTTGTAAAAAAATTCCAAAAAATGCCAAAAAGTTACCCAAAATTTTCGGTCTTTGGGTGATAGCTTCCTCAAATGACGCATTAAAAGACGTTTGACATACTAATATTAAAGAGAATTTTTATACGAATACGCTGATACCACTAAATCATTTCATTTCGCTATAGTTTACAAGATATGAGCGAAAATATTTTCGGGGGTTCACGAACTTCACGAATTTTGTTCAAGTGCCAAAACTTTAAATCGCGATATCTCCGAAACGGTTAGAGATATCGAGTTGGGAGTGGCACCGTTGGATTCAGGAGATCGAGTTCTATCAGAAAAAACAACTTTTAAGGCGTTTGAAGAGATTTTCAAAAAACGGCTATATCTCGCAAACGGCTATATTTAGGGGGAAACTGATGGTACAGGCGGCTTTCTCGTGTCAATTTACATCAGATAGTGTCAGTTTAAAAGCCTTTTGAGCCAAAAAATTTTTTTTAAATTTTTAAAATTTACCCCCTTGGGGTTCAAATTTTTTTAATTTTTCGTTATTCCTCTCTTACTCCTAAACTGTTAGACGTATTGCGACGTAACCTCGAACATAAGCAGATTTTGTCGTCCTCTTTCCATTGGTGCCCTCAAAAACGTCCTATCTTGAACGGTTCGTTTGTAAAAAAATTCCAAAAAATGCCAAAAAGTTACCCAAAATTTTCGGTCTTTGGGTGATAGCTTCCTCAAATGACGCATTAAAAGACGTTTGACATACTAATATTAAAGAGAATTTTTATACGAATACGCTGATACCACTAAATCATTTCATTTCGCTATAGTTTACAAGATATGAGCGAAAATATTTTCGGGGGTTCACGAACTTCACGAATTTTGTTCAAGTGCCAAAACTTTAAATCGCGATATCTCCGAAACGGTTAGAGATATCGAGTTGGGAGTGGCACCGTTGGATTCAGGAGATCGAGTTCTATCAGAAAAAACAACTTTTAAGGCGTTTGAAGAGATTTTCAAAAAACGGCTATATCTCGCAAACGGCTATATTTAGGGGGAAACTGATGGTACAGGCGGCTTTCTCGTGTCAATTTACATCAGATAGTGTCAGTTTAAAAGCCTTTTGAGCCAAAAAATTTTTTTTAAATTTTTAAAATTTACCCCCTTGGGGTTCAAATTTTTTTAATTTTTCGTTATTCCTCTCTTACTCCTAAACTGTTAGACGTATTGCGACGTAACCTCGAACATAAGCAGATTTTGTCGTCCTCTTTCCATTGGTGCCCTCAAAAACGTCCTATCTTGAACGGTTCGTTTGTAAAAAAATTCCAAAAAATGCCAAAAAGATACCCAAAATTTTCGGTCTTTGGGTGATAGCTTCCTCAAATGACGCATTAAAAGACGTTTGACATACTAATATTAAAGAGAATTTTTATACGAATACGCTGATACCACTAAATCATTTCATTTCGCTATAGTTTACAAGATATGAGCGAAAATATTTTCGGGGGTTCACGAACTTCACGAATTTTGTTCAAGTGCCAAAACTTTAAATCGCGATATCTCCGAAACGGTTAGAGATATCGAGTTGGGAGTGGCACCGTTGGATTCAGGAGATCGAGTTCTATCAGAAAAAACAACTTTTAAGGCGTTTGAAGAGATTTTCAAAAAACGGCTATATCTCGCAAACGGCTATATTTAGGGGGAAACTGATGGTACAGGCGGCTTTCTTGTGTCAATTTACATCAGATAGTGTTAGTTTAAAAGCCTTTTGAGCCAAAAATTTTTTTTTTAAATTTTTAAAATTTACCCCCTTGGGGTTCAAATTTTTTTAATTTTTCGTTATTCCTCTCTTACTCCTAAACTGTTAGACGTATTGCGACGTAACCTCGAACATAAGCAGATTTTGTCGTCCTCTTTCGATTGGTGCCCTCAAAAACGTCCTATCTTGAACGGTTCGTTTGTAAAAAAATTCCAAAAAATGCCAAAAAGTTACCCAAAATTTTCGGTCTTTGGGTGATAGCTTCCTCAAATGACGCATTAAAAGACGTTTGACATACTAATATTAAAGAGAATTTTTATACGAATACGCTGATACCACTAAATCATTTCATTTCGCTATAGTTTACAAGATATGAGCGAAAATATTTTCGGGGGTTCACGAACTTCACGAATTTTGTTCAAGTGCCAAAACTTTAAATCGCGATATCTCCGAAACGGTTAGAGATATCGAGTTGGGAGTGGCACCGTTGGATTCAGGAGATCGAGTTCTATCAGAAAAAACAACTTTTAAGGCGTTTGAAGAGATTTTCAAAAAACGGCTATATCTCGCAAACGGCTATATTTAGGGGGAAACTGATGGTACAGGCGGCTTTCTCGTGTCAATTTACATCAGATAGTGTCAGTTTAAAAGCCTTTTGAGCCAAAAAATTTTTTTTAAATTTTTAAAATTTACCCCCTTGGGGTTCAAATTTTTTTAATTTTTCGTTATTCCTCTCTTACTCCTAAACTGTTAGACGTATTGCGACGTAACCTCGAACATAAGCAGATTTTGTCGTCCTCTTTCCATTGGTGCCCTCAAAAACGTCCTATCTTGAACGGTTCGTTTGTAAAAAAATTCCAAAAAATGCCAAAAAGATACCCAAAATTTTCGGTCTTTGGGTGATAGCTTCCTCAAATGACGCATTAAAAGACGTTTGACATACTAATATTAAAGAGAATTTTTATACGAATACGCTGATACCACTAAATCATTTCATTTCGCTATAGTTTACAAGATATGAGCGAAAATATTTTCGGGGGTTCACGAACTTCACGAATTTTGTTCAAGTGCCAAAACTTTAAATCGCGATATCTCCGAAACGGTTAGAGATATCGAGTTGGGAGTGGCACCGTTGGATTCAGGAGATCGAGTTCTATCAGAAAAAACAACTTTTAAGGCGTTTGAAGAGATTTTCAAAAAACGGCTATATCTCGCAAACGGCTATATTTAGGGGGAAACTGATGGTACAGGCGGCTTTCTCGTGTCAATTTACATCAGATAGTGTTAGTTTAAAAGCCTTTTGAGCCAAAAAATTTTTTTTTAAATTTTTAAAATTTACCCCCTTGGGGTTCAAATTTTTTTAATTTTTCGTTATTCCTCTCTTACTCCTAAACTGTTAGACGTATTGCGACGTAACCTCGAACATAAGCAGATTTTGTCGTCCTCTTTCCATTGGTGCCCTCAAAAACGTCCTATCTTGAACGGTTCGTTTGTAAAAAAAATCCAAAAAATGCCAAAAAGATACCCAAAATTTTCGGTTTTTGGGTGATAGCTTCCTCAAATGACGCATTAAAAGACGTTTGACATACTAATATTAAAGAGAATTTTTATACGAATACGCTGATACCACTAAATCATTTCATTTCGCTATAGTTTACAAGATATGAGCGAAAATATTTTCGGGGGTTCACGAACTTCACGAATTTTGTTCAAGTGCCAAAACTTTAAATCGCGATATCTCCGAAACGGTTAGAGATATCGAGTTGGGAGTGGCACCGTTGGATTCAGGAGATCGAGTTCTATCAGAAAAAACAACTTTTAAGGCGTTTGAAGAGATTTTCAAAAAACGGCTATATCTCGCAAACGGCTATATTTAGGGGGAAACTGATGGTACAGGCGGCTTTCTCGTGTCAATTTACATCAGATAGTGTTGGTTTAAAAGCCTTTTGAGCCAAAAAATTTTTTTGGAAATTTTTAAAATTTACCCCCTTGGGGTTCAAATTTTTTTAATTTTTCGTTATTCCTCTCTTACTCCTTAACTGTTAGACGTATTGCGACGTAACCTCGAACATAAGCAGATTTTGTCGTCCTCTTTCGATTGGTGCCCTCAAAAACGTCCTATCTTGAACGGTTCGTTTGTAAAAAAATTCCAAAAAATGCCAAAAAGTTACCCAAAATTTTCGGTCTTTGGGTGATAGCTTCCTCAAATGACGCATTAAAAGACGTTTGACATACTAATATTAAAGAGAATTTTTATACGAATACGCTGATACCACTAAATCATTTCATTTCGCTATAGTTTACAAGATATGAGCGAAAATATTTTCGGGGGTTCACGAACTTCACGAATTTTGTTCAAGTGCCAAAACTTTAAATCGCGATATCTCCGAAACGGTTAGAGATATCGAGTTGGGAGTGGCACCGTTGGATTCAGGAGATCGAGTTCTATCAGAAAAAACAACTTTTAAGGCGTTTGAAGAGATTTTCAAAAAACGGCTATATCTCGCAAACGGCTATATTTAGGGGGAAACTGATGGTACAGGCGGCTTTCTCGTGTCAATTTACATCAGATAGTGTCAGTTTAAAAGCCTTTTGAGCCAAAAAATTTTTTTTAAATTTTTAAAATTTACCCCCTTGGGGTTCAAATTTTTTTAATTTTTCGTTATTCCTCTCTTACTCCTAAACTGTTAGACGTATTGCGACGTAACCTCGAACATAAGCAGATTTTGTCGTCCTCTTTCCATTGGTGCCCTCAAAAACGTCCTATCTTGAACGGTTCGTTTGTAAAAAAATTCCAAAAAATGCCAAAAAGTTACCCAAAATTTTCGGTCTTTGGGTGATAGCTTCCTCAAATGACGCATTAAAAGACGTTTGACATACTAATATTAAAGAGAATTTTTATACGAATACGCTGATACCACTAAATCATTTCATTTCGCTATAGTTTACAAGATATGAGCGAAAATATTTTCGGGGGTTCACGAACTTCACGAATTTTGTTCAAGTGCCAAAACTTTAAATCGCGATATCTCCGAAACGGTTAGAGATATCGAGTTGGGAGTGGCACCGTTGGATTCAGGAGATCGAGTTCTATCAGAAAAAACAACTTTTAAGGCGTTTGAAGAGATTTTCAAAAAACGGCTATATCTCGCAAACGGCTATATTTAGGGGGAAACTGATGGTACAGGCGGCTTTCTCGTGTCAATTTACATCAGATAGTGTCAGTTTAAAAGCCTTTTGAGCCAAAAAATTTTTTTTAAATTTTTAAAATTTACCCCCTTGGGGTTCAAATTTTTTTAATTTTTCGTTATTCCTCTCTTACTCCTAAACTGTTAGACGTATTGCGACGTAACCTCGAACATAAGCAGATTTTGTCGTCCTCTTTCCATTGGTGCCCTCAAAAACGTCCTATCTTGAACGGTTCGTTTGTAAAAAAATTCCAAAAAATGCCAAAAAGATACCCAAAATTTTCGGTCTTTGGGTGATAGCTTCCTCAAATGACGCATTAAAAGACGTTTGACATACTAATATTAAAGAGAATTTTTATACGAATACGCTGATACCACTAAATCATTTCATTTCGCTATAGTTTACAAGATATGAGCGAAAATATTTTCGGGGGTTCACGAACTTCACGAATTTTGTTCAAGTGCCAAAACTTTAAATCGCGATATCTCCGAAACGGTTAGAGATATCGAGTTGGGAGTGGCACCGTTGGATTCAGGAGATCGAGTTCTATCAGAAAAAACAACTTTTAAGGCGTTTGAAGAGATTTTCAAAAAACGGCTATATCTCGCAAACGGCTATATTTAGGGGGAAACTGATGGTACAGGCGGCTTTCTCGTGTCAATTTACATCAGATAGTGTTAGTTTAAAAGCCTTTTGAGCCAAAAATTTTTTTTTTTAATTTTTAAAATTTACCCCCTTGGGGTTCAAATTTTTTTAATTTTTCGTTATTCCTCTCTTACTCCTAAACTGTTAGACGTATTGCGACGTAACCTCGAACATAAGCAGATTTTGTCGTCCTCTTTCCATTGGTGCCCTCAAAAACGTCCTATCTTGAACGGTTCGTTTGTAAAAAAATTCCAAAAAATGCCAAAAAGTTACCCAAAATTTTCTGTCTTTGGGTGATAGCTTCCTCAAATGACGCATTAAAAGACGTTTGACATACTAATATTAAAGAGAATTTTTATACGAATACGCTGATACCACTAAATCATTTCATTTCGCTATAGTTTACAAGATATGAGCGAAAATATTTTCGGGGGTTCACGAACTTCACGAATTTTGTTCAAGTGCCAAAACTTTAAATCGCGATATCTCCGAAACGGTTAGAGATATCGAGTTGGGAGTGGCACCGTTGGATTCAGGAGATCGAGTTCTATCAGAAAAAACAACTTTTAAGGCGTTTGAAGAGATTTTCAAAAAACGGCTATATCTCGCAAACGGCTATATTTAGGGGGAAACTGATGGTACAGGCGGCTTTCTCGTGTCAATTTACATCAGATAGTGTTGGTTTAAAAGCCTTTTGAGCCAAAAAATTTTTTTTGAAATTTTTAAAATTTACCCCCTTGGGGTTCAAATTTTTTTAATTTTTCGTTATTCCTCTCTTACTCCTAAACTGTTAGACGTATTGCGACGTAACCTCGAACATAAGCAGATTTTGTCGTCCTCTTTCGATTGGTGCCCTCAAAAACGTCCTATCTTGAACGGTTCGTTTGTAAAAAAAATCCAAAAAATGCCAAAAAGATACCCAAAATTTTCGGTTTTTGGGTGATAGCTTCCTCAAATGACGCATTAAAAGACGTTTGACATACTAATATTAAAGAGAATTTTTATACGAATACGCTGATACCACTAAATCATTTCATTTCGCTATAGTTTACAAGATATGAGCGAAAATATTTTCGGGGGTTCACGAACTTCACGAATTTTGTTCAAGTGCCAAAACTTTAAATCGCGATATCTCCGAAACGGTTAGAGATATCGAGTTGGGAGTGGCACCGTTGGATTCAGGAGATCGAGTTCTATCAGAAAAAACAACTTTTAAGGCGTTTGAAGAGATTTTCAAAAAACGGCTATATCTCGCAAACGGCTATATTTAGGGGGAAACTGATGGTACAGGCGGCTTTCTCGTGTCAATTTACATCAGATAGTGTTAGTTTAAAAGCCTTTTGAGCCAAAAAATTTTTTTTTAAATTTTTAAAATTTACCCCCTTGGGGTTCAAATTTTTTTAATTTTTCGTTATTCCTCTCTTACTCCTAAACTGTTAGACGTATTGCGACGTAACCTCGAACATAAGCAGATTTTGTCGTCCTCTTTCCATTGGTGCCCTCAAAAACGTCCTATCTTGAACGGTTCGTTTGTAAAAAAATTCCAAAAAATGCCAAAAAGTTACCCAAAATTTTCGGTCTTTGGGTGATAGCTTCCTCAAATGACGCATTAAAAGACGTTTGACATACTAATATTAAAGAGAATTTTTATACGAATACGCTGATACCACTAAATCATTTCATTTCGCTATAGTTTACAAGATATGAGCGAAAATATTTTCGGGGGTTCACGAACTTCACGAATTTTGTTCAAGTGCCAAAACTTTAAATCGCGATATCTCCGAAACGGTTAGAGATATCGAGTTGGGAGTGGCACCGTTGGATTCAGGAGATCGAGTTCTATCAGAAAAAACAACTTTTAAGGCGTTTGAAGAGATTTTCAAAAAACGGCTATATCTCGCAAACGGCTATATTTAGGGGGAAACTGATGGTACAGGCGGCTTTCTCGTGTCAATTTACATCAGATAGTGTTAGTTTAAAAGCCTTTTGAGAAAAAAAAAATTTTGAAATTTTTAAAATTTACCCCCTTGGGGTTCAAATTTTTTTAATTTTTCGTTATTCCTCTCTTACTCCTAAACTGTTAGACGTATTGCGACGTAACCTCGAACATAAGCAGATTTTGTCGTCCTCTTTCCATTGGTGCCCTCAAAAACGTCCTATCTTGAACGGTTCGTTTGTAAAAAAATTCCAAAAAATGCCAAAAAGTTACCCAAAATTTTCGGTCTTTGGGTGATAGCTTCCTCAAATGACGCATTAAAAGACGTTTGACATACTAATATTAAAGAGAATTTTTATACGAATACGCTGATACCACTAAATCATTTCATTTCGCTATAGTTTACAAGATATGAGCGAAAATATTTTCGGGGGTTCACGAACTTCACGAATTTTGTTCAAGTGCCAAAACTTTAAATCGCGATATCTCCGAAACGGTTAGAGATATCGAGTTGGGAGTGGCACCGTTGGATTCAGGAGATCGAGTTCTATCAGAAAAAACAACTTTTAAGGCGTTTGAAGAGATTTTCAAAAAACGGCTATATCTCGCAAACGGCTATATTTAGGGGGAAACTGATGGTACAGGCGGCTTTCTCGTGTCAATTTACATCAGATAGTGTTGGTTTAAAAGCCTTTTGAGCCAAAAAATTTTTTTGGAAATTTTTAAAATTTACCCCCTTGGGGTTCAAATTTTTTTAATTTTTCGTTATTCCTCTCTTACTCCTAAACTGTTAGACGTATTGCGACGTAACCTCGAACATAAGCAGATTTTGTCGTCCTCTTTCGATTGGTGCCCTCAAAAACGTCCTATCTTGAACGGTTCGTTTGTAAAAAAAATCCAAAAAATGCCAAAAAGATACCCAAAATTTTCGGTTTTTGGGTGATAGCTTCCTCAAATGACGCATTAAAAGACGTTTGACATACTAATATTAAAGAGAATTTTTATACGAATACGCTGATACCACTAAATCATTTCATTTCGCTATAGTTTACAAGATATGAGCGAAAATATTTTCGGGGGTTCACGAACTTCACGAATTTTGTTCAAGTGCCAAAACTTTAAATCGCGATATCTCCGAAACGGTTAGAGATATCGAGTTGGGAGTGGCACCGTTGGATTCAGGAGATCGAGTTCTATCAGAAAAAACAACTTTTAAGGCGTTTGAAGAGATTTTCAAAAAACGGCTATATCTCGCAAACGGCTATATTTAGGGGGAAACTGATGGTACAGGCGGCTTTCTCGTGTCAATTTACATCAGATAGTGTTGGTTTAAAAGCCTTTTGAGCCAAAAAATTTTTTTGGAAATTTTTAAAATTTACCCCCTTGGGGTTCAAATTTTTTTAATTTTTCGTTATTCCTCTCTTACTCCTTAACTGTTAGACGTATTGCGACGTAACCTCGAACATAAGCAGATTTTGTCGTCCTCTTTCGATTGGTGCCCTCAAAAACGTCCTATCTTGAACGGTTCGTTTGTAAAAAAATTCCAAAAAATGCCAAAAAGTTACCCAAAATTTTCGGTCTTTGGGTGATAGCTTCCTCAAATGACGCATTAAAAGACGTTTGACATACTAATATTAAAGAGAATTTTTATACGAATACGCTGATACCACTAAATCATTTCATTTCGCTATAGTTTACAAGATATGAGCGAAAATATTTTCGGGGGTTCACGAACTTCACGAATTTTGTTCAAGTGCCAAAACTTTAAATCGCGATATCTCCGAAACGGTTAGAGATATCGAGTTGGGAGTGGCACCGTTGGATTCAGGAGATCGAGTTCTATCAGAAAAAACAACTTTTAAGGCGTTTGAAGAGATTTTAAAAAAACGGCTATATCTCGCAAACGGCTATATTTAGGGGGAAACTGATGGTACAGGCGGCTTTCTCGTGTCAATTTACATCAGATAGTGTCAGTTTAAAAGCCTTTTGAGCCAAAAAATTTTTTTTAAATTTTTAAAATTTACCCCCTTGGGGTTCAAATTTTTTTAATTTTTCGTTATTCCTCTCTTACTCCTAAACTGTTAGACGTATTGCGACGTAACCTCGAACATAAGCAGATTTTGTCGTCCTCTTTCCATTGGTGCCCTCAAAAACGTCCTATCTTGAACGGTTCGTTTGTAAAAAAATTCCAAAAAATGCCAAAAAGATACCCAAAATTTTCGGTCTTTGGGTGATAGCTTCCTCAAATGACGCATTAAAAGACGTTTGACATACTAATATTAAAGAGAATTTTTATACGAATACGCTGATACCACTAAATCATTTCATTTCGCTATAGTTTACAAGATATGAGCGAAAATATTTTCGGGGGTTCACGAACTTCACGAATTTTGTTCAAGTGCCAAAACTTTAAATCGCGATATCTCCGAAACGGTTAGAGATATCGAGTTGGGAGTGGCACCGTTGGATTCAGGAGATCGAGTTCTATCAGAAAAAACAACTTTTAAGGCGTTTGAAGAGATTTTCAAAAAACGGCTATATCTCGCAAACGGCTATATTTAGGGGGAAACTGATGGTACAGGCGGCTTTCTCGTGTCAATTTACATCAGATAGTGTTAGTTTAAAAGCCTTTTGAGCCAAAAATTTTTTTTTTAAATTTTTAAAATTTACCCCCTTGGGGTTCAAATTTTTTTAATTTTTCGTTATTCCTCTCTTACTCCTAAACTGTTAGACGTATTGCGACGTAACCTCGAACATAAGCAGATTTTGTCGTCCTCTTTCGATTGGTGCCCTCAAAAACGTCCTATCTTGAACGGTTCGTTTGTAAAAAAATTCCAAAAAATGCCAAAAAGTTACCCAAAATTTTCGGTCTTTGGGTGATAGCTTCCTCAAATGACGCATTAAAAGACGTTTGACATACTAATATTAAAGAGAATTTTTATACGAATACGCTGATACCACTAAATCATTTCATTTCGCTATAGTTTACAAGATATGAGCGAAAATATTTTCGGGGGTTCACGAACTTCACGAATTTTGTTCAAGTGCCAAAACTTTAAATCGCGATATCTCCGAAACGGTTAGAGATATCGAGTTGGGAGTGGCACCGTTGGATTCAGGAGATCGAGTTCTATCAGAAAAAACAACTTTTAAGGCGTTTGAAGAGATTTTCAAAAAACGGCTATATCTCGCAAACGGCTATATTTAGGGGGAAACTGATGGTACAGGCGGCTTTCTCGTGTCAATTTACATCAGATAGTGTTGGTTTAAAAGCCTTTTGAGCCAAAAAATTTTTTTTGAAATTTTTAAAATTTACCCCCTTGGGGTTCAATTTTTTTTAATTTTTCGTTATTCCTCTCTTACTCCTTAACTGTTAGACGTATTGCGACGTAACCTCGAACATAAGCAGATTTTGTCGTCCTCTTTCGATTGGTGCCCTCAAAAACGTCCTATCTTGAACGGTTCGTTTGTAAAAAAATTCCAAAAAATGCCAAAAAGTTACCCAAAATTTTCGGTCTTTGGGTGATAGCTTCCTCAAATGACGCATTAAAAGACGTTTGACATACTAATATTAAAGAGAATTTTTATACGAATACGCTGATACCACTAAATCATTTCATTTCGCTATAGTTTACAAGATATGAGCGAAAATATTTTCGGGGGTTCACGAACTTCACGAATTTTGTTCAAGTGCCAAAACTTTAAATCGCGATATCTCCGAAACGGTTAGAGATATCGAGTTGGGAGTGGCACCGTTGGATTCAGGAGATCGAGTTCTATCAGAAAAAACAACTTTTAAGGCGTTTGAAGAGATTTTCAAAAAACGGCTATATCTCGCAAACGGCTATATTTAGGGGGAAACTGATGGTACAGGCGGCTTTCTCGTGTCAATTTACATCAGATAGTGTTGGTTTAAAAGCCTTTTGAGCCAAAAAATTTTTTTTGAAATTTTTAAAATTTACCCCCTTGGGGTTCAATTTTTTTTAATTTTTCGTTATTCCTCTCTTACTCCTTAACTGTTAGACGTATTGCGACGTAACCTCGAACATAAGCAGATTTTGTCGTCCTCTTTCGATTGGTGCCCTCAAAAACGTCCTATCTTGAACGGTTCGTTTGTAAAAAAATTCCAAAAAATGCCAAAAAGTTACCCAAAATTTTCGGTCTTTGGGTGATAGCTTCCTCAAATGACGTATTAAAAGACGTTTGACATACTAATATTAAAGAGAATTTTTATACGAATACGCTGATACCACTAAATCATTTCATTTCGCTATAGTTTACAAGATATGAGCGAAAATATTTTCGGGGGTTCACGAACTTCACGAATTTTGTTCAAGTGCCAAAACTTTAAATCGCGATATCTCCGAAACGGTTAGAGATATCGAGTTGGGAGTGGCACCGTTGGATTCAGGAGATCGAGTTCTATCAGAAAAAACAACTTTTAAGGCGTTTGAAGAGATTTTCAAAAAACGGCTATATCTCGCAAACGGCTATATTTAGGGGGAAACTGATGGTACAGGCGGCTTTCTCGTGTCAATTTACATCAGATAGTGTTGGTTTAAAAGCCTTTTGAGCCAAAAAATTTTTTTTGAAATTTTTAAAATTTACCCCCTTGGGGTTCAATTTTTTTTAATTTTTCGTTATTCCTCTCTTACTCCTTAACTGTTAGACGTATTGCGACGTAACCTCGAACATAAGCAGATTTTGTCGTCCTCTTTCGATTGGTGCCCTCAAAAACGTCCTATCTTGAACGGTTCGTTTGTAAAAAAATTCCAAAAAATGCCAAAAAGTTACCCAAAATTTTCGGTCTTTGGGTGATAGCTTCCTCAAATGACGCATTAAAAGACGTTTGACATACTAATATTAAAGAGAATTTTTATACGAATACGCTGATACCACTAAATCATTTCATTTCGCTATAGTTTACAAGATATGAGCGAAAATATTTTCGGGGGTTCACGAACTTCACGAATTTTGTTCAAGTGCCAAAACTTTAAATCGCGATATCTCCGAAACGGTTAGAGATATCGAGTTGGGAGTGGCACCGTTGGATTCAGGAGATCGAGTTCTATCAGAAAAAACAACTTTTAAGGCGTTTGAAGAGATTTTCAAAAAACGGCTATATCTCGCAAACGGCTATATTTAGGGGGAAACTGATGGTACAGGCGGCTTTCTCGTGTCAATTTACATCAGATAGTGTTGGTTTAAAAGCCTTTTGAGCCAAAAAATTTTTTTTGAAATTTTTAAAATTTACCCCCTTGGGGTTCAATTTTTTTTAATTTTTCGTTATTCCTCTCTTACTCCTTAACTGTTAGACGTATTGCGACGTAACCTCGAACATAAGCAGATTTTGTCGTCCTCTTTCGATTGGTGCCCTCAAAAACGTCCTATCTTGAACGGTTCGTTTGTAAAAAAATTCCAAAAAATGCCAAAAAGTTACCCAAAATTTTCGGTCTTTGGGTGATAGCTTCCTCAAATGACGCATTAAAAGACGTTTGACATACTAATATTAAAGAGAATTTTTATACGAATACGCTGATACCACTAAATCATTTCATTTCGCTATAGTTTACAAGATATGAGCGAAAATATTTTCGGGGGTTCACGAACTTCACGAATTTTGTTCAAGTGCCAAAACTTTAAATCGCGATATCTCCGAAACGGTTAGAGATATCGAGTTGGGAGTGGCACCGTTGGATTCAGGAGATCGAGTTCTATCAGAAAAAACAACTTTTAAGGCGTTTGAAGAGATTTTCAAAAAACGGCTATATCTCGCAAACGGCTATATTTAGGGGGAAACTGATGGTACAGGCGGCTTTCTCGTGTCAATTTACATCAGATAGTGTTGGTTTAAAAGCCTTTTGAGCCAAAAAATTTTTTTTGAAATTTTTAAAATTTACCCCCTTGGGGTTCAATTTTTTTTAATTTTTCGTTATTCCTCTCTTACTCCTTAACTGTTAGACGTATTGCGACGTAACCTCGAACATAAGCAGATTTTGTCGTCCTCTTTCGATTGGTGCCCTCAAAAACGTCCTATCTTGAACGGTTCGTTTGTAAAAAAATTCCAAAAAATGCCAAAAAGTTACCCAAAATTTTCGGTCTTTGGGTGATAGCTTCCTCAAATGACGCATTAAAAGACGTTTGACATACTAATATTAAAGAGAATTTTTATACGAATACGCTGATACCACTAAATCATTTCATTTCGCTATAGTTTACAAGATATGAGCGAAAATATTTTCGGGGGTTCACGAACTTCACGAATTTTGTTCAAGTGCCAAAACTTTAAATCGCGATATCTCCGAAACGGTTAGAGATATCGAGTTGGGAGTGGCACCGTTGGATTCAGGAGATCGAGTTCTATCAGAAAAAACAACTTTTAAGGCGTTTGAAGAGATTTTCAAAAAACGGCTATATCTCGCAAACGGCTATATTTAGGGGGAAACTGATGGTACAGGCGGCTTTCTCGTGTCAATTTACATCAGATAGTGTTGGTTTAAAAGCCTTTTGAGCCAAAAAATTTTTTTTGAAATTTTTAAAATTTACCCCCTTGGGGTTCAATTTTTTTTAATTTTTCGTTATTCCTCTCTTACTCCTTAACTGTTAGACGTATTGCGACGTAACCTCGAACATAAGCAGATTTTGTCGTCCTCTTTCGATTGGTGCCCTCAAAAACGTCCTATCTTGAACGGTTCGTTTGTAAAAAAATTCCAAAAAATGCCAAAAAGTTACCCAAAATTTTCGGTCTTTGGGTGATAGCTTCCTCAAATGACGCATTAAAAGACGTTTGACATACTAATATTAAAGAGAATTTTTATACGAATACGCTGATACCACTAAATCATTTCATTTCGCTATAGTTTACAAGATATGAGCGAAAATATTTTCGGGGGTTCACGAACTTCACGAATTTTGTTCAAGTGCCAAAACTTTAAATCGCGATATCTCCGAAACGGTTAGAGATATCGAGTTGGGAGTGGCACCGTTGGATTCAGGAGATCGAGTTCTATCAGAAAAAACAACTTTTAAGGCGTTTGAAGAGATTTTCAAAAAACGGCTATATCTCGCAAACGGCTATATTTAGGGGGAAACTGATGGTACAGGCGGCTTTCTCGTGTCAATTTACATCAGATAGTGTTGGTTTAAAAGCCTTTTGAGCCAAAAAATTTTTTTTGAAATTTTTAAAATTTACCCCCTTGGGGTTCAATTTTTTTTAATTTTTCGTTATTCCTCTCTTACTCCTTAACTGTTAGACGTATTGCGACGTAACCTCGAACATAAGCAGATTTTGTCGTCCTCTTTCGATTGGTGCCCTCAAAAACGTCCTATCTTGAACGGTTCGTTTGTAAAAAAATTCCAAAAAATGCCAAAAAGTTACCCAAAATTTTCGGTCTTTGGGTGATAGCTTCCTCAAATGACGCATTAAAAGACGTTTGACATACTAATATTAAAGAGAATTTTTATACGAATACGCTGATACCACTAAATCATTTCATTTCGCTATAGTTTACAAGATATGAGCGAAAATATTTTCGGGGGTTCACGAACTTCACGAATTTTGTTCAAGTGCCAAAACTTTAAATCGCGATATCTCCGAAACGGTTAGAGATATCGAGTTGGGAGTGGCACCGTTGGATTCAGGAGATCGAGTTCTATCAGAAAAAACAACTTTTAAGGCGTTTGAAGAGATTTTCAAAAAACGGCTATATCTCGCAAACGGCTATATAAGGGGGAAACTGATGGTACAGGCGGCTTTCTCGTGTCAATTTACATCAGATAGTGTTAGTTTAAAAGCCTTTTGAGCCAAAAAATTTTTTTTGAAATTTTTAAAATTTACCCCCTTGGGGTTCAAATTTTTTTAATTTTTCGTTATTCCTCTCTTACTCCTTAACTGTTAGACGTATTGCGACGTAACCTCGAACATAAGCAGATTTTGTCGTCCTCTTTCGATTGGTGCCCTCAAAAACGTCCTATCTTGAACGGTTCGTTTGTAAAAAAATTCCAAAAAATGCCAAAAAGATACCCAAAATTTTCGGTCTTTGGGTGATAGCTTCCTCAAATGACGCATTAAAAGACGTTTGACATACTAATATTAAAGAGAATTTTTATACGAATACGCTGATACCACTAAATCATTTCATTTCGCTATAGTTTACAAGATATGAGCGAAAATATTTTCGGGGGTTCACGAACTTCACGAATTTTGTGCAAGTGCCAAAACTTTAAATCGCGATATCTCCGAAACGGTTAGAGATATCGAGTTGGGAGTGGCACCGTTGGATTCAGGAGATCGAGTTCTATCAGAAAAAACAACTTTTAAGGCGTTTGAAGAGATTTTCAAAAAACGGCTATATCTCGCAAACGGCTATATTTAGGGGGAAACTGATGGTACAGGCGGCTTTCTCGTGTCAATTTACATCAGATAGTGTTGGTTTAAAAGCCTTTTGAGCCAAAAAATTTTTTTTGAAATTTTTAAAATTTACCCCCTTGGGGTTCAATTTTTTTTAATTTTTCGTTATTCCTCTCTTACTCCTTAACTGTTAGACGTATTGCGACGTAACCTCGAACATAAGCAGATTTTGTCGTCCTCTTTCGATTGGTGCCCTCAAAAACGTCCTATCTTGAACGGTTCGTTTGTAAAAAAATTCCAAAAAATGCCAAAAAGTTACCCAAAATTTTCGGTCTTTGGGTGATAGCTTCCTCAAATGACGCATTAAAAGACGTTTGACATACTAATATTAAAGAGAATTTTTATACGAATACGCTGATACCACTAAATCATTTCATTTCGCTATAGTTTACAAGATATGAGCGAAAATATTTTCGGGGGTTCACGAACTTCACGAATTTTGTTCAAGTGCCAAAACTTTAAATCGCGATATCTCCGAAACGGTTAGAGATATCGAGTTGGGAGTGGCACCGTTGGATTCAGGAGATCGAGTTCTATCAGAAAAAACAACTTTTAAGGCGTTTGAAGAGATTTTCAAAAAACGGCTATATCTCGCAAACGGCTATATTTAGGGGGAAACTGATGGTACAGGCGGCTTTCTCGTGTCAATTTACATCAGATAGTGTTGGTTTAAAAGCCTTTTGAGCCAAAAAATTTTTTTTGAAATTTTTAAAATTTACCCCCTTGGGGTTCAATTTTTTTTAATTTTTCGTTATTCCTCTCTTACTCCTTAACTGTTAGACGTATTGCGACGTAACCTCGAACATAAGCAGATTTTGTCGTCCTCTTTCGATTGGTGCCCTCAAAAACGTCCTATCTTGAACGGTTCGTTTGTAAAAAAATTCCAAAAAATGCCAAAAAGTTACCCAAAATTTTCGGTCTTTGGGTGATAGCTTCCTCAAATGACGCATTAAAAGACGTTTGACATACTAATATTAAAGAGAATTTTTATACGAATACGCTGATACCACTAAATCATTTCATTTCGCTATAGTTTACAAGATATGAGCGAAAATATTTTCGGGGGTTCACGAACTTCACGAATTTTGTTCAAGTGCCAAAACTTTAAATCGCGATATCTCCGAAACGGTTAGAGATATCGAGTTGGGAGTGGCACCGTTGGATTCAGGAGATCGAGTTCTATCAGAAAAAACAACTTTTAAGGCGTTTGAAGAGATTTTCAAAAAACGGCTATATCTCGCAAACGGCTATATTTAGGGGGAAACTGATGGTACAGGCGGCTTTCTCGTGTCAATTTACATCAGATAGTGTTGGTTTAAAAGCCTTTTGAGCCAAAAAATTTTTTTTGAAATTTTTAAAATTTACCCCCTTGGGGTTCAATTTTTTTTAATTTTTCGTTATTCCTCTCTTACTCCTTAACTGTTAGACGTATTGCGACGTAACCTCGAACATAAGCAGATTTTGTCGTCCTCTTTCGATTGGTGCCCTCAAAAACGTCCTATCTTGAACGGTTCGTTTGTAAAAAAATTCCAAAAAATGCCAAAAAGTTACCCAAAATTTTCGGTCTTTGGGTGATAGCTTCCTCAAATGACGCATTAAAAGACGTTTGACATACTAATATTAAAGAGAATTTTTATACGAATACGCTGATACCACTAAATCATTTCATTTCGCTATAGTTTACAAGATATGAGCGAAAATATTTTCGGGGGTTCACGAACTTCACGAATTTTGTTCAAGTGCCAAAACTTTAAATCGCGATATCTCCGAAACGGTTAGAGATATCGAGTTGGGAGTGGCACCGTTGGATTCAGGAGATCGAGTTCTATCAGAAAAAACAACTTTTAAGGCGTTTGAAGAGATTTTCAAAAAACGGCTATATCTCGCAAACGGCTATATTTAGGGGGAAACTGATGGTACAGGCGGCTTTCTCGTGTCAATTTACATCAGATAGTGTTGGTTTAAAAGCCTTTTGAGCCAAAAAATTTTTTTTGAAATTTTTAAAATTTACCCCCTTGGGGTTCAATTTTTTTTAATTTTTCGTTATTCCTCTCTTACTCCTTAACTGTTAGACGTATTGCGACGTAACCTCGAACATAAGCAGATTTTGTCGTCCTCTTTCGATTGGTGCCCTCAAAAACGTCCTATCTTGAACGGTTCGTTTGTAAAAAAATTCCAAAAAATGCCAAAAAGTTACCCAAAATTTTCGGTCTTTGGGTGATAGCTTCCTCAAATGACGCATTAAAAGACGTTTGACATACTAATATTAAAGAGAATTTTTATACGAATACGCTGATACCACTAAATCATTTCATTTCGCTATAGTTTACAAGATATGAGCGAAAATATTTTCGGGGGTTCACGAACTTCACGAATTTTGTTCAAGTGCCAAAACTTTAAATCGCGATATCTCCGAAACGGTTAGAGATATCGAGTTGGGAGTGGCACCGTTGGATTCAGGAGATCGAGTTCTATCAGAAAAAACAACTTTTAAGGCGTTTGAAGAGATTTTCAAAAAACGGCTATATCTCGCAAACGGCTATATAAGGGGGAAACTGATGGTACAGGCGGCTTTCTCGTGTCAATTTACATCAGATAGTGTTAGTTTAAAAGCCTTTTGAGCCAAAAAATTTTTTTTGAAATTTTTAAAATTTACCCCCTTGGGGTTCAAATTTTTTTAATTTTTCGTTATTCCTCTCTTACTCCTTAACTGTTAGACGTATTGCGACGTAACCTCGAACATAAGCAGATTTTGTCGTCCTCTTTCGATTGGTGCCCTCAAAAACGTCCTATCTTGAACGGTTCGTTTGTAAAAAAATTCCAAAAAATGCCAAAAAGATACCCAAAATTTTCGGTCTTTGGGTGATAGCTTCCTCAAATGACGCATTAAAAGACGTTTGACATACTAATATTAAAGAGAATTTTTATACGAATACGCTGATACCACTAAATCATTTCATTTCGCTATAGTTTACAAGATATGAGCGAAAATATTTTCGGGGGTTCACGAACTTCACGAATTTTGTGCAAGTGCCAAAACTTTAAATCGCGATATCTCCGAAACGGTTAGAGATATCGAGTTGGGAGTGGCACCGTTGGATTCAGGAGATCGAGTTCTATCAGAAAAAACAACTTTTAAGGCGTTTGAAGAGATTTTCAAAAAACGGCTATATCTCGCAAACGGCTATATTTAGGGGGAAACTGATGGTACAGGCGGCTTTCTCGTGTCAATTTACATCAGATAGTGTTGGTTTAAAAGCCTTTTGAGCCAAAAAATTTTTTTTGAAATTTTTAAAATTTACCCCCTTGGGGTTCAATTTTTTTTAATTTTTCGTTATTCCTCTCTTACTCCTTAACTGTTAGACGTATTGCGACGTAACCTCGAACATAAGCAGATTTTGTCGTCCTCTTTCGATTGGTGCCCTCAAAAACGTCCTATCTTGAACGGTTCGTTTGTAAAAAAATTCCAAAAAATGCCAAAAAGTTACCCAAAATTTTCGGTCTTTGGGTGATAGCTTCCTCAAATGACGCATTAAAAGACGTTTGACATACTAATATTAAAGAGAATTTTTATACGAATACGCTGATACCACTAAATCATTTCATTTCGCTATAGTTTACAAGATATGAGCGAAAATATTTTCGGGGGTTCACGAACTTCACGAATTTTGTTCAAGTGCCAAAACTTTAAATCGCGATATCTCCGAAACGGTTAGAGATATCGAGTTGGGAGTGGCACCGTTGGATTCAGGAGATCGAGTTCTATCAGAAAAAACAACTTTTAAGGCGTTTGAAGAGATTTTCAAAAAACGGCTATATCTCGCAAACGGCTATATTTAGGGGGAAACTGATGGTACAGGCGGCTTTCTCGTGTCAATTTACATCAGATAGTGTTGGTTTAAAAGCCTTTTGAGCCAAAAAATTTTTTTTGAAATTTTTAAAATTTACCCCCTTGGGGTTCAATTTTTTTTAATTTTTCGTTATTCCTCTCTTACTCCTTAACTGTTAGACGTATTGCGACGTAACCTCGAACATAAGCAGATTTTGTCGTCCTCTTTCGATTGGTGCCCTCAAAAACGTCCTATCTTGAACGGTTCGTTTGTAAAAAAATTCCAAAAAATGCCAAAAAGTTACCCAAAATTTTCGGTCTTTGGGTGATAGCTTCCTCAAATGACGCATTAAAAGACGTTTGACATACTAATATTAAAGAGAATTTTTATACGAATACGCTGATACCACTAAATCATTTCATTTCGCTATAGTTTACAAGATATGAGCGAAAATATTTTCGGGGGTTCACGAACTTCACGAATTTTGTTCAAGTGCCAAAACTTTAAATCGCGATATCTCCGAAACGGTTAGAGATATCGAGTTGGGAGTGGCACCGTTGGATTCAGGAGATCGAGTTCTATCAGAAAAAACAACTTTTAAGGCGTTTGAAGAGATTTTCAAAAAACGGCTATATCTCGCAAACGGCTATATAAGGGGGAAACTGATGGTACAGGCGGCTTTCTCGTGTCAATTTACATCAGATAGTGTTAGTTTAAAAGCCTTTTGAGCCAAAAAATTTTTTTTGAAATTTTTAAAATTTACCCCCTTGGGGTTCAAATTTTTTTAATTTTTCGTTATTCCTCTCTTACTCCTTAACTGTTAGACGTATTGCGACGTAACCTCGAACATAAGCAGATTTTGTCGTCCTCTTTCGATTGGTGCCCTCAAAAACGTCCTATCTTGAACGGTTCGTTTGTAAAAAAATTCCAAAAAATGCCAAAAAGATACCCAAAATTTTCGGTCTTTGGGTGATAGCTTCCTCAAATGACGCATTAAAAGACGTTTGACATACTAATATTAAAGAGAATTTTTATACGAATACGCTGATACCACTAAATCATTTCATTTCGCTATAGTTTACAAGATATGAGCGAAAATATTTTCGGGGGTTCACGAACTTCACGAATTTTGTGCAAGTGCCAAAACTTTAAATCGCGATATCTCCGAAACGGTTAGAGATATCGAGTTGGGAGTGGCACCGTTGGATTCAGGAGATCGAGTTCTATCAGAAAAAACAACTTTTAAGGCGTTTGAAGAGATTTTCAAAAAACGGCTATATCTCGCAAACGGCTATATTTAGGGGGAAACTGATGGTACAGGCGGCTTTCTCGTGTCAATTTACATCAGATAGTGTTGGTTTAAAAGCCTTTTGAGCCAAAAAATTTTTTTTGAAATTTTTAAAATTTACCCCCTTGGGGTTCAATTTTTTTTAATTTTTCGTTATTCCTCTCTTACTCCTTAACTGTTAGACGTATTGCGACGTAACCTCGAACATAAGCAGATTTTGTCGTCCTCTTTCGATTGGTGCCCTCAAAAACGTCCTATCTTGAACGGTTCGTTTGTAAAAAAATTCCAAAAAATGCCAAAAAGTTACCCAAAATTTTCGGTCTTTGGGTGATAGCTTCCTCAAATGACGCATTAAAAGACGTTTGACATACTAATATTAAAGAGAATTTTTATACGAATACGCTGATACCACTAAATCATTTCATTTCGCTATAGTTTACAAGATATGAGCGAAAATATTTTCGGGGGTTCACGAACTTCACGAATTTTGTTCAAGTGCCAAAACTTTAAATCGCGATATCTCCGAAACGGTTAGAGATATCGAGTTGGGAGTGGCACCGTTGGATTCAGGAGATCGAGTTCTATCAGAAAAAACAACTTTTAAGGCGTTTGAAGAGATTTTCAAAAAACGGCTATATCTCGCAAACGGCTATATTTAGGGGGAAACTGATGGTACAGGCGGCTTTCTCGTGTCAATTTACATCAGATAGTGTTGGTTTAAAAGCCTTTTGAGCCAAAAAATTTTTTTTGAAATTTTTAAAATTTACCCCCTTGGGGTTCAATTTTTTTTAATTTTTCGTTATTCCTCTCTTACTCCTTAACTGTTAGACGTATTGCGACGTAACCTCGAACATAAGCAGATTTTGTCGTCCTCTTTCGATTGGTGCCCTCAAAAACGTCCTATCTTGAACGGTTCGTTTGTAAAAAAATTCCAAAAAATGCCAAAAAGTTACCCAAAATTTTCGGTCTTTGGGTGATAGCTTCCTCAAATGACGCATTAAAAGACGTTTGACATACTAATATTAAAGAGAATTTTTATACGAATACGCTGATACCACTAAATCATTTCATTTCGCTATAGTTTACAAGATATGAGCGAAAATATTTTCGGGGGTTCACGAACTTCACGAATTTTGTTCAAGTGCCAAAACTTTAAATCGCGATATCTCCGAAACGGTTAGAGATATCGAGTTGGGAGTGGCACCGTTGGATTCAGGAGATCGAGTTCTATCAGAAAAAACAACTTTTAAGGCGTTTGAAGAGATTTTCAAAAAACGGCTATATCTCGCAAACGGCTATATAAGGGGGAAACTGATGGTACAGGCGGCTTTCTCGTGTCAATTTACATCAGATAGTGTTAGTTTAAAAGCCTTTTGAGCCAAAAAATTTTTTTTGAAATTTTTAAAATTTACCCCCTTGGGGTTCAAATTTTTTTAATTTTTCGTTATTCCTCTCTTACTCCTTAACTGTTAGACGTATTGCGACGTAACCTCGAACATAAGCAGATTTTGTCGTCCTCTTTCGATTGGTGCCCTCAAAAACGTCCTATCTTGAACGGTTCGTTTGTAAAAAAATTCCAAAAAATGCCAAAAAGTTACCCAAAATTTTCGGTCTTTGGGTGATAGCTTCCTCAAATGACGCATTAAAAGACGTTTGACATACTAATATTAAAGAGAATTTTTATACGAATACGCTGATACCACTAAATCATTTCATTTCGCTATAGTTTACAAGATATGAGCGAAAATATTTTCGGGGGTTCACGAACTTCACGAATTTTGTTCAAGTGCCAAAACTTTAAATCGCGATATCTCCGAAACGGTTAGAGATATCGAGTTGGGAGTGGCACCGTTGGATTCAGGAGATCGAGTTCTATCAGAAAAAACAACTTTTAAGGCGTTTGAAGAGATTTTCAAAAAACGGCTATATCTCGCAAACGGCTATATTTAGGGGGAAACTGATGGTACAGGCGGCTTTCTCGTGTCAATTTACATCAGATAGTGTCAGTTTAAAAGCCTTTTGAGCCAAAAAAATTTTTTTTAAATTTTTAAAATTTACCCCCTTGGGGTTCAAATTTTTTTAATTTTTCGTTATTCCTCTCTTACTCCTAAACTGTTAGACGTATTGCGACGTAACCTCGAACATAAGCAGATTTTGTCGTCCTCTTTCCATTGGTGCCCTCAAAAACGTCCTATCTTGAACGGTTCGTTTGTAAAAAAATTCCAAAAAATGCCAAAAAGTTACCCAAAATTTTCGGTCTTTGGGTGATAGCTTCCTCAAATGACGCATTAAAAGACGTTTGACATACTAATATTAAAGAGAATTTTTATACGAATACGCTGATACCACTAAATCATTTCATTTCGCTATAGTTTACAAGATATGAGCGAAAATATTTTCGGGGGTTCACGAACTTCACGAATTTTGTGCAAGTGCCAAAACTTTAAATCGCGATATCTCCGAAACGGTTAGAGATATCGAGTTGGGAGTGGCACCGTTGGATTCAGGAGATCGAGTTCTATCAGAAAAAACAACTTTTAAGGCGTTTGAAGAGATTTTCAAAAAACGGCTATATCTCGCAAACGGCTATATTTAGGGGGAAACTGATGGTACAGGCGGCTTTCTCGTGTCAATTTACATCAGATAGTGTTGGTTTAAAAGCCTTTTGAGCCAAAAAATTTTTTTTGAAATTTTTAAAATTTACCCTCTTGGGGTTCAATTTTTTTTAATTTTTCGTTATTCCTCTCTTACTCCTTAACTGTTAGACGTATTGATAATATTAATAATAATAATAATAATAATATTTCTTTATTTCACTGAACCTTACAGTTATGGAAAGCGTCACATAAAATTTAACATAATTAAAACAAGTAAAAAAAAAAAAGTACATATGGATACATCAAACATATACTGTCGACAATACAAGATAGCACAATTTAAAATTTTGAAAGAGTTTAGAGATTAAAAATGGAAATATTCCTCTAGAGTGTAAAAGGAATTTCTTATTAAGAAATCCTTTACTAGTTTTCTGAAAAGCTTGATGTTAGTTACACTCTTTAGTTGCAGCGGTAATTTGTTATATATTTTTATAGACATGATATATGGCCCTTTACTAGTTTGATATAGACGGTGTTGTGGTAGTAGTAAGTTGGCATAATTTCTAAAGTTATACTTATTGTTAGCGGTCCTATTATTGTAGAATTTGTCAGAATGTTGTTTGACATAGCACGCGCATTCTAAAATATATAGAGACGTTACAGTTAATATTTCAAGATTCCGAAAGAGTCCTCTACACGAGAATTGATCATGCTTGAACATCATCGTACGCAATATTCTTTTTTGAGAATTCAAAATTTGCTCGATTCCAACGCCACTGCCCCAACATATAATACCATAGTTGAGTATGGAATTAACATTTCCGAAGTAGTATATTCTTAGTACTTGGATATTGACCATTTGACGTAGGTTTCTGATGACATAACATAGGGTATTGAGTTTTTTTACTAAGCACTCTATATGATTATGCCATGTCAATTTATTATCCAGATGTATACCCAGATATTTAACTGAGACACTTGGTGGTATGCTATGATTATCAACTTTTATCAGGGGGGACTGGTCTAAAGTTTTATTTGAAAAAATCATACACTTGGTTTTTTTGTTGTTCAAGGCTAATCCATTGTCGGAGCAGAAATGTTTCATTTGTGTTACTACGTGGTTTGCTCTTAAACTTAAGGAGTGTAAATTAGGCGAAGAGACAGAACCCGTGGTGTCGTCGGCAAATAATGTCGTGTGTGAGTTTTCTAGTTCTATGTCGTTTACAAAGATCAAAAATAATAGCGGGCCAAGGACACTACCCTGCGGCACACCTGAGTTAACACATACGGGAGCAGAGATATATTTGAGAGAGTCGTTCTTTAGTACCACCATTTGCGACCTATTTTTCAAAAATGACTCAAGCCAAGATAATGGAGCACCTCTTATGCCGTAGTTGCTGAGTTTGTTTAATAAGAGATCATGGTGTACCGTGTCGAAGGCTTTACTTAGATCAAAGAAGACACTTGCTACAAATTTACCTTTATCTCGTTTTTGACAAATAAATTCTACTAGAGATATAATGGCGTCTTTTGTTGCCAGCCCATTTCGAAAACCAAATTGTTTATGAGTCAGGATATTAGTTGCACTCAGGTAATCATATAACCTACAATAATAGGCTCGTTCAAAGATTTTAGAAAATACTGGTAAGAGCGCAATTGGTCTGTAGTTTCCTAATTCGTTTATATTTCCTGATTTGAATATTGGAACTATTAATGCTGTTTTCAATGTAGATGGAAATGTCCCTATTTCGAATGAAATGTTTATGAGTTTAGCGAGAGGTTCAGATATCACGTCAGCCAAGTGTTTTATCAGAGAGTATGGAATATTGTCATGTCCACTTGAATTTTTTTTTGAAATGTGGAATATAATTGATCTCACTTCGGAAAAGGTGATAGGTAATAAAAAAAAGGAATTACTTACACTTTTTGTCCTGATAGCGTTCAAAATTATATTATTATTTGAAGTTAATCTTTCTACTGAATTTATAAAATGTTGATTGAAGGCATTTGCGACTTCGTTTGGGTCAGAATATTCTCTGCCCTCGCCATCAGTATAGCTGCTTGGTTGTTGTTTACTTTTATTACCCGTGTTATCGTGAATAATTTGCCAGGCTGTTTTTGACATGTTCTTTGAATTTATTAACTTCATGTCATAATATGATTTCTTTGCTTGCACTACTTTAGTCTGATGTAGTTTTTTAAGATGTTTATACCTTTCATACAAGGCAGGGTTGGTGGATTCATTACAAATTTGGAATATGTCTCGTAGAAAAGACCCTTCATTAATGATTTCGAAAGAAATCCAAGGCTTTTTAGTAGGTCGTACTGTAATTTTTTTTTTAGTCCAAGGGAACGCCATGTCAACACATTCTGTAAATTTTTCAACAAATGTATTAAATTTATCATTGAATTCGATGTTATTGTCCAGGAAAGACCAATTACAGGCTGCAAGTAAAGATTTACAAGATTCGATGTTGTGCAAATTTTTAAAATTGCGGTCAGATCTATAGCGGTATTTATCCCGATCTGTGTGAATACTTTTAATATTAAAACAAACAAACTGAGCAAAATGATCTGACAGATCAGTATAAATGATTTTAGAGTTGTTTACATTTACATAGTCATTGCAGAAAATATTGTCAACAACGGTTTTGGATAATCCTTGTACGCGTGTGTAATCAGAAATACATTTGTGAAAGCCGTATGCTCTACAGACATTTAGCAAGACATTGATAATATTAATAATAATAATAATAATAATATTTCTTTATTTCACTGAACCTTACAGTTATGGAAAGCGTCACATAAAATTTAACATAATTAAAACAAGTAAAAAAAAAAAAGTACATATGGATACATCAAACATATACTGTCGACAATACAAGATAGCACAATTTAAAATTTTGAAAGAGTTTAGAGATTAAAAATGGAAATATTCCTCTAGAGTGTAAAAGGAATTTCTTATTAAGAAATCCTTTACTAGTTTTCTGAAAAGCTTGATGTTAGTTACACTCTTTAGTTGCAGCGGTAATTTGTTATATATTTTTATAGACATGATATATGGCCCTTTACTAGTTTGATATAGACGGTGTTGTGGTAGTAGTAAGTTGGCATAATTTCTAAAGTTATACTTATTGTTAGCGGTCCTATTATTGTAGAATTTGTCAGAATGTTGTTTGACATAGCACGCGCATTCTAAAATATATAGAGACGTTACAGTTAATATTTCAAGATTCCGAAAGAGTCCTCTACACGAGAATTGATCATGCTTGAACATCATCGTACGCAATATTCTTTTTTGAGAATTCAAAATTTGCTCGATTCCAACGCCACTGCCCCAACATATAATACCATAGTTGAGTATGGAATTAACATTTCCGAAGTAGTATATTCTTAGTACTTGGATATTGACCATTTGACGTAGGTTTCTGATGACATAACATAGGGTATTGAGTTTTTTTACTAAGCACTCTATATGATTATGCCATGTCAATTTATTATCCAGATGTATACCCAGATATTTAACTGAGACACTTGGTGGTATGCTATGATTATCAACTTTTATCAGGGGGGACTGGTCTAAAGTTTTATTTGAAAAAATCATACACTTGGTTTTTTTGTTGTTCAAGGCTAATCCATTGTCGGAGCAGAAATGTTTCATTTGTGTTACTACGTGGTTTGCTCTTAAACTTAAGGAGTGTAAATTAGGCGAAGAGACAGAACCCGTGGTGTCGTCGGCAAATAATGTCGTGTGTGAGTTTTCTAGTTCTATGTCGTTTACAAAGATCAAAAATAATAGCGGGCCAAGGACACTACCCTGCGGCACACCTGAGTTAACACATACGGGAGCAGAGATATATTTGAGAGAGTCGTTCTTTAGTACCACCATTTGCGACCTATTTTTCAAAAATGACTCAAGCCAAGATAATGGAGCACCTCTTATGCCGTAGTTGCTGAGTTTGTTTAATAAGAGATCATGGTGTACCGTGTCGAAGGCTTTACTTAGATCAAAGAAGACACTTGCTACAAATTTACCTTTATCTCGTTTTTGACAAATAAATTCTACTAGAGATATAATGGCGTCTTTTGTTGCCAGCCCATTTCGAAAACCAAATTGTTTATGAGTCAGGATATTAGTTGCACTCAGGTAATCATATAACCTACAATAATAGGCTCGTTCAAAGATTTTAGAAAATACTGGTAAGAGCGCAATTGGTCTGTAGTTTCCTAATTCGTTTATATTTCCTGATTTGAATATTGGAACTATTAATGCTGTTTTCAATGTAGATGGAAATGTCCCTATTTCGAATGAAATGTTTATGAGTTTAGCGAGAGGTTCAGATATCACGTCAGCCAAGTGTTTTATCAGAGAGTATGGAATATTGTCATGTCCACTTGAATTTTTTTTTGAAATGTGGAATATAATTGATCTCACTTCGGAAAAGGTGATAGGTAATAAAAAAAAGGAATTACTTACACTTTTTGTCCTGATAGCGTTCAAAATTATATTATTATTTGAAGTTAATCTTTCTACTGAATTTATAAAATGTTGATTGAAGGCATTTGCGACTTCGTTTGGGTCAGAATATTCTCTGCCCTCGCCATCAGTATAGCTGCTTGGTTGTTGTTTACTTTTATTACCCGTGTTATCGTGAATAATTTGCCAGGCTGTTTTTGACATGTTCTTTGAATTTATTAACTTCATGTCATAATATGATTTCTTTGCTTGCACTACTTTAGTCTGATGTAGTTTTTTAAGATGTTTATACCTTTCATACAAGGCAGGGTTGGTGGATTCATTACAAATTTGGAATATGTCTCGTAGAAAAGACCCTTCATTAATGATTTCGAAAGAAATCCAAGGCTTTTTAGTAGGTCGTACTGTAATTTTTTTTTTAGTCCAAGGGAACGCCATGTCAACACATTCTGTAAATTTTTCAACAAATGTATTAAATTTATCATTGAATTCGATGTTATTGTCCAGGAAAGACCAATTACAGGCTGCAAGTAAAGATTTACAAGATTCGATGTTGTGCAAATTTTTAAAATTGCGGTCAGATCTATAGCGGTATTTATCCCGATCTGTGTGAATACTTTTAATATTAAAACAAACAAACTGAGCAAAATGATCTGACAGATCAGTATAAATGATTTTAGAGTTGTTTACATTTACATAGTCATTGCAGAAAATATTGTCAACAACGGTTTTGGATAATCCTTGTACGCGTGTGTAATCAGAAATACATTTGTGAAAGCCGTATGCTCTACAGACATTTAGCAAGACATTAGCACTTTTTTCAGTGAGATGATCGTCAAAATTAACGTTGAAGTCACCACATAGAAAATAAATATTCTTATTTCTAACTGTTTTATCTAACAACATCTCTACGGATCTAGTAAATGAACTTATACTGGTCGAGGGTGACCTGTAAAAGGTAGCAATGACTACCTTAGATCCGCCTATAACTAAATTGCACATAGTATATTCGAACTCCTTTTCAATTGATTTAACGATAGAACACATTGTATTACCCTTGATGTCATCGCGCACAAAAATGGCGACACCTCCTCCTTTGTGGATTTCCCTGCAGTAGTAACTGATGAGATTATACGAGCTGAGCTTGATGTTTGTTATTTCACTTTCACTGCACCAGGTTTCACTAACACAAAAGATTTCAGGCACGTCTAGAGTTTGCAGTAGTGTGTCCACTGCTTCGATTTTATTTCTAATACTTCTGATATTTATATGACATATTCTTATGACTACGTCTCTGCTCTCAGCTTCTTCTTCTCGTGAAAAAACCGAGACACATAAACTCCTTCAGGCCAGATAGCGGGATCAATCACGGCTTCAAAATTGTGAAGGTTTACGCTAATCTTGAACGATGAGTAGTACTCTGGATATTTGGTGACAAGTTTTTCACACGTTGCTTCTGGAAATTTTTCGTTGAATAGTTGTAACACCGATTTTTCAGTCGTGTCAGGTGCGAATCTTGACGCAAAGACGAAACCTTTCTTTGGCGCTACTTTTATTGAAGCATCTGTGACCTTTAAGGATCCAATGACGCCATTTGTTGAATTTCCCTGTTGTATGTTGGCCTTACGTTTATTGCTAATTTTTGTTGTCCATTCGTCTTCCACTTTTCTTGGGACATTTTCTTCTTTTCTATCCAATGTCTTGGGTTGCTTTTTGTTGTTTGCGGTGACGGTAATAGCAGTGATAGGACTTTTTTCGGTGGTGAAGTCATCTTGTTTCCTAAACCACTTGTTAGGGGGTGAGGTTGGAACCGTAGTTGTTGACCGATACAGGTGTTTGTTTTCTTTTCGAGGCTGCTGCTTTTTTGTAGGTATAGATAGCGATGCATTAGGAGCTGCTTTTTTTGCGTTAGTTGGTACTTCCAATAACCGTATTTGGACTCTTAATTCCGCAATTAGGGCGTCTTTTTGATTTATTATATATGCAAACAGTGTTGGACTCACATTTTCCCACTTGATGTGGTCGTTATCCTCCGGTATTGGACTCAGCACCACCTCCACATCAGTTGTATCATCGGGCTCTTCTTGTTTGTCACAGCATAAAACACTTTTATCTTTCAAAAAAGTTGCATTAATAAGTTTGGCACAACTTGGGTGATATAGTTGGGAACAGTTACGACATTTAACATCGTTAACCACTTTTACGTTACATTTATTGCAGAGTGTCGGATTCGCGTGTACACTTCTGCTCGCCATCTTTTAATCTATATATTGTATTGCGACGTAACCTCGAACATAAGCAGATTTTGTCGTCCTCTTTCGATTGGTGCCCTCAAAAACGTCCTATCTTGAACGGTTCGTTTGTAAAAAAATTCCAAAAAATGCCAAAAAGTTACCCAAAATTTTCGGTCTTTGGGTGATAGCTTCCTCAAATGACGCATTAAAAGACGTTTGACATACTAATATTAAAGAGAATTTTTATACGAATACGCTGATACCACTAAATCATTTCATTTCGCTATAGTTTACAAGATATGAGCGAAAATATTTTCGGGGGTTCACGAACTTCACGAATTTTGTTCAAGTGCCAAAACTTTAAATCGCGATATCTCCGAAACGGTTAGAGATATCGAGTTGGGAGTGGCACCGTTGGATTCAGGAGATCGAGTTCTATCAGAAAAAACAACTTTTAAGGCGTTTGAAGAGATTTTCAAAAAACGGCTATATCTCGCAAACGGCTATATTTAGGGGGAAACTGATGGTACAGGCGGCTTTCTCGTGTCAATTTACATCAGATAGTGTTGGTTTAAAAGCCTTTTGAGCCAAAAAATTTTTTTTGAAATTTTTAAAATTTACCCCCTTGGGGTTCAATTTTTTTTAATTTTTCGTTATTCCTCTCTTACTCCTTAACTGTTAGACGTATTGCGACGTAACCTCGAACATAAGCAGATTTTGTCGTCCTCTTTCGATTGGTGCCCTCAAAAACGTCCTATCTTGAACGGTTCGTTTGTAAAAAAATTCCAAAAAATGCCAAAAAGTTACCCAAAATTTTCGGTCTTTGGGTGATAGCTTCCTCAAATGACGCATTAAAAGACGTTTGACATACTAATATTAAAGAGAATTTTTATACGAATACGCTGATACCACTAAATCATTTCATTTCGCTATAGTTTACAAGATATGAGCGAAAATATTTTCGGGGGTTCACGAACTTCACGAATTTTGTGCAAGTGCCAAAACTTTAAATCGCGATATCTCCGAAACGGTTAGAGATATCGAGTTGGGAGTGGCACCGTTGGATTCAGGAGATCGAGTTCTATCAGAAAAAACAACTTTTAAGGCGTTTGAAGAGATTTTCAAAAAACGGCTATATCTCGCAAACGGCTATATTTAGGGGGAAACTGATGGTACAGGCGGCTTTCTCGTGTCAATTTACATCAGATAGTGTTGGTTTAAAAGCCTTTTGAGCCAAAAAATTTTTTTTGAAATTTTTAAAATTTACCCTCTTGGGGTTCAATTTTTTTTAATTTTTCGTTATTCCTCTCTTACTCCTTAACTGTTAGACGTATTGCGACGTAACCTCGAACATAAGCAGATTTTGTCGTCCTCTTTCGATTGGTGCCCTCAAAAACGTCCTATCTTGAACGGTTCGTTTGTAAAAAAATTCCAAAAAATGCCAAAAAGTTACCCAAAATTTTCGGTCTTTGGGTGATAGCTTCCTCAAATGACGCATTAAAAGACGTTTGACATACTAATATTAAAGAGAATTTTTATACGAATACGCTGATACCACTAAATCATTTCATTTCGCTATAGTTTACAAGATATGAGCGAAAATATTTTCGGGGGTTCACGAACTTCACGAATTTTGTGCAAGTGCCAAAACTTTAAATCGCGATATCTCCGAAACGGTTAGAGATATCGAGTTGGGAGTGGCACCGTTGGATTCAGGAGATCGAGTTCTATCAGAAAAAACAACTTTTAAGGCGTTTGAAGAGATTTTCAAAAAACGCTATATCTCGCAAACGGCTATATTTAGGGGGAAACTGATGGTACAGGCGGCTTTCTCGTGTCAATTTACATCAGATAGTGTTGGTTTAAAAGCCTTTTGAGCCAAAAAATTTTTTTTGAAATTTTTAAAATTTACCCTCTTGGGGTTCAATTTTTTTTAATTTTTCGTTATTCCTCTCTTACTCCTTAACTGTTAGACGTATTGCGACGTAACCTCGAACATAAGCAGATTTTGTCGTCCTCTTTCGATTGGTGCCCTCAAAAACGTCCTATCTTGAACGGTTCGTTTGTAAAAAAATTCCAAAAAATGCCAAAAAGTTACCCAAAATTTTCGGTCTTTGGGTGATAGCTTCCTCAAATGACGCATTAAAAGACGTTTGACATACTAATATTAAAGAGAATTTTTATACGAATACGCTGATACCACTAAATCATTTCATTTCGCTATAGTTTACAAGATATGAGCGAAAATATTTTCGGGGGTTCACGAACTTCACGAATTTTGTTCAAGTGCCAAAACTTTAAATCGCGATATCTCCGAAACGGTTAGAGATATCGAGTTGGGAGTGGCACCGTTGGATTCAGGAGATCGAGTTCTATCAGAAAAAACAACTTTTAAGGCGTTTGAAGAGATTTTCAAAAAACGGCTATATCTCGCAAACGGCTATATTTAGGGGGAAACTGATGGTACAGGCGGCTTTCTCGTGTCAATTTACATCAGATAGTGTTGGTTTAAAAGCCTTTTGAGCCAAAAAATTTTTTTTGAAATTTTTAAAATTTACCCCCTTGGGGTTCAATTTTTTTTAATTTTTCGTTATTCCTCTCTTACTCCTTAACTGTTAGACGTATTGCGACGTAACCTCGAACATAAGCAGATTTTGTCGTCCTCTTTCGATTGGTGCCCTCAAAAACGTCCTATCTTGAACGGTTCGTTTGTAAAAAAATTCCAAAAAATGCCAAAAAGTTACCCAAAATTTTCGGTCTTTGGGTGATAGCTTCCTCAAATGACGCATTAAAAGACGTTTGACATACTAATATTAAAGAGAATTTTTATACGAATACGCTGATACCACTAAATCATTTCATTTCGCTATAGTTTACAAGATATGAGCGAAAATATTTTCGGGGGTTCACGAACTTCACGAATTTTGTTCAAGTGCCAAAACTTTAAATCGCGATATCTCCGAAACGGTTAGAGATATCGAGTTGGGAGTGGCACCGTTGGATTCAGGAGATCGAGTTCTATCAGAAAAAACAACTTTTAAGGCGTTTGAAGAGATTTTCAAAAAACGGCTATATCTCGCAAACGGCTATATAAGGGGGAAACTGATGGTACAGGCGGCTTTCTCGTGTCAATTTACATCAGATAGTGTTAGTTTAAAAGCCTTTTGAGCCAAAAAATTTTTTTTGAAATTTTTAAAATTTACCCCCTTGGGGTTCAATTTTTTTTAATTTTTCGTTATTCCTCTCTTACTCCTTAACTGTTAGACGTATTGCGACGTAACCTCGAACATAAGCAGATTTTGTCGTCCTCTTTCGATTGGTGCCCTCAAAAACGTCCTATCTTGAACGGTTCGTTTGTAAAAAAATTCCAAAAAATGCCAAAAAGTTACCCAAAATTTTCGGTCTTTGGGTGATAGCTTCCTCAAATGACGCATTAAAAGACGTTTGACATACTAATATTAAAGAGAATTTTTATACGAATACGCTGATACCACTAAATCATTTCATTTCGCTATAGTTTACAAGATATGAGCGAAAATATTTTCGGGGGTTCACGAACTTCACGAATTTTGTGCAAGTGCCAAAACTTTAAATCGCGATATCTCCGAAACGGTTAGAGATATCGAGTTGGGAGTGGCACCGTTGGATTCAGGAGATCGAGTTCTATCAGAAAAAACAACTTTTAAGGCGTTTGAAGAGATTTTCAAAAAACGGCTATATCTCGCAAACGGCTATATTTAGGGGGAAACTGATGGTACAGGCGGCTTTCTCGTGTCAATTTACATCAGATAGTGTTGGTTTAAAAGCCTTTTGAGCCAAAAAATTTTTTTTGAAATTTTTAAAATTTACCCTCTTGGGGTTCAATTTTTTTTAATTTTTCGTTATTCCTCTCTTACTCCTTAACTGTTAGACGTATTGCGACGTAACCTCGAACATAAGCAGATTTTGTCGTCCTCTTTCGATTGGTGCCCTCAAAAACGTCCTATCTTGAACGGTTCGTTTGTAAAAAAATTCCAAAAAATGCCAAAAAGTTACCCAAAATTTTCGGTCTTTGGGTGATAGCTTCCTCAAATGACGCATTAAAAGACGTTTGACATACTAATATTAAAGAGAATTTTTATACGAATACGCTGATACCACTAAATCATTTCATTTCGCTATAGTTTACAAGATATGAGCGAAAATATTTTCGGGGGTTCACGAACTTCACGAATTTTGTGCAAGTGCCAAAACTTTAAATCGCGATATCTCCGAAACGGTTAGAGATATCGAGTTGGGAGTGGCACCGTTGGATTCAGGAGATCGAGTTCTATCAGAAAAAACAACTTTTAAGGCGTTTGAAGAGATTTTCAAAAAACGGCTATATCTCGCAAACGGCTATATTTAGGGGGAAACTGATGGTACAGGCGGCTTTCTCGTGTCAATTTACATCAGATAGTGTTGGTTTAAAAGCCTTTTGAGCCAAAAAATTTTTTTTGAAATTTTTAAAATTTACCCTCTTGGGGTTCAATTTTTTTTAATTTTTCGTTATTCCTCTCTTACTCCTTAACTGTTAGACGTATTGCGACGTAACCTCGAACATAAGCAGATTTTGTCGTCCTCTTTCGATTGGTGCCCTCAAAAACGTCCTATCTTGAACGGTTCGTTTGTAAAAAAATTCCAAAAAATGCCAAAAAGTTACCCAAAATTTTCGGTCTTTGGGTGATAGCTTCCTCAAATGACGCATTAAAAGACGTTTGACATACTAATATTAAAGAGAATTTTTATACGAATACGCTGATACCACTAAATCATTTCATTTCGCTATAGTTTACAAGATATGAGCGAAAATATTTTCGGGGGTTCACGAACTTCACGAATTTTGTTCAAGTGCCAAAACTTTAAATCGCGATATCTCCGAAACGGTTAGAGATATCGAGTTGGGAGTGGCACCGTTGGATTCAGGAGATCGAGTTCTATCAGAAAAAACAACTTTTAAGGCGTTTGAAGAGATTTTCAAAAAACGGCTATATCTCGCAAACGGCTATATTTAGGGGGAAACTGATGGTACAGGCGGCTTTCTCGTGTCAATTTACATCAGATAGTGTTGGTTTAAAAGCCTTTTGAGCCAAAAAATTTTTTTTGAAATTTTTAAAATTTACCCCCTTGGGGTTCAATTTTTTTTAATTTTTCGTTATTCCTCTCTTACTCCTTAACTGTTAGACGTATTGCGACGTAACCTCGAACATAAGCAGATTTTGTCGTCCTCTTTCGATTGGTGCCCTCAAAAACGTCCTATCTTGAACGGTTCGTTTGTAAAAAAATTCCAAAAAATGCCAAAAAGTTACCCAAAATTTTCGGTCTTTGGGTGATAGCTTCCTCAAATGACGCATTAAAAGACGTTTGACATACTAATATTAAAGAGAATTTTTATACGAATACGCTGATACCACTAAATCATTTCATTTCGCTATAGTTTACAAGATATGAGCGAAAATATTTTCGGGGGTTCACGAACTTCACGAATTTTGTTCAAGTGCCAAAACTTTAAATCGCGATATCTCCGAAACGGTTAGAGATATCGAGATGGGAGTGGCACCGTTGGATTCAGGAGATCGAGTTCTATCAGAAAAAACAACTTTTAAGGCGTTTGAAGAGATTTTCAAAAAACGGCTATATCTCGCAAACGGCTATATTTAGGGGGAAACTGATGGTACAGGCGGCTTTCTCGTGTCAATTTACATCAGATAGTGTTGGTTTAAAAGCCTTTTGAGCCAAAAAAATTTTTTTGAAATTTTAAAAATTTACCCCCTTGGGGTTCAATTTTTTTTAATTTTTCGTTATTCCTCTCTTACTCCTTAACTGTTAGACGTATTGCGACGTAACCTCGAACATAAGCAGATTTTGTCGTCCTCTTTCGATTGGTGCCCTCAAAAACGTCCTATCTTGAACGGTTCGTTTGTAAAAAAATTCCAAAAAATGCCAAAAAGTTACCCAAAATTTTCGGTCTTTGGGTGATAGCTTCCTCAAATGACGCATTAAAAGACGTTTGACATACTAATATTAAAGAGAATTTTTATACGAATACGCTGATACCACTAAATCATTTCATTTCGCTATAGTTTACAAGATATGAGCGAAAATATTTTCGGGGGTTCACGAACTTCACGAATTTTGTTCAAGTGCCAAAACTTTAAATCGCGATATCTCCGAAACGGTTAGAGATATCGAGTTGGGAGTGGCACCGTTGGATTCAGGAGATCGAGTTCTATCAGAAAAAACAACTTTTAAGGCGTTTGAAGAGATTTTCAAAAAACGGCTATATCTCGCAAACGGCTATATTTAGGGGGAAACTGATGGTACAGGCGGCTTTCTCGTGTCAATTTACATCAGATAGTGTTGGTTTAAAAGCCTTTTGAGCCAAAAAATTTTTTTTGAAATTTTTAAAATTTACCCCCTTGGGGTTCAATTTTTTTTAATTTTTCGTTATTCCTCTCTTACTCCTTAACTGTTAGACGTATTGCGACGTAACCTCGAACATAAGCAGATTTTGTCGTCCTCTTTCGATTGGTGCCCTCAAAAACGTCCTATCTTGAACGGTTCGTTTGTAAAAAAATTCCAAAAAATGCCAAAAAGTTACCCAAAATTTTCGGTCTTTGGGTGATAGCTTCCTCAAATGACGCATTAAAAGACGTTTGACATACTAATATTAAAGAGAATTTTTATACGAATACGCTGATACCACTAAATCATTTCATTTCGCTATAGTTTACAAGATATGAGCGAAAATATTTTCGGGGGTTCACGAACTTCACGAATTTTGTTCAAGTGCCAAAACTTTAAATCGCGATATCTCCGAAACGGTTAGAGATATCGAGTTGGGAGTGGCACCGTTGGATTCAGGAGATCGAGTTCTATCAGAAAAAACAACTTTTAAGGCGTTTGAAGAGATTTTCAAAAAACGGCTATATCTCGCAAACGGCTATATAAGGGGGAAACTGATGGTACAGGCGGCTTTCTCGTGTCAATTTACATCAGATAGTGTTAGTTTAAAAGCCTTTTGAGCCAAAAAATTTTTTTTGAAATTTTTAAAATTTACCCCCTTGGGGTTCAAATTTTTTTAATTTTTCGTTATTCCTCTCTTACTCCTTAACTGTTAGACGTATTGCGACGTAACCTCGAACATAAGCAGATTTTGTCGTCCTCTTTCGATTGGTGCCCTCAAAAACGTCCTATCTTGAACGGTTCGTTTGTAAAAAAATTCCAAAAAATGCCAAAAAGTTACCCAAAATTTTCGGTCTTTGGGTGATAGCTTCCTCAAATGACGCATTAAAAGACGTTTGACATACTAATATTAAAGAGAATTTTTATACGAATACGCTGATACCACTAAATCATTTCATTTCGCTATAGTTTACAAGATATGAGCGAAAATATTTTCGGGGGTTCACGAACTTCACGAATTTTGTGCAAGTGCCAAAACTTTAAATCGCGATATCTCCGAAACGGTTAGAGATATCGAGTTGGGAGTGGCACCGTTGGATTCAGGAGATCGAGTTCTATCAGAAAAAACAACTTTTAAGGCGTTTGAAGAGATTTTCAAAAAACGGCTATATCTCGCAAACGGCTATATTTAGGGGGAAACTGATGGTACAGGCGGCTTTCTCGTGTCAATTTACATCAGATAGTGTTGGTTTAAAAGCCTTTTGAGCCAAAAAATTTTTTTTGAAATTTTTAAAATTTACCCTCTTGGGGTTCAATTTTTTTTAATTTTTCGTTATTCCTCTCTTACTCCTTAACTGTTAGACGTATTGCGACGTAACCTCGAACATAAGCAGATTTTGTCGTCCTCTTTCGATTGGTGCCCTCAAAAACGTCCTATCTTGAACGGTTCGTTTGTAAAAAAATTCCAAAAAATGCCAAAAAGTTACCCAAAATTTTCGGTCTTTGGGTGATAGCTTCCTCAAATGACGCATTAAAAGACGTTTGACATACTAATATTAAAGAGAATTTTTATACGAATACGCTGATACCACTAAATCATTTCATTTCGCTATAGTTTACAAGATATGAGCGAAAATATTTTCGGGGGTTCACGAACTTCACGAATTTTGTGCAAGTGCCAAAACTTTAAATCGCGATATCTCCGAAACGGTTAGAGATATCGAGTTGGGAGTGGCACCGTTGGATTCAGGAGATCGAGTTCTATCAGAAAAAACAACTTTTAAGGCGTTTGAAGAGATTTTCAAAAAACGGCTATATCTCGCAAACGGCTATATTTAGGGGGAAACTGATGGTACAGGCGGCTTTCTCGTGTCAATTTACATCAGATAGTGTTGGTTTAAAAGCCTTTTGAGCCAAAAAATTTTTTTTGAAATTTTTAAAATTTACCCCCTTGGGGTTCAATTTTTTTTAATTTTTCGTTATTCCTCTCTTACTCCTTAACTGTTAGACGTATTGCGACGTAACCTCGAACATAAGCAGATTTTGTCGTCCTCTTTCGATTGGTGCCCTCAAAAACGTCCTATCTTGAACGGTTCGTTTGTAAAAAAATTCCAAAAAATGCCAAAAAGTTACCCAAAATTTTCGGTCTTTGGGTGATAGCTTCCTCAAATGACGCATTAAAAGACGTTTGACATACTAATATTAAAGAGAATTTTTATACGAATACGCTGATACCACTAAATCATTTCATTTCGCTATAGTTTACAAGATATGAGCGAAAATATTTTCGGGGGTTCACGAACTTCACGAATTTTGTTCAAGTGCCAAAACTTTAAATCGCGATATCTCCGAAACGGTTAGAGATATCGAGTTGGGAGTGGCACCGTTGGATTCAGGAGATCGAGTTCTATCAGAAAAAACAACTTTTAAGGCGTTTGAAGAGATTTTCAAAAAACGGCTATATCTCGCAAACGGCTATATTTAGGGGGAAACTGATGGTACAGGCGGCTTTCTCGTGTCAATTTACATCAGATAGTGTTGGTTTAAAAGCCTTTTGAGCCAAAAAATTTTTTTTGAAATTTTTAAAATTTACCCCCTTGGGGTTCAATTTTTTTTAATTTTTCGTTATTCCTCTCTTACTCCTTAACTGTTAGACGTATTGCGACGTAACCTCGAACATAAGCAGATTTTGTCGTCCTCTTTCGATTGGTGCCCTCAAAAACGTCCTATCTTGAACGGTTCGTTTGTAAAAAAATTCCAAAAAATGCCAAAAAGTTACCCAAAATTTTCGGTCTTTGGGTGATAGCTTCCTCAAATGACGCATTAAAAGACGTTTGACATACTAATATTAAAGAGAATTTTTATACGAATACGCTGATACCACTAAATCATTTCATTTCGCTATAGTTTACAAGATATGAGCGAAAATATTTTCGGGGGTTCACGAACTTCACGAATTTTGTTCAAGTGCCAAAACTTTAAATCGCGATATCTCCGAAACGGTTAGAGATATCGAGTTGGGAGTGGCACCGTTGGATTCAGGAGATCGAGTTCTATCAGAAAAAACAACTTTTAAGGCGTTTGAAGAGATTTTCAAAAAACGGCTATATCTCGCAAACGGCTATATAAGGGGGAAACTGATGGTACAGGCGGCTTTCTCGTGTCAATTTACATCAGATAGTGTTAGTTTAAAAGCCTTTTGAGCCAAAAAATTTTTTTTTAAATTTTTAAAATTTACCCCCTTGGGGTTCAAATTTTTTTAATTTTTCGTTATTCCTCTCTTATTCCTTAACTGTTAGACGTATTGCGACGTAACCTCGAACATAAGCAGATTTTGTCGTCCTCTTTCGATTGGTGCCCTCAAAAACGTCCTATCTTGAACGGTTCGTTTGTAAAAAAATTCCAAAAAATGCCAAAAAGTTACCCAAAATTTTCGGTCTTTGGGTGATAGCTTCCTCAAATGACGCATTAAAAGACGTTTGACATACTAATATTAAAGAGAATTTTTATACGAATACGCTGATACCACTAAATCATTTCATTTCGCTATAGTTTACAAGATATGAGCGAAAATATTTTCGGGGGTTCACGAACTTCACGAATTTTGTTCAAGTGCCAAAACTTTAAATCGCGATATCTCCGAAACGGTTAGAGATATCGAGTTGGGAGTGGCACCGTTGGATTCAGGAGATCGAGTTCTATCAGAAAAAACAACTTTTAAGGCGTTTGAAGAGATTTTCAAAAAACGGCTATATCTCGCAAACGGCTATATTTAGGGGGAAACTGATGGTACAGGCGGCTTTCTCGTGTCAATTTACATCAGATAGTGTTGGTTTAAAAGCCTTTTGAGCCAAAAAATTTTTTTTGAAATTTTTAAAATTTACCCCCTTGGGGTTCAATTTTTTTTAATTTTTCGTTATTCCTCTCTTACTCCTTAACTGTTAGACGTATTGCGACGTAACCTCGAACATAAGCAGATTTTGTCGTCCTCTTTCGATTGGTGCCCTCAAAAACGTCCTATCTTGAACGGTTCGTTTGTAAAAAAATTCCAAAAAATGCCAAAAAGTTACCCAAAATTTTCGGTCTTTGGGTGATAGCTTCCTCAAATGACGCATTAAAAGACGTTTGACATACTAATATTAAAGAGAATTTTTATACGAATACGCTGATACCACTAAATCATTTCATTTCGCTATAGTTTACAAGATATGAGCGAAAATATTTTCGGGGGTTCACGAACTTCACGAATTTTGTGCAAGTGCCAAAACTTTAAATCGCGATATCTCCGAAACGGTTAGAGATATCGAGTTGGGAGTGGCACCGTTGGATTCAGGAGATCGAGTTCTATCAGAAAAAACAACTTTTAAGGCGTTTGAAGAGATTTTCAAAAAACGGCTATATCTCGCAAACGGCTATATTTAGGGGGAAACTGATGGTACAGGCGGCTTTCTCGTGTCAATTTACATCAGATAGTGTTGGTTTAAAAGCCTTTTGAGCCAAAAAATTTTTTTTGAAATTTTTAAAATTTACCCTCTTGGGGTTCAATTTTTTTTAATTTTTCGTTATTCCTCTCTTACTCCTTAACTGTTAGACGTATTGCGACGTAACCTCGAACATAAGCAGATTTTGTCGTCCTCTTTCGATTGGTGCCCTCAAAAACGTCCTATCTTGAACGGTTCGTTTGTAAAAAAATTCCAAAAAATGCCAAAAAGTTACCCAAAATTTTCGGTCTTTGGGTGATAGCTTCCTCAAATGACGCATTAAAAGACGTTTGACATACTAATATTAAAGAGAATTTTTATACGAATACGCTGATACCACTAAATCATTTCATTTCGCTATAGTTTACAAGATATGAGCGAAAATATTTTCGGGGGTTCACGAACTTCACGAATTTTGTGCAAGTGCCAAAACTTTAAATCGCGATATCTCCGAAACGGTTAGAGATATCGAGTTGGGAGTGGCACCGTTGGATTCAGGAGATCGAGTTCTATCAGAAAAAACAACTTTTAAGGCGTTTGAAGAGATTTTCAAAAAACGGCTATATCTCGCAAACGGCTATATTTAGGGGGAAACTGATGGTACAGGCGGCTTTCTCGTGTCAATTTACATCAGATAGTGTTGGTTTAAAAGCCTTTTGAGCCAAAAAAATTTTTTTGAAATTTTTAAAATTTACCCCCTTGGGGTTCAATTTTTTTTAATTTTTCGTTATTCCTCTCTTACTCCTTAACTGTTAGACGTATTGCGACGTAACCTCGAACATAAGCAGATTTTGTCGTCCTCTTTCGATTGGTGCCCTCAAAAACGTCCTATCTTGAACGGTTCGTTTGTAAAAAAATTCCAAAAAATGCCAAAAAGTTACCCAAAATTTTCGGTCTTTGGGTGATAGCTTCCTCAAATGACGCATTAAAAGACGTTTGACATACTAATATTAAAGAGAATTTTTATACGAATACGCTGATACCACTAAATCATTTCATTTCGCTATAGTTTACAAGATATGAGCGAAAATATTTTCGGGGGTTCACGAACTTCACGAATTTTGTTCAAGTGCCAAAACTTTAAATCGCGATATCTCCGAAACGGTTAGAGATATCGAGTTGGGAGTGGCACCGTTGGATTCAGGAGATCGAGTTCTATCAGAAAAAACAACTTTTAAGGCGTTTGAAGAGATTTTCAAAAAACGGCTATATCTCGCAAACGGCTATATAAGGGGGAAACTGATGGTACAGGCGGCTTTCTCGTGTCAATTTACATCAGATAGTGTTAGTTTAAAAGCCTTTTGAGCCAAAAAATTTTTTTTTAAATTTTTAAAATTTACCCCCTTGGGGTTCAAATTTTTTTAATTTTTCGTTATTCCTCTCTTATTCCTTAACTGTTAGACGTATTGCGACGTAACCTCGAACATAAGCAGATTTTGTCGTCCTCTTTCGATTGGTGCCCTCAAAAACGTCCTATCTTGAACGGTTCGTTTGTAAAAAAATTCCAAAAAATGCCAAAAAGTTACCCAAAATTTTCGGTCTTTGGGTGATAGCTTCCTCAAATGACGCATTAAAAGACGTTTGACATACTAATATTAAAGAGAATTTTTATACGAATACGCTGATACCACTAAATCATTTCATTTCGCTATAGTTTACAAGATATGAGCGAAAATATTTTCGGGGGTTCACGAACTTCACGAATTTTGTTCAAGTGCCAAAACTTTAAATCGCGATATCTCCGAAACGGTTAGAGATATCGAGTTGGGAGTGGCACCGTTGGATTCAGGAGATCGAGTTCTATCAGAAAAAACAACTTTTAAGGCGTTTGAAGAGATTTTCAAAAAACGGCTATATCTCGCAAACGGCTATATTTAGGGGGAAACTGATGGTACAGGCGGCTTTCTCGTGTCAATTTACATCAGATAGTGTTGGTTTAAAAGCCTTTTGAGCCAAAAAATTTTTTTTGAAATTTTTAAAATTTACCCCCTTGGGGTTCAATTTTTTTTAATTTTTCGTTATTCCTCTCTTACTCCTTAACTGTTAGACGTATTGCGACGTAACCTCGAACATAAGCAGATTTTGTCGTCCTCTTTCGATTGGTGCCCTCAAAAACGTCCTATCTTGAACGGTTCGTTTGTAAAAAAAATCCAAAAAATGCCAAAAAGTTACCCAAAATTTTCGGTCTTTGGGTGATAGCTTCCTCAAATGACGCATTAAAAGACGTTTGACATACTAATATTAAAGAGAATTTTTATACGAATACGCTGATACCACTAAATCATTTCATTTCGCTATAGTTTACAAGATATGAGCGAAAATATTTTCGGGGGTTCACGAACTTCACGAATTTTGTGCAAGTGCCAAAACTTTAAATCGCGATATCTCCGAAACGGTTAGAGATATCGAGTTGGGAGTGGCACCGTTGGATTCAGGAGATCGAGTTCTATCAGAAAAAACAACTTTTAAGGCGTTTGAAGAGATTTTCAAAAAACGGCTATATCTCGCAAACGGCTATATTTAGGGGGAAACTGATGGTACAGGCGGCTTTCTCGTGTCAATTTACATCAGATAGTGTTGGTTTAAAAGCCTTTTGAGCCAAAAAATTTTTTTTGAAATTTTTAAAATTTACCCTCTTGGGGTTCAATTTTTTTTAATTTTTCGTTATTCCTCTCTTACTCCTTAACTGTTAGACGTATTGCGACGTAACCTCGAACATAAGCAGATTTTGTCGTCCTCTTTCGATTGGTGCCCTCAAAAACGTCCTATCTTGAACGGTTCGTTTGTAAAAAAATTCCAAAAAATGCCAAAAAGTTACCCAAAATTTTCGGTCTTTGGGTGATAGCTTCCTCAAATGACGCATTAAAAGACGTTTGACATACTAATATTAAAGAGAATTTTTATACGAATACGCTGATACCACTAAATCATTTCATTTCGCTATAGTTTACAAGATATGAGCGAAAATATTTTCGGGGGTTCACGAACTTCACGAATTTTGTGCAAGTGCCAAAACTTTAAATCGCGATATCTCCGAAACGGTTAGAGATATCGAGTTGGGAGTGGCACCGTTGGATTCAGGAGATCGAGTTCTATCAGAAAAAACAACTTTTAAGGCGTTTGAAGAGATTTTCAAAAAACGGCTATATCTCGCAAACGGCTATATTTAGGGGGAAACTGATGGTACAGGCGGCTTTCTCGTGTCAATTTACATCAGATAGTGTTGGTTTAAAAGCCTTTTGAGCCAAAAAATTTTTTTTGAAATTTTTAAAATTTACCCTCTTGGGGTTCAATTTTTTTTAATTTTTCGTTATTCCTCTCTTACTCCTTAACTGTTAGACGTATTGCGACGTAACCTCGAACATAAGCAGATTTTGTCGTCCTCTTTCGATTGGTGCCCTCAAAAACGTCCTATCTTGAACGGTTCGTTTGTAAAAAAATTCCAAAAAATGCCAAAAAGTTACCCAAAATTTTCGGTCTTTGGGTGATAGCTTCCTCAAATGACGCATTAAAAGACGTTTGACATACTAATATTAAAGAGAATTTTTATACGAATACGCTGATACCACTAAATCATTTCATTTCGCTATAGTTTACAAGATATGAGCGAAAATATTTTCGGGGGTTCACGAACTTCACGAATTTTGTGCAAGTGCCAAAACTTTAAATCGCGATATCTCCGAAACGGTTAGAGATATCGAGTTGGGAGTGGCACCGTTGGATTCAGGAGATCGAGTTCTATCAGAAAAAACAACTTTTAAAGCGTTTGAAGAGATTTTCAAAAAACGGCTATATCTCGCAAACGGCTATATTTAGGGGGAAACTGATGGTACAGGCGGCTTTCTCGTGTCAATTTACATCAGATAGTGTTGGTTTAAAAGCCTTTTGAGCCAAAAAATTTTTTTTGAAATTTTTAAAATTTACCCTCTTGGGGTTCAATTTTTTTTAATTTTTCGTTATTCCTCTCTTACTCCTTAACTGTTAGACGTATTGCGACGTAACCTCGAACATAAGCAGATTTTGTCGTCCTCTTTCGATTGGTGCCCTCAAAAACGTCCTATCTTGAACGGTTCGTTTGTAAAAAAATTCCAAAAAATGCCAAAAAGTTACCCAAAATTTTCGGTCTTTGGGTGATAGCTTCCTCAAATGACGCATTAAAAGACGTTTGACATACTAATATTAAAGAGAATTTTTATACGAATACGCTGATACCACTAAATCATTTCATTTCGCTATAGTTTACAAGATATGAGCGAAAATATTTTCGGGGGTTCACGAACTTCACGAATTTTGTGCAAGTGCCAAAACTTTAAATCGCGATATCTCCGAAACGGTTAGAGATATCGAGTTGGGAGTGGCACCGTTGGATTCAGGAGATCGAGTTCTATCAGAAAAAACAACTTTTAAGGCGTTTGAAGAGATTTTCAAAAAACGGCTATATCTCGCAAACGGCTATATTTAGGGGGAAACTGATGGTACAGGCGGCTTTCTCGTGTCAATTTACATCAGATAGTGTTGGTTTAAAAGCCTTTTGAGCCAAAAAATTTTTTTTTAAATTTTTAAAATTTACCCTCTTGGGGTTCAATTTTTTTTAATTTTTCGTTATTCCTCTCTTACTCCTTAACTGTTAGACGTATTGCGACGTAACCTCGAACATAAGCAGATTTTGTCGTCCTCTTTCGATTGGTGCCCTCAAAAACGTCCTATCTTGAACGGTTCGTTTGTAAAAAAATTCCAAAAAATGCCAAAAAGTTACCCAAAATTTTCGGTCTTTGGGTGATAGCTTCCTCAAATGACGCATTAAAAGACGTTTGACATACTAATATTAAAGAGAATTTTTATACGAATACGCTGATACCACTAAATCATTTCATTTCGCTATAGTTTACAAGATATGAGCGAAAATATTTTCGGGGGTTCACGAACTTCACGAATTTTGTTCAAGTGCCAAAACTTTAAATCGCGATATCTCCGAAACGGTTAGAGATATCGAGTTGGGAGTGGCACCGTTGGATTCAGGAGATCGAGTTCTATCAGAAAAAACAACTTTTAAGGCGTTTGAAGAGATTTTCAAAAAACGGCTATATCTCGCAAACGGCTATATTTAGGGGGAAACTGATGGTACAGGCGGCTTTCTCGTGTCAATTTACATCAGATAGTGTTGGTTTAAAAGCCTTTTGAGCCAAAAAATTTTTTTTGAAATTTTTAAAATTTACCCCCTTGGGGTTCAATTTTTTTTAATTTTTCGTTATTCCTCTCTTACTCCTTAACTGTTAGACGTATTGCGACGTAACCTCGAACATAAGCAGATTTTGTCGTCCTCTTTCGATTGGTGCCCTCAAAAACGTCCTATCTTGAACGGTTCGTTTGTAAAAAAATTCCAAAAAATGCCAAAAAGTTACCCAAAATTTTCGGTCTTTGGGTGATAGCTTCCTCAAATGACGCATTAAAAGACGTTTGACATACTAATATTAAAGAGAATTTTTATACGAATACGCTGATACCACTAAATCATTTCATTTCGCTATAGTTTACAAGATATGAGCGAAAATATTTTCGGGGGTTCACGAACTTCACGAATTTTGTTCAAGTGCCAAAACTTTAAATCGCGATATCTCCGAAACGGTTAGAGATATCGAGTTGGGAGTGGCACCGTTGGATTCAGGAGATCGAGTTCTATCAGAAAAAACAACTTTTAAGGCGTTTGAAGAGATTTTCAAAAAACGGCTATATCTCGCAAACGGCTATATAAGGGGGAAACTGATGGTACAGGCGGCTTTCTCGTGTCAATTTACATCAGATAGTGTTAGTTTAAAAGCCTTTTGAGCCAAAAAATTTTTTTTTAAATTTTTAAAATTTACCCCCTTGGGGTTCAAATTTTTTTAATTTTTCGTTATTCCTCTCTTATTCCTTAACTGTTAGACGTATTGCGACGTAACCTCGAACATAAGCAGATTTTGTCGTCCTCTTTCGATTGGTGCCCTCAAAAACGTCCTATCTTGAACGGTTCGTTTGTAAAAAAATTCCAAAAAATGCCAAAAAGTTACCCAAAATTTTCGGTCTTTGGGTGATAGCTTCCTCAAATGACGCATTAAAAGACGTTTGACATACTAATATTAAAGAGAATTTTTATACGAATACGCTGATACCACTAAATCATTTCATTTCGCTATAGTTTACAAGATATGAGCGAAAATATTTTCGGGGGTTCACGAACTTCACGAATTTTGTGCAAGTGCCAAAACTTTAAATCGCGATATCTCCGAAACGGTTAGAGATATCGAGTTGGGAGTGGCACCGTTGGATTCAGGAGATCGAGTTCTATCAGAAAAAACAACTTTTAAAGCGTTTGAAGAGATTTTCAAAAAACGGCTATATCTCGCAAACGGCTATATTTAGGGGGAAACTGATGGTACAGGCGGCTTTCTCGTGTCAATTTACATCAGATAGTGTTGGTTTAAAAGCCTTTTGAGCCAAAAAATTTTTTTTGAAATTTTTAAAATTTACCCCCTTGGGGTTCAATTTTTTTTAATTTTTCGTTATTCCTCTCTTACTCCTTAACTGTTAGACGTATTGCGACGTAACCTCGAACATAAGCAGATTTTGTCGTCCTCTTTCGATTGGTGCCCTCAAAAACGTCCTATCTTGAACGGTTCGTTTGTAAAAAAATTCCAAAAAATGCCAAAAAGTTACCCAAAATTTTCGGTCTTTGGGTGATAGCTTCCTCAAATGACGCATTAAAAGACGTTTGACATACTAATATTAAAGAGAATTTTTATACGAATACGCTGATACCACTAAATCATTTCATTTCGCTATAGTTTACAAGATATGAGCGAAAATATTTTCGGGGGTTCACGAACTTCACGAATTTTGTGCAAGTGCCAAAACTTTAAATCGCGATATCTCCGAAACGGTTAGAGATATCGAGTTGGGAGTGGCACCGTTGGATTCAGGAGATCGAGTTCTATCAGAAAAAACAACTTTTAAGGCGTTTGAAGAGATTTTCAAAAAACGGCTATATCTCGCAAACGGCTATATTTAGGGGGAAACTGATGGTACAGGCGGCTTTCTCGTGTCAATTTACATCAGATAGTGTTGGTTTAAAAGCCTTTTGAGCCAAAAAATTTTTTTTGAAATTTTTAAAATTTACCCTCTTGGGGTTCAATTTTTTTTAATTTTTCGTTATTCCTCTCTTACTCCTTAACTGTTAGACGTATTGCGACGTAACCTCGAACATAAGCAGATTTTGTCGTCCTCTTTCGATTGGTGCCCTCAAAAACGTCCTATCTTGAACGGTTCGTTTGTAAAAAAATTCCAAAAAATGCCAAAAAGTTACCCAAAATTTTCGGTCTTTGGGTGATAGCTTCCTCAAATGACGCATTAAAAGACGTTTGACATACTAATATTAAAGAGAATTTTTATACGAATACGCTGATACCACTAAATCATTTCATTTCGCTATAGTTTACAAGATATGAGCGAAAATATTTTCGGGGGTTCACGAACTTCACGAATTTTGTTCAAGTGCCAAAACTTTAAATCGCGATATCTCCGAAACGGTTAGAGATATCGAGTTGGGAGTGGCACCGTTGGATTCAGGAGATCGAGTTCTATCAGAAAAAACAACTTTTAAGGCGTTTGAAGAGATTTTCAAAAAACGGCTATATCTCGCAAACGGCTATATTTAGGGGGAAACTGATGGTACAGGCGGCTTTCTCGTGTCAATTTACATCAGATAGTGTTGGTTTAAAAGCCTTTTGAGCCAAAAAATTTTTTTTTAAATTTTTAAAATTTACCCTCTTGGGGTTCAATTTTTTTTAATTTTTCGTTATTCCTCTCTTACTCCTTAACTGTTAGACGTATTGCGACGTAACCTCGAACATAAGCAGATTTTGTCGTCCTCTTTCGATTGGTGCCCTCAAAAACGTCCTATCTTGAACGGTTCGTTTGTAAAAAAATTCCAAAAAATGCCAAAAAGTTACCCAAAATTTTCGGTCTTTGGGTGATAGCTTCCTCAAATGACGCATTAAAAGACGTTTGACATACTAATATTAAAGAGAATTTTTATACGAATACGCTGATACCACTAAATCATTTCATTTCGCTATAGTTTACAAGATATGAGCGAAAATATTTTCGGGGGTTCACGAACTTCACGAATTTTGTTCAAGTGCCAAAACTTTAAATCGCGATATCTCCGAAACGGTTAGAGATATCGAGTTGGGAGTGGCACCGTTGGATTCAGGAGATCGAGTTCTATCAGAAAAAACAACTTTTAAGGCGTTTGAAGAGATTTTCAAAAAACGGCTATATCTCGCAAACGGCTATATTTAGGGGGAAACTGATGGTACAGGCGGCTTTCTCGTGTCAATTTACATCAGATAGTGTTGGTTTAAAAGCCTTTTGAGCCAAAAAATTTTTTTTGAAATTTTTAAAATTTACCCCCTTGGGGTTCAATTTTTTTTAATTTTTCGTTATTCCTCTCTTACTCCTTAACTGTTAGACGTATTGCGACGTAACCTCGAACATAAGCAGATTTTGTCGTCCTCTTTCGATTGGTGCCCTCAAAAACGTCCTATCTTGAACGGTTCGTTTGTAAAAAAATTCCAAAAAATGCCAAAAAGTTACCCAAAATTTTCGGTCTTTGGGTGATAGCTTCCTCAAATGACGCATTAAAAGACGTTTGACATACTAATATTAAAGAGAATTTTTATACGAATACGCTGATACCACTAAATCATTTCATTTCGCTATAGTTTACAAGATATGAGCGAAAATATTTTCGGGGGTTCACGAACTTCACGAATTTTGTTCAAGTGCCAAAACTTTAAATCGCGATATCTCCGAAACGGTTAGAGATATCGAGTTGGGAGTGGCACCGTTGGATTCAGGAGATCGAGTTCTATCAGAAAAAACAACTTTTAAGGCGTTTGAAGAGATTTTCAAAAAACGGCTATATCTCGCAAACGGCTATATAAGGGGGAAACTGATGGTACAGGCGGCTTTCTCGTGTCAATTTACATCAGATAGTGTTAGTTTAAAAGCCTTTTGAGCCAAAAAATTTTTTTTTAAATTTTTAAAATTTACCCCCTTGGGGTTCAAATTTTTTTAATTTTTCGTTATTCCTCTCTTATTCCTTAACTGTTAGACGTATTGCGACGTAACCTCGAACATAAGCAGATTTTGTCGTCCTCTTTCGATTGGTGCCCTCAAAAACGTCCTATCTTGAACGGTTCGTTTGTAAAAAAATTCCAAAAAATGCCAAAAAGTTACCCAAAATTTTCGGTCTTTGGGTGATAGCTTCCTCAAATGACGCATTAAAAGACGTTTGACATACTAATATTAAAGAGAATTTTTATACGAATACGCTGATACCACTAAATCATTTCATTTCGCTATAGTTTACAAGATATGAGCGAAAATATTTTCGGGGGTTCACGAACTTCACGAATTTTGTTCAAGTGCCAAAACTTTAAATCGCGATATCTCCGAAACGGTTAGAGATATCGAGTTGGGAGTGGCACCGTTGGATTCAGGAGATCGAGTTCTATCAGAAAAAACAACTTTTAAGGCGTTTGAAGAGATTTTCAAAAAACGGCTATATCTCGCAAACGGCTATATTTAGGGGGAAACTGATGGTACAGGCGGCTTTCTCGTGTCAATTTACATCAGATAGTGTTGGTTTAAAAGCCTTTTGAGCCAAAAAATTTTTTTTGAAATTTTTAAAATTTACCCCCTTGGGGTTCAATTTTTTTTAATTTTTCGTTATTCCTCTCTTACTCCTTAACTGTTAGACGTATTGCGACGTAACCTCGAACATAAGCAGATTTTGTCGTCCTCTTTCGATTGGTGCCCTCAAAAACGTCCTATCTTGAACGGTTCGTTTGTAAAAAAATTCCAAAAAATGCCAAAAAGTTACCCAAAATTTTCGGTCTTTGGGTGATAGCTTCCTCAAATGACGCATTAAAAGACGTTTGACATACTAATATTAAAGAGAATTTTTATACGAATACGCTGATACCACTAAATCATTTCATTTCGCTATAGTTTACAAGATATGAGCGAAAATATTTTCGGGGGTTCACGAACTTCACGAATTTTGTGCAAGTGCCAAAACTTTAAATCGCGATATCTCCGAAACGGTTAGAGATATCGAGTTGGGAGTGGCACCGTTGGATTCAGGAGATCGAGTTCTATCAGAAAAAACAACTTTTAAGGCGTTTGAAGAGATTTTCAAAAAACGGCTATATCTCGCAAACGGCTATATTTAGGGGGAAACTGATGGTACAGGCGGCTTTCTCGTGTCAATTTACATCAGATAGTGTTGGTTTAAAAGCCTTTTGAGCCAAAAAATTTTTTTTGAAATTTTTAAAATTTACCCTCTTGGGGTTCAATTTTTTTTAATTTTTCGTTATTCCTCTCTTACTCCTTAACTGTTAGACGTATTGCGACGTAACCTCGAACATAAGCAGATTTTGTCGTCCTCTTTCGATTGGTGCCCTCAAAAACGTCCTATCTTGAACGGTTCGTTTGTAAAAAAATTCCAAAAAATGCCAAAAAGTTACCCAAAATTTTCGGTCTTTGGGTGATAGCTTCCTCAAATGACGCATTAAAAGACGTTTGACATACTAATATTAAAGAGAATTTTTATACGAATACGCTGATACCACTAAATCATTTCATTTCGCTATAGTTTACAAGATATGAGCGAAAATATTTTCGGGGGTTCACGAACTTCACGAATTTTGTGCAAGTGCCAAAACTTTAAATCGCGATATCTCCGAAACGGTTAGAGATATCGAGTTGGGAGTGGCACCGTTGGATTCAGGAGATCGAGTTCTATCAGAAAAAACAACTTTTAAGGCGTTTGAAGAGATTTTCAAAAAACGGCTATATCTCGCAAACGGCTATATAAGGGGGAAACTGATGGTACAGGCGGCTTTCTCGTGTCAATTTACATCAGATAGTGTTAGTTTAAAAGCCTTTTGAGCCAAAAAATTTTTTTTTAAATTTTTAAAATTTACCCCCTTGGGGTTCAAATTTTTTTAATTTTTCGTTATTCCTCTCTTATTCCTTAACTGTTAGACGTATTGCGACGTAACCTCGAACATAAGCAGATTTTGTCGTCCTCTTTCGATTGGTGCCCTCAAAAACGTCCTATCTTGAACGGTTCGTTTGTAAAAAAATTCCAAAAAATGCCAAAAAGTTACCCAAAATTTTCGGTCTTTGGGTGATAGCTTCCTCAAATGACGCATTAAAAGACGTTTGACATACTAATATTAAAGAGAATTTTTATACGAATACGCTGATACCACTAAATCATTTCATTTCGCTATAGTTTACAAGATATGAGCGAAAATATTTTCGGGGGTTCACGAACTTCACGAATTTTGTTCAAGTGCCAAAACTTTAAATCGCGATATCTCCGAAACGGTTAGAGATATCGAGTTGGGAGTGGCACCGTTGGATTCAGGAGATCGAGTTCTATCAGAAAAAACAACTTTTAAGGCGTTTGAAGAGATTTTCAAAAAACGGCTATATCTCGCAAACGGCTATATTTAGGGGGAAACTGATGGTACAGGCGGCTTTCTCGTGTCAATTTACATCAGATAGTGTTGGTTTAAAAGCCTTTTGAGCCAAAAAATTTTTTTTGAAATTTTTAAAATTTACCCCCTTGGGGTTCAATTTTTTTTAATTTTTCGTTATTCCTCTCTTACTCCTTAACTGTTAGACGTATTGCGACGTAACCTCGAACATAAGCAGATTTTGTCGTCCTCTTTCGATTGGTGCCCTCAAAAACGTCCTATCTTGAACGGTTCGTTTGTAAAAAAATTCCAAAAAATGCCAAAAAGTTACCCAAAATTTTCGGTCTTTGGGTGATAGCTTCCTCAAATGACGCATTAAAAGACGTTTGACATACTAATATTAAAGAGAATTTTTATACGAATACGCTGATACCACTAAATCATTTCATTTCGCTATAGTTTACAAGATATGAGCGAAAATATTTTCGGGGGTTCACGAACTTCACGAATTTTGTGCAAGTGCCAAAACTTTAAATCGCGATATCTCCGAAACGGTTAGAGATATCGAGTTGGGAGTGGCACCGTTGGATTCAGGAGATCGAGTTCTATCAGAAAAAACAACTTTTAAGGCGTTTGAAGAGATTTTCAAAAAACGGCTATATCTCGCAAACGGCTATATTTAGGGGGAAACTGATGGTACAGGCGGCTTTCTCGTGTCAATTTACATCAGATAGTGTTGGTTTAAAAGCCTTTTGAGCCAAAAAATTTTTTTTGAAATTTTTAAAATTTACCCTCTTGGGGTTCAATTTTTTTTAATTTTTCGTTATTCCTCTCTTACTCCTTAACTGTTAGACGTATTGCGACGTAACCTCGAACATAAGCAGATTTTGTCGTCCTCTTTCGATTGGTGCCCTCAAAAACGTCCTATCTTGAACGGTTCGTTTGTAAAAAAATTCCAAAAAATGCCAAAAAGTTACCCAAAATTTTCGGTCTTTGGGTGATAGCTTCCTCAAATGACGCATTAAAAGACGTTTGACATACTAATATTAAAGAGAATTTTTATACGAATACGCTGATACCACTAAATCATTTCATTTCGCTATAGTTTACAAGATATGAGCGAAAATATTTTCGGGGGTTCACGAACTTCACGAATTTTGTGCAAGTGCCAAAACTTTAAATCGCGATATCTCCGAAACGGTTAGAGATATCGAGTTGGGAGTGGCACCGTTGGATTCAGGAGATCGAGTTCTATCAGAAAAAACAACTTTTAAGGCGTTTGAAGAGATTTTCAAAAAACGGCTATATCTCGCAAACGGCTATATTTAGGGGGAAACTGATGGTACAGGCGGCTTTCTCGTGTCAATTTACATCAGATAGTGTTGGTTTAAAAGCCTTTTGAGCCAAAAAATTTTTTTTGAAATTTTTAAAATTTACCCTCTTGGGGTTCAATTTTTTTTAATTTTTCGTTATTCCTCTCTTACTCCTTAACTGTTAGACGTATTGCGACGTAACCTCGAACATAAGCAGATTTTGTCGTCCTCTTTCGATTGGTGCCCTCAAAAACGTCCTATCTTGAACGGTTCGTTTGTAAAAAAATTCCAAAAAATGCCAAAAAGTTACCCAAAATTTTCGGTCTTTGGGTGATAGCTTCCTCAAATGACGCATTAAAAGACGTTTGACATACTAATATTAAAGAGAATTTTTATACGAATACGCTGATACCACTAAATCATTTCATTTCGCTATAGTTTACAAGATATGAGCGAAAATATTTTCGGGGGTTCACGAACTTCACGAATTTTGTTCAAGTGCCAAAACTTTAAATCGCGATATCTCCGAAACGGTTAGAGATATCGAGTTGGGAGTGGCACCGTTGGATTCAGGAGATCGAGTTCTATCAGAAAAAACAACTTTTAAGGCGTTTGAAGAGATTTTCAAAAAACGGCTATATCTCGCAAACGGCTATATTTAGGGGGAAACTGATGGTACAGGCGGCTTTCTCGTGTCAATTTACATCAGATAGTGTTGGTTTAAAAGCCTTTTGAGCCAAAAAATTTTTTTTGAAATTTTTAAAATTTACCCCCTTGGGGTTCAATTTTTTTTAATTTTTCGTTATTCCTCTCTTACTCCTTAACTGTTAGACGTATTGCGACGTAACCTCGAACATAAGCAGATTTTGTCGTCCTCTTTCGATTGGTGCCCTCAAAAACGTCCTATCTTGAACGGTTCGTTTGTAAAAAAATTCCAAAAAATGCCAAAAAGTTACCCAAAATTTTCGGTCTTTGGGTGATAGCTTCCTCAAATGACGCATTAAAAGACGTTTGACATACTAATATTAAAGAGAATTTTTATACGAATACGCTGATACCACTAAATCATTTCATTTCGCTATAGTTTACAAGATATGAGCGAAAATATTTTCGGGGGTTCACGAACTTCACGAATTTTGTGCAAGTGCCAAAACTTTAAATCGCGATATCTCCGAAACGGTTAGAGATATCGAGTTGGGAGTGGCACCGTTGGATTCAGGAGATCGAGTTCTATCAGAAAAAACAACTTTTAAGGCGTTTGAAGAGATTTTCAAAAAACGGCTATATCTCGCAAACGGCTATATTTAGGGGGAAACTGATGGTACAGGCGGCTTTCTCGTGTCAATTTACATCAGATAGTGTTGGTTTAAAAGCCTTTTGAGCCAAAAAATTTTTTTTGAAATTTTTAAAATTTACCCTCTTGGGGTTCAATTTTTTTTAATTTTTCGTTATTCCTCTCTTACTCCTTAACTGTTAGACGTATTGCGACGTAACCTCGAACATAAGCAGATTTTGTCGTCCTCTTTCGATTGGTGCCCTCAAAAACGTCCTATCTTGAACGGTTCGTTTGTAAAAAAATTCCAAAAAATGCCAAAAAGTTACCCAAAATTTTCGGTCTTTGGGTGATAGCTTCCTCAAATGACGCATTAAAAGACGTTTGACATACTAATATTAAAGAGAATTTTTATACGAATACGCTGATACCACTAAATCATTTCATTTCGCTATAGTTTACAAGATATGAGCGAAAATATTTTCGGGGGTTCACGAACTTCACGAATTTTGTTCAAGTGCCAAAACTTTAAATCGCGATATCTCCGAAACGGTTAGAGATATCGAGTTGGGAGTGGCACCGTTGGATTCAGGAGATCGAGTTCTATCAGAAAAAACAACTTTTAAGGCGTTTGAAGAGATTTTCAAAAAACGGCTATATCTCGCAAACGGCTATATTTAGGGGGAAACTGATGGTACAGGCGGCTTTCTCGTGTCAATTTACATCAGATAGTGTTGGTTTAAAAGCCTTTTGAGCCAAAAAATTTTTTTTGAAATTTTTAAAATTTACCCCCTTGGGGTTCAATTTTTTTTAATTTTTCGTTATTCCTCTCTTACTCCTTAACTGTTAGACGTATTGCGACGTAACCTCGAACATAAGCAGATTTTGTCGTCCTCTTTCGATTGGTGCCCTCAAAAACGTCCTATCTTGAACGGTTCGTTTGTAAAAAAATTCCAAAAAATGCCAAAAAGTTACCCAAAATTTTCGGTCTTTGGGTGATAGCTTCCTCAAATGACGCATTAAAAGACGTTTGACATACTAATATTAAAGAGAATTTTTATACGAATACGCTGATACCACTAAATCATTTCATTTCGCTATAGTTTACAAGATATGAGCGAAAATATTTTCGGGGGTTCACGAACTTCACGAATTTTGTGCAAGTGCCAAAACTTTAAATCGCGATATCTCCGAAACGGTTAGAGATATCGAGTTGGGAGTGGCACCGTTGGATTCAGGAGATCGAGTTCTATCAGAAAAAACAACTTTTAAGGCGTTTGAAGAGATTTTCAAAAAACGGCTATATCTCGCAAACGGCTATATTTAGGGGGAAACTGATGGTACAGGCGGCTTTCTCGTGTCAATTTACATCAGATAGTGTTGGTTTAAAAGCCTTTTGAGCCAAAAAATTTTTTTTGAAATTTTTAAAATTTACCCTCTTGGGGTTCAATTTTTTTTAATTTTTCGTTATTCCTCTCTTACTCCTTAACTGTTAGACGTATTGCGACGTAACCTCGAACATAAGCAGATTTTGTCGTCCTCTTTCGATTGGTGCCCTCAAAAACGTCCTATCTTGAACGGTTCGTTTGTAAAAAAATTCCAAAAAATGCCAAAAAGTTACCCAAAATTTTCGGTCTTTGGGTGATAGCTTCCTCAAATGACGCATTAAAAGACGTTTGACATACTAATATTAAAGAGAATTTTTATACGAATACGCTGATACCACTAAATCATTTCATTTCGCTATAGTTTACAAGATATGAGCGAAAATATTTTCGGGGGTTCACGAACTTCACGAATTTTGTGCAAGTGCCAAAACTTTAAATCGCGATATCTCCGAAACGGTTAGAGATATCGAGTTGGGAGTGGCACCGTTGGATTCAGGAGATCGAGTTCTATCAGAAAAAACAACTTTTAAGGCGTTTGAAGAGATTTTCAAAAAACGGCTATATCTCGCAAACGGCTATATTTAGGGGGAAACTGATGGTACAGGCGGCTTTCTCGTGTCAATTTACATCAGATAGTGTTGGTTTAAAAGCCTTTTGAGCCAAAAAATTTTTTTTGAAATTTTTAAAATTTACCCTCTTGGGGTTCAATTTTTTTTAATTTTTCGTTATTCCTCTCTTACTCCTTAACTGTTAGACGTATTGCGACGTAACCTCGAACATAAGCAGATTTTGTCGTCCTCTTTCGATTGGTGCCCTCAAAAACGTCCTATCTTGAACGGTTCGTTTGTAAAAAAATTCCAAAAAATGCCAAAAAGTTACCCAAAATTTTCGGTCTTTGGGTGATAGCTTCCTCAAATGACGCATTAAAAGACGTTTGACATACTAATATTAAAGAGAATTTTTATACGAATACGCTGATACCACTAAATCATTTCATTTCGCTATAGTTTACAAGATATGAGCGAAAATATTTTCGGGGGTTCACGAACTTCACGAATTTTGTGCAAGTGCCAAAACTTTAAATCGCGATATCTCCGAAACGGTTAGAGATATCGAGTTGGGAGTGGCACCGTTGGATTCAGGAGATCGAGTTCTATCAGAAAAAACAACTTTTAAGGCGTTTGAAGAGATTTTCAAAAAACGGCTATATCTCGCAAACGGCTATATTTAGGGGGAAACTGATGGTACAGGCGGCTTTCTCGTGTCAATTTACATCAGATAGTGTTGGTTTAAAAGCCTTTTGAGCCAAAAAATTTTTTTTGAAATTTTTAAAATTTACCCTCTTGGGGTTCAATTTTTTTTAATTTTTCGTTATTCCTCTCTTACTCCTTAACTGTTAGACGTATTGCGACGTAACCTCGAACATAAGCAGATTTTGTCGTCCTCTTTCGATTGGTGCCCTCAAAAACGTCCTATCTTGAACGGTTCGTTTGTAAAAAAATTCCAAAAAATGCCAAAAAGTTACCCAAAATTTTCGGTCTTTGGGTGATAGCTTCCTCAAATGACGCATTAAAAGACGTTTGACATACTAATATTAAAGAGAATTTTTATACGAATACGCTGATACCACTAAATCATTTCATTTCGCTATAGTTTACAAGATATGAGCGAAAATATTTTCGGGGGTTCACGAACTTCACGAATTTTGTGCAAGTGCCAAAACTTTAAATCGCGATATCTCCGAAACGGTTAGAGATATCGAGTTGGGAGTGGCACCGTTGGATTCAGGAGATCGAGTTCTATCAGAAAAAACAACTTTTAAGGCGTTTGAAGAGATTTTCAAAAAACGGCTATATCTCGCAAACGGCTATATTTAGGGGGAAACTGATGGTACAGGCGGCTTTCTCGTGTCAATTTACATCAGATAGTGTTGGTTTAAAAGCCTTTTGAGCCAAAAAATTTTTTTTGAAATTTTTAAAATTTACCCTCTTGGGGTTCAATTTTTTTTAATTTTTCGTTATTCCTCTCTTACTCCTTAACTGTTAGACGTATTGCGACGTAACCTCGAACATAAGCAGATTTTGTCGTCCTCTTTCGATTGGTGCCCTCAAAAACGTCCTATCTTGAACGGTTCGTTTGTAAAAAAATTCCAAAAAATGCCAAAAAGTTACCCAAAATTTTCGGTCTTTGGGTGATAGCTTCCTCAAATGACGCATTAAAAGACGTTTGACATACTAATATTAAAGAGAATTTTTATACGAATACGCTGATACCACTAAATCATTTCATTTCGCTATAGTTTACAAGATATGAGCGAAAATATTTTCGGGGGTTCACGAACTTCACGAATTTTGTGCAAGTGCCAAAACTTTAAATCGCGATATCTCCGAAACGGTTAGAGATATCGAGTTGGGAGTGGCACCGTTGGATTCAGGAGATCGAGTTCTATCAGAAAAAACAACTTTTAAGGCGTTTGAAGAGATTTTCAAAAAACGCTATATCTCGCAAACGGCTATATTTAGGGGGAAACTGATGGTACAGGCGGCTTTCTCGTGTCAATTTACATCAGATAGTGTTGGTTTAAAAGCCTTTTGAGCCAAAAAATTTTTTTTGAAATTTTTAAAATTTACCCTCTTGGGGTTCAATTTTTTTTAATTTTTCGTTATTCCTCTCTTACTCCTTAACTGTTAGACGTATTGCGACGTAACCTCGAACATAAGCAGATTTTGTCGTCCTCTTTCGATTGGTGCCCTCAAAAACGTCCTATCTTGAACGGTTCGTTTGTAAAAAAATTCCAAAAAATGCCAAAAAGTTACCCAAAATTTTCGGTCTTTGGGTGATAGCTTCCTCAAATGACGCATTAAAAGACGTTTGACATACTAATATTAAAGAGAATTTTTATACGAATACGCTGATACCACTAAATCATTTCATTTCGCTATAGTTTACAAGATATGAGCGAAAATATTTTCGGGGGTTCACGAACTTCACGAATTTTGTTCAAGTGCCAAAACTTTAAATCGCGATATCTCCGAAACGGTTAGAGATATCGAGTTGGGAGTGGCACCGTTGGATTCAGGAGATCGAGTTCTATCAGAAAAAACAACTTTTAAGGCGTTTGAAGAGATTTTCAAAAAACGGCTATATCTCGCAAACGGCTATATTTAGGGGGAAACTGATGGTACAGGCGGCTTTCTCGTGTCAATTTACATCAGATAGTGTTGGTTTAAAAGCCTTTTGAGCCAAAAAATTTTTTTTGAAATTTTTAAAATTTACCCCCTTGGGGTTCAATTTTTTTTAATTTTTCGTTATTCCTCTCTTACTCCTTAACTGTTAGACGTATTGCGACGTAACCTCGAACATAAGCAGATTTTGTCGTCCTCTTTCGATTGGTGCCCTCAAAAACGTCCTATCTTGAACGGTTCGTTTGTAAAAAAATTCCAAAAAATGCCAAAAAGTTACCCAAAATTTTCGGTCTTTGGGTGATAGCTTCCTCAAATGACGCATTAAAAGACGTTTGACATACTAATATTAAAGAGAATTTTTATACGAATACGCTGATACCACTAAATCATTTCATTTCGCTATAGTTTACAAGATATGAGCGAAAATATTTTCGGGGGTTCACGAACTTCACGAATTTTGTTCAAGTGCCAAAACTTTAAATCGCGATATCTCCGAAACGGTTAGAGATATCGAGTTGGGAGTGGCACCGTTGGATTCAGGAGATCGAGTTCTATCAGAAAAAACAACTTTTAAGGCGTTTGAAGAGATTTTCAAAAAACGGCTATATCTCGCAAACGGCTATATTTAGGGGGAAACTGATGGTACAGGCGGCTTTCTCGTGTCAATTTACATCAGATAGTGTTGGTTTAAAAGCCTTTTGAGCCAAAAAATTTTTTTTGAAATTTTTAAAATTTACCCCCTTGGGGTTCAATTTTTTTTAATTTTTCGTTATTCCTCTCTTACTCCTTAACTGTTAGACGTATTGCGACGTAACCTCGAACATAAGCAGATTTTGTCGTCCTCTTTCGATTGGTGCCCTCAAAAACGTCCTATCTTGAACGGTTCGTTTGTAAAAAAATTCCAAAAAATGCCAAAAAGTTACCCAAAATTTTCGGTCTTTGGGTGATAGCTTCCTCAAATGACGCATTAAAAGACGTTTGACATACTAATATTAAAGAGAATTTTTATACGAATACGCTGATACCACTAAATCATTTCATTTCGCTATAGTTTACAAGATATGAGCGAAAATATTTTCGGGGGTTCACGAACTTCACGAATTTTGTGCAAGTGCCAAAACTTTAAATCGCGATATCTCCGAAACGGTTAGAGATATCGAGTTGGGAGTGGCACCGTTGGATTCAGGAGATCGAGTTCTATCAGAAAAAACAACTTTTAAGGCGTTTGAAGAGATTTTCAAAAAACGGCTATATCTCGCAAACGGCTATATTTAGGGGGAAACTGATGGTACAGGCGGCTTTCTCGTGTCAATTTACATCAGATAGTGTTGGTTTAAAAGCCTTTTGAGCCAAAAAATTTTTTTTGAAATTTTTAAAATTTACCCTCTTGGGGTTCAATTTTTTTTAATTTTTCGTTATTCCTCTCTTACTCCTTAACTGTTAGACGTATTGCGACGTAACCTCGAACATAAGCAGATTTTGTCGTCCTCTTTCGATTGGTGCCCTCAAAAACGTCCTATCTTGAACGGTTCGTTTGTAAAAAAATTCCAAAAAATGCCAAAAAGTTACCCAAAATTTTCGGTCTTTGGGTGATAGCTTCCTCAAATGACGCATTAAAAGACGTTTGACATACTAATATTAAAGAGAATTTTTATACGAATACGCTGATACCACTAAATCATTTCATTTCGCTATAGTTTACAAGATATGAGCGAAAATATTTTCGGGGGTTCACGAACTTCACGAATTTTGTTCAAGTGCCAAAACTTTAAATCGCGATATCTCCGAAACGGTTAGAGATATCGAGTTGGGAGTGGCACCGTTGGATTCAGGAGATCGAGTTCTATCAGAAAAAACAACTTTTAAGGCGTTTGAAGAGATTTTCAAAAAACGGCTATATCTCGCAAACGGCTATATTTAGGGGGAAACTGATGGTACAGGCGGCTTTCTCGTGTCAATTTACATCAGATAGTGTTGGTTTAAAAGCCTTTTGAGCCAAAAAATTTTTTTTGAAATTTTTAAAATTTACCCCCTTGGGGTTCAATTTTTTTTAATTTTTCGTTATTCCTCTCTTACTCCTTAACTGTTAGACGTATTGCGACGTAACCTCGAACATAAGCAGATTTTGTCGTCCTCTTTCGATTGGTGCCCTCAAAAACGTCCTATCTTGAACGGTTCGTTTGTAAAAAAATTCCAAAAAATGCCAAAAAGTTACCCAAAATTTTCGGTCTTTGGGTGATAGCTTCCTCAAATGACGCATTAAAAGACGTTTGACATACTAATATTAAAGAGAATTTTTATACGAATACGCTGATACCACTAAATCATTTCATTTCGCTATAGTTTACAAGATATGAGCGAAAATATTTTCGGGGGTTCACGAACTTCACGAATTTTGTGCAAGTGCCAAAACTTTAAATCGCGATATCTCCGAAACGGTTAGAGATATCGAGTTGGGAGTGGCACCGTTGGATTCAGGAGATCGAGTTCTATCAGAAAAAACAACTTTTAAGGCGTTTGAAGAGATTTTCAAAAAACGGCTATATCTCGCAAACGGCTATATTTAGGGGGAAACTGATGGTACAGGCGGCTTTCTCGTGTCAATTTACATCAGATAGTGTTGGTTTAAAAGCCTTTTGAGCCAAAAAATTTTTTTTGAAATTTTTAAAATTTACCCTCTTGGGGTTCAATTTTTTTTAATTTTTCGTTATTCCTCTCTTACTCCTTAACTGTTAGACGTATTGCGACGTAACCTCGAACATAAGCAGATTTTGTCGTCCTCTTTCGATTGGTGCCCTCAAAAACGTCCTATCTTGAACGGTTCGTTTGTAAAAAAATTCCAAAAAATGCCAAAAAGTTACCCAAAATTTTCGGTCTTTGGGTGATAGCTTCCTCAAATGACGCATTAAAAGACGTTTGACATACTAATATTAAAGAGAATTTTTATACGAATACGCTGATACCACTAAATCATTTCATTTCGCTATAGTTTACAAGATATGAGCGAAAATATTTTCGGGGGTTCACGAACTTCACGAATTTTGTGCAAGTGCCAAAACTTTAAATCGCGATATCTCCGAAACGGTTAGAGATATCGAGTTGGGAGTGGCACCGTTGGATTCAGGAGATCGAGTTCTATCAGAAAAAACAACTTTTAAGGCGTTTGAAGAGATTTTCAAAAAACGGCTATATCTCGCAAACGGCTATATTTAGGGGGAAACTGATGGTACAGGCGGCTTTCTCGTGTCAATTTACATCAGATAGTGTTGGTTTAAAAGCCTTTTGAGCCAAAAAATTTTTTTTGAAATTTTTAAAATTTACCCTCTTGGGGTTCAATTTTTTTTAATTTTTCGTTATTCCTCTCTTACTCCTTAACTGTTAGACGTATTGCGACGTAACCTCGAACATAAGCAGATTTTGTCGTCCTCTTTCGATTGGTGCCCTCAAAAACGTCCTATCTTGAACGGTTCGTTTGTAAAAAAATTCCAAAAAATGCCAAAAAGTTACCCAAAATTTTCGGTCTTTGGGTGATAGCTTCCTCAAATGACGCATTAAAAGACGTTTGACATACTAATATTAAAGAGAATTTTTATACGAATACGCTGATACCACTAAATCATTTCATTTCGCTATAGTTTACAAGATATGAGCGAAAATATTTTCGGGGGTTCACGAACTTCACGAATTTTGTGCAAGTGCCAAAACTTTAAATCGCGATATCTCCGAAACGGTTAGAGATATCGAGTTGGGAGTGGCACCGTTGGATTCAGGAGATCGAGTTCTATCAGAAAAAACAACTTTTAAGGCGTTTGAAGAGATTTTCAAAAAACGGCTATATCTCGCAAACGGCTATATTTAGGGGGAAACTGATGGTACAGGCGGCTTTCTCGTGTCAATTTACATCAGATAGTGTTGGTTTAAAAGCCTTTTGAGCCAAAAAATTTTTTTTGAAATTTTTAAAATTTACCCTCTTGGGGTTCAATTTTTTTTAATTTTTCGTTATTCCTCTCTTACTCCTTAACTGTTAGACGTATTGCGACGTAACCTCGAACATAAGCAGATTTTGTCGTCCTCTTTCGATTGGTGCCCTCAAAAACGTCCTATCTTGAACGGTTCGTTTGTAAAAAAATTCCAAAAAATGCCAAAAAGTTACCCAAAATTTTCGGTCTTTGGGTGATAGCTTCCTCAAATGACGCATTAAAAGACGTTTGACATACTAATATTAAAGAGAATTTTTATACGAATACGCTGATACCACTAAATCATTTCATTTCGCTATAGTTTACAAGATATGAGCGAAAATATTTTCGGGGGTTCACGAACTTCACGAATTTTGTGCAAGTGCCAAAACTTTAAATCGCGATATCTCCGAAACGGTTAGAGATATCGAGTTGGGAGTGGCACCGTTGGATTCAGGAGATCGAGTTCTATCAGAAAAAACAACTTTTAAGGCGTTTGAAGAGATTTTCAAAAAACGGCTATATCTCGCAAACGGCTATATTTAGGGGGAAACTGATGGTACAGGCGGCTTTCTCGTGTCAATTTACATCAGATAGTGTTGGTTTAAAAGCCTTTTGAGCCAAAAAATTTTTTTTGAAATTTTTAAAATTTACCCTCTTGGGGTTCAATTTTTTTTAATTTTTCGTTATTCCTCTCTTACTCCTTAACTGTTAGACGTATTGCGACGTAACCTCGAACATAAGCAGATTTTGTCGTCCTCTTTCGATTGGTGCCCTCAAAAACGTCCTATCTTGAACGGTTCGTTTGTAAAAAAATTCCAAAAAATGCCAAAAAGTTACCCAAAATTTTCGGTCTTTGGGTGATAGCTTCCTCAAATGACGCATTAAAAGACGTTTGACATACTAATATTAAAGAGAATTTTTATACGAATACGCTGATACCACTAAATCATTTCATTTCGCTATAGTTTACAAGATATGAGCGAAAATATTTTCGGGGGTTCACGAACTTCACGAATTTTGTGCAAGTGCCAAAACTTTAAATCGCGATATCTCCGAAACGGTTAGAGATATCGAGTTGGGAGTGGCACCGTTGGATTCAGGAGATCGAGTTCTATCAGAAAAAACAACTTTTAAGGCGTTTGAAGAGATTTTCAAAAAACGGCTATATCTCGCAAACGGCTATATTTAGGGGGAAACTGATGGTACAGGCGGCTTTCTCGTGTCAATTTACATCAGATAGTGTTGGTTTAAAAGCCTTTTGAGCCAAAAAATTTTTTTTGAAATTTTTAAAATTTACCCTCTTGGGGTTCAATTTTTTTTAATTTTTCGTTATTCCTCTCTTACTCCTTAACTGTTAGACGTATTGCGACGTAACCTCGAACATAAGCAGATTTTGTCGTCCTCTTTCGATTGGTGCCCTCAAAAACGTCCTATCTTGAACGGTTCGTTTGTAAAAAAATTCCAAAAAATGCCAAAAAGTTACCCAAAATTTTCGGTCTTTGGGTGATAGCTTCCTCAAATGACGCATTAAAAGACGTTTGACATACTAATATTAAAGAGAATTTTTATACGAATACGCTGATACCACTAAATCATTTCATTTCGCTATAGTTTACAAGATATGAGCGAAAATATTTTCGGGGGTTCACGAACTTCACGAATTTTGTTCAAGTGCCAAAACTTTAAATCGCGATATCTCCGAAACGGTTAGAGATATCGAGTTGGGAGTGGCACCGTTGGATTCAGGAGATCGAGTTCTATCAGAAAAAACAACTTTTAAGGCGTTTGAAGAGATTTTCAAAAAACGGCTATATCTCGCAAACGGCTATATTTAGGGGGAAACTGATGGTACAGGCGGCTTTCTCGTGTCAATTTACATCAGATAGTGTTGGTTTAAAAGCCTTTTGAGCCAAAAAATTTTTTTTGAAATTTTTAAAATTTACCCCCTTGGGGTTCAATTTTTTTTAATTTTTCGTTATTCCTCTCTTACTCCTTAACTGTTAGACGTATTGCGACGTAACCTCGAACATAAGCAGATTTTGTCGTCCTCTTTCGATTGGTGCCCTCAAAAACGTCCTATCTTGAACGGTTCGTTTGTAAAAAAATTCCAAAAAATGCCAAAAAGTTACCCAAAATTTTCGGTCTTTGGGTGATAGCTTCCTCAAATGACGCATTAAAAGACGTTTGACATACTAATATTAAAGAGAATTTTTATACGAATACGCTGATACCACTAAATCATTTCATTTCGCTATAGTTTACAAGATATGAGCGAAAATATTTTCGGGGGTTCACGAACTTCACGAATTTTGTGCAAGTGCCAAAACTTTAAATCGCGATATCTCCGAAACGGTTAGAGATATCGAGTTGGGAGTGGCACCGTTGGATTCAGGAGATCGAGTTCTATCAGAAAAAACAACTTTTAAGGCGTTTGAAGAGATTTTCAAAAAACGGCTATATCTCGCAAACGGCTATATTTAGGGGGAAACTGATGGTACAGGCGGCTTTCTCGTGTCAATTTACATCAGATAGTGTTGGTTTAAAAGCCTTTTGAGCCAAAAAATTTTTTTTGAAATTTTTAAAATTTACCCTCTTGGGGTTCAATTTTTTTTAATTTTTCGTTATTCCTCTCTTACTCCTTAACTGTTAGACGTATTGCGACGTAACCTCGAACATAAGCAGATTTTGTCGTCCTCTTTCGATTGGTGCCCTCAAAAACGTCCTATCTTGAACGGTTCGTTTGTAAAAAAATTCCAAAAAATGCCAAAAAGTTACCCAAAATTTTCGGTCTTTGGGTGATAGCTTCCTCAAATGACGCATTAAAAGACGTTTGACATACTAATATTAAAGAGAATTTTTATACGAATACGCTGATACCACTAAATCATTTCATTTCGCTATAGTTTACAAGATATGAGCGAAAATATTTTCGGGGGTTCACGAACTTCACGAATTTTGTGCAAGTGCCAAAACTTTAAATCGCGATATCTCCGAAACGGTTAGAGATATCGAGTTGGGAGTGGCACCGTTGGATTCAGGAGATCGAGTTCTATCAGAAAAAACAACTTTTAAGGCGTTTGAAGAGATTTTCAAAAAACGGCTATATCTCGCAAACGGCTATATTTAGGGGGAAACTGATGGTACAGGCGGCTTTCTCGTGTCAATTTACATCAGATAGTGTTGGTTTAAAAGCCTTTTGAGCCAAAAAATTTTTTTTGAAATTTTTAAAATTTACCCTCTTGGGGTTCAATTTTTTTTAATTTTTCGTTATTCCTCTCTTACTCCTTAACTGTTAGACGTATTGCGACGTAACCTCGAACATAAGCAGATTTTGTCGTCCTCTTTCGATTGGTGCCCTCAAAAACGTCCTATCTTGAACGGTTCGTTTGTAAAAAAATTCCAAAAAATGCCAAAAAGTTACCCAAAATTTTCGGTCTTTGGGTGATAGCTTCCTCAAATGACGCATTAAAAGACGTTTGACATACTAATATTAAAGAGAATTTTTATACGAATACGCTGATACCACTAAATCATTTCATTTCGCTATAGTTTACAAGATATGAGCGAAAATATTTTCGGGGGTTCACGAACTTCACGAATTTTGTGCAAGTGCCAAAACTTTAAATCGCGATATCTCCGAAACGGTTAGAGATATCGAGTTGGGAGTGGCACCGTTGGATTCAGGAGATCGAGTTCTATCAGAAAAAACAACTTTTAAGGCGTTTGAAGAGATTTTCAAAAAACGGCTATATCTCGCAAACGGCTATATTTAGGGGGAAACTGATGGTACAGGCGGCTTTCTCGTGTCAATTTACATCAGATAGTGTTGGTTTAAAAGCCTTTTGAGCCAAAAAATTTTTTTTGAAATTTTTAAAATTTACCCTCTTGGGGTTCAATTTTTTTTAATTTTTCGTTATTCCTCTCTTACTCCTTAACTGTTAGACGTATTGCGACGTAACCTCGAACATAAGCAGATTTTGTCGTCCTCTTTCGATTGGTGCCCTCAAAAACGTCCTATCTTGAACGGTTCGTTTGTAAAAAAATTCCAAAAAATGCCAAAAAGTTACCCAAAATTTTCGGTCTTTGGGTGATAGCTTCCTCAAATGACGCATTAAAAGACGTTTGACATACTAATATTAAAGAGAATTTTTATACGAATACGCTGATACCACTAAATCATTTCATTTCGCTATAGTTTACAAGATATGAGCGAAAATATTTTCGGGGGTTCACGAACTTCACGAATTTTGTTCAAGTGCCAAAACTTTAAATCGCGATATCTCCGAAACGGTTAGAGATATCGAGTTGGGAGTGGCACCGTTGGATTCAGGAGATCGAGTTCTATCAGAAAAAACAACTTTTAAGGCGTTTGAAGAGATTTTCAAAAAACGGCTATATCTCGCAAACGGCTATATTTAGGGGGAAACTGATGGTACAGGCGGCTTTCTCGTGTCAATTTACATCAGATAGTGTTGGTTTAAAAGCCTTTTGAGCCAAAAAATTTTTTTTGAAATTTTTAAAATTTACCCCCTTGGGGTTCAATTTTTTTTAATTTTTCGTTATTCCTCTCTTACTCCTTAACTGTTAGACGTATTGCGACGTAACCTCGAACATAAGCAGATTTTGTCGTCCTCTTTCGATTGGTGCCCTCAAAAACGTCCTATCTTGAACGGTTCGTTTGTAAAAAAATTCCAAAAAATGCCAAAAAGTTACCCAAAATTTTCGGTCTTTGGGTGATAGCTTCCTCAAATGACGCATTAAAAGACGTTTGACATACTAATATTAAAGAGAATTTTTATACGAATACGCTGATACCACTAAATCATTTCATTTCGCTATAGTTTACAAGATATGAGCGAAAATATTTTCGGGGGTTCACGAACTTCACGAATTTTGTGCAAGTGCCAAAACTTTAAATCGCGATATCTCCGAAACGGTTAGAGATATCGAGTTGGGAGTGGCACCGTTGGATTCAGGAGATCGAGTTCTATCAGAAAAAACAACTTTTAAGGCGTTTGAAGAGATTTTCAAAAAACGGCTATATCTCGCAAACGGCTATATTTAGGGGGAAACTGATGGTACAGGCGGCTTTCTCGTGTCAATTTACATCAGATAGTGTTGGTTTAAAAGCCTTTTGAGCCAAAAAATTTTTTTTGAAATTTTTAAAATTTACCCTCTTGGGGTTCAATTTTTTTTAATTTTTCGTTATTCCTCTCTTACTCCTTAACTGTTAGACGTATTGCGACGTAACCTCGAACATAAGCAGATTTTGTCGTCCTCTTTCGATTGGTGCCCTCAAAAACGTCCTATCTTGAACGGTTCGTTTGTAAAAAAATTCCAAAAAATGCCAAAAAGTTACCCAAAATTTTCGGTCTTTGGGTGATAGCTTCCTCAAATGACGCATTAAAAGACGTTTGACATACTAATATTAAAGAGAATTTTTATACGAATACGCTGATACCACTAAATCATTTCATTTCGCTATAGTTTACAAGATATGAGCGAAAATATTTTCGGGGGTTCACGAACTTCACGAATTTTGTGCAAGTGCCAAAACTTTAAATCGCGATATCTCCGAAACGGTTAGAGATATCGAGTTGGGAGTGGCACCGTTGGATTCAGGAGATCGAGTTCTATCAGAAAAAACAACTTTTAAGGCGTTTGAAGAGATTTTCAAAAAACGGCTATATCTCGCAAACGGCTATATTTAGGGGGAAACTGATGGTACAGGCGGCTTTCTCGTGTCAATTTACATCAGATAGTGTTGGTTTAAAAGCCTTTTGAGCCAAAAAATTTTTTTTGAAATTTTTAAAATTTACCCTCTTGGGGTTCAATTTTTTTTAATTTTTCGTTATTCCTCTCTTACTCCTTAACTGTTAGACGTATTGCGACGTAACCTCGAACATAAGCAGATTTTGTCGTCCTCTTTCGATTGGTGCCCTCAAAAACGTCCTATCTTGAACGGTTCGTTTGTAAAAAAATTCCAAAAAATGCCAAAAAGTTACCCAAAATTTTCGGTCTTTGGGTGATAGCTTCCTCAAATGACGCATTAAAAGACGTTTGACATACTAATATTAAAGAGAATTTTTATACGAATACGCTGATACCACTAAATCATTTCATTTCGCTATAGTTTACAAGATATGAGCGAAAATATTTTCGGGGGTTCACGAACTTCACGAATTTTGTGCAAGTGCCAAAACTTTAAATCGCGATATCTCCGAAACGGTTAGAGATATCGAGTTGGGAGTGGCACCGTTGGATTCAGGAGATCGAGTTCTATCAGAAAAAACAACTTTTAAGGCGTTTGAAGAGATTTTCAAAAAACGGCTATATCTCGCAAACGGCTATATTTAGGGGGAAACTGATGGTACAGGCGGCTTTCTCGTGTCAATTTACATCAGATAGTGTTGGTTTAAAAGCCTTTTGAGCCAAAAAATTTTTTTTGAAATTTTTAAAATTTACCCTCTTGGGGTTCAATTTTTTTTAATTTTTCGTTATTCCTCTCTTACTCCTTAACTGTTAGACGTATTGCGACGTAACCTCGAACATAAGCAGATTTTGTCGTCCTCTTTCGATTGGTGCCCTCAAAAACGTCCTATCTTGAACGGTTCGTTTGTAAAAAAATTCCAAAAAATGCCAAAAAGTTACCCAAAATTTTCGGTCTTTGGGTGATAGCTTCCTCAAATGACGCATTAAAAGACGTTTGACATACTAATATTAAAGAGAATTTTTATACGAATACGCTGATACCACTAAATCATTTCATTTCGCTATAGTTTACAAGATATGAGCGAAAATATTTTCGGGGGTTCACGAACTTCACGAATTTTGTTCAAGTGCCAAAACTTTAAATCGCGATATCTCCGAAACGGTTAGAGATATCGAGTTGGGAGTGGCACCGTTGGATTCAGGAGATCGAGTTCTATCAGAAAAAACAACTTTTAAGGCGTTTGAAGAGATTTTCAAAAAACGGCTATATCTCGCAAACGGCTATATTTAGGGGGAAACTGATGGTACAGGCGGCTTTCTCGTGTCAATTTACATCAGATAGTGTTGGTTTAAAAGCCTTTTGAGCCAAAAAATTTTTTTTGAAATTTTTAAAATTTACCCCCTTGGGGTTCAATTTTTTTTAATTTTTTGTTATTCCTCTCTTACTCCTTAACTGTTAGACGTATTGCGACGTAACCTCGAACATAAGCAGATTTTGTCGTCCTCTTTCGATTGGTGCCCTCAAAAACGTCCTATCTTGAACGGTTCGTTTGTAAAAAAATTCCAAAAAATGCCAAAAAGTTACCCAAAATTTTCGGTCTTTGGGTGATAGCTTCCTCAAATGACGCATTAAAAGACGTTTGACATACTAATATTAAAGAGAATTTTTATACGAATACGCTGATACCACTAAATCATTTCATTTCGCTATAGTTTACAAGATATGAGCGAAAATATTTTCGGGGGTTCACGAACTTCACGAATTTTGTTCAAGTGCCAAAACTTTAAATCGCGATATCTCCGAAACGGTTAGAGATATCGAGTTGGGAGTGGCACCGTTGGATTCAGGAGATCGAGTTCTATCAGAAAAAACAACTTTTAAGGCGTTTGAAGAGATTTTCAAAAAACGGCTATATCTCGCAAACGGCTATATAAGGGGGAAACTGATGGTACAGGCGGCTTTCTCGTGTCAATTTACATCAGATAGTGTTAGTTTAAAAGCCTTTTGAGCCAAAAAATTTTTTTTTCAATTTTTAAAATTTACCCCCTTGGGGTTCAAATTTTTTTTAATTTTTCGTTATTCCTCTCTTATTCCTTAACTGTTAGACGTATTGCGACGTAACCTCGAACATAAGCAGATTTTGTCGTCCTCTTTCGATTGGTGCCCTCAAAAACGTCCTATCTTGAACGGTTCGTTTGTAAAAAAATTCCAAAAAATGCCAAAAAGTTACCCAAAATTTTCGGTCTTTGGGTGATAGCTTCCTCAAATGACGCATTAAAAGACGTTTGACATACTAATATTAAAGAGAATTTTTATACGAATACGCTGATACCACTAAATCATTTCATTTCGCTATAGTTTACAAGATATGAGCGAAAATATTTTCGGGGGTTCACGAACTTCACGAATTTTGTGCAAGTGCCAAAACTTTAAATCGCGATATCTCCGAAACGGTTAGAGATATCGAGTTGGGAGTGGCACCGTTGGATTCAGGAGATCGAGTTCTATCAGAAAAAACAACTTTTAAGGCGTTTGAAGAGATTTTCAAAAAACGGCTATATCTCGCAAACGGCTATATAAGGGGGAAACTGATGGTACAGGCGGCTTTCTCGTGTCAATTTACATCAGATAGTGTTAGTTTAAAAGCCTTTTGAGCCAAAAAATTTTTTTTGAAATTTTTAAAATTTACCCCCTTGGGGTTCAATTTTTTTTAATTTTTCGTTATTCCTCTCTTACTCCTTAACTGTTAGACGTATTGCGACGTAACCTCGAACATAAGCAGATTTTGTCGTCCTCTTTCGATTGGTGCCCTCAAAAACGTCCTATCTTGAACGGTTCGTTTGTAAAAAAATTCCAAAAAATGCCAAAAAGTTACCCAAAATTTTCGGTCTTTGGGTGATAGCTTCCTCAAATGACGCATTAAAAGACGTTTGACATACTAATATTAAAGAGAATTTTTATACGAATACGCTGATACCACTAAATCATTTCATTTCGCTATAGTTTACAAGATATGAGCGAAAATATTTTCGGGGGTTCACGAACTTCACGAATTTTGTTCAAGTGCCAAAACTTTAAATCGCGATATCTCCGAAACGGTTAGAGATATCGAGTTGGGAGTGGCACCGTTGGATTCAGGAGATCGAGTTCTATCAGAAAAAACAACTTTTAAGGCGTTTGAAGAGATTTTCAAAAAACGGCTATATCTCGCAAACGGCTATATAAGGGGGAAACTGATGGTACAGGCGGCTTTCTCGTGTCAATTTACATCAGATAGTGTTAGTTTAAAAGCCTTTTGAGCCAAAAAATTTTTTTTTAAATTTTTAAAATTTACCCCCTTGGGGTTCAAATTTTTTTTAATTTTTCGTTATTCCTCTCTTATTCCTTAACTGTTAGACGTATTGCGACGTAACCTCGAACATAAGCAGATTTTGTCGTCCTCTTTCGATTGGTGCCCTCAAAAACGTCCTATCTTGAACGGTTCGTTTGTAAAAAAATTCCAAAAAATGCCAAAAAGTTACCCAAAATTTTCGGTCTTTGGGTGATAGCTTCCTCAAATGACGCATTAAAAGACGTTTGACATACTAATATTAAAGAGAATTTTTATACGAATACGCTGATACCACTAAATCATTTCATTTCGCTATAGTTTACAAGATATGAGCGAAAATATTTTCGGGGGTTCACGAACTTCACGAATTTTGTGCAAGTGCCAAAACTTTAAATCGCGATATCTCCGAAACGGTTAGAGATATCGAGTTGGGAGTGGCACCGTTGGATTCAGGAGATCGAGTTCTATCAGAAAAAACAACTTTTAAGGCGTTTGAAGAGATTTTCAAAAAACGGCTATATCTCGCAAACGGCTATATAAGGGGGAAACTGATGGTACAGGCGGCTTTCTCGTGTCAATTTACATCAGATAGTGTTAGTTTAAAAGCCTTTTGAGCCAAAAAATTTTTTTTGAAATTTTTAAAATTTACCCCCTTGGGGTTCAAATTTTTTTAATTTTTCGTTATTCCTCTCTTACTCCTTAACTGTTAGACGTATTGCGACGTAACCTCGAACATAAGCAGATTTTGTCGTCCTTTTTCGATTGGTGCCCTCAAAAACGTCCTATCTTGAACGGTTCGTTTGTAAAAAAATTCCAAAAAATGCCAAAAAGTTACCCAAAATTTTCGGTCTTTGGGTGATAGCTTCCTCAAATGACGCATTAAAAGACGTTTGACATACTAATATTAAAGAGAATTTTTATACGAATACGCTGATACCACTAAATCATTTCATTTCGCTATAGTTTACAAGATATGAGCGAAAATATTTTCGGGGGTTCACGAACTTCACGAATTTTGTTCAAGTGCCAAAACTTTAAATCGCGATATCTCCGAAACGGTTAGAGATATCGAGTTGGGAGTGGCACCGTTGGATTCAGGAGATCGAGTTCTATCAGAAAAAACAACTTTTAAGGCGTTTGAAGAGATTTTCAAAAAACGGCTATATCTCGCAAACGGCTATATAAGGGGGAAACTGATGGTACAGGCGGCTTTCTCGTGTCAATTTACATCAGATAGTGTTAGTTTAAAAGCCTTTTGAGCCAAAAAATTTTTTTTGAAATTTTTAAAATTTACCCCCTTGGGGTTCAAATTTTTTTAATTTTTCGTTATTCCTCTCTTACTCCTTAACTGTTAGACGTATTGCGACGTAACCTCGAACATAAGCAGATTTTGTCGTCCTCTTTCGATTGGTGCCCTCAAAAACGTCCTATCTTGAACGGTTCGTTTGTAAAAAAATTCCAAAAAATGCCAAAAAGTTACCCAAAATTTTCGGTCTTTGGGTGATAGCTTCCTCAAATGACGCATTAAAAGACGTTTGACATACTAATATTAAAGAGAATTTTTATACGAATACGCTGATACCACTAAATCATTTCATTTCGCTATAGTTTACAAGATATGAGCGAAAATATTTTCGGGGGTTCACGAACTTCACGAATTTTGTGCAAGTGCCAAAACTTTAAATCGCGATATCTCCGAAACGGTTAGAGATATCGAGTTGGGAGTGGCACCGTTGGATTCAGGAGATCGAGTTCTATCAGAAAAAACAACTTTTAAGGCGTTTGAAGAGATTTTCAAAAAACGGCTATATCTCGCAAACGGCTATATTTAGGGGGAAACTGATGGTACAGGCGGCTTTCTCGTGTCAATTTACATCAGATAGTGTTGGTTTAAAAGCCTTTTGAGCCAAAAAATTTTTTTTGAAATTTTTAAAATTTACCCCCTTGGGGTTCAAATTTTTTTAATTTTTCGTTATTCCTCTCTTATTCCTTAACTGTTAGACGTATTGCGACGTAACCTCGAACATAAGCAGATTTTGTCGTCCTCTTTCGATTGGTGCCCTCAAAAACGTCCTATCTTGAACGGTTCGTTTGTAAAAAAATTCCAAAAAATGCCAAAAAGTTACCCAAAATTTTCGGTCTTTGGGTGATAGCTTCCTCAAATGACGCATTAAAAGACGTTTGACATACTAATATTAAAGAGAATTTTTATACGAATACGCTGATACCACTAAATCATTTCATTTCGCTATAGTTTACAAGATATGAGCGAAAATATTTTCGGGGGTTCACGAACTTCACGAATTTTGTTCAAGTGCCAAAACTTTAAATCGCGATATCTCCGAAACGGTTAGAGATATCGAGTTGGGAGTGGCACCGTTGGATTCAGGAGATCGAGTTCTATCAGAAAAAACAACTTTTAAGGCGTTTGAAGAGATTTTCAAAAAACGGCTATATCTCGCAAACGGCTATATAAGGGGGAAACTGATGGTACAGGCGGCTTTCTCGTGTCAATTTACATCAGATAGTGTTAGTTTAAAAGCCTTTTGAGCCAAAAAATTTTTTTTTAAATTTTTAAAATTTACCCCCTTGGGGTTCAAATTTTTTTAATTTTTCGTTATTCCTCTCTTATTCCTTAACTGTTAGACGTATTGCGACGTAACCTCGAACATAAGCAGATTTTGTCGTCCTCTTTCGATTGGTGCCCTCAAAAACGTCCTATCTTGAACGGTTCGTTTGTAAAAAAATTCCAAAAAATGCCAAAAAGTTACCCAAAATTTTCGGTCTTTGGGTGATAGCTTCCTCAAATGACGCATTAAAAGACGTTTGACATACTAATATTAAAGAGAATTTTTATACGAATACGCTGATACCACTAAATCATTTCATTTCGCTATAGTTTACAAGATATGAGCGAAAATATTTTCGGGGGTTCACGAACTTCACGAATTTTGTGCAAGTGCCAAAACTTTAAATCGCGATATCTCCGAAACGGTTAGAGATATCGAGTTGGGAGTGGCACCGTTGGATTCAGGAGATCGAGTTCTATCAGAAAAAACAACTTTTAAGGCGTTTGAAGAGATTTTCAAAAAACGGCTATATCTCGCAAACGGCTATATAAGGGGGAAACTGATGGTACAGGCGGCTTTCTCGTGTCAATTTACATCAGATAGTGTTAGTTTAAAAGCCTTTTGAGCCAAAAAATTTTTTTTGAAATTTTTAAAATTTACCCCCTTGGGGTTCAAATTTTTTTAATTTTTCGTTATTCCTCTCTTACTCCTTAACTGTTAGACGTATTGCGACGTAACCTCGAACATAAGCAGATTTTGTCGTCCTCTTTCGATTGGTGCCCTCAAAAACGTCCTATCTTGAACGGTTCGTTTGTAAAAAAATTCCAAAAAATGCCAAAAAGTTACCCAAAATTTTCGGTCTTTGGGTGATAGCTTCCTCAAATGACGCATTAAAAGACGTTTGACATACTAATATTAAAGAGAATTTTTATACGAATACGCTGATACCACTAAATCATTTCATTTCGCTATAGTTTACAAGATATGAGCGAAAATATTTTCGGGGGTTCACGAACTTCACGAATTTTGTGCAAGTGCCAAAACTTTAAATCGCGATATCTCCGAAACGGTTAGAGATATCGAGTTGGGAGTGGCACCGTTGGATTCAGGAGATCGAGTTCTATCAGAAAAAACAACTTTTAAGGCGTTTGAAGAGATTTTCAAAAAACGGCTATATCTCGCAAACGGCTATATTTAGGGGGAAACTGATGGTACAGGCGGCTTTCTCGTGTCAATTTACATCAGATAGTGTTGGTTTAAAAGCCTTTTGAGCCAAAAAATTTTTTTTGAAATTTTTAAAATTTACCCCCTTGGGGTTCAAATTTTTTTAATTTTTCGTTATTCCTCTCTTATTCCTTAACTGTTAGACGTATTGCGACGTAACCTCGAACATAAGCAGATTTTGTCGTCCTCTTTCGATTGGTGCCCTCAAAAACGTCCTATCTTGAACGGTTCGTTTGTAAAAAAATTCCAAAAAATGCCAAAAAGTTACCCAAAATTTTCGGTCTTTGGGTGATAGCTTCCTCAAATGACGCATTAAAAGACGTTTGACATACTAATATTAAAGAGAATTTTTATACGAATACGCTGATACCACTAAATCATTTCATTTCGCTATAGTTTACAAGATATGAGCGAAAATATTTTCGGGGGTTCACGAACTTCACGAATTTTGTTCAAGTGCCAAAACTTTAAATCGCGATATCTCCGAAACGGTTAGAGATATCGAGTTGGGAGTGGCACCGTTGGATTCAGGAGATCGAGTTCTATCAGAAAAAACAACTTTTAAGGCGTTTGAAGAGATTTTCAAAAAACGGCTATATCTCGCAAACGGCTATATAAGGGGGAAACTGATGGTACAGGCGGCTTTCTCGTGTCAATTTACATCAGATAGTGTTAGTTTAAAAGCCTTTTGAGCCAAAAAATTTTTTTTTAAATTTTTAAAATTTACCCCCTTGGGGTTCAAATTTTTTTAATTTTTCGTTATTCCTCTCTTATTCCTTAACTGTTAGACGTATTGCGACGTAACCTCGAACATAAGCAGATTTTGTCGTCCTCTTTCGATTGGTGCCCTCAAAAACGTCCTATCTTGAACGGTTCGTTTGTAAAAAAATTCCAAAAAATGCCAAAAAGTTACCCAAAATTTTCGGTCTTTGGGTGATAGCTTCCTCAAATGACGCATTAAAAGACGTTTGACATACTAATATTAAAGAGAATTTTTATACGAATACGCTGATACCACTAAATCATTTCATTTCGCTATAGTTTACAAGATATGAGCGAAAATATTTTCGGGGGTTCACGAACTTCACGAATTTTGTGCAAGTGCCAAAACTTTAAATCGCGATATCTCCGAAACGGTTAGAGATATCGAGTTGGGAGTGGCACCGTTGGATTCAGGAGATCGAGTTCTATCAGAAAAAACAACTTTTAAGGCGTTTGAAGAGATTTTCAAAAAACGGCTATATCTCGCAAACGGCTATATTTAGGGGGAAACTGATGGTACAGGCGGCTTTCTCGTGTCAATTTACATCAGATAGTGTTGGTTTAAAAGCCTTTTGAGCCAAAAAATTTTTTTTGAAATTTTTAAAATTTACCCCCTTGGGGTTCAATTTTTTTTAATTTTTCGTTATTCCTCTCTTACTCCTTAACTGTTAGACGTATTGCGACGTAACCTCGAACATAAGCAGATTTTGTCGTCCTCTTTCGATTGGTGCCCTCAAAAACGTCCTATCTTGAACGGTTCGTTTGTAAAAAAATTCCAAAAAATGCCAAAAAGTTACCCAAAATTTTCGGTCTTTGGGTGATAGCTTCCTCAAATGACGCATTAAAAGACGTTTGACATACTAATATTAAAGAGAATTTTTATACGAATACGCTGATACCACTAAATCATTTCATTTCGCTATAGTTTACAAGATATGAGCGAAAATATTTTCGGGGGTTCACGAACTTCACGAATTTTGTTCAAGTGCCAAAACTTTAAATCGCGATATCTCCGAAACGGTTAGAGATATCGAGTTGGGAGTGGCACCGTTGGATTCAGGAGATCGAGTTCTATCAGAAAAAACAACTTTTAAGGCGTTTGAATAGATTTTCAAAAAACGGCTATATCTCGCAAACGGCTATATTTAGGGGGAAACTGATGGTACAGGCGGCTTTCTCGTGTCAATTTACATCAGATAGTGTTAGTTTAAAAGCCTTTTGAGCCAAAAAAATTTTTTTGAAATTTTTAAAATTTACCCCCTTGGGGTTCAAATTTTTTTAATTTTTCGTTATTCCTCTCTTACTCCTTAACTGTTAGACGTATTGCGACGTAACCTCGAACATAAGCAGATTTTGTCGTCCTCTTTCGATTGGTGCCCTCAAAAACGTCCTATCTTGAACGGTTCGTTTGTAAAAAAATTCCAAAAAATGCCAAAAAGTTACCCAAAATTTTCGGTCTTTGGGTGATAGCTTCCTCAAATGACGCATTAAAAGACGTTTGACATACTAATATTAAAGAGAATTTTTATACGAATACGCTGATACCACTAAATCATTTCATTTCGCTATAGTTTACAAGATATGAGCGAAAATATTTTCGGGGGTTCACGAACTTCACGAATTTTGTGCAAGTGCCAAAACTTTAAATCGCGATATCTCCGAAACGGTTAGAGATATCGAGTTGGGAGTGGCACCGTTGGATTCAGGAGATCGAGTTCTATCAGAAAAAACAACTTTTAAGGCGTTTGAAGAGATTTTCAAAAAACGGCTATATCTCGCAAACGGCTATATTTAGGGGGAAACTGATGGTACAGGCGGCTTTCTCGTGTCAATTTACATCAGATAGTGTTAGTTTAAAAGCCTTTTGAGCCAAAAAATTTTTTTGGAAATTTTTAAAATTTACCCCCTTGGGGTTCAATTTTTTTTAATTTTTCGTTATTCCTCTCTTACTCCTTAACTGTTAGACGTATTGCGACGTAACCTCGAACATAAGCAGATTTTGTCGTCCTCTTTCGATTGGTGCCCTCAAAAACGTCCTATCTTGAACGGTTCGTTTGTAAAAAAATTCCAAAAAATGCCAAAAAGTTACCCAAAATTTTCGGTCTTTGGGCGATAGCTTCCTCAAATGACGCATTAAAAGACGTTTGACATACTAATATTAAAGAGAATTTTTATACGAATACGCTGATACCACTAAATCATTTCATTTCGCTATAGTTTACAAGATATGAGCGAAAATATTTTCGGGGGTTCACGAACTTCACGAATTTTGTGCAAGTGCCAAAACTTTAAATCGCGATATCTCCGAAACGGTTAGAGATATCGAGTTGGGAGTGGCACCGTTGGATTCAGGAGATCGAGTTCTATCAGAAAAAACAACTTTTAAGGCGTTTGAAGAGATTTTCAAAAAACGGCTATATCTCGCAAACGGCTATATAAGGGGGAAACTGATGGTACAGGCGGCTTTCTCGTGTCAATTTACATCAGATAGTGTTGGTTTAAAAGCCTTTTGAGCCAAAAAATTTTTTTTTAAATTTTTAAAATTTACCCCCTTGGGGTTCAATTTTTTTTAATTTTTCGTTATTCCTCTCTTACTCCTTAACTGTTAGACGTATTGCGACGTAACCTCGAACATAAGCAGATTTTGTCGTCCTCTTTCGATTGGTGCCCTCAAAAACGTCCTATCTTGAACGGTTCGTTTGTAAAAAAATTCCAAAAAATGCCAAAAAGTTACCCAAAATTTTCGGTCTTTGGGTGATAGCTTCCTCAAATGACGCATTAAAAGACGTTTGACATACTAATATTAAAGAGAATTTTTATACGAATACGCTGATACCACTAAATCATTTCATTTCGCTATAGTTTACAAGATATGAGCGAAAATATTTTCGGGGGTTCACGAACTTCACGAATTTTGTTCAAGTGCCAAAACTTTAAATCGCGATATCTCCGAAACGGTTAGAGATATCGAGTTGGGAGTGGCACCGTTGGATTCAGGAGATCGAGTTCTATCAGAAAAAACAACTTTTAAGGCGTTTGAATAGATTTTCAAAAAACGGCTATATCTCGCAAACGGCTATATTTAGGGGGAAACTGATGGTACAGGCGGCTTTCTCGTGTCAATTTACATCAGATAGTGTTAGTTTAAAAGCCTTTTGAGCCAAAAAAATTTTTTTGAAATTTTTAAAATTTACCCCCTTGGGGTTCAAATTTTTTTAATTTTTCGTTATTCCTCTCTTACTCCTTAACTGTTAGACGTATTGCGACGTAACCTCGAACATAAGCAGATTTTGTCGTCCTCTTTCGATTGGTGCCCTCAAAAACGTCCTATCTTGAACGGTTCGTTTGTAAAAAAATTCCAAAAAATGCCAAAAAGTTACCCAAAATTTTCGGTCTTTGGGTGATAGCTTCCTCAAATGACGCATTAAAAGACGTTTGACATACTAATATTAAAGAGAATTTTTATACGAATACGCTGATACCACTAAATCATTTCATTTCGCTATAGTTTACAAGATATGAGCGAAAATATTTTCGGGGGTTCACGAACTTCACGAATTTTGTGCAAGTGCCAAAACTTTAAATCGCGATATCTCCGAAACGGTTAGAGATATCGAGTTGGGAGTGGCACCGTTGGATTCAGGAGATCGAGTTCTATCAGAAAAAACAACTTTTAAGGCGTTTGAAGAGATTTTCAAAAAACGGCTATATCTCGCAAACGGCTATATTTAGGGGGAAACTGATGGTACAGGCGGCTTTCTCGTGTCAATTTACATCAGATAGTGTTAGTTTAAAAGCCTTTTGAGCCAAAAAATTTTTTTGGAAATTTTTAAAATTTACCCCCTTGGGGTTCAATTTTTTTTAATTTTTCGTTATTCCTCTCTTACTCCTTAACTGTTAGACGTATTGCGACGTAACCTCGAACATAAGCAGATTTTGTCGTCCTCTTTCGATTGGTGCCCTCAAAAACGTCCTATCTTGAACGGTTCGTTTGTAAAAAAATTCCAAAAAATGCCAAAAAGTTACCCAAAATTTTCGGTCTTTGGGCGATAGCTTCCTCAAATGACGCATTAAAAGACGTTTGACATACTAATATTAAAGAGAATTTTTATACGAATACGCTGATACCACTAAATCATTTCATTTCGCTATAGTTTACAAGATATGAGCGAAAATATTTTCGGGGGTTCACGAACTTCACGAATTTTGTGCAAGTGCCAAAACTTTAAATCGCGATATCTCCGAAACGGTTAGAGATATCGAGTTGGGAGTGGCACCGTTGGATTCAGGAGATCGAGTTCTATCAGAAAAAACAACTTTTAAGGCGTTTGAAGAGATTTTCAAAAAACGGCTATATCTCGCAAACGGCTATATAAGGGGGAAACTGATGGTACAGGCGGCTTTCTCGTGTCAATTTACATCAGATAGTGTTAGTTTAAAAGCCTTTTGAGCCAAAAAATTTTTTTTGAAATTTTTAAAATTTACCCCCTTGGGGTTCAAATTTTTTTAATTTTTCGTTATTCCTCTCTTACTCCTTAACTGTTAGACGTATTGCGACGTAACCTCGAACATAAGCAGATTTTGTCGTCCTCTTTCGATTGGTGCCCTCAAAAACGTCCTATCTTGAACGGTTCGTTTGTAAAAAAATTCCAAAAAATGCCAAAAAGTTACCCAAAATTTTCGGTCTTTGGGTGATAGCTTCCTCAAATGACGCATTAAAAGACGTTTGACATACTAATATTAAAGAGAATTTTTATACGAATACGCTGATACCACTAAATCATTTCATTTCGCTATAGTTTACAAGATATGAGCGAAAATATTTTCGGGGGTTCACGAACTTCACGAATTTTGTGCAAGTGCCAAAACTTTAAATCGCGATATCTCCGAAACGGTTAGAGATATCGAGTTGGGAGTGGCACCGTTGGATTCAGGAGATCGAGTTCTATCAGAAAAAACAACTTTTAAGGCGTTTGAAGAGATTTTCAAAAAACGGCTATATCTCGCAAACGGCTATATTTAGGGGGAAACTGATGGTACAGGCGGCTTTCTCGTGTCAATTTACATCAGATAGTGTTGGTTTAAAAGCCTTTTGAGCCAAAAAATTTTTTTTGAAATTTTTAAAATTTACCCCCTTGGGGTTCAAATTTTTTTAATTTTTCGTTATTCCTCTCTTATTCCTTAACTGTTAGACGTATTGCGACGTAACCTCGAACATAAGCAGATTTTGTCGTCCTCTTTCGATTGGTGCCCTCAAAAACGTCCTATCTTGAACGGTTCGTTTGTAAAAAAATTCCAAAAAATGCCAAAAAGTTACCCAAAATTTTCGGTCTTTGGGCGATAGCTTCCTCAAATGACGCATTAAAAGACGTTTGACATACTAATATTAAAGAGAATTTTTATACGAATACGCTGATACCACTAAATCATTTCATTTCGCTATAGTTTACAAGATATGAGCGAAAATATTTTCGGGGGTTCACGAACTTCACGAATTTTGTGCAAGTGCCAAAACTTTAAATCGCGATATCTCCGAAACGGTTAGAGATATCGAGTTGGGAGTGGCACCGTTGGATTCAGGAGATCGAGTTCTATCAGAAAAAACAACTTTTAAGGCGTTTGAAGAGATTTTCAAAAAACGGCTATATCTCGCAAACGGCTATATAAGGGGGAAACTGATGGTACAGGCGGCTTTCTCGTGTCAATTTACATCAGATAGTGTTAGTTTAAAAGCCTTTTGAGCCAAAAAATTTTTTTTGAAATTTTTAAAATTTACCCCCTTGGGGTTCAAATTTTTTTAATTTTTCGTTATTCCTCTCTTACTCCTTAACTGTTAGACGTATTGCGACGTAACCTCGAACATAAGCAGATTTTGTCGTCCTCTTTCGATTGGTGCCCTCAAAAACGTCCTATCTTGAACGGTTCGTTTGTAAAAAAATTCCAAAAAATGCCAAAAAGTTACCCAAAATTTTCGGTCTTTGGGTGATAGCTTCCTCAAATGACGCATTAAAAGACGTTTGACATACTAATATTAAAGAGAATTTTTATACGAATACGCTGATACCACTAAATCATTTCATTTCGCTATAGTTTACAAGATATGAGCGAAAATATTTTCGGGGGTTCACGAACTTCACGAATTTTGTGCAAGTGCCAAAACTTTAAATCGCGATATCTCCGAAACGGTTAGAGATATCGAGTTGGGAGTGGCACCGTTGGATTCAGGAGATCGAGTTCTATCAGAAAAAACAACTTTTAAGGCGTTTGAAGAGATTTTCAAAAAACGGCTATATCTCGCAAACGGCTATATTTAGGGGGAAACTGATGGTACAGGCGGCTTTCTCGTGTCAATTTACATCAGATAGTGTTGGTTTAAAAGCCTTTTGAGCCAAAAAATTTTTTTTGAAATTTTTAAAATTTACCCCCTTGGGGTTCAAATTTTTTTAATTTTTCGTTATTCCTCTCTTATTCCTTAACTGTTAGACGTATTGCGACGTAACCTCGAACATAAGCAGATTTTGTCGTCCTCTTTCGATTGGTGCCCTCAAAAACGTCCTATCTTGAACGGTTCGTTTGTAAAAAAATTCCAAAAAATGCCAAAAAGTTACCCAAAATTTTCGGTCTTTGGGTGATAGCTTCCTCAAATGACGCATTAAAAGACGTTTGACATACTAATATTAAAGAGAATTTTTATACGAATACGCTGATACCACTAAATCATTTCATTTCGCTATAGTTTACAAGATATGAGCGAAAATATTTTCGGGGGTTCACGAACTTCCCGAATTTTGTGCAAGTGCCAAAACTTTAAATCGCGATATCTCCGAAACGGTTAGAGATATCGAGTTGGGAGTGGCACCGTTGGATTCAGGAGATCGAGTTCTATCAGAAAAAACAACTTTTAAGGCGTTTGAAGAGATTTTCAAAAAACGGCTATATCTCGCAAACGGCTATATTTAGGGGGAAACTGATGGTACAGGCGGCTTTCTCGTGTCAATTTACATCAGATAGTGTTGGTTTAAAAGCCTTTTGAGCCAAAAAATTTTTTTTGAAATTTTTAAAATTTACCCCCTTGGGGTTCAATTTTTTTTAATTTTTCGTTATTCCTCTCTTACTCCTTAACTGTTAGACGTATTGCGACGTAACCTCGAACATAAGCAGATTTTGTCGTCCTCTTTCGATTGGTGCCCTCAAAAACGTCCTATCTTGAACGGTTCGTTTGTAAAAAAATTCCAAAAAATGCCAAAAAGTTACCCAAAATTTTCGGTCTTTGGGTGATAGCTTCCTCAAATGACGCATTAAAAGACGTTTGACATACTAATATTAAAGAGAATTTTTATACGAATACGCTGATACCACTAAATCATTTCATTTCGCTATAGTTTACAAGATATGAGCGAAAATATTTTCGGGGGTTCACGAACTTCACGAATTTTGTTCAAGTGCCAAAACTTTAAATCGCGATATCTCCGAAACGGTTAGAGATATCGAGTTGGGAGTGGCACCGTTGGATTCAGGAGATCGAGTTCTATCAGAAAAAACAACTTTTAAGGCGTTTGAATAGATTTTCAAAAAACGGCTATATCTCGCAAACGGCTATATTTAGGGGGAAACTGATGGTACAGGCGGCTTTCTCGTGTCAATTTACATCAGATAGTGTTAGTTTAAAAGCCTTTTGAGCCAAAAAAATTTTTTTGAAATTTTTAAAATTTACCCCCTTGGGGTTCAAATTTTTTTAATTTTTCGTTATTCCTCTCTTACTCCTTAACTGTTAGACGTATTGCGACGTAACCTCGAACATAAGCAGATTTTGTCGTCCTCTTTCGATTGGTGCCCTCAAAAACGTCCTATCTTGAACGGTTCGTTTGTAAAAAAATTCCAAAAAATGCCAAAAAGTTACCCAAAATTTTCGGTCTTTGGGTGATAGCTTCCTCAAATGACGCATTAAAAGACGTTTGACATACTAATATTAAAGAGAATTTTTATACGAATACGCTGATACCACTAAATCATTTCATTTCGCTATAGTTTACAAGATATGAGCGAAAATATTTTCGGGGGTTCACGAACTTCACGAATTTTGTGCAAGTGCCAAAACTTTAAATCGCGATATCTCCGAAACGGTTAGAGATATCGAGTTGGGAGTGGCACCGTTGGATTCAGGAGATCGAGTTCTATCAGAAAAAACAACTTTTAAGGCGTTTGAAGAGATTTTCAAAAAACGGCTATATCTCGCAAACGGCTATATTTAGGGGGAAACTGATGGTACAGGCGGCTTTCTCGTGTCAATTTACATCAGATAGTGTTGGTTTAAAAGCCTTTTGAGCCAAAAAATTTTTTTTGAAATTTTTAAAATTTACCCCCTTGGGGTTCAAATTTTTTTAATTTTTCGTTATTCCTCTCTTATTCCTTAACTGTTAGACGTATTGCGACGTAACCTCGAACATAAGCAGATTTTGTCGTCCTCTTTCGATTGGTGCCCTCAAAAACGTCCTATCTTGAACGGTTCGTTTGTAAAAAAATTCCAAAAAATGCCAAAAAGTTACCCAAAATTTTCGGTCTTTGGGTGATAGCTTCCTCAAATGACGCATTAAAAGACGTTTGACATACTAATATTAAAGAGAATTTTTATACGAATACGCTGATACCACTAAATCATTTCATTTCGCTATAGTTTACAAGATATGAGCGAAAATATTTTCGGGGGTTCACGAACTTCCCGAATTTTGTGCAAGTGCCAAAACTTTAAATCGCGATATCTCCGAAACGGTTAGAGATATCGAGTTGGGAGTGGCACCGTTGGATTCAGGAGATCGAGTTCTATCAGAAAAAACAACTTTTAAGGCGTTTGAAGAGATTTTCAAAAAACGGCTATATCTCGCAAACGGCTATATTTAGGGGGAAACTGATGGTACAGGCGGCTTTCTCGTGTCAATTTACATCAGATAGTGTTGGTTTAAAAGCCTTTTGAGCCAAAAAATTTTTTTTGAAATTTTTAAAATTTACCCCCTTGGGGTTCAATTTTTTTTAATTTTTCGTTATTCCTCTCTTACTCCTTAACTGTTAGACGTATTGCGACGTAACCTCGAACATAAGCAGATTTTGTCGTCCTCTTTCGATTGGTGCCCTCAAAAACGTCCTATCTTGAACGGTTCGTTTGTAAAAAAATTCCAAAAAATGCCAAAAAGTTACCCAAAATTTTCGGTCTTTGGGTGATAGCTTCCTCAAATGACGCATTAAAAGACGTTTGACATACTAATATTAAAGAGAATTTTTATACGAATACGCTGATACCACTAAATCATTTCATTTCGCTATAGTTTACAAGATATGAGCGAAAATATTTTCGGGGGTTCACGAACTTCACGAATTTTGTTCAAGTGCCAAAACTTTAAATCGCGATATCTCCGAAACGGTTAGAGATATCGAGTTGGGAGTGGCACCGTTGGATTCAGGAGATCGAGTTCTATCAGAAAAAACAACTTTTAAGGCGTTTGAAGAGATTTTCAAAAAACGGCTATATCTCGCAAACGGCTATATTTAGGGGGAAACTGATGGTACAGGCGGCTTTCTCGTGTCAATTTACATCAGATAGTGTTGGTTTAAAAGCCTTTTGAGCCAAAAAATTTTTTTTGAAATTTTTAAAATTTACCCCCTTGGGGTTCAAATTTTTTTAATTTTTCGTTATTCCTCTCTTACTCCTTAACTGTTAGACGTATTGCGACGTAACCTCGAACATAAGCAGATTTTGTCGTCCTCTTTCGATTGGTGCCCTCAAAAACGTCCTATCTTGAACGGTTCGTTTGTAAAAAAATTCCAAAAAATGCCAAAAAGTTACCCAAAATTTTCGGTCTTTGGGTGATAGCTTCCTCAAATGACGCATTAAAAGACGTTTGACATACTAATATTAAAGAGAATTTTTATACGAATACGCTGATACCACTAAATCATTTCATTTCGCTATAGTTTACAAGATATGAGCGAAAATATTTTCGGGGGTTCACGAACTTCACGAATTTTGTGCAAGTGCCAAAACTTTAAATCGCGATATCTCCGAAACGGTTAGAGATATCGAGTTGGGAGTGGCACCGTTGGATTCAGGAGATCGAGTTCTATCAGAAAAAACAACTTTTAAGGCGTTTGAAGAGATTTTCAAAAAACGGCTATATCTCGCAAACGGCTATATTTAGGGGGAAACTGATGGTACAGGCGGCTTTCTCGTGTCAATTTACATCAGATAGTGTTGGTTTAAAAGCCTTTTGAGCCAAAAAATTTTTTTTGAAATTTTTAAAATTTACCCCCTTGGGGTTCAAATTTTTTTAATTTTTCGTTATTCCTCTCTTACTCCTTAACTGTTAGACGTATTGCGACGTAACCTCGAACATAAGCAGATTTTGTCGTCCTCTTTCGATTGGTGCCCTCAAAAACGTCCTATCTTGAACGGTTCGTTTGTAAAAAAATTCCAAAAAATGCCAAAAAGTTACCCAAAATTTTCGGTCTTTGGGTGATAGCTTCCTCAAATGACGCATTAAAAGACGTTTGACATACTAATATTAAAGAGAATTTTTATACGAATACGCTGATACCACTAAATCATTTCATTTCGCTATAGTTTACAAGATATGAGCGAAAATATTTTCGGGGGTTCACGAACTTCACGAATTTTGTTCAAGTGCCAAAACTTTAAATCGCGATATCTCCGAAACGGTTAGAGATATCGAGTTGGGAGTGGCACCGTTGGATTCAGGAGATCGAGTTCTATCAGAAAAAACAACTTTTAAGGCGTTTGAAGAGATTTTCAAAAAACGGCTATATCTCGCAAACGGCTATATTTAGGGGGAAACTGATGGTACAGGCGGCTTTCTCGTGTCAATTTACATCAGATAGTGTTAGTTTAAAAGCCTTTTGAGCCAAAAAATTTTTTTTGAAATTTTTAAAATTTACCCCCTTGGGGTTCAATTTTTTTTAATTTTTCGTTATTCCTCTCTTACTCCTTAACTGTTAGACGTATTGCGACGTAACCTCGAACATAAGCAGATTTTGTCGTCCTCTTTCGATTGGTGCCCTCAAAAACGTCCTATCTTGAACGGTTCGTTTGTAAAAAAATTCCAAAAAATGCCAAAAAGTTACCCAAAATTTTCGGTCTTTGGGTGATAGCTTCCTCAAATGACGCATTAAAAGACGTTTGACATACTAATATTAAAGAGAATTTTTATACGAATACGCTGATACCACTAAATCATTTCATTTCGCTATAGTTTACAAGATATGAGCGAAAATATTTTCGGGGGTTCACGAACTTCACGAATTTTGTTCAAGTGCCAAAACTTTAAATCGCGATATCTCCGAAACGGTTAGAGATATCGAGTTGGGAGTGGCACCGTTGGATTCAGGAGATCGAGTTCTATCAGAAAAAACAACTTTTAAGGCGTTTGAAGAGATTTTCAAAAAACGGCTATATCTCGCAAACGGCTATATTTAGGGGGAAACTGATGGTACAGGCGGCTTTCTCGTGTCAATTTACATCAGATAGTGTTAGTTTAAAAGCCTTTTGAGCCAAAAAATTTTTTTTGAAATTTTTAAAATTTACCCCCTTGGGGTTCAATTTTTTTTAATTTTTCGTTATTCCTCTCTTACTCCTTAACTGTTAGACGTATTGCGACGTAACCTCGAACATAAGCAGATTTTGTCGTCCTCTTTCGATTGGTGCCCTCAAAAACGTCCTATCTTGAACGGTTCGTTTGTAAAAAAATTCCAAAAAATGCCAAAAAGTTACCCAAAATTTTCGGTCTTTGGGTGATAGCTTCCTCAAATGACGCATTAAAAGACGTTTGACATACTAATATTAAAGAGAATTTTTATACGAATACGCTGATACCACTAAATCATTTCATTTCGCTATAGTTTACAAGATATGAGCGAAAATATTTTCGGGGGTTCACGAACTTCACGAATTTTGTGCAAGTGCCAAAACTTTAAATCGCGATATCTCCGAAACGGTTAGAGATATCGAGTTGGGAGTGGCACCGTTGGATTCAGGAGATCGAGTTCTATCAGAAAAAACAACTTTTAAGGCGTTTGAAGAGATTTTCAAAAAACGGCTATATCTCGCAAACGGCTATATTTAGGGGGAAACTGATGGTACAGGCGGCTTTCTCGTGTCAATTTACATCAGATAGTGTTGGTTTAAAAGCCTTTTGAGCCAAAAAATTTTTTTTGAAATTTTTAAAATTTACCCCCTTGGGGTTCAAATTTTTTTAATTTTTCGTTATTCCTCTCTTACTCCTTAACTGTTAGACGTATTGCGACGTAACCTCGAACATAAGCAGATTTTGTCGTCCTCTTTCGATTGGTGCCCTCAAAAACGTCCTATCTTGAACGGTTCGTTTGTAAAAAAATTCCAAAAAATGCCAAAAAGTTACCCAAAATTTTCGGTCTTTGGGTGATAGCTTCCTCAAATGACGCATTAAAAGACGTTTGACATACTAATATTAAAGAGAATTTTTATACGAATACGCTGATACCACTAAATCATTTCATTTCGCTATAGTTTACAAGATATGAGCGAAAATATTTTCGGGGGTTCACGAACTTCACGAATTTTGTGCAAGTGCCAAAACTTTAAATCGCGATATCTCCGAAACGGTTAGAGATATCGAGTTGGGAGTGGCACCGTTGGATTCAGGAGATCGAGTTCTATCAGAAAAAACAACTTTTAAGGCGTTTGAAGAGATTTTCAAAAAACGGCTATATCTCGCAAACGGCTATATTTAGGGGGAAACTGATGGTACAGGCGGCTTTCTCGTGTCAATTTACATCAGATAGTGTTGGTTTAAAAGCCTTTTGAGCCAAAAAATTTTTTTTGAAATTTTTAAAATTTACCCCCTTGGGGTTCAAATTTTTTTAATTTTTCGTTATTCCTCTCTTACTCCTTAACTGTTAGACGTATTGCGACGTAACCTCGAACATAAGCAGATTTTGTCGTCCTCTTTCGATTGGTGCCCTCAAAAACGTCCTATCTTGAACGGTTCGTTTGTAAAAAAATTCCAAAAAATGCCAAAAAGTTACCCAAAATTTTCGGTCTTTGGGTGATAGCTTCCTCAAATGACGCATTAAAAGACGTTTGACATACTAATATTAAAGAGAATTTTTATACGAATACGCTGATACCACTAAATCATTTCATTTCGCTATAGTTTACAAGATATGAGCGAAAATATTTTCGGGGGTTCACGAACTTCACGAATTTTGTGCAAGTGCCAAAACTTTAAATCGCGATATCTCCGAAACGGTTAGAGATATCGAGTTGGGAGTGGCACCGTTGGATTCAGGAGATCGAGTTCTATCAGAAAAAACAACTTTTAAGGCGTTTGAAGAGATTTTCAAAAAACGGCTATATCTCGCAAACGGCTATATTTAGGGGGAAACTGATGGTACAGGCGGCTTTCTCGTGTCAATTTACATCAGATAGTGTTGGTTTAAAAGCCTTTTGAGCCAAAAAATTTTTTTTGAAATTTTTAAAATTTACCCCCTTGGGGTTCAAATTTTTTTAATTTTTCGTTATTCCTCTCTTACTCCTTAACTGTTAGACGTATTGCGACGTAACCTCGAACATAAGCAGATTTTGTCGTCCTCTTTCGATTGGTGCCCTCAAAAACGTCCTATCTTGAACGGTTCGTTTGTAAAAAAATTCCAAAAAATGCCAAAAAGTTACCCAAAATTTTCGGTCTTTGGGTGATAGCTTCCTCAAATGACGCATTAAAAGACGTTTGACATACTAATATTAAAGAGAATTTTTATACGAATACGCTGATACCACTAAATCATTTCATTTCGCTATAGTTTACAAGATATGAGCGAAAATATTTTCGGGGGTTCACGAACTTCACGAATTTTGTGCAAGTGCCAAAACTTTAAATCGCGATATCTCCGAAACGGTTAGAGATATCGAGTTGGGAGTGGCACCGTTGGATTCAGGAGATCGAGTTCTATCAGAAAAAACAACTTTTAAGGCGTTTGAAGAGATTTTCAAAAAACGGCTATATCTCGCAAACGGCTATATTTAGGGGGAAACTGATGGTACAGGCGGCTTTCTCGTGTCAATTTACATCAGATAGTGTTGGTTTAAAAGCCTTTTGAGCCAAAAAATTTTTTTTGAAATTTTTAAAATTTACCCCCTTGGGGTTCAAATTTTTTTAATTTTTCGTTATTCCTCTCTTACTCCTTAACTGTTAGACGTATTGCGACGTAACCTCGAACATAAGCAGATTTTGTCGTCCTCTTTCGATTGGTGCCCTCAAAAACGTCCTATCTTGAACGGTTCGTTTGTAAAAAAATTCCAAAAAATGCCAAAAAGTTACCCAAAATTTTCGGTCTTTGGGTGATAGCTTCCTCAAATGACGCATTAAAAGACGTTTGACATACTAATATTAAAGAGAATTTTTATACGAATACGCTGATACCACTAAATCATTTCATTTCGCTATAGTTTACAAGATATGAGCGAAAATATTTTCGGGGGTTCACGAACTTCACGAATTTTGTGCAAGTGCCAAAACTTTAAATCGCGATATCTCCGAAACGGTTAGAGATATCGAGTTGGGAGTGGCACCGTTGGATTCAGGAGATCGAGTTCTATCAGAAAAAACAACTTTTAAGGCGTTTGAAGAGATTTTCAAAAAACGGCTATATCTCGCAAACGGCTATATTTAGGGGGAAACTGATGGTACAGGCGGCTTTCTCGTGTCAATTTACATCAGATAGTGTTGGTTTAAAAGCCTTTTGAGCCAAAAAATTTTTTTTGAAATTTTTAAAATTTACCCCCTTGGGGTTCAAATTTTTTTAATTTTTCGTTATTCCTCTCTTACTCCTTAACTGTTAGACGTATTGCGACGTAACCTCGAACATAAGCAGATTTTGTCGTCCTCTTTCGATTGGTGCCCTCAAAAACGTCCTATCTTGAACGGTTCGTTTGTAAAAAAATTCCAAAAAATGCCAAAAAGTTACCCAAAATTTTCGGTCTTTGGGTGATAGCTTCCTCAAATGACGCATTAAAAGACGTTTGACATACTAATATTAAAGAGAATTTTTATACGAATACGCTGATACCACTAAATCATTTCATTTCGCTATAGTTTACAAGATATGAGCGAAAATATTTTCGGGGGTTCACGAACTTCACGAATTTTGTGCAAGTGCCAAAACTTTAAATCGCGATATCTCCGAAACGGTTAGAGATATCGAGTTGGGAGTGGCACCGTTGGATTCAGGAGATCGAGTTCTATCAGAAAAAACAACTTTTAAGGCGTTTGAAGAGATTTTCAAAAAACGGCTATATCTCGCAAACGGCTATATTTAGGGGGAAACTGATGGTACAGGCGGCTTTCTCGTGTCAATTTACATCAGATAGTGTTGGTTTAAAAGCCTTTTGAGCCAAAAAATTTTTTTTGAAATTTTTAAAATTTACCCCCTTGGGGTTCAAATTTTTTTAATTTTTCGTTATTCCTCTCTTACTCCTTAACTGTTAGACGTATTGCGACGTAACCTCGAACATAAGCAGATTTTGTCGTCCTCTTTCGATTGGTGCCCTCAAAAACGTCCTATCTTGAACGGTTCGTTTGTAAAAAAATTCCAAAAAATGCCAAAAAGTTACCCAAAATTTTCGGTCTTTGGGTGATAGCTTCCTCAAATGACGCATTAAAAGACGTTTGACATACTAATATTAAAGAGAATTTTTATACGAATACGCTGATACCACTAAATCATTTCATTTCGCTATAGTTTACAAGATATGAGCGAAAATATTTTCGGGGGTTCACGAACTTCACGAATTTTGTGCAAGTGCCAAAACTTTAAATCGCGATATCTCCGAAACGGTTAGAGATATCGAGTTGGGAGTGGCACCGTTGGATTCAGGAGATCGAGTTCTATCAGAAAAAACAACTTTTAAGGCGTTTGAAGAGATTTTCAAAAAACGGCTATATCTCGCAAACGGCTATATTTAGGGGGAAACTGATGGTACAGGCGGCTTTCTCGTGTCAATTTACATCAGATAGTGTTGGTTTAAAAGCCTTTTGAGCCAAAAAATTTTTTTTGAAATTTTTAAAATTTACCCCCTTGGGGTTCAAATTTTTTTAATTTTTCGTTATTCCTCTCTTACTCCTTAACTGTTAGACGTATTGCGACGTAACCTCGAACATAAGCAGATTTTGTCGTCCTCTTTCGATTGGTGCCCTCAAAAACGTCCTATCTTGAACGGTTCGTTTGTAAAAAAATTCCAAAAAATGCCAAAAAGTTACCCAAAATTTTCGGTCTTTGGGTGATAGCTTCCTCAAATGACGCATTAAAAGACGTTTGACATACTAATATTAAAGAGAATTTTTATACGAATACGCTGATACCACTAAATCATTTCATTTCGCTATAGTTTACAAGATATGAGCGAAAATATTTTCGGGGGTTCACGAACTTCACGAATTTTGTGCAAGTGCCAAAACTTTAAATCGCGATATCTCCGAAACGGTTAGAGATATCGAGTTGGGAGTGGCACCGTTGGATTCAGGAGATCGAGTTCTATCAGAAAAAACAACTTTTAAGGCGTTTGAAGAGATTTTCAAAAAACGGCTATATCTCGCAAACGGCTATATTTAGGGGGAAACTGATGGTACAGGCGGCTTTCTCGTGTCAATTTACATCAGATAGTGTTGGTTTAAAAGCCTTTTGAGCCAAAAAATTTTTTTTGAAATTTTTAAAATTTACCCCCTTGGGGTTCAAATTTTTTTAATTTTTCGTTATTCCTCTCTTACTCCTTAACTGTTAGACGTATTGCGACGTAACCTCGAACATAAGCAGATTTTGTCGTCCTCTTTCGATTGGTGCCCTCAAAAACGTCCTATCTTGAACGGTTCGTTTGTAAAAAAATTCCAAAAAATGCCAAAAAGTTACCCAAAATTTTCGGTCTTTGGGTGATAGCTTCCTCAAATGACGCATTAAAAGACGTTTGACATACTAATATTAAAGAGAATTTTTATACGAATACGCTGATACCACTAAATCATTTCATTTCGCTATAGTTTACAAGATATGAGCGAAAATATTTTCGGGGGTTCACGAACTTCACGAATTTTGTGCAAGTGCCAAAACTTTAAATCGCGATATCTCCGAAACGGTTAGAGATATCGAGTTGGGAGTGGCACCGTTGGATTCAGGAGATCGAGTTCTATCAGAAAAAACAACTTTTAAGGCGTTTGAAGAGATTTTCAAAAAACGGCTATATCTCGCAAACGGCTATATTTAGGGGGAAACTGATGGTACAGGCGGCTTTCTCGTGTCAATTTACATCAGATAGTGTTGGTTTAAAAGCCTTTTGAGCCAAAAAATTTTTTTTGAAATTTTTAAAATTTACCCCCTTGGGGTTCAAATTTTTTTAATTTTTCGTTATTCCTCTCTTACTCCTTAACTGTTAGACGTATTGCGACGTAACCTCGAACATAAGCAGATTTTGTCGTCCTCTTTCGATTGGTGCCCTCAAAAACGTCCTATCTTGAACGGTTCGTTTGTAAAAAAATTCCAAAAAATGCCAAAAAGTTACCCAAAATTTTCGGTCTTTGGGTGATAGCTTCCTCAAATGACGCATTAAAAGACGTTTGACATACTAATATTAAAGAGAATTTTTATACGAATACGCTGATACCACTAAATCATTTCATTTCGCTATAGTTTACAAGATATGAGCGAAAATATTTTCGGGGGTTCACGAACTTCACGAATTTTGTGCAAGTGCCAAAACTTTAAATCGCGATATCTCCGAAACGGTTAGAGATATCGAGTTGGGAGTGGCACCGTTGGATTCAGGAGATCGAGTTCTATCAGAAAAAACAACTTTTAAGGCGTTTGAAGAGATTTTCAAAAAACGGCTATATCTCGCAAACGGCTATATTTAGGGGGAAACTGATGGTACAGGCGGCTTTCTCGTGTCAATTTACATCAGATAGTGTTGGTTTAAAAGCCTTTTGAGCCAAAAAATTTTTTTTGAAATTTTTAAAATTTACCCCCTTGGGGTTCAAATTTTTTTAATTTTTCGTTATTCCTCTCTTACTCCTTAACTGTTAGACGTATTGCGACGTAACCTCGAACATAAGCAGATTTTGTCGTCCTCTTTCGATTGGTGCCCTCAAAAACGTCCTATCTTGAACGGTTCGTTTGTAAAAAAATTCCAAAAAATGCCAAAAAGTTACCCAAAATTTTCGGTCTTTGGGTGATAGCTTCCTCAAATGACGCATTAAAAGACGTTTGACATACTAATATTAAAGAGAATTTTTATACGAATACGCTGATACCACTAAATCATTTCATTTCGCTATAGTTTACAAGATATGAGCGAAAATATTTTCGGGGGTTCACGAACTTCACGAATTTTGTGCAAGTGCCAAAACTTTAAATCGCGATATCTCCGAAACGGTTAGAGATATCGAGTTGGGAGTGGCACCGTTGGATTCAGGAGATCGAGTTCTATCAGAAAAAACAACTTTTAAGGCGTTTGAAGAGATTTTCAAAAAACGGCTATATCTCGCAAACGGCTATATTTAGGGGGAAACTGATGGTACAGGCGGCTTTCTCGTGTCAATTTACATCAGATAGTGTTGGTTTAAAAGCCTTTTGAGCCAAAAAATTTTTTTTGAAATTTTTAAAATTTACCCCCTTGGGGTTCAAATTTTTTTAATTTTTCGTTATTCCTCTCTTACTCCTTAACTGTTAGACGTATTGCGACGTAACCTCGAACATAAGCAGATTTTGTCGTCCTCTTTCGATTGGTGCCCTCAAAAACGTCCTATCTTGAACGGTTCGTTTGTAAAAAAATTCCAAAAAATGCCAAAAAGTTACCCAAAATTTTCGGTCTTTGGGTGATAGCTTCCTCAAATGACGCATTAAAAGACGTTTGACATACTAATATTAAAGAGAATTTTTATACGAATACGCTGATACCACTAAATCATTTCATTTCGCTATAGTTTACAAGATATGAGCGAAAATATTTTCGGGGGTTCACGAACTTCACGAATTTTGTGCAAGTGCCAAAACTTTAAATCGCGCTATCTCCGAAACGGTTAGAGATATCGAGTTGGGAGTGGCACCGTTGGATTCAGGAGATCGAGTTCTATCAGAAAAAACAACTTTTAAGGCGTTTGAAGAGATTTTCAAAAAACGGCTATATCTCGCAAACGGCTATATTTAGGGGGAAACTGATGGTACAGGCGGCTTTCTCGTGTCAATTTACATCAGATAGTGTTAGTTTAAAAGCCTTTTGAGCCAAAAAATTTTTTTTGAAATTTTTAAAATTTACCCCCTTGGGGTTCAATTTTTTTTAATTTTTCGTTATTCCTCTCTTACTCCTTAACTGTTAGACGTATTGCGACGTAACCTCGAACATAAGCAGATTTTGTCGTCCTCTTTCGATTGGTGCCCTCAAAAACGTCCTATCTTGAACGGTTCGTTTGTAAAAAAATTCCAAAAAATGCCAAAAAGTTACCCAAAATTTTCGGTCTTTGGGTGATAGCTTCCTCAAATGACGCATTAAAAGACGTTTGACATACTAATATTAAAGAGAATTTTTATACGAATACGCTGATACCACTAAATCATTTCATTTCGCTATAGTTTACAAGATATGAGCGAAAATATTTTCGGGGGTTCACGAACTTCACGAATTTTGTGCAAGTGCCAAAACTTTAAATCGCGCTATCTCCGAAACGGTTAGAGATATCGAGTTGGGAGTGGCACCGTTGGATTCAGGAGATCGAGTTCTATCAGAAAAAACAACTTTTAAGGCGTTTGAAGAGATTTTCAAAAAACGGCTATATCTCGCAAACGGCTATATTTAGGGGGAAACTGATGGTACAGGCGGCTTTCTCGTGTCAATTTACATCAGATAGTGTTGGTTTAAAAGCCTTTTGAGCCAAAAAATTTTTTTTGAAATTTTTAAAATTTACCCCCTTGGGGTTCAAATTTTTTTAATTTTTCGTTATTCCTCTCTTACTCCTTAACTGTTAGACGTATTGCGACGTAACCTCGAACATAAGCAGATTTTGTCGTCCTCTTTCGATTGGTGCCCTCAAAAACGTCCTATCTTGAACGGTTCGTTTGTAAAAAAATTCCAAAAAATGCCAAAAAGTTACCCAAAATTTTCGGTCTTTGGGTGATAGCTTCCTCAAATGACGCATTAAAAGACGTTTGACATACTAATATTAAAGAGAATTTTTATACGAATACGCTGATACCACTAAATCATTTCATTTCGCTATAGTTTACAAGATATGAGCGAAAATATTTTCGGGGGTTCACGAACTTCACGAATTTTGTGCAAGTGCCAAAACTTTAAATCGCGATATCTCCGAAACGGTTAGAGATATCGAGTTGGGAGTGGCACCGTTGGATTCAGGAGATCGAGTTCTATCAGAAAAAACAACTTTTAAGGCGTTTGAAGAGATTTTCAAAAAACGGCTATATCTCGCAAACGGCTATATTTAGGGGGAAACTGATGGTACAGGCGGCTTTCTCGTGTCAATTTACATCAGATAGTGTTAGTTTAAAAGCCTTTTGAGCCAAAAAATTTTTTTTGAAATTTTTAAAATTTACCCCCTTGGGGTTCAATTTTTTTTAATTTTTCGTTATTCCTCTCTTACTCCTTAACTGTTAGACGTATTGCGACGTAACCTCGAACATAAGCAGATTTTGTCGTCCTCTTTCGATTGGTGCCCTCAAAAACGTCCTATCTTGAACGGTTCGTTTGTAAAAAAATTCCAAAAAATGCCAAAAAGTTACCCAAAATTTTCGGTCTTTGGGTGATAGCTTCCTCAAATGACGCATTAAAAGACGTTTGACATACTAATATTAAAGAGAATTTTTATACGAATACGCTGATACCACTAAATCATTTCATTTCGCTATAGTTTACAAGATATGAGCGAAAATATTTTCGGGGGTTCACGAACTTCACGAATTTTGTGCAAGTGCCAAAACTTTAAATCGCGCTATCTCCGAAACGGTTAGAGATATCGAGTTGGGAGTGGCACCGTTGGATTCAGGAGATCGAGTTCTATCAGAAAAAACAACTTTTAAGGCGTTTGAAGAGATTTTCAAAAAACGGCTATATCTCGCAAACGGCTATATTTAGGGGGAAACTGATGGTACAGGCGGCTTTCTCGTGTCAATTTACATCAGATAGTGTTGGTTTAAAAGCCTTTTGAGCCAAAAAATTTTTTTTGAAATTTTTAAAATTTACCCCCTTGGGGTTCAAATTTTTTTAATTTTTCGTTATTCCTCTCTTACTCCTTAACTGTTAGACGTATTGCGACGTAACCTCGAACATAAGCAGATTTTGTCGTCCTCTTTCGATTGGTGCCCTCAAAAACGTCCTATCTTGAACGGTTCGTTTGTAAAAAAATTCCAAAAAATGCCAAAAAGTTACCCAAAATTTTCGGTCTTTGGGTGATAGCTTCCTCAAATGACGCATTAAAAGACGTTTGACATACTAATATTAAAGAGAATTTTTATACGAATACGCTGATACCACTAAATCATTTCATTTCGCTATAGTTTACAAGATATGAGCGAAAATATTTTCGGGGGTTCACGAACTTCACGAATTTTGTGCAAGTGCCAAAACTTTAAATCGCGATATCTCCGAAACGGTTAGAGATATCGAGTTGGGAGTGGCACCGTTGGATTCAGGAGATCGAGTTCTATCAGAAAAAACAACTTTTAAGGCGTTTGAAGAGATTTTCAAAAAACGGCTATATCTCGCAAACGGCTATATTTAGGGGGAAACTGATGGTACAGGCGGCTTTCTCGTGTCAATTTACATCAGATAGTGTTAGTTTAAAAGCCTTTTGAGCCAAAAAATTTTTTTTGAAATTTTTAAAATTTACCCCCTTGGGGTTCAATTTTTTTTAATTTTTCGTTATTCCTCTCTTACTCCTTAACTGTTAGACGTATTGCGACGTAACCTCGAACATAAGCAGATTTTGTCGTCCTCTTTCGATTGGTGCCCTCAAAAACGTCCTATCTTGAACGGTTCGTTTGTAAAAAAATTCCAAAAAATGCCAAAAAGTTACCCAAAATTTTCGGTCTTTGGGTGATAGCTTCCTCAAATGACGCATTAAAAGACGTTTGACATACTAATATTAAAGAGAATTTTTATACGAATACGCTGATACCACTAAATCATTTCATTTCGCTATAGTTTACAAGATATGAGCGAAAATATTTTCGGGGGTTCACGAACTTCACGAATTTTGTGCAAGTGCCAAAACTTTAAATCGCGCTATCTCCGAAACGGTTAGAGATATCGAGTTGGGAGTGGCACCGTTGGATTCAGGAGATCGAGTTCTATCAGAAAAAACAACTTTTAAGGCGTTTGAAGAGATTTTCAAAAAACGGCTATATCTCGCAAACGGCTATATTTAGGGGGAAACTGATGGTACAGGCGGCTTTCTCGTGTCAATTTACATCAGATAGTGTTGGTTTAAAAGCCTTTTGAGCCAAAAAATTTTTTTTGAAATTTTTAAAATTTACCCCCTTGGGGTTCAAATTTTTTTAATTTTTCGTTATTCCTCTCTTACTCCTTAACTGTTAGACGTATTGCGACGTAACCTCGAACATAAGCAGATTTTGTCGTCCTCTTTCGATTGGTGCCCTCAAAAACGTCCTATCTTGAACGGTTCGTTTGTAAAAAAATTCCAAAAAATGCCAAAAAGTTACCCAAAATTTTCGGTCTTTGGGTGATAGCTTCCTCAAATGACGCATTAAAAGACGTTTGACATACTAATATTAAAGAGAATTTTTATACGAATACGCTGATACCACTAAATCATTTCATTTCGCTATAGTTTACAAGATATGAGCGAAAATATTTTCGGGGGTTCACGAACTTCACGAATTTTGTGCAAGTGCCAAAACTTTAAATCGCGATATCTCCGAAACGGTTAGAGATATCGAGTTGGGAGTGGCACCGTTGGATTCAGGAGATCGAGTTCTATCAGAAAAAACAACTTTTAAGGCGTTTGAAGAGATTTTCAAAAAACGGCTATATCTCGCAAACGGCTATATTTAGGGGGAAACTGATGGTACAGGCGGCTTTCTCGTGTCAATTTACATCAGATAGTGTTAGTTTAAAAGCCTTTTGAGCCAAAAAATTTTTTTTGAAATTTTTAAAATTTACCCCCTTGGGGTTCAATTTTTTTTAATTTTTCGTTATTCCTCTCTTACTCCTTAACTGTTAGACGTATTGCGACGTAACCTCGAACATAAGCAGATTTTGTCGTCCTCTTTCGATTGGTGCCCTCAAAAACGTCCTATCTTGAACGGTTCGTTTGTAAAAAAATTCCAAAAAATGCCAAAAAGTTACCCAAAATTTTCGGTCTTTGGGTGATAGCTTCCTCAAATGACGCATTAAAAGACGTTTGACATACTAATATTAAAGAGAATTTTTATACGAATACGCTGATACCACTAAATCATTTCATTTCGCTATAGTTTACAAGATATGAGCGAAAATATTTTCGGGGGTTCACGAACTTCACGAATTTTGTGCAAGTGCCAAAACTTTAAATCGCGCTATCTCCGAAACGGTTAGAGATATCGAGTTGGGAGTGGCACCGTTGGATTCAGGAGATCGAGTTCTATCAGAAAAAACAACTTTTAAGGCGTTTGAAGAGATTTTCAAAAAACGGCTATATCTCGCAAACGGCTATATTTAGGGGGAAACTGATGGTACAGGCGGCTTTCTCGTGTCAATTTACATCAGATAGTGTTGGTTTAAAAGCCTTTTGAGCCAAAAAATTTTTTTTGAAATTTTTAAAATTTACCCCCTTGGGGTTCAAATTTTTTTAATTTTTCGTTATTCCTCTCTTACTCCTTAACTGTTAGACGTATTGCGACGTAACCTCGAACATAAGCAGATTTTGTCGTCCTCTTTCGATTGGTGCCCTCAAAAACGTCCTATCTTGAACGGTTCGTTTGTAAAAAAATTCCAAAAAATGCCAAAAAGTTACCCAAAATTTTCGGTCTTTGGGTGATAGCTTCCTCAAATGACGCATTAAAAGACGTTTGACATACTAATATTAAAGAGAATTTTTATACGAATACGCTGATACCACTAAATCATTTCATTTCGCTATAGTTTACAAGATATGAGCGAAAATATTTTCGGGGGTTCACGAACTTCACGAATTTTGTGCAAGTGCCAAAACTTTAAATCGCGATATCTCCGAAACGGTTAGAGATATCGAGTTGGGAGTGGCACCGTTGGATTCAGGAGATCGAGTTCTATCAGAAAAAACAACTTTTAAGGCGTTTGAAGAGATTTTCAAAAAACGGCTATATCTCGCAAACGGCTATATTTAGGGGGAAACTGATGGTACAGGCGGCTTTCTCGTGTCAATTTACATCAGATAGTGTTGGTTTAAAAGCCTTTTGAGCCAAAAAATTTTTTTTGAAATTTTTAAAATTTACCCCCTTGGGGTTCAAATTTTTTTAATTTTTCGTTATTCCTCTCTTACTCCTTAACTGTTAGACGTATTGCGACGTAACCTCGAACATAAGCAGATTTTGTCGTCCTCTTTCGATTGGTGCCCTCAAAAACGTCCTATCTTGAACGGTTCGTTTGTAAAAAAATTCCAAAAAATGCCAAAAAGTTACCCAAAATTTTCGGTCTTTGGGTGATAGCTTCCTCAAATGACGCATTAAAAGACGTTTGACATACTAATATTAAAGAGAATTTTTATACGAATACGCTGATACCACTAAATCATTTCATTTCGCTATAGTTTACAAGATATGAGCGAAAATATTTTCGGGGGTTCACGAACTTCACGAATTTTGTGCAAGTGCCAAAACTTTAAATCGCGATATCTCCGAAACGGTTAGAGATATCGAGTTGGGAGTGGCACCGTTGGATTCAGGAGATCGAGTTCTATCAGAAAAAACAACTTTTAAGGCGTTTGAAGAGATTTTCAAAAAACGGCTATATCTCGCAAACGGCTATATTTAGGGGGAAACTGATGGTACAGGCGGCTTTCTCGTGTCAATTTACATCAGATAGTGTTGGTTTAAAAGCCTTTTGAGCCAAAAAATTTTTTTTGAAATTTTTAAAATTTACCCCCTTGGGGTTCAAATTTTTTTAATTTTTCGTTATTCCTCTCTTACTCCTTAACTGTTAGACGTATTGCGACGTAACCTCGAACATAAGCAGATTTTGTCGTCCTCTTTCGATTGGTGCCCTCAAAAACGTCCTATCTTGAACGGTTCGTTTGTAAAAAAATTCCAAAAAATGCCAAAAAGTTACCCAAAATTTTCGGTCTTTGGGTGATAGCTTCCTCAAATGACGCATTAAAAGACGTTTGACATACTAATATTAAAGAGAATTTTTATACGAATACGCTGATACCACTAAATCATTTCATTTCGCTATAGTTTACAAGATATGAGCGAAAATATTTTCGGGGGTTCACGAACTTCACGAATTTTGTGCAAGTGCCAAAACTTTAAATCGCGATATCTCCGAAACGGTTAGAGATATCGAGTTGGGAGTGGCACCGTTGGATTCAGGAGATCGAGTTCTATCAGAAAAAACAACTTTTAAGGCGTTTGAAGAGATTTTCAAAAAACGGCTATATCTCGCAAACGGCTATATTTAGGGGGAAACTGATGGTACAGGCGGCTTTCTCGTGTCAATTTACATCAGATAGTGTTGGTTTAAAAGCCTTTTGAGCCAAAAAATTTTTTTTGAAATTTTTAAAATTTACCCCCTTGGGGTTCAAATTTTTTTAATTTTTCGTTATTCCTCTCTTACTCCTTAACTGTTAGACGTATTGCGACGTAACCTCGAACATAAGCAGATTTTGTCGTCCTCTTTCGATTGGTGCCCTCAAAAACGTCCTATCTTGAACGGTTCGTTTGTAAAAAAATTCCAAAAAATGCCAAAAAGTTACCCAAAATTTTCGGTCTTTGGGTGATAGCTTCCTCAAATGACGCATTAAAAGACGTTTGACATACTAATATTAAAGAGAATTTTTATACGAATACGCTGATACCACTAAATCATTTCATTTCGCTATAGTTTACAAGATATGAGCGAAAATATTTTCGGGGGTTCACGAACTTCACGAATTTTGTTCAAGTGCCAAAACTTTAAATCGCGATATCTCCGAAACGGTTAGAGATATCGAGTTGGGAGTGGCACCGTTGGATTCAGGAGATCGAGTTCTATCAGAAAAAACAACTTTTAAGGCGTTTGAAGAGATTTTCAAAAAACGGCTATATCTCGCAAACGGCTATATTTAGGGGGAAACTGATGGTACAGGCGGCTTTCTCGTGTCAATTTACATCAGATAGTGTTGGTTTAAAAGCCTTTTGAGCCAAAAAATTTTTTTTGAAATTTTTAAAATTTACCCCCTTGGGGTTCAATTTTTTTTAATTTTTCGTTATTCCTCTCTTACTCCTTAACTGTTAGACGTATTGCGACGTAACCTCGAACATAAGCAGATTTTGTCGTCCTCTTTCGATTGGTGCCCTCAAAAACGTCCTATCTTGAACGGTTCGTTTGTAAAAAAATTCCAAAAAATGCCAAAAAGTTACCCAAAATTTTCGGTCTTTGGGTGATAGCTTCCTCAAATGACGCATTAAAAGACGTTTGACATACTAATATTAAAGAGAATTTTTATACGAATACGCTGATACCACTAAATCATTTCATTTCGCTATAGTTTACAAGATATGAGCGAAAATATTTTCGGGGGTTCACGAACTTCACGAATTTTGTGCAAGTGCCAAAACTTTAAATCGCGCTATCTCCGAAACGGTTAGAGATATCGAGTTGGGAGTGGCACCGTTGGATTCAGGAGATCGAGTTCTATCAGAAAAAACAACTTTTAAGGCGTTTGAAGAGATTTTCAAAAAACGGCTATATCTCGCAAACGGCTATATTTAGGGGGAAACTGATGGTACAGGCGGCTTTCTCGTGTCAATTTACATCAGATAGTGTTGGTTTAAAAGCCTTTTGAGCCAAAAAATTTTTTTTGAAATTTTTAAAATTTACCCCCTTGGGGTTCAAATTTTTTTAATTTTTCGTTATTCCTCTCTTACTCCTTAACTGTTAGACGTATTGCGACGTAACCTCGAACATAAGCAGATTTTGTCGTCCTCTTTCGATTGGTGCCCTCAAAAACGTCCTATCTTGAACGGTTCGTTTGTAAAAAAATTCCAAAAAATGCCAAAAAGTTACCCAAAATTTTCGGTCTTTGGGTGATAGCTTCCTCAAATGACGCATTAAAAGACGTTTGACATACTAATATTAAAGAGAATTTTTATACGAATACGCTGATACCACTAAATCATTTCATTTCGCTATAGTTTACAAGATATGAGCGAAAATATTTTCGGGGGTTCACGAACTTCACGAATTTTGTGCAAGTGCCAAAATTTTAAATCGCGATATCTCCGAAACGGTTAGAGATATCGAGTTGGGAGTGGCACCGTTGGATTCAGGAGATCGAGTTCTATCAGAAAAAACAACTTTTAAGGCGTTTGAAGAGATTTTCAAAAAACGGCTATATCTCGCAAACGGCTATATTTAGGGGGAAACTGATGGTACAGGCGGCTTTCTCGTGTCAATTTACATCAGATAGTGTTGGTTTAAAAGCCTTTTGAGCCAAAAAATTTTTTTTGAAATTTTTAAAATTTACCCCCTTGGGGTTCAAATTTTTTTAATTTTTCGTTATTCCTCTCTTACTCCTTAACTGTTAGACGTATTGCGACGTAACCTCGAACATAAGCAGATTTTGTCGTCCTCTTTCGATTGGTGCCCTCAAAAACGTCCTATCTTGAACGGTTCGTTTGTAAAAAAATTCCAAAAAATGCCAAAAAGTTACCCAAAATTTTCGGTCTTTGGGTGATAGCTTCCTCAAATGACGCATTAAAAGACGTTTGACATACTAATATTAAAGAGAATTTTTATACGAATACGCTGATACCACTAAATCATTTCATTTCGCTATAGTTTACAAGATATGAGCGAAAATATTTTCGGGGGTTCACGAACTTCACGAATTTTGTTCAAGTGCCAAAACTTTAAATCGCGATATCTCCGAAACGGTTAGAGATATCGAGTTGGGAGTGGCACCGTTGGATTCAGGAGATCGAGTTCTATCAGAAAAAACAACTTTTAAGGCGTTTGAAGAGATTTTCAAAAAACGGCTATATCTCGCAAACGGCTATATTTAGGGGGAAACTGATGGTACAGGCGGCTTTCTCGTGTCAATTTACATCAGATAGTGTTAGTTTAAAAGCCTTTTGAGCCAAAAAATTTTTTTTGAAATTTTTAAAATTTACCCCCTTGGGGTTCAATTTTTTTTAATTTTTCGTTATTCCTCTCTTACTCCTTAACTGTTAGACGTATTGCGACGTAACCTCGAACATAAGCAGATTTTGTCGTCCTCTTTCGATTGGTGCCCTCAAAAACGTCCTATCTTGAACGGTTCGTTTGTAAAAAAATTCCAAAAAATGCCAAAAAGTTACCCAAAATTTTCGGTCTTTGGGTGATAGCTTCCTCAAATGACGCATTAAAAGACGTTTGACATACTAATATTAAAGAGAATTTTTATACGAATACGCTGATACCACTAAATCATTTCATTTCGCTATAGTTTACAAGATATGAGCGAAAATATTTTCGGGGGTTCACGAACTTCACGAATTTTGTGCAAGTGCCAAAATTTTAAATCGCGATATCTCCGAAACGGTTAGAGATATCGAGTTGGGAGTGGCACCGTTGGATTCAGGAGATCGAGTTCTATCAGAAAAAACAACTTTTAAGGCGTTTGAAGAGATTTTCAAAAAACGGCTATATCTCGCAAACGGCTATATTTAGGGGGAAACTGATGGTACAGGCGGCTTTCTCGTGTCAATTTACATCAGATAGTGTTGGTTTAAAAGCCTTTTGAGCCAAAAAATTTTTTTTGAAATTTTTAAAATTTACCCCCTTGGGGTTCAAATTTTTTTAATTTTTCGTTATTCCTCTCTTACTCCTTAACTGTTAGACGTATTGCGACGTAACCTCGAACATAAGCAGATTTTGTCGTCCTCTTTCGATTGGTGCCCTCAAAAACGTCCTATCTTGAACGGTTCGTTTGTAAAAAAATTCCAAAAAATGCCAAAAAGTTACCCAAAATTTTCGGTCTTTGGGTGATAGCTTCCTCAAATGACGCATTAAAAGACGTTTGACATACTAATATTAAAGAGAATTTTTATACGAATACGCTGATACCACTAAATCATTTCATTTCGCTATAGTTTACAAGATATGAGCGAAAATATTTTCGGGGGTTCACGAACTTCACGAATTTTGTGCAAGTGCCAAAACTTTAAATCGCGATATCTCCGAAACGGTTAGAGATATCGAGTTGGGAGTGGCACCGTTGGATTCAGGAGATCGAGTTCTATCAGAAAAAACAACTTTTAAGGCGTTTGAAGAGATTTTCAAAAAACGGCTATATCTCGCAAACGGCTATATTTAGGGGGAAACTGATGGTACAGGCGGTTTTCTCGTGTCAATTTACATCAGATAGTGTTGGTTTAAAAGCCTTTTGAGCCAAAAAATTTTTTTTGAAATTTTTAAAATTTACCCCCTTGGGGTTCAAATTTTTTTAATTTTTCGTTATTCCTCTCTTACTCCTTAACTGTTAGACGTATTGCGACGTAACCTCGAACATAAGCAGATTTTGTCGTCCTCTTTCGATTGGTGCCCTCAAAAACGTAATATCTTGAACGGTTCGTTTGTAAAAAAATTCCAAAAAATGCCAAAAAGTTACCCAAAATTTTCGGTCTTTGGGTGATAGCTTCCTCAAATGACGCATTAAAAGACGTTTGACATACTAATATTAAAGAGAATTTTTATACGAATACGCTGATACCACTAAATCATTTCATTTCGCTATAGTTTACAAGATATGAGCGAAAATATTTTCGGGGGTTCACGAACTTCACGAATTTTGTGCAAGTGCCAAAACTTTAAATCGCGATATCTCCGAAACGGTTAGAGATATCGAGTTGGGAGTGGCACCGTTGGATTCAGGAGATCGAGTTCTATCAGAAAAAACAACTTTTAAGGCGTTTGAAGAGATTTTCAAAAAACGGCTATATCTCGCAAACGGCTATATTTAGGGGGAAACTGATGGTACAGGCGGCTTTCTCGTGTCAATTTACATCAGATAGTGTTGGTTTAAAAGCCTTTTGAGCCAAAAAATTTTTTTTGAAATTTTTAAAATTTACCCCCTTGGGGTTCAAATTTTTTTAATTTTTCGTTATTCCTCTCTTACTCCTTAACTGTTAGACGTATTGCGACGTAACCTCGAACATAAGCAGATTTTGTCGTCCTCTTTCGATTGGTGCCCTCAAAAACGTCCTATCTTGAACGGTTCGTTTGTAAAAAAATTCCAAAAAATGCCAAAAAGTTACCCAAAATTTTCGGTCTTTGGGTGATAGCTTCCTCAAATGACGCATTAAAAGACGTTTGACATACTAATATTAAAGAGAATTTTTATACGAATACGCTGATACCACTAAATCATTTCATTTCGCTATAGTTTACAAGATATGAGCGAAAATATTTTCGGGGGTTCACGAACTTCACGAATTTTGTGCAAGTGCCAAAACTTTAAATCGCGATATCTCCGAAACGGTTAGAGATATCGAGTTGGGAGTGGCACCGTTGGATTCAGGAGATCGAGTTCTATCAGAAAAAACAACTTTTAAGGCGTTTGAAGAGATTTTCAAAAAACGGCTATATCTCGCAAACGGCTATATTTAGGGGGAAACTGATGGTACAGGCGGCTTTCTCGTGTCAATTTACATCAGATAGTGTTGGTTTAAAAGCCTTTTGAGCCAAAAAATTTTTTTTGAAATTTTTAAAATTTACCCCCTTGGGGTTCAAATTTTTTTAATTTTTCGTTATTCCTCTCTTACTCCTTAACTGTTAGACGTATTGCGACGTAACCTCGAACATAAGCAGATTTTGTCGTCCTCTTTCGATTGGTGCCCTCAAAAACGTCCTATCTTGAACGGTTCGTTTGTAAAAAAATTCCAAAAAATGCCAAAAAGTTACCCAAAATTTTCGGTCTTTGGGTGATAGCTTCCTCAAATGACGCATTAAAAGACGTTTGACATACTAATATTAAAGAGAATTTTTATACGAATACGCTGATACCACTAAATCATTTCATTTCGCTATAGTTTACAAGATATGAGCGAAAATATTTTCGGGGGTTCACGAACTTCACGAATTTTGTGCAAGTGCCAAAATTTTAAATCGCGATATCTCCGAAACGGTTAGAGATATCGAGTTGGGAGTGGCACCGTTGGATTCAGGAGATCGAGTTCTATCAGAAAAAACAACTTTTAAGGCGTTTGAAGAGATTTTCAAAAAACGGCTATATCTCGCAAACGGCTATATTTAGGGGGAAACTGATGGTACAGGCGGCTTTCTCGTGTCAATTTACATCAGATAGTGTTGGTTTAAAAGCCTTTTGAGCCAAAAAATTTTTTTTGAAATTTTTAAAATTTACCCCCTTGGGGTTCAAATTTTTTTAATTTTTCGTTATTCCTCTCTTACTCCTTAACTGTTAGACGTATTGCGACGTAACCTCGAACATAAGCAGATTTTGTCGTCCTCTTTCGATTGGTGCCCTCAAAAACGTCCTATCTTGAACGGTTCGTTTGTAAAAAAATTCCAAAAAATGCCAAAAAGTTACCCAAAATTTTCGGTCTTTGGGTGATAGCTTCCTCAAATGACGCATTAAAAGACGTTTGACATACTAATATTAAAGAGAATTTTTATACGAATACGCTGATACCACTAAATCATTTCATTTCGCTATAGTTTACAAGATATGAGCGAAAATATTTTCGGGGGTTCACGAACTTCACGAATTTTGTGCAAGTGCCAAAATTTTAAATCGCGATATCTCCGAAACGGTTAGAGATATCGAGTTGGGAGTGGCACCGTTGGATTCAGGAGATCGAGTTCTATCAGAAAAAACAACTTTTAAGGCGTTTGAAGAGATTTTCAAAAAACGGCTATATCTCGCAAACGGCTATATTTAGGGGGAAACTGATGGTACAGGCGGCTTTCTCGTGTCAATTTACATCAGATAGTGTTGGTTTAAAAGCCTTTTGAGCCAAAAAATTTTTTTTGAAATTTTTAAAATTTACCCCCTTGGGGTTCAAATTTTTTTAATTTTTCGTTATTCCTCTCTTACTCCTTAACTGTTAGACGTATTGCGACGTAACCTCGAACATAAGCAGATTTTGTCGTCCTCTTTCGATTGGTGCCCTCAAAAACGTCCTATCTTGAACGGTTCGTTTGTAAAAAAATTCCAAAAAATGCCAAAAAGTTACCCAAAATTTTCGGTCTTTGGGTGATAGCTTCCTCAAATGACGCATTAAAAGACGTTTGACATACTAATATTAAAGAGAATTTTTATACGAATACGCTGATACCACTAAATCATTTCATTTCGCTATAGTTTACAAGATATGAGCGAAAATATTTTCGGGGGTTCACGAACTTCACGAATTTTGTGCAAGTGCCAAAACTTTAAATCGCGATATCTCCGAAACGGTTAGAGATATCGAGTTGGGAGTGGCACCGTTGGATTCAGGAGATCGAGTTCTATCAGAAAAAACAACTTTTAAGGCGTTTGAAGAGATTTTCAAAAAACGGCTATATCTCGCAAACGGCTATATTTAGGGGGAAACTGATGGTACAGGCGGTTTTCTCGTGTCAATTTACATCAGATAGTGTTGGTTTAAAAGCCTTTTGAGCCAAAAAATTTTTTTTGAAATTTTTAAAATTTACCCCCTTGGGGTTCAAATTTTTTTAATTTTTCGTTATTCCTCTCTTACTCCTTAACTGTTAGACGTATTGCGACGTAACCTCGAACATAAGCAGATTTTGTCGTCCTCTTTCGATTGGTGCCCTCAAAAACGTAATATCTTGAACGGTTCGTTTGTAAAAAAATTCCAAAAAATGCCAAAAAGTTACCCAAAATTTTCGGTCTTTGGGTGATAGCTTCCTCAAATGACGCATTAAAAGACGTTTGACATACTAATATTAAAGAGAATTTTTATACGAATACGCTGATACCACTAAATCATTTCATTTCGCTATAGTTTACAAGATATGAGCGAAAATATTTTCGGGGGTTCACGAACTTCACGAATTTTGTGCAAGTGCCAAAACTTTAAATCGCGATATCTCCGAAACGGTTAGAGATATCGAGTTGGGAGTGGCACCGTTGGATTCAGGAGATCGAGTTCTATCAGAAAAAACAACTTTTAAGGCGTTTGAAGAGATTTTCAAAAAACGGCTATATCTCGCAAACGGCTATATTTAGGGGGAAACTGATGGTACAGGCGGCTTTCTCGTGTCAATTTACATCAGATAGTGTTGGTTTAAAAGCCTTTTGAGCCAAAAAATTTTTTTTGAAATTTTTAAAATTTACCCCCTTGGGGTTCAAATTTTTTTAATTTTTCGTTATTCCTCTCTTACTCCTTAACTGTTAGACGTATTGCGACGTAACCTCGAACATAAGCAGATTTTGTCGTCCTCTTTCGATTGGTGCCCTCAAAAACGTCCTATCTTGAACGGTTCGTTTGTAAAAAAATTCCAAAAAATGCCAAAAAGTTACCCAAAATTTTCGGTCTTTGGGTGATAGCTTCCTCAAATGACGCATTAAAAGACGTTTGACATACTAATATTAAAGAGAATTTTTATACGAATACGCTGATACCACTAAATCATTTCATTTCGCTATAGTTTACAAGATATGAGCGAAAATATTTTCGGGGGTTCACGAACTTCACGAATTTTGTGCAAGTGCCAAAACTTTAAATCGCGATATCTCCGAAACGGTTAGAGATATCGAGTTGGGAGTGGCACCGTTGGATTCAGGAGATCGAGTTCTATCAGAAAAAACAACTTTTAAGGCGTTTGAAGAGATTTTCAAAAAACGGCTATATCTCGCAAACGGCTATATTTAGGGGGAAACTGATGGTACAGGCGGCTTTCTCGTGTCAATTTACATCAGATAGTGTTGGTTTAAAAGCCTTTTGAGCCAAAAAATTTTTTTTGAAATTTTTAAAATTTACCCCCTTGGGGTTCAAATTTTTTTAATTTTTCGTTATTCCTCTCTTACTCCTTAACTGTTAGACGTATTGCGACGTAACCTCGAACATAAGCAGATTTTGTCGTCCTCTTTCGATTGGTGCCCTCAAAAACGTCCTATCTTGAACGGTTCGTTTGTAAAAAAATTCCAAAAAATGCCAAAAAGTTACCCAAAATTTTCGGTCTTTGGGTGATAGCTTCCTCAAATGACGCATTAAAAGACGTTTGACATACTAATATTAAAGAGAATTTTTATACGAATACGCTGATACCACTAAATCATTTCATTTCGCTATAGTTTACAAGATATGAGCGAAAATATTTTCGGGGGTTCACGAACTTCACGAATTTTGTGCAAGTGCCAAAATTTTAAATCGCGATATCTCCGAAACGGTTAGAGATATCGAGTTGGGAGTGGCACCGTTGGATTCAGGAGATCGAGTTCTATCAGAAAAAACAACTTTTAAGGCGTTTGAAGAGATTTTCAAAAAACGGCTATATCTCGCAAACGGCTATATTTAGGGGGAAACTGATGGTACAGGCGGCTTTCTCGTGTCAATTTACATCAGATAGTGTTGGTTTAAAAGCCTTTTGAGCCAAAAAATTTTTTTGAAATTTTTAAAATTTACCCCCTTGGGGTTCAAATTTTTTTAATTTTTCGTTATTCCTCTCTTACTCCTTAACTGTTAGACGTATTGCGACGTAACCTCGAACATAAGCAGATTTTGTCGTCCTCTTTCGATTGGTGCCCTCAAAAACGTCCTATCTTGAACGGTTCGTTTGTAAAAAAATTCCAAAAAATGCCAAAAAGTTACCCAAAATTTTCGGTCTTTGGGTGATAGCTTCCTCAAATGACGCATTAAAAGACGTTTGACATACTAATATTAAAGAGAATTTTTATACGAATACGCTGATACCACTAAATCATTTCATTTCGCTATAGTTTACAAGATATGAGCGAAAATATTTTCGGGGGTTCACGAACTTCACGAATTTTGTTCAAGTGCCAAAACTTTAAATCGCGATATCTCCGAAACGGTTAGAGATATCGAGTTGGGAGTGGCACCGTTGGATTCAGGAGATCGAGTTCTATCAGAAAAAACAACTTTTAAGGCGTTTGAAGAGATTTTCAAAAAACGGCTATATCTCGCAAACGGCTATATTTAGGGGGAAACTGATGGTACAGGCGGCTTTCTCGTGTCAATTTACATCAGATAGTGTTAGTTTAAAAGCCTTTTGAGCCAAAAAATTTTTTTTGAAATTTTTAAAATTTACCCCCTTGGGGTTCAATTTTTTTTAATTTTTCGTTATTCCTCTCTTACTCCTTAACTGTTAGACGTATTGCGACGTAACCTCGAACATAAGCAGATTTTGTCGTCCTCTTTCGATTGGTGCCCTCAAAAACGTCCTATCTTGAACGGTTCGTTTGTAAAAAAATTCCAAAAAATGCCAAAAAGTTACCCAAAATTTTCGGTCTTTGGGTGATAGCTTCCTCAAATGACGCATTAAAAGACGTTTGACATACTAATATTAAAGAGAATTTTTATACGAATACGCTGATACCACTAAATCATTTCATTTCGCTATAGTTTACAAGATATGAGCGAAAATATTTTCGGGGGTTCACGAACTTCACGAATTTTGTGCAAGTGCCAAAACTTTAAATCGCGCTATCTCCGAAACGGTTAGAGATATCGAGTTGGGAGTGGCACCGTTGGATTCAGGAGATCGAGTTCTATCAGAAAAAACAACTTTTAAGGCGTTTGAAGAGATTTTCAAAAAACGGCTATATCTCGCAAACGGCTATATTTAGGGGGAAACTGATGGTACAGGCGGCTTTCTCGTGTCAATTTACATCAGATAGTGTTGGTTTAAAAGCCTTTTGAGCCAAAAAAATTTTTTTGAAATTTTTAAAATTTACCCCCTTGGGGTTCAAATTTTTTTAATTTTTCGTTATTCCTCTCTTACTCCTTAACTGTTAGACGTATTGCGACGTAACCTCGAACATAAGCAGATTTTGTCGTCCTCTTTCGATTGGTGCCCTCAAAAACGTCCTATCTTGAACGGTTCGTTTGTAAAAAAATTCCAAAAAATGCCAAAAAGTTACCCAAAATTTTCGGTCTTTGGGTGATAGCTTCCTCAAATGACGCATTAAAAGACGTTTGACATACTAATATTAAAGAGAATTTTTATACGAATACGCTGATACCACTAAATCATTTCATTTCGCTATAGTTTACAAGATATGAGCGAAAATATTTTCGGGGGTTCACGAACTTCACGAATTTTGTGCAAGTGCCAAAACTTTAAATCGCGATATCTCCGAAACGGTTAGAGATATCGAGTTGGGAGTGGCACCGTTGGATTCAGGAGATCGAGTTCTATCAGAAAAAACAACTTTTAAGGCGTTTGAAGAGATTTTCAAAAAACGGCTATATCTCGCAAACGGCTATATTTAGGGGGAAACTGATGGTACAGGCGGTTTTCTCGTGTCAATTTACATCAGATAGTGTTGGTTTAAAAGCCTTTTGAGCCAAAAAATTTTTTTTGAAATTTTTAAAATTTACCCCCTTGGGGTTCAAATTTTTTTAATTTTTCGTTATTCCTCTCTTACTCCTTAACTGTTAGACGTATTGCGACGTAACCTCGAACATAAGCAGATTTTGTCGTCCTCTTTCGATTGGTGCCCTCAAAAACGTAATATCTTGAACGGTTCGTTTGTAAAAAAATTCCAAAAAATGCCAAAAAGTTACCCAAAATTTTCGGTCTTTGGGTGATAGCTTCCTCAAATGACGCATTAAAAGACGTTTGACATACTAATATTAAAGAGAATTTTTATACGAATACGCTGATACCACTAAATCATTTCATTTCGCTATAGTTTACAAGATATGAGCGAAAATATTTTCGGGGGTTCACGAACTTCACGAATTTTGTTCAAGTGCCAAAACTTTAAATCGCGATATCTCCGAAACGGTTAGAGATATCGAGTTGGGAGTGGCACCGTTGGATTCAGGAGATCGAGTTCTATCAGAAAAAACAACTTTTAAGGCGTTTGAAGAGATTTTCAAAAAACGGCTATATCTCGCAAACGGCTATATTTAGGGGGAAACTGATGGTACAGGCGGCTTTCTCGTGTCAATTTACATCAGATAGTGTTAGTTTAAAAGCCTTTTGAGCCAAAAAATTTTTTTTGAAATTTTTAAAATTTACCCCCTTGGGGTTCAATTTTTTTTAATTTTTCGTTATTCCTCTCTTACTCCTTAACTGTTAGACGTATTGCGACGTAACCTCGAACATAAGCAGATTTTGTCGTCCTCTTTCGATTGGTGCCCTCAAAAACGTCCTATCTTGAACGGTTCGTTTGTAAAAAAATTCCAAAAAATGCCAAAAAGTTACCCAAAATTTTCGGTCTTTGGGTGATAGCTTCCTCAAATGACGCATTAAAAGACGTTTGACATACTAATATTAAAGAGAATTTTTATACGAATACGCTGATACCACTAAATCATTTCATTTCGCTATAGTTTACAAGATATGAGCGAAAATATTTTCGGGGGTTCACGAACTTCACGAATTTTGTGCAAGTGCCAAAACTTTAAATCGCGCTATCTCCGAAACGGTTAGAGATATCGAGTTGGGAGTGGCACCGTTGGATTCAGGAGATCGAGTTCTATCAGAAAAAACAACTTTTAAGGCGTTTGAAGAGATTTTCAAAAAACGGCTATATCTCGCAAACGGCTATATTTAGGGGGAAACTGATGGTACAGGCGGCTTTCTCGTGTCAATTTACATCAGATAGTGTTGGTTTAAAAGCCTTTTGAGCCAAAAAATTTTTTTTGAAATTTTTAAAATTTACCCCCTTGGGGTTCAAATTTTTTTAATTTTTCGTTATTCCTCTCTTACTCCTTAACTGTTAGACGTATTGCGACGTAACCTCGAACATAAGCAGATTTTGTCGTCCTCTTTCGATTATTGCCCTCAAAAACGTCCTATCTTGAACGGTTCGTTTGTAAAAAAATTCCAAAAAATGCCAAAAAGTTACCCAAAATTTTCGGTCTTTGGGTGATAGCTTCCTCAAATGACGCATTAAAAGACGTTTGACATACTAATATTAAAGAGAATTTTTATACGAATACGCTGATACCACTAAATCATTTCATTTCGCTATAGTTTACAAGATATGAGCGAAAATATTTTCGGGGGTTCACGAACTTCACGAATTTTGTTCAAGTGCCAAAACTTTAAATCGCGATATCTCCGAAACGGTTAGAGATATCGAGTTGGGAGTGGCACCGTTGGATTCAGGAGATCGAATTCTATCAGAAAAAACAACTTTTAAGGCGTTTGAAGAGATTTTCAAAAAACGGCTATATCTCGCAAACGGCTATATTTAGGGGGAAACTGATGGTACAGGCGGCTTTCTCGTGTCAATTTACATCAGATAGTGTTAGTTTAAAAGCCTTTTGAGCCAAAAAAATTTTTTTGAAATTTTTAAAATTTACCCCTTTGGGGTTCAAATTTTTTTAATTTTTCGTTATTCCTCTCTTACTCCTTAACTGTTAGACGTATTGCGACGTAACCTCGAACATAAGCAGATTTTGTCGTCCTCTTTCGATTGGTGCCCTCAAAAACGTCCTATCTTGAACGGTTCGTTTGTAAAAAAATTCCAAAAAATGCCAAAAAGTTACCCAAAATTTTCGGTCTTTGGGTGATAGCTTCCTCAAATGACGCATTAAAAGACGTTTGACATACTAATATTAAAGAGAATTTTTATACGAATACGCTGATACCACTAAATCATTTCATTTCGCTATAGTTTACAAGATATGAGCGAAAATATTTTCGGGGGTTCACGAACTTCACGAATTTTGTGCAAGTGCCAAAACTTTAAATCGCGATATCTCCGAAACGGTTAGAGATATCGAGTTGGGAGTGGCACCGTTGGATTCAGGAGATCGAGTTCTATCAGAAAAAACAACTTTTAAGGCGTTTGAAGAGATTTTCAAAAAACGGCTATATCTCGCAAACGGCTATATTTAGGGGGAAACTGATGGTACAGGCGGCTTTCTCGTGTCAATTTACATCAGATAGTGTTAGTTTAAAAGCCTTTTGAGCCAAAAAAATTTTTTTGAAATTTTTAAAATTTACCCCTTTGGGGTTCAAATTTTTTTAATTTTTCGTTATTCCTCTCTTACTCCTTAACTGTTAGACGTATTGCGACGTAACCTCGAACATAAGCAGATTTTGTCGTCCTCTTTCGATTGGTGCCCTCAAAAACGTCCTATCTTGAACGGTTCGTTTGTAAAAAAATTCCAAAAAATGCCAAAAAGTTACCCAAAATTTTCGGTCTTTGGGTGATAGCTTCCTCAAATGACGCATTAAAAGACGTTTGACATACTAATATTAAAGAGAATTTTTATACGAATACGCTGATACCACTAAATCATTTCATTTCGCTATAGTTTACAAGATATGAGCGAAAATATTTTCGGGGGTTCACGAACTTCACGAATTTTGTGCAAGTGCCAAAACTTTAAATCGCGATATCTCCGAAACGGTTAGAGATATCGAGTTGGGAGTGGCACCGTTGGATTCAGGAGATCGAGTTCTATCAGAAAAAACAACTTTTAAGGCGTTTGAAGAGATTTTCAAAAAACGGCTATATCTCGCAAACGGCTATATTTAGGGGGAAACTGATGGTACAGGCGGCTTTCTCGTGTCAATTTACATCAGATAGTGTTAGTTTAAAAGCCTTTTGAGCCAAAAAATTTTTTTTGAAATTTTTAAAATTTACCCCCTTGGGGTTCAATTTTTTTTAATTTTTCGTTATTCCTCTCTTACTCCTTAACTGTTAGACGTATTGCGACGTAACCTCGAACATAAGCAGATTTTGTCGTCCTCTTTCGATTGGTGCCCTCAAAAACGTCCTATCTTGAACGGTTCGTTTGTAAAAAAATTCCAAAAAATGCCAAAAAGTTACCCAAAATTTTCGGTCTTTGGGTGATAGCTTCCTCAAATGACGCATTAAAAGACGTTTGACATACTAATATTAAAGAGAATTTTTATACGAATACGCTGATACCACTAAATCATTTCATTTCGCTATAGTTTACAAGATATGAGCGAAAATATTTTCGGGGGTTCACGAACTTCACGAATTTTGTGCAAGTGCCAAAACTTTAAATCGCGCTATCTCCGAAACGGTTAGAGATATCGAGTTGGGAGTGGCACCGTTGGATTCAGGAGATCGAGTTCTATCAGAAAAAACAACTTTTAAGGCGTTTGAAGAGATTTTCAAAAAACGGCTATATCTCGCAAACGGCTATATTTAGGGGGAAACTGATGGTACAGGCGGCTTTCTCGTGTCAATTTACATCAGATAGTGTTGGTTTAAAAGCCTTTTGAGCCAAAAAATTTTTTTTGAAATTTTTAAAATTTACCCCCTTGGGGTTCAAATTTTTTTAATTTTTCGTTATTCCTCTCTTACTCCTTAACTGTTAGACGTATTGCGACGTAACCTCGAACATAAGCAGATTTTGTCGTCCTCTTTCGATTGGTGCCCTCAAAAACGTCCTATCTTGAACGGTTCGTTTGTAAAAAAATTCCAAAAAATGCCAAAAAGTTACCCAAAATTTTCGGTCTTTGGGTGATAGCTTCCTCAAATGACGCATTAAAAGACGTTTGACATACTAATATTAAAGAGAATTTTTATACGAATACGCTGATACCACTAAATCATTTCATTTCGCTATAGTTTACAAGATATGAGCGAAAATATTTTCGGGGGTTCACGAACTTCACGAATTTTGTTCAAGTGCCAAAACTTTAAATCGCGATATCTCCGAAACGGTTAGAGATATCGAGTTGGGAGTGGCACCGTTGGATTCAGGAGATCGAGTTCTATCAGAAAAAACAACTTTTAAGGCGTTTGAAGAGATTTTCAAAAAACGGCTATATCTCGCAAACGGCTATATTTAGGGGGAAACTGATGGTACAGGCGGTTTTCTCGTGTCAATTTACATCAGATAGTGTTGGTTTAAAAGCCTTTTGAGCCAAAAAATTTTTTTTGAAATTTTTAAAATTTACCCCCTTGGGGTTCAAATTTTTTTAATTTTTCGTTATTCCTCTCTTACTCCTTAACTGTTAGACGTATTGCGACGTAACCTCGAACATAAGCAGATTTTGTCGTCCTCTTTCGATTGGTGCCCTCAAAAACGTCCTATCTTGAACGGTTCGTTTGTAAAAAAATTCCAAAAAATGCCAAAAAGTTACCCAAAATTTTCGGTCTTTGGGTGATAGCTTCCTCAAATGACGCATTAAAAGACGTTTGACATACTAATATTAAAGAGAATTTTTATACGAATACGCTGATACCACTAAATCATTTCATTTCGCTATAGTTTACAAGATATGAGCGAAAATATTTTCGGGGGTTCACGAACTTCACGAATTTTGTGCAAGTGCCAAAACTTTAAATCGCGATATCTCCGAAACGGTTAGAGATATCGAGTTGGGAGTGGCACCGTTGGATTCAGGAGATCGAGTTCTATCAGAAAAAACAACTTTTAAGGCGTTTGAAGAGATTTTCAAAAAACGGCTATATCTCGCAAACGGCTATATTTAGGGGGAAACTGATGGTACAGGCGGCTTTCTCGTGTCAATTTACATCAGATAGTGTTGGTTTAAAAGCCTTTTGAGCCAAAAAATTTTTTTTGAAATTTTTAAAATTTACCCCCTTGGGGTTCAAATTTTTTTAATTTTTCGTTATTCCTCTCTTACTCCTTAACTGTTAGACGTATTGCGACGTAACCTCGAACATAAGCAGATTTTGTCGTCCTCTTTCGATTGGTGCCCTCAAAAACGTCCTATCTTGAACGGTTCGTTTGTAAAAAAATTCCAAAAAATGCCAAAAAGTTACCCAAAATTTTCGGTCTTTGGGTGATAGCTTCCTCAAATGACGCATTAAAAGACGTTTGACATACTAATATTAAAGAGAATTTTTATACGAATACGCTGATACCACTAAATCATTTCATTTCGCTATAGTTTACAAGATATGAGCGAAAATATTTTCGGGGGTTCACGAACTTCACGAATTTTGTGCAAGTGCCAAAACTTTAAATCGCGATATCTCCGAAACGGTTAGAGATATCGAGTTGGGAGTGGCACCGTTGGATTCAGGAGATCGAGTTCTATCAGAAAAAACAACTTTTAAGGCGTTTGAAGAGATTTTCAAAAAACGGCTATATCTCGCAAACGGCTATATTTAGGGGGAAACTGATGGTACAGGCGGCTTCCTCGTGTCAATTTACATCAGATAGTGTTGGTTTAAAAGCCTTTTGAGCCAAAAAATTTTTTTTGAAATTTTTAAAATTTACCCCCTTGGGGTTCAAATTTTTTTAATTTTTCGTTATTCCTCTCTTACTCCTTAACTGTTAGACGTATTGCGACGTAACCTCGAGCATAAGCAGATTTTGTCGTCCTCTTTCGATTGGTGCCCTCAAAAACGTCCTATCTTGAACGGTTCGTTTGTAAAAAAATTCCAAAAAATGCCAAAAAGTTACCCAAAATTTTCGGTCTTTGGGTGATAGCTTCCTCAAATGACGCATTAAAAGACGTTTGACATACTAATATTAAAGAGAATTTTTATACGAATACGCTGATACCACTAAATCATTTCATTTCGCTATAGTTTACAAGATATGAGCGAAAATATTTTCGGGGGTTCACGAACTTCACGAATTTTGTTCAAGTGCCAAAACTTTAAATCGCGATATCTCCGAAACGGTTAGAGATATCGAGTTGGGAGTGGCACCGTTGGATTCAGGAGATCGAGTTCTATCAGAAAAAACAACTTTTAAGGCGTTTGAAGAGATTTTCAAAAAACGGCTATATCTCGCAAACGGCTATATTTAGGGGGAAACTGATGGTACAGGCGGCTTTCTCGTGTCAATTTACATCAGATAGTGTTGGTTTAAAAGCCTTTTGAGCCAAAAAATTTTTTTTGAAATTTTTAAAATTTACCCCCTTGGGGTTCAAATTTTTTTAATTTTTCGTTATTCCTCTCTTACTCCTTAACTGTTAGACGTATTGCGACGTAACCTCGAACATAAGCAGATTTTGTCGTCCTCTTTCGATTGGTGCCCTCAAAAACGTCCTATCTTGAACGGTTCGTTTGTAAAAAAATTCCAAAAAATGCCAAAAAGTTACCCAAAATTTTCGGTCTTTGGGTGATAGCTTCCTCAAATGACGCATTAAAAGACGTTTGACATACTAATATTAAAGAGAATTTTTATACGAATACGCTGATACCACTAAATCATTTCATTTCGCTATAGTTTACAAGATATGAGCGAAAATATTTTCGGGGGTTCACGAACTTCACGAATTTTGTTCAAGTGCCAAAACTTTAAATCGCGATATCTCCGAAACGGTTAGAGATATCGAGTTGGGAGTGGCACCGTTGGATTCAGGAGATCGAGTTCTATCAGAAAAAACAACTTTTAAGGCGTTTGAAGAGATTTTCAAAAAACGGCTATATCTCGCAAACGGCTATATTTAGGGGGAAACTGATGGTACAGGCGGTTTTCTCGTGTCAATTTACATCAGATAGTGTTGGTTTAAAAGCCTTTTGAGCCAAAAAATTTTTTTTGAAATTTTTAAAATTTACCCCCTTGGGGTTCAAATTTTTTTAATTTTTCGTTATTCCTCTCTTACTCCTTAACTGTTAGACGTATTGCGACGTAACCTCGAACATAAGCAGATTTTGTCGTCCTCTTTCGATTGGTGCCCTCAAAAACGTCCTATCTTGAACGGTTCGTTTGTAAAAAAATTCCAAAAAATGCCAAAAAGTTACCCAAAATTTTCGGTCTTTGGGTGATAGCTTCCTCAAATGACGCATTAAAAGACGTTTGACATACTAATATTAAAGAGAATTTTTATACGAATACGCTGATACCACTAAATCATTTCATTTCGCTATAGTTTACAAGATATGAGCGAAAATATTTTCGGGGGTTCACGAACTTCACGAATTTTGTGCAAGTGCCAAAACTTTAAATCGCGATATCTCCGAAACGGTTAGAGATATCGAGTTGGGAGTGGCACCGTTGGATTCAGGAGATCGAGTTCTATCAGAAAAAACAACTTTTAAGGCGTTTGAAGAGATTTTCAAAAAACGGCTATATCTCGCAAACGGCTATATTTAGGGGGAAACTGATGGTACAGGCGGCTTTCTCGTGTCAATTTACATCAGATAGTGTTGGTTTAAAAGCCTTTTGAGCCAAAAAATTTTTTTTGAAATTTTTAAAATTTACCCCCTTGGGGTTCAAATTTTTTTAATTTTTCGTTATTCCTCTCTTACTCCTTAACTGTTAGACGTATTGCGACGTAACCTCGAACATAAGCAGATTTTGTCGTCCTCTTTCGATTGGTGCCCTCAAAAACGTCCTATCTTGAACGGTTCGTTTGTAAAAAAATTCCAAAAAATGCCAAAAAGTTACCCAAAATTTTCGGTCTTTGGGTGATAGCTTCCTCAAATGACGCATTAAAAGACGTTTGACATACTAATATTAAAGAGAATTTTTATACGAATACGCTGATACCACTAAATCATTTCATTTCGCTATAGTTTACAAGATATGAGCGAAAATATTTTCGGGGGTTCACGAACTTCACGAATTTTGTGCAAGTGCCAAAACTTTAAATCGCGATATCTCCGAAACGGTTAGAGATATCGAGTTGGGAGTGGCACCGTTGGATTCAGGAGATCGAGTTCTATCAGAAAAAACAACTTTTAAGGCGTTTGAAGAGATTTTCAAAAAACGGCTATATCTCGCAAACGGCTATATTTAGGGGGAAACTGATGGTACAGGCGGCTTTCTCGTGTCAATTTACATCAGATAGTGTTGGTTTAAAAGCCTTTTGAGCCAAAAAATTTTTTTTGAAATTTTTAAAATTTACCCCCTTGGGGTTCAAATTTTTTTAATTTTTCGTTATTCCTCTCTTACTCCTTAACTGTTAGACGTATTGCGACGTAACCTCGAACATAAGCAGATTTTGTCGTCCTCTTTCGATTGGTGCCCTCAAAAACGTCCTATCTTGAACGGTTCGTTTGTAAAAAAATTCCAAAAAATGCCAAAAAGTTACCCAAAATTTTCGGTCTTTGGGTGATAGCTTCCTCAAATGACGCATTAAAAGACGTTTGACATACTAATATTAAAGAGAATTTTTATACGAATACGCTGATACCACTAAATCATTTCATTTCGCTATAGTTTACAAGATATGAGCGAAAATATTTTCGGGGGTTCACGAACTTCACGAATTTTGTGCAAGTGCCAAAATTTTAAATCGCGATATCTCCGAAACGGTTAGAGATATCGAGTTGGGAGTGGCACCGTTGGATTCAGGAGATCGAGTTCTATCAGAAAAAACAACTTTTAAGGCGTTTGAAGAGATTTTCAAAAAACGGCTATATCTCGCAAACGGCTATATTTAGGGGGAAACTGATGGTACAGGCGGCTTTCTCGTGTCAATTTACATCAGATAGTGTTGGTTTAAAAGCCTTTTGAGCCAAAAAATTTTTTTGAAATTTTTAAAATTTACCCCCTTGGGGTTCAAATTTTTTTAATTTTTCGTTATTCCTCTCTTACTCCTTAACTGTTAGACGTATTGCGACGTAACCTCGAACATAAGCAGATTTTGTCGTCCTCTTTCGATTGGTGCCCTCAAAAACGTCCTATCTTGAACGGTTCGTTTGTAAAAAAATTCCAAAAAATGCCAAAAAGTTACCCAAAATTTTCGGTCTTTGGGTGATAGCTTCCTCAAATGACGCATTAAAAGACGTTTGACATACTAATATTAAAGAGAATTTTTATACGAATACGCTGATACCACTAAATCATTTCATTTCGCTATAGTTTACAAGATATGAGCGAAAATATTTTCGGGGGTTCACGAACTTCACGAATTTTGTTCAAGTGCCAAAACTTTAAATCGCGATATCTCCGAAACGGTTAGAGATATCGAGTTGGGAGTGGCACCGTTGGATTCAGGAGATCGAGTTCTATCAGAAAAAACAACTTTTAAGGCGTTTGAAGAGATTTTCAAAAAACGGCTATATCTCGCAAACGGCTATATTTAGGGGGAAACTGATGGTACAGGCGGCTTTCTCGTGTCAATTTACATCAGATAGTGTTAGTTTAAAAGCCTTTTGAGCCAAAAAATTTTTTTTGAAATTTTTAAAATTTACCCCCTTGGGGTTCAATTTTTTTTAATTTTTCGTTATTCCTCTCTTACTCCTTAACTGTTAGACGTATTGCGACGTAACCTCGAACATAAGCAGATTTTGTCGTCCTCTTTCGATTGGTGCCCTCAAAAACGTCCTATCTTGAACGGTTCGTTTGTAAAAAAATTCCAAAAAATGCCAAAAAGTTACCCAAAATTTTCGGTCTTTGGGTGATAGCTTCCTCAAATGACGCATTAAAAGACGTTTGACATACTAATATTAAAGAGAATTTTTATACGAATACGCTGATACCACTAAATCATTTCATTTCGCTATAGTTTACAAGATATGAGCGAAAATATTTTCGGGGGTTCACGAACTTCACGAATTTTGTGCAAGTGCCAAAACTTTAAATCGCGCTATCTCCGAAACGGTTAGAGATATCGAGTTGGGAGTGGCACCGTTGGATTCAGGAGATCGAGTTCTATCAGAAAAAACAACTTTTAAGGCGTTTGAAGAGATTTTCAAAAAACGGCTATATCTCGCAAACGGCTATATTTAGGGGGAAACTGATGGTACAGGCGGCTTTCTCGTGTCAATTTACATCAGATAGTGTTGGTTTAAAAGCCTTTTGAGCCAAAAAAATTTTTTTGAAATTTTTAAAATTTACCCCCTTGGGGTTCAAATTTTTTTAATTTTTCGTTATTCCTCTCTTACTCCTTAACTGTTAGACGTATTGCGACGTAACCTCGAACATAAGCAGATTTTGTCGTCCTCTTTCGATTGGTGCCCTCAAAAACGTCCTATCTTGAACGGTTCGTTTGTAAAAAATTCCAAAAAATGCCAAAAAGTTACCCAAAATTTTCGGTCTTTGGGTGATAGCTTCCTCAAATGACGCATTAAAAGACGTTTGACATACTAATATTAAAGAGAATTTTTATACGAATACGCTGATACCACTAAATCATTTCATTTCGCTATAGTTTACAAGATATGAGCGAAAATATTTTCGGGGGTTCACGAACTTCACGAATTTTGTGCAAGTGCCAAAACTTTAAATCGCGATATCTCCGAAACGGTTAGAGATATCGAGTTGGGAGTGGCACCGTTGGATTCAGGAGATCGAGTTCTATCAGAAAAAACAACTTTTAAGGCGTTTGAAGAGATTTTCAAAAAACGGCTATATCTCGCAAACGGCTATATTTAGGGGGAAACTGATGGTACAGGCGGTTTTCTCGTGTCAATTTACATCAGATAGTGTTGGTTTAAAAGCCTTTTGAGCCAAAAAATTTTTTTTGAAATTTTTAAAATTTACCCCCTTGGGGTTCAAATTTTTTTAATTTTTCGTTATTCCTCTCTTACTCCTTAACTGTTAGACGTATTGCGACGTAACCTCGAACATAAGCAGATTTTGTCGTCCTCTTTCGATTGGTGCCCTCAAAAACGTAATATCTTGAACGGTTCGTTTGTAAAAAAATTCCAAAAAATGCCAAAAAGTTACCCAAAATTTTCGGTCTTTGGGTGATAGCTTCCTCAAATGACGCATTAAAAGACGTTTGACATACTAATATTAAAGAGAATTTTTATACGAATACGCTGATACCACTAAATCATTTCATTTCGCTATAGTTTACAAGATATGAGCGAAAATATTTTCGGGGGTTCACGAACTTCACGAATTTTGTTCAAGTGCCAAAACTTTAAATCGCGATATCTCCGAAACGGTTAGAGATATCGAGTTGGGAGTGGCACCGTTGGATTCAGGAGATCGAGTTCTATCAGAAAAAACAACTTTTAAGGCGTTTGAAGAGATTTTCAAAAAACGGCTATATCTCGCAAACGGCTATATTTAGGGGGAAACTGATGGTACAGGCGGCTTTCTCGTGTCAATTTACATCAGATAGTGTTAGTTTAAAAGCCTTTTGAGCCAAAAAATTTTTTTTGAAATTTTTAAAATTTACCCCCTTGGGGTTCAATTTTTTTTAATTTTTCGTTATTCCTCTCTTACTCCTTAACTGTTAGACGTATTGCGACGTAACCTCGAACATAAGCAGATTTTGTCGTCCTCTTTCGATTGGTGCCCTCAAAAACGTCCTATCTTGAACGGTTCGTTTGTAAAAAAATTCCAAAAAATGCCAAAAAGTTACCCAAAATTTTCGGTCTTTGGGTGATAGCTTCCTCAAATGACGCATTAAAAGACGTTTGACATACTAATATTAAAGAGAATTTTTATACGAATACGCTGATACCACTAAATCATTTCATTTCGCTATAGTTTACAAGATATGAGCGAAAATATTTTCGGGGGTTCACGAACTTCACGAATTTTGTGCAAGTGCCAAAACTTTAAATCGCGCTATCTCCGAAACGGTTAGAGATATCGAGTTGGGAGTGGCACCGTTGGATTCAGGAGATCGAGTTCTATCAGAAAAAACAACTTTTAAGGCGTTTGAAGAGATTTTCAAAAAACGGCTATATCTCGCAAACGGCTATATTTAGGGGGAAACTGATGGTACAGGCGGCTTTCTCGTGTCAATTTACATCAGATAGTGTTGGTTTAAAAGCCTTTTGAGCCAAAAAATTTTTTTTGAAATTTTTAAAATTTACCCCCTTGGGGTTCAAATTTTTTTAATTTTTCGTTATTCCTCTCTTACTCCTTAACTGTTAGACGTATTGCGACGTAACCTCGAACATAAGCAGATTTTGTCGTCCTCTTTCGATTATTGCCCTCAAAAACGTCCTATCTTGAACGGTTCGTTTGTAAAAAAATTCCAAAAAATGCCAAAAAGTTACCCAAAATTTTCGGTCTTTGGGTGATAGCTTCCTCAAATGACGCATTAAAAGACGTTTGACATACTAATATTAAAGAGAATTTTTATACGAATACGCTGATACCACTAAATCATTTCATTTCGCTATAGTTTACAAGATATGAGCGAAAATATTTTCGGGGGTTCACGAACTTCACGAATTTTGTTCAAGTGCCAAAACTTTAAATCGCGATATCTCCGAAACGGTTAGAGATATCGAGTTGGGAGTGGCACCGTTGGATTCAGGAGATCGAATTCTATCAGAAAAAACAACTTTTAAGGCGTTTGAAGAGATTTTCAAAAAACGGCTATATCTCGCAAACGGCTATATTTAGGGGGAAACTGATGGTACAGGCGGCTTTCTCGTGTCAATTTACATCAGATAGTGTTAGTTTAAAAGCCTTTTGAGCCAAAAAAATTTTTTTGAAATTTTTAAAATTTACCCCTTTGGGGTTCAAATTTTTTTAATTTTTCGTTATTCCTCTCTTACTCCTTAACTGTTAGACGTATTGCGACGTAACCTCGAACATAAGCAGATTTTGTCGTCCTCTTTCGATTGGTGCCCTCAAAAACGTCCTATCTTGAACGGTTCGTTTGTAAAAAAATTCCAAAAAATGCCAAAAAGTTACCCAAAATTTTCGGTCTTTGGGTGATAGCTTCCTCAAATGACGCATTAAAAGACGTTTGACATACTAATATTAAAGAGAATTTTTATACGAATACGCTGATACCACTAAATCATTTCATTTCGCTATAGTTTACAAGATATGAGCGAAAATATTTTCGGGGGTTCACGAACTTCACGAATTTTGTGCAAGTGCCAAAACTTTAAATCGCGATATCTCCGAAACGGTTAGAGATATCGAGTTGGGAGTGGCACCGTTGGATTCAGGAGATCGAGTTCTATCAGAAAAAACAACTTTTAAGGCGTTTGAAGAGATTTTCAAAAAACGGCTATATCTCGCAAACGGCTATATTTAGGGGGAAACTGATGGTACAGGCGGCTTTCTCGTGTCAATTTACATCAGATAGTGTTAGTTTAAAAGCCTTTTGAGCCAAAAAAATTTTTTTGAAATTTTTAAAATTTACCCCTTTGGGGTTCAAATTTTTTTAATTTTTCGTTATTCCTCTCTTACTCCTTAACTGTTAGACGTATTGCGACGTAACCTCGAACATAAGCAGATTTTGTCGTCCTCTTTCGATTGGTGCCCTCAAAAACGTCCTATCTTGAACGGTTCGTTTGTAAAAAAATTCCAAAAAATGCCAAAAAGTTACCCAAAATTTTCGGTCTTTGGGTGATAGCTTCCTCAAATGACGCATTAAAAGACGTTTGACATACTAATATTAAAGAGAATTTTTATACGAATACGCTGATACCACTAAATCATTTCATTTCGCTATAGTTTACAAGATATGAGCGAAAATATTTTCGGGGGTTCACGAACTTCACGAATTTTGTGCAAGTGCCAAAACTTTAAATCGCGATATCTCCGAAACGGTTAGAGATATCGAGTTGGGAGTGGCACCGTTGGATTCAGGAGATCGAGTTCTATCAGAAAAAACAACTTTTAAGGCGTTTGAAGAGATTTTCAAAAAACGGCTATATCTCGCAAACGGCTATATTTAGGGGGAAACTGATGGTACAGGCGGCTTTCTCGTGTCAATTTACATCAGATAGTGTTAGTTTAAAAGCCTTTTGAGCCAAAAAATTTTTTTTGAAATTTTTAAAATTTACCCCCTTGGGGTTCAATTTTTTTTAATTTTTCGTTATTCCTCTCTTACTCCTTAACTGTTAGACGTATTGCGACGTAACCTCGAACATAAGCAGATTTTGTCGTCCTCTTTCGATTGGTGCCCTCAAAAACGTCCTATCTTGAACGGTTCGTTTGTAAAAAAATTCCAAAAAATGCCAAAAAGTTACCCAAAATTTTCGGTCTTTGGGTGATAGCTTCCTCAAATGACGCATTAAAAGACGTTTGACATACTAATATTAAAGAGAATTTTTATACGAATACGCTGATACCACTAAATCATTTCATTTCGCTATAGTTTACAAGATATGAGCGAAAATATTTTCGGGGGTTCACGAACTTCACGAATTTTGTGCAAGTGCCAAAACTTTAAATCGCGCTATCTCCGAAACGGTTAGAGATATCGAGTTGGGAGTGGCACCGTTGGATTCAGGAGATCGAGTTCTATCAGAAAAAACAACTTTTAAGGCGTTTGAAGAGATTTTCAAAAAACGGCTATATCTCGCAAACGGCTATATTTAGGGGGAAACTGATGGTACAGGCGGCTTTCTCGTGTCAATTTACATCAGATAGTGTTGGTTTAAAAGCCTTTTGAGCCAAAAAATTTTTTTTGAAATTTTTAAAATTTACCCCCTTGGGGTTCAAATTTTTTTAATTTTTCGTTATTCCTCTCTTACTCCTTAACTGTTAGACGTATTGCGACGTAACCTCGAACATAAGCAGATTTTGTCGTCCTCTTTCGATTGGTGCCCTCAAAAACGTCCTATCTTGAACGGTTCGTTTGTAAAAAAATTCCAAAAAATGCCAAAAAGTTACCCAAAATTTTCGGTCTTTGGGTGATAGCTTCCTCAAATGACGCATTAAAAGACGTTTGACATACTAATATTAAAGAGAATTTTTATACGAATACGCTGATACCACTAAATCATTTCATTTCGCTATAGTTTACAAGATATGAGCGAAAATATTTTCGGGGGTTCACGAACTTCACGAATTTTGTTCAAGTGCCAAAACTTTAAATCGCGATATCTCCGAAACGGTTAGAGATATCGAGTTGGGAGTGGCACCGTTGGATTCAGGAGATCGAGTTCTATCAGAAAAAACAACTTTTAAGGCGTTTGAAGAGATTTTCAAAAAACGGCTATATCTCGCAAACGGCTATATTTAGGGGGAAACTGATGGTACAGGCGGTTTTCTCGTGTCAATTTACATCAGATAGTGTTGGTTTAAAAGCCTTTTGAGCCAAAAAATTTTTTTTGAAATTTTTAAAATTTACCCCCTTGGGGTTCAAATTTTTTTAATTTTTCGTTATTCCTCTCTTACTCCTTAACTGTTAGACGTATTGCGACGTAACCTCGAACATAAGCAGATTTTGTCGTCCTCTTTCGATTGGTGCCCTCAAAAACGTCCTATCTTGAACGGTTCGTTTGTAAAAAAATTCCAAAAAATGCCAAAAAGTTACCCAAAATTTTCGGTCTTTGGGTGATAGCTTCCTCAAATGACGCATTAAAAGACGTTTGACATACTAATATTAAAGAGAATTTTTATACGAATACGCTGATACCACTAAATCATTTCATTTCGCTATAGTTTACAAGATATGAGCGAAAATATTTTTGGGGGTTCACGAACTTCACGAATTTTGTGCAAGTGCCAAAACTTTAAATCGCGATATCTCCGAAACGGTTAGAGATATCGAGTTGGGAGTGGCACCGTTGGATTCAGGAGATCGAGTTCTATCAGAAAAAACAACTTTTAAGGCGTTTGAAGAGATTTTCAAAAAACGGCTATATCTCGCAAACGGCTATATTTAGGGGGAAACTGATGGTACAGGCGGCTTTCTCGTGTCAATTTACATCAGATAGTGTTGGTTTAAAAGCCTTTTGAGCCAAAAAATTTTTTTTGAAATTTTTAAAATTTACCCCCTTGGGGTTCAAATTTTTTTAATTTTTCGTTATTCCTCTCTTACTCCTTAACTGTTAGACGTATTGCGACGTAACCTCGAACATAAGCAGATTTTGTCGTCCTCTTTCGATTGGTGCCCTCAAAAACGTCCTATCTTGAACGGTTCGTTTGTAAAAAAATTCCAAAAAATGCCAAAAAGTTACCCAAAATTTTCGGTCTTTGGGTGATAGCTTCCTCAAATGACGCATTAAAAGACGTTTGACATACTAATATTAAAGAGAATTTTTATACGAATACGCTGATACCACTAAATCATTTCATTTCGCTATAGTTTACAAGATATGAGCGAAAATATTTTCGGGGGTTCACGAACTTCACGAATTTTGTGCAAGTGCCAAAACTTTAAATCGCGATATCTCCGAAACGGTTAGAGATATCGAGTTGGGAGTGGCACCGTTGGATTCAGGAGATCGAGTTCTATCAGAAAAAACAACTTTTAAGGCGTTTGAAGAGATTTTCAAAAAACGGCTATATCTCGCAAACGGCTATATTTAGGGGGAAACTGATGGTACAGGCGGCTTCCTCGTGTCAATTTACATCAGATAGTGTTGGTTTAAAAGCCTTTTGAGCCAAAAAATTTTTTTTGAAATTTTTAAAATTTACCCCCTTGGGGTTCAAATTTTTTTAATTTTTCGTTATTCCTCTCTTACTCCTTAACTGTTAGACGTATTGCGACGTAACCTCGAGCATAAGCAGATTTTGTCGTCCTCTTTCGATTGGTGCCCTCAAAAACGTCCTATCTTGAACGGTTCGTTTGTAAAAAAATTCCAAAAAATGCCAAAAAGTTACCCAAAATTTTCGGTCTTTGGGTGATAGCTTCCTCAAATGACGCATTAAAAGACGTTTGACATACTAATATTAAAGAGAATTTTTATACGAATACGCTGATACCACTAAATCATTTCATTTCGCTATAGTTTACAAGATATGAGCGAAAATATTTTCGGGGGTTCACGAACTTCACGAATTTTGTTCAAGTGCCAAAACTTTAAATCGCGATATCTCCGAAACGGTTAGAGATATCGAGTTGGGAGTGGCACCGTTGGATTCAGGAGATCGAGTTCTATCAGAAAAAACAACTTTTAAGGCGTTTGAAGAGATTTTCAAAAAACGGCTATATCTCGCAAACGGCTATATTTAGGGGGAAACTGATGGTACAGGCGGCTTTCTCGTGTCAATTTACATCAGATAGTGTTGGTTTAAAAGCCTTTTGAGCCAAAAAATTTTTTTTGAAATTTTTAAAATTTACCCCCTTGGGGTTCAAATTTTTTTAATTTTTCGTTATTCCTCTCTTACTCCTTAACTGTTAGACGTATTGCGACGTAACCTCGAACATAAGCAGATTTTGTCGTCCTCTTTCGATTGGTGCCCTCAAAAACGTCCTATCTTGAACGGTTCGTTTGTAAAAAAATTCCAAAAAATGCCAAAAAGTTACCCAAAATTTTCGGTCTTTGGGTGATAGCTTCCTCAAATGACGCATTAAAAGACGTTTGACATACTAATATTAAAGAGAATTTTTATACGAATACGCTGATACCACTAAATCATTTCATTTCGCTATAGTTTACAAGATATGAGCGAAAATATTTTCGGGGGTTCACGAACTTCACGAATTTTGTTCAAGTGCCAAAACTTTAAATCGCGATATCTCCGAAACGGTTAGAGATATCGAGTTGGGAGTGGCACCGTTGGATTCAGGAGATCGAGTTCTATCAGAAAAAACAACTTTTAAGGCGTTTGAAGAGATTTTCAAAAAACGGCTATATCTCGCAAACGGCTATATTTAGGGGGAAACTGATGGTACAGGCGGCTTTCTCGTGTCAATTTACATCAGATAGTGTTAGTTTAAAAGCCTTTTGAGCCAAAAAATTTTTTTTGAAATTTTTAAAATTTACCCCCTTGGGGTTCAATTTTTTTTAATTTTTCGTTATTCCTCTCTTACTCCTTAACTGTTAGACGTATTGCGACGTAACCTCGAACATAAGCAGATTTTGTCGTCCTCTTTCGATTGGTGCCCTCAAAAACGTCCTATCTTGAACGGTTCGTTTGTAAAAAAATTCCAAAAAATGCCAAAAAGTTACCCAAAATTTTCGGTCTTTGGGTGATAGCTTCCTCAAATGACGCATTAAAAGACGTTTGACATACTAATATTAAAGAGAATTTTTATACGAATACGCTGATACCACTAAATCATTTCATTTCGCTATAGTTTACAAGATATGAGCGAAAATATTTTCGGGGGTTCACGAACTTCACGAATTTTGTGCAAGTGCCAAAACTTTAAATCGCGCTATCTCCGAAACGGTTAGAGATATCGAGTTGGGAGTGGCACCGTTGGATTCAGGAGATCGAGTTCTATCAGAAAAAACAACTTTTAAGGCGTTTGAAGAGATTTTCAAAAAACGGCTATATCTCGCAAACGGCTATATTTAGGGGGAAACTGATGGTACAGGCGGCTTTCTCGTGTCAATTTACATCAGATAGTGTTGGTTTAAAAGCCTTTTGAGCCAAAAAATTTTTTTTGAAATTTTTAAAATTTACCCCCTTGGGGTTCAAATTTTTTTAATTTTTCGTTATTCCTCTCTTACTCCTTAACTGTTAGACGTATTGCGACGTAACCTCGAACATAAGCAGATTTTGTCGTCCTCTTTCGATTGGTGCCCTCAAAAACGTCCTATCTTGAACGGTTCGTTTGTAAAAAAATTCCAAAAAATGCCAAAAAGTTACCCAAAATTTTCGGTCTTTGGGTGATAGCTTCCTCAAATGACGCATTAAAAGACGTTTGACATACTAATATTAAAGAGAATTTTTATACGAATACGCTGATACCACTAAATCATTTCATTTCGCTATAGTTTACAAGATATGAGCGAAAATATTTTCGGGGGTTCACGAACTTCACGAATTTTGTGCAAGTGCCAAAACTTTAAATCGCGATATCTCCGAAACGGTTAGAGATATCGAGTTGGGAGTGGCACCGTTGGATTCAGGAGATCGAGTTCTATCAGAAAAAACAACTTTTAAGGCGTTTGAAGAGATTTTCAAAAAACGGCTATATCTCGCAAACGGCTATATTTAGGGGGAAACTGATGGTACAGGCGGCTTTCTCGTGTCAATTTACATCAGATAGTGTTGGTTTAAAAGCCTTTTGAGCCAAAAAATTTTTTTTGAAATTTTTAAAATTTACCCCCTTGGGGTTCAAATTTTTTTAATTTTTCGTTATTCCTCTCTTACTCCTTAACTGTTAGACGTATTGCGACGTAACCTCGAACATAAGCAGATTTTGTCGTCCTCTTTCGATTGGTGCCCTCAAAAACGTCCTATCTTGAACGGTTCGTTTGTAAAAAAATTCCAAAAAATGCCAAAAAGTTACCCAAAATTTTCGGTCTTTGGGTGATAGCTTCCTCAAATGACGCATTAAAAGACGTTTGACATACTAATATTAAAGAGAATTTTTATACGAATACGCTGATACCACTAAATCATTTCATTTCGCTATAGTTTACAAGATATGAGCGAAAATATTTTCGGGGGTTCACGAACTTCACGAATTTTGTGCAAGTGCCAAAACTTTAAATCGCGATATCTCCGAAACGGTTAGAGATATCGAGTTGGGAGTGGCACCGTTGGATTCAGGAGATCGAGTTCTATCAGAAAAAACAACCTTTAAGGCGTTTGAAGAGATTTTCAAAAAACGGCTATATCTCGCAAACGGCTATATTTAGGGGGAAACTGATGGTACAGGCGGCTTTCTCGTGTCAATTTACATCAGATAGTGTTGGTTTAAAAGCCTTTTGAGCCAAAAAATTTTTTTTGAAATTTTTAAAATTTACCCCCTTGGGGTTCAAATTTTTTTAATTTTTCGTTATTCCTCTCTTACTCCTTAACTGTTAGACGTATTGCGACGTAACCTCGAACATAAGCAGATTTTGTCGTCCTCTTTCGATTGGTGCCCTCAAAAACGTCCTATCTTGAACGGTTCGTTTGTAAAAAAATTCCAAAAAATGCCAAAAAGTTACCCAAAATTTTCGGTCTTTGGGTGATAGCTTCCTCAAATGACGCATTAAAAGACGTTTGACATACTAATATTAAAGAGAATTTTTATACGAATACGCTGATACCACTAAATCATTTCATTTCGCTATAGTTTACAAGATATGAGCGAAAATATTTTCGGGGGTTCACGAACTTCACGAATTTTGTGCAAGTGCCAAAACTTTAAATCGCGATATCTCCGAAACGGTTAGAGATATCGAGTTGGGAGTGGCACCGTTGGATTCAGGAGATCGAGTTCTATCAGAAAAAACAACCTTTAAGGCGTTTGAAGAGATTTTCAAAAAACGGCTATATCTCGCAAACGGCTATATTTAGGGGGAAACTGATGGTACAGGCGGCTTTCTCGTGTCAATTTACATCAGATAGTGTTGGTTTAAAAGCCTTTTGAGCCAAAAAATTTTTTTTGAAATTTTTAAAATTTACCCCCTTGGGGTTCAAATTTTTTTAATTTTTCGTTATTCCTCTCTTACTCCTTAACTGTTAGACGTATTGCGACGTAACCTCGAACATAAGCAGATTTTGTCGTCCTCTTTCGATTGGTGCCCTCAAAAACGTCCTATCTTGAACGGTTCGTTTGTAAAAAAATTCCAAAAAATGCCAAAAAGTTACCCAAAATTTTCGGTCTTTGGGTGATAGCTTCCTCAAATGACGCATTAAAAGACGTTTGACATACTAATATTAAAGAGAATTTTTATACGAATACGCTGATACCACTAAATCATTTCATTTCGCTATAGTTTACAAGATATGAGCGAAAATATTTTCGGGGGTTCACGAACTTCACGAATTTTGTGCAAGTGCCAAAACTTTAAATCGCGATATCTCCGAAACGGTTAGAGATATCGAGTTGGGAGTGGCACCGTTGGATTCAGGAGATCGAGTTCTATCAGAAAAAACAACTTTTAAGGCGTTTGAAGAGATTTTCAAAAAACGGCTATATCTCGCAAACGGCTATATTTAGGGGGAAACTGATGGTACAGGCGGCTTTCTCGTGTCAATTTACATCAGATAGTGTTGGTTTAAAAGCCTTTTGAGCCAAAAAATTTTTTTTGAAATTTTTAAAATTTACCCCCTTGGGGTTCAATTTTTTTTAATTTTTCGTTATTCCTCTCTTACTCCTTAACTGTTAGACGTATTGCGACGTAACCTCGAACATAAGCAGATTTTGTCGTCCTCTTTCGATTGGTGCCCTCAAAAACGTCCTATCTTGAACGGTTCGTTTGTAAAAAAATTCCAAAAAATGCCAAAAAGTTACCCAAAATTTTCGGTCTTTGGGTGATAGCTTCCTCAAATGACGCATTAAAAGACGTTTGACATACTAATATTAAAGAGAATTTTTATACGAATACGCTGATACCACTAAATCATTTCATTTCGCTATAGTTTACAAGATATGAGCGAAAATATTTTCGGGGGTTCACGAACTTCACGAATTTTGTGCAAGTGCCAAAACTTTAAATCGCGATATCTCCGAAACGGTTAGAGATATCGAGTTGGGAGTGGCACCGTTGGATTCAGGAGATCGAGTTCTATCAGAAAAAACAACTTTTAAGGCGTTTGAAGAGATTTTCAAAAAACGGCTATATCTCGCAAACGGCTATATTTAGGGGGAAACTGATGGTACAGGCGGTTTTCTCGTGTCAATTTACATCAGATAGTGTTGGTTTAAAAGCCTTTTGAGCCAAAAAATTTTTTTTGAAATTTTTAAAATTTACCCCTTTGGGGTTCAAATTTTTTTAATTTTTCGTTATTCCTCTCTTACTCCTTAACTGTTAGACGTATTGCGACGTAACCTCGAACATAAGCAGATTTTGTCGTCCTCTTTCGATTGGTGCCCTCAAAAACGTCCTATCTTGAACGGTTCGTTTGTAAAAAAATTCCAAAAAATGCCAAAAAGTTACCCAAAATTTTCGGTCTTTGGGTGATAGCTTCCTCAAATGACGCATTAAAAGACGTTTGACATACTAATATTAAAGAGAATTTTTATACGAATACGCTGATACCACTAAATCATTTCATTTCGCTATAGTTTACAAGATATGAGCGAAAATATTTTCGGGGGTTCACGAACTTCACGAATTTTGTGCAAGTGCCAAAACTTTAAATCGCGATATCTCCGAAACGGTTAGAGATATCGAGTTGGGAGTGGCACCGTTGGATTCAGGAGATCGAGTTCTATCAGAAAAAACAACTTTTAAGGCGTTTGAAGAGATTTTCAAAAAACGGCTATATCTCGCAAACGGCTATATTTAGGGGGAAACTGATGGTACAGGCGGTTTTCTCGTGTCAATTTACATCAGATAGTGTTGGTTTAAAAGCCTTTTGAGCCAAAAAATTTTTTTTGAAATTTTTAAAATTTACCCCTTTGGGGTTCAAATTTTTTTAATTTTTCGTTATTCCTCTCTTACTCCTTAACTGTTAGACGTATTGCGACGTAACCTCGAACATAAGCAGATTTTGTCGTCCTCTTTCGATTGGTGCCCTCAAAAACGTCCTATCTTGAACGGTTCGTTTGTAAAAAAATTCCAAAAAATGCCAAAAAGTTACCCAAAATTTTCGGTCTTTGGGTGATAGCTTCCTCAAATGACGCATTAAAAGACGTTTGACATACTAATATTAAAGAGAATTTTTATACGAATACGCTGATACCACTAAATCATTTCATTTCGCTATAGTTTACAAGATATGAGCGAAAATATTTTCGGGGGTTCACGAACTTCACGAATTTTGTGCAAGTGCCAAAACTTTAAATCGCGATATCTCCGAAACGGTTAGAGATATCGAGTTGGGAGTGGCACCGTTGGATTCAGGAGATCGAGTTCTATCAGAAAAAACAACTTTTAAGGCGTTTGAAGAGATTTTCAAAAAACGGCTATATCTCGCAAACGGCTATATTTAGGGGGAAACTGATGGTACAGGCGGTTTTCTCGTGTCAATTTACATCAGATAGTGTTGGTTTAAAAGCCTTTTGAGCCAAAAAATTTTTTTTGAAATTTTTAAAATTTACCCCTTTGGGGTTCAAATTTTTTTAATTTTTCGTTATTCCTCTCTTACTCCTTAACTGTTAGACGTATTGCGACGTAACCTCGAACATAAGCAGATTTTGTCGTCCTCTTTCGATTGGTGCCCTCAAAAACGTCCTATCTTGAACGGTTCGTTTGTAAAAAAATTCCAAAAAATGCCAAAAAGTTACCCAAAATTTTCGGTCTTTGGGTGATAGCTTCCTCAAATGACGCATTAAAAGACGTTTGACATACTAATATTAAAGAGAATTTTTATACGAATACGCTGATACCACTAAATCATTTCATTTCGCTATAGTTTACAAGATATGAGCGAAAATATTTTCGGGGGTTCACGAACTTCACGAATTTTGTGCAAGTGCCAAAATTTTAAATCGCGATATCTCCGAAACGGTTAGAGATATCGAGTTGGGAGTGGCACCGTTGGATTCAGGAGATCGAGTTCTATCAGAAAAAACAACTTTTAAGGCGTTTGAAGAGATTTTCAAAAAACGGCTATATCTCGCAAACGGCTATATTTAGGGGGAAACTGATGGTACAGGCGGTTTTCTCGTGTCAATTTACATCAGATAGTGTTGGTTTAAAAGCCTTTTGAGCCAAAAAATTTTTTTTGAAATTTTTAAAATTTACCCCCTTGGGGTTCAAATTTTTTTAATTTTTCGTTATTCCTCTCTTACTCCTTAACTGTTAGACGTATTGCGACGTAACCTCGAACATAAGCAGATTTTGTCGTCCTCTTTCGATTGGTGCCCTCAAAAACGTCCTATCTTGAACGGTTCGTTTGTAAAAAAATTCCAAAAAATGCCAAAAAGTTACCCAAAATTTTCGGTCTTTGGGTGATAGCTTCCTCAAATGACGCATTAAAAGACGTTTGACATACTAATATTAAAGAGAATTTTTATACGAATACGCTGATACCACTAAATCATTTCATTTCGCTATAGTTTACAAGATATGAGCGAAAATATTTTCGGGGGTTCACGAACTTCACGAATTTTGTGCAAGTGCCAAAACTTTAAATCGCGATATCTCCGAAACGGTTAGAGATATCGAGTTGGGAGTGGCACCGTTGGATTCAGGAGATCGAGTTCTATCAGAAAAAACAACTTTTAAGGCGTTTGAAGAGATTTTCAAAAAACGGCTATATCTCGCAAACGGCTATATTTAGGGGGAAACTGATGGTACAGGCGGCTTTCTCGTGTCAATTTACATCAGATAGTGTTGGTTTAAAAGCCTTTTGAGCCAAAAAATTTTTTTTGAAATTTTTAAAATTTACCCCCTTGGGGTTCAAATTTTTTTAATTTTTCGTTATTCCTCTCTTACTCCTTAACTGTTAGACGTATTGCGACGTAACCTCGAACATAAGCAGATTTTGTCGTCCTCTTTCGATTGGTGCCCTCAAAAACGTCCTATCTTGAACGGTTCGTTTGTAAAAAAATTCCAAAAAATGCCAAAAAGTTACCCAAAATTTTCGGTCTTTGGGTGATAGCTTCCTCAAATGACGCATTAAAAGACGTTTGACATACTAATATTAAAGAGAATTTTTATACGAATACGCTGATACCACTAAATCATTTCATTTCGCTATAGTTTACAAGATATGAGCGAAAATATTTTCGGGGGTTCACGAACTTCACGAATTTTGTTCAAGTGCCAAAACTTTAAATCGCGATATCTCCGAAACGGTTAGAGATATCGAGTTGGGAGTGGCACCGTTGGATTCAGGAGATCGAATTCTATCAGAAAAAACAACTTTTAAGGCGTTTGAAGAGATTTTCAAAAAACGGCTATATCTCGCAAACGGCTATATTTAGGGGGAAACTGATGGTACAGGCGGTTTTCTCGTGTCAATTTACATCAGATAGTGTTGGTTTAAAAGCCTTTTGAGCCAAAAAATTTTTTTTGAAATTTTTAAAATTTACCCCCTTGGGGTTCAAATTTTTTTAATTTTTCGTTATTCCTCTCTTACTCCTTAACTGTTAGACGTATTGCGACGTAACCTCGAACATAAGCAGATTTTGTCGTCCTCTTTCGATTGGTGCCCTCAAAAACGTCCTATCTTGAACGGTTCGTTTGTAAAAAAATTCCAAAAAATGCCAAAAAGTTACCCAAAATTTTCGGTCTTTGGGTGATAGCTTCCTCAAATGACGCATTAAAAGACGTTTGACATACTAATATTAAAGAGAATTTTTATACGAATACGCTGATACCACTAAATCATTTCATTTCGCTATAGTTTACAAGATATGAGCGAAAATATTTTCGGGGGTTCACGAACTTCACGAATTTTGTGCAAGTGCCAAAACTTTAAATCGCGATATCTCCGAAACGGTTAGAGATATCGAGTTGGGAGTGGCACCGTTGGATTCAGGAGATCGAGTTCTATCAGAAAAAACAACTTTTAAGGCGTTTGAAGAGATTTTCAAAAAACGGCTATATCTCGCAAACGGCTATATTTAGGGGGAAACTGATGGTACAGGCGGTTTTCTCGTGTCAATTTACATCAGATAGTGTTGGTTTAAAAGCCTTTTGAGCCAAAAAAATTTTTTTGAAATTTTTAAAATTTACCCCCTTGGGGTTCAAATTTTTTTAATTTTTCGTTATTCCTCTCTTACTCCTTAACTGTTAGACGTATTGCGACGTAACCTCGAACATAAGCAGATTTTGTCGTCCTCTTTCGATTGGTGCCCTCAAAAACGTCCTATCTTGAACGGTTCGTTTGTAAAAAAATTCCAAAAAATGCCAAAAAGTTACCCAAAATTTTCGGTCTTTGGGTGATAGCTTCCTCAAATGACGCATTAAAAGACGTTTGACATACTAATATTAAAGAGAATTTTTATACGAATACGCTGATACCACTAAATCATTTCATTTCGCTATAGTTTACAAGATATGAGCGAAAATATTTTCGGGGGTTCACGAACTTCACGAATTTTGTGCAAGTGCCAAAACTTTAAATCGCGATATCTCCGAAACGGTTAGAGATATCGAGTTGGGAGTGGCACCGTTGGATTCAGGAGATCGAGTTCTATCAGAAAAAACAACTTTTAAGGCGTTTGAAGAGATTTTCAAAAAACGGCTATATCTCGCAAACGGCTATATTTAGGGGGAAACTGATGGTACAGGCGGCTTTCTCGTGTCAATTTACATCAGATAGTGTTGGTTTAAAAGCCTTTTGAGCCAAAAAATTTTTTTTGAAATTTTTAAAATTTACCCCCTTGGGGTTCAAATTTTTTTAATTTTTCGTTATTCCTCTCTTACTCCTTAACTGTTAGACGTATTGCGACGTAACCTCGAACATAAGCAGATTTTGTCGTCCTCTTTCGATTGGTGCCCTCAAAAACGTCCTATCTTGAACGGTTCGTTTGTAAAAAAATTCCAAAAAATGCCAAAAAGTTACCCAAAATTTTCGGTCTTTGGGTGATAGCTTCCTCAAATGACGCATTAAAAGACGTTTGACATACTAATATTAAAGAGAATTTTTATACGAATACGCTGATACCACTAAATCATTTCATTTCGCTATAGTTTACAAGATATGAGCGAAAATATTTTCGGGGGTTCACGAACTTCACGAATTTTGTTCAAGTGCCAAAACTTTAAATCGCGATATCTCCGAAACGGTTAGAGATATCGAGTTGGGAGTGGCACCGTTGGATTCAGGAGATCGAATTCTATCAGAAAAAACAACTTTTAAGGCGTTTGAAGAGATTTTCAAAAAACGGCTATATCTCGCAAACGGCTATATTTAGGGGGAAACTGATGGTACAGGCGGTTTTCTCGTGTCAATTTACATCAGATAGTGTTGGTTTAAAAGCCTTTTGAGCCAAAAAATTTTTTTTGAAATTTTTAAAATTTACCCCCTTGGGGTTCAAATTTTTTTAATTTTTCGTTATTCCTCTCTTACTCCTTAACTGTTAGACGTATTGCGACGTAACCTCGAACATAAGCAGATTTTGTCGTCCTCTTTCGATTGGTGCCCTCAAAAACGTCCTATCTTGAACGGTTCGTTTGTAAAAAAATTCCAAAAAATGCCAAAAAGTTACCCAAAATTTTCGGTCTTTGGGTGATAGCTTCCTCAAATGACGCATTAAAAGACGTTTGACATACTAATATTAAAGAGAATTTTTATACGAATACGCTGATACCACTAAATCATTTCATTTCGCTATAGTTTACAAGATATGAGCGAAAATATTTTCGGGGGTTCACGAACTTCACGAATTTTGTGCAAGTGCCAAAACTTTAAATCGCGATATCTCCGAAACGGTTAGAGATATCGAGTTGGGAGTGGCACCGTTGGATTCAGGAGATCGAGTTCTATCAGAAAAAACAACTTTTAAGGCGTTTGAAGAGATTTTCAAAAAACGGCTATATCTCGCAAACGGCTATATTTAGGGGGAAACTGATGGTACAGGCGGTTTTCTCGTGTCAATTTACATCAGATAGTGTTGGTTTAAAAGCCTTTTGAGCCAAAAAATTTTTTTTGAAATTTTTAAAATTTACCCCCTTGGGGTTCAAATTTTTTTAATTTTTCGTTATTCCTCTCTTACTCCTTAACTGTTAGACGTATTGCGACGTAACCTCGAACATAAGCAGATTTTGTCGTCCTCTTTCGATTGGTGCCCTCAAAAACGTCCTATCTTGAACGGTTCGTTTGTAAAAAAATTCCAAAAAATGCCAAAAAGTTACCCAAAATTTTCGGTCTTTGGGTGATAGCTTCCTCAAATGACGCATTAAAAGACGTTTGACATACTAATATTAAAGAGAATTTTTATACGAATACGCTGATACCACTAAATCATTTCATTTCGCTATAGTTTACAAGATATGAGCGAAAATATTTTCGGGGGTTCACGAACTTCACGAATTTTGTGCAAGTGCCAAAACTTTAAATCGCGATATCTCCGAAACGGTTAGAGATATCGAGTTGGGAGTGGCACCGTTGGATTCAGGAGATCGAGTTCTATCAGAAAAAACAACTTTTAAGGCGTTTGAAGAGATTTTCAAAAAACGGCTATATCTCGCAAACGGCTATATTTAGGGGGAAACTGATGGTACAGGCGGTTTTCTCGTGTCAATTTACATCAGATAGTGTTGGTTTAAAAGCCTTTTGAGCCAAAAAATTTTTTTTGAAATTTTTAAAATTTACCCCCTTGGGGTTCAAATTTTTTTAATTTTTCGTTATTCCTCTCTTACTCCTTAACTGTTAGACGTATTGCGACGTAACCTCGAACATAAGCAGATTTTGTCGTCCTCTTTCGATTGGTGCCCTCAAAAACGTCCTATCTTGAACGGTTCGTTTGTAAAAAAATTCCAAAAAATGCCAAAAAGTTACCCAAAATTTTCGGTCTTTGGGTGATAGCTTCCTCAAATGACGCATTAAAAGACGTTTGACATACTAATATTAAAGAGAATTTTTATACGAATACGCTGATACCACTAAATCATTTCATTTCGCTATAGTTTACAAGATATGAGCGAAAATATTTTCGGGGGTTCACGAACTTCACGAATTTTGTGCAAGTGCCAAAACTTTAAATCGCGATATCTCCGAAACGGTTAGAGATATCGAGTTGGGAGTGGCACCGTTGGATTCAGGAGATCGAGTTCTATCAGAAAAAACAACTTTTAAGGCGTTTGAAGAGATTTTCAAAAAACGGCTATATCTCGCAAACGGCTATATTTAGGGGGAAACTGATGGTACAGGCGGCTTTCTCGTGTCAATTTACATCAGATAGTGTTGGTTTAAAAGCCTTTTGAGCCAAAAAATTTTTTTTGAAATTTTTAAAATTTACCCCCTTGGGGTTCAAATTTTTTTAATTTTTCGTTATTCCTCTCTTACTCCTTAACTGTTAGACGTATTGCGACGTAACCTCGAACATAAGCAGATTTTGTCGTCCTCTTTCGATTGGTGCCCTCAAAAACGTCCTATCTTGAACGGTTCGTTTGTAAAAAAATTCCAAAAAATGCCAAAAAGTTACCCAAAATTTTCGGTCTTTGGGTGATAGCTTCCTCAAATGACGCATTAAAAGACGTTTGACATACTAATATTAAAGAGAATTTTTATACGAATACGCTGATACCACTAAATCATTTCATTTCGCTATAGTTTACAAGATATGAGCGAAAATATTTTCGGGGGTTCACGAACTTCACGAATTTTGTTCAAGTGCCAAAACTTTAAATCGCGATATCTCCGAAACGGTTAGAGATATCGAGTTGGGAGTGGCACCGTTGGATTCAGGAGATCGAATTCTATCAGAAAAAACAACTTTTAAGGCGTTTGAAGAGATTTTCAAAAAACGGCTATATCTCGCAAACGGCTATATTTAGGGGGAAACTGATGGTACAGGCGGCTTTCTCGTGTCAATTTACATCAGATAGTGTTGGTTTAAAAGCCTTTTGAGCCAAAAAATTTTTTTTGAAATTTTTAAAATTTACCCCCTTGGGGTTCAAATTTTTTTAATTTTTCGTTATTCCTCTCTTACTCCTTAACTGTTAGACGTATTGCGACGTAACCTCGAACATAAGCAGATTTTGTCGTCCTCTTTCGATTGGTGCCCTCAAAAACGTCCTATCTTGAACGGTTCGTTTGTAAAAAAATTCCAAAAAATGCCAAAAAGTTACCCAAAATTTTCGGTCTTTGGGTGATAGCTTCCTCAAATGACGCATTAAAAAACGTTTGACATACTAATATTAAAGAGAATTTTTATACGAATACGCTGATACCACTAAATCATTTCATTTCGCTATAGTTTACAAGATATGAGCGAAAATATTTTCGGGGGTTCACGAACTTCACGAATTTTGTTCAAGTGCCAAAACTTTAAATCGCGATATCTCCGAAACGGTTAGAGATATCGAGTTGGGAGTGGCACCGTTGGATTCAGGAGATCGAATTCTATCAGAAAAAACAACTTTTAAGGCGTTTGAAGAGATTTTCAAAAAACGGCTATATCTCGCAAACGGCTATATTTAGGGGGAAACTGATGGTACAGGCGGCTTTCTCGTGTCAATTTACATCAGATAGTGTTAGTTTAAAAGCCTTTTGAGCCAAAAAAATTTTTTTGAAATTTTTAAAATTTACCCCCTTGGGGTTCAAATTTTTTTAATTTTTCGTTATTCCTCTCTTACTCCTTAACTGTTAGACGTATTGCGACGTAACCTCGAACATAAGCAGATTTTGTCGTCCTCTTTCGATTGGTGCCCTCAAAAACGTCCTATCTTGAACGGTTCGTTTGTAAAAAAATTCCAAAAAATGCCAAAAAGTTACCCAAAATTTTCGGTCTTTGGGTGATAGCTTCCTCAAATGACGCATTAAAAGACGTTTGACATACTAATATTAAAGAGAATTTTTATACGAATACGCTGATACCACTAAATCATTTCATTTCGCTATAGTTTACAAGATATGAGCGAAAATATTTTCGGGGGTTCACGAACTTCACGAATTTTGTGCAAGTGCCAAAACTTTAAATCGCGATATCTCCGAAACGGTTAGAGATATCGAGTTGGGAGTGGCACCGTTGGATTCAGGAGATCGAGTTCTATCAGAAAAAACAACTTTTAAGGCGTTTGAAGAGATTTTCAAAAAACGGCTATATCTCGCAAACGGCTATATTTAGGGGGAAACTGATGGTACAGGCGGCTTTCTCGTGTCAATTTACATCAGATAGTGTTGGTTTAAAAGCCTTTTGAGCCAAAAATTTTTTTTTGAAATTTTTAAAATTTACCCCCTTGGGTTCAAATTTTTTTAATTTTTCGTTATTCCTCTCTTACTCCTTAACTGTTAGACGTATTGCGACGTAACCTCGAACATAAGCAGATTTTGTCGTCCTCTTTCGATTGGTGCCCTCAAAAACGTCCTATCTTGAACGGTTCGTTTGTAAAAAAATTCCAAAAAATGCCAAAAAGTTACCCAAAATTTTCGGTCTTTGGGTGATAGCTTCCTCAAATGACGCATTAAAAGACGTTTGACATACTAATATTAAAGAGAATTTTTATACGAATACGCTGATACCACTAAATCATTTCATTTCGCTATAGTTTACAAGATATGAGCGAAAATATTTTCGGGGGTTCACGAACTTCACGAATTTTGTGCAAGTGCCAAAACTTTAAATCGCGATATCTCCGAAACGGTTAGAGATATCGAGTTGGGAGTGGCACCGTTGGATTCAGGAGATCGAGTTCTATCAGAAAAAACAACTTTTAAGGCGTTTGAAGAGATTTTCAAAAAACGGCTATATCTCGCAAACGGCTATATTTAGGGGGAAACTGATGGTACAGGCGGCTTTCTCGTGTCAATTTACATCAGATAGTGTTGGTTTAAAAGCCTTTTGAGCCAAAAAATTTTTTTTGAAATTTTTAAAATTTACCCCCTTGGGGTTCAAATTTTTTTAATTTTTCGTTATTCCTCTCTTACTCCTTAACTGTTAGACGTATTGCGACGTAACCTCGAACATAAGCAGATTTTGTCGTCCTCTTTCGATTGGTGCCCTCAAAAACGTCCTATCTTGAACGGTTCGTTTGTAAAAAAATTCCAAAAAATGCCAAAAAGTTACCCAAAATTTTCGGTCTTTGGGTGATAGCTTCCTCAAATGACGCATTAAAAGACGTTTGACATACTAATATTAAAGAGAATTTTTATACGAATACGCTGATACCACTAAATCATTTCATTTCGCTATAGTTTACAAGATATGAGCGAAAATATTTTCGGGGGTTCACGAACTTCACGAATTTTGTGCAAGTGCCAAAACTTTAAATCGCGATATCTCCGAAACGGTTAGAGATATCGAGTTGGGAGTGGCACCGTTGGATTCAGGAGATCGAGTTCTATCAGAAAAAACAACTTTTAAGGCGTTTGAAGAGATTTTCAAAAAACGGCTATATCTCGCAAACGGCTATATTTAGGGGGAAACTGATGGTACAGGAGGCTTTCTCGTGTCAATTTACATCAGATAGTGTTGGTTTAAAAGCCTTTTGAGCCAAAAAATTTTTTTTGAAATTTTTAAAATTTACCCCCTTGGGGTTCAAATTTTTTTAATTTTTCGTTATTCCTCTCTTACTCCTTAACTGTTAGACGTATTGCGACGTAACCTCGAACATAAGCAGATTTTGTCGTCCTCTTTCGATTGGTGCCCTCAAAAACGTCCTATCTTGAACGGTTCGTTTGTAAAAAAATTCCAAAAAATGCCAAAAAGTTACCCAAAATTTTCGGTCTTTGGGTGATAGCTTCCTCAAATGACGCATTAAAAGACGTTTGACATACTAATATTAAAGAGAATTTTTATACGAATACGCTGATACCACTAAATCATTTCATTTCGCTATAGTTTACAAGATATGAGCGAAAATATTTTCGGGGGTTCACGAACTTCACGAATTTTGTGCAAGTGCCAAAACTTTAAATCGCGATATCTCCGAAACGGTTAGAGATATCGAGTTGGGAGTGGCACCGTTGGATTCAGGAGATCGAGTTCTATCAGAAAAAACAACTTTTAAGGCGTTTGAAGAGATTTTCAAAAAACGGCTATATCTCGCAAACGGCTATATTTAGGGGGAAACTGATGGTACAGGAGGCTTTCTCGTGTCAATTTACATCAGATAGTGTTGGTTTAAAAGCCTTTTGAGCCAAAAAATTTTTTTTGAAATTTTTAAAATTTACCCCCTTGGGGTTCAAATTTTTTTAATTTTTCGTTATTCCTCTCTTACTCCTTAACTGTTAGACGTATTGCGACGTAACCTCGAACATAAGCAGATTTTGTCGTCCTCTTTCGAGTGGTGCCCTCAAAAACGTCCTATCTTGAACGGTTCGTTTGTAAAAAAATTCCAAAAAATGCCAAAAAGTTACCCAAAATTTTCGGTCTTTGGGTGATAGCTTCCTCAAATGACGCATTAAAAGACGTTTGACATACTAATATTAAAGAGAATTTTTATACGAATACGCTGATACCACTAAATCATTTCATTTCGCTATAGTTTACAAGATATGAGCGAAAATATTTTCGGGGGTTCACGAACTTCACGAATTTTGTTCAAGTGCCAAAACTTTAAATCGCGATATCTCCGAAACGGTTAGAGATATCGAGTTGGGAGTGGCACCGTTGGATTCAGGAGATCGAATTCTATCAGAAAAAACAACTTTTAAGGCGTTTGAAGAGATTTTCAAAAAACGGCTATATCTCGCAAACGGCTATATTTAGGGGGAAACTGATGGTACAGGCGGCTTTCTCGTGTCAATTTACATCAGATAGTGTTAGTTTAAAAGCCTTTTGAGCCAAAAAAATTTTTTTGAAATTTTTACAATTTACCCCCTTGGGGTTCAAATTTTTTTAATTTTTCGTTATTCCTCTCTTACTCCTTAACTGTTAGACGTATTGCGACGTAACCTCGAACATAAGCAGATTTTGTCGTCCTCTTTCGATTGGTGCCCTCAAAAACGTCCTATCTTGAACGGTTCGTTTGTAAAAAAATTCCAAAAAATGCCAAAAAGTTACCCAAAATTTTCGGTCTTTGGGTGATAGCTTCCTCAAATGACGCATTAAAAGACGTTTGACATACTAATATTAAAGAGAATTTTTATACGAATACGCTGATACCACTAAATCATTTCATTTCGCTATAGTTTACAAGATATGAGCGAAAATATTTTCGGGGGTTCACGAACTTCACGAATTTTGTGCAAGTGCCAAAACTTTAAATCGCGATATCTCCGAAACGGTTAGAGATATCGAGTTGGGAGTGGCACCGTTGGATTCAGGAGATCGAGTTCTATCAGAAAAAACAACTTTTAAGGCGTTTGAAGAGATTTTCAAAAAACGGCTATATCTCGCAAACGGCTATATTTAGGGGGAAACTGATGGTACAGGCGGCTTTCTCGTGTCAATTTACATCAGATAGTGTTGGTTTAAAAGCCTTTTGAGCCAAAAAATTTTTTTTGAAATTTTTAAAATTTACCCCCTTGGGGTTCAAATTTTTTTAATTTTTCGTTATTCCTCTCTTACTCCTTAACTGTTAGACGTATTGCGACGTAACCTCGAACATAAGCAGATTTTGTCGTCCTCTTTCGATTGGTGCCCTCAAAAACGTCCTATCTTGAACGGTTCGTTTGTAAAAAAATTCCAAAAAATGCCAAAAAGTTACCCAAAATTTTCGGTCTTTGGGTGATAGCTTCCTCAAATGACGCATTAAAAGACGTTTGACATACTAATATTAAAGAGAATTTTTATACGAATACGCTGATACCACTAAATCATTTCATTTCGCTATAGTTTACAAGATATGAGCGAAAATATTTTCGGGGGTTCACGAACTTCACGAATTTTGTGCAAGTGCCAAAACTTTAAATCGCGATATCTCCGAAACGGTTAGAGATATCGAGTTGGGAGTGGCACCGTTGGATTCAGGAGATCGAGTTCTATCAGAAAAAACAACTTTTAAGGCGTTTGAAGAGATTTTCAAAAAACGGCTATATCTCGCAAACGGCTATATTTAGGGGGAAACTGATGGTACAGGAGGCTTTCTCGTGTCAATTTACATCAGATAGTGTTGGTTTAAAAGCCTTTTGAGCCAAAAAATTTTTTTTGAAATTTTTAAAATTTACCCCCTTGGGGTTCAAATTTTTTTAATTTTTCGTTATTCCTCTCTTACTCCTTAACTGTTAGACGTATTGCGACGTAACCTCGAACATAAGCAGATTTTGTCGTCCTCTTTCGAGTGGTGCCCTCAAAAACGTCCTATCTTGAACGGTTCGTTTGTAAAAAAATTCCAAAAAATGCCAAAAAGTTACCCAAAATTTTCGGTCTTTGGGTGATAGCTTCCTCAAATGACGCATTAAAAGACGTTTGACATACTAATATTAAAGAGAATTTTTATACGAATACGCTGATACCACTAAATCGTTTCATTTCACTATAGTTTACAAGATATGAGCGAAAATATTTTCGGGGGTTCACGAACTTCACGAATTTTGTGCAAGTGCCAAAACTTTAAATCGCGATATCTCCGAAACGGTTAGAGATATCGAGTTGGGAGTGGCACCGTTGGATTCAGGAGATCGAGTTCTATCAGAAAAAACAACTTTTAAGGCGTTTGAAGAGATTTTCAAAAAACGGCTATATCTCGCAAACGGCTATATTTAGGGGGAAACTGATGGTACAGGCGGCTTTCTCGTGTCAATTTACATCAGATAGTGTTGGTTTAAAAGCCTTTTGAGCCAAAAAATTTTTTTTCAAATTTTTAAAATTTACCCCCTTGGGGTTCAAATTTTTTTAATTTTTCGTTATTCCTCTCTTACTCCTTAACTGTTAGACGTATTGCGACGTAACCTCGAACATAAGCAGATTTTGTCGTCCTCTTTCGATTGGTGCCCTCAAAAACGTCCTATCTTGAACGGTTCGTTTGTAAAAAAATTCCAAAAAATGCCAAAAAGTTACCCAAAATTTTCGGTCTTTGGGTGATAGCTTCCTCAAATGACGCATTAAAAGACGTTTGACATACTAATATTAAAGAGAATTTTTATACGAATACGCTGATACCACTAAATCGTTTCATTTCACTATAGTTTACAAGATATGAGCGAAAATATTTTCGGGGGTTCACGAACTTCACGAATTTTGTGCAAGTGCCAAAACTTTAAATCGCGATATCTCCGAAACGGTTAGAGATATCGAGTTGGGAGTGGCACCGTTGGATTCAGGAGATCGAATTCTATCAGAAAAAACAACTTTTAAGGCGTTTGAAGAGATTTTCAAAAAACGGCTATATCTCGCAAACGGCTATATTTAGGGGGAAACTGATGGTACAGGCGGCTTTCTCGTGTCAATTTACATCAGATAGTGTTGGTTTAAAAGCCTTTTGAGCCAAAAAATTTTTTTTGAAATTTTTAAAATTTACCCCCTTGGGGTTCAAATTTTTTTAATTTTTCGTTATTCCTCTCTTACTCCTTAACTGTTAGACGTATTGCGACGTAACCTCGAACATAAGCAGATTTTGTCGTCCTCTTTCGATTGGTGCCCTCAAAAACGTCCTATCTTGAACGGTTCGTTTGTAAAAAAATTCCAAAAAATGACAAAAAGTTACCCAAAATTTTCGGTCTTTGGGTGATAGCTTCCTCAAATGACGCATTAAAAGACGTTTGACATACTAATATTAAAGAGAATTTTTATACGAATACGCTGATACCACTAAATCGTTTCATTTCACTATAGTTTACAAGATATGAGCGAAAATATTTTCGGGGGTTCACGAACTTCAGGAATTTTGTGCAAGTGCCAAAACTTTAAATCGCGATATCTCCGAAACGGTTAGAGATATCGAGTTGGGAGTGGCACCGTTGGATTCAGGAGATCGAGTTCTATCAGAAAAAACAACTTTTAAGGCGTTTGAAGAGATTTTCAAAAAACGGCTATATCTCGCAAACGGCTATATTTAGGGGGAAACTGATGGTACAGGCGGCTTTCTCGTGTCAATTTACATCAGATAGTGTTGGTTTAAAAGCCTTTTGAGCCAAAAAATTTTTTTTGAAATTTTTAAAATTTACCCCCTTGGGGTTCAAATTTTTTTAATTTTTCGTTATTCCTCTCTTACTCCTTAACTGTTAGACGTATTGCGACGTAACCTCGAACATAAGCAGATTTTGTCGTCCTCTTTCGATTGGTGCCCTCAAAAACGTCCTATCTTGAACGGTTCGTTTGTAAAAAAATTCCAAAAAATGCCAAAAAGTTACCCAAAATTTTCGGTCTTTGGGTGATAGCTTCCTCAAATGACGCATTAAAAGACGTTTGACATACTAATATTAAAGAGAATTTTTATACGAATACGCTGATACCACTAAATCATTTCATTTCGCTATAGTTTACAAGATATGAGCGAAAATATTTTCGGGGGTTCACGAACTTCACGAATTTTGTGCAAGTGCCAAAACTTTAAATCGCGATATCTCCGAAACGGTTAGAGATATCGAGTTGGGAGTGGCACCGTTGGATTCAGGAGATCGAGTTCTATCAGAAAAAACAACTTTTAAGGCGTTTGAAGAGATTTTCAAAAAACGGCTATATCTCGCAAACGGCTATATTTAGGGGGAAACTGATGGTACAGGAGGCTTTCTCGTGTCAATTTACATCAGATAGTGTTGGTTTAAAAGCCTTTTGAGCCAAAAAATTTTTTTTGAAATTTTTAAAATTTACCCCCTTGGGGTTCAAATTTTTTTAATTTTTCGTTATTCCTCTCTTACTCCTTAACTGTTAGACGTATTGCGACGTAACCTCGAACATAAGCAGATTTTGTCGTCCTCTTTCGAGTGGTGCCCTCAAAAACGTCCTATCTTGAACGGTTCGTTTGTAAAAAAATTCCAAAAAATGCCAAAAAGTTACCCAAAATTTTCGGTCTTTGGGTGATAGCTTCCTCAAATGACGCATTAAAAGACGTTTGACATACTAATATTAAAGAGAATTTTTATACGAATACGCTGATACCACTAAATCATTTCATTTCGCTATAGTTTACAAGATATGAGCGAAAATATTTTCGGGGGTTCACGAACTTCACGAATTTTGTGCAAGTGCCAAAACTTTAAATCGCGATATCTCCGAAACGGTTAGAGATATCGAGTTGGGAGTGGCACCGTTGGATTCAGGAGATCGAGTTCTATCAGAAAAAACGACTTTTAAGGCGTTTGAAGAGATTTTCAAAAAACGGCTATATCTCGCAAACGGCTATATTTAGGGGGAAACTGATGGTACAGGCGGCTTTCTCGTGTCAATTTACATCAGATAGTGTTGGTTTAAAAGCCTTTTGAGCCAAAAAATTTTTTTTGAAATTTTTAAAATTTACCCCCTTGGGGTTCAAATTTTTTTAATTTTTCGTTATTCCTCTCTTACTCCTTAACTGTTAGACGTATTGCGACGTAACCTCGAACATAAGCAGATTTTGTCGTCCTCTTTCGATTGGTGCCCTCAAAAACGTCCTATCTTGAACGGTTCGTTTGTAAAAAAATTCCAAAAAATGCCAAAAAGTTACCCAAAATTTTCGGTCTTTGGGTGATAGCTTCCTCAAATGACGCATTAAAAGACGTTTGACATACTAATATTAAAGAGAATTTTTACACGAATACGCTGATACCACTAAATCGTTTCATTTCACTATAGTTTACAAGATATGAGCGAAAATATTTTCGGGGGTTCACGAACTTCACGAATTTTGTGCAAGTGCCAAAACTTTAAATCGCGATATCTCCGAAACGGTTAGAGATATCGAGTTGGGAGTGGCACCGTTGGATTCAGGAGATCGAATTCTATCAGAAAAAACAACTTTTAAGGCGTTTGAAGAGATTTTCAAAAAACGGCTATATCTCGCAAACGGCTATATTTAGGGGGAAACTGATGGTACAGGCGGCTTTCTCGTGTCAATTTACATCAGATAGTGTTGGTTTAAAAGCCTTTTGAGCCAAAAAATTTTTTTTCAAATTTTTAAAATTTACCCCCTTGGGGTTCAAATTTTTTTAATTTTTCGTTATTCCTCTCTTACTCCTTAACTGTTAGACGTATTGCGACGTAACCTCGAACATAAGCAGATTTTGTCGTCCTCTTTCGATTGGTGCCCTCAAAAACGTCCTATCTTGAACGGTTCGTTTGTAAAAAAATTCCAAAAAATGCCAAAAAGTTACCCAAAATTTTCGGTCTTTGGGTGATAGCTTCCTCAAATGACGCATTAAAAGACGTTTGACATACTAATATTAAAGAGAATTTTTATACGAATACGCTGATACCACTAAATCGTTTCATTTCACTATAGTTTACAAGATATGAGCGAAAATATTTTCGGGGGTTCACGAACTTCACGAATTTTGTGCAAGTGCCAAAACTTTAAATCGCGATATCTCCGAAACGGTTAGAGATATCGAGTTGGGAGTGGCACCGTTGGATTCAGGAGATCGAATTCTATCAGAAAAAACAACTTTTAAGGCGTTTGAAGAGATTTTCAAAAAACGGCTATATCTCGCAAACGGCTATATTTAGGGGGAAACTGATGGTACAGGCGGCTTTCTCGTGTCAATTTACATCAGATAGTGTTGGTTTAAAAGCCTTTTGAGCCAAAAAATTTTTTTTGAAATTTTTAAAATTTACCCCCTTGGGGTTCAAATTTTTTTAATTTTTCGTTATTCCTCTCTTACTCCTTAACTGTTAGACGTATTGCGACGTAACCTCGAACATAAGCAGATTTTGTCGTCCTCTTTCGATTGGTGCCCTCAAAAACGTCCTATCTTGAACGGTTCGTTTGTAAAAAAATTCCAAAAAATGACAAAAAGTTACCCAAAATTTTCGGTCTTTGGGTGATAGCTTCCTCAAATGACGCATTAAAAGACGTTTGACATACTAATATTAAAGAGAATTTTTATACGAATACGCTGATACCACTAAATCGTTTCATTTCACTATAGTTTACAAGATATGAGCGAAAATATTTTCGGGGGTTCACGAACTTCAGGAATTTTGTGCAAGTGCCAAAACTTTAAATCGCGATATCTCCGAAACGGTTAGAGATATCGAGTTGGGAGTGGCACCGTTGGATTCAGGAGATCGAGTTCTATCAGAAAAAACAACTTTTAAGGCGTTTGAAGAGATTTTCAAAAAACGGCTATATCTCGCAAACGGCTATATTTAGGGGGAAACTGATGGTACAGGCGGCTTTCTCGTGTCAATTTACATCAGATAGTGTTGGTTTAAAAGCCTTTTGAGCCAAAAAATTTTTTTTGAAATTTTTAAAATTTACCCCCTTGGGGTTCAAATTTTTTTAATTTTTCGTTATTCCTCTCTTACTCCTTAACTGTTAGACGTATTGCGACGTAACCTCGAACATAAGCAGATTTTGTCGTCCTCTTTCGATTGGTGCCCTCAAAAACGTCCTATCTTGAACGGTTCGTTTGTAAAAAAATTCCAAAAAATGACAAAAAGTTACCCAAAATTTTCGGTCTTTGGGTGATAGCTTCCTCAAATGACGCATTAAAAGACGTTTGACATACTAATATTAAAGAGAATTTTTATACGAATACGCTGATACCACTAAATCGTTTCATTTCACTATAGTTTACAAGATATGAGCGAAAATATTTTCGGGGGTTCACGAACTTCAGGAATTTTGTGCAAGTGCCAAAACTTTAAATCGCGATATCTCCGAAACGGTTAGAGATATCGAGTTGGGAGTGGCACCGTTGGATTCAGGAGATCGAGTTCTATCAGAAAAAACAACTTTTAAGGCGTTTGAAGAGATTTTCAAAAAACGGCTATATCTCGCAAACGGCTATATTTAGGGGGAAACTGATGGTACAGGCGGCTTTCTCGTGTCAATTTACATCAGATAGTGTTGGTTTAAAAGCCTTTTGAGCCAAAAAATTTTTTTTGAAATTTTTAAAATTTACCCCCTTGGGGTTCAAATTTTTTTAATTTTTCGTTATTCCTCTCTTACTCCTTAACTGTTAGACGTATTGCGACGTAACCTCGAACATAAGCAGATTTTGTCGTCCTCTTTCGATTGGTGCCCTCAAAAACGTCCTATCTTGAACGGTTCGTTTGTAAAAAAATTCCAAAAAATGCCAAAAAGTTACCCAAAATTTTCGGTCTTTGGGTGATAGCTTCCTCAAATGACGCATTAAAAGACGTTTGACATACTAATATTAAAGAGAATTTTTATACGAATACGCTGATACCACTAAATCATTTCATTTCGCTATAGTTTACAAGATATGAGCGAAAATATTTTCGGGGGTTCACGAACTTCACGAATTTTGTGCAAGTGCCAAAACTTTAAATCGCGATATCTCCGAAACGGTTAGAGATATCGAGTTGGGAGTGGCACCGTTGGATTCAGGAGATCGAGTTCTATCAGAAAAAACAACTTTTAAGGCGTTTGAAGAGATTTTCAAAAAACGGCTATATCTCGCAAACGGCTATATTTAGGGGGAAACTGATGGTACAGGAGGCTTTCTCGTGTCAATTTACATCAGATAGTGTTGGTTTAAAAGCCTTTTGAGCCAAAAAATTTTTTTTGAAATTTTTAAAATTTACCCCCTTGGGGTTCAAATTTTTTTAATTTTTCGTTATTCCTCTCTTACTCCTTAACTGTTAGACGTATTGCGACGTAACCTCGAACATAAGCAGATTTTGTCGTCCTCTTTCGAGTGGTGCCCTCAAAAACGTCCTATCTTGAACGGTTCGTTTGTAAAAAAATTCCAAAAAATGCCAAAAAGTTACCCAAAATTTTCGGTCTTTGGGTGATAGCTTCCTCAAATGACGCATTAAAAGACGTTTGACATACTAATATTAAAGAGAATTTTTATACGAATACGCTGATACCACTAAATCGTTTCATTTCACTATAGTTTACAAGATATGAGCGAAAATATTTTCGGGGGTTCACGAACTTCACGAATTTTGTGCAAGTGCCAAAACTTTAAATCGCGATATCTCCGAAACGGTTAGAGATATCGAGTTGGGAGTGGCACCGTTGGATTCAGGAGATCGAATTCTATCAGAAAAAACAACTTTTAAGGCGTTTGAAGAGATTTTCAAAAAACGGCTATATCTCGCAAACGGCTATATTTAGGGGGAAACTGATGGTACAGGCGGCTTTCTCGTGTCAATTTACATCAGATAGTGTTGGTTTAAAAGCCTTTTGAGCCAAAAAATTTTTTTTGAAATTTTTAAAATTTACCCCCTTGGGGTTCAAATTTTTTTAATTTTTCGTTATTCCTCTCTTACTCCTTAACTGTTAGACGTATTGCGACGTAACCTCGAACATAAGCAGATTTTGTCGTCCTCTTTCGATTGGTGCCCTCAAAAACGTCCTATCTTGAACGGTTCGTTTGTAAAAAAATTCCAAAAAATGCCAAAAAGTTACCCAAAATTTTCGGTCTTTGGGTGATAGCTTCCTCAAATGACGCATTAAAAGACGTTTGACATACTAATATTAAAGAGAATTTTTATACGAATACGCTGATACCACTAAATCATTTCATTTCGCTATAGTTTACAAGATATGAGCGAAAATATTTTCGGGGGTTCACGAACTTCACGAATTTTGTGCAAGTGCCAAAACTTTAAATCGCGATATCTCCGAAACGGTTAGAGATATCGAGTTGGGAGTGGCACCGTTGGATTCAGGAGATCGAGTTCTATCAGAAAAAACAACTTTTAAGGCGTTTGAAGAGATTTTCAAAAAACGGCTATATCTCGCAAACGGCTATATTTAGGGGGAAACTGATGGTACAGGCGGCTTTCTCGTGTCAATTTACATCAGATAGTGTTGGTTTAAAAGCCTTTTGAGCCAAAAAATTTTTTTTGAAATTTTTAAAATTTACCCCCTTGGGGTTCAAATTTTTTTAATTTTTCGTTATTCCTCTCTTACTCCTTAACTGTTAGACGTATTGCGACGTAACCTCGAACATAAGCAGATTTTGTCGTCCTCTTTCGATTGGTGCCCTCAAAAACGTCCTATCTTGAACGGTTCGTTTGTAAAAAAATTCCAAAAAATGACAAAAAGTTACCCAAAATTTTCGGTCTTTGGGTGATAGCTTCCTCAAATGACGCATTAAAAGACGTTTGACATACTAATATTAAAGAGAATTTTTATACGAATACGCTGATACCACTAAATCGTTTCATTTCACTATAGTTTACAAGATATGAGCGAAAATATTTTCGGGGGTTCACGAACTTCAGGAATTTTGTGCAAGTGCCAAAACTTTAAATCGCGATATCTCCGAAACGGTTAGAGATATCGAGTTGGGAGTGGCACCGTTGGATTCAGGAGATCGAGTTCTATCAGAAAAAACAACTTTTAAGGCGTTTGAAGAGATTTTCAAAAAACGGCTATATCTCGCAAACGGCTATATTTAGGGGGAAACTGATGGTACAGGCGGCTTTCTCGTGTCAATTTACATCAGATAGTGTTGGTTTAAAAGCCTTTTGAGCCAAAAAATTTTTTTTGAAATTTTTAAAATTTACCCCCTTGGGGTTCAAATTTTTTTAATTTTTCGTTATTCCTCTCTTACTCCTTAACTGTTAGACGTATTGCGACGTAACCTCGAACATAAGCAGATTTTGTCGTCCTCTTTCGATTGGTGCCCTCAAAAACGTCCTATCTTGAACGGTTCGTTTGTAAAAAAATTCCAAAAAATGCCAAAAAGTTACCCAAAATTTTCGGTCTTTGGGTGATAGCTTCCTCAAATGACGCATTAAAAGACGTTTGACATACTAATATTAAAGAGAATTTTTATACGAATACGCTGATACCACTAAATCATTTCATTTCGCTATAGTTTACAAGATATGAGCGAAAATATTTTCGGGGGTTCACGAACTTCACGAATTTTGTGCAAGTGCCAAAACTTTAAATCGCGATATCTCCGAAACGGTTAGAGATATCGAGTTGGGAGTGGCACCGTTGGATTCAGGAGATCGAGTTCTATCAGAAAAAACAACTTTTAAGGCGTTTGAAGAGATTTTCAAAAAACGGCTATATCTCGCAAACGGCTATATTTAGGGGGAAACTGATGGTACAGGAGGCTTTCTCGTGTCAATTTACATCAGATAGTGTTGGTTTAAAAGCCTTTTGAGCCAAAAAATTTTTTTTGAAATTTTTAAAATTTACCCCCTTGGGGTTCAAATTTTTTTAATTTTTCGTTATTCCTCTCTTACTCCTTAACTGTTAGACGTATTGCGACGTAACCTCGAACATAAGCAGATTTTGTCGTCCTCTTTCGAGTGGTGCCCTCAAAAACGTCCTATCTTGAACGGTTCGTTTGTAAAAAAATTCCAAAAAATGCCAAAAAGTTACCCAAAATTTTCGGTCTTTGGGTGATAGCTTCCTCAAATGACGCATTAAAAGACGTTTGACATACTAATATTAAAGAGAATTTTTATACGAATACGCTGATACCACTAAATCGTTTCATTTCACTATAGTTTACAAGATATGAGCGAAAATATTTTCGGGGGTTCACGAACTTCACGAATTTTGTGCAAGTGCCAAAACTTTAAATCGCGATATCTCCGAAACGGTTAGAGATATCGAGTTGGGAGTGGCACCGTTGGATTCAGGAGATCGAATTCTATCAGAAAAAACAACTTTTAAGGCGTTTGAAGAGATTTTCAAAAAACGGCTATATCTCGCAAACGGCTATATTTAGGGGGAAACTGATGGTACAGGCGGCTTTCTCGTGTCAATTTACATCAGATAGTGTTGGTTTAAAAGCCTTTTGAGCCAAAAAATTTTTTTTGAAATTTTTAAAATTTACCCCCTTGGGGTTCAAATTTTTTTAATTTTTCGTTATTCCTCTCTTACTCCTTAACTGTTAGACGTATTGCGACGTAACCTCGAACATAAGCAGATTTTGTCGTCCTCTTTCGATTGGTGCCCTCAAAAACGTCCTATCTTGAACGGTTCGTTTGTAAAAAAATTCCAAAAAATGCCAAAAAGTTACCCAAAATTTTCGGTCTTTGGGTGATAGCTTCCTCAAATGACGCATTAAAAGACGTTTGACATACTAATATTAAAGAGAATTTTTACACGAATACGCTGATACCACTAAATCATTTCATTTCGCTATAGTTTACAAGATATGAGCGAAAATATTTTCGGGGGTTCACGAACTTCACGAATTTTGTGCAAGTGCCAAAACTTTAAATCGCGATATCTCCGAAACGGTTAGAGATATCGAGTTGGGAGTGGCACCGTTGGATTCAGGAGATCGAGTTCTATCAGAAAAAACAACTTTTAAGGCGTTTGAAGAGATTTTCAAAAAACGGCTATATCTCGCAAACGGCTATATTTAGGGGGAAACTGATGGTACAGGCGGCTTTCTCGTGTCAATTTACATCAGATAGTGTTGGTTTAAAAGCCTTTTGAGCCAAAAAATTTTTTTTGAAATTTTTAAAATTAACCCCCTTGGGGTTCAAATTTTTTTAATTTTTCGTTATTCCTCTCTTACTCCTTAACTGTTAGACGTATTGCGACGTAACCTCGAACATAAGCAGATTTTGTCGTCCTCTTTCGATTGGTGCCCTCAAAAACGTCCTATCTTGAACGGTTCGTTTGTAAAAAAATTCCAAAAAATGCCAAAAAGTTACCCAAAATTTTCGGTCTTTGGGTGATAGCTTCCTCAAATGACGCATTAAAAGACGTTTGACATACTAATATTAAAGAGAATTTTTATACGAATACGCTGATACCACTAAATCATTTCATTTCGCTATAGTTTACAAGATATGAGCGAAAATATTTTCGGGGGTTCACGAACTTCACGAATTTTGTGCAAGTGCCAAAACTTTAAATCGCGATATCTCCGAAACGGTTAGAGATATCGAGTTGGGAGTGGCACCGTTGGATTCAGGAGATCGAGTTCTATCAGAAAAAACAACTTTTAAGGCGTTTGAAGAGATTTTCAAAAAACGGCTATATCTCGCAAACGGCTATATTTAGGGGGAAACTGATGGTACAGGCGGCTTTCTCGTGTCAATTTACATCAGATAGTGTTGGTTTAAAAGCCTTTTGAGCCAAAAAATTTTTTTTGAAATTTTTAAAATTTACCCCCTTGGGGTTCAAATTTTTTTAATTTTTCGTTATTCCTCTCTTACTCCTTAACTGTTAGACGTATTGCGACGTAACCTCGAACATAAGCAGATTTTGTCGTCCTCTTTCGATTGGTGCCCTCAAAAACGTCCTATCTTGAACGGTTCGTTTGTAAAAAAATTCCAAAAAATGCCAAAAAGTTACCCAAAATTTTCGGTCTTTGGGTGATAGCTTCCTCAAATGACGCATTAAAAGACGTTTGACATACTAATATTAAAGAGAATTTTTATACGAATACGCTGATACCACTAAATCATTTCATTTCGCTATAGTTTACAAGATATGAGCGAAAATATTTTCGGGGGTTCACGAACTTCACGAATTTTGTGCAAGTGCCAAAACTTTAAATCGCGATATCTCCGAAACGGTTAGAGATATCGAGTTGGGAGTGGCACCGTTGGATTCAGGAGATCGAGTTCTATCAGAAAAAACAACTTTTAAGGCGTTTGAAGAGATTTTCAAAAAACGGCTATATCTCGCAAACGGCTATATTTAGGGGGAAACTGATGGTACAGGCGGCTTTCTCGTGTCAATTTACATCAGATAGTGTTGGTTTAAAAGCCTTTTGAGCCAAAAAATTTTTTTTTAAATTTTTAAAATTTACCCCCTTGGGGTTCAAATTTTTTTAATTTTTCGTTATTCCTCTCTTACTCCTTAACTGTTAGACGTATTGCGACGTAACCTCGAACATAAGCAGATTTTGTCGTCCTCTTTCGATTGGTGCCCTCAAAAACGTCCTATCTTGAACGGTTCGTTTGTAAAAAAATTCCAAAAAATGCCAAAAAGTTACCCAAAATTTTCGGTCTTTGGGTGATAGCTTCCTCAAATGACGCATTAAAAGACGTTTGACATACTAATATTAAAGAGAATTTTTATACGAATACGCTGATACCACTAAATCATTTCATTTCGCTATAGTTTACAAGATATGAGCGAAAATATTTTCGGGGGTTCACGAACTTCACGAATTTTGTGCAAGTGCCAAAACTTTAAATCGCGATATCTCCGAAACGGTTAGAGATATCGAGTTGGGAGTGGCACCGTTGGATTCAGGAGATCGAGTTCTATCAGAAAAAACAACTTTTAAGGCGTTTGAAGAGATTTTCAAAAAACGGCTATATCTCGCAAACGGCTATATTTAGGGGGAAACTGATGGTACAGGCGGCTTTCTCGTGTCAATTTACATCAGATAGTGTTGGTTTAAAAGCCTTTTGAGCCAAAAAATTTTTTTTTAAATTTTTAAAATTTACCCCCTTGGGGTTCAAATTTTTTTAATTTTTCGTTATTCCTCTCTTACTCCTTAACTGTTAGACGTATTGCGACGTAACCTCGAACATAAGCAGATTTTGTCGTCCTCTTTCGATTGGTGCCCTCAAAAACGTCCTATCTTGAACGGTTCGTTTGTAAAAAAATTCCAAAAAATGCCAAAAAGTTACCCAAAATTTTCGGTCTTTGGGTGATAGCTTCCTCAAATGACGCATTAAAAGACGTTTGACATACTAATATTAAAGAGAATTTTTATACGAATACGCTGATACCACTAAATCATTTCATTTCGCTATAGTTTACAAGATATGAGCGAAAATATTTTCGGGGGTTCACGAACTTCACGAATTTTGTGCAAGTGCCAAAACTTTAAATCGCGATATCTCCGAAACGGTTAGAGATATCGAGTTGGGAGTGGCACCGTTGGATTCAGGAGATCGAGTTCTATCAGAAAAAACAACTTTTAAGGCGTTTGAAGAGATTTTCAAAAAACGGCTATATCTCGCAAACGGCTATATTTAGGGGGAAACTGATGGTACAGGCGGCTTTCTCGTGTCAATTTACATCAGATAGTGTTGGTTTAAAAGCCTTTTGAGCCAAAAAATTTTTTTTGAAATTTTTAAAATTTACCCCCTTGGGGTTCAAATTTTTTTAATTTTTCGTTATTCCTCTCTTACTCCTTAACTGTTAGACGTATTGCGACGTAACCTCGAACATAAGCAGATTTTGTCGTCCTCTTTCGATTGGTGCCCTCAAAAACGTCCTATCTTGAACGGTTCGTTTGTAAAAAAATTCCAAAAAATGCCAAAAAGTTACCCAAAATTTTCGGTCTTTGGGTGATAGCTTCCTCAAATGACGCATTAAAAGACGTTTGACATACTAATATTAAAGAGAATTTTTATACGAATACGCTGATACCACTAAATCATTTCATTTCGCTATAGTTTACAAGATATGAGCGAAAATATTTTCGGGGGTTCACGAACTTCACGAATTTTGTGCAAGTGCCAAAACTTTAAATCGCGATATCTCCGAAACGGTTAGAGATATCGAGTTGGGAGTGGCACCGTTGGATTCAGGAGATCGAGTTCTATAAGAAAAAACAACTTTTAAGGCGTTTGAAGAGATTTTCAAAAAACGGCTATATCTCGCAAACGGCTATATTTAGGGGGAAACTGATGGTACAGGCGGCTTTCTCGTGTCAATTTACATCAGATAGTGTTGGTTTAAAAGTCTTTTGAGCCAAAAAATTTTTTTTGAAATTTTTAAAATTTACCCCCTTGGGGTTCAAATTTTTTTAATTTTTCGTTATTCCTCTCTTACTCCTTAACTGTTAGACGTATTGCGACGTAACCTCGAACATAAGCAGATTTTGTCGTCCTCTTTCGATTGGTGCCCTCAAAAACGTCCTATCTTGAACGGTTCGTTTGTAAAAAAATTCCAAAAAATGCCAAAAAGTTACCCAAAATTTTCGGTCTTTGGGTGATAGCTTCCTCAAATGACGCATTAAAAGACGTTTGACATACTAATATTAAAGAGAATTTTTATACGAATACGCTGATACCACTAAATCATTTCATTTCGCTATAGTTTACAAGATATGAGCGAAAATATTTTCGGGGGTTCACGAACTTCACGAATTTTGTGCAAGTGCCAAAACTTTAAATCGCGATATCTCCGAAACGGTTGGAGATATCGAGTTGGGAGTGGCACCGTTGGATTCAGGAGATCGAGTTCTATCAGAAAAAACAACTTTTAAGGCGTTTGAAGAGATTTTCAAAAAACGGCTATATCTCGCAAACGGCTATATTTAGGGGGAAACTGATGGTACAGGCGGCTTTCTCGTGTCAATTTACATCAGATAGTGTTGGTTTAAAAGCCTTTTGAGCCAAAAATTTTTTTTTGAAATTTTTAAAATTTACCCCCTTGGGTTCAAATTTTTTTAATTTTTCGTTATTCCTCTCTTACTCCTTAACTGTTAGACGTATTGCGACGTAACCTCGAACATAAGCAGATTTTGTCGTCCTCTTTCGATTGGTGCCCTCAAAAACGTCCTATCTTGAACGGTTCGTTTGTAAAAAAATTCCAAAAAATGCCAAAAAGTTACCCAAAATTTTCGGTCTTTGGGTGATAGCTTCCTCAAATGACGCATTAAAAGACGTTTGACATACTAATATTAAAGAGAATTTTTACACGAATACGCTGATACCACTAAATCATTTCATTTCGCTATAGTTTACAAGATATGAGCGAAAATATTTTCGGGGGTTCACGAACTTCACGAATTTTGTGCAAGTGCCAAAACTTTAAATCGCGATATCTCCGAAACGGTTAGAGATATCGAGTTGGGAGTGGCACCGTTGGATTCAGGAGATCGAGTTCTATCAGAAAAAACAACTTTTAAGGCGTTTGAAGAGATTTTCAAAAAACGGCTATATCTCGCAAACGGCTATATTTAGGGGGAAACTGATGGTACAGGCGGCTTTCTCGTGTCAATTTACATCAGATAGTGTTGGTTTAAAAGCCTTTTGAGCCAAAAAATTTTTTTTGAAATTTTTAAAATTAACCCCCTTGGGGTTCAAATTTTTTTAATTTTTCGTTATTCCTCTCTTACTCCTTAACTGTTAGACGTATTGCGACGTAACCTCGAACATAAGCAGATTTTGTCGTCCTCTTTCGATTGGTGCCCTCAAAAACGTCCTATCTTGAACGGTTCGTTTGTAAAAAAATTCCAAAAAATGCCAAAAAGTTACCCAAAATTTTCGGTCTTTGGGTGATAGCTTCCTCAAATGACGCATTAAAAGACGTTTGACATACTAATATTAAAGAGAATTTTTATACGAATACGCTGATACCACTAAATCATTTCATTTCGCTATAGTTTACAAGATATGAGCGAAAATATTTTCGGGGGTTCACGAACTTCACGAATTTTGTGCAAGTGCCAAAACTTTAAATCGCGATATCTCCGAAACGGTTAGAGATATCGAGTTGGGAGTGGCACCGTTGGATTCAGGAGATCGAGTTCTATCAGAAAAAACAACTTTTAAGGCGTTTGAAGAGATTTTCAAAAAACGGCTATATCTCGCAAACGGCTATATTTAGGGGGAAACTGATGGTACAGGCGGCTTTCTCGTGTCAATTTACATCAGATAGTGTTGGTTTAAAAGCCTTTTGAGCCAAAAAATTTTTTTTGAAATTTTTAAAATTTACCCCCTTGGGGTTCAAATTTTTTTAATTTTTCGTTATTCCTCTCTTACTCCTTAACTGTTAGACGTATTGCGACGTAACCTCGAACATAAGCAGATTTTGTCGTCCTCTTTCGATTGGTGCCCTCAAAAACGTCCTATCTTGAACGGTTCGTTTGTAAAAAAATTCCAAAAAATGCCAAAAAGTTACCCAAAATTTTCGGTCTTTGGGTGATAGCTTCCTCAAATGACGCATTAAAAGACGTTTGACATACTAATATTAAAGAGAATTTTTATACGAATACGCTGATACCACTAAATCATTTCATTTCGCTATAGTTTACAAGATATGAGCGAAAATATTTTCGGGGGTTCACGAACTTCACGAATTTTGTGCAAGTGCCAAAACTTTAAATCGCGATATCTCCGAAACGGTTAGAGATATCGAGTTGGGAGTGGCACCGTTGGATTCAGGAGATCGAGTTCTATCAGAAAAAACAACTTTTAAGGCGTTTGAAGAGATTTTCAAAAAACGGCTATATCTCGCAAACGGCTATATTTAGGGGGAAACTGATGGTACAGGCGGCTTTCTCGTGTCAATTTACATCAGATAGTGTTGGTTTAAAAGCCTTTTGAGCCAAAAAATTTTTTTTTAAATTTTTAAAATTTACCCCCTTGGGGTTCAAATTTTTTTAATTTTTCGTTATTCCTCTCTTACTCCTTAACTGTTAGACGTATTGCGACGTAACCTCGAACATAAGCAGATTTTGTCGTCCTCTTTCGATTGGTGCCCTCAAAAACGTCCTATCTTGAACGGTTCGTTTGTAAAAAAATTCCAAAAAATGCCAAAAAGTTACCCAAAATTTTCGGTCTTTGGGTGATAGCTTCCTCAAATGACGCATTAAAAGACGTTTGACATACTAATATTAAAGAGAATTTTTATACGAATACGCTGATACCACTAAATCATTTCATTTCGCTATAGTTTACAAGATATGAGCGAAAATATTTTCGGGGGTTCACGAACTTCACGAATTTTGTGCAAGTGCCAAAACTTTAAATCGCGATATCTCCGAAACGGTTAGAGATATCGAGTTGGGAGTGGCACCGTTGGATTCAGGAGATCGAGTTCTATCAGAAAAAACAACTTTTAAGGCGTTTGAAGAGATTTTCAAAAAACGGCTATATCTCGCAAACGGCTATATTTAGGGGGAAACTGATGGTACAGGCGGCTTTCTCGTGTCAATTTACATCAGATAGTGTTGGTTTAAAAGCCTTTTGAGCCAAAAAATTTTTTTTTAAATTTTTAAAATTTACCCCCTTGGGGTTCAAATTTTTTTAATTTTTCGTTATTCCTCTCTTACTCCTTAACTGTTAGACGTATTGCGACGTAACCTCGAACATAAGCAGATTTTGTCGTCCTCTTTCGATTGGTGCCCTCAAAAACGTCCTATCTTGAACGGTTCGTTTGTAAAAAAATTCCAAAAAATGCCAAAAAGTTACCCAAAATTTTCGGTCTTTGGGTGATAGCTTCCTCAAATGACGCATTAAAAGACGTTTGACATACTAATATTAAAGAGAATTTTTATACGAATACGCTGATACCACTAAATCATTTCATTTCGCTATAGTTTACAAGATATGAGCGAAAATATTTTCGGGGGTTCACGAACTTCACGAATTTTGTGCAAGTGCCAAAACTTTAAATCGCGATATCTCCGAAACGGTTAGAGATATCGAGTTGGGAGTGGCACCGTTGGATTCAGGAGATCGAGTTCTATCAGAAAAAACAACTTTTAAGGCGTTTGAAGAGATTTTCAAAAAACGGCTATATCTCGCAAACGGCTATATTTAGGGGGAAACTGATGGTACAGGCGGCTTTCTCGTGTCAATTTACATCAGATAGTGTTGGTTTAAAAGCCTTTTGAGCCAAAAAATTTTTTTTGAAATTTTTAAAATTTACCCCCTTGGGGTTCAAATTTTTTTAATTTTTCGTTATTCCTCTCTTACTCCTTAACTGTTAGACGTATTGCGACGTAACCTCGAACATAAGCAGATTTTGTCGTCCTCTTTCGATTGGTGCCCTCAAAAACGTCCTATCTTGAACGGTTCGTTTGTAAAAAAATTCCAAAAAATGCCAAAAAGTTACCCAAAATTTTCGGTCTTTGGGTGATAGCTTCCTCAAATGACGCATTAAAAGACGTTTGACATACTAATATTAAAGAGAATTTTTATACGAATACGCTGATACCACTAAATCATTTCATTTCGCTATAGTTTACAAGATATGAGCGAAAATATTTTCGGGGGTTCACGAACTTCACGAATTTTGTGCAAGTGCCAAAACTTTAAATCGCGATATCTCCGAAACGGTTAGAGATATCGAGTTGGGAGTGGCACCGTTGGATTCAGGAGATCGAGTTCTATAAGAAAAAACAACTTTTAAGGCGTTTGAAGAGATTTTCAAAAAACGGCTATATCTCGCAAACGGCTATATTTAGGGGGAAACTGATGGTACAGGCGGCTTTCTCGTGTCAATTTACATCAGATAGTGTTGGTTTAAAAGTCTTTTGAGCCAAAAAATTTTTTTTGAAATTTTTAAAATTTACCCCCTTGGGGTTCAAATTTTTTTAATTTTTCGTTATTCCTCTCTTACTCCTTAACTGTTAGACGTATTGCGACGTAACCTCGAACATAAGCAGATTTTGTCGTCCTCTTTCGATTGGTGCCCTCAAAAACGTCCTATCTTGAACGGTTCGTTTGTAAAAAAATTCCAAAAAATGCCAAAAAGTTACCCAAAATTTTCGGTCTTTGGGTGATAGCTTCCTCAAATGACGCATTAAAAGACGTTTGACATACTAATATTAAAGAGAATTTTTACACGAATACGCTGATACCACTAAATCATTTCATTTCGCTATAGTTTACAAGATATGAGCGAAAATATTTTCGGGGGTTCACGAACTTCACGAATTTTGTGCAAGTGCCAAAACTTTAAATCGCGATATCTCCGAAACGGTTAGAGATATCGAGTTGGGAGTGGCACCGTTGGATTCAGGAGATCGAGTTCTATCAGAAAAAACAACTTTTAAGGCGTTTGAAGAGATTTTCAAAAAACGGCTATATCTCGCAAACGGCTATATTTAGGGGGAAACTGATGGTACAGGCGGCTTTCTCGTGTCAATTTACATCAGATAGTGTTGGTTTAAAAGCCTTTTGAGCCAAAAAATTTTTTTTGAAATTTTTAAAATTAACCCCCTTGGGGTTCAAATTTTTTTAATTTTTCGTTATTCCTCTCTTACTCCTTAACTGTTAGACGTATTGCGACGTAACCTCGAACATAAGCAGATTTTGTCGTCCTCTTTCGATTGGTGCCCTCAAAAACGTCCTATCTTGAACGGTTCGTTTGTAAAAAAATTCCAAAAAATGCCAAAAAGTTACCCAAAATTTTCGGTCTTTGGGTGATAGCTTCCTCAAATGACGCATTAAAAGACGTTTGACATACTAATATTAAAGAGAATTTTTATACGAATACGCTGATACCACTAAATCATTTCATTTCGCTATAGTTTACAAGATATGAGCGAAAATATTTTCGGGGGTTCACGAACTTCACGAATTTTGTGCAAGTGCCAAAACTTTAAATCGCGATATCTCCGAAACGGTTAGAGATATCGAGTTGGGAGTGGCACCGTTGGATTCAGGAGATCGAGTTCTATCAGAAAAAACAACTTTTAAGGCGTTTGAAGAGATTTTCAAAAAACGGCTATATCTCGCAAACGGCTATATTTAGGGGGAAACTGATGGTACAGGCGGCTTTCTCGTGTCAATTTACATCAGATAGTGTTGGTTTAAAAGCCTTTTGAGCCAAAAAATTTTTTTTGAAATTTTTAAAATTAACCCCCTTGGGGTTCAAATTTTTTTAATTTTTCGTTATTCCTCTCTTACTCCTTAACTGTTAGACGTATTGCGACGTAACCTCGAACATAAGCAGATTTTGTCGTCCTCTTTCGATTGGTGCCCTCAAAAACGTCCTATCTTGAACGGTTCGTTTGTAAAAAAATTCCAAAAAATGCCAAAAAGTTACCCAAAATTTTCGGTCTTTGGGTGATAGCTTCCTCAAATGACGCATTAAAAGACGTTTGACATACTAATATTAAAGAGAATTTTTATACGAATACGCTGATACCACTAAATCATTTCATTTCGCTATAGTTTACAAGATATGAGCGAAAATATTTTCGGGGGTTCACGAACTTCACGAATTTTGTGCAAGTGCCAAAACTTTAAATCGCGATATCTCCGAAACGGTTAGAGATATCGAGTTGGGAGTGGCACCGTTGGATTCAGGAGATCGAGTTCTATCAGAAAAAACAACTTTTAAGGCGTTTGAAGAGATTTTCAAAAAACGGCTATATCTCGCAAACGGCTATATTTAGGGGGAAACTGATGGTACAGGCGGCTTTCTCGTGTCAATTTACATCAGATAGTGTTGGTTTAAAAGCCTTTTGAGCCAAAAAATTTTTTTTGAAATTTTTAAAATTTACCCCCTTGGGGTTCAAATTTTTTTAATTTTTCGTTATTCCTCTCTTACTCCTTAACTGTTAGACGTATTGCGACGTAACCTCGAACATAAGCAGATTTTGTCGTCCTCTTTCGATTGGTGCCCTCAAAAACGTCCTATCTTGAACGGTTCGTTTGTAAAAAAATTCCAAAAAATGCCAAAAAGTTACCCAAAATTTTCGGTCTTTGGGTGATAGCTTCCTCAAATGACGCATTAAAAGACGTTTGACATACTAATATTAAAGAGAATTTTTATACGAATACGCTGATACCACTAAATCATTTCATTTCGCTATAGTTTACAAGATATGAGCGAAAATATTTTCGGGGGTTCACGAACTTCACGAATTTTGTGCAAGTGCCAAAACTTTAAATCGCGATATCTCCGAAACGGTTAGAGATATCGAGTTGGGAGTGGCACCGTTGGATTCAGGAGATCGAGTTCTATAAGAAAAAACAACTTTTAAGGCGTTTGAAGAGATTTTCAAAAAACGGCTATATCTCGCAAACGGCTATATTTAGGGGGAAACTGATGGTACAGGCGGCTTTCTCGTGTCAATTTACATCAGATAGTGTTGGTTTAAAAGTCTTTTGAGCCAAAAAATTTTTTTTGAAATTTTTAAAATTTACCCCCTTGGGGTTCAAATTTTTTTAATTTTTCGTTATTCCTCTCTTACTCCTTAACTGTTAGACGTATTGCGACGTAACCTCGAACATAAGCAGATTTTGTCGTCCTCTTTCGATTGGTGCCCTCAAAAACGTCCTATCTTGAACGGTTCGTTTGTAAAAAAATTCCAAAAAATGCCAAAAAGTTACCCAAAATTTTCGGTCTTTGGGTGATAGCTTCCTCAAATGACGCATTAAAAGACGTTTGACATACTAATATTAAAGAGAATTTTTACACGAATACGCTGATACCACTAAATCATTTCATTTCGCTATAGTTTACAAGATATGAGCGAAAATATTTTCGGGGGTTCACGAACTTCACGAATTTTGTGCAAGTGCCAAAACTTTAAATCGCGATATCTCCGAAACGGTTAGAGATATCGAGTTGGGAGTGGCACCGTTGGATTCAGGAGATCGAGTTCTATCAGAAAAAACAACTTTTAAGGCGTTTGAAGAGATTTTCAAAAAACGGCTATATCTCGCAAACGGCTATATTTAGGGGGAAACTGATGGTACAGGCGGCTTTCTCGTGTCAATTTACATCAGATAGTGTTGGTTTAAAAGCCTTTTGAGCCAAAAAATTTTTTTTGAAATTTTTAAAATTAACCCCCTTGGGGTTCAAATTTTTTTAATTTTTCGTTATTCCTCTCTTACTCCTTAACTGTTAGACGTATTGCGACGTAACCTCGAACATAAGCAGATTTTGTCGTCCTCTTTCGATTGGTGCCCTCAAAAACGTCCTATCTTGAACGGTTCGTTTGTAAAAAAATTCCAAAAAATGCCAAAAAGTTACCCAAAATTTTCGGTCTTTGGGTGATAGCTTCCTCAAATGACGCATTAAAAGACGTTTGACATACTAATATTAAAGAGAATTTTTATACGAATACGCTGATACCACTAAATCATTTCATTTCGCTATAGTTTACAAGATATGAGCGAAAATATTTTCGGGGGTTCACGAACTTCACGAATTTTGTGCAAGTGCCAAAACTTTAAATCGCGATATCTCCGAAACGGTTAGAGATATCGAGTTGGGAGTGGCACCGTTGGATTCAGGAGATCGAGTTCTATCAGAAAAAACAACTTTTAAGGCGTTTGAAGAGATTTTCAAAAAACGGCTATATCTCGCAAACGGCTATATTTAGGGGGAAACTGATGGTACAGGCGGCTTTCTCGTGTCAATTTACATCAGATAGTGTTGGTTTAAAAGCCTTTTGAGCCAAAAAATTTTTTTTGAAATTTTTAAAATTAACCCCCTTGGGGTTCAAATTTTTTTAATTTTTCGTTATTCCTCTCTTACTCCTTAACTGTTAGACGTATTGCGACGTAACCTCGAACATAAGCAGATTTTGTCGTCCTCTTTCGATTGGTGCCCTCAAAAACGTCCTATCTTGAACGGTTCGTTTGTAAAAAAATTCCAAAAAATGCCAAAAAGTTACCCAAAATTTTCGGTCTTTGGGTGATAGCTTCCTCAAATGACGCATTAAAAGACGTTTGACATACTAATATTAAAGAGAATTTTTATACGAATACGCTGATACCACTAAATCATTTCATTTCGCTATAGTTTACAAGATATGAGCGAAAATATTTTCGGGGGTTCACGAACTTCACGAATTTTGTGCAAGTGCCAAAACTTTAAATCGCGATATCTCCGAAACGGTTAGAGATATCGAGTTGGGAGTGGCACCGTTGGATTCAGGAGATCGAGTTCTATCAGAAAAAACAACTTTTAAGGCGTTTGAAGAGATTTTCAAAAAACGGCTATATCTCGCAAACGGCTATATTTAGGGGGAAACTGATGGTACAGGCGGCTTTCTCGTGTCAATTTACATCAGATAGTGTTGGTTTAAAAGCCTTTTGAGCCAAAAAATTTTTTTTGAAATTTTTAAAATTAACCCCCTTGGGGTTCAAATTTTTTTAATTTTTCGTTATTCCTCTCTTACTCCTTAACTGTTAGACGTATTGCGACGTAACCTCGAACATAAGCAGATTTTGTCGTCCTCTTTCGATTGGTGCCCTCAAAAACGTCCTATCTTGAACGGTTCGTTTGTAAAAAAATTCCAAAAAATGCCAAAAAGTTACCCAAAATTTTCGGTCTTTGGGTGATAGCTTCCTCAAATGACGCATTAAAAGACGTTTGACATACTAATATTAAAGAGAATTTTTATACGAATACGCTGATACCACTAAATCATTTCATTTCGCTATAGTTTACAAGATATGAGCGAAAATATTTTCGGGGGTTCACGAACTTCACGAATTTTGTGCAAGTGCCAAAACTTTAAATCGCGATATCTCCGAAACGGTTAGAGATATCGAGTTGGGAGTGGCACCGTTGGATTCAGGAGATCGAGTTCTATCAGAAAAAACAACTTTTAAGGCGTTTGAAGAGATTTTCAAAAAACGGCTATATCTCGCAAACGGCTATATTTAGGGGGAAACTGATGGTACAGGCGGCTTTCTCGTGTCAATTTACATCAGATAGTGTTGGTTTAAAAGCCTTTTGAGCCAAAAAATTTTTTTTGAAATTTTTAAAATTTACCCCCTTGGGGTTCAAATTTTTTTAATTTTTCGTTATTCCTCTCTTACTCCTTAACTGTTAGACGTATTGCGACGTAACCTCGAACATAAGCAGATTTTGTCGTCCTCTTTCGATTGGTGCCCTCAAAAACGTCCTATCTTGAACGGTTCGTTTGTAAAAAAATTCCAAAAAATGCCAAAAAGTTACCCAAAATTTTCGGTCTTTGGGTGATAGCTTCCTCAAATGACGCATTAAAAGACGTTTGACATACTAATATTAAAGAGAATTTTTATACGAATACGCTGATACCACTAAATCATTTCATTTCGCTATAGTTTACAAGATATGAGCGAAAATATTTTCGGGGGTTCACGAACTTCACGAATTTTGTGCAAGTGCCAAAACTTTAAATCGCGATATCTCCGAAACGGTTAGAGATATCGAGTTGGGAGTGGCACCGTTGGATTCAGGAGATCGAGTTCTATAAGAAAAAACAACTTTTAAGGCGTTTGAAGAGATTTTCAAAAAACGGCTATATCTCGCAAACGGCTATATTTAGGGGGAAACTGATGGTACAGGCGGCTTTCTCGTGTCAATTTACATCAGATAGTGTTGGTTTAAAAGTCTTTTGAGCCAAAAAATTTTTTTTGAAATTTTTAAAATTTACCCCCTTGGGGTTCAAATTTTTTTAATTTTTCGTTATTCCTCTCTTACTCCTTAACTGTTAGACGTATTGCGACGTAACCTCGAACATAAGCAGATTTTGTCGTCCTCTTTCGATTGGTGCCCTCAAAAACGTCCTATCTTGAACGGTTCGTTTGTAAAAAAATTCCAAAAAATGCCAAAAAGTTACCCAAAATTTTCGGTCTTTGGGTGATAGCTTCCTCAAATGACGCATTAAAAGACGTTTGACATACTAATATTAAAGAGAATTTTTACACGAATACGCTGATACCACTAAATCATTTCATTTCGCTATAGTTTACAAGATATGAGCGAAAATATTTTCGGGGGTTCACGAACTTCACGAATTTTGTGCAAGTGCCAAAACTTTAAATCGCGATATCTCCGAAACGGTTAGAGATATCGAGTTGGGAGTGGCACCGTTGGATTCAGGAGATCGAGTTCTATCAGAAAAAACAACTTTTAAGGCGTTTGAAGAGATTTTCAAAAAACGGCTATATCTCGCAAACGGCTATATTTAGGGGGAAACTGATGGTACAGGCGGCTTTCTCGTGTCAATTTACATCAGATAGTGTTGGTTTAAAAGCCTTTTGAGCCAAAAAATTTTTTTTGAAATTTTTAAAATTAACCCCCTTGGGGTTCAAATTTTTTTAATTTTTCGTTATTCCTCTCTTACTCCTTAACTGTTAGACGTATTGCGACGTAACCTCGAACATAAGCAGATTTTGTCGTCCTCTTTCGATTGGTGCCCTCAAAAACGTCCTATCTTGAACGGTTCGTTTGTAAAAAAATTCCAAAAAATGCCAAAAAGTTACCCAAAATTTTCGGTCTTTGGGTGATAGCTTCCTCAAATGACGCATTAAAAGACGTTTGACATACTAATATTAAAGAGAATTTTTATACGAATACGCTGATACCACTAAATCATTTCATTTCGCTATAGTTTACAAGATATGAGCGAAAATATTTTCGGGGGTTCACGAACTTCACGAATTTTGTGCAAGTGCCAAAACTTTAAATCGCGATATCTCCGAAACGGTTAGAGATATCGAGTTGGGAGTGGCACCGTTGGATTCAGGAGATCGAGTTCTATCAGAAAAAACAACTTTTAAGGCGTTTGAAGAGATTTTCAAAAAACGGCTATATCTCGCAAACGGCTATATTTAGGGGGAAACTGATGGTACAGGCGGCTTTCTCGTGTCAATTTACATCAGATAGTGTTGGTTTAAAAGCCTTTTGAGCCAAAAAATTTTTTTTGAAATTTTTAAAATTAACCCCCTTGGGGTTCAAATTTTTTTAATTTTTCGTTATTCCTCTCTTACTCCTTAACTGTTAGACGTATTGCGACGTAACCTCGAACATAAGCAGATTTTGTCGTCCTCTTTCGATTGGTGCCCTCAAAAACGTCCTATCTTGAACGGTTCGTTTGTAAAAAAATTCCAAAAAATGCCAAAAAGTTACCCAAAATTTTCGGTCTTTGGGTGATAGCTTCCTCAAATGACGCATTAAAAGACGTTTGACATACTAATATTAAAGAGAATTTTTATACGAATACGCTGATACCACTAAATCATTTCATTTCGCTATAGTTTACAAGATATGAGCGAAAATATTTTCGGGGGTTCACGAACTTCACGAATTTTGTGCAAGTGCCAAAACTTTAAATCGCGATATCTCCGAAACGGTTAGAGATATCGAGTTGGGAGTGGCACCGTTGGATTCAGGAGATCGAGTTCTATCAGAAAAAACAACTTTTAAGGCGTTTGAAGAGATTTTCAAAAAACGGCTATATCTCGCAAACGGCTATATTTAGGGGGAAACTGATGGTACAGGCGGCTTTCTCGTGTCAATTTACATCAGATAGTGTTGGTTTAAAAGCCTTTTGAGCCAAAAAATTTTTTTTGAAATTTTTAAAATTTACCCCCTTGGGGTTCAAATTTTTTTAATTTTTCGTTATTCCTCTCTTACTCCTTAACTGTTAGACGTATTGCGACGTAACCTCGAACATAAGCAGATTTTGTCGTCCTCTTTCGATTGGTGCCCTCAAAAACGTCCTATCTTGAACGGTTCGTTTGTAAAAAAATTCCAAAAAATGCCAAAAAGTTACCCAAAATTTTCGGTCTTTGGGTGATAGCTTCCTCAAATGACGCATTAAAAGACGTTTGACATACTAATATTAAAGAGAATTTTTATACGAATACGCTGATACCACTAAATCATTTCATTTCGCTATAGTTTACAAGATATGAGCGAAAATATTTTCGGGGGTTCACGAACTTCACGAATTTTGTGCAAGTGCCAAAACTTTAAATCGCGATATCTCCGAAACGGTTAGAGATATCGAGTTGGGAGTGGCACCGTTGGATTCAGGAGATCGAGTTCTATAAGAAAAAACAACTTTTAAGGCGTTTGAAGAGATTTTCAAAAAACGGCTATATCTCGCAAACGGCTATATTTAGGGGGAAACTGATGGTACAGGCGGCTTTCTCGTGTCAATTTACATCAGATAGTGTTGGTTTAAAAGTCTTTTGAGCCAAAAAATTTTTTTTGAAATTTTTAAAATTTACCCCCTTGGGGTTCAAATTTTTTTAATTTTTCGTTATTCCTCTCTTACTCCTTAACTGTTAGACGTATTGCGACGTAACCTCGAACATAAGCAGATTTTGTCGTCCTCTTTCGATTGGTGCCCTCAAAAACGTCCTATCTTGAACGGTTCGTTTGTAAAAAAATTCCAAAAAATGCCAAAAAGTTACCCAAAATTTTCGGTCTTTGGGTGATAGCTTCCTCAAATGACGCATTAAAAGACGTTTGACATACTAATATTAAAGAGAATTTTTACACGAATACGCTGATACCACTAAATCATTTCATTTCGCTATAGTTTACAAGATATGAGCGAAAATATTTTCGGGGGTTCACGAACTTCACGAATTTTGTGCAAGTGCCAAAACTTTAAATCGCGATATCTCCGAAACGGTTAGAGATATCGAGTTGGGAGTGGCACCGTTGGATTCAGGAGATCGAGTTCTATCAGAAAAAACAACTTTTAAGGCGTTTGAAGAGATTTTCAAAAAACGGCTATATCTCGCAAACGGCTATATTTAGGGGGAAACTGATGGTACAGGCGGCTTTCTCGTGTCAATTTACATCAGATAGTGTTGGTTTAAAAGCCTTTTGAGCCAAAAAATTTTTTTTGAAATTTTTAAAATTAACCCCCTTGGGGTTCAAATTTTTTTAATTTTTCGTTATTCCTCTCTTACTCCTTAACTGTTAGACGTATTGCGACGTAACCTCGAACATAAGCAGATTTTGTCGTCCTCTTTCGATTGGTGCCCTCAAAAACGTCCTATCTTGAACGGTTCGTTTGTAAAAAAATTCCAAAAAATGCCAAAAAGTTACCCAAAATTTTCGGTCTTTGGGTGATAGCTTCCTCAAATGACGCATTAAAAGACGTTTGACATACTAATATTAAAGAGAATTTTTATACGAATACGCTGATACCACTAAATCATTTCATTTCGCTATAGTTTACAAGATATGAGCGAAAATATTTTCGGGGGTTCACGAACTTCACGAATTTTGTGCAAGTGCCAAAACTTTAAATCGCGATATCTCCGAAACGGTTAGAGATATCGAGTTGGGAGTGGCACCGTTGGATTCAGGAGATCGAGTTCTATCAGAAAAAACAACTTTTAAGGCGTTTGAAGAGATTTTCAAAAAACGGCTATATCTCGCAAACGGCTATATTTAGGGGGAAACTGATGGTACAGGCGGCTTTCTCGTGTCAATTTACATCAGATAGTGTTGGTTTAAAAGCCTTTTGAGCCAAAAAATTTTTTTTGAAATTTTTAAAATTTACCCCCTTGGGGTTCAAATTTTTTTAATTTTTCGTTATTCCTCTCTTACTCCTTAACTGTTAGACGTATTGCGACGTAACCTCGAACATAAGCAGATTTTGTCGTCCTCTTTCGATTGGTGCCCTCAAAAACGTCCTATCTTGAACGGTTCGTTTGTAAAAAAATTCCAAAAAATGCCAAAAAGTTACCCAAAATTTTCGGTCTTTGGGTGATAGCTTCCTCAAATGACGCATTAAAAGACGTTTGACATACTAATATTAAAGAGAATTTTTATACGAATACGCTGATACCACTAAATCATTTCATTTCGCTATAGTTTACAAGATATGAGCGAAAATATTTTCGGGGGTTCACGAACTTCACGAATTTTGTGCAAGTGCCAAAACTTTAAATCGCGATATCTCCGAAACGGTTAGAGATATCGAGTTGGGAGTGGCACCGTTGGATTCAGGAGATCGAGTTCTATCAGAAAAAACAACTTTTAAGGCGTTTGAAGAGATTTTCAAAAAACGGCTATATCTCGCAAACGGCTATATTTAGGGGGAAACTGATGGTACAGGCGGCTTTCTCGTGTCAATTTACATCAGATAGTGTTGGTTTAAAAGCCTTTTGAGCCAAAAAATTTTTTTTGAAATTTTTAAAATTAACCCCCTTGGGGTTCAAATTTTTTTAATTTTTCGTTATTCCTCTCTTACTCCTTAACTGTTAGACGTATTGCGACGTAACCTCGAACATAAGCAGATTTTGTCGTCCTCTTTCGATTGGTGCCCTCAAAAACGTCCTATCTTGAACGGTTCGTTTGTAAAAAAATTCCAAAAAATGCCAAAAAGTTACCCAAAATTTTCGGTCTTTGGGTGATAGCTTCCTCAAATGACGCATTAAAAGACGTTTGACATACTAATATTAAAGAGAATTTTTATACGAATACGCTGATACCACTAAATCATTTCATTTCGCTATAGTTTACAAGATATGAGCGAAAATATTTTCGGGGGTTCACGAACTTCACGAATTTTGTGCAAGTGCCAAAACTTTAAATCGCGATATCTCCGAAACGGTTAGAGATATCGAGTTGGGAGTGGCACCGTTGGATTCAGGAGATCGAGTTCTATCAGAAAAAACAACTTTTAAGGCGTTTGAAGAGATTTTCAAAAAACGGCTATATCTCGCAAACGGCTATATTTAGGGGGAAACTGATGGTACAGGCGGCTTTCTCGTGTCAATTTACATCAGATAGTGTTGGTTTAAAAGCCTTTTGAGCCAAAAAATTTTTTTTGAAATTTTTAAAATTTACCCCCTTGGGGTTCAAATTTTTTTAATTTTTCGTTATTCCTCTCTTACTCCTTAACTGTTAGACGTATTGCGACGTAACCTCGAACATAAGCAGATTTTGTCGTCCTCTTTCGATTGGTGCCCTCAAAAACGTCCTATCTTGAACGGTTCGTTTGTAAAAAAATTCCAAAAAATGCCAAAAAGTTACCCAAAATTTTCGGTCTTTGGGTGATAGCTTCCTCAAATGACGCATTAAAAGACGTTTGACATACTAATATTAAAGAGAATTTTTATACGAATACGCTGATACCACTAAATCATTTCATTTCGCTATAGTTTACAAGATATGAGCGAAAATATTTTCGGGGGTTCACGAACTTCACGAATTTTGTGCAAGTGCCAAAACTTTAAATCGCGATATCTCCGAAACGGTTAGAGATATCGAGTTGGGAGTGGCACCGTTGGATTCAGGAGATCGAGTTCTATAAGAAAAAACAACTTTTAAGGCGTTTGAAGAGATTTTCAAAAAACGGCTATATCTCGCAAACGGCTATATTTAGGGGGAAACTGATGGTACAGGCGGCTTTCTCGTGTCAATTTACATCAGATAGTGTTGGTTTAAAAGTCTTTTGAGCCAAAAATTTTTTTTTGAAATTTTTAAAATTTACCCCCTTGGGGTTCAAATTTTTTTAATTTTTCGTTATTCCTCTCTTACTCCTTAACTGTTAGACGTATTGCGACGTAACCTCGAACATAAGCAGATTTTGTCGTCCTCTTTCGATTGGTGCCCTCAAAAACGTCCTATCTTGAACGGTTCGTTTGTAAAAAAATTCCAAAAAATGCCAAAAAGTTACCCAAAATTTTCGGTCTTTGGGTGATAGCTTCCTCAAATGACGCATTAAAAGACGTTTGACATACTAATATTAAAGAGAATTTTTATACGAATACGCTGATACCACTAAATCATTTCATTTCGCTATAGTTTACAAGATATGAGCGAAAATATTTTCGGGGGTTCACGAACTTCACGAATTTTGTGCAAGTGCCAAAACTTTAAATCGCGATATCTCCGAAACGGTTGGAGATATCGAGTTGGGAGTGGCACCGTTGGATTCAGGAGATCGAGTTCTATCAGAAAAAACAACTTTTAAGGCGTTTGAAGAGATTTTCAAAAAACGGCTATATCTCGCAAACGGCTATATTTAGGGGGAAACTGATGGTACAGGCGGCTTTCTCGTGTCAATTTACATCAGATAGTGTTGGTTTAAAAGCCTTTTGAGCCAAAAAATTTTTTTTGAAATTTTTAAAATTTACCCCCTTGGGTTCAAATTTTTTTAATTTTTCGTTATTCCTCTCTTACTCCTTAACTGTTAGACGTATTGCGACGTAACCTCGAACATAAGCAGATTTTGTCGTCCTCTTTCGATTGGTGCCCTCAAAAACGTCCTATCTTGAACGGTTCGTTTGTAAAAAAATTCCAAAAAATGCCAAAAAGTTACCCAAAATTTTCGGTCTTTGGGTGATAGCTTCCTCAAATGACGCATTAAAAGACGTTTGACATACTAATATTAAAGAGAATTTTTACACGAATACGCTGATACCACTAAATCATTTCATTTCGCTATAGTTTACAAGATATGAGCGAAAATATTTTCGGGGGTTCACGAACTTCACGAATTTTGTGCAAGTGCCAAAACTTTAAATCGCGATATCTCCGAAACGGTTAGAGATATCGAGTTGGGAGTGGCACCGTTGGATTCAGGAGATCGAGTTCTATCAGAAAAAACAACTTTTAAGGCGTTTGAAGAGATTTTCAAAAAACGGCTATATCTCGCAAACGGCTATATTTAGGGGGAAACTGATGGTACAGGCGGCTTTCTCGTGTCAATTTACATCAGATAGTGTTGGTTTAAAAGCCTTTTGAGCCAAAAAATTTTTTTTGAAATTTTTAAAATTAACCCCCTTGGGGTTCAAATTTTTTTAATTTTTCGTTATTCCTCTCTTACTCCTTAACTGTTAGACGTATTGCGACGTAACCTCGAACATAAGCAGATTTTGTCGTCCTCTTTCGATTGGTGCCCTCAAAAACGTCCTATCTTGAACGGTTCGTTTGTAAAAAAATTCCAAAAAATGCCAAAAAGTTACCCAAAATTTTCGGTCTTTGGGTGATAGCTTCCTCAAATGACGCATTAAAAGACGTTTGACATACTAATATTAAAGAGAATTTTTATACGAATACGCTGATACCACTAAATCATTTCATTTCGCTATAGTTTACAAGATATGAGCGAAAATATTTTCGGGGGTTCACGAACTTCACGAATTTTGTGCAAGTGCCAAAACTTTAAATCGCGATATCTCCGAAACGGTTAGAGATATCGAGTTGGGAGTGGCACCGTTGGATTCAGGAGATCGAGTTCTATCAGAAAAAACAACTTTTAAGGCGTTTGAAGAGATTTTCAAAAAACGGCTATATCTCGCAAACGGCTATATTTAGGGGGAAACTGATGGTACAGGCGGCTTTCTCGTGTCAATTTACATCAGATAGTGTTGGTTTAAAAGCCTTTTGAGCCAAAAAATTTTTTTTGAAATTTTTAAAATTTACCCCCTTGGGGTTCAAATTTTTTTAATTTTTCGTTATTCCTCTCTTACTCCTTAACTGTTAGACGTATTGCGACGTAACCTCGAACATAAGCAGATTTTGTCGTCCTCTTTCGATTGGTGCCCTCAAAAACGTCCTATCTTGAACGGTTCGTTTGTAAAAAAATTCCAAAAAATGCCAAAAAGTTACCCAAAATTTTCGGTCTTTGGGTGATAGCTTCCTCAAATGACGCATTAAAAGACGTTTGACATACTAATATTAAAGAGAATTTTTATACGAATACGCTGATACCACTAAATCATTTCATTTCGCTATAGTTTACAAGATATGAGCGAAAATATTTTCGGGGGTTCACGAACTTCACGAATTTTGTGCAAGTGCCAAAACTTTAAATCGCGATATCTCCGAAACGGTTAGAGATATCGAGTTGGGAGTGGCACCGTTGGATTCAGGAGATCGAGTTCTATCAGAAAAAACAACTTTTAAGGCGTTTGAAGAGATTTTCAAAAAACGGCTATATCTCGCAAACGGCTATATTTAGGGGGAAACTGATGGTACAGGCGGCTTTCTCGTGTCAATTTACATCAGATAGTGTTGGTTTAAAAGCCTTTTGAGCCAAAAAATTTTTTTTGAAATTTTTAAAATTTACCCCCTTGGGTTCAAATTTTTTTAATTTTTCGTTATTCCTCTCTTACTCCTTAACTGTTAGACGTATTGCGACGTAACCTCGAACATAAGCAGATTTTGTCGTCCTCTTTCGATTGGTGCCCTCAAAAACGTCCTATCTTGAACGGTTCGTTTGTAAAAAAATTCCAAAAAATGCCAAAAAGTTACCCAAAATTTTCGGTCTTTGGGTGATAGCTTCCTCAAATGACGCATTAAAAGACGTTTGACATACTAATATTAAAGAGAATTTTTACACGAATACGCTGATACCACTAAATCATTTCATTTCGCTATAGTTTACAAGATATGAGCGAAAATATTTTCGGGGGTTCACGAACTTCACGAATTTTGTGCAAGTGCCAAAACTTTAAATCGCGATATCTCCGAAACGGTTAGAGATATCGAGTTGGGAGTGGCACCGTTGGATTCAGGAGATCGAGTTCTATCAGAAAAAACAACTTTTAAGGCGTTTGAAGAGATTTTCAAAAAACGGCTATATCTCGCAAACGGCTATATTTAGGGGGAAACTGATGGTACAGGCGGCTTTCTCGTGTCAATTTACATCAGATAGTGTTGGTTTAAAAGCCTTTTGAGCCAAAAAATTTTTTTTGAAATTTTTAAAATTAACCCCCTTGGGGTTCAAATTTTTTTAATTTTTCGTTATTCCTCTCTTACTCCTTAACTGTTAGACGTATTGCGACGTAACCTCGAACATAAGCAGATTTTGTCGTCCTCTTTCGATTGGTGCCCTCAAAAACGTCCTATCTTGAACGGTTCGTTTGTAAAAAAATTCCAAAAAATGCCAAAAAGTTACCCAAAATTTTCGGTCTTTGGGTGATAGCTTCCTCAAATGACGCATTAAAAGACGTTTGACATACTAATATTAAAGAGAATTTTTATACGAATACGCTGATACCACTAAATCATTTCATTTCGCTATAGTTTACAAGATATGAGCGAAAATATTTTCGGGGGTTCACGAACTTCACGAATTTTGTGCAAGTGCCAAAACTTTAAATCGCGATATCTCCGAAACGGTTAGAGATATCGAGTTGGGAGTGGCACCGTTGGATTCAGGAGATCGAGTTCTATCAGAAAAAACAACTTTTAAGGCGTTTGAAGAGATTTTCAAAAAACGGCTATATCTCGCAAACGGCTATATTTAGGGGGAAACTGATGGTACAGGCGGCTTTCTCGTGTCAATTTACATCAGATAGTGTTGGTTTAAAAGCCTTTTGAGCCAAAAAATTTTTTTTGAAATTTTTAAAATTTACCCCCTTGGGGTTCAAATTTTTTTAATTTTTCGTTATTCCTCTCTTACTCCTTAACTGTTAGACGTATTGCGACGTAACCTCGAACATAAGCAGATTTTGTCGTCCTCTTTCGATTGGTGCCCTCAAAAACGTCCTATCTTGAACGGTTCGTTTGTAAAAAAATTCCAAAAAATGCCAAAAAGTTACCCAAAATTTTCGGTCTTTGGGTGATAGCTTCCTCAAATGACGCATTAAAAGACGTTTGACATACTAATATTAAAGAGAATTTTTATACGAATACGCTGATACCACTAAATCATTTCATTTCGCTATAGTTTACAAGATATGAGCGAAAATATTTTCGGGGGTTCACGAACTTCACGAATTTTGTGCAAGTGCCAAAACTTTAAATCGCGATATCTCCGAAACGGTTAGAGATATCGAGTTGGGAGTGGCACCGTTGGATTCAGGAGATCGAGTTCTATCAGAAAAAACAACTTTTAAGGCGTTTGAAGAGATTTTCAAAAAACGGCTATATCTCGCAAACGGCTATATTTAGGGGGAAACTGATGGTACAGGCGGCTTTCTCGTGTCAATTTACATCAGATAGTGTTGGTTTAAAAGCCTTTTGAGCCAAAAAATTTTTTTTTAAATTTTTAAAATTTACCCCCTTGGGGTTCAAATTTTTTTAATTTTTCGTTATTCCTCTCTTACTCCTTAACTGTTAGACGTATTGCGACGTAACCTCGAACATAAGCAGATTTTGTCGTCCTCTTTCGATTGGTGCCCTCAAAAACGTCCTATCTTGAACGGTTCGTTTGTAAAAAAATTCCAAAAAATGCCAAAAAGTTACCCAAAATTTTCGGTCTTTGGGTGATAGCTTCCTCAAATGACGCATTAAAAGACGTTTGACATACTAATATTAAAGAGAATTTTTATACGAATACGCTGATACCACTAAATCATTTCATTTCGCTATAGTTTACAAGATATGAGCGAAAATATTTTCGGGGGTTCACGAACTTCACGAATTTTGTGCAAGTGCCAAAACTTTAAATCGCGATATCTCCGAAACGGTTAGAGATATCGAGTTGGGAGTGGCACCGTTGGATTCAGGAGATCGAGTTCTATCAGAAAAAACAACTTTTAAGGCGTTTGAAGAGATTTTCAAAAAACGGCTATATCTCGCAAACGGCTATATTTAGGGGGAAACTGATGGTACAGGCGGCTTTCTCGTGTCAATTTACATCAGATAGTGTTGGTTTAAAAGCCTTTTGAGCCAAAAAATTTTTTTTGAAATTTTTAAAATTTACCCCCTTGGGGTTCAAATTTTTTTAATTTTTCGTTATTCCTCTCTTACTCCTTAACTGTTAGACGTATTGCGACGTAACCTCGAACATAAGCAGATTTTGTCGTCCTCTTTCGATTGGTGCCCTCAAAAACGTCCTATCTTGAACGGTTCGTTTGTAAAAAAATTCCAAAAAATGCCAAAAAGTTACCCAAAATTTTCGGTCTTTGGGTGATAGCTTCCTCAAATGACGCATTAAAAGACGTTTGACATACTAATATTAAAGAGAATTTTTATACGAATACGCTGATACCACTAAATCATTTCATTTCGCTATAGTTTACAAGATATGAGCGAAAATATTTTCGGGGGTTCACGAACTTCACGAATTTTGTGCAAGTGCCAAAACTTTAAATCGCGATATCTCCGAAACGGTTAGAGATATCGAGTTGGGAGTGGCACCGTTGGATTCAGGAGATCGAGTTCTATCAGAAAAAACAACTTTTAAGGCGTTTGAAGAGATTTTCAAAAAACGGCTATATCTCGCAAACGGCTATATTTAGGGGGAAACTGATGGTACAGGCGGCTTTCTCGTGTCAATTTACATCAGATAGTGTTGGTTTAAAAGCCTTTTGAGCCAAAAAATTTTTTTTGAAATTTTTAAAATTTACCCCCTTGGGGTTCAAATTTTTTTAATTTTTCGTTATTCCTCTCTTACTCCTTAACTGTTAGACGTATTGCGACGTAACCTCGAACATAAGCAGATTTTGTCGTCCTCTTTCGATTGGTGCCCTCAAAAACGTCCTATCTTGAACGGTTCGTTTGTAAAAAAATTCCAAAAAATGCCAAAAAGTTACCCAAAATTTTCGGTCTTTGGGTGATAGCTTCCTCAAATGACGCATTAAAAGACGTTTGACATACTAATATTAAAGAGAATTTTTATACGAATACGCTGATACCACTAAATCATTTCATTTCGCTATAGTTTACAAGATATGAGCGAAAATATTTTCGGGGGTTCACGAACTTCACGAATTTTGTGCAAGTGCCAAAACTTTAAATCGCGATATCTCCGAAACGGTTAGAGATATCGAGTTGGGAGTGGCACCGTTGGATTCAGGAGATCGAGTTCTATAAGAAAAAACAACTTTTAAGGCGTTTGAAGAGATTTTCAAAAAACGGCTATATCTCGCAAACGGCTATATTTAGGGGGAAACTGATGGTACAGGCGGCTTTCTCGTGTCAATTTACATCAGATAGTGTTGGTTTAAAAGTCTTTTGAGCCAAAAAATTTTTTTTGAAATTTTTAAAATTTACCCCCTTGGGGTTCAAATTTTTTTAATTTTTCGTTATTCCTCTCTTACTCCTTAACTGTTAGACGTATTGCGACGTAACCTCGAACATAAGCAGATTTTGTCGTCCTCTTTCGATTGGTGCCCTCAAAAACGTCCTATCTTGAACGGTTCGTTTGTAAAAAAATTCCAAAAAATGCCAAAAAGTTACCCAAAATTTTCGGTCTTTGGGTGATAGCTTCCTCAAATGACGCATTAAAAGACGTTTGACATACTAATATTAAAGAGAATTTTTATACGAATACGCTGATACCACTAAATCATTTCATTTCGCTATAGTTTACAAGATATGAGCGAAAATATTTTCGGGGGTTCACGAACTTCACGAATTTTGTGCAAGTGCCAAAACTTTAAATCGCGATATCTCCGAAACGGTTAGAGATATCGAGTTGGGAGTGGCACCGTTGGATTCAGGAGATCGAGTTCTATCAGAAAAAACAACTTTTAAGGCGTTTGAAGAGATTTTCAAAAAACGGCTATATCTCGCAAACGGCTATATTTAGGGGGAAACTGATGGTACAGGCGGCTTTCTCGTGTCAATTTACATCAGATAGTGTTGGTTTAAAAGCCTTTTGAGCCAAAAATTTTTTTTTGAAATTTTTAAAATTTACCCCCTTGGGGTTCAAATTTTTTTAATTTTTCGTTATTCCTCTCTTACTCCTTAACTGTTAGACGTATTGCGACGTAACCTCGAACATAAGCAGATTTTGTCGTCCTCTTTCGATTGGTGCCCTCAAAAACGTCCTATCTTGAACGGTTCGTTTGTAAAAAAATTCCAAAAAATGCCAAAAAGTTACCCAAAATTTTCGGTCTTTGGGTGATAGCTTCCTCAAATGACGCATTAAAAGACGTTTGACATACTAATATTAAAGAGAATTTTTACACGAATACGCTGATACCACTAAATCATTTCATTTCGCTATAGTTTACAAGATATGAGCGAAAATATTTTCGGGGGTTCACGAACTTCACGAATTTTGTGCAAGTGCCAAAACTTTAAATCGCGATATCTCCGAAACGGTTAGAGATATCGAGTTGGGAGTGGCACCGTTGGATTCAGGAGATCGAGTTCTATAAGAAAAAACAACTTTTAAGGCGTTTGAAGAGATTTTCAAAAAACGGCTATATCTCGCAAACGGCTATATTTAGGGGGAAACTGATGGTACAGGCGGCTTTCTCGTGTCAATTTACATCAGATAGTGTTGGTTTAAAAGCCTTTTGAGCCAAAAAATTTTTTTTGAAATTTTTAAAATTAACCCCCTTGGGGTTCAAATTTTTTTAATTTTTCGTTATTCCTCTCTTACTCCTTAACTGTTAGACGTATTGCGACGTAACCTCGAACATAAGCAGATTTTGTCGTCCTCTTTCGATTGGTGCCCTCAAAAACGTCCTATCTTGAACGGTTCGTTTGTAAAAAAATTCCAAAAAATGCCAAAAAGTTACCCAAAATTTTCGGTCTTTGGGTGATAGCTTCCTCAAATGACGCATTAAAAGACGTTTGACATACTAATATTAAAGAGAATTTTTATACGAATACGCTGATACCACTAAATCATTTCATTTCGCTATAGTTTACAAGATATGAGCGAAAATATTTTCGGGGGTTCACGAACTTCACGAATTTTGTGCAAGTGCCAAAACTTTAAATCGCGATATCTCCGAAACGGTTAGAGATATCGAGTTGGGAGTGGCACCGTTGGATTCAGGAGATCGAGTTCTATCAGAAAAAACAACTTTTAAGGCGTTTGAAGAGATTTTCAAAAAACGGCTATATCTCGCAAACGGCTATATTTAGGGGGAAACTGATGGTACAGGCGGCTTTCTCGTGTCAATTTACATCAGATAGTGTTGGTTTAAAAGCCTTTTGAGCCAAAAAATTTTTTTTGAAATTTTTAAAATTTACCCCCTTGGGGTTCAAATTTTTTTAATTTTTCGTTATTCCTCTCTTACTCCTTAACTGTTAGACGTATTGCGACGTAACCTCGAACATAAGCAGATTTTGTCGTCCTCTTTCGATTGGTGCCCTCAAAAACGTCCTATCTTGAACGGTTCGTTTGTAAAAAAATTCCAAAAAATGCCAAAAAGTTACCCAAAATTTTCGGTCTTTGGGTGATAGCTTCCTCAAATGACGCATTAAAAGACGTTTGACATACTAATATTAAAGAGAATTTTTATACGAATACGCTGATACCACTAAATCATTTCATTTCGCTATAGTTTACAAGATATGAGCGAAAATATTTTCGGGGGTTCACGAACTTCACGAATTTTGTGCAAGTGCCAAAACTTTAAATCGCGATATCTCCGAAACGGTTAGAGATATCGAGTTGGGAGTGGCACCGTTGGATTCAGGAGATCGAGTTCTATCAGAAAAAACAACTTTTAAGGCGTTTGAAGAGATTTTCAAAAAACGGCTATATCTCGCAAACGGCTATATTTAGGGGGAAACTGATGGTACAGGCGGCTTTCTCGTGTCAATTTACATCAGATAGTGTTGGTTTAAAAGCCTTTTGAGCCAAAAAATTTTTTTTGAAATTTTTAAAATTTACCCCCTTGGGGTTCAAATTTTTTTAATTTTTCGTTATTCCTCTCTTACTCCTTAACTGTTAGACGTATTGCGACGTAACCTCGAACATAAGCAGATTTTGTCGTCCTCTTTCGATTGGTGCCCTCAAAAACGTCCTATCTTGAACGGTTCGTTTGTAAAAAAATTCCAAAAAATGCCAAAAAGTTACCCAAAATTTTCGGTCTTTGGGTGATAGCTTCCTCAAATGACGCATTAAAAGACGTTTGACATACTAATATTAAAGAGAATTTTTATACGAATACGCTGATACCACTAAATCATTTCATTTCGCTATAGTTTACAAGATATGAGCGAAAATATTTTCGGGGGTTCACGAACTTCACGAATTTTGTGCAAGTGCCAAAACTTTAAATCGCGATATCTCCGAAACGGTTAGAGATATCGAGTTGGGAGTGGCACCGTTGGATTCAGGAGATCGAGTTCTATCAGAAAAAACAACTTTTAAGGCGTTTGAAGAGATTTTCAAAAAACGGCTATATCTCGCAAACGGCTATATTTAGGGGGAAACTGATGGTACAGGCGGCTTTCTCGTGTCAATTTACATCAGATAGTGTTGGTTTAAAAGCCTTTTGAGCCAAAAAATTTTTTTTTAAATTTTTAAAATTTACCCCCTTGGGGTTCAAATTTTTTTAATTTTTCGTTATTCCTCTCTTACTCCTTAACTGTTAGACGTATTGCGACGTAACCTCGAACATAAGCAGATTTTGTCGTCCTCTTTCGATTGGTGCCCTCAAAAACGTCCTATCTTGAACGGTTCGTTTGTAAAAAAATTCCAAAAAATGCCAAAAAGTTACCCAAAATTTTCGGTCTTTGGGTGATAGCTTCCTCAAATGACGCATTAAAAGACGTTTGACATACTAATATTAAAGAGAATTTTTATACGAATACGCTGATACCACTAAATCATTTCATTTCGCTATAGTTTACAAGATATGAGCGAAAATATTTTCGGGGGTTCACGAACTTCACGAATTTTGTGCAAGTGCCAAAACTTTAAATCGCGATATCTCCGAAACGGTTAGAGATATCGAGTTGGGAGTGGCACCGTTGGATTCAGGAGATCGAGTTCTATAAGAAAAAACAACTTTTAAGGCGTTTGAAGAGATTTTCAAAAAACGGCTATATCTCGCAAACGGCTATATTTAGGGGGAAACTGATGGTACAGGCGGCTTTCTCGTGTCAATTTACATCAGATAGTGTTGGTTTAAAAGCCTTTTGAGCCAAAAAATTTTTTTTGAAATTTTTAAAATTTACCCCCTTGGGGTTCAAATTTTTTTAATTTTTCGTTATTCCTCTCTTACTCCTTAACTGTTAGACGTATTGCGACGTAACCTCGAACATAAGCAGATTTTGTCGTCCTCTTTCGATTGGTGCCCTCAAAAACGTCCTATCTTGAACGGTTCGTTTGTAAAAAAATTCCAAAAAATGCCAAAAAGTTACCCAAAATTTTCGGTCTTTGGGTGATAGCTTCCTCAAATGACGCATTAAAAGACGTTTGACATACTAATATTAAAGAGAATTTTTATACGAATACGCTGATACCACTAAATCATTTCATTTCGCTATAGTTTACAAGATATGAGCGAAAATATTTTCGGGGGTTCACGAACTTCACGAATTTTGTGCAAGTGCCAAAACTTTAAATCGCGATATCTCCGAAACGGTTAGAGATATCGAGTTGGGAGTGGCACCGTTGGATTCAGGAGATCGAGTTCTATCAGAAAAAACAACTTTTAAGGCGTTTGAAGAGATTTTCAAAAAACGGCTATATCTCGCAAACGGCTATATTTAGGGGGAAACTGATGGTACAGGCGGCTTTCTCGTGTCAATTTACATCAGATAGTGTTGGTTTAAAAGCCTTTTGAGCCAAAAAATTTTTTTTGAAATTTTTAAAATTTACCCCCTTGGGGTTCAAATTTTTTTAATTTTTCGTTATTCCTCTCTTACTCCTTAACTGTTAGACGTATTGCGACGTAACCTCGAACATAAGCAGATTTTGTCGTCCTCTTTCGATTGGTGCCCTCAAAAACGTCCTATCTTGAACGGTTCGTTTGTAAAAAAATTCCAAAAAATGCCAAAAAGTTACCCAAAATTTTCGGTCTTTGGGTGATAGCTTCCTCAAATGACGCATTAAAAGACGTTTGACATACTAATATTAAAGAGAATTTTTATACGAATACGCTGATACCACTAAATCATTTCATTTCGCTATAGTTTACAAGATATGAGCGAAAATATTTTCGGGGGTTCACGAACTTCACGAATTTTGTGCAAGTGCCAAAACTTTAAATCGCGATATCTCCGAAACGGTTAGAGATATCGAGTTGGGAGTGGCACCGTTGGATTCAGGAGATCGAGTTCTATCAGAAAAAACAACTTTTAAGGCGTTTGAAGAGATTTTCAAAAAACGGCTATATCTCGCAAACGGCTATATTTAGGGGGAAACTGATGGTACAGGCGGCTTTCTCGTGTCAATTTACATCAGATAGTGTTGGTTTAAAAGCCTTTTGAGCCAAAAAATTTTTTTTGAAATTTTTAAAATTTACCCCCTTGGGGTTCAAATTTTTTTAATTTTTCGTTATTCCTCTCTTACTCCTTAACTGTTAGACGTATTGCGACGTAACCTCGAACATAAGCAGATTTTGTCGTCCTCTTTCGATTGGTGCCCTCAAAAACGTCCTATCTTGAACGGTTCGTTTGTAAAAAAATTCCAAAAAATGCCAAAAAGTTACCCAAAATTTTCGGTCTTTGGGTGATAGCTTCCTCAAATGACGCATTAAAAGACGTTTGACATACTAATATTAAAGAGAATTTTTATACGAATACGCTGATACCACTAAATCATTTCATTTCGCTATAGTTTACAAGATATGAGCGAAAATATTTTCGGGGGTTCACGAACTTCACGAATTTTGTGCAAGTGCCAAAACTTTAAATCGCGATATCTCCGAAACGGTTAGAGATATCGAGTTGGGAGTGGCACCGTTGGATTCAGGAGATCGAGTTCTATCAGAAAAAACAACTTTTAAGGCGTTTGAAGAGATTTTCAAAAAACGGCTATATCTCGCAAACGGCTATATTTAGGGGGAAACTGATGGTACAGGCGGCTTTCTCGTGTCAATTTACATCAGATAGTGTTGGTTTAAAAGTCTTTTGAGCCAAAAAATTTTTTTTGAAATTTTTAAAATTTACCCCCTTGGGGTTCAAATTTTTTTAATTTTTCGTTATTCCTCTCTTACTCCTTAACTGTTAGACGTATTGCGACGTAACCTCGAACATAAGCAGATTTTGTCGTCCTCTTTCGATTGGTGCCCTCAAAAACGTCCTATCTTGAACGGTTCGTTTGTAAAAAAATTCCAAAAAATGCCAAAAAGTTACCCAAAATTTTCGGTCTTTGGGTGATAGCTTCCTCAAATGACGCATTAAAAGACGTTTGACATACTAATATTAAAGAGAATTTTTATACGAATACGCTGATACCACTAAATCATTTCATTTCGCTATAGTTTACAAGATATGAGCGAAAATATTTTCGGGGGTTCACGAACTTCACGAATTTTGTGCAAGTGCCAAAACTTTAAATCGCGATATCTCCGAAACGGTTAGAGATATCGAGTTGGGAGTGGCACCGTTGGATTCAGGAGATCGAGTTCTATCAGAAAAAACAACTTTTAAGGCGTTTGAAGAGATTTTCAAAAAACGGCTATATCTCGCAAACGGCTATATTTAGGGGGAAACTGATGGTACAGGCGGCTTTCTCGTGTCAATTTACATCAGATAGTGTTGGTTTAAAAGCCTTTTGAGCCAAAAAATTTTTTTTGAAATTTTTAAAATTTACCCCCTTGGGGTTCAAATTTTTTTAATTTTTCGTTATTCCTCTCTTACTCCTTAACTGTTAGACGTATTGCGACGTAACCTCGAACATAAGCAGATTTTGTCGTCCTCTTTCGATTGGTGCCCTCAAAAACGTCCTATCTTGAACGGTTCGTTTGTAAAAAAATTCCAAAAAATGCCAAAAAGTTACCCAAAATTTTCGGTCTTTGGGTGATAGCTTCCTCAAATGACGCATTAAAAGACGTTTGACATACTAATATTAAAGAGAATTTTTATACGAATACGCTGATACCACTAAATCATTTCATTTCGCTATAGTTTACAAGATATGAGCGAAAATATTTTCGGGGGTTCACGAACTTCACGAATTTTGTGCAAGTGCCAAAACTTTAAATCGCGATATCTCCGAAACGGTTAGAGATATCGAGTTGGGAGTGGCACCGTTGGATTCAGGAGATCGAGTTCTATCAGAAAAAACAACTTTTAAGGCGTTTGAAGAGATTTTCAAAAAACGGCTATATCTCGCAAACGGCTATATTTAGGGGGAAACTGATGGTACAGGCGGCTTTCTCGTGTCAATTTACATCAGATAGTGTTGGTTTAAAAGCCTTTTGAGCCAAAAAATTTTTTTTGAAATTTTTAAAATTTACCCCCTTGGGGTTCAAATTTTTTTAATTTTTCGTTATTCCTCTCTTACTCCTTAACTGTTAGACGTATTGCGACGTAACCTCGAACATAAGCAGATTTTGTCGTCCTCTTTCGATTGGTGCCCTCAAAAACGTCCTATCTTGAACGGTTCGTTTGTAAAAAAATTCCAAAAAATGCCAAAAAGTTACCCAAAATTTTCGGTCTTTGGGTGATAGCTTCCTCAAATGACGCATTAAAAGACGTTTGACATACTAATATTAAAGAGAATTTTTATACGAATACGCTGATACCACTAAATCATTTCATTTCGCTATAGTTTACAAGATATGAGCGAAAATATTTTCGGGGGTTCACGAACTTCACGAATTTTGTGCAAGTGCCAAAACTTTAAATCGCGATATCTCCGAAACGGTTAGAGATATCGAGTTGGGAGTGGCACCGTTGGATTCAGGAGATCGAGTTCTATCAGAAAAAACAACCTTTAAGGCGTTTGAAGAGATTTTCAAAAAACGGCTATATCTCGCAAACGGCTATATTTAGGGGGAAACTGATGGTACAGGCGGCTTTCTCGTGTCAATTTACATCAGATAGTGTTGGTTTAAAAGCCTTTTGAGCCAAAAAATTTTTTTTGAAATTTTTAAAATTTACCCCCTTGGGGTTCAAATTTTTTTAACTTTTCGTTATTCCTCTCTTACTCCTTAACTGTTAGACGTATTGCGACGTAACCTCGAACATAAGCAGATTTTGTCGTCCTCTTTCGATTGGTGCCCTCAAAAACGTCCTATCTTGAACGGTTCGTTTGTAAAAAAATTCCAAAAAATGCCAAAAAGTTGCCCAAAATTTTCGGTCTTTGGGTGATAGCTTCCTCAAATGACGCATTAAAAGACGTTTGACATACTAATATTAAAGAGAATTTTTATACGAATACGCTGATACCACTAAATCATTTCATTTCGCTATAGTTTACAAGATATGAGCGAAAATATTTTCGGGGGTTCACGAACTTCACGAATTTTGTGCAAGTGCCAAAACTTTAAATCGCGATATCTCCGAAACGGTTAGAGATATCGAGTTGGGAGTGGCACCGTTGGATTCAGGAGATCGAGTTCTATCAGAAAAAACAACTTTTAAGGCGTTTGAAGAGATTTTCAAAAAACGGCTATATCTCGCAAACGGCTATATTTAGGGGGAAACTGATGGTACAGGCGGCTTTCTCGTGTCAATTTACATCAGATAGTGTTGGTTTAAAAGTCTTTTGAGCCAAAAAATTTTTTTTGAAATTTTTAAAATTTACCCCCTTGGGGTTCAAATTTTTTTAATTTTTCGTTATTCCTCTCTTACTCCTTAACTGTTAGACGTATTGCGACGTAACCTCGAACATAAGCAGATTTTGTCGTCCTCTTTCGATTGGTGCCCTCAAAAACGTCCTATCTTGAACGGTTCGTTTGTAAAAAAATTCCAAAAAATGCCAAAAAGTTACCCAAAATTTTCGGTCTTTGGGTGATAGCTTCCTCAAATGACGCATTAAAAGACGTTTGACATACTAATATTAAAGAGAATTTTTATACGAATACGCTGATACCACTAAATCATTTCATTTCGCTATAGTTTACAAGATATGAGCGAAAATATTTTCGGGGGTTCACGAACTTCACGAATTTTGTGCAAGTGCCAAAACTTTAAATCGCGATATCTCCGAAACGGTTAGAGATATCGAGTTGGGAGTGGCACCGTTGGATTCAGGAGATCGAGTTCTATCAGAAAAAACAACTTTTAAGGCGTTTGAAGAGATTTTCAAAAAACGGCTATATCTCGCAAACGGCTATATTTAGGGGGAAACTGATGGTACAGGCGGCTTTCTCGTGTCAATTTACATCAGATAGTGTTGGTTTAAAAGCCTTTTGAGCCAAAAAATTTTTTTTGAAATTTTTAAAATTTACCCCCTTGGGGTTCAAATTTTTTTAATTTTTCGTTATTCCTCTCTTACTCCTTAACTGTTAGACGTATTGCGACGTAACCTCGAACATAAGCAGATTTTGTCGTCCTCTTTCGATTGGTGCCCTCAAAAACGTCCTATCTTGAACGGTTCGTTTGTAAAAAAATTCCAAAAAATGCCAAAAAGTTACCCAAAATTTTCGGTCTTTGGGTGATAGCTTCCTCAAATGACGCATTAAAAGACGTTTGACATACTAATATTAAAGAGAATTTTTATACGAATACGCTGATACCACTAAATCATTTCATTTCGCTATAGTTTACAAGATATGAGCGAAAATATTTTCGGGGGTTCACGAACTTCACGAATTTTGTGCAAGTGCCAAAACTTTAAATCGCGATATCTCCGAAACGGTTAGAGATATCGAGTTGGGAGTGGCACCGTTGGATTCAGGAGATCGAGTTCTATCAGAAAAAACAACCTTTAAGGCGTTTGAAGAGATTTTCAAAAAACGGCTATATCTCGCAAACGGCTATATTTAGGGGGAAACTGATGGTACAGGCGGCTTTCTCGTGTCAATTTACATCAGATAGTGTTGGTTTAAAAGCCTTTTGAGCCAAAAAATTTTTTTTGAAATTTTTAAAATTTACCCCCTTGGGGTTCAAATTTTTTTAATTTTTCGTTATTCCTCTCTTACTCCTTAACTGTTAGACGTATTGCGACGTAACCTCGAACATAAGCAGATTTTGTCGTCCTCTTTCGATTGGTGCCCTCAAAAACGTCCTATCTTGAACGGTTCGTTTGTAAAAAAATTCCAAAAAATGCCAAAAAGTTACCCAAAATTTTCGGTCTTTGGGTGATAGCTTCCTCAAATGACGCATTAAAAGACGTTTGACATACTAATATTAAAGAGAATTTTTATACGAATACGCTGATACCACTAAATCATTTCATTTCGCTATAGTTTACAAGATATGAGCGAAAATATTTTCGGGGGTTCACGAACTTCACGAATTTTGTGCAAGTGCCAAAACTTTAAATCGCGATATCTCCGAAACGGTTAGAGATATCGAGTTGGGAGTGGCACCGTTGGATTCAGGAGATCGAGTTCTATCAGAAAAAACAACCTTTAAGGCGTTTGAAGAGATTTTCAAAAAACGGCTATATCTCGCAAACGGCTATATTTAGGGGGAAACTGATGGTACAGGCGGCTTTCTCGTGTCAATTTACATCAGATAGTGTTGGTTTAAAAGCCTTTTGAGCCAAAAAATTTTTTTTGAAATTTTTAAAATTTACCCCCTTGGGGTTCAAATTTTTTTAACTTTTCGTTATTCCTCTCTTACTCCTTAACTGTTAGACGTATTGCGACGTAACCTCGAACATAAGCAGATTTTGTCGTCCTCTTTCGATTGGTGCCCTCAAAAACGTCCTATCTTGAACGGTTCGTTTGTAAAAAAATTCCAAAAAATGCCAAAAAGTTACCCAAAATTTTCGGTCTTTGGGTGATAGCTTCCTCAAATGACGCATTAAAAGACGTTTGACATACTAATATTAAAGAGAATTTTTATACGAATACGCTGATACCACTAAATCATTTCATTTCGCTATAGTTTACAAGATATGAGCGAAAATATTTTCGGGGGTTCACGAACTTCACGAATTTTGTGCAAGTGCCAAAACTTTAAATCGCGATATCTCCGAAACGGTTAGAGATATCGAGTTGGGAGTGGCACCGTTGGATTCAGGAGATCGAGTTCTATCAGAAAAAACAACTTTTAAGGCGTTTGAAGAGATTTTCAAAAAACGGCTATATCTCGCAAACGGCTATATTTAGGGGGAAACTGATGGTACAGGCGGCTTTCTCGTGTCAATTTACATCAGATAGTGTTGGTTTAAAAGTCTTTTGAGCCAAAAAATTTTTTTTGAAATTTTTAAAATTTACCCCCTTGGGGTTCAAATTTTTTTAATTTTTCGTTATTCCTCTCTTACTCCTTAACTGTTAGACGTATTGCGACGTAACCTCGAACATAAGCAGATTTTGTCGTCCTCTTTCGATTGGTGCCCTCAAAAACGTCCTATCTTGAACGGTTCGTTTGTAAAAAAATTCCAAAAAATGCCAAAAAGTTACCCAAAATTTTCGGTCTTTGGGTGATAGCTTCCTCAAATGACGCATTAAAAGACGTTTGACATACTAATATTAAAGAGAATTTTTATACGAATACGCTGATACCACTAAATCATTTCATTTCGCTATAGTTTACAAGATATGAGCGAAAATATTTTCGGGGGTTCACGAACTTCACGAATTTTGTGCAAGTGCCAAAACTTTAAATCGCGATATCTCCGAAACGGTTAGAGATATCGAGTTGGGAGTGGCACCGTTGGATTCAGGAGATCGAGTTCTATCAGAAAAAACAACTTTTAAGGCGTTTGAAGAGATTTTCAAAAAACGGCTATATCTCGCAAACGGCTATATTTAGGGGGAAACTGATGGTACAGGCGGCTTTCTCGTGTCAATTTACATCAGATAGTGTTGGTTTAAAAGCCTTTTGAGCCAAAAAATTTTTTTTGAAATTTTTAAAATTTACCCCCTTGGGGTTCAAATTTTTTTAATTTTTCGTTATTCCTCTCTTACTCCTTAACTGTTAGACGTATTGCGACGTAACCTCGAACATAAGCAGATTTTGTCGTCCTCTTTCGATTGGTGCCCTCAAAAACGTCCTATCTTGAACGGTTCGTTTGTAAAAAAATTCCAAAAAATGCCAAAAAGTTACCCAAAATTTTCGGTCTTTGGGTGATAGCTTCCTCAAATGACGCATTAAAAGACGTTTGACATACTAATATTAAAGAGAATTTTTATACGAATACGCTGATACCACTAAATCATTTCATTTCGCTATAGTTTACAAGATATGAGCGAAAATATTTTCGGGGGTTCACGAACTTCACGAATTTTGTGCAAGTGCCAAAACTTTAAATCGCGATATCTCCGAAACGGTTAGAGATATCGAGTTGGGAGTGGCACCGTTGGATTCAGGAGATCGAGTTCTATCAGAAAAAACAACCTTTAAGGCGTTTGAAGAGATTTTCAAAAAACGGCTATATCTCGCAAACGGCTATATTTAGGGGGAAACTGATGGTACAGGCGGCTTTCTCGTGTCAATTTACATCAGATAGTGTTGGTTTAAAAGCCTTTTGAGCCAAAAAATTTTTTTTGAAATTTTTAAAATTTACCCCCTTGGGGTTCAAATTTTTTTAACTTTTCGTTATTCCTCTCTTACTCCTTAACTGTTAGACGTATTGCGACGTAACCTCGAACATAAGCAGATTTTGTCGTCCTCTTTCGATTGGTGCCCTCAAAAACGTCCTATCTTGAACGGTTCGTTTGTAAAAAAATTCCAAAAAATGCCAAAAAGTTACCCAAAATTTTCGGTCTTTGGGTGATAGCTTCCTCAAATGACGCATTAAAAGACGTTTGACATACTAATATTAAAGAGAATTTTTATACGAATACGCTGATACCACTAAATCATTTCATTTCGCTATAGTTTACAAGATATGAGCGAAAATATTTTCGGGGGTTCACGAACTTCACGAATTTTGTGCAAGTGCCAAAACTTTAAATCGCGATATCTCCGAAACGGTTAGAGATATCGAGTTGGGAGTGGCACCGTTGGATTCAGGAGATCGAGTTCTATCAGAAAAAACAACTTTTAAGGCGTTTGAAGAGATTTTCAAAAAACGGCTATATCTCGCAAACGGCTATATTTAGGGGGAAACTGATGGTACAGGCGGCTTTCTCGTGTCAATTTACATCAGATAGTGTTGGTTTAAAAGTCTTTTGAGCCAAAAAATTTTTTTTGAAATTTTTAAAATTTACCCCCTTGGGGTTCAAATTTTTTTAATTTTTCGTTATTCCTCTCTTACTCCTTAACTGTTAGACGTATTGCGACGTAACCTCGAACATAAGCAGATTTTGTCGTCCTCTTTCGATTGGTGCCCTCAAAAACGTCCTATCTTGAACGGTTCGTTTGTAAAAAAATTCCAAAAAATGCCAAAAAGTTACCCAAAATTTTCGGTCTTTGGGTGATAGCTTCCTCAAATGACGCATTAAAAGACGTTTGACATACTAATATTAAAGAGAATTTTTATACGAATACGCTGATACCACTAAATCATTTCATTTCGCTATAGTTTACAAGATATGAGCGAAAATATTTTCGGGGGTTCACGAACTTCACGAATTTTGTGCAAGTGCCAAAACTTTAAATCGCGATATCTCCGAAACGGTTAGAGATATCGAGTTGGGAGTGGCACCGTTGGATTCAGGAGATCGAGTTCTATCAGAAAAAACAACTTTTAAGGCGTTTGAAGAGATTTTCAAAAAACGGCTATATCTCGCAAACGGCTATATTTAGGGGGAAACTGATGGTACAGGCGGCTTTCTCGTGTCAATTTACATCAGATAGTGTTGGTTTAAAAGCCTTTTGAGCCAAAAAATTTTTTTTGAAATTTTTAAAATTTACCCCCTTGGGGTTCAAATTTTTTTAATTTTTCGTTATTCCTCTCTTACTCCTTAACTGTTAGACGTATTGCGACGTAACCTCGAACATAAGCAGATTTTGTCGTCCTCTTTCGATTGGTGCCCTCAAAAACGTCCTATCTTGAACGGTTCGTTTGTAAAAAAATTCCAAAAAATGCCAAAAAGTTACCCAAAATTTTCGGTCTTTGGGTGATAGCTTCCTCAAATGACGCATTAAAAGACGTTTGACATACTAATATTAAAGAGAATTTTTATACGAATACGCTGATACCACTAAATCATTTCATTTCGCTATAGTTTACAAGATATGAGCGAAAATATTTTCGGGGGTTCACGAACTTCACGAATTTTGTGCAAGTGCCAAAACTTTAAATCGCGATATCTCCGAAACGGTTAGAGATATCGAGTTGGGAGTGGCACCGTTGGATTCAGGAGATCGAGTTCTATCAGAAAAAACAACTTTTAAGGCGTTTGAAGAGATTTTCAAAAAACGGCTATATCTCGCAAACGGCTATATTTAGGGGGAAACTGATGGTACAGGCGGCTTTCTCGTGTCAATTTACATCAGATAGTGTTGGTTTAAAAGCCTTTTGAGCCAAAAAATTTTTTTTGAAATTTTTAAAATTTACCCCCTTGGGGTTCAAATTTTTTTAATTTTTCGTTATTCCTCTCTTACTCCTTAACTGTTAGACGTATTGCGACGTAACCTCGAACATAAGCAGATTTTGTCGTCCTCTTTCGATTGGTGCCCTCAAAAACGTCCTATCTTGAACGGTTCGTTTGTAAAAAAATTCCAAAAAATGCCAAAAAGTTACCCAAAATTTTCGGTCTTTGGGTGATAGCTTCCTCAAATGACGCATTAAAAGACGTTTGACATACTAATATTAAAGAGAATTTTTATACGAATACGCTGATACCACTAAATCATTTCATTTCGCTATAGTTTACAAGATATGAGCGAAAATATTTTCGGGGGTTCACGAACTTCACGAATTTTGTGCAAGTGCCAAAACTTTAAATCGCGATATCTCCGAAACGGTTAGAGATATCGAGTTGGGAGTGGCACCGTTGGATTCAGGAGATCGAGTTCTATCAGAAAAAACAACCTTTAAGGCGTTTGAAGAGATTTTCAAAAAACGGCTATATCTCGCAAACGGCTATATTTAGGGGGAAACTGATGGTACAGGCGGCTTTCTCGTGTCAATTTACATCAGATAGTGTTGGTTTAAAAGCCTTTTGAGCCAAAAAATTTTTTTTGAAATTTTTAAAATTTACCCCCTTGGGGTTCAAATTTTTTTAACTTTTCGTTATTCCTCTCTTACTCCTTAACTGTTAGACGTATTGCGACGTAACCTCGAACATAAGCAGATTTTGTCGTCCTCTTTCGATTGGTGCCCTCAAAAACGTCCTATCTTGAACGGTTCGTTTGTAAAAAAATTCCAAAAAATGCCAAAAAGTTACCCAAAATTTTCGGTCTTTGGGTGATAGCTTCCTCAAATGACGCATTAAAAGACGTTTGACATACTAATATTAAAGAGAATTTTTATACGAATACGCTGATACCACTAAATCATTTCATTTCGCTATAGTTTACAAGATATGAGCGAAAATATTTTCGGGGGTTCACGAACTTCACGAATTTTGTGCAAGTGCCAAAACTTTAAATCGCGATATCTCCGAAACGGTTAGAGATATCGAGTTGGGAGTGGCACCGTTGGATTCAGGAGATCGAGTTCTATCAGAAAAAACAACTTTTAAGGCGTTTGAAGAGATTTTCAAAAAACGGCTATATCTCGCAAACGGCTATATTTAGGGGGAAACTGATGGTACAGGCGGCTTTCTCGTGTCAATTTACATCAGATAGTGTTGGTTTAAAAGTCTTTTGAGCCAAAAAATTTTTTTTGAAATTTTTAAAATTTACCCCCTTGGGGTTCAAATTTTTTTAATTTTTCGTTATTCCTCTCTTACTCCTTAACTGTTAGACGTATTGCGACGTAACCTCGAACATAAGCAGATTTTGTCGTCCTCTTTCGATTGGTGCCCTCAAAAACGTCCTATCTTGAACGGTTCGTTTGTAAAAAAATTCCAAAAAATGCCAAAAAGTTACCCAAAATTTTCGGTCTTTGGGTGATAGCTTCCTCAAATGACGCATTAAAAGACGTTTGACATACTAATATTAAAGAGAATTTTTATACGAATACGCTGATACCACTAAATCATTTCATTTCGCTATAGTTTACAAGATATGAGCGAAAATATTTTCGGGGGTTCACGAACTTCACGAATTTTGTGCAAGTGCCAAAACTTTAAATCGCGATATCTCCGAAACGGTTAGAGATATCGAGTTGGGAGTGGCACCGTTGGATTCAGGAGATCGAGTTCTATCAGAAAAAACAACTTTTAAGGCGTTTGAAGAGATTTTCAAAAAACGGCTATATCTCGCAAACGGCTATATTTAGGGGGAAACTGATGGTACAGGCGGCTTTCTCGTGTCAATTTACATCAGATAGTGTTGGTTTAAAAGCCTTTTGAGCCAAAAAATTTTTTTTGAAATTTTTAAAATTTACCCCCTTGGGGTTCAAATTTTTTTAATTTTTCGTTATTCCTCTCTTACTCCTTAACTGTTAGACGTATTGCGACGTAACCTCGAACATAAGCAGATTTTGTCGTCCTCTTTCGATTGGTGCCCTCAAAAACGTCCTATCTTGAACGGTTCGTTTGTAAAAAATTCCAAAAAATGCCAAAAAGTTACCCAAAATTTTCGGTCTTTGGGTGATAGCTTCCTCAAATGACGCATTAAAAGACGTTTGACATACTAATATTAAAGAGAATTTTTATACGAATACGCTGATACCACTAAATCATTTCATTTCGCTATAGTTTACAAGATATGAGCGAAAATATTTTCGGGGGTTCACGAACTTCACGAATTTTGTGCAAGTGCCAAAACTTTAAATCGCGATATCTCCGAAACGGTTAGAGATATCGAGTTGGGAGTGGCACCGTTGGATTCAGGAGATCGAGTTCTATCAGAAAAAACAACTTTTAAGGCGTTTGAAGAGATTTTCAAAAAACGGCTATATCTCGCAAACGGCTATATTTAGGGGGAAACTGATGGTACAGGCGGCTTTCTCGTGTCAATTTACATCAGATAGTGTTGGTTTAAAAGCCTTTTGAGCCAAAAAATTTTTTTTGAAATTTTTAAAATTTACCCCCTTGGGGTTCAAATTTTTTTAATTTTTCGTTATTCCTCTCTTACTCCTTAACTGTTAGACGTATTGCGACGTAACCTCGAACATAAGCAGATTTTGTCGTCCTCTTTCGATTGGTGCCCTCAAAAACGTCCTATCTTGAACGGTTCGTTTGTAAAAAAATTCCAAAAAATGCCAAAAAGTTACCCAAAATTTTCGGTCTTTGGGTGATAGCTTCCTCAAATGACGCATTAAAAGACGTTTGACATACTAATATTAAAGAGAATTTTTATACGAATACGCTGATACCACTAAATCATTTCATTTCGCTATAGTTTACAAGATATGAGCGAAAATATTTTCGGGGGTTCACGAACTTCACGAATTTTGTGCAAGTGCCAAAACTTTAAATCGCGATATCTCCGAAACGGTTAGAGATATCGAGTTGGGAGTGGCACCGTTGGATTCAGGAGATCGAGTTCTATCAGAAAAAACAACTTTTAAGGCGTTTGAAGAGATTTTCAAAAAACGGCTATATCTCGCAAACGGCTATATTTAGGGGGAAACTGATGGTACAGGCGGCTTTCTCGTGTCAATTTACATCAGATAGTGTTGGTTTAAAAGCCTTTTGAGCCAAAAAATTTTTTTTGAAATTTTTAAAATTTACCCCCTTGGGGTTCAAATTTTTTTAATTTTTCGTTATTCCTCTCTTACTCCTTAACTGTTAGACGTATTGCGACGTAACCTCGAACATAAGCAGATTTTGTCGTCCTCTTTCGATTGGTGCCCTCAAAAACGTCCTATCTTGAACGGTTCGTTTGTAAAAAAATTCCAAAAAATGCCAAAAAGTTACCCAAAATTTTCGGTCTTTGGGTGATAGCTTCCTCAAATGACGCATTAAAAGACGTTTGACATACTAATATTAAAGAGAATTTTTATACGAATACGCTGATACCACTAAATCATTTCATTTCGCTATAGTTTACAAGATATGAGCGAAAATATTTTCGGGGGTTCACGAACTTCACGAATTTTGTGCAAGTGCCAAAACTTTAAATCGCTATATCTCCGAAACGGTTAGAGATATCGAGTTGGGAGTGGCACCGTTGGATTCAGGAGATCGAGTTCTATCAGAAAAAACAACTTTTAAGGCGTTTGAAGAGATTTTCAAAAAACGGCTATATCTCGCAAACGGCTATATTTAGGGGGAAACTGATGGTACAGGCGGCTTTCTCGTGTCAATTTACATCAGATAGTGTTGGTTTAAAAGTCTTTTGAGCCAAAAAATTTTTTTTGAAATTTTTAAAATTTACCCCCTTGGGGTTCAAATTTTTTTAATTTTTCGTTATTCCTCTCTTACTCCTTAACTGTTAGACGTATTGCGACGTAACCTCGAACATAAGCAGATTTTGTCGTCCTCTTTCGATTGGTGCCCTCAAAAACGTCCTATCTTGAACGGTTCGTTTGTAAAAAAATTCCAAAAAATGCCAAAAAGTTACCCAAAATTTTCGGTCTTTGGGTGATAGCTTCCTCAAATGACGCATTAAAAGACGTTTGACATACTAATATTAAAGAGAATTTTTATACGAATACGCTGATACCACTAAATCATTTCATTTCGCTATAGTTTACAAGATATGAGCGAAAATATTTTCGGGGGTTCACGAACTTCACGAATTTTGTGCAAGTGCCAAAACTTTAAATCGCGATATCTCCGAAATGGTTAGAGATATCGAGTTGGGAGTGGCACCGTTGGATTCAGGAGATCGAGTTCTATCAGAAAAAACAACTTTTAAGGCGTTTGAAGAGATTTTCAAAAAACGGCTATATCTCGCAAACGGCTATATTTAGGGGGAAACTGATGGTACAGGCGGCTTTCTCGTGTCAATTTACATCAGATAGTGTTGGTTTAAAAGCCTTTTGAGCCAAAAAATTTTTTTTGAAATTTTTAAAATTTACCCCCTTGGGGTTCAAATTTTTTTAATTTTTCGTTATTCCTCTCTTACTCCTTAACTGTTAGACGTATTGCGACGTAACCTCGAACATAAGCAGATTTTGTCGTCCTCTTTCGATTGGTGCCCTCAAAAACGTCCTATCTTGAACGGTTCGTTTGTAAAAAAATTCCAAAAAATGCCAAAAAGTTACCCAAAATTTTCGGTCTTTGGGTGATAGCTTCCTCAAATGACGCATTAAAAGACGTTTGACATACTAATATTAAAGAGAATTTTTATACGAATACGCTGATACCACTAAATCATTTCATTTCGCTATAGTTTACAAGATATGAGCGAAAATATTTTCGGGGGTTCACGAACTTCACGAATTTTGTGCAAGTGCCAAAACTTTAAATCGCGATATCTCCGAAACGGTTAGAGATATCGAGTTGGGAGTGGCACCGTTGGATTCAGGAGATCGAGTTCTATCAGAAAAAACAACTTTTAAGGCGTTTGAAGAGATTTTCAAAAAACGGCTATATCTCGCAAACGGCTATATTTAGGGGGAAACTGATGGTACAGGCGGCTTTCTCGTGTCAATTTACATCAGATAGTGTTGGTTTAAAAGCCTTTTGAGCCAAAAAATTTTTTTTGAAATTTTTAAAATTTACCCCCTTGGGTTCAAATTTTTTTAATTTTTCGTTATTCCTCTCTTACTCCTTAACTGTTAGACGTATTGCGACGTAACCTCGAACATAAGCAGATTTTGTCGTCCTCTTTCGATTGGTGCCCTCAAAAACGTCCTATCTTGAACGGTTCGTTTGTAAAAAAATTCCAAAAAATGCCAAAAAGTTACCCAAAATTTTCGGTCTTTGGGTGATAGCTTCCTCAAATGACGCATTAAAAGACGTTTGACATACTAATATTAAAGAGAATTTTTATACGAATACGCTGATACCACTAAATCATTTCATTTCGCTATAGTTTACAAGATATGAGCGAAAATATTTTCGGGGGTTCACGAACTTCACGAATTTTGTGCAAGTGCCAAAACTTTAAATCGCGATATCTCCGAAACGGTTAGAGATATCGAGTTGGGAGTGGCACCGTTGGATTCAGGAGATCGAGTTCTATCAGAAAAAACAACTTTTAAGGCGTTTGAAGAGATTTTCAAAAAACGGCTATATCTCGCAAACGGCTATATTTAGGGGGAAACTGATGGTACAGGCGGCTTTCTCGTGTCAATTTACATCAGATAGTGTTGGTTTAAAAGCCTTTTGAGCCAAAAAATTTTTTTTGAAATTTTTAAAATTTACCCCCTTGGGGTTCAAATTTTTTTAATTTTTCGTTATTCCTCTCTTACTCCTTAACTGTTAGACGTATTGCGACGTAACCTCGAACATAAGCAGATTTTGTCGTCCTCTTTCGATTGGTGCCCTCAAAAACGTCCTATCTTGAACGGTTCGTTTGTAAAAAAATTCCAAAAAATGCCAAAAAGTTACCCAAAATTTTCGGTCTTTGGGTGATAGCTTCCTCAAATGACGCATTAAAAGACGTTTGACATACTAATATTAAAGAGAATTTTTATACGAATACGCTGATACCACTAAATCATTTCATTTCGCTATAGTTTACAAGATATGAGCGAAAATATTTTCGGGGGTTCACGAACTTCACGAATTTTGTGCAAGTGCCAAAACTTTAAATCGCTATATCTCCGAAACGGTTAGAGATATCGAGTTGGGAGTGGCACCGTTGGATTCAGGAGATCGAGTTCTATCAGAAAAAACAACTTTTAAGGCGTTTGAAGAGATTTTCAAAAAACGGCTATATCTCGCAAACGGCTATATTTAGGGGGAAACTGATGGTACAGGCGGCTTTCTCGTGTCAATTTACATCAGATAGTGTTGGTTTAAAAGCCTTTTGAGCCAAAAAATTTTTTTTGAAATTTTTAAAATTTACCCCCTTGGGTTCAAATTTTTTTAATTTTTCGTTATTCCTCTCTTACTCCTTAACTGTTAGACGTATTGCGACGTAACCTCGAACATAAGCAGATTTTGTCGTCCTCTTTCGATTGGTGCCCTCAAAAACGTCCTATCTTGAACGGTTCGTTTGTAAAAAAATTCCAAAAAATGCCAAAAAGTTACCCAAAATTTTCGGTCTTTGGGTGATAGCTTCCTCAAATGACGCATTAAAAGACGTTTGACATACTAATATTAAAGAGAATTTTTATACGAATACGCTGATACCACTAAATCATTTCATTTCGCTATAGTTTACAAGATATGAGCGAAAATATTTTCGGGGGTTCACGAACTTCACGAATTTTGTGCAAGTGCCAAAACTTTAAATCGCGATATCTCCGAAACGGTTAGAGATATCGAGTTGGGAGTGGCACCGTTGGATTCAGGAGATCGAGTTCTATCAGAAAAAACAACTTTTAAGGCGTTTGAAGAGATTTTCAAAAAACGGCTATATCTCGCAAACGGCTATATTTAGGGGGAAACTGATGGTACAGGCGGCTTTCTCGTGTCAATTTACATCAGATAGTGTTGGTTTAAAAGCCTTTTGAGCCAAAAAATTTTTTTTGAAATTTTTAAAATTTACCCCCTTGGGGTTCAAATTTTTTTAATTTTTCGTTATTCCTCTCTTACTCCTTAACTGTTAGACGTATTGCGACGTAACCTCGAACATAAGCAGATTTTGTCGTCCTCTTTCGATTGGTGCCCTCAAAAACGTCCTATCTTGAACGGTTCGTTTGTAAAAAAATTCCAAAAAATGCCAAAAAGTTACCCAAAATTTTCGGTCTTTGGGTGATAGCTTCCTCAAATGACGCATTAAAAGACGTTTGACATACTAATATTAAAGAGAATTTTTATACGAATACGCTGATACCACTAAATCATTTCATTTCGCTATAGTTTACAAGATATGAGCGAAAATATTTTCGGGGGTTCACGAACTTCACGAATTTTGTGCAAGTGCCAAAACTTTAAATCGCTATATCTCCGAAACGGTTAGAGATATCGAGTTGGGAGTGGCACCGTTGGATTCAGGAGATCGAGTTCTATCAGAAAAAACAACTTTTAAGGCGTTTGAAGAGATTTTCAAAAAACGGCTATATCTCGCAAACGGCTATATTTAGGGGGAAACTGATGGTACAGGCGGCTTTCTCGTGTCAATTTACATCAGATAGTGTTGGTTTAAAAGTCTTTTGAGCCAAAAAATTTTTTTTGAAATTTTTAAAATTTACCCCCTTGGGGTTCAAATTTTTTTAATTTTTCGTTATTCCTCTCTTACTCCTTAACTGTTAGACGTATTGCGACGTAACCTCGAACATAAGCAGATTTTGTCGTCCTCTTTCGATTGGTGCCCTCAAAAACGTCCTATCTTGAACGGTTCGTTTGTAAAAAAATTCCAAAAAATGCCAAAAAGTTACCCAAAATTTTCGGTCTTTGGGTGATAGCTTCCTCAAATGACGCATTAAAAGACGTTTGACATACTAATATTAAAGAGAATTTTTATACGAATACGCTGATACCACTAAATCATTTCATTTCGCTATAGTTTACAAGATATGAGCGAAAATATTTTCGGGGGTTCACGAACTTCACGAATTTTGTGCAAGTGCCAAAACTTTAAATCGCGATATCTCCGAAACGGTTAGAGATATCGAGTTGGGAGTGGCACCGTTGGATTCAGGAGATCGAGTTCTATCAGAAAAAACAACTTTTAAGGCGTTTGAAGAGATTTTCAAAAAACGGCTATATCTCGCAAACGGCTATATTTAGGGGGAAACTGATGGTACAGGCGGCTTTCTCGTGTCAATTTACATCAGATAGTGTTGGTTTAAAAGCCTTTTGAGCCAAAAAATTTTTTTTGAAATTTTTAAAATTTACCCCCTTGGGGTTCAAATTTTTTTAATTTTTCGTTATTCCTCTCTTACTCCTTAACTGTTAGACGTATTGCGACGTAACCTCGAACATAAGCAGATTTTGTCGTCCTCTTTCGATTGGTGCCCTCAAAAACGTCCTATCTTGAACGGTTCGTTTGTAAAAAAATTCCAAAAAATGCCAAAAAGTTACCCAAAATTTTCGGTCTTTGGGTGATAGCTTCCTCAAATGACGCATTAAAAGACGTTTGACATACTAATATTAAAGAGAATTTTTATACGAATACGCTGATACCACTAAATCATTTCATTTCGCTATAGTTTACAAGATATGAGCGAAAATATTTTCGGGGGTTCACGAACTTCACGAATTTTGTGCAAGTGCCAAAACTTTAAATCGCGATATCTCCGAAACGGTTAGAGATATCGAGTTGGGAGTGGCACCGTTGGATTCAGGAGATCGAGTTCTATCAGAAAAAACAACTTTTAAGGCGTTTGAAGAGATTTTCAAAAAACGGCTATATCTCGCAAACGGCTATATTTAGGGGGAAACTGATGGTACAGGCGGCTTTCTCGTGTCAATTTACATCAGATAGTGTTGGTTTAAAAGCCTTTTGAGCCAAAAAATTTTTTTTGAAATTTTTAAAATTTACCCCCTTGGGGTTCAAATTTTTTTAATTTTTCGTTATTCCTCTCTTACTCCTTAACTGTTAGACGTATTGCGACGTAACCTCGAACATAAGCAGATTTTGTCGTCCTCTTTCGATTGGTGCCCTCAAAAACGTCCTATCTTGAACGGTTCGTTTGTAAAAAAATTCCAAAAAATGCCAAAAAGTTACCCAAAATTTTCGGTCTTTGGGTGATAGCTTCCTCAAATGACGCATTAAAAGACGTTTGACATACTAATATTAAAGAGAATTTTTATACGAATACGCTGATACCACTAAATCATTTCATTTCGCTATAGTTTACAAGATATGAGCGAAAATATTTTCGGGGGTTCACGAACTTCACGAATTTTGTGCAAGTGCCAAAACTTTAAATCGCGATATCTCCGAAACGGTTAGAGATATCGAGTTGGGAGTGGCACCGTTGGATTCAGGAGATCGAGTTCTATCAGAAAAAACAACCTTTAAGGCGTTTGAAGAGATTTTCAAAAAACGGCTATATCTCGCAAACGGCTATATTTAGGGGGAAACTGATGGTACAGGCGGCTTTCTCGTGTCAATTTACATCAGATAGTGTTGGTTTAAAAGCCTTTTGAGCCAAAAAATTTTTTTTGAAATTTTTAAAATTTACCCCCTTGGGGTTCAAATTTTTTTAACTTTTCGTTATTCCTCTCTTACTCCTTAACTGTTAGACGTATTGCGACGTAACCTCGAACATAAGCAGATTTTGTCGTCCTCTTTCGATTGGTGCCCTCAAAAACGTCCTATCTTGAACGGTTCGTTTGTAAAAAAATTCCAAAAAATGCCAAAAAGTTACCCAAAATTTTCGGTCTTTGGGTGATAGCTTCCTCAAATGACGCATTAAAAGACGTTTGACATACTAATATTAAAGAGAATTTTTATACGAATACGCTGATACCACTAAATCATTTCATTTCGCTATAGTTTACAAGATATGAGCGAAAATATTTTCGGGGGTTCACGAACTTCACGAATTTTGTGCAAGTGCCAAAACTTTAAATCGCGATATCTCCGAAACGGTTAGAGATATCGAGTTGGGAGTGGCACCGTTGGATTCAGGAGATCGAGTTCTATCAGAAAAAACAACTTTTAAGGCGTTTGAAGAGATTTTCAAAAAACGGCTATATCTCGCAAACGGCTATATTTAGGGGGAAACTGATGGTACAGGCGGCTTTCTCGTGTCAATTTACATCAGATAGTGTTGGTTTAAAAGTCTTTTGAGCCAAAAAATTTTTTTTGAAATTTTTAAAATTTACCCCCTTGGGGTTCAAATTTTTTTAATTTTTCGTTATTCCTCTCTTACTCCTTAACTGTTAGACGTATTGCGACGTAACCTCGAACATAAGCAGATTTTGTCGTCCTCTTTCGATTGGTGCCCTCAAAAACGTCCTATCTTGAACGGTTCGTTTGTAAAAAAATTCCAAAAAATGCCAAAAAGTTACCCAAAATTTTCGGTCTTTGGGTGATAGCTTCCTCAAATGACGCATTAAAAGACGTTTGACATACTAATATTAAAGAGAATTTTTATACGAATACGCTGATACCACTAAATCATTTCATTTCGCTATAGTTTACAAGATATGAGCGAAAATATTTTCGGGGGTTCACGAACTTCACGAATTTTGTGCAAGTGCCAAAACTTTAAATCGCGATATCTCCGAAATGGTTAGAGATATCGAGTTGGGAGTGGCACCGTTGGATTCAGGAGATCGAGTTCTATCAGAAAAAAACAACTTTTAAGGCGTTTGAAGAGATTTTCAAAAAACGGCTATATCTCGCAAACGGCTATATTTAGGGGGAAACTGATGGTACAGGCGGCTTTCTCGTGTCAATTTACATCAGATAGTGTTGGTTTAAAAGCCTTTTGAGCCAAAAAATTTTTTTTGAAATTTTTAAAATTTACCCCCTTGGGGTTCAAATTTTTTTAATTTTTCGTTATTCCTCTCTTACTCCTTAACTGTTAGACGTATTGCGACGTAACCTCGAACATAAGCAGATTTTGTCGTCCTCTTTCGATTGGTGCCCTCAAAAACGTCCTATCTTGAACGGTTCGTTTGTAAAAAAATTCCAAAAAATGCCAAAAAGTTACCCAAAATTTTCGGTCTTTGGGTGATAGCTTCCTCAAATGACGCATTAAAAGACGTTTGACATACTAATATTAAAGAGAATTTTTATACGAATACGCTGATACCACTAAATCATTTCATTTCGCTATAGTTTACAAGATATGAGCGAAAATATTTTCGGGGGTTCACGAACTTCACGAATTTTGTGCAAGTGCCAAAACTTTAAATCGCGATATCTCCGAAACGGTTAGAGATATCGAGTTGGGAGTGGCACCGTTGGATTCAGGAGATCGAGTTCTATCAGAAAAAACAACTTTTAAGGCGTTTGAAGAGATTTTCAAAAAACGGCTATATCTCGCAAACGGCTATATTTAGGGGGAAACTGATGGTACAGGCGGCTTTCTCGTGTCAATTTACATCAGATAGTGTTGGTTTAAAAGCCTTTTGAGCCAAAAAATTTTTTTTGAAATTTTTAAAATTTACCCCCTTGGGTTCAAATTTTTTTAATTTTTCGTTATTCCTCTCTTACTCCTTAACTGTTAGACGTATTGCGACGTAACCTCGAACATAAGCAGATTTTGTCGTCCTCTTTCGATTGGTGCCCTCAAAAACGTCCTATCTTGAACGGTTCGTTTGTAAAAAAATTCCAAAAAATGCCAAAAAGTTACCCAAAATTTTCGGTCTTTGGGTGATAGCTTCCTCAAATGACGCATTAAAAGACGTTTGACATACTAATATTAAAGAGAATTTTTATACGAATACGCTGATACCACTAAATCATTTCATTTCGCTATAGTTTACAAGATATGAGCGAAAATATTTTCGGGGGTTCACGAACTTCACGAATTTTGTGCAAGTGCCAAAACTTTAAATCGCTATATCTCCGAAACGGTTAGAGATATCGAGTTGGGAGTGGCACCGTTGGATTCAGGAGATCGAGTTCTATCAGAAAAAACAACTTTTAAGGCGTTTGAAGAGATTTTCAAAAAACGGCTATATCTCGCAAACGGCTATATTTAGGGGGAAACTGATGGTACAGGCGGCTTTCTCGTGTCAATTTACATCAGATAGTGTTGGTTTAAAAGTCTTTTGAGCCAAAAAATTTTTTTTGAAATTTTTAAAATTTACCCCCTTGGGGTTCAAATTTTTTTAATTTTTCGTTATTCCTCTCTTACTCCTTAACTGTTAGACGTATTGCGACGTAACCTCGAACATAAGCAGATTTTGTCGTCCTCTTTCGATTGGTGCCCTCAAAAACGTCCTATCTTGAACGGTTCGTTTGTAAAAAAATTCCAAAAAATGCCAAAAAGTTACCCAAAATTTTCGGTCTTTGGGTGATAGCTTCCTCAAATGACGCATTAAAAGACGTTTGACATACTAATATTAAAGAGAATTTTTATACGAATACGCTGATACCACTAAATCATTTCATTTCGCTATAGTTTACAAGATATGAGCGAAAATATTTTCGGGGGTTCACGAACTTCACGAATTTTGTGCAAGTGCCAAAACTTTAAATCGCGATATCTCCGAAATGGTTAGAGATATCGAGTTGGGAGTGGCACCGTTGGATTCAGGAGATCGAGTTCTATCAGAAAAAACAACTTTTAAGGCGTTTGAAGAGATTTTCAAAAAACGGCTATATCTCGCAAACGGCTATATTTAGGGGGAAACTGATGGTACAGGCGGCTTTCTCGTGTCAATTTACATCAGATAGTGTTGGTTTAAAAGCCTTTTGAGCCAAAAAATTTTTTTTGAAATTTTTAAAATTTACCCCCTTGGGGTTCAAATTTTTTTAATTTTTCGTTATTCCTCTCTTACTCCTTAACTGTTAGACGTATTGCGACGTAACCTCGAACATAAGCAGATTTTGTCGTCCTCTTTCGATTGGTGCCCTCAAAAACGTCCTATCTTGAACGGTTCGTTTGTAAAAAAATTCCAAAAAATGCCAAAAAGTTACCCAAAATTTTCGGTCTTTGGGTGATAGCTTCCTCAAATGACGCATTAAAAGACGTTTGACATACTAATATTAAAGAGAATTTTTATACGAATACGCTGATACCACTAAATCATTTCATTTCGCTATAGTTTACAAGATATGAGCGAAAATATTTTCGGGGGTTCACGAACTTCACGAATTTTGTGCAAGTGCCAAAACTTTAAATCGCGATATCTCCGAAACGGTTAGAGATATCGAGTTGGGAGTGGCACCGTTGGATTCAGGAGATCGAGTTCTATCAGAAAAAACAACCTTTAAGGCGTTTGAAGAGATTTTCAAAAAACGGCTATATCTCGCAAACGGCTATATTTAGGGGGAAACTGATGGTACAGGCGGCTTTCTCGTGTCAATTTACATCAGATAGTGTTGGTTTAAAAGCCTTTTGAGCCAAAAAATTTTTTTTGAAATTTTTAAAATTTACCCCCTTGGGGTTCAAATTTTTTTAACTTTTCGTTATTCCTCTCTTACTCCTTAACTGTTAGACGTATTGCGACGTAACCTCGAACATAAGCAGATTTTGTCGTCCTCTTTCGATTGGTGCCCTCAAAAACGTCCTATCTTGAACGGTTCGTTTGTAAAAAAATTCCAAAAAATGCCAAAAAGTTACCCAAAATTTTCGGTCTTTGGGTGATAGCTTCCTCAAATGACGCATTAAAAGACGTTTGACATACTAATATTAAAGAGAATTTTTATACGAATACGCTGATACCACTAAATCATTTCATTTCGCTATAGTTTACAAGATATGAGCGAAAATATTTTCGGGGGTTCACGAACTTCACGAATTTTGTGCAAGTGCCAAAACTTTAAATCGCGATATCTCCGAAACGGTTAGAGATATCGAGTTGGGAGTGGCACCGTTGGATTCAGGAGATCGAGTTCTATCAGAAAAAACAACTTTTAAGGCGTTTGAAGAGATTTTCAAAAAACGGCTATATCTCGCAAACGGCTATATTTAGGGGGAAACTGATGGTACAGGCGGCTTTCTCGTGTCAATTTACATCAGATAGTGTTGGTTTAAAAGTCTTTTGAGCCAAAAAAATTTTTTTGAAATTTTTAAAATTTACCCCCTTGGGGTTCAAATTTTTTTAATTTTTCGTTATTCCTCTCTTACTCCTTAACTGTTAGACGTATTGCGACGTAACCTCGAACATAAGCAGATTTTGTCGTCCTCTTTCGATTGGTGCCCTCAAAAACGTCCTATCTTGAACGGTTCGTTTGTAAAAAAATTCCAAAAAATGCCAAAAAGTTACCCAAAATTTTCGGTCTTTGGGTGATAGCTTCCTCAAATGACGCATTAAAAGACGTTTGACATACTAATATTAAAGAGAATTTTTATACGAATACGCTGATACCACTAAATCATTTCATTTCGCTATAGTTTACAAGATATGAGCGAAAATATTTTCGGGGGTTCACGAACTTCACGAATTTTGTGCAAGTGCCAAAACTTTAAATCGCGATATCTCCGAAATGGTTAGAGATATCGAGTTGGGAGTGGCACCGTTGGATTCAGGAGATCGAGTTCTATCAGAAAAAAACAACTTTTAAGGCGTTTGAAGAGATTTTCAAAAAACGGCTATATCTCGCAAACGGCTATATTTAGGGGGAAACTGATGGTACAGGCGGCTTTCTCGTGTCAATTTACATCAGATAGTGTTGGTTTAAAAGCCTTTTGAGCCAAAAAATTTTTTTTGAAATTTTTAAAATTTACCCCCTTGGGGTTCAAATTTTTTTAATTTTTCGTTATTCCTCTCTTACTCCTTAACTGTTAGACGTATTGCGACGTAACCTCGAACATAAGCAGATTTTGTCGTCCTCTTTCGATTGGTGCCCTCAAAAACGTCCTATCTTGAACGGTTCGTTTGTAAAAAAATTCCAAAAAATGCCAAAAAGTTACCCAAAATTTTCGGTCTTTGGGTGATAGCTTCCTCAAATGACGCATTAAAAGACGTTTGACATACTAATATTAAAGAGAATTTTTATACGAATACGCTGATACCACTAAATCATTTCATTTCGCTATAGTTTACAAGATATGAGCGAAAATATTTTCGGGGGTTCACGAACTTCACGAATTTTGTGCAAGTGCCAAAACTTTAAATCGCGATATCTCCGAAACGGTTAGAGATATCGAGTTGGGAGTGGCACCGTTGGATTCAGGAGATCGAGTTCTATCAGAAAAAACAACTTTTAAGGCGTTTGAAGAGATTTTCAAAAAACGGCTATATCTCGCAAACGGCTATATTTAGGGGGAAACTGATGGTACAGGCGGCTTTCTCGTGTCAATTTACATCAGATAGTGTTGGTTTAAAAGCCTTTTGAGCCAAAAAATTTTTTTTGAAATTTTTAAAATTTACCCCCTTGGGTTCAAATTTTTTTAATTTTTCGTTATTCCTCTCTTACTCCTTAACTGTTAGACGTATTGCGACGTAACCTCGAACATAAGCAGATTTTGTCGTCCTCTTTCGATTGGTGCCCTCAAAAACGTCCTATCTTGAACGGTTCGTTTGTAAAAAAATTCCAAAAAATGCCAAAAAGTTACCCAAAATTTTCGGTCTTTGGGTGATAGCTTCCTCAAATGACGCATTAAAAGACGTTTGACATACTAATATTAAAGAGAATTTTTATACGAATACGCTGATACCACTAAATCATTTCATTTCGCTATAGTTTACAAGATATGAGCGAAAATATTTTCGGGGGTTCACGAACTTCACGAATTTTGTGCAAGTGCCAAAACTTTAAATCGCTATATCTCCGAAACGGTTAGAGATATCGAGTTGGGAGTGGCACCGTTGGATTCAGGAGATCGAGTTCTATCAGAAAAAACAACTTTTAAGGCGTTTGAAGAGATTTTCAAAAAACGGCTATATCTCGCAAACGGCTATATTTAGGGGGAAACTGATGGTACAGGCGGCTTTCTCGTGTCAATTTACATCAGATAGTGTTGGTTTAAAAGTCTTTTGAGCCAAAAAATTTTTTTTGAAATTTTTAAAATTTACCCCCTTGGGGTTCAAATTTTTTTAATTTTTCGTTATTCCTCTCTTACTCCTTAACTGTTAGACGTATTGCGACGTAACCTCGAACATAAGCAGATTTTGTCGTCCTCTTTCGATTGGTGCCCTCAAAAACGTCCTATCTTGAACGGTTCGTTTGTAAAAAAATTCCAAAAAATGCCAAAAAGTTACCCAAAATTTTCGGTCTTTGGGTGATAGCTTCCTCAAATGACGCATTAAAAGACGTTTGACATACTAATATTAAAGAGAATTTTTATACGAATACGCTGATACCACTAAATCATTTCATTTCGCTATAGTTTACAAGATATGAGCGAAAATATTTTCGGGGGTTCACGAACTTCACGAATTTTGTGCAAGTGCCAAAACTTTAAATCGCGATATCTCCGAAATGGTTAGAGATATCGAGTTGGGAGTGGCACCGTTGGATTCAGGAGATCGAGTTCTATCAGAAAAAACAACTTTTAAGGCGTTTGAAGAGATTTTCAAAAAACGGCTATATCTCGCAAACGGCTATATTTAGGGGGAAACTGATGGTACAGGCGGCTTTCTCGTGTCAATTTACATCAGATAGTGTTGGTTTAAAAGCCTTTTGAGCCAAAAAATTTTTTTTGAAATTTTTAAAATTTACCCCCTTGGGGTTCAAATTTTTTTAATTTTTCGTTATTCCTCTCTTACTCCTTAACTGTTAGACGTATTGCGACGTAACCTCGAACATAAGCAGATTTTGTCGTCCTCTTTCGATTGGTGCCCTCAAAAACGTCCTATCTTGAACGGTTCGTTTGTAAAAAAATTCCAAAAAATGCCAAAAAGTTACCCAAAATTTTCGGTCTTTGGGTGATAGCTTCCTCAAATGACGCATTAAAAGACGTTTGACATACTAATATTAAAGAGAATTTTTATACGAATACGCTGATACCACTAAATCATTTCATTTCGCTATAGTTTACAAGATATGAGCGAAAATATTTTCGGGGGTTCACGAACTTCACGAATTTTGTGCAAGTGCCAAAACTTTAAATCGCGATATCTCCGAAACGGTTAGAGATATCGAGTTGGGAGTGGCACCGTTGGATTCAGGAGATCGAGTTCTATCAGAAAAAACAACTTTTAAGGCGTTTGAAGAGATTTTCAAAAAACGGCTATATCTCGCAAACGGCTATATTTAGGGGGAAACTGATGGTACAGGCGGCTTTCTCGTGTCAATTTACATCAGATAGTGTTGGTTTAAAAGCCTTTTGAGCCAAAAAATTTTTTTTGAAATTTTTAAAATTTACCCCCTTGGGTTCAAATTTTTTTAATTTTTCGTTATTCCTCTCTTACTCCTTAACTGTTAGACGTATTGCGACGTAACCTCGAACATAAGCAGATTTTGTCGTCCTCTTTCGATTGGTGCCCTCAAAAACGTCCTATCTTGAACGGTTCGTTTGTAAAAAAATTCCAAAAAATGCCAAAAAGTTACCCAAAATTTTCGGTCTTTGGGTGATAGCTTCCTCAAATGACGCATTAAAAGACGTTTGACATACTAATATTAAAGAGAATTTTTATACGAATACGCTGATACCACTAAATCATTTCATTTCGCTATAGTTTACAAGATATGAGCGAAAATATTTTCGGGGGTTCACGAACTTCACGAATTTTGTGCAAGTGCCAAAACTTTAAATCGCGATATCTCCGAAACGGTTAGAGATATCGAGTTGGGAGTGGCACCGTTGGATTCAGGAGATCGAGTTCTATCAGAAAAAACAACTTTTAAGGCGTTTGAAGAGATTTTCAAAAAACGGCTATATCTCGCAAACGGCTATATTTAGGGGGAAACTGATGGTACAGGCGGCTTTCTCGTGTCAATTTACATCAGATAGTGTTAGTTTAAAAGCCTTTTGAGCCAAAAATTTTTTTTTGAAATTTTTAAAATTTACCCCCTTGGGGTTCAAATTTTTTTAATTTTTCGTTATTCCTCTCTTACTCCTTAACTGTTAGACGTATTGCGACGTAACCTCGAACATAAGCAGATTTTGTCGTCCTCTTTCGATTGGTGCCCTCAAAAACGTCCTATCTTGAACGGTTCGTTTGTAAAAAAATTCCAAAAAATGCCAAAAAGTTACCCAAAATTTTCGGTCTTTGGGTGATAGCTTCCTCAAATGACGCATTAAAAGACGTTTGACATACTAATATTAAAGAGAATTTTTATACGAATACGCTGATACCACTAAATCATTTCATTTCGCTATAGTTTACAAGATATGAGCGAAAATATTTTCGGGGGTTCACGAACTTCACGAATTTTGTGCAAGTGCCAAAACTTTAAATCGCGATATCTCCGAAACGGTTAGAGATATCGAGTTGGGAGTGGCACCGTTGGATTCAGGAGATCGAGTTCTATCAGAAAAAACAACTTTTAAGGCGTTTGAAGAGATTTTCAAAAAACGGCTATATCTCGCAAACGGCTATATTTAGGGGGAAACTGATGGTACAGGCGGCTTTCTCGTGTCAATTTACATCAGATAGTGTTGGTTTAAAAGCCTTTTGAGCCAAAAAATTTTTTTTGAAATTTTTAAAATTTACCCCCTTGGGTTCAAATTTTTTTAATTTTTCGTTATTCCTCTCTTACTCCTTAACTGTTAGACGTATTGCGACGTAACCTCGAACATAAGCAGATTTTGTCGTCCTCTTTCGATTGGTGCCCTCAAAAACGTCCTATCTTGAACGGTTCGTTTGTAAAAAAATTCCAAAAAATGCCAAAAAGTTACCCAAAATTTTCGGTCTTTGGGTGATAGCTTCCTCAAATGACGCATTAAAAGACGTTTGACATACTAATATTAAAGAGAATTTTTATACGAATACGCTGATACCACTAAATCATTTCATTTCGCTATAGTTTACAAGATATGAGCGAAAATATTTTCGGGGGTTCACGAACTTCACGAATTTTGTGCAAGTGCCAAAACTTTAAATCGCGATATCTCCGAAACGGTTAGAGATATCGAGTTGGGAGTGGCACCGTTGGATTCAGGAGATCGAGTTCTATCAGAAAAAACAACTTTTAAGGCGTTTGAAGAGATTTTCAAAAAACGGCTATATCTCGCAAACGGCTATATTTAGGGGGAAACTGATGGTACAGGCGGCTTTCTCGTGTCAATTTACATCAGATAGTGTTAGTTTAAAAGCCTTTTGAGCCAAAAATTTTTTTTTGAAATTTTTAAAATTTACCCCCTTGGGGTTCAAATTTTTTTAATTTTTCGTTATTCCTCTCTTACTCCTTAACTGTTAGACGTATTGCGACGTAACCTCGAACATAAGCAGATTTTGTCGTCCTCTTTCGATTGGTGCCCTCAAAAACGTCCTATCTTGAACGGTTCGTTTGTAAAAAAATTCCAAAAAATGCCAAAAAGTTACCCAAAATTTTCGGTCTTTGGGTGATAGCTTCCTCAAATGAGGCATTAAAAGACGTTTGACATACTAATATTAAAGAGAATTTTTATACGAATACGCTGATACCACTAAATCATTTCATTTCGCTATAGTTTACAAGATATGAGCGAAAATATTTTCGGGGGTTCACGAACTTCACGAATTTTGTGCAAGTGCCAAAACTTTAAATCGCGATATCTCCGAAACGGTTAGAGATATCGAGTTGGGAGTGGCACCGTTGGATTCAGGAGATCGAGTTCTATCAGAAAAAACAACTTTTAAGGCGTTTGAAGAGATTTTCAAAAAACGGCTATATCTCGCAAACGGCTATATTTAGGGGGAAACTGATGGTACAGGCGGCTTTCTCGTGTCAATTTACATCAGATAGTGTTGGTTTAAAAGCCTTTTGAGCCAAAAAATTTTTTTTGAAATTTTTAAAATTTACCCCCTTGGGTTCAAATTTTTTTAATTTTTCGTTATTCCTCTCTTACTCCTTAACTGTTAGACGTATTGCGACGTAACCTCGAACATAAGCAGATTTTGTCGTCCTCTTTCGATTGGTGCCCTCAAAAACGTCCTATCTTGAACGGTTCGTTTGTAAAAAAATTCCAAAAAATGCCAAAAAGTTACCCAAAATTTTCGGTCTTTGGGTGATAGCTTCCTCAAATGACGCATTAAAAGACGTTTGACATACTAATATTAAAGAGAATTTTTATACGAATACGCTGATACCACTAAATCATTTCATTTCGCTATAGTTTACAAGATATGAGCGAAAATATTTTCGGGGGTTCACGAACTTCACGAATTTTGTGCAAGTGCCAAAACTTTAAATCGCGATATCTCCGAAACGGTTAGAGATATCGAGTTGGGAGTGGCACCGTTGGATTCAGGAGATCGAGTTCTATCAGAAAAAACGACTTTTAAGGCGTTTGAAGAGATTTTCAAAAAACGGCTATATCTCGCAAACGGCTATATTTAGGGGGAAACTGATGGTACAGGCGGCTTTCTCGTGTCAATTTACATCAGATAGTGTTGGTTTAAAAGCCTTTTGAGCCAAAAAATTTTTTTTGAAATTTTTAAAATTTACCCCCTTGGGTTCAAATTTTTTTAATTTTTCGTTATTCCTCTCTTACTCCTTAACTGTTAGACGTATTGCGACGTAACCTCGAACATAAGCAGATTTTGTCGTCCTCTTTCGATTGGTGCCCTCAAAAACGTCCTATCTTGAACGGTTCGTTTGTAAAAAAATTCCAAAAAATGCCAAAAAGTTACCCAAAATTTTCGGTCTTTGGGTGATAGCTTCCTCAAATGACGCATTAAAAGACGTTTGACATACTAATATTAAAGAGAATTTTTATACGAATACGCTGATACCACTAAATCATTTCATTTCGCTATAGTTTACAAGATATGAGCGAAAATATTTTCGGGGGTTCACGAACTTCACGAATTTTGTGCAAGTGCCAAAACTTTAAATCGCGATATCTCCGAAACGGTTAGAGATATCGAGTTGGGAGTGGCACCGTTGGATTCAGGAGATCGAGTTCTATCAGAAAAAACGACTTTTAAGGCGTTTGAAGAGATTTTCAAAAAACGGCTATATCTCGCAAACGGCTATATTTAGGGGGAAACTGATGGTACAGGCGGCTTTCTCGTGTCAATTTACATCAGATAGTGTTGGTTTAAAAGCCTTTTGAGCCAAAAAATTTTTTTTGAAATTTTTAAAATTTACCCCCTTGGGGTTCAAATTTTTTTAATTTTTCGTTATTCCTCTCTTACTCCTTAACTGTTAGACGTATTGCGACGTAACCTCGAACATAAGCAGATTTTGTCGTCCTCTTTCGATTGGTGCCCTCAAAAACGTCCTATCTTGAACGGTTCGTTTGTAAAAAAATTCCAAAAAATGCCAAAAAGTTACCCAAAATTTTCGGTCTTTGGGTGATAGCTTCCTCAAATGACGCATTAAAAGACGTTTGACATACTAATATTAAAGAGAATTTTTATACGAATACGCTGATACCACTAAATCATTTCATTTCGCTATAGTTTACAAGATATGAGCGAAAATATTTTCGGGGGTTCACGAACTTCACGAATTTTGTGCAAGTGCCAAAACTTTAAATCGCGATATCTCCGAAACGGTTAGAGATATCGAGTTGGGAGTGGCACCGTTGGATTCAGGAGATCGAGTTCTATCAGAAAAAACGACTTTTAAGGCGTTTGAAGAGATTTTCAAAAAACGGCTATATCTCGCAAACGGCTATATTTAGGGGGAAACTGATGGTACAGGCGGCTTTCTCGTGTCAATTTACATCAGATAGTGTTGGTTTAAAAGCCTTTTGAGCCAAAAAATTTTTTTTGAAATTTTTAAAATTTACCCCCTTGGGGTTCAAATTTTTTTAATTTTTCGTTATTCCTCTCTTACTCCTTAACTGTTAGACGTATTGCGACGTAACCTCGAACATAAGCAGATTTTGTCGTCCTCTTTCGATTGGTGCCCTCAAAAACGTCCTATCTTGAACGGTTCGTTTGTAAAAAAATTCCAAAAAATGCCAAAAAGTTACCCAAAATTTTCGGTCTTTGGGTGATAGCTTCCTCAAATGACGCATTAAAAGACGTTTGACATACTAATATTAAAGAGAATTTTTATACGAATACGCTGATACCACTAAATCATTTCATTTCGCTATAGTTTACAAGATATGAGCGAAAATATTTTCGGGGGTTCACGAACTTCACGAATTTTGTGCAAGTGCCAAAATTTTAAATCGCGATATCTCCGAAACGGTTAGAGATATCGAGTTGGGAGTGGCACCGTTGGATTCAGGAGATCGAGTTCTATCAGAAAAAACAACTTTTAAGGCGTTTGAAGAGATTTTCAAAAAACGGCTATATCTCGCAAACGGCTATATTTAGGGGGAAACTGATGGTACAGGCGGCTTTCTCGTGTCAATTTACATCAGATAGTGTTGGTTTAAAAGCCTTTTGAGCCAAAAAATTTTTTTTGAAATTTTTAAAATTTACCCCCTTGGGGTTCAAATTTTTTTAATTTTTCGTTATTCCTCTCTTACTCCTTAACTGTTAGACGTATTGCGACGTAACCTCGAACATAAGCAGATTTTGTCGTCCTCTTTCGATTGGTGCCCTCAAAAACGTCCTATCTTGAACGGTTCGTTTGTAAAAAAATTCCAAAAAATGCCAAAAAGTTACCCAAAATTTTCGGTCTTTGGGTGATAGCTTCCTCAAATGACGCATTAAAAGACGTTTGACATACTAATATTAAAGAGAATTTTTATACGAATACGCTGATACCACTAAATCATTTCATTTCGCTATAGTTTACAAGATATGAGCGAAAATATTTTCGGGGGTTCACGAACTTCACGAATTTTGTGCAAGTGCCAAAACTTTAAATCGCGATATCTCCGAAACGGTTAGAGATATCGAGTTGGGAGTGGCACCGTTGGATTCAGGAGATCGAGTTCTATCAGAAAAAACAACTTTTAAGGCGTTTGAAGAGATTTTCAAAAAACGGCTATATCTCGCAAACGGCTATATTTAGGGGGAAACTGATGGTACAGGCGGCTTTCTCGTGTCAATTTACATCAGATAGTGTTGGTTTAAAAGCCTTTTGAGCCAAAAAATTTTTTTTGAAATTTTTAAAATTTACCCCCTTGGGGTTCAAATTTTTTTAATTTTTCGTTATTCCTCTCTTACTCCTTAACTGTTAGACGTATTGCGACGTAACCTCGAACATAAGCAGATTTTGTCGTCCTCTTTCGATTGGTGCCCTCAAAAACGTCCTATCTTGAACGGTTCGTTTGTAAAAAAATTCCAAAAAATGCCAAAAAGTTACCCAAAATTTTCGGTCTTTGGGTGATAGCTTCCTCAAATGACGCATTAAAAGACGTTTGACATACTAATATTAAAGAGAATTTTTATACGAATACGCTGATACCACTAAATCATTTCATTTCGCTATAGTTTACAAGATATGAGCGAAAATATTTTCGGGGGTTCACGAACTTCACGAATTTTGTGCAAGTGCCAAAACTTTAAATCGCGATATCTCCGAAACGGTTAGAGATATCGAGTTGGGAGTGGCACCGTTGGATTCAGGAGATCGAGTTCTATCAGAAAAAACAACTTTTAAGGCGTTTGAAGAGATTTTCAAAAAACGGCTATATCTCGCAAACGGCTATATTTAGGGGGAAACTGATGGTACAGGCGGCTTTCTCGTGTCAATTTACATCAGATAGTGTTGGTTTAAAAGCCTTTTGAGCCAAAAAATTTTTTTTGAAATTTTTAAAATTTACCCCCTTGGGGTTCAAATTTTTTTAATTTTTCGTTATTCCTCTCTTACTCCTTAACTGTTAGACGTATTGCGACGTAACCTCGAACATAAGCAGATTTTGTCGTCCTCTTTCGATTGGTGCCCTCAAAAACGTCCTATCTTGAACGGTTCGTTTGTAAAAAAATTCCAAAAAATGCCAAAAAGTTACCCAAAATTTTCGGTCTTTGGGTGATAGCTTCCTCAAATGACGCATTAAAAGACGTTTGACATACTAATATTAAAGAGAATTTTTATACGAATACGCTGATACCACTAAATCATTTCATTTCGCTATAGTTTACAAGATATGAGCGAAAATATTTTCGGGGGTTCACGAACTTCACGAATTTTGTGCAAGTGCCAAAACTTTAAATCGCGATATCTCCGAAACGGTTAGAGATATCGAGTTGGGAGTGGCACCGTTGGATTCAGGAGATCGAGTTCTATCAGAAAAAACAACTTTTAAGGCGTTTGAAGAGATTTTCAAAAAACGGCTATATCTCGCAAACGGCTATATTTAGGGGGAAACTGATGGTACAGGCGGCTTTCTCGTGTCAATTTACATCAGATAGTGTTGGTTTAAAAGCCTTTTGAGCCAAAAAATTTTTTTTGAAATTTTTAAAATTTACCCCCTTGGGGTTCAAATTTTTTTAATTTTTCGTTATTCCTCTCTTACTCCTTAACTGTTAGACGTATTGCGACGTAACCTCGAACATAAGCAGATTTTGTCGTCCTCTTTCGATTGGTGCCCTCAAAAACGTCCTATCTTGAACGGTTCGTTTGTAAAAAAATTCCAAAAAATGCCAAAAAGTTACCCAAAATTTTCGGTCTTTGGGTGATAGCTTCCTCAAATGACGCATTAAAAGACGTTTGACATACTAATATTAAAGAGAATTTTTATACGAATACGCTGATACCACTAAATCATTTCATTTCGCTATAGTTTACAAGATATGAGCGAAAATATTTTCGGGGGTTCACGAACTTCACGAATTTTGTGCAAGTGCCAAAACTTTAAATCGCGATATCTCCGAAACGGTTAGAGATATCGAGTTGGGAGTGGCACCGTTGGATTCAGGAGATCGAGTTCTATCAGAAAAAACAACTTTTAAGGCGTTTGAAGAGATTTTCAAAAAACGGCTATATCTCGCAAACGGCTATATTTAGGGGGAAACTGATGGTACAGGCGGCTTTCTCGTGTCAATTTACATCAGATAGTGTTGGTTTAAAAGCCTTTTGAGCCAAAAATTTTTTTTGAAATTTTTAAAATTTACCCCCTTGGGGTTCAAATTTTTTTAATTTTTCGTTATTCCTCTCTTACTCCTTAACTGTTAGACGTATTGCGACGTAACCTCGAACATAAGCAGATTTTGTCGTCCTCTTTCGATTGGTGCCCTCAAAAACGTCCTATCTTGAACGGTTCGTTTGTAAAAAAATTCCAAAAAATGCCAAAAAGTTACCCAAAATTTTCGGTCTTTGGGTGATAGCTTCCTCAAATGACGCATTAAAAGACGTTTGACATACTAATATTAAAGAGAATTTTTATACGAATACGCTGATACCACTAAATCATTTCATTTCGCTATAGTTTACAAGATATGAGCGAAAATATTTTCGGGGGTTCACGAACTTCACGAATTTTGTGCAAGTGCCAAAACTTTAAATCGCGATATCTCCGAAACGGTTAGAGATATCGAGTTGGGAGTGGCACCGTTGGATTCAGGAGATCGAGTTCTATCAGAAAAAACAACTTTTAAGGCGTTTGAAGAGATTTTCAAAAAACGGCTATATCTCGCAAACGGCTATATTTAGGGGGAAACTGATGGTACAGGCGGCTTTCTCGTGTCAATTTACATCAGATAGTGTTGGTTTAAAAGCCTTTTGAGCCAAAAAATTTTTTTTGAAATTTTTAAAATTTACCCCCTTGGGGTTCAAATTTTTTTAATTTTTCGTTATTCCTCTCTTACTCCTTAACTGTTAGACGTATTGCGACGTAACCTCGAACATAAGCAGATTTTGTCGTCCTCTTTCGATTGGTGCCCTCAAAAACGTCCTATCTTGAACGGTTCGTTTGTAAAAAAATTCCAAAAAATGCCAAAAAGTTACCCAAAATTTTCGGTCTTTGGGTGATAGCTTCCTCAAATGACGCATTAAAAGACGTTTGACATACTAATATTAAAGAGAATTTTTATACGAATACGCTGATACCACTAAATCATTTCATTTCGCTATAGTTTACAAGATATGAGCGAAAATATTTTCGGGGGTTCACGAACTTCACGAATTTTGTGCAAGTGCCAAAACTTTAAATCGCGATATCTCCGAAACGGTTAGAGATATCGAGTTGGGAGTGGCACCGTTGGATTCAGGAGATCGAGTTCTATCAGAAAAAACAACTTTTAAGGCGTTTGAAGAGATTTTCAAAAAACGGCTATATCTCGCAAACGGCTATATTTAGGGGGAAACTGATGGTACAGGCGGCTTTCTCGTGTCAATTTACATCAGATAGTGTTGGTTTAAAAGCCTTTTGAGCCAAAAAATTTTTTTTGAAATTTTTAAAATTTACCCCCTTGGGGATCAAATTTTTTTAATTTTTCGTTATTCCTCTCTTACTCCTTAACTGTTAGACGTATTGCGACGTAACCTCGAACATAAGCAGATTTTGTCGTCCTCTTTCGATTGGTGCCCTCAAAAACGTCCTATCTTGAACGGTTCGTTTGTAAAAAAATTCCAAAAAATGCCAAAAAGTTACCCAAAATTTTCGGTCTTTGGGTGATAGCTTCCTCAAATGACGCATTAAAAGACGTTTGACATACTAATATTAAAGAGAATTTTTATACGAATACGCTGATACCACTAAATCATTTCATTTCGCTATAGTTTACAAGATATGAGCGAAAATATTTTCGGGGGTTCACGAACTTCACGAATTTTGTGCAAGTGCCAAAACTTTAAATCGCGATATCTCCGAAACGGTTAGAGATATCGAGTTGGGAGTGGCACCGTTGGATTCAGGAGATCGAGTTCTATCAGAAAAAACAACTTTTAAGGCGTTTGAAGAGATTTTCAAAAAACGGCTATATCTCGCAAACGGCTATATTTAGGGGGAAACTGATGGTACAGGCGGCTTTCTCGTGTCAATTTACATCAGATAGTGTTGGTTTAAAAGCCTTTTGAGCCAAAAAATTTTTTTTGAAATTTTTAAAATTTACCCCCTTGGGTTCAAATTTTTTTAATTTTTCGTTATTCCTCTCTTACTCCTTAACTGTTAGACGTATTGCGACGTAACCTCGGACATAAGCAGATTTTGTCGTCCTCTTTCGATTGGTGCCCTCAAAAACGTCCTATCTTGAACGGTTCGTTTGTAAAAAAATTCCAAAAAATGCCAAAAAGTTACCCAAAATTTTCGGTCTTTGGGTGATAGCTTCCTCAAATGACGCATTAAAAGACGTTTGACATACTAATATTAAAGAGAATTTTTATACGAATACGCTGATACCACTAAATCATTTCATTTCGCTATAGTTTACAAGATATGAGCGAAAATATTTTCGGGGGTTCACGAACTTCACGAATTTTGTGCAAGTGCCAAAACTTTAAATCGCGATATCTCCGAAACGGTTAGAGATATCGAGTTGGGAGTGGCACCGTTGGATTCAGGAGATCGAGTTCTATCAGAAAAAACGACTTTTAAGGCGTTTGAAGAGATTTTCAAAAAACGGCTATATCTCGCAAACGGCTATATTTAGGGGGAAACTGATGGTACAGGCGGCTTTCTCGTGTCAATTTACATCAGATAGTGTTGGTTTAAAAGCCTTTTGAGCCAAAAAATTTTTTTTGAAATTTTTAAAATTTACCCCCTTGGGGTTCAAATTTTTTTAATTTTTCGTTATTCCTCTCTTACTCCTTAACTGTTAGACGTATTGCGACGTAACCTCGAACATAAGCAGATTTTGTCGTCCTCTTTCGATTGGTGCCCTCAAAAACGTCCTATCTTGAACGGTTCGTTTGTAAAAAAATTCCAAAAAATGCCAAAAAGTTACCCAAAATTTTCGGTCTTTGGGTGATAGCTTCCTCAAATGACGCATTAAAAGACGTTTGACATACTAATATTAAAGAGAATTTTTATACGAATACGCTGATACCACTAAATCATTTCATTTCGCTATAGTTTACAAGATATGAGCGAAAATATTTTCGGGGGTTCACGAACTTCACGAATTTTGTGCAAGTGCCAAAACTTTAAATCGCGATATCTCCGAAACGGTTAGAGATATCGAGTTGGGAGTGGCACCGTTGGATTCAGGAGATCGAGTTCTATCAGAAAAAACAACTTTTAAGGCGTTTGAAGAGATTTTCAAAAAACGGCTATATCTCGCAAACGGCTATATTTAGGGGGAAACTGATGGTACAGGCGGCTTTCTCGTGTCAATTTACATCAGATAGTGTTGGTTTAAAAGCCTTTTGAGCCAAAAAATTTTTTTTTAAATTTTTAAAATTTACCCCCTTGGGGTTCAAATTTTTTTAATTTTTCGTTATTCCTCTCTTACTCCTTAACTGTTAGACGTATTGCGACGTAACCTCGAACATAAGCAGATTTTGTCGTCCTCTTTCGATTGGTGCCCTCAAAAACGTCCTATCTTGAACGGTTCGTTTGTAAAAAAATTCCAAAAAATGCCAAAAAGTTACCCAAAATTTTCGGTCTTTGGGTGATAGCTTCCTCAAATGACGCATTAAAAGACGTTTGACATACTAATATTAAAGAGAATTTTTATACGAATACGCTGATACCACTAAATCATTTCATTTCGCTATAGTTTACAAGATATGAGCGAAAATATTTTCGGGGGTTCACGAACTTCACGAATTTTGTGCAAGTGCCAAAACTTTAAATCGCGATATCTCCGAAACGGTTAGAGATATCGAGTTGGGAGTGGCACCGTTGGATTCAGGAGATCGAGTTCTATAAGAAAAAACAACTTTTAAGGCGTTTGAAGAGATTTTCAAAAAACGGCTATATCTCGCAAACGGCTATATTTAGGGGGAAACTGATGGTACAGGCGGCTTTCTCGTGTCAATTTACATCAGATAGTGTTGGTTTAAAAGCCTTTTGAGCCAAAAAATTTTTTTTGAAATTTTTAAAATTTACCCCCTTGGGGTTCAAATTTTTTTAATTTTTCGTTATTCCTCTCTTACTCCTTAACTGTTAGACGTATTGCGACGTAACCTCGAACATAAGCAGATTTTGTCGTCCTCTTTCGATTGGTGCCCTCAAAAACGTCCTATCTTGAACGGTTCGTTTGTAAAAAAATTCCAAAAAATGCCAAAAAGTTACCCAAAATTTTCGGTCTTTGGGTGATAGCTTCCTCAAATGACGCATTAAAAGACGTTTGACATACTAATATTAAAGAGAATTTTTATACGAATACGCTGATACCACTAAATCATTTCATTTCGCTATAGTTTACAAGATATGAGCGAAAATATTTTCGGGGGTTCACGAACTTCACGAATTTTGTGCAAGTGCCAAAACTTTAAATCGCGATATCTCCGAAACGGTTAGAGATATCGAGTTGGGAGTGGCACCGTTGGATTCAGGAGATCGAGTTCTATCAGAAAAAACAACTTTTAAGGCGTTTGAAGAGATTTTCAAAAAACGGCTATATCTCGCAAACGGCTATATTTAGGGGGAAACTGATGGTACAGGCGGCTTTCTCGTGACAATTTACATCAGATAGTGTTGGTTTAAAAGCCTTTTGAGCCAAAAAATTTTTTTTGAAATTTTTAAAATTTACCCCCTTGGGGTTCAAATTTTTTTAATTTTTCGTTATTCCTCTCTTACTCCTTAACTGTTAGACGTATTGCGACGTAACCTCGAACATAAGCAGATTTTGTCGTCCTCTTTCGATTGGTGCCCTCAAAAACGTCCTATCTTGAACGGTTCGTTTGTAAAAAAATTCCAAAAAATGCCAAAAAGTTACCCAAAATTTTCGGTCTTTGGGTGATAGCTTCCTCAAATGACGCATTAAAAGACGTTTGACATACTAATATTAAAGAGAATTTTTATACGAATACGCTGATACCACTAAATCATTTCATTTCGCTATAGTTTACAAGATATGAGCGAAAATATTTTCGGGGGTTCACGAACTTCACGAATTTTGTGCAAGTGCCAAAACTTTAAATCGCGATATCTCCGAAACGGTTAGAGATATCGAGTTGGGAGTGGCACCGTTGGATTCAGGAGATCGAGTTCTATCAGAAAAAACAACTTTTAAGGCGTTTGAAGAGATTTTCAAAAAACGGCTATATCTCGCAAACGGCTATATTTAGGGGGAAACTGATGGTACAGGCGGCTTTCTCGTGTCAATTTACATCAGATAGTGTTGGTTTAAAAGTCTTTTGAGCCAAAAAATTTTTTTTGAAATTTTTAAAATTTACCCCCTTGGGGTTCAAATTTTTTTAATTTTTCGTTATTCCTCTCTTACTCCTTAACTGTTAGACGTATTGCGACGTAACCTCGAACATAAGCAGATTTTGTCGTCCTCTTTCGATTGGTGCCCTCAAAAACGTCCTATCTTGAACGGTTCGTTTGTAAAAAAATTCCAAAAAATGCCAAAAAGTTACCCAAAATTTTCGGTCTTTGGGTGATAGCTTCCTCAAATGACGCATTAAAAGACGTTTGACATACTAATATTAAAGAGAATTTTTATACGAATACGCTGATACCACTAAATCATTTCATTTCGCTATAGTTTACAAGATATGAGCGAAAATATTTTCGGGGGTTCACGAACTTCACGAATTTTGTGCAAGTGCCAAAACTTTAAATCGCGATATCTCCGAAACGGTTAGAGATATCGAGTTGGGAGTGGCACCGTTGGATTCAGGAGATCGAGTTCTATCAGAAAAAACAACTTTTAAGGCGTTTGAAGAGATTTTCAAAAAACGGCTATATCTCGCAAACGGCTATATTTAGGGGGAAACTGATGGTACAGGCGGCTTTCTCGTGTCAATTTACATCAGATAGTGTTGGTTTAAAAGCCTTTTGAGCCAAAAAATTTTTTTTGAAATTTTTAAAATTTACCCCCTTGGGGTTCAAATTTTTTTAATTTTTCGTTATTCCTCTCTTACTCCTTAACTGTTAGACGTATTGCGACGTAACCTCGAACATAAGCAGATTTTGTCGTCCTCTTTCGATTGGTGCCCTCAAAAACGTCCTATCTTGAACGGTTCGTTTGTAAAAAAATTCCAAAAAATGCCAAAAAGTTACCCAAAATTTTCGGTCTTTGGGTGATAGCTTCCTCAAATGACGCATTAAAAGACGTTTGACATACTAATATTAAAGAGAATTTTTATACGAATACGCTGATACCACTAAATCATTTCATTTCGCTATAGTTTACAAGATATGAGCGAAAATATTTTCGGGGGTTCACGAACTTCACGAATTTTGTGCAAGTGCCAAAACTTTAAATCGCGATATCTCCGAAACGGTTAGAGATATCGAGTTGGGAGTGGCACCGTTGGATTCAGGAGATCGAGTTCTATCAGAAAAAACAACTTTTAAGGCGTTTGAAGAGATTTTCAAAAAACGGCTATATCTCGCAAACGGCTATATTTAGGGGGAAACTGATGGTACAGGCGGCTTTCTCGTGTCAATTTACATCAGATAGTGTTGGTTTAAAAGCCTTTTGAGCCAAAAAATTTTTTTTGAAATTTTTAAAATTTACCCCCTTGGGGTTCAAATTTTTTTAATTTTTCGTTATTCCTCTCTTACTCCTTAACTGTTAGACGTATTGCGACGTAACCTCGAACATAAGCAGATTTTGTCGTCCTCTTTCGATTGGTGCCCTCAAAAACGTCCTATCTTGAACGGTTCGTTTGTAAAAAAATTCCAAAAAATGCCAAAAAGTTACCCAAAATTTTCGGTCTTTGGGTGATAGCTTCCTCAAATGACGCATTAAAAGACGTTTGACATACTAATATTAAAGAGAATTTTTATACGAATACGCTGATACCACTAAATCATTTCATTTCGCTATAGTTTACAAGATATGAGCGAAAATATTTTCGGGGGTTCACGAACTTCACGAATTTTGTGCAAGTGCCAAAACTTTAAATCGCGATATCTCCGAAACGGTTAGAGATATCGAGTTGGGAGTGGCACCGTTGGATTCAGGAGATCGAGTTCTATCAGAAAAAACAACTTTTAAGGCGTTTGAAGAGATTTTCAAAAAACGGCTATATCTCGCAAACGGCTATATTTAGGGGGAAACTGATGGTACAGGCGGCTTTCTCGTGTCAATTTACATCAGATAGTGTTGGTTTAAAAGCCTTTTGAGCCAAAAAATTTTTTTTGAAATTTTTAAAATTTACCCCCTTGGGGTTCAAATTTTTTTAATTTTTCGTTATTCCTCTCTTACTCCTTAACTGTTAGACGTATTGCGACGTAACCTCGAACATAAGCAGATTTTGTCGTCCTCTTTCGATTGGTGCCCTCAAAAACGTCCTATCTTGAACGGTTCGTTTGTAAAAAAATTCCAAAAAATGCCAAAAAGTTACCCAAAATTTTCGGTCTTTGGGTGATAGCTTCCTCAAATGACGCATTAAAAGACGTTTGACATACTAATATTAAAGAGAATTTTTATACGAATACGCTGATACCACTAAATCATTTCATTTCGCTATAGTTTACAAGATATGAGCGAAAATATTTTCGGGGGTTCACGAACTTCACGAATTTTGTGCAAGTGCCAAAACTTTAAATCGCGATATCTCCGAAACGGTTAGAGATATCGAGTTGGGAGTGGCACCGTTGGATTCAGGAGATCGAGTTCTATCAGAAAAAACAACTTTTAAGGCGTTTGAAGAGATTTTCAAAAAACGGCTATATCTCGCAAACGGCTATATTTAGGGGGAAACTGATGGTACAGGCGGCTTTCTCGTGTCAATTTACATCAGATAGTGTTGGTTTAAAAGTCTTTTGAGCCAAAAAATTTTTTTTGAAATTTTTAAAATTTACCCCCTTGGGGTTCAAATTTTTTTAATTTTTCGTTATTCCTCTCTTACTCCTTAACTGTTAGACGTATTGCGACGTAACCTCGAACATAAGCAGATTTTGTCGTCCTCTTTCGATTGGTGCCCTCAAAAACGTCCTATCTTGAACGGTTCGTTTGTAAAAAAATTCCAAAAAATGCCAAAAAGTTACCCAAAATTTTCGGTCTTTGGGTGATAGCTTCCTCAAATGACGCATTAAAAGACGTTTGACATACTAATATTAAAGAGAATTTTTATACGAATACGCTGATACCACTAAATCATTTCATTTCGCTATAGTTTACAAGATATGAGCGAAAATATTTTCGGGGGTTCACGAACTTCACGAATTTTGTGCAAGTGCCAAAACTTTAAATCGCGATATCTCCGAAACGGTTAGAGATATCGAGTTGGGAGTGGCACCGTTGGATTCAGGAGATCGAGTTCTATCAGAAAAAACAACTTTTAAGGCGTTTGAAGAGATTTTCAAAAAACGGCTATATCTCGCAAACGGCTATATTTAGGGGGAAACTGATGGTACAGGCGGCTTTCTCGTGTCAATTTACATCAGATAGTGTTGGTTTAAAAGCCTTTTGAGCCAAAAAATTTTTTTTGAAATTTTTAAAATTTACCCCCTTGGGGTTCAAATTTTTTTAATTTTTCGTTATTCCTCTCTTACTCCTTAACTGTTAGACGTATTGCGACGTAACCTCGAACATAAGCAGATTTTGTCGTCCTCTTTCGATTGGTGCCCTCAAAAACGTCCTATCTTGAACGGTTCGTTTGTAAAAAAATTCCAAAAAATGCCAAAAAGTTACCCAAAATTTTCGGTCTTTGGGTGATAGCTTCCTCAAATGACGCATTAAAAGACGTTTGACATACTAATATTAAAGAGAATTTTTATACGAATACGCTGATACCACTAAATCATTTCATTTCGCTATAGTTTACAAGATATGAGCGAAAATATTTTCGGGGGTTCACGAACTTCACGAATTTTGTGCAAGTGCCAAAACTTTAAATCGCGATATCTCCGAAACGGTTAGAGATATCGAGTTGGGAGTGGCACCGTTGGATTCAGGAGATCGAGTTCTATCAGAAAAAACAACTTTTAAGGCGTTTGAAGAGATTTTCAAAAAACGGCTATATCTCGCAAACGGCTATATTTAGGGGGAAACTGATGGTACAGGCGGCTTTCTCGTGACAATTTACATCAGATAGTGTTGGTTTAAAAGCCTTTTGAGCCAAAAAATTTTTTTTGAAATTTTTAAAATTTACCCCCTTGGGGTTCAAATTTTTTTAATTTTTCGTTATTCCTCTCTTACTCCTTAACTGTTAGACGTATTGCGACGTAACCTCGAACATAAGCAGATTTTGTCGTCCTCTTTCGATTGGTGCCCTCAAAAACGTCCTATCTTGAACGGTTCGTTTGTAAAAAAATTCCAAAAAATGCCAAAAAGTTACCCAAAATTTTCGGTCTTTGGGTGATAGCTTCCTCAAATGACGCATTAAAAGACGTTTGACATACTAATATTAAAGAGAATTTTTATACGAATACGCTGATACCACTAAATCATTTCATTTCGCTATAGTTTACAAGATATGAGCGAAAATATTTTCGGGGGTTCACGAACTTCACGAATTTTGTGCAAGTGCCAAAACTTTAAATCGCGATATCTCCGAAACGGTTAGAGATATCGAGTTGGGAGTGGCACCGTTGGATTCAGGAGATCGAGTTCTATCAGAAAAAACAACTTTTAAGGCGTTTGAAGAGATTTTCAAAAAACGGCTATATCTCGCAAACGGCTATATTTAGGGGGAAACTGATGGTACAGGCGGCTTTCTCGTGACAATTTACATCAGATAGTGTTGGTTTAAAAGCCTTTTGAGCCAAAAAATTTTTTTTGAAATTTTTAAAATTTACCCCCTTGGGGTTCAAATTTTTTTAATTTTTCGTTATTCCTCTCTTACTCCTTAACTGTTAGACGTATTGCGACGTAACCTCGAACATAAGCAGATTTTGTCGTCCTCTTTCGATTGGTGCCCTCAAAAACGTCCTATCTTGAACGGTTCGTTTGTAAAAAAATTCCAAAAAATGCCAAAAAGTTACCCAAAATTTTCGGTCTTTGGGTGATAGCTTCCTCAAATGACGCATTAAAAGACGTTTGACATACTAATATTAAAGAGAATTTTTATACGAATACGCTGATACCACTAAATCATTTCATTTCGCTATAGTTTACAAGATATGAGCGAAAATATTTTCGGGGGTTCACGAACTTCACGAATTTTGTGCAAGTGCCAAAACTTTAAATCGCGATATCTCCGAAACGGTTAGAGATATCGAGTTGGGAGTGGCACCGTTGGATTCAGGAGATCGAGTTCTATCAGAAAAAACAACTTTTAAGGCGTTTGAAGAGATTTTCAAAAAACGGCTATATCTCGCAAACGGCTATATTTAGGGGGAAACTGATGGTACAGGCGGCTTTCTCGTGACAATTTACATCAGATAGTGTTGGTTTAAAAGCCTTTTGAGCCAAAAAATTTTTTTTGAAATTTTTAAAATTTACCCCCTTGGGGTTCAAATTTTTTTAATTTTTCGTTATTCCTCTCTTACTCCTTAACTGTTAGACGTATTGCGACGTAACCTCGAACATAAGCAGATTTTGTCGTCCTCTTTCGATTGGTGCCCTCAAAAACGTCCTATCTTGAACGGTTCGTTTGTAAAAAAATTCCAAAAAATGCCAAAAAGTTACCCAAAATTTTCGGTCTTTGGGTGATAGCTTCCTCAAATGACGCATTAAAAGACGTTTGACATACTAATATTAAAGAGAATTTTTATACGAATACGCTGATACCACTAAATCATTTCATTTCGCTATAGTTTACAAGATATGAGCGAAAATATTTTCGGGGGTTCACGAACTTCACGAATTTTGTGCAAGTGCCAAAACTTTAAATCGCGATATCTCCGAAACGGTTAGAGATATCGAGTTGGGAGTGGCACCGTTGGATTCAGGAGATCGAGTTCTATCAGAAAAAACAACTTTTAAGGCGTTTGAAGAGATTTTCAAAAAACGGCTATATCTCGCAAACGGCTATATTTAGGGGGAAACTGATGGTACAGGCGGCTTTCTCGTGACAATTTACATCAGATAGTGTTGGTTTAAAAGCCTTTTGAGCCAAAAAATTTTTTTTGAAATTTTTAAAATTTACCCCCTTGGGGTTCAAATTTTTTTAATTTTTCGTTATTCCTCTCTTACTCCTTAACTGTTAGACGTATTGCGACGTAACCTCGAACATAAGCAGATTTTGTCGTCCTCTTTCGATTGGTGCCCTCAAAAACGTCCTATCTTGAACGGTTCGTTTGTAAAAAAATTCCAAAAAATGCCAAAAAGTTACCCAAAATTTTCGGTCTTTGGGTGATAGCTTCCTCAAATGACGCATTAAAAGACGTTTGACATACTAATATTAAAGAGAATTTTTATACGAATACGCTGATACCACTAAATCATTTCATTTCGCTATAGTTTACAAGATATGAGCGAAAATATTTTCGGGGGTTCACGAACTTCACGAATTTTGTGCAAGTGCCAAAACTTTAAATCGCGATATCTCCGAAACGGTTAGAGATATCGAGTTGGGAGTGGCACCGTTGGATTCAGGAGATCGAGTTCTATCAGAAAAAACAACTTTTAAGGCGTTTGAAGAGATTTTCAAAAAACGGCTATATCTCGCAAACGGCTATATTTAGGGGGAAACTGATGGTACAGGCGGCTTTCTCGTGTCAATTTACATCAGATAGTGTTGGTTTAAAAGTCTTTTGAGCCAAAAAATTTTTTTTGAAATTTTTAAAATTTACCCCCTTGGGGTTCAAATTTTTTTAATTTTTCGTTATTCCTCTCTTACTCCTTAACTGTTAGACGTATTGCGACGTAACCTCGAACATAAGCAGATTTTGTCGTCCTCTTTCGATTGGTGCCCTCAAAAACGTCCTATCTTGAACGGTTCGTTTGTAAAAAAATTTCAAAAAATGCCAAAAAGTTACCCAAAATTTTCGGTCTTTGGGTGATAGCTTCCTCAAATGACGCATTAAAAGACGTTTGACATACTAATATTAAAGAGAATTTTTATACGAATACGCTGATACCACTAAATCATTTCATTTCGCTATAGTTTACAAGATATGAGCGAAAATATTTTCGGGGGTTCACGAACTTCACGAATTTTGTGCAAGTGCCAAAACTTTAAATCGCGATATCTCCGAAACGGTTAGAGATATCGAGTTGGGAGTGGCACCGTTGGATTCAGGAGATCGAGTTCTATCAGAAAAAACAACTTTTAAGGCGTTTGAAGAGATTTTCAAAAAACGGCTATATCTCGCAAACGGCTATATTTAGGGGGAAACTGATGGTACAGGCGGCTTTCTCGTGACAATTTACATCAGATAGTGTTGGTTTAAAAGCCTTTTGAGCCAAAAAATTTTTTTTGAAATTTTTAAAATTTACCCCCTTGGGGTTCAAATTTTTTTAATTTTTCGTTATTCCTCTCTTACTCCTTAACTGTTAGACGTATTGCGACGTAACCTCGAACATAAGCAGATTTTGTCGTCCTCTTTCGATTGGTGCCCTCAAAAACGTCCTATCTTGAACGGTTCGTTTGTAAAAAAATTCCAAAAAATGCCAAAAAGTTACCCAAAATTTTCGGTCTTTGGGTGATAGCTTCCTCAAATGACGCATTAAAAGACGTTTGACATACTAATATTAAAGAGAATTTTTATACGAATACGCTGATACCACTAAATCATTTCATTTCGCTATAGTTTACAAGATATGAGCGAAAATATTTTCGGGGGTTCACGAACTTCACGAATTTTGTGCAAGTGCCAAAACTTTAAATCGCGATATCTCCGAAACGGTTAGAGATATCGAGTTGGGAGTGGCACCGTTGGATTCAGGAGATCGAGTTCTATCAGAAAAAACAACTTTTAAGGCGTTTGAAGAGATTTTCAAAAAACGGCTATATCTCGCAAACGGCTATATTTAGGGGGAAACTGATGGTACAGGCGGCTTTCTCGTGTCAATTTACATCAGATAGTGTTGGTTTAAAAGTCTTTTGAGCCAAAAAATTTTTTTTGAAATTTTTAAAATTTACCCCCTTGGGGTTCAAATTTTTTTAATTTTTCGTTATTCCTCTCTTACTCCTTAACTGTTAGACGTATTGCGACGTAACCTCGAACATAAGCAGATTTTGTCGTCCTCTTTCGATTGGTGCCCTCAAAAACGTCCTATCTTGAACGGTTCGTTTGTAAAAAAATTTCAAAAAATGCCAAAAAGTTACCCAAAATTTTCGGTCTTTGGGTGATAGCTTCCTCAAATGACGCATTAAAAGACGTTTGACATACTAATATTAAAGAGAATTTTTATACGAATACGCTGATACCACTAAATCATTTCATTTCGCTATAGTTTACAAGATATGAGCGAAAATATTTTCGGGGGTTCACGAACTTCACGAATTTTGTGCAAGTGCCAAAACTTTAAATCGCGATATCTCCGAAACGGTTAGAGATATCGAGTTGGGAGTGGCACCGTTGGATTCAGGAGATCGAGTTCTATCAGAAAAAACAACTTTTAAGGCGTTTGAAGAGATTTTCAAAAAACGGCTATATCTCGCAAACGGCTATATTTAGGGGGAAACTGATGGTACAGGCGGCTTTCTCGTGACAATTTACATCAGATAGTGTTGGTTTAAAAGCCTTTTGAGCCAAAAAATTTTTTTTGAAATTTTTAAAATTTACCCCCTTGGGGTTCAAATTTTTTTAATTTTTCGTTATTCCTCTCTTACTCCTTAACTGTTAGACGTATTGCGACGTAACCTCGAACATAAGCAGATTTTGTCGTCCTCTTTCGATTGGTGCCCTCAAAAACGTCCTATCTTGAACGGTTCGTTTGTAAAAAAATTCCAAAAAATGCCAAAAAGTTACCCAAAATTTTCGGTCTTTGGGTGATAGCTTCCTCAAATGACGCATTAAAAGACGTTTGACATACTAATATTAAAGAGAATTTTTATACGAATACGCTGATACCACTAAATCATTTCATTTCGCTATAGTTTACAAGATATGAGCGAAAATATTTTCGGGGGTTCACGAACTTCACGAATTTTGTGCAAGTGCCAAAACTTTAAATCGCGATATCTCCGAAACGGTTAGAGATATCGAGTTGGGAGTGGCACCGTTGGATTCAGGAGATCGAGTTCTATTAGAAAAAACAACTTTTAAGGCGTTTGAAGAGATTTTCAAAAAACGGCTATATCTCGCAAACGGCTATATTTAGGGGGAAACTGATGGTACAGGCGGCTTTCTCGTGTCAATTTACATCAGATAGTGTTGGTTTAAAAGTCTTTTGAGCCAAAAAATTTTTTTTGAAATTTTTAAAATTTACCCCCTTGGGGTTCAAATTTTTTTAATTTTTCGTTATTCCTCTCTTACTCCTTAACTGTTAGACGTATTGCGACGTAACCTCGAACATAAGCAGATTTTGTCGTCCTCTTTCGATTGGTGCCCTCAAAAACGTCCTATCTTGAACGGTTCGTTTGTAAAAAAATTCCAAAAAATGCCAAAAAGTTACCCAAAATTTTCGGTCTTTGGGTGATAGCTTCCTCAAATGACGCATTAAAAGACGTTTGACATACTAATATTAAAGAGAATTTTTATACGAATACGCTGATACCACTAAATCATTTCATTTCGCTATAGTTTACAAGATATGAGCGAAAATATTTTCGGGGGTTCACGAACTTCACGAATTTTGTGCAAGTGCCAAAACTTTAAATCGCGATATCTCCGAAACGGTTAGAGATATCGAGTTGGGAGTGGCACCGTTGGATTCAGGAGATCGAGTTCTATCAGAAAAAACAACTTTTAAGGCGTTTGAAGAGATTTTCAAAAAACGGCTATATCTCGCAAACGGCTATATTTAGGGGGAAACTGATGGTACAGGCGGCTTTCTCGTGTCAATTTACATCAGATAGTGTTGGTTTAAAAGCCTTTTGAGCCAAAAAATTTTTTTTGAAATTTTTAAAATTTACCCCCTTGGGGTTCAAATTTTTTTAATTTTTCGTTATTCCTCTCTTACTCCTTAACTGTTAGACGTATTGCGACGTAACCTCGAACATAAGCAGATTTTGTCGTCCTCTTTCGATTGGTGCCCTCAAAAACGTCCTATCTTGAACGGTTCGTTTGTAAAAAAATTCCAAAAAATGCCAAAAAGTTACCCAAAATTTTCGGTCTTTGGGTGATAGCTTCCTCAAATGACGCATTAAAAGACGTTTGACATACTAATATTAAAGAGAATTTTTATACGAATACGCTGATACCACTAAATCATTTCATTTCGCTATAGTTTACAAGATATGAGCGAAAATATTTTCGGGGGTTCACGAACTTCACGAATTTTGTGCAAGTGCCAAAACTTTAAATCGCGATATCTCCGAAACGGTTAGAGATATCGAGTTGGGAGTGGCACCGTTGGATTCAGGAGATCGAGTTCTATCAGAAAAAACAACTTTTAAGGCGTTTGAAGAGATTTTTAAAAAACGGCTATATCTCGCAAACGGCTATATTTAGGGGGAAACTGATGGTACAGGCGGCTTTCTCGTGTCAATTTACATCAGATAGTGTTGGTTTAAAAGCCTTTTGAGCCAAAAAATTTTTTTTGAAATTTTTAAAATTTACCCCCTTGGGGTTCAAATTTTTTTAATTTTTCGTTATTCCTCTCTTACTCCTTAACTGTTAGACGTATTGCGACGTAACCTCGAACATAAGCAGATTTTGTCGTCCTCTTTCGATTGGTGCCCTCAAAAACGTCCTATCTTGAACGGTTCGTTTGTAAAAAAATTCCAAAAAATGCCAAAAAGTTACCCAAAATTTTCGGTCTTTGGGTGATAGCTTCCTCAAATGACGCATTAAAAGACGTTTGACATACTAATATTAAAGAGAATTTTTATACGAATACGCTGATACCACTAAATCATTTCATTTCGCTATAGTTTACAAGATATGAGCGAAAATATTTTCGGGGGTTCACGAACTTCACGAATTTTGTGCAAGTGCCAAAACTTTAAATCGCGATATCTCCGAAACGGTTAGAGATATCGAGTTGGGAGTGGCACCGTTGGATTCAGGAGATCGAGTTCTATCAGAAAAAACAACTTTTAAGGCGTTTGAAGAGATTTTCAAAAAACGGCTATATCTCGCAAACGGCTATATTTAGGGGGAAACTGATGGTACAGGCGGCTTTCTCGTGTCAATTTACATCAGATAGTGTTGGTTTAAAAGCCTTTTGAGCCAAAAAATTTTTTTTGAAATTTTTAAAATTTACCCCCTTGGGGTTCAAATTTTTTTAATTTTTCGTTATTCCTCTCTTACTCCTTAACTGTTAGACGTATTGCGACGTAACCTCGAACATAAGCAGATTTTGTCGTCCTCTTTCGATTGGTGCCCTCAAAAACGTCCTATCTTGAACGGTTCGTTTGTAAAAAAATTCCAAAAAATGCCAAAAAGTTACCCAAAATTTTCGGTCTTTGGGTGATAGCTTCCTCAAATGACGCATTAAAAGACGTTTGACATACTAATATTAAAGAGAATTTTTATACGAATACGCTGATACCACTAAATCATTTCATTTCGCTATAGTTTACAAGATATGAGCGAAAATATTTTCGGGGGTTCACGAACTTCACGAATTTTGTGCAAGTGCCAAAACTTTAAATCGCGATATCTCCGAAACGGTTAGAGATATCGAGTTGGGAGTGGCACCGTTGGATTCAGGAGATCGAGTTCTATCAGAAAAAACAACTTTTAAGGCGTTTGAAGAGATTTTCAAAAAACGGCTATATCTCGCAAACGGCTATATTTAGGGGGAAACTGATGGTACAGGCGGCTTTCTCGTGTCAATTTACATCAGATAGTGTTGGTTTAAAAGCCTTTTGAGCCAAAAAATTTTTTTTGAAATTTTTAAAATTTACCCCCTTGGGGTTCAAATTTTTTTAATTTTTCGTTATTCCTCTCTTACTCCTTAACTGTTAGACGTATTGCGACGTAACCTCGAACATAAGCAGATTTTGTCGTCCTCTTTCGATTGGTGCCCTCAAAAACGTCCTATCTTGAACGGTTCGTTTGTAAAAAAATTCCAAAAAATGCCAAAAAGTTACCCAAAATTTTCGGTCTTTGGGTGATAGCTTCCTCAAATGACGCATTAAAAGACGTTTGACATACTAATATTAAAGAGAATTTTTATACGAATACGCTGATACCACTAAATCATTTCATTTCGCTATAGTTTACAAGATATGAGCGAAAATATTTTCGGGGGTTCACGAACTTCACGAATTTTGTGCAAGTGCCAAAACTTTAAATCGCGATATCTCCGAAACGGTTAGAGATATCGAGTTGGGAGTGGCACCGTTGGATTCAGGAGATCGAGTTCTATCAGAAAAAACAACTTTTAAGGCGTTTGAAGAGATTTTCAAAAAACGGCTATATCTCGCAAACGGCTATATTTAGGGGGAAACTGATGGTACAGGCGGCTTTCTCGTGTCAATTTACATCAGATAGTGTTGGTTTAAAAGCCTTTTGAGCCAAAAAATTTTTTTTGAAATTTTTAAAATTTACCCCCTTGGGGTTCAAATTTTTTTAATTTTTCGTTATTCCTCTCTTACTCCTTAACTGTTAGACGTATTGCGACGTAACCTCGAACATAAGCAGATTTTGTCGTCCTCTTTCGATTGGTGCCCTCAAAAACGTCCTATCTTGAACGGTTCGTTTGTAAAAAAATTCCAAAAAATGCCAAAAAGTTACCCAAAATTTTCGGTCTTTGGGTGATAGCTTCCTCAAATGACGCATTAAAAGACGTTTGACATACTAATATTAAAGAGAATTTTTATACGAATACGCTGATACCACTAAATCATTTCATTTCGCTATAGTTTACAAGATATGAGCGAAAATATTTTCGGGGGTTCACGAACTTCACGAATTTTGTGCAAGTGCCAAAACTTTAAATCGCGATATCTCCGAAACGGTTAGAGATATCGAGTTGGGAGTGGCACCGTTGGATTCAGGAGATCGAGTTCTATCAGAAAAAACAACTTTTAAGGCGTTTGAAGAGATTTTCAAAAAACGGCTATATCTCGCAAACGGCTATATTTAGGGGGAAACTGATGGTACAGGCGGCTTTCTCGTGTCAATTTACATCAGATAGTGTTGGTTTAAAAGCCTTTTGAGCCAAAAAATTTTTTTTGAAATTTTTAAAATTTACCCCCTTGGGGTTCAAATTTTTTTAATTTTTCGTTATTCCTCTCTTACTCCTTAACTGTTAGACGTATTGCGACGTAACCTCGAACATAAGCAGATTTTGTCGTCCTCTTTCGATTGGTGCCCTCAAAAACGTCCTATCTTGAACGGTTCGTTTGTAAAAAAATTCCAAAAAATGCCAAAAAGTTACCCAAAATTTTCGGTCTTTGGGTGATAGCTTCCTCAAATGACGCATTAAAAGACGTTTGACATACTAATATTAAAGAGAATTTTTATACGAATACGCTGATACCACTAAATCATTTCATTTCGCTATAGTTTACAAGATATGAGCGAAAATATTTTCGGGGGTTCACGAACTTCACGAATTTTGTGCAAGTGCCAAAACTTTAAATCGCGATATCTCCGAAACGGTTAGAGATATCGAGTTGGGAGTGGCACCGTTGGATTCAGGAGATCGAGTTCTATCAGAAAAAACAACTTTTAAGGCGTTTGAAGAGATTTTCAAAAAACGGCTATATCTCGCAAACGGCTATATTTAGGGGGAAACTGATGGTACAGGCGGCTTTCTCGTGTCAATTTACATCAGATAGTGTTGGTTTAAAAGCCTTTTGAGCCAAAAAATTTTTTTTGAAATTTTTAAAATTTACCCCCTTGGGGTTCAAATTTTTTTAATTTTTCGTTATTCCTCTCTTACTCCTTAACTGTTAGACGTATTGCGACGTAACCTCGAACATAAGCAGATTTTGTCGTCCTCTTTCGATTGGTGCCCTCAAAAACGTCCTATCTTGAACGGTTCGTTTGTAAAAAAATTCCAAAAAATGCCAAAAAGTTACCCAAAATTTTCGGTCTTTGGGTGATAGCTTCCTCAAATGACGCATTAAAAGACGTTTGACATACTAATATTAAAGAGAATTTTTATACGAATACGCTGATACCACTAAATCATTTCATTTCGCTATAGTTTACAAGATATGAGCGAAAATATTTTCGGGGGTTCACGAACTTCACGAATTTTGTGCAAGTGCCAAAACTTTAAATCGCGATATCTCCGAAACGGTTAGAGATATCGAGTTGGGAGTGGCACCGTTGGATTCAGGAGATCGAGTTCTATCAGAAAAAACAACTTTTAAGGCGTTTGAAGAGATTTTCAAAAAACGGCTATATCTCGCAAACGGCTATATTTAGGGGGAAACTGATGGTACAGGCGGCTTTCTCGTGTCAATTTACATCAGATAGTGTTGGTTTAAAAGCCTTTTGAGCCAAAAAATTTTTTTTGAAATTTTTAAAATTTACCCCCTTGGGGTTCAAATTTTTTTAATTTTTCGTTATTCCTCTCTTACTCCTTAACTGTTAGACGTATTGCGACGTAACCTCGAACATAAGCAGATTTTGTCGTCCTCTTTCGATTGGTGCCCTCAAAAACGTCCTATCTTGAACGGTTCGTTTGTAAAAAAATTCCAAAAAATGCCAAAAAGTTACCCAAAATTTTCGGTCTTTGGGTGATAGCTTCCTCAAATGACGCATTAAAAGACGTTTGACATACTAATATTAAAGAGAATTTTTATACGAATACGCTGATACCACTAAATCATTTCATTTCGCTATAGTTTACAAGATATGAGCGAAAATATTTTCGGGGGTTCACGAACTTCACGAATTTTGTGCAAGTGCCAAAACTTTAAATCGCGATATCTCCGAAACGGTTAGAGATATCGAGTTGGGAGTGGCACCGTTGGATTCAGGAGATCGAGTTCTATCAGAAAAAACAACTTTTAAGGCGTTTGAAGAGATTTTCAAAAAACGGCTATATCTCGCAAACGGCTATATTTAGGGGGAAACTGATGGTACAGGCGGCTTTCTCGTGTCAATTTACATCAGATAGTGTTGGTTTAAAAGCCTTTTGAGCCAAAAAATTTTTTTTGAAATTTTTAAAATTTACCCCCTTGGGGTTCAAATTTTTTTAATTTTTCGTTATTCCTCTCTTACTCCTTAACTGTTAGACGTATTGCGACGTAACCTCGAACATAAGCAGATTTTGTCGTCCTCTTTCGATTGGTGCCCTCAAAAACGTCCTATCTTGAACGGTTCGTTTGTAAAAAAATTCCAAAAAATGCCAAAAAGTTACCCAAAATTTTCGGTCTTTGGGTGATAGCTTCCTCAAATGACGCATTAAAAGACGTTTGACATACTAATATTAAAGAGAATTTTTATACGAATACGCTGATACCACTAAATCATTTCATTTCGCTATAGTTTACAAGATATGAGCGAAAATATTTTCGGGGGTTCACGAACTTCACGAATTTTGTGCAAGTGCCAAAACTTTAAATCGCGATATCTCCGAAACGGTTAGAGATATCGAGTTGGGAGTGGCACCGTTGGATTCAGGAGATCGAGTTCTATCAGAAAAAACAACTTTTAAGGCGTTTGAAGAGATTTTCAAAAAACGGCTATATCTCGCAAACGGCTATATTTAGGGGGAAACTGATGGTACAGGCGGCTTTCTCGTGTCAATTTACATCAGATAGTGTTGGTTTAAAAGCCTTTTGAGCCAAAAAATTTTTTTTGAAATTTTTAAAATTTACCCCCTTGGGGTTCAAATTTTTTTAATTTTTCGTTACTCCTCTCTTACTCCTTAACTGTTAGACGTATTGCGACGTAACCTCGAACATAAGCAGATTTTGTCGTCCTCTTTCGATTGGTGCCCTCAAAAACGTCCTATCTTGAACGGTTCGTTTGTAAAAAAATTCCAAAAAATGCCAAAAAGTTACCCAAAATTTTCGGTTTTTGGGTGATAGCTTCCTCAAATGACGCATTAAAAGACGTTTGACATACTAATATTAAAGAGAATTTTTATACGAATACGCTGATACCACTAAATCATTTCATTTCGCTATAGTTTACAAGATATGAGCGAAAATATTTTCGGGGGTTCACGAACTTCACGAATTTTGTGCAAGTGCCAAAACTTTAAATCGCGATATCTCCGAAACGGTTAGAGATATCGAGTTGGGAGTGGCACCGTTGGATTCAGGAGATCGAGTTCTATCAGAAAAAACAACTTTTAAGGCGTTTGAAGAGATTTTCAAAAAACGGCTATATCTCGCAAACGGCTATATTTAGGGGGAAACTGATGGTACAGGCGGCTTTCTCGTGTCAATTTACATCAGATAGTGTTGGTTTAAAAGCCTTTTGAGCCAAAAAATTTTTTTTGAAATTTTTAAAATTTACCCCCTTGGGGTTCAAATTTTTTTAATTTTTCGTTATTCCTCTCTTACTCCTTAACTGTTAGACGTATTGCGACGTAACCTCGAACATAAGCAGATTTTGTCGTCCTCTTTCGATTGGTGCCCTCAAAAACGTCCTATCTTGAACGGTTCGTTTGTAAAAAAATTCCAAAAAATGCCAAAAAGTTACCCAAAATTTTCGGTCTTTGGGTGATAGCTTCCTCAAATGACGCATTAAAAGACGTTTGACATACTAATATTAAAGAGAATTTTTATACGAATACGCTGATACCACTAAATCATTTCATTTCGCTATAGTTTACAAGATATGAGCGAAAATATTTTCGGGGGTTCACGAACTTCACGAATTTTGTGCAAGTGCCAAAACTTTAAATCGCGATATCTCCGAAACGGTTAGAGATATCGAGTTGGGAGTGGCACCGTTGGATTCAGGAGATCGAGTTCTATCAGAAAAAACAACTTTTAAGGCGTTTGAAGAGATTTTCAAAAAACGGCTATATCTCGCAAACGGCTATATTTAGGGGGAAACTGATGGTACAGGCGGCTTTCTCGTGTCAATTTACATCAGATAGTGTTGGTTTAAAAGCCTTTTGAGCCAAAAAATTTTTTTTGAAATTTTTAAAATTTACCCCCTTGGGGTTCAAATTTTTTTAATTTTTCGTTATTCCTCTCTTACTCCTTAACTGTTAGACGTATTGCGACGTAACCTCGAACATAAGCAGATTTTGTCGTCCTCTTTCGATTGGTGCCCTCAAAAACGTCCTATCTTGAACGGTTCGTTTGTAAAAAAATTCCAAAAAATGCCAAAAAGTTACCCAAAATTTTCGGTCTTTGGGTGATAGCTTCCTCAAATGACGCATTAAAAGACGTTTGACATACTAATATTAAAGAGAATTTTTATACGAATACGCTGATACCACTAAATCATTTCATTTCGCTATAGTTTACAAGATATGAGCGAAAATATTTTCGGGGGTTCACGAACTTCACGAATTTTGTGCAAGTGCCAAAACTTTAAATCGCGATATCTCCGAAACGGTTAGAGATATCGAGTTGGGAGTGGCACCGTTGGATTCAGGAGATCGAGTTCTATCAGAAAAAACAACTTTTAAGGCGTTTGAAGAGATTTTCAAAAAACGGCTATATCTCGCAAACGGCTATATTTAGGGGGAAACTGATGGTACAGGCGGCTTTCTCGTGTCAATTTACATCAGATAGTGTTGGTTTAAAAGCCTTTTGAGCCAAAAAATTTTTTTTGAAATTTTTAAAATTTACCCCCTTGGGTTCAAATTTTTTTAATTTTTCGTTATTCCTCTCTTACTCCTTAACTGTTAGACGTATTGCGACGTAACCTCGAACATAAGCAGATTTTGTCGTCCTCTTTCGATTGGTGCCCTCAAAAACGTCCTATCTTGAACGGTTCGTTTGTAAAAAAATTCCAAAAAATGCCAAAAAGTTACCCAAAATTTTCGGTCTTTGGGTGATAGCTTCCTCAAATGACGCATTAAAAGACGTTTGACATACTAATATTAAAGAGAATTTTTATACGAATACGCTGATACCACTAAATCATTTCATTTCGCTATAGTTTACAAGATATGAGCGAAAATATTTTCGGGGGTTCACGAACTTCACGAATTTTGTGCAAGTGCCAAAACTTTAAATCGCGATATCTCCGAAACGGTTAGAGATATCGAGTTGGGAGTGGCACCGTTGGATTCAGGAGATCGAGTTCTATCAGAAAAAACAACTTTTAAGGCGTTTGAAGAGATTTTCAAAAAACGGCTATATCTCGCAAACGGCTATATTTAGGGGGAAACTGATGGTACAGGCGGCTTTCTCGTGTCAATTTACATCAGATAGTGTTAGTTTAAAAGCCTTTTGAGCCAAAAAATTTTTTTTGAAATTTTTAAAATTTACCCCCTTGGGGTTCAAATTTTTTTAATTTTTCGTTATTCCTCTCTTACTCCTTAACTGTTAGACGTATTGCGACGTAACCTCGAACATAAGCAGATTTTGTCGTCCTCTTTCGATTGGTGCCCTCAAAAACGTCCTATCTTGAACGGTTCGTTTGTAAAAAAATTCCAAAAAATGCCAAAAAGTTACCCAAAATTTTCGGTCTTTGGGTGATAGCTTCCTCAAATGACGCATTAAAAGACGTTTGACATACTAATATTAAAGAGAATTTTTATACGAATACGCTGATACCACTAAATCATTTCATTTCGCTATAGTTTACAAGATATGAGCGAAAATATTTTCGGGGGTTCACGAACTTCACGAATTTTGTGCAAGTGCCAAAACTTTAAATCGCGATATCTCCGAAACGGTTAGAGATATCGAGTTGGGAGTGGCACCGTTGGATTCAGGAGATCGAGTTCTATCAGAAAAAACAACTTTTAAGGCGTTTGAAGAGATTTTCAAAAAACGGCTATATCTCGCAAACGGCTATATTTAGGGGGAAACTGATGGTACAGGCGGCTTTCTCGTGTCAATTTACATCAGATAGTGTTGGTTTAAAAGCCTTTTGAGCCAAAAAAATTTTTTTGAAATTTTTAAAATTTACCCCCTTGGGGTTCAAATTTTTTTAATTTTTCGTTATTCCTCTCTTACTCCTTAACTGTTAGACGTATTGCGACGTAACCTCGAACATAAGCAGATTTTGTCGTCCTCTTTCGATTGGTGCCCTCAAAAACGTCCTATCTTGAACGGTTCGTTTGTAAAAAAATTCCAAAAAATGCCAAAAAGTTACCCAAAATTTTCGGTCTTTGGGTGATAGCTTCCTCAAATGACGCATTAAAAGACGTTTGACATACTAATATTAAAGAGAATTTTTATACGAATACGCTGATACCACTAAATCATTTCATTTCGCTATAGTTTACAAGATATGAGCGAAAATATTTTCGGGGGTTCACGAACTTCACGAATTTTGTGCAAGTGCCAAAACTTTAAATCGCGATATCTCCGAAACGGTTAGAGATATCGAGTTGGGAGTGGCACCGTTGGATTCAGGAGATCGAGTTCTATCAGAAAAAACAACTTTTAAGGCGTTTGAAGAGATTTTCAAAAAACGGCTATATCTCGCAAACGGCTATATTTAGGGGGAAACTGATGGTACAGGCGGCTTTCTCGTGTCAATTTACATCAGATAGTGTTGGTTTAAAAGCCTTTTGAGCCAAAAAATTTTTTTTGAAATTTTTAAAATTTACCCCCTTGGGGTTCAAATTTTTTTAATTTTTCGTTATTCCTCTCTTACTCCTTAACTGTTAGACGTATTGCGACGTAACCTCGAACATAAGCAGATTTTGTCGTCCTCTTTCGATTGGTGCCCTCAAAAACGTCCTATCTTGAACGGTTCGTTTGTAAAAAAATTCCAAAAAATGCCAAAAAGTTACCCAAAATTTTCGGTCTTTGGGTGATAGCTTCCTCAAATGACGCATTAAAAGACGTTTGACATACTAATATTAAAGAGAATTTTTATACGAATACGCTGATACCACTAAATCATTTCATTTCGCTATAGTTTACAAGATATGAGCGAAAATATTTTCGGGGGTTCACGAACTTCACGAATTTTGTGCAAGTGCCAAAACTTTAAATCGCGATATCTCCGAAACGGTTAGAGATATCGAGTTGGGAGTGGCACCGTTGGATTCAGGAGATCGAGTTCTATCAGAAAAAACAACTTTTAAGGCGTTTGAAGAGATTTTCAAAAAACGGCTATATCTCGCAAACGGCTATATTTAGGGGGAAACTGATGGTACAGGCGGCTTTCTCGTGTCAATTTACATCAGATAGTGTTGGTTTAAAAGCCTTTTGAGCCAAAAAATTTTTTTTGAAATTTTTAAAATTTACCCCCTTGGGGTTCAAATTTTTTTAATTTTTCGTTATTCCTCTCTTACTCCTTAACTGTTAGACGTATTGCGACGTAACCTCGAACATAAGCAGATTTTGTCGTCCTCTTTCGATTGGTGCCCTCAAAAACGTCCTATCTTGAACGGTTCGTTTGTAAAAAAATTCCAAAAAATGCCAAAAAGTTACCCAAAATTTTCGGTCTTTGGGTGATAGCTTCCTCAAATGACGCATTAAAAGACGTTTGACATACTAATATTAAAGAGAATTTTTATACGAATACGCTGATACCACTAAATCATTTCATTTCGCTATAGTTTACAAGATATGAGCGAAAATATTTTCGGGGGTTCACGAACTTCACGAATTTTGTGCAAGTGCCAAAACTTTAAATCGCGATATCTCCGAAACGGTTAGAGATATCGAGTTGGGAGTGGCACCGTTGGATTCAGGAGATCGAGTTCTATCAGAAAAAACAACTTTTAAGGCGTTTGAAGAGATTTTCAAAAAACGGCTATATCTCGCAAACGGCTATATTTAGGGGGAAACTGATGGTACAGGCGGCTTTCTCGTGTCAATTTACATCAGATAGTGTTGGTTTAAAAGCCTTTTGAGCCAAAAAAATTTTTTTGAAATTTTTAAAATTTACCCCCTTGGGGTTCAAATTTTTTTAATTTTTCGTTATTCCTCTCTTACTCCTTAACTGTTAGACGTATTGCGACGTAACCTCGAACATAAGCAGATTTTGTCGTCCTCTTTCGATTGGTGCCCTCAAAAACGTCCTATCTTGAACGGTTCGTTTGTAAAAAAATTCCAAAAAATGCCAAAAAGTTACCCAAAATTTTCGGTCTTTGGGTGATAGCTTCCTCAAATGACGCATTAAAAGACGTTTGACATACTAATATTAAAGAGAATTTTTATACGAATACGCTGATACCACTAAATCATTTCATTTCGCTATAGTTTACAAGATATGAGCGAAAATATTTTCGGGGGTTCACGAACTTCACGAATTTTGTGCAAGTGCCAAAACTTTAAATCGCGATATCTCCGAAACGGTTAGAGATATCGAGTTGGGAGTGGCACCGTTGGATTCAGGAGATCGAGTTCTATCAGAAAAAACAACTTTTAAGGCGTTTGAAGAGATTTTCAAAAAACGGCTATATCTCGCAAACGGCTATATTTAGGGGGAAACTGATGGTACAGGCGGCTTTCTCGTGTCAATTTACATCAGATAGTGTTGGTTTAAAAGCCTTTTGAGCCAAAAAATTTTTTTTGAAATTTTTAAAATTTACCCCCTTGGGGTTCAAATTTTTTTAATTTTTCGTTATTCCTCTCTTACTCCTTAACTGTTAGACGTATTGCGACGTAACCTCGAACATAAGCAGATTTTGTCGTCCTCTTTCGATTGGTGCCCTCAAAAACGTCCTATCTTGAACGGTTCGTTTGTAAAAAAATTCCAAAAAATGCCAAAAAGTTACCCAAAATTTTCGGTCTTTGGGTGATAGCTTCCTCAAATGACGCATTAAAAGACGTTTGACATACTAATATTAAAGAGAATTTTTATACGAATACGCTGATACCACTAAATCATTTCATTTCGCTATAGTTTACAAGATATGAGCGAAAATATTTTCGGGGGTTCACGAACTTCACGAATTTTGTGCAAGTGCCAAAACTTTAAATCGCGATATCTCCGAAACGGTTAGAGATATCGAGTTGGGAGTGGCACCGTTGGATTCAGGAGATCGAGTTCTATCAGAAAAAACAACTTTTAAGGCGTTTGAAGAGATTTTCAAAAAACGGCTATATCTCGCAAACGGCTATATTTAGGGGGAAACTGATGGTACAGGCGGCTTTCTCGTGTCAATTTACATCAGATAGTGTTGGTTTAAAAGCCTTTTGAGCCAAAAAATTTTTTTTGAAATTTTTAAAATTTACCCCCTTGGGGTTCAAATTTTTTTAATTTTTCGTTATTCCTCTCTTACTCCTTAACTGTTAGACGTATTGCGACGTAACCTCGAACATAAGCAGATTTTGTCGTCCTCTTTCGATTGGTGCCCTCAAAAACGTCCTATCTTGAACGGTTCGTTTGTAAAAAAATTCCAAAAAATGCCAAAAAGTTACCCAAAATTTTCGGTCTTTGGGTGATAGCTTCCTCAAATGACGCATTAAAAGACGTTTGACATACTAATATTAAAGAGAATTTTTATACGAATACGCTGATACCACTAAATCATTTCATTTCGCTATAGTTTACAAGATATGAGCGAAAATATTTTCGGGGGTTCACGAACTTCACGAATTTTGTGCAAGTGCCAAAACTTTAAATCGCGATATCTCCGAAACGGTTAGAGATATCGAGTTGGGAGTGGCACCGTTGGATTCAGGAGATCGAGTTCTATCAGAAAAAACAACTTTTAAGGCGTTTGAAGAGATTTTCAAAAAACGGCTATATCTCGCAAACGGCTATATTTAGGGGGAAACTGATGGTACAGGCGGCTTTCTCGTGTCAATTTACATCAGATAGTGTTGGTTTAAAAGCCTTTTGAGCCAAAAAATTTTTTTTGAAATTTTTAAAATTTACCCCCTTGGGGTTCAAATTTTTTTAATTTTTCGTTATTCCTCTCTTACTCCTTAACTGTTAGACGTATTGCGACGTAACCTCGAACATAAGCAGATTTTGTCGTCCTCTTTCGATTGGTGCCCTCAAAAACGTCCTATCTTGAACGGTTCGTTTGTAAAAAAATTCCAAAAAATGCCAAAAAGTTACCCAAAATTTTCGGTCTTTGGGTGATAGCTTCCTCAAATGACGCATTAAAAGACGTTTGACATACTAATATTAAAGAGAATTTTTATACGAATACGCTGATACCACTAAATCATTTCATTTCGCTATAGTTTACAAGATATGAGCGAAAATATTTTCGGGGGTTCACGAACTTCACGAATTTTGTGCAAGTGCCAAAACTTTAAATCGCGATATCTCCGAAACGGTTAGAGATATCGAGTTGGGAGTGGCACCGTTGGATTCAGGAGATCGAGTTCTATCAGAAAAAACAACTTTTAAGGCGTTTGAAGAGATTTTCAAAAAACGGCTATATCTCGCAAACGGCTATATTTAGGGGGAAACTGATGGTACAGGCGGCTTTCTCGTGTCAATTTACATCAGATAGTGTTGGTTTAAAAGCCTTTTGAGCCAAAAAAATTTTTTTGAAATTTTTAAAATTTACCCCCTTGGGGTTCAAATTTTTTTAATTTTTCGTTATTCCTCTCTTACTCCTTAACTGTTAGACGTATTGCGACGTAACCTCGAACATAAGCAGATTTTGTCGTCCTCTTTCGATTGGTGCCCTCAAAAACGTCCTATCTTGAACGGTTCGTTTGTAAAAAAATTCCAAAAAATGCCAAAAAGTTACCCAAAATTTTCGGTCTTTGGGTGATAGCTTCCTCAAATGACGCATTAAAAGACGTTTGACATACTAATATTAAAGAGAATTTTTATACGAATACGCTGATACCACTAAATCATTTCATTTCGCTATAGTTTACAAGATATGAGCGAAAATATTTTCGGGGGTTCACGAACTTCACGAATTTTGTGCAAGTGCCAAAACTTTAAATCGCGATATCTCCGAAACGGTTAGAGATATCGAGTTGGGAGTGGCACCGTTGGATTCAGGAGATCGAGTTCTATCAGAAAAAACAACTTTTAAGGCGTTTGAAGAGATTTTCAAAAAACGGCTATATCTCGCAAACGGCTATATTTAGGGGGAAACTGATGGTACAGGCGGCTTTCTCGTGTCAATTTACATCAGATAGTGTTGGTTTAAAAGCCTTTTGAGCCAAAAAATTTTTTTTGAAATTTTTAAAATTTACCCCCTTGGGGTTCAAATTTTTTTAATTTTTCGTTATTCCTCTCTTACTCCTTAACTGTTAGACGTATTGCGACGTAACCTCGAACATAAGCAGATTTTGTCGTCCTCTTTCGATTGGTGCCCTCAAAAACGTCCTATCTTGAACGGTTCGTTTGTAAAAAAATTCCAAAAAATGCCAAAAAGTTACCCAAAATTTTCGGTCTTTGGGTGATAGCTTCCTCAAATGACGCATTAAAAGACGTTTGACATACTAATATTAAAGAGAATTTTTATACGAATACGCTGATACCACTAAATCATTTCATTTCGCTATAGTTTACAAGATATGAGCGAAAATATTTTCGGGGGTTCACGAACTTCACGAATTTTGTGCAAGTGCCAAAACTTTAAATCGCGATATCTCCGAAACGGTTAGAGATATCGAGTTGGGAGTGGCACCGTTGGATTCAGGAGATCGAGTTCTATCAGAAAAAACAACTTTTAAGGCGTTTGAAGAGATTTTCAAAAAACGGCTATATCTCGCAAACGGCTATATTTAGGGGGAAACTGATGGTACAGGCGGCTTTCTCGTGTCAATTTACATCAGATAGTGTTGGTTTAAAAGCCTTTTGAGCCAAAAAATTTTTTTTGAAATTTTTAAAATTTACCCCCTTGGGGTTCAAATTTTTTTAATTTTTCGTTATTCCTCTCTTACTCCTTAACTGTTAGACGTATTGCGACGTAACCTCGAACATAAGCAGATTTTGTCGTCCTCTTTCGATTGGTGCCCTCAAAAACGTCCTATCTTGAACGGTTCGTTTGTAAAAAAATTCCAAAAAATGCCAAAAAGTTACCCAAAATTTTCGGTCTTTGGGTGATAGCTTCCTCAAATGACGCATTAAAAGACGTTTGACATACTAATATTAAAGAGAATTTTTATACGAATACGCTGATACCACTAAATCATTTCATTTCGCTATAGTTTACAAGATATGAGCGAAAATATTTTCGGGGGTTCACGAACTTCACGAATTTTGTGCAAGTGCCAAAACTTTAAATCGCGATATCTCCGAAACGGTTAGAGATATCGAGTTGGGAGTGGCACCGTTGGATTCAGGAGATCGAGTTCTATCAGAAAAAACAACTTTTAAGGCGTTTGAAGAGATTTTCAAAAAACGGCTATATCTCGCAAACGGCTATATTTAGGGGGAAACTGATGGTACAGGCGGCTTTCTCGTGTCAATTTACATCAGATAGTGTTGGTTTAAAAGCCTTTTGAGCCAAAAAATTTTTTTTGAAATTTTTAAAATTTACCCCCTTGGGGTTCAAATTTTTTTAATTTTTCGTTATTCCTCTCTTACTCCTTAACTGTTAGACGTATTGCGACGTAACCTCGAACATAAGCAGATTTTGTCGTCCTCTTTCGATTGGTGCCCTCAAAAACGTCCTATCTTGAACGGTTCGTTTGTAAAAAAATTCCAAAAAATGCCAAAAAGTTACCCAAAATTTTCGGTCTTTGGGTGATAGCTTCCTCAAATGACGCATTAAAAGACGTTTGACATACTAATATTAAAGAGAATTTTTATACGAATACGCTGATACCACTAAATCATTTCATTTCGCTATAGTTTACAAGATATGAGCGAAAATATTTTCGGGGGTTCACGAACTTCACGAATTTTGTGCAAGTGCCAAAACTTTAAATCGCGATATCTCCGAAACGGTTAGAGATATCGAGTTGGGAGTGGCACCGTTGGATTCAGGAGATCGAGTTCTATCAGAAAAAACAACTTTTAAGGCGTTTGAAGAGATTTTCAAAATACGGCTATATCTCGCAAACGGCTATATTTAGGGGGAAACTGATGGTACAGGCGGCTTTCTCGTGTCAATTTACATCAGATAGTGTTGGTTTAAAAGCCTTTTGAGCCAAAAAATTTTTTTTGAAATTTTTAAAATTTACCCCCTTGGGGTTCAAATTTTTTTAATTTTTCGTTATTCCTCTCTTACTCCTTAACTGTTAGACGTATTGCGACGTAACCTCGAACATAAGCAGATTTTGTCGTCCTCTTTCGATTGGTGCCCTCAAAAACGTCCTATCTTGAACGGTTCGTTTGTAAAAAAATTCCAAAAAATGCCAAAAAGTTACCCAAAATTTTCGGTCTTTGGGTGATAGCTTCCTCAAATGACGCATTAAAAGACGTTTGACATACTAATATTAAAGAGAATTTTTATACGAATACGCTGATACCACTAAATCGTTTCATTTCCCTATAGTTTACAAGATATGAGCGAAAATATTTTCGGGGGTTCACGAACTTCACGAATTTTGTGCAAGTGCCAAAACTTTAAATCGCGATATCTCCGAAACGGTTAGAGATATCGAGTTGGGAGTGGCACCGTTGGATTCAGGAGATCGAGTTCTATCAGAAAAAACAACTTTTAAGGCGTTTGAAGAGATTTTAAAAAAACGGCTATATCTCGCAAACGGCTATATTTAGGGGGAAACTGATGGTACAGGCGGCTTTCTCGTGTCAATTTACATCAGATAGTGTTGGTTTAAAAGCCTTTTGAGCCAAAAAATTTTTTTTGAAATTTTTAAAATTTACCCCCTTGGGGTTCAAATTTTTTTAATTTTTCGTTATTCCTCTCTTACTCCTTAACTGTTAGACGTATTGCGACGTAACCTCGAACATAAGCAGATTTTGTCGTCCTCTTTCGATTGGTGCCCTCAAAAACGTCCTATCTTGAACGGTTCGTTTGTAAAAAAATTCCAAAAAATGCCAAAAAGTTACCCAAAATTTTCGGTCTTTGGGTGATAGCTTCCTCAAATGACGCATTAAAAGACGTTTGACATACTAATATTAAAGAGAATTTTTATACGAATACGCTGATACCACTAAATCATTTCATTTCGCTATAGTTTACAAGATATGAGCGAAAATATTTTCGGGGGTTCACGAACTTCACGAATTTTGTGCAAGTGCCAAAACTTTAAATCGCGATATCTCCGAAACGGTTAGAGATATCGAGTTGGGAGTGGCACCGTTGGATTCAGGAGATCGAGTTCTATCAGAAAAAACAACTTTTAAGGCGTTTGAAGAGATTTTCAAAAAACGGCTATATCTCGCAAACGGCTATATTTAGGGGGAAACTGATGGTACAGGCGGCTTTCTCGTGTCAATTTACATCAGATAGTGTTGGTTTAAAAGCCTTTTGAGCCAAAAAATTTTTTTTGAAATTTTTAAAATTTACCCCCTTGGGGTTCAAATTTTTTTAATTTTTCGTTATTCCTCTCTTACTCCTTAACTGTTAGACGTATTGCGACGTAACCTCGAACATAAGCAGATTTTGTCGTCCTCTTTCGATTGGTGCCCTCAAAAACGTCCTATCTTGAACGGTTCGTTTGTAAAAAAATTCCAAAAAATGCCAAAAAGTTACCCAAAATTTTCGGTCTTTGGGTGATAGCTTCCTCAAATGACGCATTAAAAGACGTTTGACATACTAATATTAAAGAGAATTTTTATACGAATACGCTGATACCACTAAATCATTTCATTTCGCTATAGTTTACAAGATATGAGCGAAAATATTTTCGGGGGTTCACGAACTTCACGAATTTTGTGCAAGTGCCAAAACTTTAAATCGCGATATCTCCGAAACGGTTAGAGATATCGAGTTGGGAGTGGCACCGTTGGATTCAGGAGATCGAGTTCTATCAGAAAAAACAACTTTTAAGGCGTTTGAAGAGATTTTCAAAAAACGGCTATATCTCGCAAACGGCTATATTTAGGGGGAAACTGATGGTACAGGCGGCTTTCTCGTGTCAATTTACATCAGATAGTGTTGGTTTAAAAGCCTTTTGAGCCAAAAAATTTTTTTTGAAATTTTTAAAATTTACCCCCTTGGGGTTCAAATTTTTTTAATTTTTCGTTATTCCTCTCTTACTCCTTAACTGTTAGACGTATTGCGACGTAACCTCGAACATAAGCAGATTTTGTCGTCCTCTTTCGATTGGTGCCCTCAAAAACGTCCTATCTTGAACGGTTCGTTTGTAAAAAAATTCCAAAAAATGCCAAAAAGTTACCCAAAATTTTCGGTCTTTGGGTGATAGCTTCCTCAAATGACGCATTAAAAGACGTTTGACATACTAATATTAAAGAGAATTTTTATACGAATACGCTGATACCACTAAATCATTTCATTTCGCTATAGTTTACAAGATATGAGCGAAAATATTTTCGGGGGTTCACGAACTTCACGAATTTTGTGCAAGTGCCAAAACTTTAAATCGCGATATCTCCGAAACGGTTAGAGATATCGAGTTGGGAGTGGCACCGTTGGATTCAGGAGATCGAGTTCTATCAGAAAAAACAACTTTTAAGGCGTTTGAAGAGATTTTCAAAAAACGGCTATATCTCGCAAACGGCTATATTTAGGGGGAAACTGATGGTACAGGCGGCTTTCTCGTGTCAATTTACATCAGATAGTGTTGGTTTAAAAGCCTTTTGAGCCAAAAAATTTTTTTTGAAATTTTTAAAATTTACCCCCTTGGGGTTCAAATTTTTTTAATTTTTCGTTATTCCTCTCTTACTCCTTAACTGTTAGACGTATTGCGACGTAACCTCGAACATAAGCAGATTTTGTCGTCCTCTTTCGATTGGTGCCCTCAAAAACGTCCTATCTTGAACGGTTCGTTTGTAAAAAAATTCCAAAAAATGCCAAAAAGTTACCCAAAATTTTCGGTCTTTGGGTGATAGCTTCCTCAAATGACGCATTAAAAGACGTTTGACATACTAATATTAAAGAGAATTTTTATACGAATACGCTGATACCACTAAATCATTTCATTTCGCTATAGTTTACAAGATATGAGCGAAAATATTTTCGGGGGTTCACGAACTTCACGAATTTTGTGCAAGTGCCAAAACTTTAAATCGCGATATCTCCGAAACGGTTAGAGATATCGAGTTGGGAGTGGCACCGTTGGATTCAGGAGATCGAGTTCTATCAGAAAAAACAACTTTTAAGGCGTTTGAAGAGATTTTCAAAAAACGGCTATATCTCGCAAACGGCTATATTTAGGGGGAAACTGATGGTACAGGCGGCTTTCTCGTGTCAATTTACATCAGATAGTGTTGGTTTAAAAGCCTTTTGAGCCAAAAAATTTTTTTTGAAATTTTTAAAATTTACCCCCTTGGGGTTCAAATTTTTTTAATTTTTCGTTATTCCTCTCTTACTCCTTAACTGTTAGACGTATTGCGACGTAACCTCGAACATAAGCAGATTTTGTCGTCCTCTTTCGATTGGTGCCCTCAAAAACGTCCTATCTTGAACGGTTCGTTTGTAAAAAAATTCCAAAAAATGCCAAAAAGTTACCCAAAATTTTCGGTCTTTGGGTGATAGCTTCCTCAAATGACGCATTAAAAGACGTTTGACATACTAATATTAAAGAGAATTTTTATACGAATACGCTGATACCACTAAATCATTTCATTTCGCTATAGTTTACAAGATATGAGCGAAAATATTTTCGGGGGTTCACGAACTTCACGAATTTTGTGCAAGTGCCAAAACTTTAAATCGCGATATCTCCGAAACGGTTAGAGATATCGAGTTGGGAGTGGCACCGTTGGATTCAGGAGATCGAGTTCTATCAGAAAAAACAACTTTTAAGGCGTTTGAAGAGATTTTCAAAAAACGGCTATATCTCGCAAACGGCTATATTTAGGGGGAAACTGATGGTACAGGCGGCTTTCTCGTGTCAATTTACATCAGATAGTGTTGGTTTAAAAGCCTTTTGAGCCAAAAAATTTTTTTTGAAATTTTTAAAATTTACCCCCTTGGGGTTCAAATTTTTTTAATTTTTCGTTATTCCTCTCTTACTCCTTAACTGTTAGACGTATTGCGACGTAACCTCGAACATAAGCAGATTTTGTCGTCCTCTTTCGATTGGTGCCCTCAAAAACGTCCTATCTTGAACGGTTCGTTTGTAAAAAAATTCCAAAAAATGCCAAAAAGTTACCCAAAATTTTCGGTCTTTGGGTGATAGCTTCCTCAAATGACGCATTAAAAGACGTTTGACATACTAATATTAAAGAGAATTTTTATACGAATACGCTGATACCACTAAATCATTTCATTTCGCTATAGTTTACAAGATATGAGCGAAAATATTTTCGGGGGTTCACGAACTTCACGAATTTTGTGCAAGTGCCAAAACTTTAAATCGCGATATCTCCGAAACGGTTAGAGATATCGAGTTGGGAGTGGCACCGTTGGATTCAGGAGATCGAGTTCTATCAGAAAAAACAACTTTTAAGGCGTTTGAAGAGATTTTCAAAAAACGGCTATATCTCGCAAACGGCTATATTTAGGGGGAAACTGATGGTACAGGCGGCTTTCTCGTGTCAATTTACATCAGATAGTGTTGGTTTAAAAGCCTTTTGAGCCAAAAAATTTTTTTTGAAATTTTTAAAATTTACCCCCTTGGGGTTCAAATTTTTTTAATTTTTCGTTATTCCTCTCTTACTCCTTAACTGTTAGACGTATTGCGACGTAACCTCGAACATAAGCAGATTTTGTCGTCCTCTTTCGATTGGTGCCCTCAAAAACGTCCTATCTTGAACGGTTCGTTTGTAAAAAAATTCCAAAAAATGCCAAAAAGTTACCCAAAATTTTCGGTCTTTGGGTGATAGCTTCCTCAAATGACGCATTAAAAGACGTTTGACATACTAATATTAAAGAGAATTTTTATACGAATACGCTGATACCACTAAATCATTTCATTTCGCTATAGTTTACAAGATATGAGCGAAAATATTTTCGGGGGTTCACGAACTTCACGAATTTTGTGCAAGTGCCAAAACTTTAAATCGCGATATCTCCGAAACGGTTAGAGATATCGAGTTGGGAGTGGCACCGTTGGATTCAGGAGATCGAGTTCTATCAGAAAAAACAACTTTTAAGGCGTTTGAAGAGATTTTCAAAAAACGGCTATATCTCGCAAACGGCTATATTTAGGGGGAAACTGATGGTACAGGCGGCTTTCTCGTGTCAATTTACATCAGATAGTGTTGGTTTAAAAGCCTTTTGAGCCAAAAAATTTTTTTTGAAATTTTTAAAATTTACCCCCTTGGGGTTCAAATTTTTTTAATTTTTCGTTATTCCTCTCTTACTCCTTAACTGTTAGACGTATTGCGACGTAACCTCGAACATAAGCAGATTTTGTCGTCCTCTTTCGATTGGTGCCCTCAAAAACGTCCTATCTTGAACGGTTCGTTTGTAAAAAAATTCCAAAAAATGCCAAAAAGTTACCCAAAATTTTCGGTCTTTGGGTGATAGCTTCCTCAAATGACGCATTAAAAGACGTTTGACATACTAATATTAAAGAGAATTTTTATACGAATACGCTGATACCACTAAATCATTTCATTTCGCTATAGTTTACAAGATATGAGCGAAAATATTTTCGGGGGTTCACGAACTTCACGAATTTTGTGCAAGTGCCAAAACTTTAAATCGCGATATCTCCGAAACGGTTAGAGATATCGAGTTGGGAGTGGCACCGTTGGATTCAGGAGATCGAGTTCTATCAGAAAAAACAACTTTTAAGGCGTTTGAAGAGATTTTCAAAAAACGGCTATATCTCGCAAACGGCTATATTTAGGGGGAAACTGATGGTACAGGCGGCTTTCTCGTGTCAATTTACATCAGATAGTGTTGGTTTAAAAGCCTTTTGAGCCAAAAAATTTTTTTTGAAATTTTTAAAATTTACCCCCTTGGGGTTCAAATTTTTTTAATTTTTCGTTATTCCTCTCTTACTCCTTAACTGTTAGACGTATTGCGACGTAACCTCGAACATAAGCAGATTTTGTCGTCCTCTTTCGATTGGTGCCCTCAAAAACGTCCTATCTTGAACGGTTCGTTTGTAAAAAAATTCCAAAAAATGCCAAAAAGTTACCCAAAATTTTCGGTCTTTGGGTGATAGCTTCCTCAAATGACGCATTAAAAGACGTTTGACATACTAATATTAAAGAGAATTTTTATACGAATACGCTGATACCACTAAATCATTTCATTTCGCTATAGTTTACAAGATATGAGCGAAAATATTTTCGGGGGTTCACGAACTTCACGAATTTTGTGCAAGTGCCAAAACTTTAAATCGCGATATCTCCGAAACGGTTAGAGATATCGAGTTGGGAGTGGCACCGTTGGATTCAGGAGATCGAGTTCTATCAGAAAAAACAACTTTTAAGGCGTTTGAAGAGATTTTCAAAAAACGGCTATATCTCGCAAACGGCTATATTTAGGGGGAAACTGATGGTACAGGCGGCTTTCTCGTGTCAATTTACATCAGATAGTGTTGGTTTAAAAGCCTTTTGAGCCAAAAAATTTTTTTTGAAATTTTTAAAATTTACCCCCTTGGGGTTCAAATTTTTTTAATTTTTCGTTATTCCTCTCTTACTCCTTAACTGTTAGACGTATTGCGACGTAACCTCGAACATAAGCAGATTTTGTCGTCCTCTTTCGATTGGTGCCCTCAAAAACGTCCTATCTTGAACGGTTCGTTTGTAAAAAAATTCCAAAAAATGCCAAAAAGTTACCCAAAATTTTCGGTCTTTGGGTGATAGCTTCCTCAAATGACGCATTAAAAGACGTTTGACATACTAATATTAAAGAGAATTTTTATACGAATACGCTGATACCACTAAATCATTTCATTTCGCTATAGTTTACAAGATATGAGCGAAAATATTTTCGGGGGTTCACGAACTTCACGAATTTTGTGCAAGTGCCAAAACTTTAAATCGCGATATCTCCGAAACGGTTAGAGATATCGAGTTGGGAGTGGCACCGTTGGATTCAGGAGATCGAGTTCTATCAGAAAAAACAACTTTTAAGGCGTTTGAAGAGATTTTCAAAAAACGGCTATATCTCGCAAACGGCTATATTTAGGGGGAAACTGATGGTACAGGCGGCTTTCTCGTGTCAATTTACATCAGATAGTGTTGGTTTAGAAGCCTTTTGAGCCAAAAAATTTTTTTTGAAATTTTTAAAATTTACCCCCTTGGGGTTCAAATTTTTTTAATTTTTCGTTATTCCTCTCTTACTCCTTAACTGTTAGACGTATTGCGACGTAACCTCGAACATAAGCAGATTTTGTCGTCCTCTTTCGATTGGTGCCCTCAAAAACGTCCTATCTTGAACGGTTCGTTTGTAAAAAAATTCCAAAAAATGCCAAAAAGTTACCCAAAATTTTCGGTCTTTGGGTGATAGCTTCCTCAAATGACGCATTAAAAGACGTTTGACATACTAATATTAAAGAGAATTTTTATACGAATACGCTGATACCACTAAATCATTTCATTTCGCTATAGTTTACAAGATATGAGCGAAAATATTTTCGGGGGTTCACGAACTTCACGAATTTTGTGCAAGTGCCAAAACTTTAAATCGCGATATCTCCGAAACGGTTAGAGATATCGAGTTGGGAGTGGCACCGTTGGATTCAGGAGATCGAGTTCTATCAGAAAAAACAACTTTTAAGGCGTTTGAAGAGATTTTCAAAAAACGGCTATATCTCGCAAACGGCTATATTTAGGGGGAAACTGATGGTACAGGCGGCTTTCTCGTGTCAATTTACATCAGATAGTGTTGGTTTAAAAGCCTTTTGAGCCAAAAAATTTTTTTTGAAATTTTTAAAATTTACCCCCTTGGGTTCAAATTTTTTTAATTTTTCGTTATTCCTCTCTTACTCCTTAACTGTTAGACGTATTGCGACGTAACCTCGAACATAAGCAGATTTTGTCGTCCTCTTTCGATTGGTGCCCTCAAAAACGTCCTATCTTGAACGGTTCGTTTGTAAAAAAATTCCAAAAAATGCCAAAAAGTTACCCAAAATTTTCGGTCTTTGGGTGATAGCTTCCTCAAATGACGCATTAAAAGACGTTTGACATACTAATATTAAAGAGAATTTTTATACGAATACGCTGATACCACTAAATCATTTCATTTCGCTATAGTTTACAAGATATGAGCGAAAATATTTTCGGGGGTTCACGAACTTCACGAATTTTGTGCAAGTGCCAAAACTTTAAATCGCGATATCTCCGAAACGGTTAGAGATATCGAGTTGGGAGTGGCACCGTTGGATTCAGGAGATCGAGTTCTATCAGAAAAAACAACTTTTAAGGCGTTTGAAGAGATTTTCAAAAAACGGCTATATCTCGCAAACGGCTATATTTAGGGGGAAACTGATGGTACAGGCGGCTTTCTCGTGTCAATTTACATCAGATAGTGTTGGTTTAAAAGCCTTTTGAGCCAAAAAATTTTTTTTGAAATTTTTAAAATTTACCCCCTTGGGGTTCAAATTTTTTTAATTTTTCGTTATTCCTCTCTTACTCCTTAACTGTTAGACGTATTGCGACGTAACCTCGAACATAAGCAGATTTTGTCGTCCTCTTTCGATTGGTGCCCTCAAAAACGTCCTATCTTGAACGGTTCGTTTGTAAAAAAATTCCAAAAAATGCCAAAAAGTTACCCAAAATTTTCGGTCTTTGGGTGATAGCTTCCTCAAATGACGCATTAAAAGACGTTTGACATACTAATATTAAAGAGAATTTTTATACGAATACGCTGATACCACTAAATCATTTCATTTCGCTATAGTTTACAAGATATGAGCGAAAATATTTTCGGGGGTTCACGAACTTCACGAATTTTGTGCAAGTGCCAAAACTTTAAATCGCGATATCTCCGAAACGGTTAGAGATATCGAGTTGGGAGTGGCACCGTTGGATTCAGGAGATCGAGTTCTATCAGAAAAAACAACTTTTAAGGCGTTTGAAGAGATTTTCAAAAAACGGCTATATCTCGCAAACGGCTATATTTAGGGGGAAACTGATGGTACAGGCGGCTTTCTCGTGTCAATTTACATCAGATAGTGTTGGTTTAAAAGCCTTTTGAGCCAAAAAATTTTTTTTGAAATTTTTAAAATTTACCCCCTTGGGTTCAAATTTTTTTAATTTTTCGTTATTCCTCTCTTACTCCTTAACTGTTAGACGTATTGCGACGTAACCTCGAACATAAGCAGATTTTGTCGTCCTCTTTCGATTGGTGCCCTCAAAAACGTCCTATCTTGAACGGTTCGTTTGTAAAAAAATTCCAAAAAATGCCAAAAAGTTACCCAAAATTTTCGGTCTTTGGGTGATAGCTTCCTCAAATGACGCATTAAAAGACGTTTGACATACTAATATTAAAGAGAATTTTTATACGAATACGCTGATACCACTAAATCATTTCATTTCGCTATAGTTTACAAGATATGAGCGAAAATATTTTCGGGGGTTCACGAACTTCACGAATTTTGTGCAAGTGCCAAAACTTTAAATCGCGATATCTCCGAAACGGTTAGAGATATCGAGTTGGGAGTGGCACCGTTGGATTCAGGAGATCGAGTTCTATCAGAAAAAACAACTTTTCAGGCGTTTGAAGAGATTTTCAAAAAACGGCTATATCTCGCAAACGGCTATATTTAGGGGGAAACTGATGGTACAGGCGGCTTTCTCGTGTCAATTTACATCAGATAGTGTTGGTTTAAAAGCCTTTTGAGCCAAAAAATTTTTTTTGAAATTTTTAAAATTTACCCCCTTGGGGTTCAAATTTTTTTAATTTTTCGTTATTCCTCTCTTACTCCTTAACTGTTAGACGTATTGCGACGTAACCTCGAACATAAGCAGATTTTGTCGTCCTCTTTCGATTGGTGCCCTCAAAAACGTCCTATCTTGAACGGTTCGTTTGTAAAAAAATTCCAAAAAATGCCAAAAAGTTACCCAAAATTTTCGGTCTTTGGGTGATAGCTTCCTCAAATGACGCATTAAAAGACGTTTGACATACTAATATTAAAGAGAATTTTTATACGAATACGCTGATACCACTAAATCATTTCATTTCGCTATAGTTTACAAGATATGAGCGAAAATATTTTCGGGGGTTCACGAACTTCACGAATTTTGTGCAAGTGCCAAAACTTTAAATCGCGATATCTCCGAAACGGTTAGAGATATCGAGTTGGGAGTGGCACCGTTGGATTCAGGAGATCGAGTTCTATCAGAAAAAACAACTTTTAAGGCGTTTGAAGAGATTTTCAAAAAACGGCTATATCTCGCAAACGGCTATATTTAGGGGGAAACTGATGGTACAGGCGGCTTTCTCGTGTCAATTTACATCAGATAGTGTTGGTTTAAAAGCCTTTTGAGCCAAAAAATTTTTTTTGAAATTTTTAAAATTTACCCCCTTGGGGTTCAAATTTTTTTAATTTTTCGTTATTCCTCTCTTACTCCTTAACTGTTAGACGTATTGCGACGTAACCTCGAACATAAGCAGATTTTGTCGTCCTCTTTCGATTGGTGCCCTCAAAAACGTCCTATCTTGAACGGTTCGTTTGTAAAAAAATTCCAAAAAATGCCAAAAAGTTACCCAAAATTTTCGGTCTTTGGGTGATAGCTTCCTCAAATGACGCATTAAAAGACGTTTGACATACTAATATTAAAGAGAATTTTTATACGAATACGCTGATACCACTAAATCATTTCATTTCGCTATAGTTTACAAGATATGAGCGAAAATATTTTCGGGGGTTCACGAACTTCACGAATTTTGTGCAAGTGCCAAAACTTTAAATCGCGATATCTCCGAAACGGTTAGAGATATCGAGTTGGGAGTGGCACCGTTGGATTCAGGAGATCGAGTTCTATCAGAAAAAACAACTTTTCAGGCGTTTGAAGAGATTTTCAAAAAACGGCTATATCTCGCAAACGGCTATATTTAGGGGGAAACTGATGGTACAGGCGGCTTTCTCGTGTCAATTTACATCAGATAGTGTTGGTTTAAAAGCCTTTTGAGCCAAAAAATTTTTTTTGAAATTTTTAAAATTTACCCCCTTGGGGTTCAAATTTTTTTAATTTTTCGTTATTCCTCTCTTACTCCTTAACTGTTAGACGTATTGCGACGTAACCTCGAACATAAGCAGATTTTGTCGTCCTCTTTCGATTGGTGCCCTCAAAAACGTCCTATCTTGAACGGTTCGTTTGTAAAAAAATTCCAAAAAATGCCAAAAAGTTACCCAAAATTTTCGGTCTTTGGGTGATAGCTTCCTCAAATGACGCATTAAAAGACGTTTGACATACTAATATTAAAGAGAATTTTTATACGAATACGCTGATACCACTAAATCATTTCATTTCGCTATAGTTTACAAGATATGAGCGAAAATATTTTCGGGGGTTCACGAACTTCACGAATTTTGTGCAAGTGCCAAAACTTTAAATCGCGATATCTCCGAAACGGTTAGAGATATCGAGTTGGGAGTGGCACCGTTGGATTCAGGAGATCGAGTTCTATCAGAAAAAACAACTTTTCAGGCGTTTGAAGAGATTTTCAAAAAACGGCTATATCTCGCAAACGGCTATATTTAGGGGGAAACTGATGGTACAGGCGGCTTTCTCGTGTCAATTTACATCAGATAGTGTTGGTTTAAAAGCCTTTTGAGCCAAAAAATTTTTTTTGAAATTTTTAAAATTTACCCCCTTGGGGTTCAAATTTTTTTAATTTTTCGTTATTCCTCTCTTACTCCTTAACTGTTAGACGTATTGCGACGTAACCTCGAACATAAGCAGATTTTGTCGTCCTCTTTCGATTGGTGCCCTCAAAAACGTCCTATCTTGAACGGTTCGTTTGTAAAAAAATTCCAAAAAATGCCAAAAAGTTACCCAAAATTTTCGGTCTTTGGGTGATAGCTTCCTCAAATGACGCATTAAAAGACGTTTGACATACTAATATTAAAGAGAATTTTTATACGAATACGCTGATACCACTAAATCATTTCATTTCGCTATAGTTTACAAGATATGAGCGAAAATATTTTCGGGGGTTCACGAACTTCACGAATTTTGTGCAAGTGCCAAAACTTTAAATCGCGATATCTCCGAAACGGTTAGAGATATCGAGTTGGGAGTGGCACCGTTGGATTCAGGAGATCGAGTTCTATCAGAAAAAACAACTTTTAAGGCGTTTGAAGAGATTTTCAAAAAACGGCTATATCTCGCAAACGGCTATATTTAGGGGGAAACTGATGGTACAGGCGGCTTTCTCGTGTCAATTTACATCAGATAGTGTTGGTTTAAAAGCCTTTTGAGCCAAAAAATTTTTTTTGAAATTTTTAAAATTTACCCCCTTGGGGTTCAAATTTTTTTAATTTTTCGTTATTCCTCTCTTACTCCTTAACTGTTAGACGTATTGCGACGTAACCTCGAACATAAGCAGATTTTGTCGTCCTCTTTCGATTGGTGCCCTCAAAAACGTCCTATCTTGAACGGTTCGTTTGTAAAAAAATTCCAAAAAATGCCAAAAAGTTACCCAAAATTTTCGGTCTTTGGGTGATAGCTTCCTCAAATGACGCATTAAAAGACGTTTGACATACTAATATTAAAGAGAATTTTTATACGAATACGCTGATACCACTAAATCATTTCATTTCGCTATAGTTTACAAGATATGAGCGAAAATATTTTCGGGGGTTCACGAACTTCACGAATTTTGTGCAAGTGCCAAAACTTTAAATCGCGATATCTCCGAAACGGTTAGAGATATCGAGTTGGGAGTGGCACCGTTGGATTCAGGAGATCGAGTTCTATCAGAAAAAACAACTTTTCAGGCGTTTGAAGAGATTTTCAAAAAACGGCTATATCTCGCAAACGGCTATATTTAGGGGGAAACTGATGGTACAGGCGGCTTTCTCGTGTCAATTTACATCAGATAGTGTTGGTTTAAAAGCCTTTTGAGCCAAAAAATTTTTTTTGAAATTTTTAAAATTTACCCCCTTGGGGTTCAAATTTTTTTAATTTTTCGTTATTCCTCTCTTACTCCTTAACTGTTAGACGTATTGCGACGTAACCTCGAACATAAGCAGATTTTGTCGTCCTCTTTCGATTGGTGCCCTCAAAAACGTCCTATCTTGAACGGTTCGTTTGTAAAAAAATTCCAAAAAATGCCAAAAAGTTACCCAAAATTTTCGGTCTTTGGGTGATAGCTTCCTCAAATGACGCATTAAAAGACGTTTGACATACTAATATTAAAGAGAATTTTTATACGAATACGCTGATACCACTAAATCATTTCATTTCGCTATAGTTTACAAGATATGAGCGAAAATATTTTCGGGGGTTCACGAACTTCACGAATTTTGTGCAAGTGCCAAAACTTTAAATCGCGATATCTCCGAAACGGTTAGAGATATCGAGTTGGGAGTGGCACCGTTGGATTCAGGAGATCGAGTTCTATCAGAAAAAACAACTTTTAAGGCGTTTGAAGAGATTTTCAAAAAACGGCTATATCTCGCAAACGGCTATATTTAGGGGGAAACTGATGGTACAGGCGGCTTTCTCGTGTCAATTTACATCAGATAGTGTTGGTTTAAAAGCCTTTTGAGCCAAAAAATTTTTTTTGAAATTTTTAAAATTTACCCCCTTGGGGTTCAAATTTTTTTAATTTTTCGTTATTCCTCTCTTACTCCTTAACTGTTAGACGTATTGCGACGTAACCTCGAACATAAGCAGATTTTGTCGTCCTCTTTCGATTGGTGCCCTCAAAAACGTCCTATCTTGAACGGTTCGTTTGTAAAAAAATTCCAAAAAATGCCAAAAAGTTACCCAAAATTTTCGGTCTTTGGGTGATAGCTTCCTCAAATGACGCATTAAAAGACGTTTGACATACTAATATTAAAGAGAATTTTTATACGAATACGCTGATACCACTAAATCATTTCATTTCGCTATAGTTTACAAGATATGAGCGAAAATATTTTCGGGGGTTCACGAACTTCACGAATTTTGTGCAAGTGCCAAAACTTTAAATCGCGATATCTCCGAAACGGTTAGAGATATCGAGTTGGGAGTGGCACCGTTGGATTCAGGAGATCGAGTTCTATCAGAAAAAACAACTTTTAAGGCGTTTGAAGAGATTTTCAAAAAACGGCTATATCTCGCAAACGGCTATATTTAGGGGGAAACTGATGGTACAGGCGGCTTTCTCGTGTCAATTTACATCAGATAGTGTTGGTTTAAAAGTCTTTTGAGCCAAAAAATTTTTTTTGAAATTTTTAAAATTTACCCCCTTGGGGTTCAAATTTTTTTAATTTTTCGTTATTCCTCTCTTACTCCTTAACTGTTAGACGTATTGCGACGTAACCTCGAACATAAGCAGATTTTGTCGTCCTCTTTCGATTGGTGCCCTCAAAAACGTCCTATCTTGAACGGTTCGTTTGTAAAAAAATTCCAAAAAATGCCAAAAAGTTACCCAAAATTTTCGGTCTTTGGGTGATAGCTTCCTCAAATGACGCATTAAAAGACGTTTGACATACTAATATTAAAGAGAATTTTTATACGAATACGCTGATACCACTAAATCATTTCATTTCGCTATAGTTTACAAGATATGAGCGAAAATATTTTCGGGGGTTCACGAACTTCACGAATTTTGTGCAAGTGCCAAAACTTTAAATCGCGATATCTCCGAAACGGTTAGAGATATCGAGTTGGGAGTGGCACCGTTGGATTCAGGAGATCGAGTTCTATCAGAAAAAACAACTTTTAAGGCGTTTGAAGAGATTTTCAAAAAACGGCTATATCTCGCAAACGGCTATATTTAGGGGGAAACTGATGGTACAGGCGGCTTTCTCGTGTCAATTTACATCAGATAGTGTTGGTTTAAAAGCCTTTTGAGCCAAAAAATTTTTTTGGAAATTTTTAAAATTTACCCCCTTGGGGTTCAAATTTTTCTAATTTTTCGTTATTCCTCTCTTACTCCTTAACTGTTAGACGTATTGCGACGTAACCTCGAACATAAGCAGATTTTGTCGTCCTCTTTCGATTGGTGCCCTCAAAAACGTCCTATCTTGAACGGTTCGTTTGTAAAAAAATTCCAAAAAATGCCAAAAAGTTACCCAAAATTTTCGGTCTTTGGGTGATAGCTTCCTCAAATGACGCATTAAAAGACGTTTGACATACTAATATTAAAGAGAATTTTTATACGAATACGCTGATACCACTAAATCGTTTCATTTCACTATAGTTTACAAGATATGAGCGAAAATATTTTCGGGGGTTCACGAACTTCACGAATTTTGTGCAAGTGCCAAAACTTTAAATCGCGATATCTCCGAAACGGTTAGAGATATCGAGTTGGGAGTGGCACCGTTGGATTCAGGAGATCGAGTTCTATCAGAAAAAACAACTTTTAAGGCGTTTGAAGAGATTTTCAAAAAACGGCTATATCTCGCAAACGGCTATATTTAGGGGGAAACTGATGGTACAGGCGGCTTTCTCGTGTCAATTTACATCAGATAGTGTTGGTTTAAAAGTCTTTTGAGCCAAAAAATTTTTTTTGAAATTTTTAAAATTTACCCCCTTGGGGTTCAAATTTTTTTAATTTTTCGTTATTCCTCTCTTACTCCTTAACTGTTAGACGTATTGCGACGTAACCTCGAACATAAGCAGATTTTGTCGTCCTCTTTCGATTGGTGCCCTCAAAAACGTCCTATCTTGAACGGTTCGTTTGTAAAAAAATTCCAAAAAATGCCAAAAAGTTACCCAAAATTTTCGGTCTTTGGGTGATAGCTTCCTCAAATGACGCATTAAAAGACGTTTGACATACTAATATTAAAGAGAATTTTTATACGAATACGCTGATACCACTAAATCATTTCATTTCGCTATAGTTTACAAGATATGAGCGAAAATATTTTCGGGGGTTCACGAACTTCACGAATTTTGTGCAAGTGCCAAAACTTTAAATCGCGATATCTCCGAAACGGTTAGAGATATCGAGTTGGGAGTGGCACCGTTGGATTCAGGAGATCGAGTTCTATCAGAAAAAACAACTTTTAAGGCGTTTGAAGAGATTTTCAAAAAACGGCTATATCTCGCAAACGGCTATATTTAGGGGGAAACTGATGGTACAGGCGGCTTTCTCGTGTCAATTTACATCAGATAGTGTTAGTTTAAAAGCCTTTTGAGCCAAAAAAATTTTTTTGAAATTTTTAAAATTTACCCCCTTGGGGTTCAAATTTTTTTAATTTTTCGTTATTCCTCTCTTACTCCTTAACTGTTAGACGTATTGCGACGTAACCTCGAACATAAGCAGATTTTGTCGTCCTCTTTCGATTGGTGCCCTCAAAAACGTCCTATCTTGAACGGTTCGTTTGTAAAAAAATTCCAAAAAATGCCAAAAAGTTACCCAAAATTTTCGGTCTTTGGGTGATAGCTTCCTCAAATGACGCATTAAAAGACGTTTGACATACTAATATTAAAGAGAATTTTTATACGAATACGCTGATACCACTAAATCGTTTCATTTCACTATAGTTTACAAGATATGAGCGAAAATATTTTCGGGGGTTCACGAACTTCACGAATTTTGTGCAAGTGCCAAAACTTTAAATCGCGATATCTCCGAAACGGTTAGAGATATCGAGTTGGGAGTGGCACCGTTGGATTCAGGAGATCGAGTTCTATCAGAAAAAACAACTTTTAAGGCGTTTGAAGAGATTTTCAAAAAACGGCTATATCTCGCAAACGGCTATATTTAGGGGGAAACTGATGGTACAGGCGGCTTTCTCGTGTCAATTTACATCAGATAGTGTTAGTTTAAAAGCCTTTTGAGCCAAAAAAATTTTTTTGAAATTTTTAAAATTTACCCCCTTGGGGTTCAAATTTTTTTAATTTTTCGTTATTCCTCTCTTACTCCTTAACTGTTAGACGTATTGCGACGTAACCTCGAACATAAGCAGATTTTGTCGTCCTCTTTCGATTGGTGCCCTCAAAAACGTCCTATCTTGAACGGTTCGTTTGTAAAAAAATTCCAAAAAATGCCAAAAAGTTACCCAAAATTTTCGGTTTTTGGGTGATAGCTTCCTCAAATGACGCATTAAAAGACGTTTGACATACTAATATTAAAGAGAATTTTTATACGAATACGCTGATACCACTAAATCGTTTCATTTCACTATAGTTTACAAGATATGAGCGAAAATATTTTCGGGGGTTCACGAACTTCACGAATTTTGTGCAAGTGCCAAAACTTTAAATCGCGATATCTCCGAAACGGTTAGAGATATCGAGTTGGGAGTGGCACCGTTGGATTCAGGAGATCGAGTTCTATCAGAAAAAACAACTTTTAAGGCGTTTGAAGAGATTTTCAAAAAACGGCTATATCTCGCAAACGGCTATATTTAGGGGGAAACTGATGGTACAGGCGGCTTTCTCGTGTCAATTTACATCAGATAGTGTTGGTTTAAAAGCCTTTTGAGCCAAAAAATTTTTTTTGAAATTTTTAAAATTTACCCCCTTGGGGTTCAAATTTTTTTAATTTTTCGTTATTCCTCTCTTACTCCTTAACTGTTAGACGTATTGCGACGTAACCTCGAACATAAGCAGATTTTGTCGTCCTCTTTCGATTGGTGCCCTCAAAAACGTCCTATCTTGAACGGTTCGTTTGTAAAAAAATTCCAAAAAATGCCAAAAAGTTACCCAAAATTTTCGGTCTTTGGGTGATAGCTTCCTCAAATGACGCATTAAAAGACGTTTGACATACTAATATTAAAGAGAATTTTTATACGAATACGCTGATACCACTAAATCATTTCATTTCGCTATAGTTTACAAGATATGAGCGAAAATATTTTCGGGGGTTCACGAACTTCACGAATTTTGTGCAAGTGCCAAAACTTTAAATCGCGATATCTCCGAAACGGTTAGAGATATCGAGTTGGGAGTGGCACCGTTGGATTCAGGAGATCGAGTTCTATCAGAAAAAACAACTTTTAAGGCGTTTGAAGAGATTTTCAAAAAACGGCTATATCTCGCAAACGGCTATATTTAGGGGGAAACTGATGGTACAGGCGGCTTTCTCGTGTCAATTTACATCAGATAGTGTTGGTTTAAAAGCCTTTTGAGCCAAAAAATTTTTTTTGAAATTTTTAAAATTTACCCCCTTGGGGTTCAAATTTTTTTAATTTTTCGTTATTCCTCTCTTACTCCTTAACTGTTAGACGTATTGCGACGTAACCTCGAACATAAGCAGATTTTGTCGTCCTCTTTCGATTGGTGCCCTCAAAAACGTCCTATCTTGAACGGTTCGTTTGTAAAAAAATTCCAAAAAATGCCAAAAAGTTACCCAAAATTTTCGGTCTTTGGGTGATAGCTTCCTCAAATGACGCATTAAAAGACGTTTGACATACTAATATTAAAGAGAATTTTTATACGAATACGCTGATACCACTAAATCATTTCATTTCGCTATAGTTTACAAGATATGAGCGAAAATATTTTCGGGGGTTCACGAACTTCACGAATTTTGTTCAAGTGCCAAAACTTTAAATCGCGATATCTCCGAAACGGTTAGAGATATCGAGTTGGGAGTGGCACCGTTGGATTCAGGAGATCGAGTTCTATCAGAAAAAACAACTTTTAAGGCGTTTGAAGAGATTTTCAAAAAACGGCTATATCTCGCAAACGGCTATATTTAGGGGGAAACTGATGGTACAGGCGGCTTTCTCGTGTCAATTTACATCAGATAGTGTTGGTTTAAAAGCCTTTTGAGCCAAAAAATTTTTTTTGAAATTTTTAAAATTTACCCCCTTGGGTTCAAATTTTTTTAATTTTTCGTTATTCCTCTCTTACTCCTTAACTGTTAGACGTATTGCGACGTAACCTCGAACATAAGCAGATTTTGTCGTCCTCTTTCGATTGGTGCCCTCAAAAACGTCCTATCTTGAACGGTTCGTTTGTAAAAAAATTCCAAAAAATGCCAAAAAGTTACCCAAAATTTTCGGTCTTTGGGTGATAGCTTCCTCAAATGACGCATTAAAAGACGTTTGACATACTAATATTAAAGAGAATTTTTATACGAATACGCTGATACCACTAAATCATTTCATTTCGCTATAGTTTACAAGATATGAGCGAAAATATTTTCGGGGGTTCACGAACTTCACGAATTTTGTGCAAGTGCCAAAACTTTAAATCGCGATATCTCCGAAACGGTTAGAGATATCGAGTTGGGAGTGGCACCGTTGGATTCAGGAGATCGAGTTCTATCAGAAAAAACAACTTTTAAGGCGTTTGAAGAGATTTTCAAAAAACGGCTATATCTCGCAAACGGCTATATTTAGGGGGAAACTGATGGTACAGGCGGCTTTCTCGTGTCAATTTACATCAGATAGTGTTGGTTTAAAAGCCTTTTGAGCCAAAAAATTTTTTTTGAAATTTTTAAAATTTACCCCCTTGGGGTTCAAATTTTTTTAATTTTTCGTTATTCCTCTCTTACTCCTTAACTGTTAGACGTATTGCGACGTAACCTCGAACATAAGCAGATTCTGTCGTCCTCTTTCGATTGGTGCCCTCAAAAACGTCCTATCTTGAACGGTTCGTTTGTAAAAAAATTCCAAAAAATGCCAAAAAGTTACCCAAAATTTTCGGTCTTTGGGTGATAGCTTCCTCAAATGACGCATTAAAAGACGTTTGACATACTAATATTAAAGAGAATTTTTATACGAATACGCTGATACCACTAAATCATTTCATTTCGCTATAGTTTACAAGATATGAGCGAAAATATTTTCGGGGGTTCACGAACTTCACGAATTTTGTGCAAGTGCCAAAACTTTAAATCGCGATATCTCCGAAACGGTTAGAGATATCGAGTTGGGAGTGGCACCGTTGGATTCAGGAGATCGAGTTCTATCAGAAAAAACAACTTTTAAGGCGTTTGAAGAGATTTTCAAAAAACGGCTATATCTCGCAAACGGCTATATTTAGGGGGAAACTGATGGTACAGGCGGCTTTCTCGTGTCAATTTACATCAGATAGTGTTGGTTTAAAAGCCTTTTGAGCCAAAAAATTTTTTTGGAAATTTTTAAAATTTACCCCCTTGGGGTTCAAATTTTTCTAATTTTTCGTTATTCCTCTCTTACTCCTTAACTGTTAGACGTATTGCGACGTAACCTCGAACATAAGCAGATTTTGTCGTCCTCTTTCGATTGGTGCCCTCAAAAACGTCCTATCTTGAACGGTTCGTTTGTAAAAAAATTCCAAAAAATGCCAAAAAGTTACCCAAAATTTTCGGTCTTTGGGTGATAGCTTCCTCAAATGACGCATTAAAAGACGTTTGACATACTAATATTAAAGAGAATTTTTATACGAATACGCTGATACCACTAAATCGTTTCATTTCACTATAGTTTACAAGATATGAGCGAAAATATTTTCGGGGGTTCACGAACTTCACGAATTTTGTGCAAGTGCCAAAACTTTAAATCGCGATATCTCCGAAACGGTTAGAGATATCGAGTTGGGAGTGGCACCGTTGGATTCAGGAGATCGAGTTCTATCAGAAAAAACAACTTTTAAGGCGTTTGAAGAGATTTTCAAAAAACGGCTATATCTCGCAAACGGCTATATTTAGGGGGAAACTGATGGTACAGGCGGCTTTCTCGTGTCAATTTACATCAGATAGTGTTGGTTTAAAAGTCTTTTGAGCCAAAAAATTTTTTTTGAAATTTTTAAAATTTACCCCCTTGGGGTTCAAATTTTTTTAATTTTTCGTTATTCCTCTCTTACTCCTTAACTGTTAGACGTATTGCGACGTAACCTCGAACATAAGCAGATTTTGTCGTCCTCTTTCGATTGGTGCCCTCAAAAACGTCCTATCTTGAACGGTTCGTTTGTAAAAAAATTCCAAAAAATGCCAAAAAGTTACCCAAAATTTTCGGTCTTTGGGTGATAGCTTCCTCAAATGACGCATTAAAAGACGTTTGACATACTAATATTAAAGAGAATTTTTATACGAATACGCTGATACCACTAAATCATTTCATTTCGCTATAGTTTACAAGATATGAGCGAAAATATTTTCGGGGGTTCACGAACTTCACGAATTTTGTGCAAGTGCCAAAACTTTAAATCGCGATATCTCCGAAACGGTTAGAGATATCGAGTTGGGAGTGGCACCGTTGGATTCAGGAGATCGAGTTCTATCAGAAAAAACAACTTTTAAGGCGTTTGAAGAGATTTTCAAAAAACGGCTATATCTCGCAAACGGCTATATTTAGGGGGAAACTGATGGTACAGGCGGCTTTCTCGTGTCAATTTACATCAGATAGTGTTGGTTTAAAAGCCTTTTGAGCCAAAAAATTTTTTTGGAAATTTTTAAAATTTACCCCCTTGGGGTTCAAATTTTTCTAATTTTTCGTTATTCCTCTCTTACTCCTTAACTGTTAGACGTATTGCGACGTAACCTCGAACATAAGCAGATTTTGTCGTCCTCTTTCGATTGGTGCCCTCAAAAACGTCCTATCTTGAACGGTTCGTTTGTAAAAAAATTCCAAAAAATGCCAAAAAGTTACCCAAAATTTTCGGTCTTTGGGTGATAGCTTCCTCAAATGACGCATTAAAAGACGTTTGACATACTAATATTAAAGAGAATTTTTATACGAATACGCTGATACCACTAAATCGTTTCATTTCACTATAGTTTACAAGATATGAGCGAAAATATTTTCGGGGGTTCACGAACTTCACGAATTTTGTGCAAGTGCCAAAACTTTAAATCGCGATATCTCCGAAACGGTTAGAGATATCGAGTTGGGAGTGGCACCGTTGGATTCAGGAGATCGAGTTCTATCAGAAAAAACAACTTTTAAGGCGTTTGAAGAGATTTTCAAAAAACGGCTATATCTCGCAAACGGCTATATTTAGGGGGAAACTGATGGTACAGGCGGCTTTCTCGTGTCAATTTACATCAGATAGTGTTGGTTTAAAAGTCTTTTGAGCCAAAAAATTTTTTTTGAAATTTTTAAAATTTACCCCCTTGGGGTTCAAATTTTTTTAATTTTTCGTTATTCCTCTCTTACTCCTTAACTGTTAGACGTATTGCGACGTAACCTCGAACATAAGCAGATTTTGTCGTCCTCTTTCGATTGGTGCCCTCAAAAACGTCCTATCTTGAACGGTTCGTTTGTAAAAAAATTCCAAAAAATGCCAAAAAGTTACCCAAAATTTTCGGTCTTTGGGTGATAGCTTCCTCAAATGACGCATTAAAAGACGTTTGACATACTAATATTAAAGAGAATTTTTATACGAATACGCTGATACCACTAAATCATTTCATTTCGCTATAGTTTACAAGATATGAGCGAAAATATTTTCGGGGGTTCACGAACTTCACGAATTTTGTGCAAGTGCCAAAACTTTAAATCGCGATATCTCCGAAACGGTTAGAGATATCGAGTTGGGAGTGGCACCGTTGGATTCAGGAGATCGAGTTCTATCAGAAAAAACAACTTTTAAGGCGTTTGAAGAGATTTTCAAAAAACGGCTATATCTCGCAAACGGCTATATTTAGGGGGAAACTGATGGTACAGGCGGCTTTCTCGTGTCAATTTACATCAGATAGTGTTAGTTTAAAAGCCTTTTGAGCCAAAAAAATTTTTTTGAAATTTTTAAAATTTACCCCCTTGGGGTTCAAATTTTTTTAATTTTTCGTTATTCCTCTCTTACTCCTTAACTGTTAGACGTATTGCGACGTAACCTCGAACATAAGCAGATTTTGTCGTCCTCTTTCGATTGGTGCCCTCAAAAACGTCCTATCTTGAACGGTTCGTTTGTAAAAAAATTCCAAAAAATGCCAAAAAGTTACCCAAAATTTTCGGTCTTTGGGTGATAGCTTCCTCAAATGACGCATTAAAAGACGTTTGACATACTAATATTAAAGAGAATTTTTATACGAATACGCTGATACCACTAAATCGTTTCATTTCACTATAGTTTACAAGATATGAGCGAAAATATTTTCGGGGGTTCACGAACTTCACGAATTTTGTGCAAGTGCCAAAACTTTAAATCGCGATATCTCCGAAACGGTTAGAGATATCGAGTTGGGAGTGGCACCGTTGGATTCAGGAGATCGAGTTCTATCAGAAAAAACAACTTTTAAGGCGTTTGAAGAGATTTTCAAAAAACGGCTATATCTCGCAAACGGCTATATTTAGGGGGAAACTGATGGTACAGGCGGCTTTCTCGTGTCAATTTACATCAGATAGTGTTGGTTTAAAAGTCTTTTGAGCCAAAAAATTTTTTTTGAAATTTTTAAAATTTACCCCCTTGGGGTTCAAATTTTTTTAATTTTTCGTTATTCCTCTCTTACTCCTTAACTGTTAGACGTATTGCGACGTAACCTCGAACATAAGCAGATTTTGTCGTCCTCTTTCGATTGGTGCCCTCAAAAACGTCCTATCTTGAACGGTTCGTTTGTAAAAAAATTCCAAAAAATGCCAAAAAGTTACCCAAAATTTTCGGTCTTTGGGTGATAGCTTCCTCAAATGACGCATTAAAAGACGTTTGACATACTAATATTAAAGAGAATTTTTATACGAATACGCTGATACCACTAAATCATTTCATTTCGCTATAGTTTACAAGATATGAGCGAAAATATTTTCGGGGGTTCACGAACTTCACGAATTTTGTGCAAGTGCCAAAACTTTAAATCGCGATATCTCCGAAACGGTTAGAGATATCGAGTTGGGAGTGGCACCGTTGGATTCAGGAGATCGAGTTCTATCAGAAAAAACAACTTTTAAGGCGTTTGAAGAGATTTTCAAAAAACGGCTATATCTCGCAAACGGCTATATTTAGGGGGAAACTGATGGTACAGGCGGCTTTCTCGTGTCAATTTACATCAGATAGTGTTGGTTTAAAAGCCTTTTGAGCCAAAAAATTTTTTTGGAAATTTTTAAAATTTACCCCCTTGGGGTTCAAATTTTTCTAATTTTTCGTTATTCCTCTCTTACTCCTTAACTGTTAGACGTATTGCGACGTAACCTCGAACATAAGCAGATTTTGTCGTCCTCTTTCGATTGGTGCCCTCAAAAACGTCCTATCTTGAACGGTTCGTTTGTAAAAAAATTCCAAAAAATGCCAAAAAGTTACCCAAAATTTTCGGTCTTTGGGTGATAGCTTCCTCAAATGACGCATTAAAAGACGTTTGACATACTAATATTAAAGAGAATTTTTATACGAATACGCTGATACCACTAAATCGTTTCATTTCACTATAGTTTACAAGATATGAGCGAAAATATTTTCGGGGGTTCACGAACTTCACGAATTTTGTGCAAGTGCCAAAACTTTAAATCGCGATATCTCCGAAACGGTTAGAGATATCGAGTTGGGAGTGGCACCGTTGGATTCAGGAGATCGAGTTCTATCAGAAAAAACAACTTTTAAGGCGTTTGAAGAGATTTTCAAAAAACGGCTATATCTCGCAAACGGCTATATTTAGGGGGAAACTGATGGTACAGGCGGCTTTCTCGTGTCAATTTACATCAGATAGTGTTGGTTTAAAAGTCTTTTGAGCCAAAAAATTTTTTTTGAAATTTTTAAAATTTACCCCCTTGGGGTTCAAATTTTTTTAATTTTTCGTTATTCCTCTCTTACTCCTTAACTGTTAGACGTATTGCGACGTAACCTCGAACATAAGCAGATTTTGTCGTCCTCTTTCGATTGGTGCCCTCAAAAACGTCCTATCTTGAACGGTTCGTTTGTAAAAAAATTCCAAAAAATGCCAAAAAGTTACCCAAAATTTTCGGTCTTTGGGTGATAGCTTCCTCAAATGACGCATTAAAAGACGTTTGACATACTAATATTAAAGAGAATTTTTATACGAATACGCTGATACCACTAAATCATTTCATTTCGCTATAGTTTACAAGATATGAGCGAAAATATTTTCGGGGGTTCACGAACTTCACGAATTTTGTGCAAGTGCCAAAACTTTAAATCGCGATATCTCCGAAACGGTTAGAGATATCGAGTTGGGAGTGGCACCGTTGGATTCAGGAGATCGAGTTCTATCAGAAAAAACAACTTTTAAGGCGTTTGAAGAGATTTTCAAAAAACGGCTATATCTCGCAAACGGCTATATTTAGGGGGAAACTGATGGTACAGGCGGCTTTCTCGTGTCAATTTACATCAGATAGTGTTAGTTTAAAAGCCTTTTGAGCCAAAAAAATTTTTTTGAAATTTTTAAAATTTACCCCCTTGGGGTTCAAATTTTTTTAATTTTTCGTTATTCCTCTCTTACTCCTTAACTGTTAGACGTATTGCGACGTAACCTCGAACATAAGCAGATTTTGTCGTCCTCTTTCGATTGGTGCCCTCAAAAACGTCCTATCTTGAACGGTTCGTTTGTAAAAAAATTCCAAAAAATGCCAAAAAGTTACCCAAAATTTTCGGTCTTTGGGTGATAGCTTCCTCAAATGACGCATTAAAAGACGTTTGACATACTAATATTAAAGAGAATTTTTATACGAATACGCTGATACCACTAAATCGTTTCATTTCACTATAGTTTACAAGATATGAGCGAAAATATTTTCGGGGGTTCACGAACTTCACGAATTTTGTGCAAGTGCCAAAACTTTAAATCGCGATATCTCCGAAACGGTTAGAGATATCGAGTTGGGAGTGGCACCGTTGGATTCAGGAGATCGAGTTCTATCAGAAAAAACAACTTTTAAGGCGTTTGAAGAGATTTTCAAAAAACGGCTATATCTCGCAAACGGCTATATTTAGGGGGAAACTGATGGTACAGGCGGCTTTCTCGTGTCAATTTACATCAGATAGTGTTAGTTTAAAAGCCTTTTGAGCCAAAAAAATTTTTTTGAAATTTTTAAAATTTACCCCCTTGGGGTTCAAATTTTTTTAATTTTTCGTTATTCCTCTCTTACTCCTTAACTGTTAGACGTATTGCGACGTAACCTCGAACATAAGCAGATTTTGTCGTCCTCTTTCGATTGGTGCCCTCAAAAACGTCCTATCTTGAACGGTTCGTTTGTAAAAAAATTCCAAAAAATGCCAAAAAGTTACCCAAAATTTTCGGTTTTTGGGTGATAGCTTCCTCAAATGACGCATTAAAAGACGTTTGACATACTAATATTAAAGAGAATTTTTATACGAATACGCTGATACCACTAAATCGTTTCATTTCACTATAGTTTACAAGATATGAGCGAAAATATTTTCGGGGGTTCACGAACTTCACGAATTTTGTGCAAGTGCCAAAACTTTAAATCGCGATATCTCCGAAACGGTTAGAGATATCGAGTTGGGAGTGGCACCGTTGGATTCAGGAGATCGAGTTCTATCAGAAAAAACAACTTTTAAGGCGTTTGAAGAGATTTTCAAAAAACGGCTATATCTCGCAAACGGCTATATTTAGGGGGAAACTGATGGTACAGGCGGCTTTCTCGTGTCAATTTACATCAGATAGTGTTGGTTTAAAAGCCTTTTGAGCCAAAAAATTTTTTTTGAAATTTTTAAAATTTACCCCCTTGGGGTTCAAATTTTTTTAATTTTTCGTTATTCCTCTCTTACTCCTTAACTGTTAGACGTATTGCGACGTAACCTCGAACATAAGCAGATTTTGTCGTCCTCTTTCGATTGGTGCCCTCAAAAACGTCCTATCTTGAACGGTTCGTTTGTAAAAAAATTCCAAAAAATGCCAAAAAGTTACCCAAAATTTTCGGTCTTTGGGTGATAGCTTCCTCAAATGACGCATTAAAAGACGTTTGACATACTAATATTAAAGAGAATTTTTATACGAATACGCTGATACCACTAAATCATTTCATTTCGCTATAGTTTACAAGATATGAGCGAAAATATTTTCGGGGGTTCACGAACTTCACGAATTTTGTGCAAGTGCCAAAACTTTAAATCGCGATATCTCCGAAACGGTTAGAGATATCGAGTTGGGAGTGGCACCGTTGGATTCAGGAGATCGAGTTCTATCAGAAAAAACAACTTTTAAGGCGTTTGAAGAGATTTTCAAAAAACGGCTATATCTCGCAAACGGCTATATTTAGGGGGAAACTGATGGTACAGGCGGCTTTCTCGTGTCAATTTACATCAGATAGTGTTGGTTTAAAAGCCTTTTGAGCCAAAAAATTTTTTTTGAAATTTTTAAAATTTACCCCCTTGGGGTTCAAATTTTTTTAATTTTTCGTTATTCCTCTCTTACTCCTTAACTGTTAGACGTATTGCGACGTAACCTCGAACATAAGCAGATTTTGTCGTCCTCTTTCGATTGGTGCCCTCAAAAACGTCCTATCTTGAACGGTTCGTTTGTAAAAAAATTCCAAAAAATGCCAAAAAGTTACCCAAAATTTTCGGTCTTTGGGTGATAGCTTCCTCAAATGACGCATTAAAAGACGTTTGACATACTAATATTAAAGAGAATTTTTATACGAATACGCTGATACCACTAAATCATTTCATTTCGCTATAGTTTACAAGATATGAGCGAAAATATTTTCGGGGGTTCACGAACTTCACGAATTTTGTTCAAGTGCCAAAACTTTAAATCGCGATATCTCCGAAACGGTTAGAGATATCGAGTTGGGAGTGGCACCGTTGGATTCAGGAGATCGAGTTCTATCAGAAAAAACAACTTTTAAGGCGTTTGAAGAGATTTTCAAAAAACGGCTATATCTCGCAAACGGCTATATTTAGGGGGAAACTGATGGTACAGGCGGCTTTCTCGTGTCAATTTACATCAGATAGTGTTGGTTTAAAAGCCTTTTGAGCCAAAAATTTTTTTTTGAAATTTTTAAAATTTACCCCCTTGGGGTTCAAATTTTTTTAATTTTTCGTTATTCCTCTCTTACTCCTTAACTGTTAGACGTATTGCGACGTAACCTCGAACATAAGCAGATTTTGTCGTCCTCTTTCGATTGGTGCCCTCAAAAACGTCCTATCTTGAACGGTTCGTTTGTAAAAAAATTCCAAAAAATGCCAAAAAGTTACCCAAAATTTTCGGTCTTTGGGTGATAGCTTCCTCAAATGACGCATTAAAAGACGTTTGACATACTAATATTAAAGAGAATTTTTATACGAATACGCTGATACCACTAAATCGTTTTATTTCCCTATAGTTTACAAGATATGAGCGAAAATATTTTCGGGGGTTCACGAACTTCACGAATTTTGTGCAAGTGCCAAAACTTTAAATCGCGATATCTCCGAAACGGTTAGAGATATCGAGTTGGGAGTGGCACCGTTGGATTCAGGAGATCGAGTTCTATCAGAAAAAACAACTTTTAAGGCGTTTGAAGAGATTTTCAAAAAACGGCTATATCTCGCAAACGGCTATATTTAGAGGGAAACTGATGGTACAGGCGGCTTTCTCGTGTCAATTTACATCAGATAGTGTTGGTTTAAAAGCCTTTTGAGCCAAAAAAATTTTTTTTAAATTTTTAAAATTTACCCCCTTGGGGTTCAAATTTTTTTAATTTTTCGTTATTCCTCTCTTACTCCTTAACTGTTAGACGTATTGCGACGTAACCTCGAACATAAGCAGATTTTGTCGTCCTCTTTCGATTGGTGCCCTCAAAAACGTCCTATCTTGAACGGTTCGTTTGTAAAAAAATTCCAAAAAATGCCAAAAAGTTACCCAAAATTTTCGGTCTTTGGGTGATAGCTTCCTCAAATGACGCATTAAAAGACGTTTGACATACTAATATTAAAGAGAATTTTTATACGAATACGCTGATACCACTAAATCATTTCATTTCGCTATAGTTTACAAGATATGAGCGAAAATATTTTCGGGGGTTCACGAACTTCACGAATTTTGTTCAAGTGCCAAAACTTTAAATCGCGATATCTCCGAAACGGTTAGAGATATCGAGTTGGGAGTGGCACCGTTGGATTCAGGAGATCGAGTTCTATCAGAAAAAACAACTTTTAAGGCGTTTGAAGAGATTTTCAAAAAACGGCTATATCTCGCAAACGGCTATATTTAGGGGGAAACTGATGGTACAGGCGGCTTTCTCGTGTCAATTTACATCAGATAGTGTTGGTTTAAAAGCCTTTTGAGCCAAAAATTTTTTTTTGAAATTTTTAAAATTTACCCCCTTGGGGTTCAAATTTTTTTAATTTTTCGTTATTCCTCTCTTACTCCTTAACTGTTAGACGTATTGCGACGTAACCTCGAACATAAGCAGATTTTGTCGTCCTCTTTCGATTGGTGCCCTCAAAAACGTCCTATCTTGAACGGTTCGTTTGTAAAAAAATTCCAAAAAATGCCAAAAAGTTACCCAAAATTTTCGGTCTTTGGGTGATAGCTTCCTCAAATGACGCATTAAAAGACGTTTGACATACTAATATTAAAGAGAATTTTTATACGAATACGCTGATACCACTAAATCGTTTCATTTCCCTATAGTTTACAAGATATGAGCGAAAATATTTTCGGGGGTTCACGAACTTCACGAATTTTGTGCAAGTGCCAAAACTTTAAATCGCGATATCTCCGAAACGGTTAGAGATATCGAGTTGGGAGTGGCACCGTTGGATTCAGGAGATCGAGTTCTATCAGAAAAAACAACTTTTAAGGCGTTTGAAGAGATTTTAAAAAAACGGCTATATCTCGCAAACGGCTATATTTAGGGGGAAACTGATGGTACAGGCGGCTTTCTCGTGTCAATTTACATCAGATAGTGTTGGTTTAAAAGCCTTTTGAGCCAAAAAAATTTTTTTGAAATTTTTAAAATTTACCCCCTTGGGGTTCAAATTTTTTTAATTTTTCGTTATTCCTCTCTTACTCCTTAACTGTTAGACGTATTGCGACGTAACCTCGAACATAAGCAGATTTTGTCGTCCTCTTTCGATTGGTGCCCTCAAAAACGTCCTATCTTGAACGGTTCGTTTGTAAAAAAATTCCAAAAAATGCCAAAAAGTTACCCAAAATTTTCGGTCTTTGGGTGATAGCTTCCTCAAATGACGCATTAAAAGACGTTTGACATACTAATATTAAAGAGAATTTTTATACGAATACGCTGATACCACTAAATCATTTCATTTCGCTATAGTTTACAAGATATGAGCGAAAATATTTTCGGGGGTTCACGAACTTCACGAATTTTGTTCAAGTGCCAAAACTTTAAATCGCGATATCTCCGAAACGGTTAGAGATATCGAGTTGGGAGTGGCACCGTTGGATTCAGGAGATCGAGTTCTATCAGAAAAAACAACTTTTAAGGCGTTTGAAGAGATTTTCAAAAAACGGCTATATCTCGCAAACGGCTATATTTAGGGGGAAACTGATGGTACAGGCGGCTTTCTCGTGTCAATTTACATCAGATAGTGTTGGTTTAAAAGCCTTTTGAGCCAAAAAAATTTTTTTGAAATTTTTAAAATTTACCCCCTTGGGGTTCAAATTTTTTTAATTTTTCGTTATTCCTCTCTTACTCCTTAACTGTTAGACGTATTGCGACGTAACCTCGAACATAAGCAGATTTTGTCGTCCTCTTTCGATTGGTGCCCTCAAAAACGTCCTATCTTGAACGGTTCGTTTGTAAAAAAATTCCAAAAAATGCCAAAAAGTTACCCAAAATTTTCGGTCTTTGGGTGATAGCTTCCTCAAATGACGCATTAAAAGACGTTTGACATACTAATATTAAAGAGAATTTTTATACGAATACGCTGATACCACTAAATCATTTCATTTCGCTATAGTTTACAAGATATGAGCGAAAATATTTTCGGGGGTTCACGAACTTCACGAATTTTGTTCAAGTGCCAAAACTTTAAATCGCGATATCTCCGAAACGGTTAGAGATATCGAGTTGGGAGTGGCACCGTTGGATTCAGGAGATCGAGTTCTATCAGAAAAAACAACTTTTAAGGCGTTTGAAGAGATTTTCAAAAAACGGCTATATCTCGCAAACGGCTATATTTAGGGGGAAACTGATGGTACAGGCGGCTTTCTCGTGTCAATTTACATCAGATAGTGTTGGTTTAAAAGCCTTTTGAGCCAAAAAATTTTTTTTGAAATTTTTAAAATTTACCCCCTTGGGGTTCAAATTTTTTTAATTTTTCGTTATTCCTCTCTTACTCCTTAACTGTTAGACGTATTGCGACGTAACCTCGAACATAAGCAGATTTTGTCGTCCTCTTTCGATTGGTGCCCTCAAAAACGTCCTATCTTGAACGGTTCGTTTGTAAAAAAATTCCAAAAAATGCCAAAAAGTTACCCAAAATTTTCGGTCTTTGGGTGATAGCTTCCTCAAATGACGCATTAAAAGACGTTTGACATACTAATATTAAAGAGAATTTTTATACGAATACGCTGATACCACTAAATCGTTTCATTTCCCTATAGTTTACAAGATATGAGCGAAAATATTTTCGGGGGTTCACGAACTTCACGAATTTTGTGCAAGTGCCAAAACTTTAAATCGCGATATCTCCGAAACGGTTAGAGATATCGAGTTGGGAGTGGCACCGTTGGATTCAGGAGATCGAGTTCTATCAGAAAAAACAACTTTTAAGGCGTTTGAAGAGATTTTAAAAAAACGGCTATATCTCGCAAACGGCTATATTTAGGGGGAAACTGATGGTACAGGCGGCTTTCTCGTGTCAATTTACATCAGATAGTGTTGGTTTAAAAGCCTTTTGAGCCAAAAAAATTTTTTTGAAATTTTTAAAATTTACCCCCTTGGGGTTCAAATTTTTTTAATTTTTCGTTATTCCTCTCTTACTCCTTAACTGTTAGACGTATTGCGACGTAACCTCGAACATAAGCAGATTTTGTCGTCCTCTTTCGATTGGTGCCCTCAAAAACGTCCTATCTTGAACGGTTCGTTTGTAAAAAAATTCCAAAAAATGCCAAAAAGTTACCCAAAATTTTCGGTCTTTGGGTGATAGCTTCCTCAAATGACGCATTAAAAGACGTTTGACATACTAATATTAAAGAGAATTTTTATACGAATACGCTGATACCACTAAATCATTTCATTTCGCTATAGTTTACAAGATATGAGCGAAAATATTTTCGGGGGTTCACGAACTTCACGAATTTTGTTCAAGTGCCAAAACTTTAAATCGCGATATCTCCGAAACGGTTAGAGATATCGAGTTGGGAGTGGCACCGTTGGATTCAGGAGATCGAGTTCTATCAGAAAAAACAACTTTTAAGGCGTTTGAAGAGATTTTCAAAAAACGGCTATATCTCGCAAACGGCTATATTTAGGGGGAAACTGATGGTACAGGCGGCTTTCTCGTGTCAATTTACATCAGATAGTGTTGGTTTAAAAGCCTTTTGAGCCAAAAAATTTTTTTTGAAATTTTTAAAATTTACCCCCTTGGGGTTCAAATTTTTTTAATTTTTCGTTATTCCTCTCTTACTCCTTAACTGTTAGACGTATTGCGACGTAACCTCGAACATAAGCAGATTTTGTCGTCCTCTTTCGATTGGTGCCCTCAAAAACGTCCTATCTTGAACGGTTCGTTTGTAAAAAAATTCCAAAAAATGCCAAAAAGTTACCCAAAATTTTCGGTCTTTGGGTGATAGCTTCCTCAAATGACGCATTAAAAGACGTTTGACATACTAATATTAAAGAGAATTTTTATACGAATACGCTGATACCACTAAATCATTTCATTTCGCTATAGTTTACAAGATATGAGCGAAAATATTTTCGGGGGTTCACGAACTTCACGAATTTTGTTCAAGTGCCAAAACTTTAAATCGCGATATCTCCGAAACGGTTAGAGATATCGAGTTGGGAGTGGCACCGTTGGATTCAGGAGATCGAGTTCTATCAGAAAAAACAACTTTTAAGGCGTTTGAAGAGATTTTCAAAATACGGCTATATCTCGCAAACGGCTATATTTAGGGGGAAACTGATGGTACAGGCGGCTTTCTCGTGTCAATTTACATCAGATAGTGTTGGTTTAAAAGCCTTTTGAGCCAAAAAATTTTTTTTGAAATTTTTAAAATTTACCCCCTTGGGGTTCAAATTTTTTTAATTTTTCGTTATTCCTCTCTTACTCCTTAACTGTTAGACGTATTGCGACGTAACCTCGAACATAAGCAGATTTTGTCGTCCTCTTTCGATTGGTGCCCTCAAAAACGTCCTATCTTGAACGGTTCGTTTGTAAAAAAATTCCAAAAAATGCCAAAAAGTTACCCAAAATTTTCGGTCTTTGGGTGATAGCTTCCTCAAATGACGCATTAAAAGACGTTTGACATACTAATATTAAAGAGAATTTTTATACGAATACGCTGATACCACTAAATCATTTCATTTCGCTATAGTTTACAAGATATGAGCGAAAATATTTTCGGGGGTTCACGAACTTCACGAATTTTGTGCAAGTGCCAAAACTTTAAATCGCGATATCTCCGAAACGGTTAGAGATATCGAGTTGGGAGTGGCACCGTTGGATTCAGGAGATCGAGTTCTATCAGAAAAAACAACTTTTAAGGCGTTTGAAGAGATTTTCAAAAAACGGCTATATCTCGCAAACGGCTATATTTAGGGGGAAACTGATGGTACAGGAGGCTTTCTCGTGTCAATTTACATCAGATAGTGTTGGTTTAAAAGCCTTTTGAGCCAAAAAATTTTTTTTGAAATTTTTAAAATTTACCCCCTTGGGGTTCAAATTTTTTTAATTTTTCGTTATTCCTCTCTTACTCCTTAACTGTTAGACGTATTGCGACGTAACCTCGAACATAAGCAGATTTTGTCGTCCTCTTTCGAGTGGTGCCCTCAAAAACGTCCTATCTTGAACGGTTCGTTTGTAAAAAAATTCCAAAAAATGCCAAAAAGTTACCCAAAATTTTCGGTCTTTGGGTGATAGCTTCCTCAAATGACGCATTAAAAGACGTTTGACATACTAATATTAAAGAGAATTTTTATACGAATACGCTGATACCACTAAATCGTTTCATTTCACTATAGTTTACAAGATATGAGCGAAAATATTTTCGGGGGTTCACGAACTTCACGAATTTTGTGCAAGTGCCAAAACTTTAAATCGCGATATCTCCGAAACGGTTAGAGATATCGAGTTGGGAGTGGCACCGTTGGATTCAGGAGATCGAGTTCTATCAGAAAAAACAACTTTTAAGGCGTTTGAAGAGATTTTCAAAAAACGGCTATATCTCGCAAACGGCTATATTTAGGGGGAAACTGATGGTACAGGCGGCTTTCTCGTGTCAATTTACATCAGATAGTGTTGGTTTAAAAGCCTTTTGAGCCAAAAAATTTTTTTTCAAATTTTTAAAATTTACCCCCTTGGGGTTCAAATTTTTTTAATTTTTCGTTATTCCTCTCTTACTCCTTAACTGTTAGACGTATTGCGACGTAACCTCGAACATAAGCAGATTTTGTCGTCCTCTTTCGATTGGTGCCCTCAAAAACGTCCTATCTTGAACGGTTCGTTTGTAAAAAAATTCCAAAAAATGCCAAAAAGTTACCCAAAATTTTCGGTCTTTGGGTGATAGCTTCCTCAAATGACGCATTAAAAGACGTTTGACATACTAATATTAAAGAGAATTTTTATACGAATACGCTGATACCACTAAATCGTTTCATTTCACTATAGTTTACAAGATATGAGCGAAAATATTTTCGGGGGTTCACGAACTTCACGAATTTTGTGCAAGTGCCAAAACTTTAAATCGCGATATCTCCGAAACGGTTAGAGATATCGAGTTGGGAGTGGCACCGTTGGATTCAGGAGATCGAATTCTATCAGAAAAAACAACTTTTAAGGCGTTTGAAGAGATTTTCAAAAAACGGCTATATCTCGCAAACGGCTATATTTAGGGGGAAACTGATGGTACAGGCGGCTTTCTCGTGTCAATTTACATCAGATAGTGTTGGTTTAAAAGCCTTTTGAGCCAAAAAATTTTTTTTCAAATTTTTAAAATTTACCCCCTTGGGGTTCAAATTTTTTTAATTTTTCGTTATTCCTCTCTTACTCCTTAACTGTTAGACGTATTGCGACGTAACCTCGAACATAAGCAGATTTTGTCGTCCTCTTTCGATTGGTGCCCTCAAAAACGTCCTATCTTGAACGGTTCGTTTGTAAAAAAATTCCAAAAAATGACAAAAAGTTACCCAAAATTTTCGGTCTTTGGGTGATAGCTTCCTCAAATGACGCATTAAAAGACGTTTGACATACTAATATTAAAGAGAATTTTTATACGAATACGCTGATACCACTAAATCGTTTCATTTCACTATAGTTTACAAGATATGAGCGAAAATATTTTCGGGGGTTCACGAACTTCAGGAATTTTGTGCAAGTGCCAAAACTTTAAATCGCGATATCTCCGAAACGGTTAGAGATATCGAGTTGGGAGTGGCACCGTTGGATTCAGGAGATCGAGTTCTATCAGAAAAAACAACTTTTAAGGCGTTTGAAGAGATTTTCAAAAAACGGCTATATCTCGCAAACGGCTATATTTAGGGGGAAACTGATGGTACAGGCGGCTTTCTCGTGTCAATTTACATCAGATAGTGTTGGTTTAAAAGCCTTTTGAGCCAAAAAATTTTTTTTGAAATTTTTAAAATTTACCCCCTTGGGGTTCAAATTTTTTTAATTTTTCGTTATTCCTCTCTTACTCCTTAACTGTTAGACGTATTGCGACGTAACCTCGAACATAAGCAGATTTTGTCGTCCTCTTTCGATTGGTGCCCTCAAAAACGTCCTATCTTGAACGGTTCGTTTGTAAAAAAATTCCAAAAAATGCCAAAAAGTTACCCAAAATTTTCGGTCTTTGGGTGATAGCTTCCTCAAATGACGCATTAAAAGACGTTTGACATACTAATATTAAAGAGAATTTTTATACGAATACGCTGATACCACTAAATCATTTCATTTCGCTATAGTTTACAAGATATGAGCGAAAATATTTTCGGGGGTTCACGAACTTCACGAATTTTGTGCAAGTGCCAAAACTTTAAATCGCGATATCTCCGAAACGGTTAGAGATATCGAGTTGGGAGTGGCACCGTTGGATTCAGGAGATCGAATTCTATCAGAAAAAACAACTTTTAAGGCGTTTGAAGAGATTTTCAAAAAACGGCTATATCTCGCAAACGGCTATATTTAGGGGGAAACTGATGGTACAGGCGGCTTTCTCGTGTCAATTTACATCAGATAGTGTTGGTTTAAAAGCCTTTTGAGCCAAAAAATTTTTTTTGAAATTTTTAAAATTTACCCCCTTGGGGTTCAAATTTTTTTAATTTTTCGTTATTCCTCTCTTACTCCTTAACTGTTAGACGTATTGCGACGTAACCTCGAACATAAGCAGATTTTGTCGTCCTCTTTCGATTGGTGCCCTCAAAAACGTCCTATCTTGAACGGTTCGTTTGTAAAAAAATTCCAAAAAATGCCAAAAAGTTACCCAAAATTTTCGGTCTTTGGGTGATAGCTTCCTCAAATGACGCATTAAAAGACGTTTGACATACTAATATTAAAGAGAATTTTTATACGAATACGCTGATACCACTAAATCGTTTCATTTCACTATAGTTTACAAGATATGAGCGAAAATATTTTCGGGGGTTCACGAACTTCACGAATTTTGTGCAAGTGCCAAAACTTTAAATCGCGATATCTCCGAAACGGTTAGAGATATCGAGTTGGGAGTGGCACCGTTGGATTCAGGAGATCGAATTCTATCAGAAAAAACAACTTTTAAGGCGTTTGAAGAGATTTTCAAAAAACGGCTATATCTCGCAAACGGCTATATTTAGGGGGAAACTGATGGTACAGGCGGCTTTCTCGTGTCAATTTACATCAGATAGTGTTGGTTTAAAAGCCTTTTGAGCCAAAAAATTTTTTTTGAAATTTTTAAAATTTACCCCCTTGGGGTTCAAATTTTTTTAATTTTTCGTTATTCCTCTCTTACTCCTTAACTGTTAGACGTATTGCGACGTAACCTCGAACATAAGCAGATTTTGTCGTCCTCTTTCGATTGGTGCCCTCAAAAACGTCCTATCTTGAACGGTTCGTTTGTAAAAAAATTCCAAAAAATGACAAAAAGTTACCCAAAATTTTCGGTCTTTGGGTGATAGCTTCCTCAAATGACGCATTAAAAGACGTTTGACATACTAATATTAAAGAGAATTTTTATACGAATACGCTGATACCACTAAATCGTTTCATTTCACTATAGTTTACAAGATATGAGCGAAAATATTTTCGGGGGTTCACGAACTTCAGGAATTTTGTGCAAGTGCCAAAACTTTAAATCGCGATATCTCCGAAACGGTTAGAGATATCGAGTTGGGAGTGGCACCGTTGGATTCAGGAGATCGAGTTCTATCAGAAAAAACAACTTTTAAGGCGTTTGAAGAGATTTTCAAAAAACGGCTATATCTCGCAAACGGCTATATTTAGGGGGAAACTGATGGTACAGGCGGCTTTCTCGTGTCAATTTACATCAGATAGTGTTGGTTTAAAAGCCTTTTGAGCCAAAAAATTTTTTTTGAAATTTTTAAAATTTACCCCCTTGGGGTTCAAATTTTTTTAATTTTTCGTTATTCCTCTCTTACTCCTTAACTGTTAGACGTATTGCGACGTAACCTCGAACATAAGCAGATTTTGTCGTCCTCTTTCGATTGGTGCCCTCAAAAACGTCCTATCTTGAACGGTTCGTTTGTAAAAAAATTCCAAAAAATGCCAAAAAGTTACCCAAAATTTTCGGTCTTTGGGTGATAGCTTCCTCAAATGACGCATTAAAAGACGTTTGACATACTAATATTAAAGAGAATTTTTATACGAATACGCTGATACCACTAAATCATTTCATTTCGCTATAGTTTACAAGATATGAGCGAAAATATTTTCGGGGGTTCACGAACTTCACGAATTTTGTGCAAGTGCCAAAACTTTAAATCGCGATATCTCCGAAACGGTTAGAGATATCGAGTTGGGAGTGGCACCGTTGGATTCAGGAGATCGAATTCTATCAGAAAAAACAACTTTTAAGGCGTTTGAAGAGATTTTCAAAAAACGGCTATATCTCGCAAACGGCTATATTTAGGGGGAAACTGATGGTACAGGCGGCTTTCTCGTGTCAATTTACATCAGATAGTGTTGGTTTAAAAGCCTTTTGAGCCAAAAAATTTTTTTTGAAATTTTTAAAATTTACCCCCTTGGGGTTCAAATTTTTTTAATTTTTCGTTATTCCTCTCTTACTCCTTAACTGTTAGACGTATTGCGACGTAACCTCGAACATAAGCAGATTTTGTCGTCCTCTTTCGATTGGTGCCCTCAAAAACGTCCTATCTTGAACGGTTCGTTTGTAAAAAAATTCCAAAAAATGACAAAAAGTTACCCAAAATTTTCGGTCTTTGGGTGATAGCTTCCTCAAATGACGCATTAAAAGACGTTTGACATACTAATATTAAAGAGAATTTTTATACGAATACGCTGATACCACTAAATCGTTTCATTTCACTATAGTTTACAAGATATGAGCGAAAATATTTTCGGGGGTTCACGAACTTCAGGAATTTTGTGCAAGTGCCAAAACTTTAAATCGCGATATCTCCGAAACGGTTAGAGATATCGAGTTGGGAGTGGCACCGTTGGATTCAGGAGATCGAGTTCTATCAGAAAAAACAACTTTTAAGGCGTTTGAAGAGATTTTCAAAAAACGGCTATATCTCGCAAACGGCTATATTTAGGGGGAAACTGATGGTACAGGCGGCTTTCTCGTGTCAATTTACATCAGATAGTGTTGGTTTAAAAGCCTTTTGAGCCAAAAAATTTTTTTTTAAATTTTTAAAATTTACCCCCTTGGGGTTCAAATTTTTTTAATTTTTCGTTATTCCTCTCTTACTCCTTAACTGTTAGACGTATTGCGACGTAACCTCGAACATAAGCAGATTTTGTCGTCCTCTTTCGATTGGTGCCCTCAAAAACGTCCTATCTTGAACGGTTCGTTTGTAAAAAAATTCCAAAAAATGCCAAAAAGTTACCCAAAATTTTCGGTCTTTGGGTGATAGCTTCCTCAAATGACGCATTAAAAGACGTTTGACATACTAATATTAAAGAGAATTTTTATACGAATACGCTGATACCACTAAATCATTTCATTTCGCTATAGTTTACAAGATATGAGCGAAAATATTTTCGGGGGTTCACGAACTTCACGAATTTTGTGCAAGTGCCAAAACTTTAAATCGCGATATCTCCGAAACGGTTAGAGATATCGAGTTGGGAGTGGCACCGTTGGATTCAGGAGATCGAGTTCTATCAGAAAAAACAACTTTTAAGGCGTTTGAAGAGATTTTCAAAAAACGGCTATATCTCGCAAACGGCTATATTTAGGGGGAAACTGATGGTACAGGCGGCTTTCTCGTGTCAATTTACATCAGATAGTGTTGGTTTAAAAGCCTTTTGAGCCAAAAAATTTTTTTTCAAATTTTTAAAATTTACCCCCTTGGGGTTCAAATTTTTTTAATTTTTCGTTATTCCTCTCTTACTCCTTAACTGTTAGACGTATTGCGACGTAACCTCGAACATAAGCAGATTTTGTCGTCCTCTTTCGATTGGTGCCCTCAAAAACGTCCTATCTTGAACGGTTCGTTTGTAAAAAAATTCCAAAAAATGCCAAAAAGTTACCCAAAATTTTCGGTCTTTGGGTGATAGCTTCCTCAAATGACGCATTAAAAGACGTTTGACATACTAATATTAAAGAGAATTTTTATACGAATACGCTGATACCACTAAATCGTTTCATTTCACTATAGTTTACAAGATATGAGCGAAAATATTTTCGGGGGTTCACGAACTTCACGAATTTTGTGCAAGTGCCAAAACTTTAAATCGCGATATCTCCGAAACGGTTAGAGATATCGAGTTGGGAGTGGCACCGTTGGATTCAGGAGATCGAATTCTATCAGAAAAAACAACTTTTAAGGCGTTTGAAGAGATTTTCAAAAAACGGCTATATCTCGCAAACGGCTATATTTAGGGGGAAACTGATGGTACAGGCGGCTTTCTCGTGTCAATTTACATCAGATAGTGTTGGTTTAAAAGCCTTTTGAGCCAAAAAATTTTTTTTGAAATTTTTAAAATTTACCCCCTTGGGGTTCAAATTTTTTTAATTTTTCGTTATTCCTCTCTTACTCCTTAACTGTTAGACGTATTGCGACGTAACCTCGAACATAAGCAGATTTTGTCGTCCTCTTTCGATTGGTGCCCTCAAAAACGTCCTATCTTGAACGGTTCGTTTGTAAAAAAATTCCAAAAAATGCCAAAAAGTTACCCAAAATTTTCGGTCTTTGGGTGATAGCTTCCTCAAATGACGCATTAAAAGACGTTTGACATACTAATATTAAAGAGAATTTTTATACGAATACGCTGATACCACTAAATCGTTTCATTTCCCTATAGTTTACAAGATATGAGCGAAAATATTTTCGGGGGTTCACGAACTTCACGAATTTTGTGCAAGTGCCAAAACTTTAAATCGCGATATCTCCGAAACGGTTAGAGATATCGAGTTGGGAGTGGCACCGTTGGATTCAGGAGATCGAGTTCTATCAGAAAAAACAACTTTTAAGGCGTTTGAAGAGATTTTCAAAAAACGGCTATATCTCGCAAACGGCTATATTTAGGGGGAAACTGATGGTACAGGCGGCTTTCTCGTGTCAATTTACATCAGATAGTGTTGGTTTAAAAGCCTTTTGAGCCAAAAAATTTTTTTTGAAATTTTTAAAATTTACCCCCTTGGGGTTCAATTTTTTTTAATTTTTCGTTATTCCTCTCTTACTCCTTAACTGTTAGACGTATTGCGACGTAACCTCGAACATAAGCAGATTTTGTCGTCCTCTTTCGATTGGTGCCCTCAAAAACGTCCTATCTTGAACGGTTCGTTTGTAAAAAAATTCCAAAAAATGCCAAAAAGTTACCCAAAATTTTCGGTCTTTGGGTGATAGCTTCCTCAAATGACGCATTAAAAGACGTTTGACATACTAATATTAAAGAGAATTTTTATACGAATACGCTGATACCACTAAATCATTTCATTTCGCTATAGTTTACAAGATATGAGCGAAAATATTTTCGGGGGTTCACGAACTTCACGAATTTTGTTCAAGTGCCAAAACTTTAAATCGCGATATCTCCGAAACGGTTAGAGATATCGAGTTGGGAGTGGCACCGTTGGATTCAGGAGATCGAGTTCTATCAGAAAAAACAACTTTTAAGGCGTTTGAAGAGATTTTCAAAATACGGCTATATCTCGCAAACGGCTATATTTAGGGGGAAACTGATGGTACAGGCGGCTTTCTCGTGTCAATTTACATCAGATAGTGTTGGTTTAAAAGCCTTTTGAGCCAAAAATTTTTTTTTGAAATTTTTAAAATTTACCCCCTTGGGGTTCAAATTTTTTTAATTTTTCGTTATTCCTCTCTTACTCCTTAACTGTTAGACGTATTGCGACGTAACCTCGAACATAAGCAGATTTTGTCGTCCTCTTTCGATTGGTGCCCTCAAAAACGTCCTATCTTGAACGGTTCGTTTGTAAAAAAATTCCAAAAAATGCCAAAAAGTTACCCAAAATTTTCGGTCTTTGGGTGATAGCTTCCTCAAATGACGCATTAAAAGACGTTTGACATACTAATATTAAAGAGAATTTTTATACGAATACGCTGATACCACTAAATCATTTCATTTCGCTATAGTTTACAAGATATGAGCGAAAATATTTTCGGGGGTTCACGAACTTCACGAATTTTGTGCAAGTGCCAAAACTTTAAATCGCGATATCTCCGAAACGGTTAGAGATATCGAGTTGGGAGTGGCACCGTTGGATTCAGGAGATCGAGTTCTATCAGAAAAAACAACTTTTAAGGCGTTTGAAGAGATTTTCAAAAAACGGCTATATCTCGCAAACGGCTATATTTAGGGGGAAACTGATGGTACAGGCGGCTTTCTCGTGTCAATTTACATCAGATAGTGTTGGTTTAAAAGCCTTTTGAGCCAAAAAAATTTTTTTGAAATTTTTAAAATTTACCCCCTTGGGGTTCAAATTTTTTTAATTTTTCGTTATTCCTCTCTTACTCCTTAACTGTTAGACGTATTGCGACGTAACCTCGAACATAAGCAGATTTTGTCGTCCTCTTTCGATTGGTGCCCTCAAAAACGTCCTATCTTGAACGGTTCGTTTGTAAAAAAATTCCAAAAAATGCCAAAAAGTTACCCAAAATTTTCGGTCTTTGGGTGATAGCTTCCTCAAATGACGCATTAAAAGACGTTTGACATACTAATATTAAAGAGAATTTTTATACGAATACGCTGATACCACTAAATCATTTCATTTCGCTATAGTTTACAAGATATGAGCGAAAATATTTTCGGGGGTTCACGAACTTCACGAATTTTGTTCAAGTGCCAAAACTTTAAATCGCGATATCTCCGAAACGGTTAGAGATATCGAGTTGGGAGTGGCACCGTTGGATTCAGGAGATCGAGTTCTATCAGAAAAAACAACTTTTAAGGCGTTTGAAGAGATTTTCAAAAAACGGCTATATCTCGCAAACGGCTATATTTAGGGGGAAACTGATGGTACAGGCGGCTTTCTCGTGTCAATTTACATCAGATAGTGTTGGTTTAAAAGCCTTTTGAGCCAAAAAATTTTTTTTCAAATTTTTAAAATTTACCCCCTTGGGGTTCAAATTTTTTTAATTTTTCGTTATTCCTCTCTTACTCCTTAACTGTTAGACGTATTGCGACGTAACCTCGAACATAAGCAGATTTTGTCGTCCTCTTTCGATTGGTGCCCTCAAAAACGTCCTATCTTGAACGGTTCGTTTGTAAAAAAATTCCAAAAAATGCCAAAAAGTTACCCAAAATTTTCGGTCTTTGGGTGATAGCTTCCTCAAATGACGCATTAAAAGACGTTTGACATACTAATATTAAAGAGAATTTTTATACGAATACGCTGATACCACTAAATCGTTTCATTTCACTATAGTTTACAAGATATGAGCGAAAATATTTTCGGGGGTTCACGAACTTCACGAATTTTGTGCAAGTGCCAAAACTTTAAATCGCGATATCTCCGAAACGGTTAGAGATATCGAGTTGGGAGTGGCACCGTTGGATTCAGGAGATCGAATTCTATCAGAAAAAACAACTTTTAAGGCGTTTGAAGAGATTTTCAAAAAACGGCTATATCTTGCAAACGGCTATATTTAGGGGGAAACTGATGGTACAGGCGGCTTTCTCGTGTCAATTTACATCAGATAGTGTTGGTTTAAAAGCCTTTTGAGCCAAAAAATTTTTTTGAAATTTTTAAAATTTACCCCCTTGGGGTTCAAATTTTTTTAATTTTTCGTTATTCCTCTCTTACTCCTTAACTGTTAGACGTATTGCGACGTAACATCGAACATAAGCAGATTTTGTCGTCCTCTTTCGATTGGTGCCCTCAAAAACGTCCTATCTTGAACGGTTCGTTTGTAAAAAAATTCCAAAAAATGACAAAAAGTTACCCAAAATTTTCGGTCTTTGGGTGATAGCTTCCTCAAATGACGCATTAAAAGACGTTTGACATACTAATATTAAAGAGAATTTTTATACGAATACGCTGATACCACTAAATCGTTTCATTTCACTATAGTTTACAAGATATGAGCGAAAATATTTTCGGGGGTTCACGAACTTCAGGAATTTTGTGCAAGTGCCAAAACTTTAAATCGCGATATCTCCGAAACGGTTAGAGATATCGAGTTGGGAGTGGCACCGTTGGATTCAGGAGATCGAGTTCTATCAGAAAAAACAACTTTTAAGGCGTTTGAAGAGATTTTCAAAAAACGGCTATATCTCGCAAACGGCTATATTTAGGGGGAAACTGATGGTACAGGCGGCTTTCTCGTGTCAATTTACATCAGATAGTGTTGGTTTAAAAGCCTTTTGAGCCAAAAAATTTTTTTTGAAATTTTTAAAATTTACCCCCTTGGGGTTCAAATTTTTTTAATTTTTCGTTATTCCTCTCTTACTCCTTAACTGTTAGACGTATTGCGACGTAACCTCGAACATAAGCAGATTTTGTCGTCCTCTTTCGATTGGTGCCCTCAAAAACGTCCTATCTTGAACGGTTCGTTTGTAAAAAAATTCCAAAAAATGCCAAAAAGTTACCCAAAATTTTCGGTCTTTGGGTGATAGCTTCCTCAAATGACGCATTAAAAGACGTTTGACATACTAATATTAAAGAGAATTTTTATACGAATACGCTGATACCACTAAATCATTTCATTTCGCTATAGTTTACAAGATATGAGCGAAAATATTTTCGGGGGTTCACGAACTTCACGAATTTTGTGCAAGTGCCAAAACTTTAAATCGCGATATCTCCGAAACGGTTAGAGATATCGAGTTGGGAGTGGCACCGTTGGATTCAGGAGATCGAGTTCTATCAGAAAAAACAACTTTTAAGGCGTTTGAAGAGATTTTCAAAAAACGGCTATATCTCGCAAACGGCTATATTTAGGGGGAAACTGATGGTACAGGAGGCTTTCTCGTGTCAATTTACATCAGATAGTGTTGGTTTAAAAGCCTTTTGAGCCAAAAAATTTTTTTTGAAATTTTTAAAATTTACCCCCTTGGGGTTCAAATTTTTTTAATTTTTCGTTATTCCTCTCTTACTCCTTAACTGTTAGACGTATTGCGACGTAACCTCGAACATAAGCAGATTTTGTCGTCCTCTTTCGAGTGGTGCCCTCAAAAACGTCCTATCTTGAACGGTTCGTTTGTAAAAAAATTCCAAAAAATGCCAAAAAGTTACCCAAAATTTTCGGTCTTTGGGTGATAGCTTCCTCAAATGACGCATTAAAAGACGTTTGACATACTAATATTAAAGAGAATTTTTATACGAATACGCTGATACCACTAAATCGTTTCATTTCACTATAGTTTACAAGATATGAGCGAAAATATTTTCGGGGGTTCACGAACTTCACGAATTTTGTGCAAGTGCCAAAACTTTAAATCGCGATATCTCCGAAACGGTTAGAGATATCGAGTTGGGAGTGGCACCGTTGGATTCAGGAGATCGAGTTCTATCAGAAAAAACAACTTTTAAGGCGTTTGAAGAGATTTTCAAAAAACGGCTATATCTCGCAAACGGCTATATTTAGGGGGAAACTGATGGTACAGGCGGCTTTCTCGTGTCAATTTACATCAGATAGTGTTGGTTTAAAAGCCTTTTGAGCCAAAAAATTTTTTTTCAAATTTTTAAAATTTACCCCCTTGGGGTTCAAATTTTTTTAATTTTTCGTTATTCCTCTCTTACTCCTTAACTGTTAGACGTATTGCGACGTAACCTCGAACATAAGCAGATTTTGTCGTCCTCTTTCGATTGGTGCCCTCAAAAACGTCCTATCTTGAACGGTTCGTTTGTAAAAAAATTCCAAAAAATGCCAAAAAGTTACCCAAAATTTTCGGTCTTTGGGTGATAGCTTCCTCAAATGACGCATTAAAAGACGTTTGACATACTAATATTAAAGAGAATTTTTATACGAATACGCTGATACCACTAAATCGTTTCATTTCACTATAGTTTACAAGATATGAGCGAAAATATTTTCGGGGGTTCACGAACTTCAGGAATTTTGTGCAAGTGCCAAAACTTTAAATCGCGATATCTCCGAAACGGTTAGAGATATCGAGTTGGGAGTGGCACCGTTGGATTCAGGAGATCGAGTTCTATCAGAAAAAACAACTTTTAAGGCGTTTGAAGAGATTTTCAAAAAACGGCTATATCTCGCAAACGGCTATATTTAGGGGGAAACTGATGGTACAGGCGGCTTTCTCGTGTCAATTTACATCAGATAGTGTTGGTTTAAAAGCCTTTTGAGCCGAAAAATTTTTTTTCAAATTTTTAAAATTTACCCCCTTGGGGTTCAAATTTTTTTAATTTTTCGTTATTCCTCTCTTACTCCTTAACTGTTAGACGTATTGCGACGTAACCTCGAACATAAGCAGATTTTGTCGTCCTCTTTCGATTGGTGCCCTCAAAAACGTCCTATCTTGAACGGTTCGTTTGTAAAAAAATTCCAAAAAATGCCAAAAAGTTACCCAAAATTTTCGGTCTTTGGGTGATAGCTTCCTCAAATGACGCATTAAAAGACGTTTGACATACTAATATTAAAGAGAATTTTTATACGAATACGCTGATACCACTAAATCGTTTCATTTCACTATAGTTTACAAGATATGAGCGAAAATATTTTCGGGGGTTCACGAACTTCAGGAATTTTGTGCAAGTGCCAAAACTTTAAATCGCGATATCTCCGAAACGGTTAGAGATATCGAGTTGGGAGTGGCACCGTTGGATTCAGGAGATCGAGTTCTATCAGAAAAAACAACTTTTAAGGCGTTTGAAGAGATTTTCAAAAAACGGCTATATCTCGCAAACGGCTATATTTAGGGGGAAACTGATGGTACAGGCGGCTTTCTCGTGTCAATTTACATCAGATAGTGTTGGTTTAAAAGCCTTTTGAGCCAAAAATTTTTTTTTGAAATTTTTAAAATTTACCCCCTTGGGGTTCAAATTTTTTTAATTTTTCGTTATTCCTCTCTTACTCCTTAACTGTTAGACGTATTGCGACGTAACCTCGAACATAAGCAGATTTTGTCGTCCTCTTTCGATTGGTGCCCTCAAAAACGTCCTATCTTGAACGGTTCGTTTGTAAAAAAATTCCAAAAAATCCCAAAAAGTTACCCAAAATTTTCGGTCTTTGGGTGATAGCTTCCTCAAATGACGCATTAAAAGACGTTTGACATACTAATATTAAAGAGAATTTTTATACGAATACGCTGATACCACTAAATCATTTCATTTCGCTATAGTTTACAAGATATGAGCGAAAATATTTTCGGGGGTTCACGAACTTCACGAATTTTGTGCAAGTGCCAAAACTTTAAATCGCGATATCTCCGAAACGGTTAGAGATATCGAGTTGGGAGTGGCACCGTTGGATTCAGGAGATCGAGTTCTATCAGAAAAAACAACTTTTAAGGCGTTTGAAGAGATTTTCAAAAAACGGCTATATCTCGCAAACGGCTATATTTAGGGGGAAACTGATGGTACAGGAGGCTTTCTCGTGTCAATTTACATCAGATAGTGTTGGTTTAAAAGCCTTTTGAGCCAAAAAATTTTTTTTGAAATTTTTAAAATTTACCCCCTTGGGGTTCAAATTTTTTTAATTTTTCGTTATTCCTCTCTTACTCCTTAACTGTTAGACGTATTGCGACGTAACCTCGAACATAAGCAGATTTTGTCGTCCTCTTTCGAGTGGTGCCCTCAAAAACGTCCTATCTTGAACGGTTCGTTTGTAAAAAAATTCCAAAAAATGCCAAAAAGTTACCCAAAATTTTCGGTCTTTGGGTGATAGCTTCCTCAAATGACGCATTAAAAGACGTTTGACATACTAATATTAAAGAGAATTTTTATACGAATACGCTGATACCACTAAATCGTTTCATTTCACTATAGTTTACAAGATATGAGCGAAAATATTTTCGGGGGTTCACGAACTTCACGAATTTTGTGCAAGTGCCAAAACTTTAAATCGCGATATCTCCGAAACGGTTAGAGATATCGAGTTGGGAGTGGCACCGTTGGATTCAGGAGATCGAATTCTATCAGAAAAAACAACTTTTAAGGCGTTTGAAGAGATTTTCAAAAAACGGCTATATCTCGCAAACGGCTATATTTAGGGGGAAACTGATGGTACAGGCGGCTTTCTCGTGTCAATTTACATCAGATAGTGTTGGTTTAAAAGCCTTTTGAGCCAAAAAATTTTTTTTGAAATTTTTAAAATTTACCCCCTTGGGGTTCAAATTTTTTTAATTTTTCGTTATTCCTCTCTTACTCCTTAACTGTTAGACGTATTGCGACGTAACCTCGAACATAAGCAGATTTTGTCGTCCTCTTTCGATTGGTGCCCTCAAAAACGTCCTATCTTGAACGGTTCGTTTGTAAAAAAATTCCAAAAAATGACAAAAAGTTACCCAAAATTTTCGGTCTTTGGGTGATAGCTTCCTCAAATGACGCATTAAAAGACGTTTGACATACTAATATTAAAGAGAATTTTTATACGAATACGCTGATACCACTAAATCGTTTCATTTCACTATAGTTTACAAGATATGAGCGAAAATATTTTCGGGGGTTCACGAACTTCAGGAATTTTGTGCAAGTGCCAAAACTTTAAATCGCGATATCTCCGAAACGGTTAGAGATATCGAGTTGGGAGTGGCACCGTTGGATTCAGGAGATCGAGTTCTATCAGAAAAAACAACTTTTAAGGCGTTTGAAGAGATTTTCAAAAAACGGCTATATCTCGCAAACGGCTATATTTAGGGGGAAACTGATGGTACAGGCGGCTTTCTCGTGTCAATTTACATCAGATAGTGTTGGTTTAAAAGCCTTTTGAGCCAAAAAATTTTTTTTGAAATTTTTAAAATTTACCCCCTTGGGGTTCAAATTTTTTTAATTTTTCGTTATTCCTCTCTTACTCCTTAACTGTTAGACGTATTGCGACGTAACCTCGAACATAAGCAGATTTTGTCGTCCTCTTTCGAGTGGTGCCCTCAAAAACGTCCTATCTTGAACGGTTCGTTTGTAAAAAAATTCCAAAAAATGCCAAAAAGTTACCCAAAATTTTCGGTCTTTGGGTGATAGCTTCCTCAAATGACGCATTAAAAGACGTTTGACATACTAATATTAAAGAGAATTTTTATACGAATACGCTGATACCACTAAATCGTTTCATTTCACTATAGTTTACAAGATATGAGCGAAAATATTTTCGGGGGTTCACGAACTTCACGAATTTTGTGCAAGTGCCAAAACTTTAAATCGCGATATCTCCGAAACGGTTAGAGATATCGAGTTGGGAGTGGCACCGTTGGATTCAGGAGATCGAATTCTATCAGAAAAAACAACTTTTAAGGCGTTTGAAGAGATTTTCAAAAAACGGCTATATCTCGCAAACGGCTATATTTAGGGGGAAACTGATGGTACAGGCGGCTTTCTCGTGTCAATTTACATCAGATAGTGTTGGTTTAAAAGCCTTTTGAGCCAAAAAATTTTTTTTGAAATTTTTAAAATTTACCCCCTTGGGGTTCAAATTTTTTTAATTTTTCGTTATTCCTCTCTTACTCCTTAACTGTTAGACGTATTGCGACGTAACCTCGAACATAAGCAGATTTTGTCGTCCTCTTTCGATTGGTGCCCTCAAAAACGTCCTATCTTGAACGGTTCGTTTGTAAAAAAATTCCAAAAAATGACAAAAAGTTACCCAAAATTTTCGGTCTTTGGGTGATAGCTTCCTCAAATGACGCATTAAAAGACGTTTGACATACTAATATTAAAGAGAATTTTTATACGAATACGCTGATACCACTAAATCGTTTCATTTCACTATAGTTTACAAGATATGAGCGAAAATATTTTCGGGGGTTCACGAACTTCAGGAATTTTGTGCAAGTGCCAAAACTTTAAATCGCGATATCTCCGAAACGGTTAGAGATATCGAGTTGGGAGTGGCACCGTTGGATTCAGGAGATCGAGTTCTATCAGAAAAAACAACTTTTAAGGCGTTTGAAGAGATTTTCAAAAAACGGCTATATCTCGCAAACGGCTATATTTAGGGGGAAACTGATGGTACAGGCGGCTTTCTCGTGTCAATTTACATCAGATAGTGTTGGTTTAAAAGCCTTTTGAGCCAAAAAATTTTTTTTGAAATTTTTAAAATTTACCCCCTTGGGGTTCAAATTTTTTTAATTTTTCGTTATTCCTCTCTTACTCCTTAACTGTTAGACGTATTGCGACGTAACCTCGAACATAAGCAGATTTTGTCGTCCTCTTTCGATTGGTGCCCTCAAAAACGTCCTATCTTGAACGGTTCGTTTGTAAAAAAATTCCAAAAAATGCCAAAAAGTTACCCAAAATTTTCGGTCTTTGGGTGATAGCTTCCTCAAATGACGCATTAAAAGACGTTTGACATACTAATATTAAAGAGAATTTTTATACGAATACGCTGATACCACTAAATCATTTCATTTCGCTATAGTTTACAAGATATGAGCGAAAATATTTTCGGGGGTTCACGAACTTCACGAATTTTGTGCAAGTGCCAAAACTTTAAATCGCGATATCTCCGAAACGGTTAGAGATATCGAGTTGGGAGTGGCACCGTTGGATTCAGGAGATCGAGTTCTATCAGAAAAAACAACTTTTAAGGCGTTTGAAGAGATTTTCAAAAAACGGCTATATCTCGCAAACGGCTATATTTAGGGGGAAACTGATGGTACAGGAGGCTTTCTCGTGTCAATTTACATCAGATAGTGTTGGTTTAAAAGCCTTTTGAGCCAAAAAATTTTTTTTGAAATTTTTAAAATTTACCCCCTTGGGGTTCAAATTTTTTTAATTTTTCGTTATTCCTCTCTTACTCCTTAACTGTTAGACGTATTGCGACGTAACCTCGAACATAAGCAGATTTTGTCGTCCTCTTTCGATTGGTGCCCTCAAAAACGTCCTATCTTGAACGGTTCGTTTGTAAAAAAATTCCAAAAAATGACAAAAAGTTACCCAAAATTTTCGGTCTTTGGGTGATAGCTTCCTCAAATGACGCATTAAAAGACGTTTGACATACTAATATTAAAGAGAATTTTTATACGAATACGCTGATACCACTAAATCGTTTCATTTCACTATAGTTTACAAGATATGAGCGAAAATATTTTCGGGGGTTCGCGAACTTCAGGAATTTTGTGCAAGTGCCAAAACTTTAAATCGCGATATCTCCGAAACGGTTAGAGATATCGAGTTGGGAGTGGCACCGTTGGATTCAGGAGATCGAGTTCTATCAGAAAAAACAACTTTTAAGGCGTTTGAAGAGATTTTCAAAAAACGGCTATATCTCGCAAACGGCTATATTTAGGGGGAAACTGATGGTACAGGCGGCTTTCTCGTGTCAATTTACATCAGATAGTGTTGGTTTAAAAGCCTTTTGAGCCAAAAAATTTTTTTTGAAATTTTTAAAATTTACCCCCTTGGGGTTCAAATTTTTTTAATTTTTCGTTATTCCTCTCTTACTCCTTAACTGTTAGACGTATTGCGACGTAACCTCGAACATAAGCAGATTTTGTCGTCCTCTTTCGATTGGTGCCCTCAAAAACGTCCTATCTTGAACGGTTCGTTTGTAAAAAAATTCCAAAAAATGACAAAAAGTTACCCAAAATTTTCGGTCTTTGGGTGATAGCTTCCTCAAATGACGCATTAAAAGACGTTTGACATACTAATATTAAAGAGAATTTTTATACGAATACGCTGATACCACTAAATCGTTTCATTTCACTATAGTTTACAAGATATGAGCGAAAATATTTTCGGGGGTTCGCGAACTTCAGGAATTTTGTGCAAGTGCCAAAACTTTAAATCGCGATATCTCCGAAACGGTTAGAGATATCGAGTTGGGAGTGGCACCGTTGGATTCAGGAGATCGAGTTCTATCAGAAAAAACAACTTTTAAGGCGTTTGAAGAGATTTTCAAAAAACGGCTATATCTCGCAAACGGCTATATTTAGGGGGAAACTGATGGTACAGGCGGCTTTCTCGTGTCAATTTACATCAGATAGTGTTGGTTTAAAAGCCTTTTGAGCCAAAAAATTTTTTTTGAAATTTTTAAAATTTACCCCCTTGGGGTTCAAATTTTTTTAATTTTTCGTTATTCCTCTCTTACTCCTTAACTGTTAGACGTATTGCGACGTAACCTCGAACATAAGCAGATTTTGTCGTCCTCTTTCGATTGGTGCCCTCAAAAACGTCCTATCTTGAACGGTTCGTTTGTAAAAAAATTCCAAAAAATGACAAAAAGTTACCCAAAATTTTCGGTCTTTGGGTGATAGCTTCCTCAAATGACGCATTAAAAGACGTTTGACATACTAATATTAAAGAGAATTTTTATACGAATACGCTGATACCACTAAATCGTTTCATTTCACTATAGTTTACAAGATATGAGCGAAAATATTTTCGGGGGTTCACGAACTTCAGGAATTTTGTGCAAGTGCCAAAACTTTAAATCGCGATATCTCCGAAACGGTTAGAGATATCGAGTTGGGAGTGGCACCGTTGGATTCAGGAGATCGAGTTCTATCAGAAAAAACAACTTTTAAGGCGTTTGAAGAGATTTTCAAAAAACGGCTATATCTCGCAAACGGCTATATTTAGGGGGAAACTGATGGTACAGGCGGCTTTCTCGTGTCAATTTACATCAGATAGTGTTGGTTTAAAAGCCTTTTGAGCCAAAAAATTTTTTTTGAAATTTTTAAAATTTACCCCCTTGGGGTTCAAATTTTTTTAATTTTTCGTTATTCCTCTCTTACTCCTTAACTGTTAGACGTATTGCGACGTAACCTCGAACATAAGCAGATTTTGTCGTCCTCTTTCGATTGGTGCCCTCAAAAACGTCCTATCTTGAACGGTTCGTTTGTAAAAAAATTCCAAAAAATGCCAAAAAGTTACCCAAAATTTTCGGTCTTTGGGTGATAGCTTCCTCAAATGACGCATTAAAAGACGTTTGACATACTAATATTAAAGAGAATTTTTATACGAATACGCTGATACCACTAAATCGTTTCATTTCACTATAGTTTACAAGATATGAGCGAAAATATTTTCGGGGGTTCACGAACTTCACGAATTTTGTGCAAGTGCCAAAACTTTAAATCGCGATATCTCCGAAACGGTTAGAGATATCGAGTTGGGAGTGGCACCGTTGGATTCAGGAGATCAAGTTCTATCAGAAAAAACAACTTTTAAGGCGTTTGAAGAGATTTTCAAAAAACGGCTATATCTCGCAAACGGCTATATTTAGGGGGAAACTGATGGTACAGGCGGCTTTCTCGTGTCAATTTACATCAGATAGTGTTGGTTTAAAAGCCTTTTGAGCCAAAAAATTTTTTTTGAAATTTTTAAAATTTACCCCCTTGGGGTTCAAATTTTTTTAATTTTTCGTTATTCCTCTCTTACTCCTTAACTGTTAGACGTATTGCGACGTAACCTCGAACATAAGCAGATTTTGTCGTCCTCTTTCGATTGGTGCCCTCAAAAACGTCCTATCTTGAACGGTTCGTTTGTAAAAAAATTCCAAAAAATGCCAAAAAGTTACCCAAAATTTTCGGTCTTTGGGTGATAGCTTCCTCAAATGACGCATTAAAAGACGTTTGACATACTAATATTAAAGAGAATTTTTATACGAATACGCTGATACCACTAAATCGTTTCATTTCCCTATAGTTTACAAGATATGAGCGAAAATATTTTCGGGGGTTCACGAACTTCACGAATTTTGTGCAAGTGCCAAAACTTTAAATCGCGATATCTCCGAAACGGTTAGAGATATCGAGTTGGGAGTGGCACCGTTGGATTCAGGAGATCGAGTTCTATCAGAAAAAACAACTTTTAAGGCGTTTGAAGAGATTTTCAAAAAACGGCTATATCTCGCAAACGGCTATATTTAGGGGGAAACTGATGGTACAGGCGGCTTTCTCGTGTCAATTTACATCAGATAGTGTTGGTTTAAAAGCCTTTTGAGCCAAAAAATTTTTTTTGAAATTTTTAAAATTTACCCCCTTGGGGTTCAAATTTTTTTAATTTTTCGTTATTCCTCTCTTACTCCTTAACTGTTAGACGTATTGCGACGTAACCTCGAACATAAGCAGATTTTGTCGTCCTCTTTCGATTGGTGCCCTCAAAAACGTCCTATCTTGAACGGTTCGTTTGTAAAAAAATTCCAAAAAATGCCAAAAAGTTACCCAAAATTTTCGGTCTTTGGGTGATAGCTTCCTCAAATGACGCATTAAAAGACGTTTGACATACTAATATTAAAGAGAATTTTTATACGAATACGCTGATACCACTAAATCATTTCATTTCGCTATAGTTTACAAGATATGAGCGAAAATATTTTCGGGGGTTCACGAACTTCACGAATTTTGTTCAAGTGCCAAAACTTTAAATCGCGATATCTCCGAAACGGTTAGAGATATCGAGTTGGGAGTGGCACCGTTGGATTCAGGAGATCGAGTTCTATCAGAAAAAACAACTTTTAAGGCGTTTGAAGAGATTTTCAAAAAACGGCTATATCTCGCAAACGGCTATATTTAGGGGGAAACTGATGGTACAGGCGGCTTTCTCGTGTCAATTTACATCAGATAGTGTTGGTTTAAAAGCCTTTTGAGCCAAAAAATTTTTTTTCAAATTTTTAAAATTTACCCCCTTGGGGTTCAAATTTTTTTAATTTTTCGTTATTCCTCTCTTACTCCTTAACTGTTAGACGTATTGCGACGTAACCTCGAACATAAGCAGATTTTGTCGTCCTCTTTCGATTGGTGCCCTCAAAAACGTCCTATCTTGAACGGTTCGTTTGTAAAAAAATTCCAAAAAATGCCAAAAAGTTACCCAAAATTTTCGGTCTTTGGGTGATAGCTTCCTCAAATGACGCATTAAAAGACGTTTGACATACTAATATTAAAGAGAATTTTTATACGAATACGCTGATACCACTAAATCATTTCATTTCGCTATAGTTTACAAGATATGAGCGAAAATATTTTCGGGGGTTCACGAACTTCACGAATTTTGTTCAAGTGCCAAAACTTTAAATCGCGATATCTCCGAAACGGTTAGAGATATCGAGTTGGGAGTGGCACCGTTGGATTCAGGAGATCGAGTTCTATCAGAAAAAACAACTTTTAAGGCGTTTGAAGAGATTTTCAAAAAACGGCTATATCTCGCAAACGGCTATATTTAGGGGGAAACTGATGGTACAGGCGGCTTTCTCGTGTCAATTTACATCAGATAGTGTTGGTTTAAAAGCCTTTTGAGCCAAAAAATTTTTTTTCAAATTTTTAAAATTTACCCCCTTGGGGTTCAAATTTTTTTAATTTTTCGTTATTCCTCTCTTACTCCTTAACTGTTAGACGTATTGCGACGTAACCTCGAACATAAGCAGATTTTGTCGTCCTCTTTCGATTGGTGCCCTCAAAAACGTCCTATCTTGAACGGTTCGTTTGTAAAAAAATTCCAAAAAATGCCAAAAAGTTACCCAAAATTTTCGGTCTTTGGGTGATAGCTTCCTCAAATGACGCATTAAAAGACGTTTGACATACTAATATTAAAGAGAATTTTTATACGAATACGCTGATACCACTAAATCATTTCATTTCGCTATAGTTTACAAGATATGAGCGAAAATATTTTCGGGGGTTCACGAACTTCACGAATTTTGTTCAAGTGCCAAAACTTTAAATCGCGATATCTCCGAAACGGTTAGAGATATCGAGTTGGGAGTGGCACCGTTGGATTCAGGAGATCGAGTTCTATCAGAAAAAACAACTTTTAAGGCGTTTGAAGAGATTTTCAAAAAACGGCTATATCTCGCAAACGGCTATATTTAGGGGGAAACTGATGGTACAGGCGGCTTTCTCGTGTCAATTTACATCAGATAGTGTTGGTTTAAAAGCCTTTTGAGCCAAAAAATTTTTTTTCAAATTTTTAAAATTTACCCCCTTGGGGTTCAAATTTTTTTAATTTTTCGTTATTCCTCTCTTACTCCTTAACTGTTAGACGTATTGCGACGTAACCTCGAACATAAGCAGATTTTGTCGTCCTCTTTCGATTGGTGCCCTCAAAAACGTCCTATCTTGAACGGTTCGTTTGTAAAAAAATTCCAAAAAATGCCAAAAAGTTACCCAAAATTTTCGGTCTTTGGGTGATAGCTTCCTCAAATGACGCATTAAAAGACGTTTGACATACTAATATTAAAGAGAATTTTTATACGAATACGCTGATACCACTAAATCATTTCATTTCGCTATAGTTTACAAGATATGAGCGAAAATATTTTCGGGGGTTCACGAACTTCACGAATTTTGTGCAAGTGCCAAAACTTTAAATCGCGATATCTCCGAAACGGTTAGAGATATCGAGTTGGGAGTGGCACCGTTGGATTCAGGAGATCGAGTTCTATCAGAAAAAACAACTTTTAAGGCGTTTGAAGAGATTTTCAAAAAACGGCTATATCTCGCAAACGGCTATATTTAGGGGGAAACTGATGGTACAGGCGGCTTTCTCGTGTCAATTTACATCAGATAGTGTTGGTTTAAAAGCCTTTTGAGCCAAAAAATTTTTTTTGAAATTTTTAAAATTTACCCCCTTGGGGTTCAAATTTTTTTAATTTTTCGTTATTCCTCTCTTACTCCTTAACTGTTAGACGTATTGCGACGTAACCTCGAACATAAGCAGATTTTGTCGTCCTCTTTCGATTGGTGCCCTCAAAAACGTCCTATCTTGAACGGTTCGTTTGTAAAAAAATTCCAAAAAATGCCAAAAAGTTACCCAAAATTTTCGGTCTTTGGGTGATAGCTTCCTCAAATGACGCATTAAAAGACGTTTGACATACTAATATTAAAGAGAATTTTTATACGAATACGCTGATACCACTAAATCATTTCATTTCGCTATAGTTTACAAGATATGAGCGAAAATATTTTCGGGGGTTCACGAACTTCACGAATTTTGTTCAAGTGCCAAAACTTTAAATCGCGATATCTCCGAAACGGTTAGAGATATCGAGTTGGGAGTGGCACCGTTGGATTCAGGAGATCGAGTTCTATCAGAAAAAACAACTTTTAAGGCGTTTGAAGAGATTTTCAAAAAACGGCTATATCTCGCAAACGGCTATATTTAGGGGGAAACTGATGGTACAGGCGGCTTTCTCGTGTCAATTTACATCAGATAGTGTTGGTTTAAAAGCCTTTTGAGCCAAAAAATTTTTTTTCAAATTTTTAAAATTTACCCCCTTGGGGTTCAAATTTTTTTAATTTTTCGTTATTCCTCTCTTACTCCTTAACTGTTAGACGTATTGCGACGTAACCTCGAACATAAGCAGATTTTGTCGTCCTCTTTCGATTGGTGCCCTCAAAAACGTCCTATCTTGAACGGTTCGTTTGTAAAAAAATTCCAAAAAATGTTAAAAAGTTACCCAAAATTTTCGGTCTTTGGGTGATAGCTTCCTCAAATGACGCATTAAAAGACGTTTGACATACTAATATTAAAGAGAATTTTTATACGAATACGCTGATACCACTAAATCGTTTCATTTCACTATAGTTTACAAGATATGAGCGAAAATATTTTCGGGGGTTCACGAACTTCACGAATTTTGTGCAAGTGCCAAAACTTTAAATCGCGATATCTCCGAAACGGTTAGAGATATCGAGTTGGGAGTGGCACCGTTGGATTCAGGAGATCGAGTTCTATCAGAAAAAACAACTTTTAAGGCGTTTGAAGAGATTTTCAAAAAACGGCTATATCTCGCAAACGGCTATATTTAGGGGGAAACTGATGGTACAGGAGGCTTTCTCGTGTCAATTTACATCAGATAGTGTTGGTTTAAAAGCCTTTTGAGCCAAAAAATTTTTTTTGAAATTTTTAAAATTTACCCCCTTGGGGTTCAAATTTTTTTAATTTTTCGTTATTCCTCTCTTACTCCTTAACTGTTAGACGTATTGCGACGTAACCTCGAACATAAGCAGATTTTGTCGTCCTCTTTCGAGTGGTGCCCTCAAAAACGTCCTATCTTGAACGGTTCGTTTGTAAAAAAATTCCAAAAAATGCCAAAAAGTTACCCAAAATTTTCGGTCTTTGGGTGATAGCTTCCTCAAATGACGCATTAAAAGACGTTTGACATACTAATATTAAAGAGAATTTTTATACGAATACGCTGATACCACTAAATCGTTTCATTTCACTATAGTTTACAAGATATGAGCGAAAATATTTTCGGGGGTTCACGAACTTCACGAATTTTGTGCAAGTGCCAAAACTTTAAATCGCGATATCTCCGAAACGGTTAGAGATATCGAGTTGGGAGTGGCACCGTTGGATTCAGGAGATCGAATTCTATCAGAAAAAACAACTTTTAAGGCGTTTGAAGAGATTTTCAAAAAACGGCTATATCTCGCAAACGGCTATATTTAGGGGGAAACTGATGGTACAGGCGGCTTTCTCGTGTCAATTTACATCAGATAGTGTTGGTTTAAAAGCCTTTTGAGCCAAAAAATTTTTTTTGAAATTTTTAAAATTTACCCCCTTGGGGTTCAAATTTTTTTAATTTTTCGTTATTCCTCTCTTACTCCTTAACTGTTAGACGTATTGCGACGTAACCTCGAACATAAGCAGATTTTGTCGTCCTCTTTCGATTGGTGCCCTCAAAAACGTCCTATCTTGAACGGTTCGTTTGTAAAAAAATTCCAAAAAATGACAAAAAGTTACCCAAAATTTTCGGTCTTTGGGTGATAGCTTCCTCAAATGACGCATTAAAAGACGTTTGACATACTAATATTAAAGAGAATTTTTATACGAATACGCTGATACCACTAAATCGTTTCATTTCACTATAGTTTACAAGATATGAGCGAAAATATTTTCGGGGGTTCACGAACTTCAGGAATTTTGTGCAAGTGCCAAAACTTTAAATCGCGATATCTCCGAAACGGTTAGAGATATCGAGTTGGGAGTGGCACCGTTGGATTCAGGAGATCGAGTTCTATCAGAAAAAACAACTTTTAAGGCGTTTGAAGAGATTTTCAAAAAACGGCTATATCTCGCAAACGGCTATATTTAGGGGGAAACTGATGGTACAGGCGGCTTTCTCGTGTCAATTTACATCAGATAGTGTTGGTTTAAAAGCCTTTTGAGCCAAAAAATTTTTTTTGAAATTTTTAAAATTTACCCCCTTGGGGTTCAAATTTTTTTAATTTTTCGTTATTCCTCTCTTACTCCTTAACTGTTAGACGTATTGCGACGTAACCTCGAACATAAGCAGATTTTGTCGTCCTCTTTCGATTGGTGCCCTCAAAAACGTCCTATCTTGAACGGTTCGTTTGTAAAAAAATTCCAAAAAATGCCAAAAAGTTACCCAAAATTTTCGGTCTTTGGGTGATAGCTTCCTCAAATGACGCATTAAAAGACGTTTGACATACTAATATTAAAGAGAATTTTTATACGAATACGCTGATACCACTAAATCGTTTCATTTCACTATAGTTTACAAGATATGAGCGAAAATATTTTCGGGGGTTCACGAACTTCACGAATTTTGTGCAAGTGCCAAAACTTTAAATCGCGATATCTCCGAAACGGTTAGAGATATCGAGTTGGGAGTGGCACCGTTGGATTCAGGAGATCGAGTTCTATCAGAAAAAACAACTTTTAAGGCGTTTGAAGAGATTTTCAAAAAACGGCTATATCTCGCAAACGGCTATATTTAGGGGGAAACTGATGGTACAGGAGGCTTTCTCGTGTCAATTTACATCAGATAGTGTTGGTTTAAAAGCCTTTTGAGCCAAAAAATTTTTTTTGAAATTTTTAAAATTTACCCCCTTGGGGTTCAAATTTTTTTAATTTTTCGTTATTCCTCTCTTACTCCTTAACTGTTAGACGTATTGCGACGTAACCTCGAACATAAGCAGATTTTGTCGTCCTCTTTCGATTGGTGCCCTCAAAAACGTCCTATCTTGAACGGTTCGTTTGTAAAAAAATTCCAAAAAATGACAAAAAGTTACCCAAAATTTTCGGTCTTTGGGTGATAGCTTCCTCAAATGACGCATTAAAAGACGTTTGACATACTAATATTAAAGAGAATTTTTATACGAATACGCTGATACCACTAAATCGTTTCATTTCACTATAGTTTACAAGATATGAGCGAAAATATTTTCGGGGGTTCACGAACTTCAGGAATTTTGTGCAAGTGCCAAAACTTTAAATCGCGATATCTCCGAAACGGTTAGAGATATCGAGTTGGGAGTGGCACCGTTGGATTCAGGAGATCGAGTTCTATCAGAAAAAACAACTTTTAAGGCGTTTGAAGAGATTTTCAAAAAACGGCTATATCTCGCAAACGGCTATATTTAGGGGGAAACTGATGGTACAGGCGGCTTTCTCGTGTCAATTTACATCAGATAGTGTTGGTTTAAAAGCCTTTTGAGCCAAAAAATTTTTTTGGAAATTTTTAAAATTTACCCCCTTGGGGTTCAAATTTTTCTAATTTTTCGTTATTCCTCTCTTACTCCTTAACTGTTAGACGTATTGCGACGTAACCTCGAACATAAGCAGATTTTGTCGTCCTCTTTCGATTGGTGCCCTCAAAAACGTCCTATCTTGAACGGTTCGTTTGTAAAAAAATTCCAAAAAATGCCAAAAAGTTACCCAAAATTTTCGGTCTTTGGGTGATAGCTTCCTCAAATGACGCATTAAAAGACGTTTGACATACTAATATTAAAGAGAATTTTTATACGAATACGCTGATACCACTAAATCGTTTCATTTCACTATAGTTTACAAGATATGAGCGAAAATATTTTCGGGGGTTCACGAACTTCACGAATTTTGTGCAAGTGCCAAAACTTTAAATCGCGATATCTCCGAAACGGTTAGAGATATCGAGTTGGGAGTGGCACCGTTGGATTCAGGAGATCGAGTTCTATCAGAAAAAACAACTTTTAAGGCGTTTGAAGAGATTTTCAAAAAACGGCTATATCTCGCAAACGGCTATATTTAGGGGGAAACTGATGGTACAGGAGGCTTTCTCGTGTCAATTTACATCAGATAGTGTTGGTTTAAAAGCCTTTTGAGCCAAAAAATTTTTTTTGAAATTTTTAAAATTTACCCCCTTGGGGTTCAAATTTTTTTAATTTTTCGTTATTCCTCTCTTACTCCTTAACTGTTAGACGTATTGCGACGTAACCTCGAACATAAGCAGATTTTGTCGTCCTCTTTCGATTGGTGCCCTCAAAAACGTCCTATCTTGAACGGTTCGTTTGTAAAAAAATTCCAAAAAATGACAAAAAGTTACCCAAAATTTTCGGTCTTTGGGTGATAGCTTCCTCAAATGACGCATTAAAAGACGTTTGACATACTAATATTAAAGAGAATTTTTATACGAATACGCTGATACCACTAAATCGTTTCATTTCACTATAGTTTACAAGATATGAGCGAAAATATTTTCGGGGGTTCACGAACTTCAGGAATTTTGTGCAAGTGCCAAAACTTTAAATCGCGATATCTCCGAAACGGTTAGAGATATCGAGTTGGGAGTGGCACCGTTGGATTCAGGAGATCGAGTTCTATCAGAAAAAACAACTTTTAAGGCGTTTGAAGAGATTTTCAAAAAACGGCTATATCTCGCAAACGGCTATATTTAGGGGGAAACTGATGGTACAGGCGGCTTTCTCGTGTCAATTTACATCAGATAGTGTTGGTTTAAAAGCCTTTTGAGCCAAAAAATTTTTTTGGAAATTTTTAAAATTTACCCCCTTGGGGTTCAAATTTTTCTAATTTTTCGTTATTCCTCTCTTACTCCTTAACTGTTAGACGTATTGCGACGTAACCTCGAACATAAGCAGATTTTGTCGTCCTCTTTCGATTGGTGCCCTCAAAAACGTCCTATCTTGAACGGTTCGTTTGTAAAAAAATTCCAAAAAATGCCAAAAAGTTACCCAAAATTTTCGGTCTTTGGGTGATAGCTTCCTCAAATGACGCATTAAAAGACGTTTGACATACTAATATTAAAGAGAATTTTTATACGAATACGCTGATACCACTAAATCGTTTCATTTCACTATAGTTTACAAGATATGAGCGAAAATATTTTCGGGGGTTCACGAACTTCACGAATTTTGTGCAAGTGCCAAAACTTTAAATCGCGATATCTCCGAAACGGTTAGAGATATCGAGTTGGGAGTGGCACCGTTGGATTCAGGAGATCGAGTTCTATCAGAAAAAACAACTTTTAAGGCGTTTGAAGAGATTTTCAAAAAACGGCTATATCTCGCAAACGGCTATATTTAGGGGGAAACTGATGGTACAGGAGGCTTTCTCGTGTCAATTTACATCAGATAGTGTTGGTTTAAAAGCCTTTTGAGCCAAAAAATTTTTTTTGAAATTTTTAAAATTTACCCCCTTGGGGTTCAAATTTTTTTAATTTTTCGTTATTCCTCTCTTACTCCTTAACTGTTAGACGTATTGCGACGTAACCTCGAACATAAGCAGATTTTGTCGTCCTCTTTCGATTGGTGCCCTCAAAAACGTCCTATCTTGAACGGTTCGTTTGTAAAAAAATTCCAAAAAATGACAAAAAGTTACCCAAAATTTTCGGTCTTTGGGTGATAGCTTCCTCAAATGACGCATTAAAAGACGTTTGACATACTAATATTAAAGAGAATTTTTATACGAATACGCTGATACCACTAAATCGTTTCATTTCACTATAGTTTACAAGATATGAGCGAAAATATTTTCGGGGGTTCACGAACTTCAGGAATTTTGTGCAAGTGCCAAAACTTTAAATCGCGATATCTCCGAAACGGTTAGAGATATCGAGTTGGGAGTGGCACCGTTGGATTCAGGAGATCGAGTTCTATCAGAAAAAACAACTTTTAAGGCGTTTGAAGAGATTTTCAAAAAACGGCTATATCTCGCAAACGGCTATATTTAGGGGGAAACTGATGGTACAGGAGGCTTTCTCGTGTCAATTTACATCAGATAGTGTTGGTTTAAAAGCCTTTTGAGCCAAAAAATTTTTTTTGAAATTTTTAAAATTTACCCCCTTGGGGTTCAAATTTTTTTAATTTTTCGTTATTCCTCTCTTACTCCTTAACTGTTAGACGTATTGCGACGTAACCTCGAACATAAGCAGATTTTGTCGTCCTCTTTCGAGTGGTGCCCTCAAAAACGTCCTATCTTGAACGGTTCGTTTGTAAAAAAATTCCAAAAAATGCCAAAAAGTTACCCAAAATTTTCGGTCTTTGGGTGATAGCTTCCTCAAATGACGCATTAAAAGACGTTTGACATACTAATATTAAAGAGAATTTTTATACGAATACGCTGATACCACTAAATCGTTTCATTTCACTATAGTTTACAAGATATGAGCGAAAATATTTTCGGGGGTTCACGAACTTCACGAATTTTGTGCAAGTGCCAAAACTTTAAATCGCGATATCTCCGAAACGGTTAGAGATATCGAGTTGGGAGTGGCACCGTTGGATTCAGGAGATCGAATTCTATCAGAAAAAACAACTTTTAAGGCGTTTGAAGAGATTTTCAAAAAACGGCTATATCTCGCAAACGGCTATATTTAGGGGGAAACTGATGGTACAGGCGGCTTTCTCGTGTCAATTTACATCAGATAGTGTTGGTTTAAAAGCCTTTTGAGCCAAAAAATTTTTTTTGAAATTTTTAAAATTTACCCCCTTGGGGTTCAAATTTTTTTAATTTTTCGTTATTCCTCTCTTACTCCTTAACTGTTAGACGTATTGCGACGTAACCTCGAACATAAGCAGATTTTGTCGTCCTCTTTCGATTGGTGCCCTCAAAAACGTCCTATCTTGAACGGTTCGTTTGTAAAAAAATTCCAAAAAATGACAAAAAGTTACCCAAAATTTTCGGTCTTTGGGTGATAGCTTCCTCAAATGACGCATTAAAAGACGTTTGACATACTAATATTAAAGAGAATTTTTATACGAATACGCTGATACCACTAAATCGTTTCATTTCACTATAGTTTACAAGATATGAGCGAAAATATTTTCGGGGGTTCACGAACTTCAGGAATTTTGTGCAAGTGCCAAAACTTTAAATCGCGATATCTCCGAAACGGTTAGAGATATCGAGTTGGGAGTGGCACCGTTGGATTCAGGAGATCGAGTTCTATCAGAAAAAACAACTTTTAAGGCGTTTGAAGAGATTTTCAAAAAACGGCTATATCTCGCAAACGGCTATATTTAGGGGGAAACTGATGGTACAGGCGGCTTTCTCGTGTCAATTTACATCAGATAGTGTTGGTTTAAAAGCCTTTTGAGCCAAAAAATTTTTTTGGAAATTTTTAAAATTTACCCCCTTGGGGTTCAAATTTTTCTAATTTTTCGTTATTCCTCTCTTACTCCTTAACTGTTAGACGTATTGCGACGTAACCTCGAACATAAGCAGATTTTGTCGTCCTCTTTCGATTGGTGCCCTCAAAAACGTCCTATCTTGAACGGTTCGTTTGTAAAAAAATTCCAAAAAATGCCAAAAAGTTACCCAAAATTTTCGGTCTTTGGGTGATAGCTTCCTCAAATGACGCATTAAAAGACGTTTGACATACTAATATTAAAGAGAATTTTTATACGAATACGCTGATACCACTAAATCGTTTCATTTCACTATAGTTTACAAGATATGAGCGAAAATATTTTCGGGGGTTCACGAACTTCAGGAATTTTGTGCAAGTGCCAAAACTTTAAATCGCGATATCTCCGAAACGGTTAGAGATATCGAGTTGGGAGTGGCACCGTTGGATTCAGGAGATCGAGTTCTATCAGAAAAAACAACTTTTAAGGCGTTTGAAGAGATTTTCAAAAAACGGCTATATCTCGCAAACGGCTATATTTAGGGGGAAACTGATGGTACAGGCGGCTTTCTCGTGTCAATTTACATCAGATAGTGTTGGTTTAAAAGCCTTTTGAGCCAAAAAATTTTTTTGGAAATTTTTAAAATTTACCCCCTTGGGGTTCAAATTTTTCTAATTTTTCGTTATTCCTCTCTTACTCCTTAACTGTTAGACGTATTGCGACGTAACCTCGAACATAAGCAGATTTTGTCGTCCTCTTTCGATTGGTGCCCTCAAAAACGTCCTATCTTGAACGGTTCGTTTGTAAAAAAATTCCAAAAAATGCCAAAAAGTTACCCAAAATTTTCGGTCTTTGGGTGATAGCTTCCTCAAATGACGCATTAAAAGACGTTTGACATACTAATATTAAAGAGAATTTTTATACGAATACGCTGATACCACTAAATCGTTTCATTTCACTATAGTTTACAAGATATGAGCGAAAATATTTTCGGGGGTTCACGAACTTCACGAATTTTGTGCAAGTGCCAAAACTTTAAATCGCGATATCTCCGAAACGGTTAGAGATATCGAGTTGGGAGTGGCACCGTTGGATTCAGGAGATCGAGTTCTATCAGAAAAAACAACTTTTAAGGCGTTTGAAGAGATTTTCAAAAAACGGCTATATCTCGCAAACGGCTATATTTAGGGGGAAACTGATGGTACAGGAGGCTTTCTCGTGTCAATTTACATCAGATAGTGTTGGTTTAAAAGCCTTTTGAGCCAAAAAATTTTTTTTGAAATTTTTAAAATTTACCCCCTTGGGGTTCAAATTTTTTTAATTTTTCGTTATTCCTCTCTTACTCCTTAACTGTTAGACGTATTGCGACGTAACCTCGAACATAAGCAGATTTTGTCGTCCTCTTTCGAGTGGTGCCCTCAAAAACGTCCTATCTTGAACGGTTCGTTTGTAAAAAAATTCCAAAAAATGCCAAAAAGTTACCCAAAATTTTCGGTCTTTGGGTGATAGCTTCCTCAAATGACGCATTAAAAGACGTTTGACATACTAATATTAAAGAGAATTTTTATACGAATACGCTGATACCACTAAATCGTTTCATTTCACTATAGTTTACAAGATATGAGCGAAAATATTTTCGGGGGTTCACGAACTTCACGAATTTTGTGCAAGTGCCAAAACTTTAAATCGCGATATCTCCGAAACGGTTAGAGATATCGAGTTGGGAGTGGCACCGTTGGATTCAGGAGATCGAATTCTATCAGAAAAAACAACTTTTAGGGCGTTTGAAGAGATTTTCAAAAAACGGCTATATCTCGCAAACGGCTATATTTAGGGGGAAACTGATGGTACAGGCGGCTTTCTCGTGTCAATTTACATCAGATAGTGTTGGTTTAAAAGCCTTTTGAGCCAAAAAATTTTTTTTGAAATTTTTAAAATTTACCCCCTTGGGGTTCAAATTTTTTTAATTTTTCGTTATTCCTCTCTTACTCCTTAACTGTTAGACGTATTGCGACGTAACCTCGAACATAAGCAGATTTTGTCGTCCTCTTTCGATTGGTGCCCTCAAAAACGTCCTATCTTGAACGGTTCGTTTGTAAAAAAATTCCAAAAAATGACAAAAAGTTACCCAAAATTTTCGGTCTTTGGGTGATAGCTTCCTCAAATGACGCATTAAAAGACGTTTGACATACTAATATTAAAGAGAATTTTTATACGAATACGCTGATACCACTAAATCGTTTCATTTCACTATAGTTTACAAGATATGAGCGAAAATATTTTCGGGGGTTCACGAACTTCAGGAATTTTGTGCAAGTGCCAAAACTTTAAATCGCGATATCTCCGAAACGGTTAGAGATATCGAGTTGGGAGTGGCACCGTTGGATTCAGGAGATCGAGTTCTATCAGAAAAAACAACTTTTAAGGCGTTTGAAGAGATTTTCAAAAAACGGCTATATCTCGCAAACGGCTATATTTAGGGGGAAACTGATGGTACAGGCGGCTTTCTCGTGTCAATTTACATCAGATAGTGTTGGTTTAAAAGCCTTTTGAGCCAAAAAATTTTTTTTGAAATTTTTAAAATTTACCCCCTTGGGGTTCAAATTTTTTTAATTTTTCGTTATTCCTCTCTTACTCCTTAACTGTTAGACGTATTGCGACGTAACCTCGAACATAAGCAGATTTTGTCGTCCTCTTTCGATTGGTGCCCTCAAAAACGTCCTATCTTGAACGGTTCGTTTGTAAAAAAATTCCAAAAAATGCCAAAAAGTTACCCAAAATTTTCGGTCTTTGGGTGATAGCTTCCTCAAATGACGCATTAAAAGACGTTTGACATACTAATATTAAAGAGAATTTTTATACGAATACGCTGATACCACTAAATCATTTCATTTCGCTATAGTTTACAAGATATGAGCGAAAATATTTTCGGGGGTTCACGAACTTCACGAATTTTGTTCAAGTGCCAAAACTTTAAATCGCGATATCTCCGAAACGGTTAGAGATATCGAGTTGGGAGTGGCACCGTTGGATTCAGGAGATCGAGTTCTATCAGAAAAAACAACTTTTAAGGCGTTTGAAGAGATTTTCAAAAAACGGCTATATCTCGCAAACGGCTATATTTAGGGGGAAACTGATGGTACAGGCGGCTTTCTCGTGTCAATTTACATCAGATAGTGTTGGTTTAAAAGCCTTTTGAGCCAAAAAATTTTTTTGGAAATTTTTAAAATTTACCCCCTTGGGGTTCAAATTTTTCTAATTTTTCGTTATTCCTCTCTTACTCCTTAACTGTTAGACGTATTGCGACGTAACCTCGAACATAAGCAGATTTTGTCGTCCTCTTTCGATTGGTGCCCTCAAAAACGTCCTATCTTGAACGGTTCGTTTGTAAAAAAATTCCAAAAAATGACAAAAAGTTACCCAAAATTTTCGGTCTTTGGGTGATAGCTTCCTCAAATGACGCATTAAAAGACGTTTGACATACTAATATTAAAGAGAATTTTTATACGAATACGCTGATACCACTAAATCGTTTCATTTCACTATAGTTTACAAGATATGAGCGAAAATATTTTCGGGGGTTCACGAACTTCAGGAATTTTGTGCAAGTGCCAAAACTTTAAATCGCGATATCTCCGAAACGGTTAGAGATATCGAGTTGGGAGTGGCACCGTTGGATTCAGGAGATCGAGTTCTATCAGAAAAAACAACTTTTAAGGCGTTTGAAGAGATTTTCAAAAAACGGCTATATCTCGCAAACGGCTATATTTAGGGGGAAACTGATGGTACAGGCGGCTTTCTCGTGTCAATTTACATCAGATAGTGTTGGTTTAAAAGCCTTTTGAGCCAAAAAATTTTTTTTGAAATTTTTAAAATTTACCCCCTTGGGGTTCAAATTTTTTTAATTTTTCGTTATTCCTCTCTTACTCCTTAACTGTTAGACGTATTGCGACGTAACCTCGAACATAAGCAGATTTTGTCGTCCTCTTTCGATTGGTGCCCTCAAAAACGTCCTATCTTGAACGGTTCGTTTGTAAAAAAATTCCAAAAAATGCCAAAAAGTTACCCAAAATTTTCGGTCTTTGGGTGATAGCTTCCTCAAATGACGCATTAAAAGACGTTTGACATACTAATATTAAAGAGAATTTTTATACGAATACGCTGATACCACTAAATCGTTTCATTTCACTATAGTTTACAAGATATGAGCGAAAATATTTTCGGGGGTTCACGAACTTCAGGAATTTTGTGCAAGTGCCAAAACTTTAAATCGCGATATCTCCGAAACGGTTAGAGATATCGAGTTGGGAGTGGCACCGTTGGATTCAGGAGATCGAGTTCTATCAGAAAAAACAACTTTTAAGGCGTTTGAAGAGATTTTCAAAAAACGGCTATATCTCGCAAACGGCTATATTTAGGGGGAAACTGATGGTACAGGCGGCTTTCTCGTGTCAATTTATATCAGATAGTGTTGGTTTAAAAGCCTTTTGAGCCAAAAAATTTTTTTTGAAATTTTTAAAATTTACCCCCTTGGGGTTCAAATTTTTTTAATTTTTCGTTATTCCTCTCTTACTCCTTAACTGTTAGACGTATTGCGACGTAACCTCGAACATAAGCAGATTTTGTCGTCCTCTTTCGATTGGTGCCCTCAAAAACGTCCTATCTTGAACGGTTCGTTTGTAAAAAAATTCCAAAAAATGCCAAAAAGTTACCCAAAATTTTCGGTCTTTGGGTGATAGCTTCCTCAAATGACGCATTAAAAGACGTTTGACATACTAATATTAAAGAGAATTTTTATACTAATACGCTGATACCACTAAATCATTTCATTTCGCTATAGTTTACAAGATATGAGCGAAAATATTTTCGGGGGTTCACGAACTTCACGAATTTTGTGCAAGTGCCAAAACTTTAAATCGCGATATCTCCGAAACGGTTAGAGATATCGAGTTGGGAGTGGCACCGTTGGATTCAGGAGATCGAGTTCTATCAGAAAAAACAACTTTTAAGGCGTTTGAAGAGATTTTCAAAAAACGGCTATATCTCGCAAACGGCTATATTTAGGGGGAAACTGATGGTACAGGAGGCTTTCTCGTGTCAATTTACATCAGATAGTGTTGGTTTAAAAGCCTTTTGAGCCAAAAAATTTTTTTTGAAATTTTTAAAATTTACCCCCTTGGGGTTCAAATTTTTTTAATTTTTCGTTATTCCTCTCTTACTCCTTAACTGTTAGACGTATTGCGACGTAACCTCGAACATAAGCAGATTTTGTCGTCCTCTTTCGAGTGGTGCCCTCAAAAACGTCCTATCTTGAACGGTTCGTTTGTAAAAAAATTCCAAAAAATGCCAAAAAGTTACCCAAAATTTTCGGTCTTTGGGTGATAGCTTCCTCAAATGACGCATTAAAAGACGTTTGACATACTAATATTAAAGAGAATTTTTATACGAATACGCTGATACCACTAAATCGTTTCATTTCACTATAGTTTACAAGATATGAGCGAAAATATTTTCGGGGGTTCACGAACTTCACGAATTTTGTGCAAGTGCCAAAACTTTAAATCGCGATATCTCCGAAACGGTTAGAGATATCGAGTTGGGAGTGGCACCGTTGGATTCAGGAGATCGAATTCTATCAGAAAAAACAACTTTTAAGGCGTTTGAAGAGATTTTCAAAAAACGGCTATATCTCGCAAACGGCTATATTTAGGGGGAAACTGATGGTACAGGCGGCTTTCTCGTGTCAATTTACATCAGATAGTGTTGGTTTAAAAGCCTTTTGAGCCAAAAAATTTTTTTTGAAATTTTTAAAATTTACCCCCTTGGGGTTCAAATTTTTCTAATTTTTCGTTATTCCTCTCTTACTCCTTAACTGTTAGACGTATTGCGACGTAACCTCGAACATAAGCAGATTTTGTCGTCCTCTTTCGATTGGTGCCCTCAAAAACGTCCTATCTTGAACGGTTCGTTTGTAAAAAAATTCCAAAAAATGACAAAAAGTTACCCAAAATTTTCGGTCTTTGGGTGATAGCTTCCTCAAATGACGCATTAAAAGACGTTTGACATACTAATATTAAAGAGAATTTTTATACGAATACGCTGATACCACTAAATCGTTTCATTTCACTATAGTTTACAAGATATGAGCGAAAATATTTTCGGGGGTTCACGAACTTCAGGAATTTTGTGCAAGTGCCAAAACTTTAAATCGCGATATCTCCGAAACGGTTAGAGATATCGAGTTGGGAGTGGCACCGTTGGATTCAGGAGATCGAGTTCTATCAGAAAAAACAACTTTTAAGGCGTTTGAAGAGATTTTCAAAAAACGGCTATATCTCGCAAACGGCTATATTTAGGGGGAAACTGATGGTACAGGAGGCTTTCTCGTGTCAATTTACATCAGATAGTGTTGGTTTAAAAGCCTTTTGAGCCAAAAAATTTTTTTTGAAATTTTTAAAATTTACCCCCTTGGGGTTCAAATTTTTTTAATTTTTCGTTATTCCTCTCTTACTCCTTAACTGTTAGACGTATTGCGACGTAACCTCGAACATAAGCAGATTTTGTCGTCCTCTTTCGAGTGGTGCCCTCAAAAACGTCCTATCTTGAACGGTTCGTTTGTAAAAAAATTCCAAAAAATGCCAAAAAGTTACCCAAAATTTTCGGTCTTTGGGTGATAGCTTCCTCAAATGACGCATTAAAAGACGTTTGACATACTAATATTAAAGAGAATTTTTATACGAATACGCTGATACCACTAAATCGTTTCATTTCACTATAGTTTACAAGATATGAGCGAAAATATTTTCGGGGGTTCACGAACTTCACGAATTTTGTGCAAGTGCCAAAACTTTAAATCGCGATATCTCCGAAACGGTTAGAGATATCGAGTTGGGAGTGGCACCGTTGGATTCAGGAGATCGAATTCTATCAGAAAAAACAACTTTTAAGGCGTTTGAAGAGATTTTCAAAAAACGGCTATATCTCGCAAACGGCTATATTTAGGGGGAAACTGATGGTACAGGCGGCTTTCTCGTGTCAATTTACATCAGATAGTGTTGGTTTAAAAGCCTTTTGAGCCAAAAAATTTTTTTTGAAATTTTTAAAATTTACCCCCTTGGGGTTCAAATTTTTTTAATTTTTCGTTATTCCTCTCTTACTCCTTAACTGTTAGACGTATTGCGACGTAACCTCGAACATAAGCAGATTTTGTCGTCCTCTTTCGATTGGTGCCCTCAAAAACGTCCTATCTTGAACGGTTCGTTTGTAAAAAAATTCCAAAAAATGCCAAAAAGTTACCCAAAATTTTCGGTCTTTGGGTGATAGCTTCCTCAAATGACGCATTAAAAGACGTTTGACATACTAATATTAAAGAGAATTTTTATACGAATACGCTGATACCACTAAATCGTTTCATTTCACTATAGTTTACAAGATATGAGCGAAAATATTTTCGGGGGTTCACGAACTTCACGAATTTTGTGCAAGTGCCAAAACTTTAAATCGCGATATCTCCGAAACGGTTAGAGATATCGAGTTGGGAGTGGCACCGTTGGATTCAGGAGATCGAGTTCTATCAGAAAAAACAACTTTTAAGGCGTTTGAAGAGATTTTCAAAAAACGGCTATATCTCGCAAACGGCTATATTTAGGGGGAAACTGATGGTACAGGCGGCTTTCTCGTGTCAATTTACATCAGATAGTGTTGGTTTAAAAGCCTTTTGAGCCAAAAAATTTTTTTTGAAATTTTTAAAATTTACCCCCTTGGGGTTCAAATTTTTTTAATTTTTCGTTATTCCTCTCTTACTCCTTAACTGTTAGACGTATTGCGACGTAACCTCGAACATAAGCAGATTTTGTCGTCCTCTTTCGATTGGTGCCCTCAAAAACGTCCTATCTTGAACGGTTCGTTTGTAAAAAAATTCCAAAAAATGACAAAAAGTTACCCAAAATTTTCGGTCTTTGGGTGATAGCTTCCTCAAATGACGCATTAAAAGACGTTTGACATACTAATATTAAAGAGAATTTTTATACGAATACGCTGATACCACTAAATCGTTTCATTTCACTATAGTTTACAAGATATGAGCGAAAATATTTTCGGGGGTTCACGAACTTCAGGAATTTTGTGCAAGTGCCAAAACTTTAAATCGCGATATCTCCGAAACGGTTAGAGATATCGAGTTGGGAGTGGCACCGTTGGATTCAGGAGATCGAGTTCTATCAGAAAAAACAACTTTTAAGGCGTTTGAAGAGATTTTCAAAAAACGGCTATATCTCGCAAACGGCTATATTTAGGGGGAAACTGATGGTACAGGAGGCTTTCTCGTGTCAATTTACATCAGATAGTGTTGGTTTAAAAGCCTTTTGAGCCAAAAAATTTTTTTTGAAATTTTTAAAATTTACCCCCTTGGGGTTCAAATTTTTTTAATTTTTCGTTATTCCTCTCTTACTCCTTAACTGTTAGACGTATTGCGACGTAACCTCGAACATAAGCAGATTTTGTCGTCCTCTTTCGAGTGGTGCCCTCAAAAACGTCCTATCTTGAACGGTTCGTTTGTAAAAAAATTCCAAAAAATGCCAAAAAGTTACCCAAAATTTTCGGTCTTTGGGTGATAGCTTCCTCAAATGACGCATTAAAAGACGTTTGACATACTAATATTAAAGAGAATTTTTATACGAATACGCTGATACCACTAAATCGTTTCATTTCACTATAGTTTACAAGATATGAGCGAAAATATTTTCGGGGGTTCACGAACTTCACGAATTTTGTGCAAGTGCCAAAACTTTAAATCGCGATATCTCCGAAACGGTTAGAGATATCGAGTTGGGAGTGGCACCGTTGGATTCAGGAGATCGAATTCTATCAGAAAAAACAACTTTTAAGGCGTTTGAAGAGATTTTCAAAAAACGGCTATATCTCGCAAACGGCTATATTTAGGGGGAAACTGATGGTACAGGCGGCTTTCTCGTGTCAATTTACATCAGATAGTGTTGGTTTAAAAGCCTTTTGAGCCAAAAAATTTTTTTTGAAATTTTTAAAATTTACCCCCTTGGGGTTCAAATTTTTTTAATTTTTCGTTATTCCTCTCTTACTCCTTAACTGTTAGACGTATTGCGACGTAACCTCGAACATAAGCAGATTTTGTCGTCCTCTTTCGATTGGTGCCCTCAAAAACGTCCTATCTTGAACGGTTCGTTTGTAAAAAAATTCCAAAAAATGACAAAAAGTTACCCAAAATTTTCGGTCTTTGGGTGATAGCTTCCTCAAATGACGCATTAAAAGACGTTTGACATACTAATATTAAAGAGAATTTTTATACGAATACGCTGATACCACTAAATCGTTTCATTTCACTATAGTTTACAAGATATGAGCGAAAATATTTTCGGGGGTTCACGAACTTCAGGAATTTTGTGCAAGTGCCAAAACTTTAAATCGCGATATCTCCGAAACGGTTAGAGATATCGAGTTGGGAGTGGCACCGTTGGATTCAGGAGATCGAGTTCTATCAGAAAAAACAACTTTTAAGGCGTTTGAAGAGATTTTCAAAAAACGGCTATATCTCGCAAACGGCTATATTTAGGGGGAAACTGATGGTACAGGCGGCTTTCTCGTGTCAATTTACATCAGATAGTGTTGGTTTAAAAGCCTTTTGAGCCAAAAAATTTTTTTTGAAATTTTTAAAATTTACCCCCTTGGGGTTCAAATTTTTTTAATTTTTCGTTATTCCTCTCTTACTCCTTAACTGTTAGACGTATTGCGACGTAACCTCGAACATAAGCAGATTTTGTCGTCCTCTTTCGATTGGTGCCCTCAAAAACGTCCTATCTTGAACGGTTCGTTTGTAAAAAAATTCCAAAAAATGCCAAAAAGTTACCCAAAATTTTCGGTCTTTGGGTGATAGCTTCCTCAAATGACGCATTAAAAGACGTTTGACATACTAATATTAAAGAGAATTTTTATACGAATACGCTGATACCACTAAATCATTTCATTTCGCTATAGTTTACAAGATATGAGCGAAAATATTTTCGGGGGTTCACGAACTTCACGAATTTTGTTCAAGTGCCAAAACTTTAAATCGCGATATCTCCGAAACGGTTAGAGATATCGAGTTGGGAGTGGCACCGTTGGATTCAGGAGATCGAGTTCTATCAGAAAAAACAACTTTTAAGGCGTTTGAAGAGATTTTCAAAAAACGGCTATATCTCGCAAACGGCTATGTTTAGGGGGAAACTGATGGTACAGGCGGCTTTCTCGTGTCAATTTACATCAGATAGTGTTGGTTTAAAAGCCTTTTGAGCCAAAAAATTTTTTTTGAAATTTTTAAAATTTACCCCCTTGGGGTTCAAATTTTTTTAATTTTTCGTTATTCCTCTCTTACTCCTTAACTGTTAGACGTATTGCGACGTAACCTCGAACATAAGCAGATTTTGTAGTCCTCTTTCGATTGGTGCCCTCAAAAACGTCCTATCTTGAACGGTTCGTTTGTAAAAAAATTCCAAAAAATGACAAAAAGTTACCCAAAATTTTCGGTCTTTGGGTGATAGCTTCCTCAAATGACGCATTAAAAGACGTTTGACATACTAATATTAAAGAGAATTTTTATACGAATACGCTGATACCACTAAATCGTTTCATTTCACTATAGTTTACAAGATATGAGCGAAAATATTTTCGGGGGTTCACGAACTTCAGGAATTTTGTGCAAGTGCCAAAACTTTAAATCGCGATATCTCCGAAACGGTTAGAGATATCGAGTTGGGAGTGGCACCGTTGGATTCAGGAGATCGAGTTCTATCAGAAAAAACAACTTTTAAGGCGTTTGAAGAGATTTTCAAAAAACGGCTATATCTCGCAAACGGCTATATTTAGGGGGAAACTGATGGTACAGGCGGCTTTCTCGTGTCAATTTACATCAGATAGTGTTGGTTTAAAAGCCTTTTGAGCCAAAAAATTTTTTTTGAAATTTTTAAAATTTACCCCCTTGGGGTTCAAATTTTTTTAATTTTTCGTTATTCCTCTCTTACTCCTTAACTGTTAGACGTATTGCGACGTAACCTCGAACATAAGCAGATTTTGTCGTCCTCTTTCGATTGGTGCCCTCAAAAACGTCCTATCTTGAACGGTTCGTTTGTAAAAAAATTCCAAAAAATGCCAAAAAGTTACCCAAAATTTTCGGTCTTTGGGTGATAGCTTCCTCAAATGACGCATTAAAAGACGTTTGACATACTAATATTAAAGAGAATTTTTATACGAATACGCTGATACCACTAAATCGTTTCATTTCACTATAGTTTACAAGATATGAGCGAAAATATTTTCGGGGGTTCACGAACTTCACGAATTTTGTGCAAGTGCCAAAACTTTAAATCGCGATATCTCCGAAACGGTTAGAGATATCGAGTTGGGAGTGGCACCGTTGGATTCAGGAGATCGAGTTCTATCAGAAAAAACAACTTTTAAGGCGTTTGAAGAGATTTTCAAAAAACGGCTATATCTCGCAAACGGCTATATTTAGGGGGAAACTGATGGTACAGGAGGCTTTCTCGTGTCAATTTACATCAGATAGTGTTGGTTTAAAAGCCTTTTGAGCCAAAAAATTTTTTTTGAAATTTTTAAAATTTACCCCCTTGGGGTTCAAATTTTTTTAATTTTTCGTTATTCCTCTCTTACTCCTTAACTGTTAGACGTATTGCGACGTAACCTCGAACATAAGCAGATTTTGTCGTCCTCTTTCGAGTGGTGCCCTCAAAAACGTCCTATCTTGAACGGTTCGTTTGTAAAAAAATTCCAAAAAATGCCAAAAAGTTACCCAAAATTTTCGGTCTTTGGGTGATAGCTTCCTCAAATGACGCATTAAAAGACGTTTGACATACTAATATTAAAGAGAATTTTTATACGAATACGCTGATACCACTAAATCGTTTCATTTCACTATAGTTTACAAGATATGAGCGAAAATATTTTCGGGGGTTCACGAACTTCACGAATTTTGTGCAAGTGCCAAAACTTTAAATCGCGATATCTCCGAAACGGTTAGAGATATCGAGTTGGGAGTGGCACCGTTGGATTCAGGAGATCGAGTTCTATCAGAAAAAACAACTTTTAAGGCGTTTGAAGAGATTTTCAAAAAACGGCTATATCTCGCAAACGGCTATATTTAGGGGGAAACTGATGGTACAGGCGGCTTTCTCGTGTCAATTTACATCAGATAGTGTTGGTTTAAAAGCCTTTTGAGCCAAAAAAATTTTTTTGAAATTTTTAAAATTTACCCCCTTGGGGTTCAAATTTTTTTAATTTTTCGTTATTCCTCTCTTACTCCTTAACTGTTAGACGTATTGCGACGTAACCTCGAACATAAGCAGATTTTGTCGTCCTCTTTCGATTGGTGCCCTCAAAAACGTCCTATCTTGAACGGTTCGTTTGTAAAAAAATTCCAAAAAATGCCAAAAATTTACCCAAAATTTTCGGTCTTTGGGTGATAGCTTCCTCAAATGACGCATTAAAAGACGTTTGACATACTAATATTAAAGAGAATTTTTATACTAATACGCTGATACCACTAAATCATTTCATTTCGCTATAGTTTACAAGATATGAGCGAAAATATTTTCGGGGGTTCACGAACTTCACGAATTTTGTGCAAGTGCCAAAACTTTAAATCGCGATATCTCCGAAACGGTTAGAGATATCGAGTTGGGAGTGGCACCGTTGGATTCAGGAGATCGAGTTCTATCAGAAAAAACAACTTTTAAGGCGTTTGAAGAGATTTTCAAAAAACGGCTATATCTCGCAAACGGCTATATTTAGGGGGAAACTGATGGTACAGGAGGCTTTCTCGTGTCAATTTACATCAGATAGTGTTGGTTTAAAAGCCTTTTGAGCCAAAAAATTTTTTTTGAAATTTTTAAAATTTACCCCCTTGGGGTTCAAATTTTTTTAATTTTTCGTTATTCCTCTCTTACTCCTTAACTGTTAGACGTATTGCGACGTAACCTCGAACATAAGCAGATTTTGTCGTCCTCTTTCGAGTGGTGCCCTCAAAAACGTCCTATCTTGAACGGTTCGTTTGTAAAAAAATTCCAAAAAATGCCAAAAAGTTACCCAAAATTTTCGGTCTTTGGGTGATAGCTTCCTCAAATGACGCATTAAAAGACGTTTGACATACTAATATTAAAGAGAATTTTTATACGAATACGCTGATACCACTAAATCGTTTCATTTCACTATAGTTTACAAGATATGAGCGAAAATATTTTCGGGGGTTCACGAACTTCACGAATTTTGTGCAAGTGCCAAAACTTTAAATCGCGATATCTCCGAAACGGTTAGAGATATCGAGTTGGGAGTGGCACCGTTGGATTCAGGAGATCGAATTCTATCAGAAAAAACAACTTTTAAGGCGTTTGAAGAGATTTTCAAAAAACGGCTATATCTCGCAAACGGCTATATTTAGGGGGAAACTGATGGTACAGGCGGCTTTCTCGTGTCAATTTACATCAGATAGTGTTGGTTTAAAAGCCTTTTGAGCCAAAAAATTTTTTTTGAAATTTTTAAAATTTACCCCCTTGGGGTTCAAATTTTTTTAATTTTTCGTTATTCCTCTCTTACTCCTTAACTGTTAGACGTATTGCGACGTAACCTCGAACATAAGCAGATTTTGTCGTCCTCTTTCGATTGGTGCCCTCAAAAACGTCCTATCTTGAACGGTTCGTTTGTAAAAAAATTCCAAAAAATGACAAAAAGTTACCCAAAATTTTCGGTCTTTGGGTGATAGCTTCCTCAAATGACGCATTAAAAGACGTTTGACATACTAATATTAAAGAGAATTTTTATACGAATACGCTGATACCACTAAATCGTTTCATTTCACTATAGTTTACAAGATATGAGCGAAAATATTTTCGGGGGTTCACGAACTTCAGGAATTTTGTGCAAGTGCCAAAACTTTAAATCGCGATATCTCCGAAACGGTTAGAGATATCGAGTTGGGAGTGGCACCGTTGGATTCAGGAGATCGAGTTCTATCAGAAAAAACAACTTTTAAGGCGTTTGAAGAGATTTTCAAAAAACGGCTATATCTCGCAAACGGCTATATTTAGGGGGAAACTGATGGTACAGGAGGCTTTCTCGTGTCAATTTACATCAGATAGTGTTGGTTTAAAAGCCTTTTGAGCCAAAAAATTTTTTTTGAAATTTTTAAAATTTACCCCCTTGGGGTTCAAATTTTTTTAATTTTTCGTTATTCCTCTCTTACTCCTTAACTGTTAGACGTATTGCGACGTAACCTCGAACATAAGCAGATTTTGTCGTCCTCTTTCGAGTGGTGCCCTCAAAAACGTCCTATCTTGAACGGTTCGTTTGTAAAAAAATTCCAAAAAATGCCAAAAAGTTACCCAAAATTTTCGGTCTTTGGGTGATAGCTTCCTCAAATGACGCATTAAAAGACGTTTGACATACTAATATTAAAGAGAATTTTTATACGAATACGCTGATACCACTAAATCGTTTCATTTCACTATAGTTTACAAGATATGAGCGAAAATATTTTCGGGGGTTCACGAACTTCACGAATTTTGTGCAAGTGCCAAAACTTTAAATCGCGATATCTCCGAAACGGTTAGAGATATCGAGTTGGGAGTGGCACCGTTGGATTCAGGAGATCGAATTCTATCAGAAAAAACAACTTTTAAGGCGTTTGAAGAGATTTTCAAAAAACGGCTATATCTCGCAAACGGCTATATTTAGGGGGAAACTGATGGTACAGGCGGCTTTCTCGTGTCAATTTACATCAGATAGTGTTGGTTTAAAAGCCTTTTGAGCCAAAAAATTTTTTTTGAAATTTTTAAAATTTACCCCCTTGGGGTTCAAATTTTTTTAATTTTTCGTTATTCCTCTCTTACTCCTTAACTGTTAGACGTATTGCGACGTAACCTCGAACATAAGCAGATTTTGTCGTCCTCTTTCGATTGGTGCCCTCAAAAACGTCCTATCTTGAACGGTTCGTTTGTAAAAAAATTCCAAAAAATGACAAAAAGTTACCCAAAATTTTCGGTCTTTGGGTGATAGCTTCCTCAAATGACGCATTAAAAGACGTTTGACATACTAATATTAAAGAGAATTTTTATACGAATACGCTGATACCACTAAATCGTTTCATTTCACTATAGTTTACAAGATATGAGCGAAAATATTTTCGGGGGTTCACGAACTTCAGGAATTTTGTGCAAGTGCCAAAACTTTAAATCGCGATATCTCCGAAACGGTTAGAGATATCGAGTTGGGAGTGGCACCGTTGGATTCAGGAGATCGAGTTCTATCAGAAAAAACAACTTTTAAGGCGTTTGAAGAGATTTTCAAAAAACGGCTATATCTCGCAAACGGCTATATTTAGGGGGAAACTGATGGTACAGGCGGCTTTCTCGTGTCAATTTACATCAGATAGTGTTGGTTTAAAAGCCTTTTGAGCCAAAAAATTTTTTTTGAAATTTTTAAAATTTACCCCCTTGGGGTTCAAATTTTTTTAATTTTTCGTTATTCCTCTCTTACTCCTTAACTGTTAGACGTATTGCGACGTAACCTCGAACATAAGCAGATTTTGTCGTCCTCTTTCGATTGGTGCCCTCAAAAACGTCCTATCTTGAACGGTTCGTTTGTAAAAAAATTCCAAAAAATGCCAAAAAGTTACCCAAAATTTTCGGTCTTTGGGTGATAGCTTCCTCAAATGACGCATTAAAAGACGTTTGACATACTAATATTAAAGAGAATTTTTATACGAATACGCTGATACCACTAAATCATTTCATTTCGCTATAGTTTACAAGATATGAGCGAAAATATTTTCGGGGGTTCACGAACTTCACGAATTTTGTTCAAGTGCCAAAACTTTAAATCGCGATATCTCCGAAACGGTTAGAGATATCGAGTTGGGAGTGGCACCGTTGGATTCAGGAGATCGAGTTCTATCAGAAAAAACAACTTTTAAGGCGTTTGAAGAGATTTTCAAAAAACGGCTATATCTCGCAAACGGCTATGTTTAGGGGGAAACTGATGGTACAGGCGGCTTTCTCGTGTCAATTTACATCAGATAGTGTTGGTTTAAAAGCCTTTTGAGCCAAAAAATTTTTTTTGAAATTTTTAAAATTTACCCCCTTGGGGTTCAAATTTTTTTAATTTTTCGTTATTCCTCTCTTACTCCTTAACTGTTAGACGTATTGCGACGTAACCTCGAACATAAGCAGATTTTGTCGTCCTCTTTCGATTGGTGCCCTCAAAAACGTCCTATCTTGAACGGTTCGTTTGTAAAAAAATTCCAAAAAATGACAAAAAGTTACCCAAAATTTTCGGTCTTTGGGTGATAGCTTCCTCAAATGACGCATTAAAAGACGTTTGACATACTAATATTAAAGAGAATTTTTATACGAATACGCTGATACCACTAAATCGTTTCATTTCACTATAGTTTACAAGATATGAGCGAAAATATTTTCGGGGGTTCACGAACTTCAGGAATTTTGTGCAAGTGCCAAAACTTTAAATCGCGATATCTCCGAAACGGTTAGAGATATCGAGTTGGGAGTGGCACCGTTGGATTCAGGAGATCGAGTTCTATCAGAAAAAACAACTTTTAAGGCGTTTGAAGAGATTTTCAAAAAACGGCTATATCTCGCAAACGGCTATATTTAGGGGGAAACTGATGGTACAGGCGGCTTTCTCGTGTCAATTTACATCAGATAGTGTTGGTTTAAAAGCCTTTTGAGCCAAAAAATTTTTTTTGAAATTTTTAAAATTTACCCCCTTGGGGTTCAAATTTTTTTAATTTTTCGTTATTCCTCTCTTACTCCTTAACTGTTAGACGTATTGCGACGTAACCTCGAACATAAGCAGATTTTGTCGTCCTCTTTCGATTGGTGCCCTCAAAAACGTCCTATCTTGAACGGTTCGTTTGTAAAAAAATTCCAAAAAATGCCAAAAAGTTACCCAAAATTTTCGGTCTTTGGGTGATAGCTTCCTCAAATGACGCATTAAAAGACGTTTGACATACTAATATTAAAGAGAATTTTTATACGAATACGCTGATACCACTAAATCGTTTCATTTCACTATAGTTTACAAGATATGAGCGAAAATATTTTCGGGGGTTCACGAACTTCACGAATTTTGTGCAAGTGCCAAAACTTTAAATCGCGATATCTCCGAAACGGTTAGAGATATCGAGTTGGGAGTGGCACCGTTGGATTCAGGAGATCGAGTTCTATCAGAAAAAACAACTTTTAAGGCGTTTGAAGAGATTTTCAAAAAACGGCTATATCTCGCAAACGGCTATATTTAGGGGGAAACTGATGGTACAGGAGGCTTTCTCGTGTCAATTTACATCAGATAGTGTTGGTTTAAAAGCCTTTTGAGCCAAAAAATTTTTTTTGAAATTTTTAAAATTTACCCCCTTGGGGTTCAAATTTTTTTAATTTTTCGTTATTCCTCTCTTACTCCTTAACTGTTAGACGTATTGCGACGTAACCTCGAACATAAGCAGATTTTGTCGTCCTCTTTCGAGTGGTGCCCTCAAAAACGTCCTATCTTGAACGGTTCGTTTGTAAAAAAATTCCAAAAAATGCCAAAAAGTTACCCAAAATTTTCGGTCTTTGGGTGATAGCTTCCTCAAATGACGCATTAAAAGACGTTTGACATACTAATATTAAAGAGAATTTTTATACGAATACGCTGATACCACTAAATCGTTTCATTTCACTATAGTTTACAAGATATGAGCGAAAATATTTTCGGGGGTTCACGAACTTCACGAATTTTGTGCAAGTGCCAAAACTTTAAATCGCGATATCTCCGAAACGGTTAGAGATATCGAGTTGGGAGTGGCACCGTTGGATTCAGGAGATCGAATTCTATCAGAAAAAACAACTTTTAAGGCGTTTGAAGAGATTTTCAAAAAACGGCTATATCTCGCAAACGGCTATATTTAGGGGGAAACTGATGGTACAGGCGGCTTTCTCGTGTCAATTTACATCAGATAGTGTTGGTTTAAAAGCCTTTTGAGCCAAAAAATTTTTTTTGAAATTTTTAAAATTTACCCCCTTGGGGTTCAAATTTTTTTAATTTTTCGTTATTCCTCTCTTACTCCTTAACTGTTAGACGTATTGCGACGTAACCTCGAACATAAGCAGATTTTGTCGTCCTCTTTCGATTGGTGCCCTCAAAAACGTCCTATCTTGAACGGTTCGTTTGTAAAAAAATTCCAAAAAATGACAAAAAGTTACCCAAAATTTTCGGTCTTTGGGTGATAGCTTCCTCAAATGACGCATTAAAAGACGTTTGACATACTAATATTAAAGAGAATTTTTATACGAATACGCTGATACCACTAAATCGTTTCATTTCACTATAGTTTACAAGATATGAGCGAAAATATTTTCGGGGGTTCACGAACTTCAGGAATTTTGTGCAAGTGCCAAAACTTTAAATCGCGATATCTCCGAAACGGTTAGAGATATCGAGTTGGGAGTGGCACCGTTGGATTCAGGAGATCGAGTTCTATCAGAAAAAACAACTTTTAAGGCGTTTGAAGAGATTTTCAAAAAACGGCTATATCTCGCAAACGGCTATATTTAGGGGGAAACTGATGGTACAGGCGGCTTTCTCGTGTCAATTTACATCAGATAGTGTTGGTTTAAAAGCCTTTTGAGCCAAAAAATTTTTTTTGAAATTTTTAAAATTTACCCCCTTGGGGTTCAAATTTTTTTAATTTTTCGTTATTCCTCTCTTACTCCTTAACTGTTAGACGTATTGCGACGTAACCTCGAACATAAGCAGATTTTGTCGTCCTCTTTCGATTGGTGCCCTCAAAAACGTCCTATCTTGAACGGTTCGTTTGTAAAAAAATTCCAAAAAATGCCAAAAAGTTACCCAAAATTTTCGGTCTTTGGGTGATAGCTTCCTCAAATGACGCATTAAAAGACGTTTGACATACTAATATTAAAGAGAATTTTTATACGAATACGCTGATACCACTAAATCGTTTCATTTCACTATAGTTTACAAGATATGAGCGAAAATATTTTCGGGGGTTCACGAACTTCACGAATTTTGTGCAAGTGCCAAAACTTTAAATCGCGATATCTCCGAAACGGTTAGAGATATCGAGTTGGGAGTGGCACCGTTGGATTCAGGAGATCGAGTTCTATCAGAAAAAACAACTTTTAAGGCGTTTGAAGAGATTTTCAAAAAACGGCTATATCTCGCAAACGGCTATATTTAGGGGGAAACTGATGGTACAGGAGGCTTTCTCGTGTCAATTTACATCAGATAGTGTTGGTTTAAAAGCCTTTTGAGCCAAAAAATTTTTTTTGAAATTTTTAAAATTTACCCCCTTGGGGTTCAAATTTTTTTAATTTTTCGTTATTCCTCTCTTACTCCTTAACTGTTAGACGTATTGCGACGTAACCTCGAACATAAGCAGATTTTGTCGTCCTCTTTCGAGTGGTGCCCTCAAAAACGTCCTATCTTGAACGGTTCGTTTGTAAAAAAATTCCAAAAAATGCCAAAAAGTTACCCAAAATTTTCGGTCTTTGGGTGATAGCTTCCTCAAATGACGCATTAAAAGACGTTTGACATACTAATATTAAAGAGAATTTTTATACGAATACGCTGATACCACTAAATCGTTTCATTTCACTATAGTTTACAAGATATGAGCGAAAATATTTTCGGGGGTTCACGAACTTCACGAATTTTGTGCAAGTGCCAAAACTTTAAATCGCGATATCTCCGAAACGGTTAGAGATATCGAGTTGGGAGTGGCACCGTTGGATTCAGGAGATCGAATTCTATCAGAAAAAACAACTTTTAAGGCGTTTGAAGAGATTTTCAAAAAACGGCTATATCTCGCAAACGGCTATATTTAGGGGGAAACTGATGGTACAGGCGGCTTTCTCGTGTCAATTTACATCAGATAGTGTTGGTTTAAAAGCCTTTTGAGCCAAAAAATTTTTTTTGAAATTTTTAAAATTTACCCCCTTGGGGTTCAAATTTTTTTAATTTTTCGTTATTCCTCTCTTACTCCTTAACTGTTAGACGTATTGCGACGTAACCTCGAACATAAGCAGATTTTGTCGTCCTCTTTCGATTGGTGCCCTCAAAAACGTCCTATCTTGAACGGTTCGTTTGTCAAAAACGTCCTATCTTGAACGGTTCGTTTGTAAAAAAATTCCAAAAAATGCCAAAAAGTTACCCAAAATTTTCGGTCTTTGGGTGATAGCTTCCTCAAATGACGCATTAAAAGACGTTTGACATACTAATATTAAAGAGAATTTTTATACGAATACGCTGATACCACTAAATCGTTTCATTTCACTATAGTTTACAAGATATGAGCGAAAATATTTTCGGGGGTTCACGAACTTCACGAATTTTGTGCAAGTGCCAAAACTTTAAATCGCGATATCTCCGAAACGGTTAGAGATATCGAGTTGGGAGTGGCACCGTTGGATTCAGGAGATCGAATTCTATCAGAAAAAACAACTTTTAAGGCGTTTGAAGAGATTTTCAAAAAACGGCTATATCTCGCAAACGGCTATATTTAGGGGGAAACTGATGGTACAGGCGGCTTTCTCGTGTCAATTTACATCAGATAGTGTTGGTTTAAAAGCCTTTTGAGCCAAAAAATTTTTTTTGAAATTTTTAAAATTTACCCCCTTGGGGTTCAAATTTTTTTAATTTTTCGTTATTCCTCTCTTACTCCTTAACTGTTAGACGTATTGCGACGTAACCTCGAACATAAGCAGATTTTGTCGTCCTCTTTCGATTGGTGCCCTCAAAAACGTCCTATCTTGAACGGTTCGTTTGTAAAAAAATTCCAAAAAATGACAAAAAGTTACCCAAAATTTTCGGTCTTTGGGTGATAGCTTCCTCAAATGACGCATTAAAAGACGTTTGACATACTAATATTAAAGAGAATTTTTATACGAATACGCTGATACCACTAAATCGTTTCATTTCACTATAGTTTACAAGATATGAGCGAAAATATTTTCGGGGGTTCACGAACTTCAGGAATTTTGTGCAAGTGCCAAAACTTTAAATCGCGATATCTCCGAAACGGTTAGAGATATCGAGTTGGGAGTGGCACCGTTGGATTCAGGAGATCGAGTTCTATCAGAAAAAACAACTTTTAAGGCGTTTGAAGAGATTTTCAAAAAACGGCTATATCTCGCAAACGGCTATATTTAGGGGGAAACTGATGGTACAGGCGGCTTTCTCGTGTCAATTTACATCAGATAGTGTTGGTTTAAAAGCCTTTTGAGCCAAAAAATTTTTTTTGAAATTTTTAAAATTTACCCCCTTGGGGTTCAAATTTTTTTAATTTTTCGTTATTCCTCTCTTACTCCTTAACTGTTAGACGTATTGCGACGTAACCTCGAACATAAGCAGATTTTGTCGTCCTCTTTCGATTGGTGCCCTCAAAAACGTCCTATCTTGAACGGTTCGTTTGTAAAAAAATTCCAAAAAATGCCAAAAAGTTACCCAAAATTTTCGGTCTTTGGGTGATAGCTTCCTCAAATGACGCATTAAAAGACGTTTGACATACTAATATTAAAGAGAATTTTTATACGAATACGCTGATACCACTAAATCATTTCATTTCGCTATAGTTTACAAGATATGAGCGAAAATATTTTCGGGGGTTCACGAACTTCACGAATTTTGTTCAAGTGCCAAAACTTTAAATCGCGATATCTCCGAAACGGTTAGAGATATCGAGTTGGGAGTGGCACCGTTGGATTCAGGAGATCGAGTTCTATCAGAAAAAACAACTTTTAAGGCGTTTGAAGAGATTTTCAAAAAACGGCTATATCTCGCAAACGGCTATGTTTAGGGGGAAACTGATGGTACAGGCGGCTTTCTCGTGTCAATTTACATCAGATAGTGTTGGTTTAAAAGCCTTTTGAGCCAAAAAATTTTTTTTGAAATTTTTAAAATTTACCCCCTTGGGGTTCAAATTTTTTTAATTTTTCGTTATTCCTCTCTTACTCCTTAACTGTTAGACGTATTGCGACGTAACCTCGAACATAAGCAGATTTTGTCGTCCTCTTTCGATTGGTGCCCTCAAAAACGTCCTATCTTGAACGGTTCGTTTGTAAAAAAATTCCAAAAAATGACAAAAAGTTACCCAAAATTTTCGGTCTTTGGGTGATAGCTTCCTCAAATGACGCATTAAAAGACGTTTGACATACTAATATTAAAGAGAATTTTTATACGAATACGCTGATACCACTAAATCGTTTCATTTCACTATAGTTTACAAGATATGAGCGAAAATATTTTCGGGGGTTCACGAACTTCAGGAATTTTGTGCAAGTGCCAAAACTTTAAATCGCGATATCTCCGAAACGGTTAGAGATATCGAGTTGGGAGTGGCACCGTTGGATTCAGGAGATCGAGTTCTATCAGAAAAAACAACTTTTAAGGCGTTTGAAGAGATTTTCAAAAAACGGCTATATCTCGCAAACGGCTATATTTAGGGGGAAACTGATGGTACAGGCGGCTTTCTCGTGTCAATTTACATCAGATAGTGTTGGTTTAAAAGCCTTTTGAGCCAAAAAATTTTTTTTGAAATTTTTAAAATTTACCCCCTTGGGGTTCAAATTTTTTTAATTTTTCGTTATTCCTCTCTTACTCCTTAACTGTTAGACGTATTGCGACGTAACCTCGAACATAAGCAGATTTTGTCGTCCTCTTTCGATTGGTGCCCTCAAAAACGTCCTATCTTGAACGGTTCGTTTGTAAAAAAATTCCAAAAAATGCCAAAAAGTTACCCAAAATTTTCGGTCTTTGGGTGATAGCTTCCTCAAATGACGCATTAAAAGACGTTTGACATACTAATATTAAAGAGAATTTTTATACGAATACGCTGATACCACTAAATCGTTTCATTTCACTATAGTTTACAAGATATGAGCGAAAATATTTTCGGGGGTTCACGAACTTCACGAATTTTGTGCAAGTGCCAAAACTTTAAATCGCGATATCTCCGAAACGGTTAGAGATATCGAGTTGGGAGTGGCACCGTTGGATTCAGGAGATCGAGTTCTATCAGAAAAAACAACTTTTAAGGCGTTTGAAGAGATTTTCAAAAAACGGCTATATCTCGCAAACGGCTATATTTAGGGGGAAACTGATGGTACAGGAGGCTTTCTCGTGTCAATTTACATCAGATAGTGTTGGTTTAAAAGCCTTTTGAGCCAAAAAATTTTTTTTGAAATTTTTAAAATTTACCCCCTTGGGGTTCAAATTTTTTTAATTTTTCGTTATTCCTCTCTTACTCCTTAACTGTTAGACGTATTGCGACGTAACCTCGAACATAAGCAGATTTTGTCGTCCTCTTTCGAGTGGTGCCCTCAAAAACGTCCTATCTTGAACGGTTCGTTTGTAAAAAAATTCCAAAAAATGCCAAAAAGTTACCCAAAATTTTCGGTCTTTGGGTGATAGCTTCCTCAAATGACGCATTAAAAGACGTTTGACATACTAATATTAAAGAGAATTTTTATACGAATACGCTGATACCACTAAATCGTTTCATTTCACTATAGTTTACAAGATATGAGCGAAAATATTTTCGGGGGTTCACGAACTTCACGAATTTTGTGCAAGTGCCAAAACTTTAAATCGCGATATCTCCGAAACGGTTAGAGATATCGAGTTGGGAGTGGCACCGTTGGATTCAGGAGATCGAATTCTATCAGAAAAAACAACTTTTAAGGCGTTTGAAGAGATTTTCAAAAAACGGCTATATCTCGCAAACGGCTATATTTAGGGGGAAACTGATGGTACAGGCGGCTTTCTCGTGTCAATTTACATCAGATAGTGTTGGTTTAAAAGCCTTTTGAGCCAAAAAATTTTTTTTGAAATTTTTAAAATTTACCCCCTTGGGGTTCAAATTTTTTTAATTTTTCGTTATTCCTCTCTTACTCCTTAACTGTTAGACGTATTGCGACGTAACCTCGAACATAAGCAGATTTTGTCGTCCTCTTTCGATTGGTGCCCTCAAAAACGTCCTATCTTGAACGGTTCGTTTGTAAAAAAATTCCAAAAAATGACAAAAAGTTACCCAAAATTTTCGGTCTTTGGGTGATAGCTTCCTCAAATGACGCATTAAAAGACGTTTGACATACTAATATTAAAGAGAATTTTTATACGAATACGCTGATACCACTAAATCGTTTCATTTCACTATAGTTTACAAGATATGAGCGAAAATATTTTCGGGGGTTCACGAACTTCAGGAATTTTGTGCAAGTGCCAAAACTTTAAATCGCGATATCTCCGAAACGGTTAGAGATATCGAGTTGGGAGTGGCACCGTTGGATTCAGGAGATCGAGTTCTATCAGAAAAAACAACTTTTAAGGCGTTTGAAGAGATTTTCAAAAAACGGCTATATCTCGCAAACGGCTATATTTAGGGGGAAACTGATGGTACAGGCGGCTTTCTCGTGTCAATTTACATCAGATAGTGTTGGTTTAAAAGCCTTTTGAGCCAAAAAATTTTTTTTGAAATTTTTAAAATTTACCCCCTTGGGGTTCAAATTTTTTTAATTTTTCGTTATTCCTCTCTTACTCCTTAACTGTTAGACGTATTGCGACGTAACCTCGAACATAAGCAGATTTTGTCGTCCTCTTTCGATTGGTGCCCTCAAAAACGTCCTATCTTGAACGGTTCGTTTGTAAAAAAATTCCAAAAAATGCCAAAAAGTTACCCAAAATTTTCGGTCTTTGGGTGATAGCTTCCTCAAATGACGCATTAAAAGACGTTTGACATACTAATATTAAAGAGAATTTTTATACGAATACGCTGATACCACTAAATCGTTTCATTTCACTATAGTTTACAAGATATGAGCGAAAATATTTTCGGGGGTTCACGAACTTCACGAATTTTGTGCAAGTGCCAAAACTTTAAATCGCGATATCTCCGAAACGGTTAGAGATATCGAGTTGGGAGTGGCACCGTTGGATTCAGGAGATCGAATTCTATCAGAAAAAACAACTTTTAAGGCGTTTGAAGAGATTTTCAAAAAACGGCTATATCTCGCAAACGGCTATATTTAGGGGGAAACTGATGGTACAGGCGGCTTTCTCGTGTCAATTTACATCAGATAGTGTTGGTTTAAAAGCCTTTTGAGCCAAAAAATTTTTTTTGAAATTTTTAAAATTTACCCCCTTGGGGTTCAAATTTTTTTAATTTTTCGTTATTCCTCTCTTACTCCTTAACTGTTAGACGTATTGCGACGTAACCTCGAACATAAGCAGATTTTGTCGTCCTCTTTCGATTGGTGCCCTCAAAAACGTCCTATCTTGAACGGTTCGTTTGTAAAAAAATTCCAAAAAATGCCAAAAAGTTACCCAAAATTTTCGGTCTTTGGGTGATAGCTTCCTCAAATGACGCATTAAAAGACGTTTGACATACTAATATTAAAGAGAATTTTTATACGAATACGCTGATACCACTAAATCGTTTCATTTCACTATAGTTTACAAGATATGAGCGAAAATATTTTCGGGGGTTCACGAACTTCACGAATTTTGTGCAAGTGCCAAAACTTTAAATCGCGATATCTCCGAAACGGTTAGAGATATCGAGTTGGGAGTGGCACCGTTGGATTCAGGAGATCGAGTTCTATCAGAAAAAACAACTTTTAAGGCGTTTGAAGAGATTTTCAAAAAACGGCTATATCTCGCAAACGGCTATATTTAGGGGGAAACTGATGGTACAGGCGGCTTTCTCGTGTCAATTTACATCAGATAGTGTTGGTTTAAAAGCCTTTTGAGCCAAAAAATTTTTTTTGAAATTTTTAAAATTTACCCCCTTGGGGTTCAAATTTTTTTAATTTTTCGTTATTCCTCTCTTACTCCTTAACTGTTAGACGTATTGCGACGTAACCTCGAACATAAGCAGATTTTGTCGTCCTCTTTCGATTGGTGCCCTCAAAAACGTCCTATCTTGAACGGTTCGTTTGTAAAAAAATTCCAAAAAATGCCAAAAAGTTACCCAAAATTTTCGGTCTTTGGGTGATAGCTTCCTCAAATGACGCATTAAAAGACGTTTGACATACTAATATTAAAGAGAATTTTTATACTAATACGCTGATACCACTAAATCATTTCATTTCGCTATAGTTTACAAGATATGAGCGAAAATATTTTCGGGGGTTCACGAACTTCACGAATTTTGTGCAAGTGCCAAAACTTTAAATCGCGATATCTCCGAAACGGTTAGAGATATCGAGTTGGGAGTGGCACCGTTGGATTCAGGAGATCGAGTTCTATCAGAAAAAACAACTTTTAAGGCGTTTGAAGAGATTTTCAAAAAACGGCTATATCTCGCAAACGGCTATATTTAGGGGGAAACTGATGGTACAGGAGGCTTTCTCGTGTCAATTTACATCAGATAGTGTTGGTTTAAAAGCCTTTTGAGCCAAAAAATTTTTTTTGAAATTTTTAAAATTTACCCCCTTGGGGTTCAAATTTTTTTAATTTTTCGTTATTCCTCTCTTACTCCTTAACTGTTAGACGTATTGCGACGTAACCTCGAACATAAGCAGATTTTGTCGTCCTCTTTCGAGTGGTGCCCTCAAAAACGTCCTATCTTGAACGGTTCGTTTGTAAAAAAATTCCAAAAAATGCCAAAAAGTTACCCAAAATTTTCGGTCTTTGGGTGATAGCTTCCTCAAATGACGCATTAAAAGACGTTTGACATACTAATATTAAAGAGAATTTTTATACGAATACGCTGATACCACTAAATCGTTTCATTTCACTATAGTTTACAAGATATGAGCGAAAATATTTTCGGGGGTTCACGAACTTCACGAATTTTGTGCAAGTGCCAAAACTTTAAATCGCGATATCTCCGAAACGGTTAGAGATATCGAGTTGGGAGTGGCACCGTTGGATTCAGGAGATCGAGTTCTATCAGAAAAAACAACTTTTAAGGCGTTTGAAGAGATTTTCAAAAAACGGCTATATCTCGCAAACGGCTATATTTAGGGGGAAACTGATGGTACAGGCGGCTTTCTCGTGTCAATTTACATCAGATAGTGTTGGTTTAAAAGCCTTTTGAGCCAAAAAATTTTTTTTGAAATTTTTAAAATTTACCCCCTTGGGGTTCAAATTTTTTTAATTTTTCGTTATTCCTCTCTTACTCCTTAACTGTTAGACGTATTGCGACGTAACCTCGAACATAAGCAGATTTTGTCGTCCTCTTTCGATTGGTGCCCTCAAAAACGTCCTATCTTGAACGGTTCGTTTGTAAAAAAATTCCAAAAAATGCCAAAAAGTTACCCAAAATTTTCGGTCTTTGGGTGATAGCTTCCTCAAATGACGCATTAAAAGACGTTTGACATACTAATATTAAAGAGAATTTTTATACGAATACGCTGATACCACTAAATCGTTTCATTTCACTATAGTTTACAAGATATGAGCGAAAATATTTTCGGGGGTTCACGAACTTCACGAATTTTGTGCAAGTGCCAAAACTTTAAATCGCGATATCTCCGAAACGGTTAGAGATATCGAGTTGGGAGTGGCACCGTTGGATTCAGGAGATCGAGTTCTATCAGAAAAAACAACTTTTAAGGCGTTTGAAGAGATTTTCAAAAAACGGCTATATCTCGCAAACGGCTATATTTAGGGGGAAACTGATGGTACAGGCGGCTTTCTCGTGTCAATTTACATCAGATAGTGTTGGTTTAAAAGCCTTTTGAGCCAAAAAATTTTTTTTGAAATTTTTAAAATTTACCCCCTTGGGGTTCAAATTTTTTTAATTTTTCGTTATTCCTCTCTTACTCCTTAACTGTTAGACGTATTGCGACGTAACCTCGAACATAAGCAGATTTTGTCGTCCTCTTTCGATTGGTGCCCTCAAAAACGTCCTATCTTGAACGGTTCGTTTGTAAAAAAATTCCAAAAAATGCCAAAAAGTTACCCAAAATTTTCGGTCTTTGGGTGATAGCTTCCTCAAATGACGCATTAAAAGACGTTTGACATACTAATATTAAAGAGAATTTTTATACGAATACGCTGATACCACTAAATCGTTTCATTTCACTATAGTTTACAAGATATGAGCGAAAATATTTTCGGGGGTTCACGAACTTCACGAATTTTGTGCAAGTGCCAAAACTTTAAATCGCGATATCTCCGAAACGGTTAGAGATATCGAGTTGGGAGTGGCACCGTTGGATTCAGGAGATCGAGTTCTATCAGAAAAAAACAACTTTTAAGGCGTTTGAAGAGATTTTCAAAAAACGGCTATATCTCGCAAACGGCTATATTTAGGGGGAAACTGATGGTACAGGCGGCTTTCTCGTGTCAATTTACATCAGATAGTGTTGGTTTAAAAGCCTTTTGAGCCAAAAATTTTTTTTTGAAATTTTTAAAATTTACCCCCTTGGGGTTCAAATTTTTTTAATTTTTCGTTATTCCTCTCTTACTCCTTAACTGTTAGACGTATTGCGACGTAACCTCGAACATAAGCAGATTTTGTCGTCCTCTTTCGATTGGTGCCCTCAAAAACGTCCTATCTTGAACGGTTCGTTTGTAAAAAAATTCCAAAAAATGCCAAAAAGTTACCCAAAATTTTCGGTCTTTGGGTGATAGCTTCCTCAAATGACGCATTAAAAGACGTTTGACATACTAATATTAAAGAGAATTTTTATACGAATACGCTGATACCACTAAATCATTTCATTTCGCTATAGTTTACAAGATATGAGCGAAAATATTTTCGGGGGTTCACGAACTTCACGAATTTTGTGCAAGTGCCAAAACTTTAAATCGCGATATCTCCGAAACGGTTAGAGATATCGAGTTGGGAGTGGCACCGTTGGATTCAGGAGATCGAATTCTATCAGAAAAAACAACTTTTAAGGCGTTTGAAGAGATTTTCAAAAAACGGCTATATCTCGCAAACGGCTATATTTAGGGGGAAACTGATGGTACAGGCGGCTTTCTCGTGTCAATTTACATCAGATAGTGTTGGTTTAAAAGCCTTTTGAGCCAAAAAATTTTTTTTGAAATTTTTAAAATTTACCCCCTTGGGGTTCAAATTTTTTTAATTTTTCGTTATTCCTCTCTTACTCCTTAACTGTTAGACGTATTGCGACGTAACCTCGAACATAAGCAGATTTTGTCGTCCTCTTTCGATTGGTGCCCTCAAAAACGTCCTATCTTGAACGGTTCGTTTGTAAAAAAATTCCAAAAAATGACAAAAAGTTACCCAAAATTTTCGGTCTTTGGGTGATAGCTTCCTCAAATGACGCATTAAAAGACGTTTGACATACTAATATTAAAGAGAATTTTTATACGAATACGCTGATACCACTAAATCGTTTCATTTCACTATAGTTTACAAGATATGAGCGAAAATATTTTCGGGGGTTCACGAACTTCAGGAATTTTGTGCAAGTGCCAAAACTTTAAATCGCGATATCTCCGAAACGGTTAGAGATATCGAGTTGGGAGTGGCACCGTTGGATTCAGGAGATCGAGTTCTATCAGAAAAAACAACTTTTAAGGCGTTTGAAGAGATTTTCAAAAAACGGCTATATCTCGCAAACGGCTATATTTAGGGGGAAACTGATGGTACAGGCGGCTTTCTCGTGTCAATTTACATCAGATAGTGTTGGTTTAAAAGCCTTTTGAGCCAAAAAATTTTTTTTGAAATTTTTAAAATTTACCCCCTTGGGGTTCAAATTTTTTTAATTTTTCGTTATTCCTCTCTTACTCCTTAACTGTTAGACGTATTGCGACGTAACCTCGAACATAAGCAGATTTTGTCGTCCTCTTTCGATTGGTGCCCTCAAAAACGTCCTATCTTGAACGGTTCGTTTGTAAAAAAATTCCAAAAAATGCCAAAAAGTTACCCAAAATTTTCGGTCTTTGGGTGATAGCTTCCTCAAATGACGCATTAAAAGACGTTTGACATACTAATATTAAAGAGAATTTTTATACGAATACGCTGATACCACTAAATCGTTTCATTTCACTATAGTTTACAAGATATGAGCGAAAATATTTTCGGGGGTTCACGAACTTCACGAATTTTGTGCAAGTGCCAAAACTTTAAATCGCGATATCTCCGAAACGGTTAGAGATATCGAGTTGGGAGTGGCACCGTTGGATTCAGGAGATCGAGTTCTATCAGAAAAAACAACTTTTAAGGCGTTTGAAGAGATTTTCAAAAAACGGCTATATCTCGCAAACGGCTATATTTAGGGGGAAACTGATGGTACAGGAGGCTTTCTCGTGTCAATTTACATCAGATAGTGTTGGTTTAAAAGCCTTTTGAGCCAAAAAATTTTTTTTGAAATTTTTAAAATTTACCCCCTTGGGGTTCAAATTTTTTTAATTTTTCGTTATTCCTCTCTTACTCCTTAACTGTTAGACGTATTGCGACGTAACCTCGAACATAAGCAGATTTTGTCGTCCTCTTTCGAGTGGTGCCCTCAAAAACGTCCTATCTTGAACGGTTCGTTTGTAAAAAAATTCCAAAAAATGCCAAAAAGTTACCCAAAATTTTCGGTCTTTGGGTGATAGCTTCCTCAAATGACGCATTAAAAGACGTTTGACATACTAATATTAAAGAGAATTTTTATACGAATACGCTGATACCACTAAATCGTTTCATTTCACTATAGTTTACAAGATATGAGCGAAAATATTTTCGGGGGTTCACGAACTTCACGAATTTTGTGCAAGTGCCAAAACTTTAAATCGCGATATCTCCGAAACGGTTAGAGATATCGAGTTGGGAGTGGCACCGTTGGATTCAGGAGATCGAATTCTATCAGAAAAAACAACTTTTAAGGCGTTTGAAGAGATTTTCAAAAAACGGCTATATCTCGCAAACGGCTATATTTAGGGGGAAACTGATGGTACAGGCGGCTTTCTCGTGTCAATTTACATCAGATAGTGTTGGTTTAAAAGCCTTTTGAGCCAAAAAATTTTTTTTGAAATTTTTAAAATTTACCCCCTTGGGGTTCAAATTTTTTTAATTTTTCGTTATTCCTCTCTTACTCCTTAACTGTTAGACGTATTGCGACGTAACCTCGAACATAAGCAGATTTTGTCGTCCTCTTTCGATTGGTGCCCTCAAAAACGTCCTATCTTGAACGGTTCGTTTGTAAAAAAATTCCAAAAAATGACAAAAAGTTACCCAAAATTTTCGGTCTTTGGGTGATAGCTTCCTCAAATGACGCATTAAAAGACGTTTGACATACTAATATTAAAGAGAATTTTTATACGAATACGCTGATACCACTAAATCGTTTCATTTCACTATAGTTTACAAGATATGAGCGAAAATATTTTCGGGGGTTCACGAACTTCAGGAATTTTGTGCAAGTGCCAAAACTTTAAATCGCGATATCTCCGAAACGGTTAGAGATATCGAGTTGGGAGTGGCACCGTTGGATTCAGGAGATCGAGTTCTATCAGAAAAAACAACTTTTAAGGCGTTTGAAGAGATTTTCAAAAAACGGCTATATCTCGCAAACGGCTATATTTAGGGGGAAACTGATGGTACAGGCGGCTTTCTCGTGTCAATTTACATCAGATAGTGTTGGTTTAAAAGCCTTTTGAGCCAAAAAATTTTTTTTGAAATTTTTAAAATTTACCCCCTTGGGGTTCAAATTTTTTTAATTTTTCGTTATTCCTCTCTTACTCCTTAACTGTTAGACGTATTGCGACGTAACCTCGAACATAAGCAGATTTTGTCGTCCTCTTTCGATTGGTGCCCTCAAAAACGTCCTATCTTGAACGGTTCGTTTGTAAAAAAATTCCAAAAAATGCCAAAAAGTTACCCAAAATTTTCGGTCTTTGGGTGATAGCTTCCTCAAATGACGCATTAAAAGACGTTTGACATACTAATATTAAAGAGAATTTTTATACTAATACGCTGATACCACTAAATCATTTCATTTCGCTATAGTTTACAAGATATGAGCGAAAATATTTTCGGGGGTTCACGAACTTCACGAATTTTGTGCAAGTGCCAAAACTTTAAATCGCGATATCTCCGAAACGGTTAGAGATATCGAGTTGGGAGTGGCACCGTTGGATTCAGGAGATCGAGTTCTATCAGAAAAAACAACTTTTAAGGCGTTTGAAGAGATTTTCAAAAAACGGCTATATCTCGCAAACGGCTATATTTAGGGGGAAACTGATGGTACAGGCGGCTTTCTCGTGTCAATTTACATCAGATAGTGTTGGTTTAAAAGCCTTTTGAGCCAAAAAATTTTTTTTGAAATTTTTAAAATTTACCCCCTTGGGGTTCAAATTTTTTTAATTTTTCGTTATTCCTCTCTTACTCCTTAACTGTTAGACGTATTGCGACGTAACCTCGAACATAAGCAGATTTTGTCGTCCTCTTTCGATTGGTGCCCTCAAAAACGTCCTATCTTGAACGGTTCGTTTGTAAAAAAATTCCAAAAAATGCCAAAAAGTTACCCAAAATTTTCGGTCTTTGGGTGATAGCTTCCTCAAATGACGCATTAAAAGACGTTTGACATACTAATATTAAAGAGAATTTTTATACTAATACGCTGATACCACTAAATCATTTCATTTCGCTATAGTTTACAAGATATGAGCGAAAATATTTTCGGGGGTTCACGAACTTCACGAATTTTGTGCAAGTGCCAAAACTTTAAATCGCGATATCTCCGAAACGGTTAGAGATATCGAGTTGGGAGTGGCACCGTTGGATTCAGGAGATCGAGTTCTATCAGAAAAAACAACTTTTAAGGCGTTTGAAGAGATTTTCAAAAAACGGCTATATCTCGCAAACGGCTATATTTAGGGGGAAACTGATGGTACAGGAGGCTTTCTCGTGTCAATTTACATCAGATAGTGTTGGTTTAAAAGCCTTTTGAGCCAAAAAATTTTTTTTGAAATTTTTAAAATTTACCCCCTTGGGGTTCAAATTTTTTTAATTTTTCGTTATTCCTCTCTTACTCCTTAACTGTTAGACGTATTGCGACGTAACCTCGAACATAAGCAGATTTTGTCGTCCTCTTTCGAGTGGTGCCCTCAAAAACGTCCTATCTTGAACGGTTCGTTTGTAAAAAAATTCCAAAAAATGCCAAAAAGTTACCCAAAATTTTCGGTCTTTGGGTGATAGCTTCCTCAAATGACGCATTAAAAGACGTTTGACATACTAATATTAAAGAGAATTTTTATACGAATACGCTGATACCACTAAATCGTTTCATTTCACTATAGTTTACAAGATATGAGCGAAAATATTTTCGGGGGTTCACGAACTTCACGAATTTTGTGCAAGTGCCAAAACTTTAAATCGCGATATCTCCGAAACGGTTAGAGATATCGAGTTGGGAGTGGCACCGTTGGATTCAGGAGATCGAGTTCTATCAGAAAAAACAACTTTTAAGGCGTTTGAAGAGATTTTCAAAAAACGGCTATATCTCGCAAACGGCTATATTTAGGGGGAAACTGATGGTACAGGCGGCTTTCTCGTGTCAATTTACATCAGATAGTGTTGGTTTAAAAGCCTTTTGAGCCAAAAAATTTTTTTTGAAATTTTTAAAATTTACCCCCTTGGGGTTCAAATTTTTTTAATTTTTCGTTATTCCTCTCTTACTCCTTAACTGTTAGACGTATTGCGACGTAACCTCGAACATAAGCAGATTTTGTCGTCCTCTTTCGATTGGTGCCCTCAAAAACGTCCTATCTTGAACGGTTCGTTTGTAAAAAAATTCCAAAAAATGCCAAAAAGTTACCCAAAATTTTCGGTCTTTGGGTGATAGCTTCCTCAAATGACGCATTAAAAGACGTTTGACATACTAATATTAAAGAGAATTTTTATACGAATACGCTGATACCACTAAATCGTTTCATTTCACTATAGTTTACAAGATATGAGCGAAAATATTTTCGGGGGTTCACGAACTTCACGAATTTTGTGCAAGTGCCAAAACTTTAAATCGCGATATCTCCGAAACGGTTAGAGATATCGAGTTGGGAGTGGCACCGTTGGATTCAGGAGATCGAGTTCTATCAGAAAAAACAACTTTTAAGGCGTTTGAAGAGATTTTCAAAAAACGGCTATATCTCGCAAACGGCTATATTTAGGGGGAAACTGATGGTACAGGCGGCTTTCTCGTGTCAATTTACATCAGATAGTGTTGGTTTAAAAGCCTTTTGAGCCAAAAAATTTTTTTTGAAATTTTTAAAATTTACCCCCTTGGGGTTCAAATTTTTTTAATTTTTCGTTATTCCTCTCTTACTCCTTAACTGTTAGACGTATTGCGACGTAACCTCGAACATAAGCAGATTTTGTCGTCCTCTTTCGATTGGTGCCCTCAAAAACGTCCTATCTTGAACGGTTCGTTTGTAAAAAAATTAAAAAAAATGCCAAAAAGTTACCCAAAATTTTCGGTCTTTGGGTGATAGCTTCCTCAAATGACGCATTAAAAGACGTTTGACATACTAATATTAAAGAGAATTTTTATACGAATACGCTGATACCACTAAATCGTTTCATTTCACTATAGTTTACAAGATATGAGCGAAAATATTTTCGGGGGTTCACGAACTTCACGAATTTTGTGCAAGTGCCAAAACTTTAAATCGCGATATCTCCGAAACGGTTAGAGATATCGAGTTGGGAGTGGCACCGTTGGATTCAGGAGATCGAGTTCTATCAGAAAAAAACAACTTTTAAGGCGTTTGAAGAGATTTTCAAAAAACGGCTATATCTCGCAAACGGCTATATTTAGGGGGAAACTGATGGTACAGGCGGCTTTCTCGTGTCAATTTACATCAGATAGTGTTGGTTTAAAAGCCTTTTGAGCCAAAAATTTTTTTTTGAAATTTTTAAAATTTACCCCCTTGGGGTTCAAATTTTTTTAATTTTTCGTTATTCCTCTCTTACTCCTTAACTGTTAGACGTATTGCGACGTAACCTCGAACATAAGCAGATTTTGTCGTCCTCTTTCGATTGGTGCCCTCAAAAACGTCCTATCTTGAACGGTTCGTTTGTAAAAAAATTCCAAAAAATGCCAAAAAGTTACCCAAAATTTTCGGTCTTTGGGTGATAGCTTCCTCAAATGACGCATTAAAAGACGTTTGACATACTAATATTAAAGAGAATTTTTATACGAATACGCTGATACCACTAAATCATTTCATTTCGCTATAGTTTACAAGATATGAGCGAAAATATTTTCGGGGGTTCACGAACTTCACGAATTTTGTGCAAGTGCCAAAACTTTAAATCGCGATATCTCCGAAACGGTTAGAGATATCGAGTTGGGAGTGGCACCGTTGGATTCAGGAGATCGAATTCTATCAGAAAAAACAACTTTTAAGGCGTTTGAAGAGATTTTCAAAAAACGGCTATATCTCGCAAACGGCTATATTTAGGGGGAAACTGATGGTACAGGCGGCTTTCTCGTGTCAATTTACATCAGATAGTGTTGGTTTAAAAGCCTTTTGAGCCAAAAAATTTTTTTTGAAATTTTTAAAATTTACCCCCTTGGGGTTCAAATTTTTTTAATTTTTCGTTATTCCTCTCTTACTCCTTAACTGTTAGACGTATTGCGACGTAACCTCGAACATAAGCAGATTTTGTCGTCCTCTTTCGATTGGTGCCCTCAAAAACGTCCTATCTTGAACGGTTCGTTTGTAAAAAAATTCCAAAAAATGACAAAAAGTTACCCAAAATTTTCGGTCTTTGGGTGATAGCTTCCTCAAATGACGCATTAAAAGACGTTTGACATACTAATATTAAAGAGAATTTTTATACGAATACGCTGATACCACTAAATCGTTTCATTTCACTATAGTTTACAAGATATGAGCGAAAATATTTTCGGGGGTTCACGAACTTCAGGAATTTTGTGCAAGTGCCAAAACTTTAAATCGCGATATCTCCGAAACGGTTAGAGATATCGAGTTGGGAGTGGCACCGTTGGATTCAGGAGATCGAGTTCTATCAGAAAAAACAACTTTTAAGGCGTTTGAAGAGATTTTCAAAAAACGGCTATATCTCGCAAACGGCTATATTTAGGGGGAAACTGATGGTACAGGCGGCTTTCTCGTGTCAATTTACATCAGATAGTGTTGGTTTAAAAGCCTTTTGAGCCAAAAAATTTTTTTTGAAATTTTTAAAATTTACCCCCTTGGGGTTCAAATTTTTTTAATTTTTCGTTATTCCTCTCTTACTCCTTAACTGTTAGACGTATTGCGACGTAACCTCGAACATAAGCAGATTTTGTCGTCCTCTTTCGATTGGTGCCCTCAAAAACGTCCTATCTTGAACGGTTCGTTTGTAAAAAAATTCCAAAAAATGCCAAAAAGTTACCCAAAATTTTCGGTCTTTGGGTGATAGCTTCCTCAAATGACGCATTAAAAGACGTTTGACATACTAATATTAAAGAGAATTTTTATACGAATACGCTGATACCACTAAATCGTTTCATTTCACTATAGTTTACAAGATATGAGCGAAAATATTTTCGGGGGTTCACGAACTTCACGAATTTTGTGCAAGTGCCAAAACTTTAAATCGCGATATCTCCGAAACGGTTAGAGATATCGAGTTGGGAGTGGCACCGTTGGATTCAGGAGATCGAGTTCTATCAGAAAAAACAACTTTTAAGGCGTTTGAAGAGATTTTCAAAAAACGGCTATATCTCGCAAACGGCTATATTTAGGGGGAAACTGATGGTACAGGAGGCTTTCTCGTGTCAATTTACATCAGATAGTGTTGGTTTAAAAGCCTTTTGAGCCAAAAAATTTTTTTTGAAATTTTTAAAATTTACCCCCTTGGGGTTCAAATTTTTTTAATTTTTCGTTATTCCTCTCTTACTCCTTAACTGTTAGACGTATTGCGACGTAACCTCGAACATAAGCAGATTTTGTCGTCCTCTTTCGAGTGGTGCCCTCAAAAACGTCCTATCTTGAACGGTTCGTTTGTAAAAAAATTCCAAAAAATGCCAAAAAGTTACCCAAAATTTTCGGTCTTTGGGTGATAGCTTCCTCAAATGACGCATTAAAAGACGTTTGACATACTAATATTAAAGAGAATTTTTATACGAATACGCTGATACCACTAAATCGTTTCATTTCACTATAGTTTACAAGATATGAGCGAAAATATTTTCGGGGGTTCACGAACTTCACGAATTTTGTGCAAGTGCCAAAACTTTAAATCGCGATATCTCCGAAACGGTTAGAGATATCGAGTTGGGAGTGGCACCGTTGGATTCAGGAGATCGAATTCTATCAGAAAAAACAACTTTTAAGGCGTTTGAAGAGATTTTCAAAAAACGGCTATATCTCGCAAACGGCTATATTTAGGGTGAAACTGATGGTACAGGCGGCTTTCTCGTGTCAATTTACATCAGATAGTGTTGGTTTAAAAGCCTTTTGAGCCAAAAAAATTTTTTTGAAATTTTTAAAATTTACCCCCTTGGGGTTCAAATTTTTTTAATTTTTCGTTATTCCTCTCTTACTCCTTAACTGTTAGACGTATTGCGACGTAACCTCGAACATAAGCAGATTTTGTCGTCCTCTTTCGAGTGGTGCCCTCAAAAACGTCCTATCTTGAACGGTTCGTTTGTAAAAAAATTCCAAAAAATGCCAAAAAGTTACCCAAAATTTTCGGTCTTTGGGTGATAGCTTCCTCAAATGACGCATTAAAAGACGTTTGACATACTAATATTAAAGAGAATTTTTATACGAATACGCTGATACCACTAAATCGTTTCATTTCACTATAGTTTACAAGATATGAGCGAAAATATTTTCGGGGGTTCACGAACTTCACGAATTTTGTGCAAGTGCCAAAACTTTAAATCGCGATATCTCCGAAACGGTTAGAGATATCGAGTTGGGAGTGGCACCGTTGGATTCAGGAGATCGAGTTCTATCAGAAAAAACAACTTTTAAGGCGTTTGAAGAGATTTTCAAAAAACGGCTATATCTCGCAAACGGCTATATTTAGGGGGAAACTGATGGTACAGGCGGCTTTCTCGTGTCAATTTACATCAGATAGTGTTGGTTTAAAAGCCTTTTGAGCCAAAAAATTTTTTTTGAAATTTTTAAAATTTACCCCCTTGGGGTTCAAATTTTTTTAATTTTTCGTTATTCCTCTCTTACTCCTTAACTGTTAGACGTATTGCGACGTAACCTCGAACATAAGCAGATTTTGTCGTCCTCTTTCGATTGGTGCCCTCAAAAACGTCCTATCTTGAACGGTTCGTTTGTAAAAAAATTCCAAAAAATGCCAAAAAGTTACCCAAAATTTTCGGTCTTTGGGTGATAGCTTCCTCAAATGACGCATTAAAAGACGTTTGACATACTAATATTAAAGAGAATTTTTATACGAATACGCTGATACCACTAAATCGTTTCATTTCACTATAGTTTACAAGATATGAGCGAAAATATTTTCGGGGGTTCACGAACTTCACGAATTTTGTGCAAGTGCCAAAACTTTAAATCGCGATATCTCCGAAACGGTTAGAGATATCGAGTTGGGAGTGGCACCGTTGGATTCAGGAGATCGAGTTCTATCAGAAAAAACAACTTTTAAGGCGTTTGAAGAGATTTTCAAAAAACGGCTATATCTCGCAAACGGCTATATTTAGGGGGAAACTGATGGTACAGGCGGCTTTCTCGTGTCAATTTACATCAGATAGTGTTGGTTTAAAAGCCTTTTGAGCCAAAAAATTTTTTTTGAAATTTTTAAAATTTACCCCCTTGGGGTTCAAATTTTTTTAATTTTTCGTTATTCCTCTCTTACTCCTTAACTGTTAGACGTATTGCGACGTAACCTCGAACATAAGCAGATTTTGTCGTCCTCTTTCGATTGGTGCCCTCAAAAACGTCCTATCTTGAACGGTTCGTTTGTAAAAAAATTCCAAAAAATGCCAAAAAGTTACCCAAAATTTTCGGTCTTTGGGTGATAGCTTCCTCAAATGACGCATTAAAAGACGTTTGACATACTAATATTAAAGAGAATTTTTATACGAATACGCTGATACCACTAAATCGTTTCATTTCACTATAGTTTACAAGATATGAGCGAAAATATTTTCGGGGGTTCACGAACTTCACGAATTTTGTGCAAGTGCCAAAACTTTAAATCGCGATATCTCCGAAACGGTTAGAGATATCGAGTTGGGAGTGGCACCGTTGGATTCAGGAGATCGAGTTCTATCAGAAAAAAACAACTTTTAAGGCGTTTGAAGAGATTTTCAAAAAACGGCTATATCTCGCAAACGGCTATATTTAGGGGGAAACTGATGGTACAGGCGGCTTTCTCGTGTCAATTTACATCAGATAGTGTTGGTTTAAAAGCCTTTTGAGCCAAAAATTTTTTTTTGAAATTTTTAAAATTTACCCCCTTGGGGTTCAAATTTTTTTAATTTTTCGTTATTCCTCTCTTACTCCTTAACTGTTAGACGTATTGCGACGTAACCTCGAACATAAGCAGATTTTGTCGTCCTCTTTCGATTGGTGCCCTCAAAAACGTCCTATCTTGAACGGTTCGTTTGTAAAAAAATTCCAAAAAATGCCAAAAAGTTACCCAAAATTTTCGGTCTTTGGGTGATAGCTTCCTCAAATGACGCATTAAAAGACGTTTGACATACTAATATTAAAGAGAATTTTTATACGAATACGCTGATACCACTAAATCATTTCATTTCGCTATAGTTTACAAGATATGAGCGAAAATATTTTCGGGGGTTCACGAACTTCACGAATTTTGTGCAAGTGCCAAAACTTTAAATCGCGATATCTCCGAAACGGTTAGAGATATCGAGTTGGGAGTGGCACCGTTGGATTCAGGAGATCGAGTTCTATCAGAAAAAAACAACTTTTAAGGCGTTTGAAGAGATTTTCAAAAAACGGCTATATCTCGCAAACGGCTATATTTAGGGGGAAACTGATGGTACAGGCGGCTTTCTCGTGTCAATTTACATCAGATAGTGTTGGTTTAAAAGCCTTTTGAGCCAAAAAATTTTTTTGGAAATTTTTAAAATTTACCCCCTTGGGGTTCAAATTTTTTTAATTTTTCGTTATTCCTCTCTTACTCCTTAACTGTTAGACGTATTGCGACGTAACCTCGAACATAAGCAGATTTTGTCGTCCTCTTTCGATTGGTGCCCTCAAAAACGTCCTATCTTGAACGGTTCGTTTGTAAAAAAATTCCAAAAAATGCCAAAAAGTTACCCAAAATTTTCGGTCTTTGGGTGATAGCTTCCTCAAATGACGCATTAAAAGACGTTTGACATACTAATATTAAAGAGAATTTTTATACGAATACGCTGATACCACTAAATCGTTTCATTTCACTATAGTTTACAAGATATGAGCGAAAATATTTTCGGGGGTTCACGAACTTCACGAATTTTGTGCAAGTGCCAAAACTTTAAATCGCGATATCTCCGAAACGGTTAGAGATATCGAGTTGGGAGTGGCACCGTTGGATTCAGGAGATCGAGTTCTATCAGAAAAAACAACTTTTAAGGCGTTTGAAGAGATTTTCAAAAAACGGCTATATCTCGCAAACGGCTATATTTAGGGGGAAACTGATGGTACAGGCGGCTTTCTCGTGTCAATTTACATCAGATAGTGTTGGTTTAAAAGCCTTTTGAGCCAAAAAATTTTTTTGGAAATTTTTAAAATTTACCCCCTTGGGGTTCAAATTTTTTTAATTTTTCGTTATTCCTCTCTTACTCCTTAACTGTTAGACGTATTGCGACGTAACCTCGAACATAAGCAGATTTTGTCGTCCTCTTTCGATTGGTGCCCTCAAAAACGTCCTATCTTGAACGGTTCGTTTGTAAAAAAATTCCAAAAAATGCCAAAAAGTTACCCAAAATTTTCGGTCTTTGGGTGATAGCTTCCTCAAATGACGCATTAAAAGACGTTTGACATACTAATATTAAAGAGAATTTTTATACGAATACGCTGATACCACTAAATCGTTTCATTTCACTATAGTTTACAAGATATGAGCGAAAATATTTTCGGGGGTTCACGAACTTCACGAATTTTGTGCAAGTGCCAAAACTTTAAATCGCGATATCTCCGAAACGGTTAGAGATATCGAGTTGGGAGTGGCACCGTTGGATTCAGGAGATCGAGTTCTATCAGAAAAAAACAACTTTTAAGGCGTTTGAAGAGATTTTCAAAAAACGGCTATATCTCGCAAACGGCTATATTTAGGGGGAAACTGATGGTACAGGCGGCTTTCTCGTGTCAATTTACATCAGATAGTGTTGGTTTAAAAGCCTTTTGAGCCAAAAATTTTTTTTTGAAATTTTTAAAATTTACCCCCTTGGGGTTCAAATTTTTTTAATTTTTCGTTATTCCTCTCTTACTCCTTAACTGTTAGACGTATTGCGACGTAACCTCGAACATAAGCAGATTTTGTCGTCCTCTTTCGATTGGTGCCCTCAAAAACGTCCTATCTTGAACGGTTCGTTTGTAAAAAAATTCCAAAAAATGCCAAAAAGTTACCCAAAATTTTCGGTCTTTGGGTGATAGCTTCCTCAAATGACGCATTAAAAGACGTTTGACATACTAATATTAAAGAGAATTTTTATACGAATACGCTGATACCACTAAATCGTTTCATTTCACTATAGTTTACAAGATATGAGCGAAAATATTTTTGGGGGTTCACGAACTTCACGAATTTTGTTCAAGTGCCAAAACTTTAAATCGCGATATCTCCGAAACGGTTAGAGATATCGAGTTGGGAGTGGCACCGTTGGATTCAGGAGATCGAGTTCTATCAGAAAAAAACAACTTTTAAGGCGTTTGAAGAGATTTTCAAAAAACGGCTATATCTCGCAAACGGCTATATTTAGGGGGAAACTGATGGTACAGGCGGCTTTCTCGTGTCAATTTACATCAGATAGTGTTGGTTTAAAAGCCTTTTGAGCCAAAAATTTTTTTTTGAAATTTTTAAAATTTACCCCCTTGGGGTTCAAATTTTTTTAATTTTTCGTTATTCCTCTCTTACTCCTTAACTGTTAGACGTATTGCGACGTAACCTCGAACATAAGCAGATTTTGTCGTCCTCTTTCGATTGGTGCCCTCAAAAACGTCCTATCTTGAACGGTTCGTTTGTAAAAAAATTCCAAAAAATGCCAAAAAGTTACCCAAAATTTTCGGTCTTTGGGTGATAGCTTCCTCAAATGACGCATTAAAAGACGTTTGACATACTAATATTAAAGAGAATTTTTATACGAATACGCTGATACCACTAAATCGTTTCATTTCACTATAGTTTACAAGATATGAGCGAAAATATTTTTGGGGGTTCACGAACTTCACGAATTTTGTTCAAGTGCCAAAACTTTAAATCGCGATATCTCCGAAACGGTTAGAGATATCGAGTTGGGAGTGGCACCGTTGGATTCAGGAGATCGAGTTCTATCAGAAAAAAACAACTTTTAAGGCGTTTGAAGAGATTTTCAAAAAACGGCTATATCTCGCAAACGGCTATATTTAGGGGGAAACTGATGGTACAGGCGGCTTTCTCGTGTCAATTTACATCAGATAGTGTTGGTTTAAAAGCCTTTTGAGCCAAAAATTTTTTTTTGAAATTTTTAAAATTTACCCCCTTGGGGTTCAAATTTTTTTAATTTTTCGTTATTCCTCTCTTACTCCTTAACTGTTAGACGTATTGCGACGTAACCTCGAACATAAGCAGATTTTGTCGTCCTCTTTCGATTGGTGCCCTCAAAAACGTCCTATCTTGAACGGTTCGTTTGTAAAAAAATTCCAAAAAATGCCAAAAAGTTACCCAAAATTTTCGGTCTTTGGGTGATAGCTTCCTCAAATGACGCATTAAAAGACGTTTGACATACTAATATTAAAGAGAATTTTTATACGAATACGCTGATACCACTAAATCGTTTCATTTCACTATAGTTTACAAGATATGAGCGAAAATATTTTCGGGGGTTCACGAACTTCACGAATTTTGTGCAAGTGCCAAAACTTTAAATCGCGATATCTCCGAAACGGTTAGAGATATCGAGTTGGGAGTGGCACCGTTGGATTCAGGAGATCGAGTTCTATCAGAAAAAACAACTTTTAAGGCGTTTGAAGAGATTTTCAAAAAACGGCTATATCTCGCAAACGGCTATATTTAGGGGGAAACTGATGGTACAGGCGGCTTTCTCGTGTCAATTTACATCAGATAGTGTTGGTTTAAAAGCCTTTTGAGCCAAAAAATTTTTTTTGAAATTTTTAAAATTTACCCCCTTGGGGTTCAAATTTTTTTAATTTTTCGTTATTCCTCTCTTACTCCTTAACTGTTAGACGTATTGCGACGTAACCTCGAACATAAGCAGATTTTGTCGTCCTCTTTCGTTTGGTGCCCTCAAAAACGTCCTATCTTGAACGGTTCGTTTGTAAAAAAATTCCAAAAAATGCCAAAAAGTTACCCAAAATTTTCGGTCTTTGGGTGATAGCTTCCTCAAATGACGCATTAAAAGACGTTTGACATACTAATATTAAAGAGAATTTTTATACGAATACGCTGATACCACTAAATCGTTTCATTTCACTATAGTTTACAAGATATGAGCGAAAATATTTTCGGGGGTTCACGAACTTCACGAATTTTGTGCAAGTGCCAAAACTTTAAATCGCGATATCTCCGAAACGGTTAGAGATATCGAGTTGGGAGTGGCACCGTTGGATTCAGGAGATCGAGTTCTATCAGAGAAAACAACCTTTAAGGCGTTTGAAGAGATTTTCAAAAAACGGCTATATCTCGCAAACGGCTATATTTAGGGGGAAACTGATGGTACAGGCGGCTTTCTCGTGTCAATTTACATCAGATAGTGTTGGTTTAAAAGCCTTTTGAGCCAAAAAATTTTTTTGGAAATTTTTAAAATTTACCCCCTTGGGGTTCAAATTTTTTTAATTTTTCGTTATTCCTCTCTTACTCCTTAACTGTTAGACGTATTGCGACGTAACCTCGAACATAAGCAGATTTTGTCGTCCTCTTTCGATTGGTGCCCTCAAAAACGTCCTATCTTGAACGGTTCGTTTGTAAAAAAATTCCAAAAAATGCCAAAAAGTTACCCAAAATTTTCGGTCTTTGGGTGATAGCTTCCTCAAATGACGCATTAAAAGACGTTTGACATACTAATATTAAAGAGAATTTTTATACGAATACGCTGATACCACTAAATCGTTTCATTTCACTATAGTTTACAAGATATGAGCGAAAATATTTTCGGGGGTTCACGAACTTCACGAATTTTGTGCAAGTGCCAAAACTTTAAATCGCGATATCTCCGAAACGGTTAGAGATATCGAGTTGGGAGTGGCACCGTTGGATTCAGGAGATCGAGTTCTATCAGAAAAAACAACTTTTAAGGCGTTTGAAGAGATTTTCAAAAAACGGCTATATCTCGCAAACGGCTATATTTAGGGGGAAACTGATGGTACAGGCGGCTTTCTCGTGTCAATTTACATCAGATAGTGTTGGTTTAAAGCCTTTTGAGCCAAAAAATTTTTTTGGAAATTTTTAAAATTTACCCCCTTGGGGTTCAAATTTTTTTAATTTTTCGTTATTCCTCTCTTACTCCTTAACTGTTAGACGTATTGCGACGTAACCTCGAACATAAGCAGATTTTGTCGTCCTCTTTCGATTGGTGCCCTCAAAAACGTCCTATCTTGAACGGTTCGTTTGTAAAAAAATTCCAAAAAATGCCAAAAAGTTACCCAAAATTTTCGGTCTTTGGGTGATAGCTTCCTCAAATGACGCATTAAAAGACGTTTGACATACTAATATTAAAGAGAATTTTTATACGAATACGCTGATACCACTAAATCGTTTCATTTCACTATAGTTTACAAGATATGAGCGAAAATATTTTCGGGGGTTCACGAACTTCACGAATTTTGTGCAAGTGCCAAAACTTTAAATCGCGATATCTCCGAAACGGTTAGAGATATCGAGTTGGGAGTGGCACCGTTGGATTCAGGAGATCGAGTTCTATCAGAAAAAACAACTTTTAAGGCGTTTGAAGAGATTTTCAAAAAACGGCTATATCTCGCAAACGGCTATATTTAGGGGGAAACTGATGGTACAGGCGGCTTTCTCGTGTCAATTTACATCAGATAGTGTTGGTTTAAAAGCCTTTTGAGCCAAAAATTTTTTTTTGAAATTTTTAAAATTTACCCCCTTGGGGTTCAAATTTTTTTAATTTTTCGTTATTCCTCTCTTACTCCTTAACTGTTAGACGTATTGCGACGTAACCTCGAACATAAGCAGATTTTGTCGTCCTCTTTCGATTGGTGCCCTCAAAAACGTCCTATCTTGAACGGTTCGTTTGTAAAAAAATTCCAAAAAATGCCAAAAAGTTACCCAAAATTTTCGGTCTTTGGGTGATAGCTTCCTCAAATGACGCATTAAAAGACGTTTGACATACTAATATTAAAGAGAATTTTTATACGAATACGCTGATACCACTAAATCGTTTCATTTCACTATAGTTTACAAGATATGAGCGAAAATATTTTCGGGGGTTCACGAACTTCACGAATTTTGTGCAAGTGCCAAAACTTTAAATCGCGATATCTCCGAAACGGTTAGAGATATCGAGTTGGGAGTGGCACCGTTGGATTCAGGAGATCGAGTTCTATCAGAAAAAACAACTTTTAAGGCGTTTGAAGAGATTTTCAAAAAACGGCTATATCTCGCAAACGGCTATATTTAGGGGGAAACTGATGGTACAGGCGGCTTTCTCGTGTCAATTTACATCAGATAGTGTTGGTTTAAAAGCCTTTTGAGCCAAAAAATTTTTTTTGAAATTTTTAAAATTTACCCCCTTGGGGTTCAAATTTTTTTAATTTTTCGTTATTCCTCTCTTACTCCTTAACTGTTAGACGTATTGCGACGTAACCTCGAACATAAGCAGATTTTGTCGTCCTCTTTCGATTGGTGCCCTCAAAAACGTCCTATCTTGAACGGTTCGTTTGTAAAAAAATTCCAAAAAATGCCAAAAAGTTACCCAAAATTTTCGGTCTTTGGGTGATAGCTTCCTCAAATGACGCATTAAAAGACGTTTGACATACTAATATTAAAGAGAATTTTTATACGAATACGCTGATACCACTAAATCGTTTCATTTCACTATAGTTTACAAGATATGAGCGAAAATATTTTCGGGGGTTCACGAACTTCACGAATTTTGTGCAAGTGCCAAAACTTTAAATCGCGATATCTCCGAAACGGTTAGAGATATCGAGTTGGGAGTGGCACCGTTGGATTCAGGAGATCGAGTTCTATCAGAAAAAACAACTTTTAAGGCGTTTGAAGAGATTTTCAAAAAACGGCTATATCTCGCAAACGGCTATATTTAGGGGGAAACTGATGGTACAGGCGGCTTTCTCGTGTCAATTTACATCAGATAGTGTTGGTTTAAAAGCCTTTTGAGCCAAAAAATTTTTTTGGAAATTTTTAAAATTTACCCCCTTGGGGTTCAAATTTTTTTAATTTTTCGTTATTCCTCTCTTACTCCTTAACTGTTAGACGTATTGCGACGTAACCTCGAACATAAGCAGATTTTGTCGTCCTCTTTCGATTGGTGCCCTCAAAAACGTCCTATCTTGAACGGTTCGTTTGTAAAAAAATTCCAAAAAATGCCAAAAAGTTACCCAAAATTTTCGGTCTTTGGGTGATAGCTTCCTCAAATGACGCATTAAAAGACGTTTGACATACTAATATTAAAGAGAATTTTTATACGAATACGCTGATACCACTAAATCGTTTCATTTCACTATAGTTTACAAGATATGAGCGAAAATATTTTCGGGGGTTCACGAACTTCACGAATTTTGTGCAAGTGCCAAAACTTTAAATCGCGATATCTCCGAAACGGTTAGAGATATCGAGTTGGGAGTGGCACCGTTGGATTCAGGAGATCGAGTTCTATCAGAAAAAACAACTTTTAAGGCGTTTGAAGAGATTTTCAAAAAACGGCTATATCTCGCAAACGGCTATATTTAGGGGGAAACTGATGGTACAGGCGGCTTTCTCGTGTCAATTTACATCAGATAGTGTTGGTTTAAAAGCCTTTTGAGCCAAAAATTTTTTTTTGAAATTTTTAAAATTTACCCCCTTGGGGTTCAAATTTTTTTAATTTTTCGTTATTCCTCTCTTACTCCTTAACTGTTAGACGTATTGCGACGTAACCTCGAACATAAGCAGATTTTGTCGTCCTCTTTCGATTGGTGCCCTCAAAAACGTCCTATCTTGAACGGTTCGTTTGTAAAAAAATTCCAAAAAATGCCAAAAAGTTACCCAAAATTTTCGGTCTTTGGGTGATAGCTTCCTCAAATGACGCATTAAAAGACGTTTGACATACTAATATTAAAGAGAATTTTTATACGAATACGCTGATACCACTAAATCGTTTCATTTCACTATAGTTTACAAGATATGAGCGAAAATATTTTCGGGGGTTCACGAACTTCACGAATTTTGTGCAAGTGCCAAAACTTTAAATCGCGATATCTCCGAAACGGTTAGAGATATCGAGTTGGGAGTGGCACCGTTGGATTCAGGAGATCGAGTTCTATCAGAAAAAACAACTTTTAAGGCGTTTGAAGAGATTTTCAAAAAACGGCTATATCTCGCAAACGGCTATATTTAGGGGGAAACTGATGGTACAGGCGGCTTTCTCGTGTCAATTTACATCAGATAGTGTTGGTTTAAAAGCCTTTTGAGCCAAAAAATTTTTTTGGAAATTTTTAAAATTTACCCCCTTGGGGTTCAAATTTTTTTAATTTTTCGTTATTCCTCTCTTACTCCTTAACTGTTAGACGTATTGCGACGTAACCTCGAACATAAGCAGATTTTGTCGTCCTCTTTCGATTGGTGCCCTCAAAAACGTCCTATCTTGAACGGTTCGTTTGTAAAAAAATTCCAAAAAATGCCAAAAAGTTACCCAAAATTTTCGGTCTTTGGGTGATAGCTTCCTCAAATGACGCATTAAAAGACGTTTGACATACTAATATTAAAGAGAATTTTTATACGAATACGCTGATACCACTAAATCGTTTCATTTCACTATAGTTTACAAGATATGAGCGAAAATATTTTCGGGGGTTCACGAACTTCACGAATTTTGTGCAAGTGCCAAAACTTTAAATCGCGATATCTCCGAAACGGTTAGAGATATCGAGTTGGGAGTGGCACCGTTGGATTCAGGAGATCGAGTTCTATCAGAAAAAACAACTTTTAAGGCGTTTGAAGAGATTTTCAAAAAACGGCTATATCTCGCAAACGGCTATATTTAGGGGGAAACTGATGGTACAGGCGGCTTTCTCGTGTCAATTTACATCAGATAGTGTTGGTTTAAAAGCCTTTTGAGCCAAAAAATTTTTTTTGAAATTTTTAAAATTTACCCCCTTGGGGTTCAAATTTTTTTAATTTTTCGTTATTCCTCTCTTACTCCTTAACTGTTAGACGTATTGCGACGTAACCTCGAACATAAGCAGATTTTGTCGTCCTCTTTCGATTGGTGCCCTCAAAAACGTCCTATCTTGAACGGTTCGTTTGTAAAAAAATTCCAAAAAATGCCAAAAAGTTACCCAAAATTTTCGGTCTTTGGGTGATAGCTTCCTCAAATGACGCATTAAAAGACGTTTGACATACTAATATTAAAGAGAATTTTTATACGAATACGCTGATACCACTAAATCGTTTCATTTCACTATAGTTTACAAGATATGAGCGAAAATATTTTCGGGGGTTCACGAACTTCACGAATTTTGTGCAAGTGCCAAAACTTTAAATCGCGATATCTCCGAAACGGTTAGAGATATCGAGTTGGGAGTGGCACCGTTGGATTCAGGAGATCGAGTTCTATCAGAAAAAACAACTTTTAAGGCGTTTGAAGAGATTTTCAAAAAACGGCTATATCTCGCAAACGGCTATATTTAGGGGGAAACTGATGGTACAGGCGGCTTTCTCGTGTCAATTTACATCAGATAGTGTTGGTTTAAAAGCCTTTTGAGCCAAAAATTTTTTTTTGAAATTTTTAAAATTTACCCCCTTGGGGTTCAAATTTTTTTAATTTTTCGTTATTCCTCTCTTACTCCTTAACTGTTAGACGTATTGCGACGTAACCTCGAACATAAGCAGATTTTGTCGTCCTCTTTCGATTGGTGCCCTCAAAAACGTCCTATCTTGAACGGTTCGTTTGTAAAAAAATTCCAAAAAATGCCAAAAAGTTACCCAAAATTTTCGGTCTTTGGGTGATAGCTTCCTCAAATGACGCATTAAAAGACGTTTGACATACTAATATTAAAGAGAATTTTTATACGAATACGCTGATACCACTAAATCGTTTCATTTCACTATAGTTTACAAGATATGAGCGAAAATATTTTCGGGGGTTCACGAACTTCACGAATTTTGTGCAAGTGCCAAAACTTTAAATCGCGATATCTCCGAAACGGTTAGAGATATCGAGTTGGGAGTGGCACCGTTGGATTCAGGAGATCGAGTTCTATCAGAAAAAACAACTTTTAAGGCGTTTGAAGAGATTTTCAAAAAACGGCTATATCTCGCAAACGGCTATATTTAGGGGGAAACTGATGGTACAGGAGGCTTTCTCGTGTCAATTTACATCAGATAGTGTTGGTTTAAAAGCCTTTTGAGCCAAAAAATTTTTTTTGAAATTTTTAAAATTTACCCCCTTGGGGTTCAAATTTTTTTAATTTTTCGTTATTCCTCTCTTACTCCTTAACTGTTAGACGTATTGCGACGTAACCTCGAACATAAGCAGATTTTGTCGTCCTCTTTCGAGTGGTGCCCTCAAAAACGTCCTATCTTGAACGGTTCGTTTGTAAAAAAATTCCAAAAAATGCCAAAAAGTTACCCAAAATTTTCGGTCTTTGGGTGATAGCTTCCTCAAATGACGCATTAAAAGACGTTTGACATACTAATATTAAAGAGAATTTTTATACGAATACGCTGATACCACTAAATCGTTTCATTTCACTATAGTTTACAAGATATGAGCGAAAATATTTTCGGGGGTTCACGAACTTCACGAATTTTGTGCAAGTGCCAAAACTTTAAATCGCGATATCTCCGAAACGGTTAGAGATATCGAGTTGGGAGTGGCACCGTTGGATTCAGGAGATCGAGTTCTATCAGAAAAAACAACTTTTAAGGCGTTTGAAGAGATTTTCAAAAAACGGCTATATCTCGCAAACGGCTATATTTAGGGGGAAACTGATGGTACAGGCGGCTTTCTCGTGTCAATTTACATCAGATAGTGTTGGTTTAAAAGCCTTTTGAGCCAAAAATTTTTTTTTGAAATTTTTAAAATTTACCCCCTTGGGGTTCAAATTTTTTTAATTTTTCGTTATTCCTCTCTTACTCCTTAACTGTTAGACGTATTGCGACGTAACCTCGAACATAAGCAGATTTTGTCGTCCTCTTTCGATTGGTGCCCTCAAAAACGTCCTATCTTGAACGGTTCGTTTGTAAAAAAATTCCAAAAAATGCCAAAAAGTTACCCAAAATTTTCGGTCTTTGGGTGATAGCTTCCTCAAATGACGCATTAAAAGACGTTTGACATACTAATATTAAAGAGAATTTTTATACGAATACGCTGATACCACTAAATCGTTTCATTTCACTATAGTTTACAAGATATGAGCGAAAATATTTTCGGGGGTTCACGAACTTCACGAATTTTGTGCAAGTGCCAAAACTTTAAATCGCGATATCTCCGAAACGGTTAGAGATATCGAGTTGGGAGTGGCACCGTTGGATTCAGGAGATCGAGTTCTATCAGAAAAAACAACTTTTAAGGCGTTTGAAGAGATTTTCAAAAAACGGCTATATCTCGCAAACGGCTATATTTAGGGGGAAACTGATGGTACAGGCGGCTTTCTCGTGTCAATTTACATCAGATAGTGTTGGTTTAAAAGCCTTTTGAGCCAAAAAATTTTTTTGGAAATTTTTAAAATTTACCCCCTTGGGGTTCAAATTTTTTTAATTTTTCGTTATTCCTCTCTTACTCCTTAACTGTTAGACGTATTGCGACGTAACCTCGAACATAAGCAGATTTTGTCGTCCTCTTTCGATTGGTGCCCTCAAAAACGTCCTATCTTGAACGGTTCGTTTGTAAAAAAATTCCAAAAAATGCCAAAAAGTTACCCAAAATTTTCGGTCTTTGGGTGATAGCTTCCTCAAATGACGCATTAAAAGACGTTTGACATACTAATATTAAAGAGAATTTTTATACGAATACGCTGATACCACTAAATCGTTTCATTTCACTATAGTTTACAAGATATGAGCGAAAATATTTTCGGGGGTTCACGAACTTCACGAATTTTGTGCAAGTGCCAAAACTTTAAATCGCGATATCTCCGAAACGGTTAGAGATATCGAGTTGGGAGTGGCACCGTTGGATTCAGGAGATCGAGTTCTATCAGAAAAAACAACTTTTAAGGCGTTTGAAGAGATTTTCAAAAAACGGCTATATCTCGCAAACGGCTATATTTAGGGGGAAACTGATGGTACAGGCGGCTTTCTCGTGTCAATTTACATCAGATAGTGTTGGTTTAAAAGCCTTTTGAGCCAAAAATTTTTTTTTGAAATTTTTAAAATTTACCCCCTTGGGGTTCAAATTTTTTTAATTTTTCGTTATTCCTCTCTTACTCCTTAACTGTTAGACGTATTGCGACGTAACCTCGAACATAAGCAGATTTTGTCGTCCTCTTTCGATTGGTGCCCTCAAAAACGTCCTATCTTGAACGGTTCGTTTGTAAAAAAATTCCAAAAAATGCCAAAAAGTTACCCAAAATTTTCGGTCTTTGGGTGATAGCTTCCTCAAATGACGCATTAAAAGACGTTTGACATACTAATATTAAAGAGAATTTTTATACGAATACGCTGATACCACTAAATCGTTTCATTTCACTATAGTTTACAAGATATGAGCGAAAATATTTTCGGGGGTTCACGAACTTCACGAATTTTGTGCAAGTGCCAAAACTTTAAATCGCGATATCTCCGAAACGGTTAGAGATATCGAGTTGGGAGTGGCACCGTTGGATTCAGGAGATCGAGTTCTATCAGAAAAAACAACTTTTAAGGCGTTTGAAGAGATTTTCAAAAAACGGCTATATCTCGCAAACGGCTATATTTAGGGGGAAACTGATGGTACAGGCGGCTTTCTCGTGTCAATTTACATCAGATAGTGTTGGTTTAAAAGCCTTTTGAGCCAAAAAATTTTTTTGGAAATTTTTAAAATTTACCCCCTTGGGGTTCAAATTTTTTTAATTTTTCGTTATTCCTCTCTTACTCCTTAACTGTTAGACGTATTGCGACGTAACCTCGAACATAAGCAGATTTTGTCGTCCTCTTTCGATTGGTGCCCTCAAAAACGTCCTATCTTGAACGGTTCGTTTGTAAAAAAATTCCAAAAAATGCCAAAAAGTTACCCAAAATTTTCGGTCTTTGGGTGATAGCTTCCTCAAATGACGCATTAAAAGACGTTTGACATACTAATATTAAAGAGAATTTTTATACGAATACGCTGATACCACTAAATCGTTTCATTTCACTATAGTTTACAAGATATGAGCGAAAATATTTTCGGGGGTTCACGAACTTCACGAATTTTGTGCAAGTGCCAAAACTTTAAATCGCGATATCTCCGAAACGGTTAGAGATATCGAGTTGGGAGTGGCACCGTTGGATTCAGGAGATCGAGTTCTATCAGAAAAAACAACTTTTAAGGCGTTTGAAGAGATTTTCAAAAAACGGCTATATCTCGCAAACGGCTATATTTAGGGGGAAACTGATGGTACAGGCGGCTTTCTCGTGTCAATTTACATCAGATAGTGTTGGTTTAAAAGCCTTTTGAGCCAAAAAATTTTTTTTGAAATTTTTAAAATTTACCCCCTTGGGGTTCAAATTTTTTTAATTTTTCGTTATTCCTCTCTTACTCCTTAACTGTTAGACGTATTGCGACGTAACCTCGAACATAAGCAGATTTTGTCGTCCTCTTTCGATTGGTGCCCTCAAAAACGTCCTATCTTGAACGGTTCGTTTGTAAAAAAATTCCAAAAAATGCCAAAAAGTTACCCAAAATTTTCGGTCTTTGGGTGATAGCTTCCTCAAATGACGCATTAAAAGACGTTTGACATACTAATATTAAAGAGAATTTTTATACGAATACGCTGATACCACTAAATCGTTTCATTTCACTATAGTTTACAAGATATGAGCGAAAATATTTTCGGGGGTTCACGAACTTCACGAATTTTGTGCAAGTGCTAAAACTTTAAATCGCGATATCTCCGAAACGGTTAGAGATATCGAGTTGGGAGTGGCACCGTTGGATTCAGGAGATCGAATTCTATCAGAAAAAACTACTTTTAAGGCGTTTGAAGAGATTTTCAAAAAACGGCTATATCTCGCAAACGGCTATATTTAGGGGGAAACTGATGGTACAGGCGGCTTTCTCGTGTCAATTTACATCAGATAGTGTTGGTTTAAAAGCCTTTTGAGCCAAAAAATTTTTTTGGAAATTTTTAAAATTTACCCCCTTGGGGTTCAAATTTTTTTAATTTTTCGTTATTCCTCTCTTACTCCTTAACTGTTAGACGTATTGCGACGTAACCTCGAACATAAGCAGATTTTGTCGTCCTCTTTCGATTGGTGCCCTCAAAAACGTCCTATCTTGAACGGTTCGTTTGTAAAAAAATTCCAAAAAATGCCAAAAAGTTACCCAAAATTTTCGGTCTTTGGGTGATAGCTTCCTCAAATGACGCATTAAAAGACGTTTGACATACTAATATTAAAGAGAATTTTTATACGAATACGCTGATACCACTAAATCGTTTCATTTCACTATAGTTTACAAGATATGAGCGAAAATATTTTCGGGGGTTCACGAACTTCACGAATTTTGTGCAAGTGCCAAAACTTTAAATCGCGATATCTCCGAAACGGTTAGAGATATCGAGTTGGGAGTGGCACCGTTGGATTCAGGAGATCGAGTTCTATCAGAAAAAACAACTTTTAAGGCGTTTGAAGAGATTTTCAAAAAACGGCTATATCTCGCAAACGGCTATATTTAGGGGGAAACTGATGGTACAGGCGGCTTTCTCGTGTCAATTTACATCAGATAGTGTTGGTTTAAAAGCCTTTTGAGCCAAAAAATTTTTTTGGAAATTTTTAAAATTTACCCCCTTGGGGTTCAAATTTTTTTAATTTTTCGTTATTCCTCTCTTACTCCTTAACTGTTAGACGTATTGCGACGTAACCTCGAACATAAGCAGATTTTGTCGTCCTCTTTCGATTGGTGCCCTCAAAAACGTCCTATCTTGAACGGTTCGTTTGTAAAAAAATTCCAAAAAATGCCAAAAAGTTACCCAAAATTTTCGGTCTTTGGGTGATAGCTTCCTCAAATGACGCATTAAAAGACGTTTGACATACTAATATTAAAGAGAATTTTTATACGAATACGCTGATACCACTAAATCGTTTCATTTCACTATAGTTTACAAGATATGAGCGAAAATATTTTCGGGGGTTCACGAACTTCACGAATTTTGTGCAAGTGCCAAAACTTTAAATCGCGATATCTCCGAAACGGTTAGAGATATCGAGTTGGGAGTGGCACCGTTGGATTCAGGAGATCGAGTTCTATCAGAAAAAACAACTTTTAAGGCGTTTGAAGAGATTTTCAAAAAACGGCTATATCTCGCAAACGGCTATATTTAGGGGGAAACTGATGGTACAGGCGGCTTTCTCGTGTCAATTTACATCAGATAGTGTTGGTTTAAAAGCCTTTTGAGCCAAAAAATTTTTTTGGAAATTTTTAAAATTTACCCCCTTGGGGTTCAAATTTTTTTAATTTTTCGTTATTCCTCTCTTACTCCTTAACTGTTAGACGTATTGCGACGTAACCTCGAACATAAGCAGATTTTGTCGTCCTCTTTCGATTGGTGCCCTCAAAAACGTCCTATCTTGAACGGTTCGTTTGTAAAAAAAATCCAAAAAATGCCAAAAAGTTACCCAAAATTTTCGGTCTTTGGGTGATAGCTTCCTCAAATGACGCATTAAAAGACGTTTGACATACTAATATTAAAGAGAATTTTTATACGAATACGCTGATACCACTAAATCGTTTCATTTCACTATAGTTTACAAGATATGAGCGAAAATATTTTCGGGGGTTCACGAACTTCACGAATTTTGTGCAAGTGCTAAAACTTTAAATCGCGATATCTCCGAAACGGTTAGAGATATCGAGTTGGGAGTGGCACCGTTGGATTCAGGAGATCGAATTCTATCAGAAAAACAACCTTTAAGGCGTTTGAAGAGATTTTCAAAAAACGGCTATATCTCGCAAACGGCTATATTTAGGGGGAAACTGATGGTACAGGCGGCTTTCTCGTGTCAATTTACATCAGATAGTGTTGGTTTAAAAGCCTTTTGAGGCAAAAAATTTTTTTTAAAATTTTTAAAATTTACCCCCTTGGGGTTCAAATTTTTTTAATTTTTCGTTATTCCTCTCTTACTCCTTAACTGTTAGACGTATTGCGACGTAACCTCGAACATAAGCAGATTTTGTCGTCCTCTTTCGATTGGTGCCCTCAAAAACGTCCTATCTTGAACGGTTCGTTTGTAAAAAAAATCCAAAAAATGCCAAAAATTTACCCAAAATTTTCGGTCTTTGGGTGATAGCTTCCTCAAATGACGCATTAAAAGACGTTTGACATACTAATATTAAAGAGAATTTTTATACGAATACGCTGATACCACTAAATCGTTTCATTTCACTATAGTTTACAAGATATGAGCGAAAATATTTTCGGGGGTTCACGAACTTCACGAATTTTGTGCAAGTGCCAAAACTTTAAATCGCGATATCTCCGAAACGGTTAGAGATATCGAGTTGGGAGTGGCACCGTTGGATTCAGGAGATCGAATTCTATCAGAAAAAACTACTTTTAAGGCGTTTGAAGAGATTTTCAAAAAACGGCTATATCTCGCAAACGGCTATATTTAGGGGGAAACTGATGGTACAGGCGGCTTTCTCGTGTCAATTTACATCAGATAGTGTTGGTTTAAAAGCCTTTTGAGCCAAAAAATTTTTTTGGAAATTTTTAAAATTTACCCCCTTGGGGTTCAAATTTTTTTAATTTTTCGTTATTCCTCTCTTACTCCTTAACTGTTAGACGTATTGCGACGTAACCTCGAACATAAGCAGATTTTGTCGTCCTCTTTCGATTGGTGCCCTCAAAAACGTCCTATCTTGAACGGTTCGTTTGTAAAAAAAATCCAAAAAATGCCAAAAATTTACCCAAAATTTTCGGTCTTTGGGTGATAGCTTCCTCAAATGACGCATTAAAAGACGTTTGACATACTAATATTAAAGAGAATTTTTATACGAATACGCTGATACCACTAAATCGTTTCATTTCACTATAGTTTACAAGATATGAGCGAAAATATTTTCGGGGGTTCACGAACTTCACGAATTTTGTGCAAGTGCTAAAACTTTAAATCGCGATATCTCCGAAACGGTTAGAGATATCGAGTTGGGAGTGGCACCGTTGGATTCAGGAGATCGAATTCTATCAGAAAAAACTACTTTTAAGGCGTTTGAAGAGATTTTCAAAAAACGGCTATATCTCGCAAACGGCTATATTTAGGGGGAAACTGATGGTACAGGCGGCTTTCTCGTGTCAATTTACATCAGATAGTGTTGGTTTAAAAGCCTTTTGAGCCAAAAAATTTTTTTGGAAATTTTTAAAATTTACCCCCTTGGGGTTCAAATTTTTTTAATTTTTCGTTATTCCTCTCTTACTCCTTAACTGTTAGACGTATTGCGACGTAACCTCGAACATAAGCAGATTTTGTCGTCCTCTTTCGATTGGTGCCCTCAAAAACGTCCTATCTTGAACGGTTCGTTTGTAAAAAAATTCCAAAAAATGCCAAAAAGTTACCCAAAATTTTCGGTCTTTGGGTGATAGCTTCCTCAAATGACGCATTAAAAGACGTTTGACATACTAATATTAAAGAGAATTTTTATACGAATACGCTGATACCACTAAATCGTTTCATTTCACTATAGTTTACAAGATATGAGCGAAAATATTTTCGGGGGTTCACGAACTTCACGAATTTTGTGCAAGTGCCAAAACTTTAAATCGCGATATCTCCGAAACGGTTAGAGATATCGAGTTGGGAGTGGCACCGTTGGATTCAGGAGATCGAGTTCTATCAGAAAAAACAACTTTTAAGGCGTTTGAAGAGATTTTCAAAAAACGGCTATATCTCGCAAACGGCTATATTTAGGGGGAAACTGATGGTACAGGCGGCTTTCTCGTGTCAATTTACATCAGATAGTGTTGGTTTAAAAGCCTTTTGAGCCAAAAAAATTTTTTGGAAATTTTTAAAATTTACCCCCTTGGGGTTCAAATTTTTTTAATTTTTCGTTATTCCTCTCTTACTCCTTAACTGTTAGACGTATTGCGACGTAACCTCGAACATAAGCAGATTTTGTCGTCCTCTTTCGATTGGTGCCCTCAAAAACGTCCTATCTTGAACGGTTCGTTTGTAAAAAAATTCCAAAAAATGCCAAAAATTTACCCAAAATTTTCGGTCTTTGGGTGATAGCTTCCTCAAATGACGCATTAAAAGACGTTTGACATACTAATATTAAAGAGAATTTTTATACGAATACGCTGATACCACTAAATCGTTTCATTTCACTATAGTTTACAAGATATGAGCGAAAATATTTTCGGGGGTTCACGAACTTCACGAATTTTGTGCAAGTGCTAAAACTTTAAATCGCGATATCTCCGAAACGGTTAGAGATATCGAGTTGGGAGTGGCACCGTTGGATTCAGGAGATCGAATTCTATCAGAAAAAACAACTTTTAAGGCGTTTGAAGAGATTTTCAAAAAACGGCTATATCTCGCAAACGGCTATATTTAGGGGGAAACTGATGGTACAGGCGGCTTTCTCGTGTCAATTTACATCAGATAGTGTTGGTTTAAAAGCCTTTTGAGCCAAAAAATTTTTTTTAAAATTTTTAAAATTTACCCCCTTGGGGTTCAAATTTTTTTAATTTTTCGTTATTCCTCTCTTACTCCTTAACTGTTAGACGTATTGCGACGTAACCTCGAACATAAGCAGATTTTGTCGTCCTCTTTCGATTGGTGCCCTCAAAAACGTCCTATCTTGAACGGTTCGTTTGTAAAAAAATTCCAAAAAATGCCAAAAAGTTACCCAAAATTTTCGGTCTTTGGGTGATAGCTTCCTCAAATGACGCATTAAAAGACGTTTGACATACTAATATTAAAGAGAATTTTTATACGAATACGCTGATACCACTAAATCGTTTCATTTCACTATAGTTTACAAGATATGAGCGAAAATATTTTCGGGGGTTCACGAACTTCACGAATTTTGTGCAAGTGCCAAAACTTTAAATCGCGATATCTCCGAAACGGTTAGAGATATCGAGTTGGGAGTGGCACCGTTGGATTCAGGAGATCGAATTCTATCAGAAAAAACTACTTTTAAGGCGTTTGAAGAGATTTTCAAAAAACGGCTATATCTCGCAAACGGCTATATTTAGGGGGAAACTGATGGTACAGGCGGCTTTCTCGTGTCAATTTACATCAGATAGTGTTGGTTTAAAAGCCTTTTGAGCCAAAAAATTTTTTTGGAAATTTTTAAAATTTACCCCCTTGGGGTTCAAATTTTTTTAATTTTTCGTTATTCCTCTCTTACTCCTTAACTGTTAGACGTATTGCGACGTAACCTCGAACATAAGCAGATTTTGTCGTCCTCTTTCGATTGGTGCCCTCAAAAACGTCCTATCTTGAACGGTTCGTTTGTAAAAAAAATCCAAAAAATGCCAAAAATTTACCCAAAATTTTCGGTCTTTGGGTGATAGCTTCCTCAAATGACGCATTAAAAGACGTTTGACATACTAATATTAAAGAGAATTTTTATACGAATACGCTGATACCACTAAATCGTTTCATTTCACTATAGTTTACAAGATATGAGCGAAAATATTTTCGGGGGTTCACGAACTTCACGAATTTTGTGCAAGTGCTAAAACTTTAAATCGCGATATCTCCGAAACGGTTAGAGATATCGAGTTGGGAGTGGCACCGTTGGATTCAGGAGATCGAATTCTATCAGAAAAAACTACTTTTAAGGCGTTTGAAGAGATTTTCAAAAAACGGCTATATCTCGCAAACGGCTATATTTAGGGGGAAACTGATGGTACAGGCGGCTTTCTCGTGTCAATTTACATCAGATAGTGTTGGTTTAAAAGCCTTTTGAGCCAAAAAATTTTTTTGGAAATTTTTAAAATTTACCCCCTTGGGGTTCAAATTTTTTTAATTTTTCGTTATTCCTCTCTTACTCCTTAACTGTTAGACGTATTGCGACGTAACCTCGAACATAAGCAGATTTTGTCGTCCTCTTTCGATTGGTGCCCTCAAAAACGTCCTATCTTGAACGGTTCGTTTGTAAAAAAATTCCAAAAAATGCCAAAAAGTTACCCAAAATTTTCGGTCTTTGGGTGATAGCTTCCTCAAATGACGCATTAAAAGACGTTTGACATACTAATATTAAAGAGAATTTTTATACGAATACGCTGATACCACTAAATCGTTTCATTTCACTATAGTTTACAAGATATGAGCGAAAATATTTTCGGGGGTTCACGAACTTCACGAATTTTGTGCAAGTGCCAAAACTTTAAATCGCGATATCTCCGAAACGGTTAGAGATATCGAGTTGGGAGTGGCACCGTTGGATTCAGGAGATCGAGTTCTATCAGAAAAAACAACTTTTAAGGCGTTTGAAGAGATTTTCAAAAAACGGCTATATCTCGCAAACGGCTATATTTAGGGGGAAACTGATGGTACAGGCGGCTTTCTCGTGTCAATTTACATCAGATAGTGTTGGTTTAAAAGCCTTTTGAGCCAAAAAAATTTTTTGGAAATTTTTAAAATTTACCCCCTTGGGGTTCAAATTTTTTTAATTTTTCGTTATTCCTCTCTTACTCCTTAACTGTTAGACGTATTGCGACGTAACCTCGAACATAAGCAGATTTTGTCGTCCTCTTTCGATTGGTGCCCTCAAAAACGTCCTATCTTGAACGGTTCGTTTGTAAAAAAATTCCAAAAAATGCCAAAAATTTACCCAAAATTTTCGGTCTTTGGGTGATAGCTTCCTCAAATGACGCATTAAAAGACGTTTGACATACTAATATTAAAGAGAATTTTTATACGAATACGCTGATACCACTAAATCGTTTCATTTCACTATAGTTTACAAGATATGAGCGAAAATATTTTCGGGGGTTCACGAACTTCACGAATTTTGTGCAAGTGCTAAAACTTTAAATCGCGATATCTCCGAAACGGTTAGAGATATCGAGTTGGGAGTGGCACCGTTGGATTCAGGAGATCGAATTCTATCAGAAAAAACAACTTTTAAGGCGTTTGAAGAGATTTTCAAAAAACGGCTATATCTCGCAAACGGCTATATTTAGGGGGAAACTGATGGTACAGGCGGCTTTCTCGTGTCAATTTACATCAGATAGTGTTGGTTTAAAAGCCTTTTGAGCCAAAAAATTTTTTTTAAAATTTTTAAAATTTACCCCCTTGGGGTTCAAATTTTTTTAATTTTTCGTTATTCCTCTCTTACTCCTTAACTGTTAGACGTATTGCGACGTAACCTCGAACATAAGCAGATTTTGTCGTCCTCTTTCGATTGGTGCCCTCAAAAACGTCCTATCTTGAACGGTTCGTTTGTAAAAAAATTCCAAAAAATGCCAAAAAGTTACCCAAAATTTTCGGTCTTTGGGTGATAGCTTCCTCAAATGACGCATTAAAAGACGTTTGACATACTAATATTAAAGAGAATTTTTATACGAATACGCTGATACCACTAAATCGTTTCATTTCACTATAGTTTACAAGATATGAGCGAAAATATTTTCGGGGGTTCACGAACTTCACGAATTTTGTGCAACGCCTTAAAAGTTGTTTTTTTCTGATAGAACTCGATCTCCTGAATCCAACGGTGCCACTCCCAACTCGATATCTCTAACCGTTTCGGAGATATCGCGATTTAAAGTTTTGGCACTTGCACAAAATTCGTGAAGTTCGTGAACCCCCGAAAATAAGGGGGTAAATTTTAAAAATTTAAAAAAAAAATTTTTGGCTCAAAAGGCTTTTAAACCAACACTATCTGATGTAAATTGACACGAGAAAGCCGCCTGTACCATCAGTTTCCCCCTAAATATAGCCGTTTGCGAGATATAGCCGTTTTTTGAAAATCTCTTCAAACGCCTTAAAGGTTGTTTTTTCTGATAGAACTCGATCTCCTGAATCCAACGGTGCCACTCCCAACTCGATATCTCTAACCGTTTCGGAGATATCGCGATTTAAAATTTTGGCACTTGAACAAAATTCGTGAAGTTCGTGAACCCCCAAAAATATTTTCGCTCATATCTTGTAAACTGTAGCGAAATGAAACGATTTAGTGGTATCAGCGTATTCGTATAAAAATTCTCTTTAATATTAGTATATCAAACGTCTTTTAATGCGTCATTTGAGGAAGCTATCACCCAAAGACCGAAAATTTTGGGTAACTTTTTGGCATTTTTTGGAATTTTTTTACAAACGAACCGTTCAAGATAGGACGTTTTTGAGGGCACCAATCGAAAGAGGACGACAAAATCTGCTTATGTTCGAGGTTACGTCGCAATACGTCTAACAGTTTAGGAGTAAGAGAGGAATAACGAAAAATTAAAAAAATTTGAACCCCAAGGGGGTAAATTTTAAAAATTTAAAAAAAAATTTTTTGGCTCAAAAGGCTTTTAAACCAACACTATCTGATGTAAATTGACACGAGAAAGCCGCCTGTACCATCAGTTTCCCCCTAAATATAGCCGTTTGCGAGATATAGCCGTTTTTTGAAAATCTCTTCAAACGCCTTAAAGGTTGTTTTTTCTGATAGAAATCGATCTCCTGAATCCAACGGTGCCACTCCCAACTCGATATCTCTAACCGTTTCGGAGATATCGCGATTTAAAGTTTTGGCACTTGCACAAAATTCGCGAAGTTCGTGAACCCCCGAAAATATTTTCGCTCATATCTTGTAAACTATAGTGAAATGAAACGATTTAGTGGTATCAGCGTATTCGTATAAAAATTCTCTTTAATATTAGTATGTCAAACGTCTTTTAATGCGTCATTTGAGGAAGCTATCACCCAAAGACCGAAAATTTTGGGTAACTTTTTGGCATTTTTTGGAATTTTTTTACAAACGAACCGTTCAAGATAGGACGTTTTTGAGGACACCAATCGAAAGAGGACGACAAAATCTGCTTATGTTCGAGGTTACGTCGCAATACGTCTAACAGTTTAGGAGTAAGAGAGGAATAACAAAAAATTAAAAAAATTTGAACCCCAAGGGGGTAAATTTTAAAAATTAAAAAAAAAAAATTTTGGCTCAAAAGGCTTTTAAACCAACACTATCTGATGTAAATTGACACGAGAAAGCCGCCTGTACCATCAGTTTCCCCCTAAATATAGCCGTTTGCGAGATATAGCCGTTTTTTGAAAATCTCTTCAAACGCCTTAAAGGTTGTTTTTTCTGATAGAACTCGATCTCCTGAATCCAACGGTGCCACTCCCAACTCGATATCTCTAACCGTTTCGGAGATATCGCGATTTAAAGTTTTGGCACTTGCACAAAATTCGTGAAGTTCGTGAACCCCCGAAAATATTTTCGCTCATATCTTGTAAACTATAGGGAAATGAAACGATTTAGTGGTATCAGCGTATTCGTATAAAAATTCTCTTTAATATTAGTATGTCAAACGTATTTTAATGCGTCATTTGAGGAAGCTATCACCCAAAGACCGAAAATTTTGGGTAAATTTTTGGCATTTTTTGGATTTTTTTACAAACGAACCGTTCAAGATAGGACGTTTTTGAGGGCACCAATCGAAAGAGGACGACAAAATCTGCTTATGTTCGAGGTTACGTCGCAATACGTCTAACAGTTTAGGAGTAAGAGAGGAATAACGAAAAATTAAAAAAATTTGAACCCCAAGGGGGTAAATTTTAAAAATTAAAAAAAAAAAATTTTGGCTCAAAAGGCTTTTAAACCAACACTATCTGATGTAAATTGACACGAGAAAGCCGCCTGCACCATCAGTTTCCCCCTAAATATAGCCGTTTGCGAGATATAGCCGTTTTTTGAAAATCTCTTCAAACGCCTTAAAGGTTGTTTTTTCTGATAGAACTCGATCTCCTGAATCCAACGGTGCCACTCCCAACTCGATATCTCTAACCGTTTCGGAGATATCGCGATTTAAAGTTTTGGCACTTGCACAAAATTCGTGAAGTTCGTGAACCCCCGAAAATATTTTCGCTCATATCTTGTAAACTATAGTGAAATGAAACGATTTAGTGGTATCAGCGTATTCGTATAAAAATTCTCTTTAATATTAGTATGTCAAACGTCTTTTAATGCGTCATTTGAGGAAGCTATCACCCAAAGACCGAAAATTTTGGGTAACTTTTTGGCATTTTTTGGAATTTTTTTACAAACGAACCGTTCAAGATAGGACGTTTTTGAGGGCACCAATCGAAAGAGGACGACAAAATCTGCTTATGTTCGAGGTTACGTCGCAATACGTCTAACAGTTTAGGAGTAAGAGAGGAATAACGAAAAATTAAAAAAATTTGAACCCCAAGGGGGTAAATTTTAAAAATTTAAAAAAAAAATTTTTGGCTCAAAAGGCTTTTAAACCAACACTATCTGATGTAAATTGACACGAGAAAGCCGCCTGTACCATCAGTTTCCCCCTAAATATAGCCGTTTGCGAGATATAGCCGTTTTTTGAAAATCTCTTCAAACGCCTTAAAGGTTGTTTTTTCTGATAGAACTCGATCTCCTGAATCCAACGGTGCCACTCCCAACTCGATATCTCTAACCGTTTCGGAGATATCGCGATTTAAAGTTTTGGCACTTGAACAAAATTCGTGAAGTTCGTGAACCCCCAAAAATATTTTCGCTCATATCTTGTAAACTGTAGCGAAATGAAACGATTTAGTGGTATCAGCGTATTCGTATAAAAATTCTCTTTAATATTAGTATATCAAACGTCTTTTAATGCGTCATTTGAGGAAGCTATCACCCAAAGACCGAAAATTTTGGGTAACTTTTTGGCATTTTTTGGAATTTTTTTACAAACGAACCGTTCAAGATAGGACGTTTTTGAGGGCACCAATCGAAAGAGGACGACAAAATCTGCTTATGTTCGAGGTTACGTCGCAATACGTCTAACAGTTTAGGAGTAAGAGAGGAATAACGAAAAATTAAAAAAATTTGAACCCCAAGGGGGTAAATTTTAAAAATTTAAAAAAAAATTTTTTGGCTCAAAAGGCTTTTAAACCAACACTATCTGATGTAAATTGACACGAGAAAGCCGCCTGTACCATCAGTTTCCCCCTAAATATAGCCGTTTGCGAGATATAGCCGTTTTTTGAAAATCTCTTCAAACGCCTTAAAGGTTGTTTTTTCTGATAGAAATCGATCTCCTGAATCCAACGGTGCCACTCCCAACTCGATATCTCTAACCGTTTCGGAGATATCGCGATTTAAAGTTTTGGCACTTGCACAAAATTCGCGAAGTTCGTAAACCCCCGAAAATATTTTCGCTCATATCTTGTAAACTATAGTGAAATGAAACGATTTAGTGGTATCAGCGTATTCGTATAAAAATTCTCTTTAATATTAGTATGTCAAACGTCTTTTAATGCGTCATTTGAGGAAGCTATCACCCAAAGACCGAAAATTTTGGGTAACTTTTTGGCATTTTTTGGAATTTTTTTACAAACGAACCGTTCAAGATAGGACGTTTTTGAGGGCACCAATCGAAAGAGGACGACAAAATCTGCTTATGTTCGAGGTTACGTCGCAATACGTCTAACAGTTTAGGAGTAAGAGAGGAATAACGAAAAATTAAAAAAATTTGAACCCCAAGGGGGTAAATTTTAAAAATTTAAAAAAAAAATTTTTGGCTCAAAAGGCTTTTAAACCAACACTATCTGATGTAAATTGACACGAGAAAGCCGCCTGTACCATCAGTTTCCCCCTAAATATAGCCGTTTGCGAGATATAGCCGTTTTTTGAAAATCTCTTCAAACGCCTTAAAGGTTGTTTTTTCTGATAGAACTCGATCTCCTGAATCCAACGGTGCCACTCCCAACTCGATATCTCTAACCGTTTCGGAGATATCGCGATTTAAAATTTTGGCACTTGAACAAAATTCGTGAAGTTCGTGAACCCCCAAAAATATTTTCGCTCATATCTTGTAAACTGTAGCGAAATGAAACGATTTAGTGGTATCAGCGTATTCGTATAAAAATTCTCTTTAATATTAGTATATCAAACGTCTTTTAATGCGTCATTTGAGGAAGCTATCACCCAAAGACCGAAAATTTTGGGTAACTTTTTGGCATTTTTTGGAATTTTTTTACAAACGAACCGTTCAAGATAGGACGTTTTTGAGGGCACCAATCGAAAGAGGACGACAAAATCTGCTTATGTTCGAGGTTACGTCGCAATACGTCTAACAGTTTAGGAGTAAGAGAGGAATAACGAAAAATTAAAAAAATTTGAACCCCAAGGGGGTAAATTTTAAAAATTTAAAAAAAAATTTTTTGGCTCAAAAGGCTTTTAAACCAACACTATCTGATGTAAATTGACACGAGAAAGCCGCCTGTACCATCAGTTTCCCCCTAAATATAGCCGTTTGCGAGATATAGCCGTTTTTTGAAAATCTCTTCAAACGCCTTAAAGGTTGTTTTTTCTGATAGAAATCGATCTCCTGAATCCAACGGTGCCACTCCCAACTCGATATCTCTAACCGTTTCGGAGATATCGCGATTTAAAGTTTTGGCACTTGCACAAAATTCGCGAAGTTCGTGAACCCCCGAAAATATTTTCGCTCATATCTTGTAAACTATAGTGAAATGAAACGATTTAGTGGTATCAGCGTATTCGTATAAAAATTCTCTTTAATATTAGTATGTCAAACGTCTTTTAATGCGTCATTTGAGGAAGCTATCACCCAAAGACCGAAAATTTTGGGTAACTTTTTGGCATTTTTTGGAATTTTTTTACAAACGAACCGTTCAAGATAGGACGTTTTTGAGGGCACCAATCGAAAGAGGACGACAAAATCTGCTTATGTTCGAGGTTACGTCGCAATACGTCTAACAGTTTAGGAGTAAGAGAGGAATAACAAAAAATTAAAAAAATTTGAACCCCAAGGGGGTAAATTTTAAAAATTAAAAAAAAAAAATTTTGGCTCAAAAGGCTTTTAAACCAACACTATCTGATGTAAATTGACACGAGAAAGCCGCCTGTACCATCAGTTTCCCCCTAAATATAGCCGTTTGCGAGATATAGCCGTTTTTTGAAAATCTCTTCAAACGCCTTAAAGGTTGTTTTTTCTGATAGAACTCGATCTCCTGAATCCAACGGTGCCACTCCCAACTCGATATCTCTAACCGTTTCGGAGATATCGCGATTTAAAGTTTTGGCACTTGCACAAAATTCGTGAAGTTCGTGAACCCCCGAAAATATTTTCGCTCATATCTTGTAAACTATAGTGAAATGAAACGATTTAGTGGTATCAGCGTATTCGTATAAAAATTCTCTTTAATATTAGTATGTCAAACGTCTTTTAATGCGTCATTTGAGGAAGCTATCACCCAAAGACCGAAAATTTTGGGTAACTTTTTGGCATTTTTTGGAATTTTTTTACAAACGAACCGTTCAAGATAGGACGTTTTTGAGGACACCAATCGAAAGAGGACGACAAAATCTGCTTATGTTCGAGGTTACGTCGCAATACGTCTAACAGTTTAGGAGTAAGAGAGGAATAACAAAAAATTAAAAAAATTTGAACCCCAAGGGGGTAAATTTTAAAAATTAAAAAAAAAAAATTTTGGCTCAAAAGGCTTTTAAACCAACACTATCTGATGTAAATTGACACGAGAAAGCCGCCTGTACCATCAGTTTCCCCCTAAATATAGCCGTTTGCGAGATATAGCCGTTTTTTGAAAATCTCTTCAAACGCCTTAAAGGTTGTTTTTTCTGATAGAACTCGATCTCCTGAATCCAACGGTGCCACTCCCAACTCGATATCTCTAACCGTTTCGGAGATATCGCGATTTAAAGTTTTGGCACTTGCACAAAATTCGTGAAGTTCGTGAACCCCCGAAAATATTTTCGCTCATATCTTGTAAACTATAGGGAAATGAAACGATTTAGTGGTATCAGCGTATTCGTATAAAAATTCTCTTTAATATTAGTATGTCAAACGTCTTTTAATGCGTCATTTGAGGAAGCTATCACCCAAAGACCGAAAATTTTGGGTAACTTTTTGGCATTTTTTGGATTTTTTTTACAAACGAACCGTTCAAGATAGGACGTTTTTGAGGGCACCAATCGAAAGAGGACGACAAAATCTGCTTATGTTCGAGGTTACGTCGCAATACGTCTAACAGTTTAGGAGTAAGAGAGGAATAACGAAAAATTAAAAAAATTTGAACCCCAAGGGGGTAAATTTTAAAAATTAAAAAAAAAAATTTTTGGCTCAAAAGGCTTTTAAACCAACACTATCTGATGTAAATTGACACGAGAAAGCCGCCTGTACCATCAGTTTCCCCCTAAATATAGCCGTTTGCGAGATATAGCCGTTTTTTGAAAATCTCTTCAAACGCCTTAAAGGTTGTTTTCTCTGATAGAACTCGATCTCCTGAATCCAACGGTGCCACTCCCAACTCGATATCTCTAACCGTTTCGGAGATATCGCGATTTAAAGTTTTGGCACTTGCACAAAATTCGTGAAGTTCGTGAACCCCCGAAAATATTTTCGCTCATATCTTGTAAACTATAGTGAAATGAAACGATTTAGTGGTATCAGCGTATTCGTATAAAAATTCTCTTTAATATTAGTATGTCAAACGTCTTTTAATGCGTCATTTGAGGAAGCTATCACCCAAAGACCGAAAATTTTGGGTAACTTTTTGGCATTTTTTGGATTTTTTTTACAAACGAACCGTTCAAGATAGGACGTTTTTGAGGGCACCAATCGAAAGAGGACGACAAAATCTGCTTATGTTCGAGGTTACGTCGCAATACGTCTAACAGTTTAGGAGTAAGAGAGGAATAACCAAAAATTAAAAAAATTTGAACCCCAAGGGGGTAAATTTTAAAAATTAAAAAAAAAAATTTTTGGCTCAAAAGGCTTTTAAACCAACACTATCTGATGTAAATTGACACGAGAAAGCCGCCTGTACCATCAGTTTCCCCCTAAGTATAGCCGTTTGGGAGATATAGCCGTTTTTTGAAAATCTCTTCAAACGCCTTAAAGGTGGTTTTTTCTGATAGAACTCGATCTCCTGAATCCAACGGTGCCACTCCCAACTCGATATCTCTAACCGTTTCGGAGATATCGCGATTTAAAGTTTTGGCACTTGCACAAAATTCGTGAAGTTCGTGAACCCCCGAAAATATTTTCGCTCATATCTTGTAAACTATAGTGAAATGAAACGATTTAGTGGTATCAGCGTATTCGTATAAAAATTCTCTTTAATATTAGTATGTCAAACGTCTTTTAATGCGTCATTTGAGGAAGCTATCACCCAAAGACCGAAAATTTTGGGTAACTTTTTGGCATTTTTTGGATTTTTTTTACAAACGAACCGTTCAAGATAGGACGTTTTTGAGGGCACCAATCGAAAGAGGACGACAAAATCTGCTTATGTTCGAGGTTACGTCGCAATACGTCTAACAGTTTAGGAGTAAGAGAGGAATAACGAAAAATTAAAAAAATTTGAACCCCAAGGGGGTAAATTTTAAAAATTAAAAAAAAAAATTTTTGGCTCAAAAGGCTTTTAAACCAACACTATCTGATGTAAATTGACACGAGAAAGCCGCCTGTACCATCAGTTTCCCCCTAAATATAGCCGTTTGCGAGATATAGCCGTTTTTTGAAAATCTCTTCAAACGCCTTAAAGGTTGTTTTCTCTGATAGAACTCGATCTCCTGAATCCAACGGTGCCACTCCCAACTCGATATCTCTAACCGTTTCGGAGATATCGCGATTTAAAGTTTTGGCACTTGCACAAAATTCGTGAAGTTCGTGAACCCCCGAAAATATTTTCGCTCATATCTTGTAAACTGTAGCGAAATGAAACGATTTAGTGGTATCAGCGTATTCGTATAAAAATTCTCTTTAATATTAGTATATCAAACGTCTTTTAATGCGTCATTTGAGGAAGCTATCACCCAAAGACCGAAAATTTTGGGTAACTTTTTGGCATTTTTTGGAATTTTTTTACAAACGAACCGTTCAAGATAGGACGTTTTTGAGGGCACCAATCGAAAGAGGACGACAAAATCTGCTTATGTTCGAGGTTACGTCGCAATACGTCTAACAGTTTAGGAGTAAGAGAGGAATAACGAAAAATTAAAAAAATTTGAACCCCAAGGGGGTAAATTTTAAAAATTTAAAAAAAAATTTTTTGGCTCAAAAGGCTTTTAAACCAACACTATCTGATGTAAATTGACACGAGAAAGCCGCCTGTACCATCAGTTTCCCCCTAAATATAGCCGTTTGCGAGATATAGCCGTTTTTTGAAAATCTCTTCAAACGCCTTAAAGGTTGTTTTTTCTGATAGAAATCGATCTCCTGAATCCAACGGTGCCACTCCCAACTCGATATCTCTAACCGTTTCGGAGATATCGCGATTTAAAGTTTTGGCACTTGCACAAAATTCGCGAAGTTCGTGAACCCCCGAAAATATTTTCGCTCATATCTTGTAAACTATAGTGAAATGAAACGATTTAGTGGTATCAGCGTATTCGTATAAAAATTCTCTTTAATATTAGTATGTCAAACGTCTTTTAATGCGTCATTTGAGGAAGCTATCACCCAAAGACCGAAAATTTTGGGTAACTTTTTGGCATTTTTTGGAATTTTTTTACAAACGAACCGTTCAAGATAGGACGTTTTTGAGGGCACCAATCGAAAGAGGACGACAAAATCTGCTTATGTTCGAGGTTACGTCGCAATACGTCTAACAGTTTAGGAGTAAGAGAGGAATAACAAAAAATTAAAAAAATTTGAACCCCAAGGGGGTAAATTTTAAAAATTAAAAAAAAAAAAATTTTGGCTCAAAAGGCTTTTAAACCAACACTATCTGATGTAAATTGACACGAGAAAGCCGCCTGTACCATCAGTTTCCCCCTAAATATAGCCGTTTGCGAGATATAGCCGTTTTTTGAAAATCTCTTCAAACGCCTTAAAGGTTGTTTTTTCTGATAGAACTCGATCTCCTGAATCCAACGGTGCCACTCCCAACTCGATATCTCTAACCGTTTCGGAGATATCGCGATTTAAAGTTTTGGCACTTGCACAAAATTCGTGAAGTTCGTGAACCCCCGAAAATATTTTCGCTCATATCTTGTAAACTATAGGGAAATGAAACGATTTAGTGGTATCAGCGTATTCGTATAAAAATTCTCTTTAATATTAGTATGTCAAACGTCTTTTAATGCGTCATTTGAGGAAGCTATCACCCAAAGACCGAAAATTTTGGGTAACTTTTTGGCATTTTTTGGATTTTTTTTACAAACGAACCGTTCAAGATAGGACGTTTTTGAGGGCACCAATCGAAAGAGGACGACAAAATCTGCTTATGTTCGAGGTTACGTCGCAATACGTCTAACAGTTTAGGAGTAAGAGAGGAATAACGAAAAATTAAAAAAATTTGAACCCCAAGGGGGTAAATTTTAAAAATTAAAAAAAAAAATTTTTGGCTCAAAAGGCTTTTAAACCAACACTATCTGATGTAAATTGACACGAGAAAGCCGCCTGTACCATCAGTTTCCCCCTAAATATAGCCGTTTGCGAGATATAGCCGTTTTTTGAAAATCTCTTCAAACGCCTTAAAGGTTGTTTTCTCTGATAGAACTCGATCTCCTGAATCCAACGGTGCCACTCCCAACTCGATATCTCTAACCGTTTCGGAGATATCGCGATTTAAAGTTTTGGCACTTGCACAAAATTCGTGAAGTTCGTGAACCCCCGAAAATATTTTCGCTCATATCTTGTAAACTATAGTGAAATGAAACGATTTAGTGGTATCAGCGTATTCGTATAAAAATTCTCTTTAATATTAGTATGTCAAACGTCTTTTAATGCGTCATTTGAGGAAGCTATCACCCAAAGACCGAAAATTTTGGGTAACTTTTTGGCATTTTTTGGATTTTTTTTACAAACGAACCGTTCAAGATAGGACGTTTTTGAGGGCACCAATCGAAAGAGGACGACAAAATCTGCTTATGTTCGAGGTTACGTCGCAATACGTCTAACAGTTTAGGAGTAAGAGAGGAATAACCAAAAATTAAAAAAATTTGAACCCCAAGGGGGTAAATTTTAAAAATTAAAAAAAAAAATTTTTGGCTCAAAAGGCTTTTAAACCAACACTATCTGATGTAAATTGACACGAGAAAGCCGCCTGTACCATCAGTTTCCCCCTAAGTATAGCCGTTTGGGAGATATAGCCGTTTTTTAAAAATCTCTTCAAACGCCTTAAAGGTGGTTTTTTCTGATAGAACTCGATCTCCTGAATCCAACGGTGCCACTCCCAACTCGATATCTCTAACCGTTTCGGAGATATCGCGATTTAAAGTTTTGGCACTTGCACAAAATTCGTGAAGTTCGTGAACCCCCGAAAATATTTTCGCTCATATCTTGTAAACTATAGTGAAATGAAACGATTTAGTGGTATCAGCGTATTCGTATAAAAATTCTCTTTAATATTAGTATGTCAAACGTCTTTTAATGCGTCATTTGAGGAAGCTATCACCCAAAGACCGAAAATTTTGGGTAACTTTTTGGCATTTTTTGGAATTTTTTTACAAACGAACCGTTCAAGATAGGACGTTTTTGAGGGCACCAATCGAAAGAGGACGACAAAATCTGCTTATGTTCGAGGTTACGTCGCAATACGTCTAACAGTTTAGGAGTAAGAGAGGAATAACGAAAAATTAAAAAAATTTGAACCCCAAGGGGGTAAATTTTAAAAATTTAAAAAAAAATTTTTGGCTCAAAAGGCTTTTAAACCAACACTATCTGATGTAAATTGACACGAGAAAGCCGCCTGTACCATCAGTTTCCCCCTAAATATAGCCGTTTGCGAGATATAGCCGTTTTTTGAAAATCTCTTCAAACGCCTTAAAGGTTGTTTTTTCTGATAGAACTCGATCTCCTGAATCCAACGGTGCCACTCCCAACTCGATATCTCTAACCGTTTCGGAGATATCGCGATTTAAAGTTTTGGCACTTGCACAAAATTCGTGAAGTTCGTGAACCCCCGAAAATATTTTCGCTCATATCTTGTAAACTATAGTGAAATGAAACGATTTAGTGGTATCAGCGTATTCGTATAAAAATTCTCTTTAATATTAGTATGTCAAACGTCTTTTAATGCGTCATTTGAGGAAGCTATCACCCAAGGACCGAAAATTTTGGGTAACTTTTTGGCATTTTTTGGAATTTTTTTACAAACGAACCGTTCAAGATAGGACGTTTTTGAGGGCACCAATCGAAAGAGGACGACAAAATCTGCTTATGTTCGAGGTTACGTCGCAATACGTCTAACAGTTTAGGAGTAAGAGAGGAATAACGAAAAATTAAAAAAATTTGAACCCCAAGGGGGTAAATTTTAAAAATTAAAAAAAATAATTTTTGGCTCAAAAGGCTTTTAAACTAACACTATCTGATGTAAATTGACACGAGAAAGCCGCCTGTACCATCAGTTTCCCCCTAAATATAGCCGTTTGCGAGATATAGCCGTTTTTTGAAAATCTCTTCAAACGCCTTAAAGGTTGTTTTTTCTGATAGAACTCGATCTCCTGAATCCAACGGTGCCACTCCCAACTCGATATCTCTAACCGTTTCGGAGATATCGCGATTTAAAATTTTGGCACTTGAACAAAATTCGTGAAGTTCGTGAACCCCCAAAAATATTTTCGCTCATATCTTGTAAACTGTAGCGAAATGAAACGATTTAGTGGTATCAGCGTATTCGTATAAAAATTCTCTTTAATATTAGTATATCAAACGTCTTTTAATGCGTCATTTGAGGAAGCTATCACCCAAAGACCGAAAATTTTGGGTAACTTTTTGGCATTTTTTGGAATTTTTTTACAAACGAACCGTTCAAGATAGGACGTTTTTGAGGGCACCAATCGAAAGAGGACGACAAAATCTGCTTATGTTCGAGGTTACGTCGCAATACGTCTAACAGTTTAGGAGTAAGAGAGGAATAACGAAAAATTAAAAAAATTTGAACCCCAAGGGGGTAAATTTTAAAAATTTAAAAAAAAAAATTTTTGGCTCAAAAGGCTTTTAAACCAACACTATCTGATGTAAATTGACACGAGAAAGCCGCCTGTACCATCAGTTTCCCCCTAAATATAGCCGTTTGCGAGATATAGCCGTTTTTTGAAAATCTCTTCAAACGCCTTAAAGGTTGTTTTTTCTGATAGAACTCGATCTCCTGAATCCAACGGTGCCACTCCCAACTCGATATCTCTAACCGTTTCGGAGATATCGCGATTTAAAGTTTTGGCACTTGAACAAAATTCGTGAAGTTCGTGAACCCCCAAAAATATTTTCGCTCATATCTTGTAAACTATAGTGAAATGAAACGATTTAGTGGTATCAGCGTATTCGTATAAAAATTCTCTTTAATATTAGTATGTCAAACGTCTTTTAATGCGTCATTTGAGGAAGCTATCACCCAAAGACCGAAAATTTTGGGTAACTTTTTGGCATTTTTTGGAATTTTTTTACAAACGAACCGTTCAAGATAGGACGTTTTTGAGGGCACCAATCGAAAGAGGACGACAAAATCTGCTTATGTTCGAGGTTACGTCGCAATACGTCTAACAGTTTAGGAGTAAGAGAGGAATAACGAAAAATTAAAAAAATTTGAACCCCAAGGGGGTAAATTTTAAAAATTTAAAAAAAAAATTTTTGGCTCAAAAGGCTTTTAAACCAACACTATCTGATGTAAATTGACACGAGAAAGCCGCCTGTACCATCAGTTTCCCCCTAAATATAGCCGTTTGCGAGATATAGCCGTTTTTTGAAAATCTCTTCAAACGCCTTAAAGGTTGTTTTTTCTGATAGAACTCGATCTCCTGAATCCAACGGTGCCACTCCCAACTCGATATCTCTAACCGTTTCGGAGATATCGCGATTTAAAATTTTGGCACTTGAACAAAATTCGTGAAGTTCGTGAACCCCCAAAAATATTTTCGCTCATATCTTGTAAACTGTAGCGAAATGAAACGATTTAGTGGTATCAGCGTATTCGTATAAAAATTCTCTTTAATAATAGTATATCAAACGTCTTTTAATGCGTCATTTGAGGAAGCTATCACCCAAAGACCGAAAATTTTGGGTAACTTTTTGGCATTTTTTGGAATTTTTTTACAAACGAACCGTTCAAGATAGGACGTTTTTGAGGGCACCAATCGAAAGAGGACGACAAAATCTGCTTATGTTCGAGGTTACGTCGCAATACGTCTAACAGTTTAGGAGTAAGAGAGGAATAACGAAAAATTAAAAAAATTTGAACCCCAAGGGGGTAAATTTTAAAAATTTAAAAAAAAATTTTTTGGCTCAAAAGGCTTTTAAACCAACACTATCTGATGTAAATTGACACGAGAAAGCCGCCTGTACCATCAGTTTCCCCCTAAATATAGCCGTTTGCGAGATATAGCCGTTTTTTGAAAATCTCTTCAAACGCCTTAAAGGTTGTTTTTTCTGATAGAAATCGATCTCCTGAATCCAACGGTGCCACTCCCAACTCGATATCTCTAACCGTTTCGGAGATATCGCGATTTAAAGTTTTGGCACTTGCACAAAATTCGCGAAGTTCGTGAACCCCCGAAAATATTTTCGCTCATATCTTGTAAACTATAGTGAAATGAAACGATTTAGTGGTATCAGCGTATTCGTATAAAAATTCTCTTTAATATTAGTATGTCAAACGTCTTTTAATGCGTCATTTGAGGAAGCTATCACCCAAAGACCGAAAATTTTGGGTAACTTTTTGGCATTTTTTGGAATTTTTTTACAAACGAACCGTTCAAGATAGGACGTTTTTGAGGGCACCAATCGAAAGAGGACGACAAAATCTGCTTATGTTCGAGGTTACGTCGCAATACGTCTAACAGTTTAGGAGTAAGAGAGGAATAACGAAAAATTAAAAAAATTTGAACCCCAAGGGGGTAAATTTTAAAAATTTAAAAAAAAAATTTTTGGCTCAAAAGGCTTTTAAACCAACACTATCTGATGTAAATTGACACGAGAAAGCCGCCTGTACCATCAGTTTCCCCCTAAATATAGCCGTTTGCGAGATATAGCCGTTTTTTGAAAATCTCTTCAAACGCCTTAAAGGTTGTTTTTTCTGATAGAACTCGATCTCCTGAATCCAACGGTGCCACTCCCAACTCGATATCTCTAACCGTTTCGGAGATATCGCGATTTAAAATTTTGGCACTTGAACAAAATTCGTGAAGTTCGTGAACCCCCAAAAATATTTTCGCTCATATCTTGTAAACTGTAGCGAAATGAAACGATTTAGTGGTATCAGCGTATTCGTATAAAAATTCTCTTTAATATTAGTATATCAAACGTCTTTTAATGCGTCATTTGAGGAAGCTATCACCCAAAGACCGAAAATTTTGGGTAACTTTTTGGCATTTTTTGGAATTTTTTTACAAACGAACCGTTCAAGATAGGACGTTTTTGAGGGCACCAATCGAAAGAGGACGACAAAATCTGCTTATGTTCGAGGTTACGTCGCAATACGTCTAACAGTTTAGGAGTAAGAGAGGAATAACGAAAAATTAAAAAAATTTGAACCCCAAGGGGGTAAATTTTAAAAATTTAAAAAAAAATTTTTTGGCTCAAAAGGCTTTTAAACCAACACTATCTGATGTAAATTGACACGAGAAAGCCGCCTGTACCATCAGTTTCCCCCTAAATATAGCCGTTTGCGAGATATAGCCGTTTTTTGAAAATCTCTTCAAACGCCTTAAAGGTTGTTTTTTCTGATAGAAATCGATCTCCTGAATCCAACGGTGCCACTCCCAACTCGATATCTCTAACCGTTTCGGAGATATCGCGATTTAAAGTTTTGGCACTTGCACAAAATTCGCGAAGTTCGTGAACCCCCGAAAATATTTTCGCTCATATCTTGTAAACTATAGTGAAATGAAACGATTTAGTGGTATCAGCGTATTCGTATAAAAATTCTCTTTAATATTAGTATGTCAAACGTCTTTTAATGCGTCATTTGAGGAAGCTATCACCCAAAGACCGAAAATTTTGGGTAACTTTTTGGCATTTTTTGGAATTTTTTTACAAACGAACCGTTCAAGATAGGACGTTTTTGAGGGCACCAATCGAAAGAGGACGACAAAATCTGCTTATGTTCGAGGTTACGTCGCAATACGTCTAACAGTTTAGGAGTAAGAGAGGAATAACGAAAAATTAAAAAAATTTGAACCCCAAGGGGGTAAATTTTAAAAATTTAAAAAAAAAAAATTTGGCTCAAAAGGCTTTTAAACCAACACTATCTGATGTAAATTGACACGAGAAAGCCGCCTGTACCATCAGTTTCCCCCTAAATATAGCCGTTTGCGAGATATAGCCGTTTTTTGAAAATCTCTTCAAACGCCTTAAAGGTTGTTTTTTCTGATAGAACTCGATCTCCTGAATCCAACGGTGCCACTCCCAACTCGATATCTCTAACCGTTTCGGAGATATCGCGATTTAAAGTTTTGGCACTTGCACAAAATTCGTGAAGTTCGTGAACCCCCGAAAATATTTTCGCTCATATCTTGTAAACTATAGTGAAATGAAACGATTTAGTGGTATCAGCGTATTCGTATAAAAATTCTCTTTAATATTAGTATGTCAAACGTCTTTTAATGCGTCATTTGAGGAAGCTATCACCCAAGGACCGAAAATTTTGGGTAACTTTTTGGCATTTTTTGGAATTTTTTTACAAACGAACCGTTCAAGATAGGACGTTTTTGAGGGCACCAATCGAAAGAGGACGACAAAATCTGCTTATGTTCGAGGTTACGTCGCAATACGTCTAACAGTTTAGGAGTAAGAGAGGAATAACGAAAAATTAAAAAAATTTGAACCACAAGGGGGTAAATTTTAAAAATTAAAAAAAATAATTTTTGGCTCAAAAGGCTTTTAAACTAACACTATCTGATGTAAATTGACACGAGAAAGCCGCCTGTACCATCAGTTTCCCCCTAAATATAGCCGTTTGCGAGATATAGCCGTTTTTTGAAAATCTCTTCAAACGCCTTAAAGGTTGTTTTTTCTGATAGAACTCGATCTCCTGAATCCAACGGTGCCACTCCCAACTCGATATCTCTAACCGTTTCGGAGATATCGCGATTTAAAATTTTGGCACTTGAACAAAATTCGTGAAGTTCGTGAACCCCCAAAAATATTTTCGCTCATATCTTGTAAACTGTAGCGAAATGAAACGATTTAGTGGTATCAGCGTATTCGTATAAAAATTCTCTTTAATATTAGTATATCAAACGTCTTTTAATGCGTCATTTGAGGAAGCTATCACCCAAAGACCGAAAATTTTGGGTAACTTTTTGGCATTTTTTGGAATTTTTTTACAAACGAACCGTTCAAGATAGGACGTTTTTGAGGGCACCAATCGAAAGAGGACGACAAAATCTGCTTATGTTCGAGGTTACGTCGCAATACGTCTAACAGTTTAGGAGTAAGAGAGGAATAACGAAAAATTAAAAAAATTTGAACCCCAAGGGGGTAAATTTTAAAAATTTAAAAAAAAAAATTTTTGGCTCAAAAGGCTTTTAAACCAACACTATCTGATGTAAATTGACACGAGAAAGCCGCCTGTACCATCAGTTTCCCCCTAAATATAGCCGTTTGCGAGATATAGCCGTTTTTTGAAAATCTCTTCAAACGCCTTAAAGGTTGTTTTTTCTGATAGAACTCGATCTCCTGAATCCAACGGTGCCACTCCCAACTCGATATCTCTAACCGTTTCGGAGATATCGCGATTTAAAATTTTGGCACTTGAACAAAATTCGTGAAGTTCGTGAACCCCCAAAAATATTTTCGCTCATATCTTGTAAACTGTAGCGAAATGAAACGATTTAGTGGTATCAGCGTATTCGTATAAAAATTCTCTTTAATATTAGTATATCAAACGTCTTTTAATGCGTCATTTGAGGAAGCTATCACCCAAAGACCGAAAATTTTGGGTAACTTTTTGGCATTTTTTGGAATTTTTTTACAAACGAACCGTTCAAGATAGGACGTTTTTGAGGGCACCAATCGAAAGAGGACGACAAAATCTGCTTATGTTCGAGGTTACGTCGCAATACGTCTAACAGTTTAGGAGTAAGAGAGGAATAACGAAAAATTAAAAAAATTTGAACCCCAAGGGGGTAAATTTTAAAAATTTAAAAAAAAAATTTTTGGCTCAAAAGGCTTTTAAACCAACACTATCTGATGTAAATTGACACGAGAAAGCCGCCTGTACCATCAGTTTCCCCCTAAATATAGCCGTTTGCGAGATATAGCCGTTTTTTGAAAATCTCTTCAAACGCCTTAAAGGTTGTTTTTTCTGATAGAAATCGATCTCCTGAATCCAACGGTGCCACTCCCAACTCGATATCTCTAACCGTTTCGGAGATATCGCGATTTAAAGTTTTGGCACTTGCACAAAATTCGCGAAGTTCGTGAACCCCCGAAAATATTTTCGCTCATATCTTGTAAACTATAGTGAAATGAAACGATTTAGTGGTATCAGCGTATTCGTATAAAAATTCTCTTTAATATTAGTATGTCAAACGTCTTTTAATGCGTCATTTGAGGAAGCTATCACCCAAAGACCGAAAATTTTGGGTAACTTTTTGGCATTTTTTGGAATTTTTTTACAAACGAACCGTTCAAGATAGGACGTTTTTGAGGGCACCAATCGAAAGAGGACGACAAAATCTGCTTATGTTCGAGGTTACGTCGCAATACGTCTAACAGTTTAGGAGTAAGAGAGGAATAACGAAAAATTAAAAAAATTTGAACCCCAAGGGGGTAAATTTTAAAAATTTAAAAAAAAAATTTTTGGCTCAAAAGGCTTTTAAACCAACACTATCTGATGTAAATTGACACGAGAAAGCCGCCTGTACCATCAGTTTCCCCCTAAATATAGCCGTTTGCGAGATATAGCCGTTTTTTGAAAATCTCTTCAAACGCCTTAAAGGTTGTTTTTTCTGATAGAACTCGATCTCCTGAATCCAACGGTGCCACTCCCAACTCGATATCTCTAACCGTTTCGGAGATATCGCGATTTAAAGTTTTGGCACTTGCACAAAATTCGTGAAGTTCGTGAACCCCCGAAAATATTTTCGCTCATATCTTGTAAACTATAGTGAAATGAAACGATTTAGTGGTATCAGCGTATTCGTATAAAAATTCTCTTTAATATTAGTATGTCAAACGTCTTTTAATGCGTCATTTGAGGAAGCTATCACCCAAGGACCGAAAATTTTGGGTAACTTTTTGGCATTTTTTGGAATTTTTTTACAAACGAACCGTTCAAGATAGGACGTTTTTGAGGGCACCAATCGAAAGAGGACGACAAAATCTGCTTATGTTCGAGGTTACGTCGCAATACGTCTAACAGTTTAGGAGTAAGAGAGGAATAACGAAAAATTAAAAAAATTTGAACCACAAGGGGGTAAATTTTAAAAATTAAAAAAAATAATTTTTGGCTCAAAAGGCTTTTAAACTAACACTATCTGATGTAAATTGACACGAGAAAGCCGCCTGTACCATCAGTTTCCCCCTAAATATAGCCGTTTGCGAGATATAGCCGTTTTTTGAAAATCTCTTCAAACGCCTTAAAGGTTGTTTTTTCTGATAGAACTCGATCTCCTGAATCCAACGGTGCCACTCCCAACTCGATATCTCTAACCGTTTCGGAGATATCGCGATTTAAAATTTTGGCACTTGAACAAAATTCGTGAAGTTCGTGAACCCCCAAAAATATTTTCGCTCATATCTTGTAAACTGTAGCGAAATGAAACGATTTAGTGGTATCAGCGTATTCGTATAAAAATTCTCTTTAATATTAGTATATCAAACGTCTTTTAATGCGTCATTTGAGGAAGCTATCACCCAAAGACCGAAAATTTTGGGTAACTTTTTGGCATTTTTTGGAATTTTTTTACAAACGAACCGTTCAAGATAGGACGTTTTTGAGGGCACCAATCGAAAGAGGACGACAAAATCTGCTTATGTTCGAGGTTACGTCGCAATACGTCTAACAGTTTAGGAGTAAGAGAGGAATAACGAAAAATTAAAAAAATTTGAACCCCAAGGGGGTAAATTTTAAAAATTTAAAAAAAAAAATTTTTGGCTCAAAAGGCTTTTAAACCAACACTATCTGATGTAAATTGACACGAGAAAGCCGCCTGTACCATCAGTTTCCCCCTAAATATAGCCGTTTGCGAGATATAGCCGTTTTTTGAAAATCTCTTCAAACGCCTTAAAGGTTGTTTTTTCTGATAGAACTCGATCTCCTGAATCCAACGGTGCCACTCCCAACTCGATATCTCTAACCGTTTCGGAGATATCGCGATTTAAAGTTTTGGCACTTGAACAAAATTCGTGAAGTTCGTGAACCCCCAAAAATATTTTCGCTCATATCTTGTAAACTATAGTGAAATGAAACGATTTAGTGGTATCAGCGTATTCGTATAAAAATTCTCTTTAATATTAGTATGTCAAACGTCTTTTAATGCGTCATTTGAGGAAGCTATCACCCAAAGACCGAAAATTTTGGGTAACTTTTTGGCATTTTTTGGAATTTTTTTACAAACGAACCGTTCAAGATAGGACGTTTTTGAGGGCACCAATCGAAAGAGGACGACAAAATCTGCTTATGTTCGAGGTTACGTCGCAATACGTCTAACAGTTTAGGAGTAAGAGAGGAATAACGAAAAATTAAAAAAATTTGAACCCCAAGGGGGTAAATTTTAAAAATTTAAAAAAAAAATTTTTGGCTCAAAAGGCTTTTAAACCAACACTATCTGATGTAAATTGACACGAGAAAGCCGCCTGTACCATCAGTTTCCCCCTAAATATAGCCGTTTGCGAGATATAGCCGTTTTTTGAAAATCTCTTCAAACGCCTTAAAGGTTGTTTTTTCTGATAGAACTCGATCTCCTGAATCCAACGGTGCCACTCCCAACTCGATATCTCTAACCGTTTCGGAGATATCGCGATTTAAAATTTTGGCACTTGAACAAAATTCGTGAAGTTCGTGAACCCCCGAAAATATTTTCGCTCATATCTTGTAAACTATAGTGAAATGAAACGATTTAGTGGTATCAGCGTATTCGTATAAAAATTCTCTTTAATATTAGTATGTCAAACGTCTTTTAATGCGTCATTTGAGGAAGCTATCACCCAAGGACCGAAAATTTTGGGTAACTTTTTGGCATTTTTTGGAATTTTTTTACAAACGAACCGTTCAAGATAGGACGTTTTTGAGGGCACCAATCGAAAGAGGACGACAAAATCTGCTTATGTTCGAGGTTACGTCGCAATACGTCTAACAGTTTAGGAGTAAGAGAGGAATAACGAAAAATTAAAAAAATTTGAACCCCAAGGGGGTAAATTTTAAAAATTAAAAAAAAAATTTTTGGCTCAAAAGGCTTTTAAACCAACACTATCTGATGTAAATTGACACGAGAAAGCCGCCTGTACCATCAGTTTCCCCCTAAATATAGCCGTTTGCGAGATATAGCCGTTTTTTGAAAATCTCTTCAAACGCCTTAAAGGTTGTTTTTTCTGATAGAACTCGATCTCCTGAATCCAACGGTGCCACTCCCAACTCGATATCTCTAACCGTTTCGGAGATATCGCGATTTAAAATTTTGGCACTTGAACAAAATTCGTGAAGTTCGTGAACCCCCAAAAATATTTTCGCTCATATCTTGTAAACTGTAGCGAAATGAAACGATTTAGTGGTATCAGCGTATTCGTATAAAAATTCTCTTTAATATTAGTATATCAAACGTCTTTTAATGCGTCATTTGAGGAAGCTATCACCCAAAGACCGAAAATTTTGGGTAACTTTTTGGCATTTTTTGGAATTTTTTTACAAACGAACCGTTCAAGATAGGACGTTTTTGAGGGCACCAATCGAAAGAGGACGACAAAATCTGCTTATGTTCGAGGTTACGTCGCAATACGTCTAACAGTTTAGGAGTAAGAGAGGAATAACGAAAAATTAAAAAAATTTGAACCCCAAGGGGGTAAATTTTAAAAATTTAAAAAAAAAAATTTTTGGCTCAAAAGGCTTTTAAACCAACACTATCTGATGTAAATTGACACGAGAAAGCCGCCTGTACCATCAGTTTCCCCCTAAATATAGCCGTTTGCGAGATATAGCCGTTTTTTGAAAATCTCTTCAAACGCCTTAAAGGTTGTTTTTTCTGATAGAACTCGATCTCCTGAATCCAACGGTGCCACTCCCAACTCGATATCTCTAACCGTTTCGGAGATATCGCGATTTAAAGTTTTGGCACTTGAACAAAATTCGTGAAGTTCGTGAACCCCCAAAAATATTTTCGCTCATATCTTGTAAACTATAGTGAAATGAAACGATTTAGTGGTATCAGCGTATTCGTATAAAAATTCTCTTTAATATTAGTATGTCAAACGTCTTTTAATGCGTCATTTGAGGAAGCTATCACCCAAAGACCGAAAATTTTGGGTAACTTTTTGGCATTTTTTGGAATTTTTTTACAAACGAACCGTTCAAGATAGGACGTTTTTGAGGGCACCAATCGAAAGAGGACGACAAAATCTGCTTATGTTCGAGGTTACGTCGCAATACGTCTAACAGTTTAGGAGTAAGAGAGGAATAACGAAAAATTAAAAAAATTTGAACCCCAAGGGGGTAAATTTTAAAAATTTAAAAAAAAAATTTTTGGCTCAAAAGGCTTTTAAACCAACACTATCTGATGTAAATTGACACGAGAAAGCCGCCTGTACCATCAGTTTCCCCCTAAATATAGCCGTTTGCGAGATATAGCCGTTTTTTGAAAATCTCTTCAAACGCCTTAAAGGTTGTTTTTTCTGATAGAACTCGATCTCCTGAATCCAACGGTGCCACTCCCAACTCGATATCTCTAACCGTTTCGGAGATATCGCGATTTAAAATTTTGGCACTTGAACAAAATTCGTGAAGTTCGTGAACCCCCAAAAATATTTTCGCTCATATCTTGTAAACTGTAGCGAAATGAAACGATTTAGTGGTATCAGCGTATTCGTATAAAAATTCTCTTTAATATTAGTATGTCAAACGTCTTTTAATGCGTCATTTGAGGAAGCTATCACCCAAAGACCGAAAATTTTGGGTAACTTTTTGGCATTTTTTGGAATTTTTTTACAAACGAACCGTTCAAGATAGGACGTTTTTGAGGGCACCAATCGAAAGAGGACGACAAAATCTGCTTATGTTCGAGGTTACGTCGCAATACGTCTAACAGTTTAGGAGTAAGAGAGGAATAACGAAAAATTAAAAAAATTTGAACCCCAAGGGGGTAAATTTTAAAAATTTAAAAAAAAAATTTTTGGCTCAAAAGGCTTTTAAACCAACACTATCTGATGTAAATTGACACGAGAAAGCCGCCTGTACCATCAGTTTCCCCCTAAATATAGCCGTTTGCGAGATATAGCCGTTTTTTGAAAATCTCTTCAAACGCCTTAAAGGTTGTTTTTTCTGATAGAACTCGATCTCCTGAATCCAACGGTGCCACTCCCAACTCGATATCTCTAACCGTTTCGGAGATATCGCGATTTAAAATTTTGGCACTTGAACAAAATTCGTGAAGTTCGTGAACCCCCAAAAATATTTTCGCTCATATCTTGTAAACTGTAGCGAAATGAAACGATTTAGTGGTATCAGCGTATTCGTATAAAAATTCTCTTTAATATTAGTATGTCAAACGTCTTTTAATGCGTCATTTGAGGAAGCTATCACCCAAGGACCGAAAATTTTGGGTAACTTTTTGGCATTTTTTGGAATTTTTTTACAAACGAACCGTTCAAGATAGGACGTTTTTGAGGGCACCAATCGAAAGAGGACGACAAAATCTGCTTATGTTCGAGGTTACGTCGCAATACGTCTAACAGTTTAGGAGTAAGAGAGGAATAACGAAAAATTAAAAAAATTTGAACCCCAAGGGGGTAAATTTTAAAAATTAAAAAAAAAATTTTTGGCTCAAAAGGCTTTTAAACCAACACTATCTGATGTAAATTGACACGAGAAAGCCGCCTGTACCATCAGTTTCCCCCTAAATATAGCCGTTTGCGAGATATAGCCGTTTTTTGAAAATCTCTTCAAACGCCTTAAAGGTTGTTTTTTCTGATAGAACTCGATCTCCTGAATCCAACGGTGCCACTCCCAACTCGATATCTCTAACCGTTTCGGAGATATCGCGATTTAAAGTTTTGGCACTTGCACAAAATTCGTGAAGTTCGTGAACCCCCGAAAATATTTTCGCTCATATCTTGTAAACTATAGTGAAATGAAACGATTTAGTGGTATCAGCGTATTCGTATAAAAATTCTCTTTAATATTAGTATGTCAAACGTCTTTTAATGCGTCATTTGAGGAAGCTATCACCCAAGGACCGAAAATTTTGGGTAACTTTTTGGCATTTTTTGGAATTTTTTTACAAACGAACCGTTCAAGATAGGACGTTTTTGAGGGCACCAATCGAAAGAGGACGACAAAATCTGCTTATGTTCGAGGTTACGTCGCAATACGTCTAACAGTTTAGGAGTAAGAGAGGAATAACGAAAAATTAAAAAAATTTGAACCACAAGGGGGTAAATTTTAAAAATTAAAAAAAATAATTTTTGGCTCAAAAGGCTTTTAAACTAACACTATCTGATGTAAATTGACACGAGAAAGCCGCCTGTACCATCAGTTTCCCCCTAAATATAGCCGTTTGCGAGATATAGCCGTTTTTTGAAAATCTCTTCAAACGCCTTAAAGGTTGTTTTTTCTGATAGAACTCGATCTCCTGAATCCAACGGTGCCACTCCCAACTCGATATCTCTAACCGTTTCGGAGATATCGCGATTTAAAATTTTGGCACTTGAACAAAATTCGTGAAGTTCGTGAACCCCCAAAAATATTTTCGCTCATATCTTGTAAACTATAGTGAAATGAAACGATTTAGTGGTATCAGCGTATTCGTATAAAAATTCTCTTTAATATTAGTATGTCAAATGTCCTTTTAATGCGTCATTTGAGGAAGCTATCACCCAAAGACCGAAAATTTTGGGTAACTTTTTGGCATTTTTTGGAATTTTTTTACAAACGAACCGTTCAAGATAGGACGTTTTTGAGGGCACCAATCGAAAGAGGACGACAAAATCTGCTTATGTTCGAGGTTACGTCGCAATACGTCTAACAGTTAAGGAGTAAGAGAGGAATAACGAAAAATTAAAAAAATTTGAACCCCAAGGGGGTAAATTTTAAAAATTTCCAAAAAAATTTTTTGGCTCAAAAGGCTTTTAAACTAACACTATCTGATGTAAATTGACACGAGAAAGCCGCCTGTACCATCAGTTTCCCCCTAAATATAGCCGTTTGCGAGATATAGCCGTTTTTTGAAAATCTCTTCAAACGCCTTAAAGGTTGTTTTTTCTGATAGAACTCGATCTCCTGAATCCAACGGTGCCACTCCCAACTCGATATCTCTAACCGTTTCGGAGATATCGCGATTTAAAATTTTGGCACTTGAACAAAATTCGTGAAGTTCGTGAACCCCCAAAAATATTTTCGCTCATATCTTGTAAACTATAGTGAAATGAAACGATTTAGTGGTATCAGCGTATTCGTATAAAAATTCTCTTTAATATTAGTATGTCAAATGTCCTTTTAATGCGTCATTTGAGGAAGCTATCACCCAAAGACCGAAAATTTTGGGTAACTTTTTGGCATTTTTTGGAATTTTTTTACAAACGAACCGTTCAAGATAGGACGTTTTTGAGGGCACCAATCGAAAGAGGACGACAAAATCTGCTTATGTTCGAGGTTACGTCGCAATACGTCTAACAGTTAAGGAGTAAGAGAGGAATAACGAAAAATTAAAAAAATTTGAACCCCAAGGGGGTAAATTTTAAAAATTTCCAAAAAAATTTTTTGGCTCAAAAGGCTTTTAAACCAACACTATCTGATGTAAATTGACACGAGAAAGCCGCCTGTACCATCAGTTTCCCCCTAAATATAGCCGTTTGCGAGATATAGCCGTTTTTTGAAAATCTCTTCAAACGCCTTAAAAGTTGTTTTTTCTGATAGAACTCGATCTCCTGAATCCAACGGTGCCACTCCCAACTCGATATCTCTAACCGTTTCGGAGATATCGCGATTTAAAGTTTTGGCACTTGCACAAAATTCGTGAAGTTCGTGAACCCCCGAAAATATTTTCGCTCATATCTTGTAAACTATAGTGAAATGAAACGATTTAGTGGTATCAGCGTATTCGTATAAAAATTCTCTTTAATATTAGTATGTCAAACGTCTTTTAATGCGTCATTTGAGGAAGCTATCACCCAAAGACCGAAAATTTTGGGTAACTTTTTGGCATTTTTTGGAATTTTTTTACAAACGAACCGTTCAAGATAGGACGTTTTTGAGGGCACCAATCGAAAGAGGACGACAAAATCTGCTTATGTTCGAGGTTACGTCGCAATACGTCTAACAGTTAAGGAGTAAGAGAGGAATAACGAAAAATTAAAAAAATTTGAACCCCAAGGGGGTAAATTTTAAAAATTTCCAAAAAAATTTTTTGGCTCAAAAGGCTTTTAAACCAACACTATCTGATGTAAATTGACACGAGAAAGCCGCCTGTACCATCAGTTTCCCCCTAAATATAGCCGTTTGCGAGATATAGCCGTTTTTTGAAAATCTCTTCAAACGCCTTAAAAGTTGTTTTTTCTGATAGAACTCGATCTCCTGAATCCAACGGTGCCACTCCCAACTCGATATCTCTAACCGTTTCGGAGATATCGCGATTTAAAGTTTTGGCACTTGCACAAAATTCGTGAAGTTCGTGAACCCCCGAAAATATTTTCGCTCATATCTTGTAAACTATAGTGAAATGAAACGATTTAGTGGTATCAGCGTATTCGTATAAAAATTCTCTTTAATATTAGTATGTCAAATGTCCTTTTAATGCGTCATTTGAGGAAGCTATCACCCAAAGACCGAAAATTTTGGGTAACTTTTTGGCATTTTTTGGAATTTTTTTACAAACGAACCGTTCAAGATAGGACGTTTTTGAGGGCACCAATCGAAAGAGGACGACAAAATCTGCTTATGTTCGAGGTTACGTCGCAATACGTCTAACAGTTAAGGAGTAAGAGAGGAATAACGAAAAATTAAAAAAATTTGAACCCCAAGGGGGTAAATTTTAAAAATTTCCAAAAAAATTTTTTGGCTCAAAAGGCTTTTAAACCAACACTATCTGATGTAAATTGACACGAGAAAGCCGCCTGTACCATCAGTTTCCCCCTAAATATAGCCGTTTGCGAGATATAGCCGTTTTTTGAAAATCTCTTCAAACGCCTTAAAAGTTGTTTTTTCTGATAGAACTCGATCTCCTGAATCCAACGGTGCCACTCCCAACTCGATATCTCTAACCGTTTCGGAGATATCGCGATTTAAAGTTTTGGCACTTGCACAAAATTCGTGAAGTTCGTGAACCCCCGAAAATATTTTCGCTCATATCTTGTAAACTATAGTGAAATGAAACGATTTAGTGGTATCAGCGTATTCGTATAAAAATTCTCTTTAATATTAGTATGTCAAACGTCTTTTAATGCGTCATTTGAGGAAGCTATCACCCAAAGACCGAAAATTTTGGGTAACTTTTTGGCATTTTTTGGAATTTTTTTACAAACGAACCGTTCAAGATAGGACGTTTTTGAGGGCACCAATCGAAAGAGGACGACAAAATCTGCTTATGTTCGAGGTTACGTCGCAATACGTCTAACAGTTAAGGAGTAAGAGAGGAATAACGAAAAATTAAAAAAATTTGAACCCCAAGGGGGTAAATTTTAAAAATTTCAAAAAAAAATTTTTGGCTCAAAAGGCTTTTAAACCAACACTATCTGATGTAAATTGACACGAGAAAGCCGCCTGTACCATCAGTTTCCCCCTAAATATAGCCGTTTGCGAGATATAGCCGTTTTTTGAAAATCTCTTCAAACGCCTTAAAAGTTGTTTTTTCTGATAGAACTCGATCTCCTGAATCCAACGGTGCCACTCCCAACTCGATATCTCTAACCGTTTCGGAGATATCGCGATTTAAAGTTTTGGCACTTGCACAAAATTCGTGAAGTTCGTGAACCCCCGAAAATATTTTCGCTCATATCTTGTAAACTATAGTGAAATGAAACGATTTAGTGGTATCAGCGTATTCGTATAAAAATTCTCTTTAATATTAGTATGTCAAACGTCTTTTAATGCGTCATTTGAGGAAGCTATCACCCAAAGACCGAAAATTTTGGGTAACTTTTTGGCATTTTTTGGAATTTTTTTACAAACGAACCGTTCAAGATAGGACGTTTTTGAGGGCACCAATCGAAAGAGGACGACAAAATCTGCTTATGTTCGAGGTTACGTCGCAATACGTCTAACAGTTAAGGAGTAAGAGAGGAATAACGAAAAATTAAAAAAATTTGAACCCCAAGGGGGTAAATTTTAAAAATTTCAAAAAAAAATTTTTGGCTCAAAAGGCTTTTAAACCAACACTATCTGATGTAAATTGACACGAGAAAGCCGCCTGTACCATCAGTTTCCCCCTAAATATAGCCGTTTGCGAGATATAGCCGTTTTTTGAAAATCTCTTCAAACGCCTTAAAAGTTGTTTTTTCTGATAGAACTCGATCTCCTGAATCCAACGGTGCCACTCCCAACTCGATATCTCTAACCGTTTCGGAGATATCGCGATTTAAAGTTTTGGCACTTGCACAAAATTCGTGAAGTTCGTGAACCCCCGAAAATATTTTCGCTCATATCTTGTAAACTATAGTGAAATGAAACGATTTAGTGGTATCAGCGTATTCGTATAAAAATTCTCTTTAATATTAGTATGTCAAACGTCTTTTAATGCGTCATTTGAGGAAGCTATCACCCAAAGACCGAAAATTTTGGGTAACTTTTTGGCATTTTTTGGAATTTTTTTACAAACGAACCGTTCAAGATAGGACGTTTTTGAGGGCACCAATCGAAAGAGGACGACAAAATCTGCTTATGTTCGAGGTTACGTCGCAATACGTCTAACAGTTAAGGAGTAAGAGAGGAATAACGAAAAATTAAAAAAATTTGAACCCCAAGGGGGTAAATTTTAAAAATTTCAAAAAAAATTTTTTGGCTCAAAAGGCTTTTAAACCAACACTATCTGATGTAAATTGACACGAGAAAGCCGCCTGTACCATCAGTTTCCCCCTAAATATAGCCGTTTGCGAGATATAGCCGTTTTTTGAAAATCTCTTCAAACGCCTTAAAAGTTGTTTTTTCTGATAGAACTCGATCTCCTGAATCCAACGGTGCCACTCCCAACTCGATATCTCTAACCGTTTCGGAGATATCGCGATTTAAAGTTTTGGCACTTGCACAAAATTCGTGAAGTTCGTGAACCCCCGAAAATATTTTCGCTCATATCTTGTAAACTATAGTGAAATGAAACGATTTAGTGGTATCAGCGTATTCGTATAAAAATTCTCTTTAATATTAGTATGTCAAACGTCTTTTAATGCGTCATTTGAGGAAGCTATCACCCAAAGACCGAAAATTTTGGGTAACTTTTTGGCATTTTTTGGAATTTTTTTACAAACGAACCGTTCAAGATAGGACGTTTTTGAGGGCACCAATCGAAAGAGGACGACAAAATCTGCTTATGTTCGAGGTTACGTCGCAATACGTCTAACAGTTAAGGAGTAAGAGAGGAATAACGAAAAATTAAAAAAATTTGAACCCCAAGGGGGTAAATTTTAAAAATTTCAAAAAAAAATTTTTGGCTCAAAAGGCTTTTAAACCAACACTATCTGATGTAAATTGACACGAGAAAGCCGCCTGTACCATCAGTTTCCCCCTAAATATAGCCGTTTGCGAGATATAGCCGTTTTTTGAAAATCTCTTCAAACGCCTTAAAAGTTGTTTTTTTCTGATAGAACTCGATCTCCTGAATCCAACGGTGCCACTCCCAACTCGATATCTCTAACCGTTTCGGAGATATCGCGATTTAAAGTTTTGGCACTTGCACAAAATTCGTGAAGTTCGTGAACCCCCGAAAATATTTTCGCTCATATCTTGTAAACTATAGTGAAATGAAACGATTTAGTGGTATCAGCGTATTCGTATAAAAATTCTCTTTAATATTAGTATGTCAAACGTCTTTTAATGCGTCATTTGAGGAAGCTATCACCCAAAGACCGAAAATTTTGGGTAACTTTTTGGCATTTTTTGGAATTTTTTTACAAACGAACCGTTCAAGATAGGACGTTTTTGAGGGCACCAATCGAAAGAGGACGACAAAATCTGCTTATGTTCGAGGTTACGTCGCAATACGTCTAACAGTTAAGGAGTAAGAGAGGAATAACGAAAAATTAAAAAAATTTGAACCCCAAGGGGGTAAATTTTAAAAATTTCAAAAAAAATTTTTTGGCTCAAAAGGCTTTTAAACCAACACTATCTGATGTAAATTGACACGAGAAAGCCGCCTGTACCATCAGTTTCCCCCTAAATATAGCCGTTTGCGAGATATAGCCGTTTTTTGAAAATCTCTTCAAACGCCTTAAAAGTTGTTTTTTCTGATAGAACTCGATCTCCTGAATCCAACGGTGCCACTCCCAACTCGATATCTCTAACCGTTTCGGAGATATCGCGATTTAAAGTTTTGGCACTTGCACAAAATTCGTGAAGTTCGTGAACCCCCGAAAATATTTTCGCTCATATCTTGTAAACTATAGTGAAATGAAACGATTTAGTGGTATCAGCGTATTCGTATAAAAATTCTCTTTAATATTAGTATGTCAAACGTCTTTTAATGCGTCATTTGAGGAAGCTATCACCCAAAGACCGAAAATTTTGGGTAACTTTTTGGCATTTTTTGGAATTTTTTTACAAACGAACCGTTCAAGATAGGACGTTTTTGAGGGCACCAATCGAAAGAGGACGACAAAATCTGCTTATGTTCGAGGTTACGTCGCAATACGTCTAACAGTTAAGGAGTAAGAGAGGAATAACGAAAAATTAAAAAAATTTGAACCCCAAGGGGGTAAATTTTAAAAATTTCAAAAAAAATTTTTTGGCTCAAAAGGCTTTTAAACCAACACTATCTGATGTAAATTGACACGAGAAAGCCGCCTGTACCATCAGTTTCCCCCTAAATATAGCCGTTTGCGAGATATAGCCGTTTTTTGAAAATCTCTTCAAACGCCTTAAAAGTTGTTTTTTTCTGATAGAACTCGATCTCCTGAATCCAACGGTGCCACTCCCAACTCGATATCTCTAACCGTTTCGGAGATATCGCGATTTAAAGTTTTGGCACTTGCACAAAATTCGTGAAGTTCGTGAACCCCCGAAAATATTTTCGCTCATATCTTGTAAACTATAGTGAAATGAAACGATTTAGTGGTATCAGCGTATTCGTATAAAAATTCTCTTTAATATTAGTATGTCAAACGTCTTTTAATGCGTCATTTGAGGAAGCTATCACCCAAAGACCGAAAATTTTGGGTAACTTTTTGGCATTTTTTGGAATTTTTTTACAAACGAACCGTTCAAGATAGGACGTTTTTGAGGGCACCAATCGAAAGAGGACGACAAAATCTGCTTATGTTCGAGGTTACGTCGCAATACGTCTAACAGTTAAGGAGTAAGAGAGGAATAACGAAAAATTAAAAAAATTTGAACCCCAAGGGGGTAAATTTTAAAAATTTCAAAAAAAATTTTTTGGCTCAAAAGGCTTTTAAACCAACACTATCTGATGTAAATTGACACGAGAAAGCCGCCTGTACCATCAGTTTCCCCCTAAATATAGCCGTTTGCGAGATATAGCCGTTTTTTGAAAATCTCTTCAAACGCCTTAAAAGTTGTTTTTTCTGATAGAACTCGATCTCCTGAATCCAACGGTGCCACTCCCAACTCGATATCTCTAACCGTTTCGGAGATATCGCGATTTAAAGTTTTGGCACTTGCACAAAATTCGTGAAGTTCGTGAACCCCCGAAAATATTTTCGCTCATATCTTGTAAACTATAGCGAAATGAAATGATTTAGTGGTATCAGCGTATTAGTATAAAAATTCTCTTTAATATTAGTATGTCAAACGTCTTTTAATGCGTCATTTGAGGAAGCTATCACCCAAAGACCGAAAATTTTGGGTAACTTTTTGTCATTTTTTGGAATTTTTTTACAAACGAACCGTTCAAGATAGGACGTTTTTGAGGGCACCAATCGAAAGAGGACGACAAAATCTGCTTATGTTCGAGGTTACGTCGCAATACGTCTAACAGTTAAGGAGTAAGAGAGGAATAACGAAAAATAAAAAAAATTTGAACCCCAAGGGGGTAAATTTTAAAAATTTCAAAAAAAATTTTTTGGCTCAAAAGGCTTTTAAACCAACACTATCTGATGTAAATTGACACGAGAAAGCCGCCTGTACCATCAGTTTCCCCCTAAATATAGCCGTTTGCGAGATATAGCCGTTTTTTGAAAATCTCTTCAAACGCCTTAAAAGTTGTTTTTTCTGATAGAACTCGATCTCCTGAATCCAACGGTGCCACTCCCAACTCGATATCTCTAACCGTTTCGGAGATATCGCGATTTAAAGTTTTGGCACTTGCACAAAATTCGTGAAGTTCGTGAACCCCCGAAAATATTTTCGCTCATATCTTGTAAACTATAGTGAAATGAAACGATTTAGTGGTATCAGCGTATTCGTATAAAAATTCTCTTTAATATTAGTATGTCAAACGTCTTTTAATGCGTCATTTGAGGAAGCTATCACCCAAAGACCGAAAATTTTGGGTAACTTTTTGGCATTTTTTGGAATTTTTTTACAAACGAACCGTTCAAGATAGGACGTTTTTGAGGGCACCAATCGAAAGAGGACGACAAAATCTGCTTATGTTCGAGGTTACGTCGCAATACGTCTAACAGTTAAGGAGTAAGAGAGGAATAACGAAAAATTAAAAAAATTTGAACCCCAAGGGGGTAAATTTTAAAAATTTCAAAAAAAAATTTTTGGCTCAAAAGGCTTTTAAACCAACACTATCTGATGTAAATTGACACGAGAAAGCCGCCTGTACCATCAGTTTCCCCCTAAATATAGCCGTTTGCGAGATATAGCCGTTTTTTGAAAATCTCTTCAAACGCCTTAAAAGTTGTTTTTTTCTGATAGAACTCGATCTCCTGAATCCAACGGTGCCACTCCCAACTCGATATCTCTAACCGTTTCGGAGATATCGCGATTTAAAGTTTTGGCACTTGCACAAAATTCGTGAAGTTCGTGAACCCCCGAAAATATTTTCGCTCATATCTTGTAAACTATAGTGAAATGAAACGATTTAGTGGTATCAGCGTATTCGTATAAAAATTCTCTTTAATATTAGTATGTCAAACGTCTTTTAATGCGTCATTTGAGGAAGCTATCACCCAAAGACCGAAAATTTTGGGTAACTTTTTGGCATTTTTTGTAATTTTTTTACAAACGAACCGTTCAAGATAGGACGTTTTTGAGGGCACCAATCGAAAGAGGACGACAAAATCTGCTTATGTTCGAGGTTACGTCGCAATACGTCTAACAGTTAAGGAGTAAGAGAGGAATAACGAAAAATTAAAAAAATTTGAACCCCAAGGGGGTAAATTTTAAAAATTTCAAAAAAAATTTTTTGGCTCAAAAGGCTTTTAAACCAACACTATCTGATGTAAATTGACACGAGAAAGCCGCCTGTACCATCAGTTTCCCCCTAAATATAGCCGTTTGCGAGATATAGCCGTTTTTTGAAAATCTCTTCAAACGCCTTAAAAGTTGTTTTTTCTGATAGAACTCGATCTCCTGAATCCAACGGTGCCACTCCCAACTCGATATCTCTAACCGTTTCGGAGATATCGCGATTTAAAGTTTTGGCACTTGCACAAAATTCGTGAAGTTCGTGAACCCCCGAAAATATTTTCGCTCATATCTTGTAAACTATAGTGAAATGAAACGATTTAGTGGTATCAGCGTATTCGTATAAAAATTCTCTTTAATATTAGTATGTCAAACGTCTTTTAATGCGTCATTTGAGGAAGCTATCACCCAAAGACCGAAAATTTTGGGTAACTTTTTGGCATTTTTTGGAATTTTTTTACAAACGAACCGTTCAAGATAGGACGTTTTTGAGGGCACCAATCGAAAGAGGACGACAAAATCTGCTTATGTTCGAGGTTACGTCGCAATACGTCTAACAGTTAAGGAGTAAGAGAGGAATAACGAAAAATTAAAAAAATTTGAACCCCAAGGGGGTAAATTTTAAAAATTTCAAAAAAAATTTTTTGGCTCAAAAGGCTTTTAAACCAACACTATCTGATGTAAATTGACACGAGAAAGCCGCCTGTACCATCAGTTTCCCCCTAAATATAGCCGTTTGCGAGATATAGCCGTTTTTTGAAAATCTCTTCAAACGCCTTAAAAGTTGTTTTTTCTGATAGAACTCGATCTCCTGAATCCAACGGTGCCACTCCCAACTCGATATCTCTAACCGTTTCGGAGATATCGCGATTTAAAGTTTTGGCACTTGCACAAAATTCGTGAAGTTCGTGAACCCCCGAAAATATTTTCGCTCATATCTTGTAAACTATAGTGAAATGAAACGATTTAGTGGTATCAGCGTATTCGTATAAAAATTCTCTTTAATATTAGTATGTCAAACGTCTTTTAATGCGTCATTTGAGGAAGCTATCACCCAAAGACCGAAAATTTTGGGTAACTTTTTGGCATTTTTTGGAATTTTTTTACAAACGAACCGTTCAAGATAGGACGTTTTTGAGGGCACCAATCGAAAGAGGACGACAAAATCTGCTTATGTTCGAGGTTACGTCGCAATACGTCTAACAGTTAAGGAGTAAGAGAGGAATAACGAAAAATTAAAAAAATTTGAACCCCAAGGGGGTAAATTTTAAAAATTTCAAAAAAAAATTTTTGGCTCAAAAGGCTTTTAAACCAACACTATCTGATGTAAATTGACACGAGAAAGCCGCCTGTACCATCAGTTTCCCCCTAAATATAGCCGTTTGCGAGATATAGCCGTTTTTTGAAAATCTCTTCAAACGCCTTAAAAGTTGTTTTTTTCTGATAGAACTCGATCTCCTGAATCCAACGGTGCCACTCCCAACTCGATATCTCTAACCGTTTCGGAGATATCGCGATTTAAAGTTTTGGCACTTACACAAAATTCGTGAAGTTCGTGAACCCCCGAAAATATTTTCGCTCATATCTTGTAAACTATAGTGAAATGAAACGATTTAGTGGTATCAGCGTATTCGTATAAAAATTCTCTTTAATATTAGTATGTCAAACGTCTTTTAATGCGTCATTTGAGGAAGCTATCACCCAAAGACCGAAAATTTTGGGTAACTTTTTGGCATTTTTTGGAATTTTTTTACAAACGAACCGTTCAAGATAGGACGTTTTTGAGGGCACCAATCGAAAGAGGACGACAAAATCTGCTTATGTTCGAGGTTACGTCGCAATACGTCTAACAGTTAAGGAGTAAGAGAGGAATAACGAAAAATTAAAAAAATTTGAACCCCAAGGGGGTAAATTTTAAAAATTTCAAAAAAAATTTTTTGGCTCAAAAGGCTTTTAAACCAACACTATCTGATGTAAATTGACACGAGAAAGCCGCCTGTACCATCAGTTTCCCCCTAAATATAGCCGTTTGCGAGATATAGCCGTTTTTTGAAAATCTCTTCAAACGCCTTAAAAGTTGTTTTTTCTGATAGAACTCGATCTCCTGAATCCAACGGTGCCACTCCCAACTCGATATCTCTAACCGTTTCGGAGATATCGCGATTTAAAGTTTTGGCACTTGCACAAAATTCGTGAAGTTCGTGAACCCCCGAAAATATTTTCGCTCATATCTTGTAAACTATAGTGAAATGAAACGATTTAGTGGTATCAGCGTATTCGTATAAAAATTCTCTTTAATATTAGTATGTCAAACGTCTTTTAATGCGTCATTTGAGGAAGCTATCACCCAAAGACCGAAAATTTTGGGTAACTTTTTGGCATTTTTTGGAATTTTTTTACAAACGAACCGTTCAAGATAGGACGTTTTTGAGGGCACCAATCGAAAGAGGACGACAAAATCTGCTTATGTTCGAGGTTACGTCGCAATACGTCTAACAGTTAAGGAGTAAGAGAGGAATAACGAAAAATTAAAAAAATTTGAACCCCAAGGGGGTAAATTTTAAAAATTTCAAAAAAAATTTTTTGGCTCAAAAGGCTTTTAAACCAACACTATCTGATGTAAATTGACACGAGAAAGCCGCCTGTACCATCAGTTTCCCCCTAAATATAGCCGTTTGCGAGATATAGCCGTTTTTTGAAAATCTCTTCAAACGCCTTAAAAGTTGTTTTTTCTGATAGAACTCGATCTCCTGAATCCAACGGTGCCACTCCCAACTCGATATCTCTAACCGTTTCGGAGATATCGCGATTTAAAGTTTTGGCACTTGCACAAAATTCGTGAAGTTCGTGAACCCCCGAAAATATTTTCGCTCATATCTTGTAAACTATAGTGAAATGAAACGATTTAGTGGTATCAGCGTATTCGTATAAAAATTCTCTTTAATATTAGTATGTCAAACGTCTTTTAATGCGTCATTTGAGGAAGCTATCACCCAAAGACCGAAAATTTTGGGTAACTTTTTGGCATTTTTTGGAATTTTTTTACAAACGAACCGTTCAAGATAGGACGTTTTTGAGGGCACCACTCGAAAGAGGACGACAAAATCTGCTTATGTTCGAGGTTACGTCGCAATACGTCTAACAGTTAAGGAGTAAGAGAGGAATAACGAAAAATTAAAAAAATTTGAACCCCAAGGGGGTAAATTTTAAAAATTTCAAAAAAAATTTTTTGGCTCAAAAGGCTTTTAAACCAACACTATCTGATGTAAATTGACACGAGAAAGCCTCCTGTACCATCAGTTTCCCCCTAAATATAGCCGTTTGCGAGATATAGCCGTTTTTTGAAAATCTCTTCAAACGCCTTAAAGGTTGTTTTTTCTGATAGAACTCGATCTCCTGAATCCAACGGTGCCACTCCCAACTCGATATCTCTAACCGTTTCGGAGATATCGCGATTTAAAGTTTTGGCACTTGCACAAAATTCGTGAAGTTCGTGAACCCCCGAAAATATTTTCGCTCATATCTTGTAAACTATAGCGAAATGAAATGATTTAGTGGTATCAGCGTATTAGTATAAAAATTCTCTTTAATATTAGTATGTCAAACGTCTTTTAATGCGTCATTTGAGGAAGCTATCACCCAAAGACCGAAAATTTTGGGTAACTTTTTGTCATTTTTTGGAATTTTTTTACAAACGAACCGTTCAAGATAGGACGTTTTTGAGGGCACCAATCGAAAGAGGACGACAAAATCTGCTTATGTTCGAGGTTACGTCGCAATACGTCTAACAGTTAAGGAGTAAGAGAGGAATAACGAAAAATTAAAAAAATTTGAACCCCAAGGGGGTAAATTTTAAAAATTTCAAAAAAAATTTTTTGGCTCAAAAGGCTTTTAAACCAACACTATCTGATGTAAATTGACACGAGAAAGCCGCCTGTACCATCAGTTTCCCCCTAAATATAGCCGTTTGCGAGATATAGCCGTTTTTTGAAAATCTCTTCAAACGCCTTAAAAGTTGTTTTTTCTGATAGAACTCGATCTCCTGAATCCAACGGTGCCACTCCCAACTCGATATCTCTAACCGTTTCGGAGATATCGCGATTTAAAGTTTTGGCACTTGCACAAAATTCGTGAAGTTCGTGAACCCCCGAAAATATTTTCGCTCATATCTTGTAAACTATAGTGAAATGAAACGATTTAGTGGTATCAGCGTATTCGTATAAAAATTCTCTTTAATATTAGTATGTCAAACGTCTTTTAATGCGTCATTTGAGGAAGCTATCACCCAAGGACCGAAAATTTTGGGTAACTTTTTGGCATTTTTTGGAATTTTTTTACAAACGAACCGTTCAAGATAGGACGTTTTTGAGGGCACCAATCGAAAGAGGACGACAAAATCTGCTTATGTTCGAGGTTACGTCGCAATACGTCTAACAGTTTAGGAGTAAGAGAGGAATAACGAAAAATTAAAAAAATTTGAACCACAAGGGGGTAAATTTTAAAAATTAAAAAAAATAATTTTTGGCTCAAAAGGCTTTTAAACTAACACTATCTGATGTAAATTGACACGAGAAAGCCGCCTGTACCATCAGTTTCCCCCTAAATATAGCCGTTTGCGAGATATAGCCGTTTTTTGAAAATCTCTTCAAACGCCTTAAAGGTTGTTTTTTCTGATAGAACTCGATCTCCTGAATCCAACGGTGCCACTCCCAACTCGATATCTCTAACCGTTTCGGAGATATCGCGATTTAAAATTTTGGCACTTGAACAAAATTCGTGAAGTTCGTGAACCCCCAAAAATATTTTCGCTCATATCTTGTAAACTATAGTGAAATGAAACGATTTAGTGGTATCAGCGTATTCGTATAAAAATTCTCTTTAATATTAGTATGTCAAATGTCCTTTTAATGCGTCATTTGAGGAAGCTATCACCCAAAGACCGAAAATTTTGGGTAACTTTTTGGCATTTTTTGGAATTTTTTTACAAACGAACCGTTCAAGATAGGACGTTTTTGAGGGCACCAATCGAAAGAGGACGACAAAATCTGCTTATGTTCGAGGTTACGTCGCAATACGTCTAACAGTTAAGGAGTAAGAGAGGAATAACGAAAAATTAAAAAAATTTGAACCCCAAGGGGGTAAATTTTAAAAATTTCAAAAAAAATTTTTTGGCTCAAAAGGCTTTTAAACCAACACTATCTGATGTAAATTGACACGAGAAAGCCGCCTGTACCATCAGTTTCCCCCTAAATATAGCCGTTTGCGAGATATAGCCGTTTTTTGAAAATCTCTTCAAACGCCTTAAAAGTTGTTTTTTCTGATAGAACTCGATCTCCTGAATCCAACGGTGCCACTCCCAACTCGATATCTCTAACCGTTTCGGAGATATCGCGATTTAAAGTTTTGGCACTTGCACAAAATTCGTGAAGTTCGTGAACCCCCGAAAATATTTTCGCTCATATCTTGTAAACTATAGTGAAATGAAACGATTTAGTGGTATCAGCGTATTCGTATAAAAATTCTCTTTAATATTAGTATGTCAAACGTCTTTTAATGCGTCATTTGAGGAAGCTATCACCCAAAGACCGAAAATTTTGGGTAACTTTTTGGCATTTTTTGGAATTTTTTTACAAACGAACCGTTCAAGATAGGACGTTTTTGAGGGCACCAATCGAAAGAGGACGACAAAATCTGCTTATGTTCGAGGTTACGTCGCAATACGTCTAACAGTTAAGGAGTAAGAGAGGAATAACGAAAAATTAAAAAAATTTGAACCCCAAGGGGGTAAATTTTAAAAATTTCAAAAAAAAATTTTTGGCTCAAAAGGCTTTTAAACCAACACTATCTGATGTAAATTGACACGAGAAAGCCGCCTGTACCATCAGTTTCCCCCTAAATATAGCCGTTTGCGAGATATAGCCGTTTTTTGAAAATCTCTTCAAACGCCTTAAAAGTTGTTTTTTCTGATAGAACTCGATCTCCTGAATCCAACGGTGCCACTCCCAACTCGATATCTCTAACCGTTTCGGAGATATCGCGATTTAAAGTTTTGGCACTTGCACAAAATTCGTGAAGTTCGTGAACCCCCGAAAATATTTTCGCTCATATCTTGTAAACTATAGTGAAATGAAACGATTTAGTGGTATCAGCGTATTCGTATAAAAATTCTCTTTAATATTAGTATGTCAAACGTCTTTTAATGCGTCATTTGAGGAAGCTATCACCCAAAGACCGAAAATTTTGGGTAACTTTTTGGCATTTTTTGGAATTTTTTTACAAACGAACCGTTCAAGATAGGACGTTTTTGAGGGCACCAATCGAAAGAGGACGACAAAATCTGCTTATGTTCGAGGTTACGTCGCAATACGTCTAACAGTTAAGGAGTAAGAGAGGAATAACGAAAAATTAAAAAAATTTGAACCCCAAGGGGGTAAATTTTAAAAATTTCAAAAAAAAATTTTTGGCTCAAAAGGCTTTTAAACCAACACTATCTGATGTAAATTGACACGAGAAAGCCGCCTGTACCATCAGTTTCCCCCTAAATATAGCCGTTTGCGAGATATAGCCGTTTTTTGAAAATCTCTTCAAACGCCTTAAAAGTTGTTTTTTCTGATAGAACTCGATCTCCTGAATCCAACGGTGCCACTCCCAACTCGATATCTCTAACCGTTTCGGAGATATCGCGATTTAAAGTTTTGGCACTTGCACAAAATTCGTGAAGTTCGTGAACCCCCGAAAATATTTTCGCTCATATCTTGTAAACTATAGTGAAATGAAACGATTTAGTGGTATCAGCGTATTCGTATAAAAATTCTCTTTAATATTAGTATGTCAAACGTCTTTTAATGCGTCATTTGAGGAAGCTATCACCCAAAGACCGAAAATTTTGGGTAACTTTTTGGCATTTTTTGGAATTTTTTTACAAACGAACCGTTCAAGATAGGACGTTTTTGAGGGCACCAATCGAAAGAGGACGACAAAATCTGCTTATGTTCGAGGTTACGTCGCAATACGTCTAACAGTTAAGGAGTAAGAGAGGAATAACGAAAAATTAAAAAAATTTGAACCCCAAGGGGGTAAATTTTAAAAATTTCAAAAAAAATTTTTTGGCTCAAAAGGCTTTTAAACCAACACTATCTGATGTAAATTGACACGAGAAAGCCGCCTGTACCATCAGTTTCCCCCTAAATATAGCCGTTTGCGAGATATAGCCGTTTTTTGAAAATCTCTTCAAACGCCTTAAAAGTTGTTTTTTCTGATAGAACTCGATCTCCTGAATCCAACGGTGCCACTCCCAACTCGATATCTCTAACCGTTTCGGAGATATCGCGATTTAAAGTTTTGGCACTTGCACAAAATTCGTGAAGTTCGTGAACCCCCGAAAATATTTTCGCTCATATCTTGTAAACTATAGTGAAATGAAACGATTTAGTGGTATCAGCGTATTCGTATAAAAATTCTCTTTAATATTAGTATGTCAAACGTCTTTTAATGCGTCATTTGAGGAAGCTATCACCCAAAGACCGAAAATTTTGGGTAACTTTTTGGCATTTTTTGGAATTTTTTTACAAACGAACCGTTCAAGATAGGACGTTTTTGAGGGCACCAATCGAAAGAGGACGACAAAATCTGCTTATGTTCGAGGTTACGTCGCAATACGTCTAACAGTTAAGGAGTAAGAGAGGAATAACGAAAAATTAAAAAAATTTGAACCCCAAGGGGGTAAATTTTAAAAATTTCAAAAAAAAATTTTTGGCTCAAAAGGCTTTTAAACCAACACTATCTGATGTAAATTGACACGAGAAAGCCGCCTGTACCATCAGTTTCCCCCTAAATATAGCCGTTTGCGAGATATAGCCGTTTTTTGAAAATCTCTTCAAACGCCTTAAAAGTTGTTTTTTCTGATAGAACTCGATCTCCTGAATCCAACGGTGCCACTCCCAACTCGATATCTCTAACCGTTTCGGAGATATCGCGATTTAAAGTTTTGGCACTTGCACAAAATTCGTGAAGTTCGTGAACCCCCGAAAATATTTTCGCTCATATCTTGTAAACTATAGTGAAATGAAACGATTTAGTGGTATCAGCGTATTCGTATAAAAATTCTCTTTAATATTAGTATGTCAAACGTCTTTTAATGCGTCATTTGAGGAAGCTATCACCCAAAGACCGAAAATTTTGAGTAACTTTTTGGCATTTTTTGGAATTTTTTTACAAACGAACCGTTCAAGATAGGACGTTTTTGAGGGCACCAATCGAAAGAGGACGACAAAATCTGCTTATGTTCGAGGTTACGTCGCAATACGTCTAACAGTTAAGGAGTAAGAGAGGAATAACGAAAAATTAAAAAAATTTGAACCCCAAGGGGGTAAATTTTAAAAATTTCCAAAAAAATTTTTTGGCTCAAAAGGCTTTTAAACCAACACTATCTGATGTAAATTGACACGAGAAAGCCGCCTGTACCATCAGTTTCCCCCTAAATATAGCCGTTTGCGAGATATAGCCGTTTTTTGAAAATCTCTTCAAACGCCTTAAAAGTTGTTTTTTCTGATAGAACTCGATCTCCTGAATCCAACGGTGCCACTCCCAACTCGATATCTCTAACCGTTTCGGAGATATCGCGATTTAAAGTTTTGGCACTTGCACAAAATTCGTGAAGTTCGTGAACCCCCGAAAATATTTTCGCTCATATCTTGTAAACTATAGTGAAATGAAACGATTTAGTGGTATCAGCGTATTCGTATAAAAATTCTCTTTAATATTAGTATGTCAAACGTCTTTTAATGCGTCATTTGAGGAAGCTATCACCCAAAGACCGAAAATTTTGGGTAACTTTTTGGCATTTTTTGGAATTTTTTTACAAACGAACAGTTCAAGATAGGACGTTTTTGAGGGCACCAATCGAAAGAGGACGACAAAATCTGCTTATGTTCGAGGTTACGTCGCAATACGTCTAACAGTTAAGGAGTAAGAGAGGAATAACGAAAAATTAAAAAAATTTGAACCCCAAGGGGGTAAATTTTAAAAATTTCCAAAAAAATTTTTTGGCTCAAAAGGCTTTTAAACCAACACTATCTGATGTAAATTGACACGAGAAAGCCGCCTGTACCATCAGTTTCCCCCTAAATATAGCCGTTTGCGAGATATAGCCGTTTTTTGAAAATCTCTTCAAACGCCTTAAAAGTTGTTTTTTCTGATAGAACTCGATCTCCTGAATCCAACGGTGCCACTCCCAACTCGATATCTCTAACCGTTTCGGAGATATCGCGATTTAAAGTTTTGGCACTTGCACAAAATTCGTGAAGTTCGTGAACCCCCGAAAATATTTTCGCTCATATCTTGTAAACTATAGTGAAATGAAACGATTTAGTGGTATCAGCGTATTCGTATAAAAATTCTCTTTAATATTAGTATGTCAAACGTCTTTTAATGCGTCATTTGAGGAAGCTATCACCCAAAGACCGAAAATTTTGGGTAACTTTTTGGCATTTTTTGGAATTTTTTTACAAACGAACCGTTCAAGATAGGACGTTTTTGAGGGCACCAATCGAAAGAGGACGACAAAATCTGCTTATGTTCGAGGTTACGTCGCAATACGTCTAACAGTTAAGGAGTAAGAGAGGAATAACGAAAAATTAAAAAAATTTGAACCCCAAGGGGGTAAATTTTAAAAATTTCAAAAAAAATTTTTTGGCTCAAAAGGCTTTTAAACCAACACTATCTGATGTAAATTGACACGAGAAAGCCGCCTGTACCATCAGTTTCCCCCTAAATATAGCCGTTTGCGAGATATAGCCGTTTTTTGAAAATCTCTTCAAACGCCTTAAAAGTTGTTTTTTCTGATAGAACTCGATCTCCTGAATCCAACGGTGCCACTCCCAACTCGATATCTCTAACCGTTTCGGAGATATCGCGATTTAAAGTTTTGGCACTTGCACAAAATTCGTGAAGTTCGTGAACCCCCGAAAATATTTTCGCTCATATCTTGTAAACTATAGTGAAATGAAACGATTTAGTGGTATCAGCGTATTCGTATAAAAATTCTCTTTAATATTAGTATGTCAAACGTCTTTTAATGCGTCATTTGAGGAAGCTATCACCCAAAGACCGAAAATTTTGGGTAACTTTTTGGCATTTTTTGGAATTTTTTTACAAACGAACCGTTCAAGATAGGACGTTTTTGAGGGCACCAATCGAAAGAGGACGACAAAATCTGCTTATGTTCGAGGTTACGTCGCAATACGTCTAACAGTTAAGGAGTAAGAGAGGAATAACGAAAAATTAAAAAAATTTGAACCCCAAGGGGGTAAATTTTAAAAATTTCCAAAAAAATTTTTTGGCTCAAAAGGCTTTTAAACCAACACTATCTGATGTAAATTGACACGAGAAAGCCGCCTGTACCATCAGTTTCCCCCTAAATATAGCCGTTTGCGAGATATAGCCGTTTTTTGAAAATCTCTTCAAACGCCTTAAAGGTTGTTTTCTCTGATAGAACTCGATCTCCTGAATCCAACGGTGCCACTCCCAACTCGATATCTCTAACCGTTTCGGAGATATCGCGATTTAAAGTTTTGGCACTTGCACAAAATTCGTGAAGTTCGTGAACCCCCGAAAATATTTTCGCTCATATCTTGTAAACTATAGTGAAATGAAACGATTTAGTGGTATCAGCGTATTCGTATAAAAATTCTCTTTAATATTAGTATGTCAAACGTCTTTTAATGCGTCATTTGAGGAAGCTATCACCCAAAGACCGAAAATTTTGGGTAACTTTTTGGCATTTTTTGGAATTTTTTTACAAACGAACCGTTCAAGATAGGACGTTTTTGAGGGCACCAATCGAAAGAGGACGACAAAATCTGCTTATGTTCGAGGTTACGTCGCAATACGTCTAACAGTTAAGGAGTAAGAGAGGAATAACGAAAAATTAAAAAAATTTGAACCCCAAGGGGGTAAATTTTAAAAATTTCAAAAAAAAATTTTTGGCTCAAAAGGCTTTTAAACCAACACTATCTGATGTAAATTGACACGAGAAAGCCGCCTGTACCATCAGTTTCCCCCTAAATATAGCCGTTTGCGAGATATAGCCGTTTTTTGAAAATCTCTTCAAACGCCTTAAAAGTTGTTTTTTTCTGATAGAACTCGATCTCCTGAATCCAACGGTGCCACTCCCAACTCGATATCTCTAACCGTTTCGGAGATATCGCGATTTAAAGTTTTGGCACTTGCACAAAATTCGTGAAGTTCGTGAACCCCCGAAAATATTTTCGCTCATATCTTGTAAACTATAGTGAAATGAAACGATTTAGTGGTATCAGCGTATTCGTATAAAAATTCTCTTTAATATTAGTATGTCAAACGTCTTTTAATGCGTCATTTGAGGAAGCTATCACCCAAAGACCGAAAATTTTGGGTAACTTTTTGGCATTTTTTGGAATTTTTTTACAAACGAACCGTTCAAGATAGGACGTTTTTGAGGGCACCAATCGAAAGAGGACGACAAAATCTGCTTATGTTCGAGGTTACGTCGCAATACGTCTAACAGTTAAGGAGTAAGAGAGGAATAACGAAAAATTAAAAAAATTTGAACCCCAAGGGGGTAAATTTTAAAAATTTCCAAAAAAATTTTTTGGCTCAAAAGGCTTTTAAACCAACACTATCTGATGTAAATTGACACGAGAAAGCCGCCTGTACCATCAGTTTCCCCCTAAATATAGCCGTTTGCGAGATATAGCCGTTTTTTGAAAATCTCTTCAAACGCCTTAAAAGTTGTTTTTTCTGATAGAACTCGATCTCCTGAATCCAACGGTGCCACTCCCAACTCGATATCTCTAACCGTTTCGGAGATATCGCGATTTAAAGTTTTGGCACTTGCACAAAATTCGTGAAGTTCGTGAACCCCCGAAAATATTTTCGCTCATATCTTGTAAACTATAGTGAAATGAAACGATTTAGTGGTATCAGCGTATTCGTATAAAAATTCTCTTTAATATTAGTATGTCAAACGTCTTTTAATGCGTCATTTGAGGAAGCTATCACCCAAAGACCGAAAATTTTGGGTAACTTTTTGGCATTTTTTGGAATTTTTTTACAAACGAACAGTTCAAGATAGGACGTTTTTGAGGGCACCAATCGAAAGAGGACGACAAAATCTGCTTATGTTCGAGGTTACGTCGCAATACGTCTAACAGTTAAGGAGTAAGAGAGGAATAACGAAAAATTAAAAAAATTTGAACCCCAAGGGGGTAAATTTTAAAAATTTCCAAAAAAATTTTTTGGCTCAAAAGGCTTTTAAACCAACACTATCTGATGTAAATTGACACGAGAAAGCCGCCTGTACCATCAGTTTCCCCCTAAATATAGCCGTTTGCGAGATATAGCCGTTTTTTGAAAATCTCTTCAAACGCCTTAAAAGTTGTTTTTTCTGATAGAACTCGATCTCCTGAATCCAACGGTGCCACTCCCAACTCGATATCTCTAACCGTTTCGGAGATATCGCGATTTAAAGTTTTGGCACTTGCACAAAATTCGTGAAGTTCGTGAACCCCCGAAAATATTTTCGCTCATATCTTGTAAACTATAGTGAAATGAAACGATTTAGTGGTATCAGCGTATTCGTATAAAAATTCTCTTTAATATTAGTATGTCAAACGTCTTTTAATGCGTCATTTGAGGAAGCTATCACCCAAAGACCGAAAATTTTGGGTAACTTTTTGGCATTTTTTGGAATTTTTTTACAAACGAACCGTTCAAGATAGGACGTTTTTGAGGGCACCAATCGAAAGAGGACGACAAAATCTGCTTATGTTCGAGGTTACGTCGCAATACGTCTAACAGTTAAGGAGTAAGAGAGGAATAACGAAAAATTAAAAAAATTTGAACCCCAAGGGGGTAAATTTTAAAAATTTCAAAAAAAATTTTTTGGCTCAAAAGGCTTTTAAACCAACACTATCTGATGTAAATTGACACGAGAAAGCCGCCTGTACCATCAGTTTCCCCCTAAATATAGCCGTTTGCGAGATATAGCCGTTTTTTGAAAATCTCTTCAAACGCCTTAAAAGTTGTTTTTTCTGATAGAACTCGATCTCCTGAATCCAACGGTGCCACTCCCAACTCGATATCTCTAACCGTTTCGGAGATATCGCGATTTAAAGTTTTGGCACTTGCACAAAATTCGTGAAGTTCGTGAACCCCCGAAAATATTTTCGCTCATATCTTGTAAACTATAGTGAAATGAAACGATTTAGTGGTATCAGCGTATTCGTATAAAAATTCTCTTTAATATTAGTATGTCAAACGTCTTTTAATGCGTCATTTGAGGAAGCTATCACCCAAAGACCGAAAATTTTGGGTAACTTTTTGGCATTTTTTGGAATTTTTTTACAAACGAACCGTTCAAGATAGGACGTTTTTGAGGGCACCAATCGAAAGAGGACGACAAAATCTGCTTATGTTCGAGGTTACGTCGCAATACGTCTAACAGTTAAGGAGTAAGAGAGGAATAACGAAAAATTAAAAAAATTTGAACCCCAAGGGGGTAAATTTTAAAAATTTCCAAAAAAATTTTTTGGCTCAAAAGGCTTTTAAACCAACACTATCTGATGTAAATTGACACGAGAAAGCCGCCTGTACCATCAGTTTCCCCCTAAATATAGCCGTTTGCGAGATATAGCCGTTTTTTGAAAATCTCTTCAAACGCCTTAAAGGTTGTTTTCTCTGATAGAACTCGATCTCCTGAATCCAACGGTGCCACTCCCAACTCGATATCTCTAACCGTTTCGGAGATATCGCGATTTAAAGTTTTGGCACTTGCACAAAATTCGTGAAGTTCGTGAACCCCCGAAAATATTTTCGCTCATATCTTGTAAACTATAGTGAAATGAAACGATTTAGTGGTATCAGCGTATTCGTATAAAAATTCTCTTTAATATTAGTATGTCAAACGTCTTTTAATGCGTCATTTGAGGAAGCTATCACCCAAAGACCGAAAATTTTGGGTAACTTTTTGGCATTTTTTGGAATTTTTTTACAAACGAACCGTTCAAGATAGGACGTTTTTGAGGGCACCAATCGAAAGAGGACGACAAAATCTGCTTATGTTCGAGGTTACGTCGCAATACGTCTAACAGTTAAGGAGTAAGAGAGGAATAACGAAAAATTAAAAAAATTTGAACCCCAAGGGGGTAAATTTTAAAAATTTCAAAAAAAAATTTTTGGCTCAAAAGGCTTTTAAACCAACACTATCTGATGTAAATTGACACGAGAAAGCCGCCTGTACCATCAGTTTCCCCCTAAATATAGCCGTTTGCGAGATATAGCCGTTTTTTGAAAATCTCTTCAAACGCCTTAAAAGTTGTTTTTTTCTGATAGAACTCGATCTCCTGAATCCAACGGTGCCACTCCCAACTCGATATCTCTAACCGTTTCGGAGATATCGCGATTTAAAGTTTTGGCACTTGCACAAAATTCGTGAAGTTCGTGAACCCCCGAAAATATTTTCGCTCATATCTTGTAAACTATAGTGAAATGAAACGATTTAGTGGTATCAGCGTATTCGTATAAAAATTCTCTTTAATATTAGTATGTCAAACGTCTTTTAATGCGTCATTTGAGGAAGCTATCACCCAAAGACCGAAAATTTTGGGTAACTTTTTGGCATTTTTTGGAATTTTTTTACAAACGAACCGTTCAAGATAGGACGTTTTTGAGGGCACCAATCGAAAGAGGACGACAAAATCTGCTTATGTTCGAGGTTACGTCGCAATACGTCTAACAGTTAAGGAGTAAGAGAGGAATAACGAAAAATTAAAAAAATTTGAACCCCAAGGGGGTAAATTTTAAAAATTTCAAAAAAAATTTTTTGGCTCAAAAGGCTTTTAAACCAACACTATCTGATGTAAATTGACACGAGAAAGCCGCCTGTACCATCAGTTTCCCCCTAAATATAGCCGTTTGCGAGATATAGCCGTTTTTTGAAAATCTCTTCAAACGCCTTAAAAGTTGTTTTTTCTGATAGAACTCGATCTCCTGAATCCAACGGTGCCACTCCCAACTCGATATCTCTAACCGTTTCGGAGATATCGCGATTTAAAGTTTTGGCACTTGCACAAAATTCGTGAAGTTCGTGAACCCCCGAAAATATTTTCGCTCATATCTTGTAAACTATAGTGAAATGAAACGATTTAGTGGTATCAGCGTATTCGTATAAAAATTCTCTTTAATATTAGTATGTCAAACGTCTTTTAATGCGTCATTTGAGGAAGCTATCACCCAAAGACCGAAAATTTTGGGTAACTTTTTGGCATTTTTTGGAATTTTTTTACAAACGAACCGTTCAAGATAGGACGTTTTTGAGGGCACCAATCGAAAGAGGACGACAAAATCTGCTTATGTTCGAGGTTACGTCGCAATACGTCTAACAGTTAAGGAGTAAGAGAGGAATAACGAAAAATTAAAAAAATTTGAACCCCAAGGGGGTAAATTTTAAAAATTTCAAAAAAAATTTTTTGGCTCAAAAGGCTTTTAAACCAACACTATCTGATGTAAATTGACACGAGAAAGCCGCCTGTACCATCAGTTTCCCCCTAAATATAGCCGTTTGCGAGATATAGCCGTTTTTTGAAAATCTCTTCAAACGCCTTAAAAGTTGTTTTTTTCTGATAGAACTCGATCTCCTGAATCCAACGGTGCCACTCCCAACTCGATATCTCTAACCGTTTCGGAGATATCGCGATTTAAAGTTTTGGCACTTGCACAAAATTCGTGAAGTTCGTGAACCCCCGAAAATATTTTCGCTCATATCTTGTAAACTATAGTGAAATGAAACGATTTAGTGGTATCAGCGTATTCGTATAAAAATTCTCTTTAATATTAGTATGTCAAACGTCTTTTAATGCGTCATTTGAGGAAGCTATCACCCAAAGACCGAAAATTTTGGGTAACTTTTTGGCATTTTTTGGAATTTTTTTACAAACGAACCGTTCAAGATAGGACGTTTTTGAGGGCACCAATCGAAAGAGGACGACAAAATCTGCTTATGTTCGAGGTTACGTCGCAATACGTCTAACAGTTAAGGAGTAAGAGAGGAATAACGAAAAATTAAAAAAATTTGAACCCCAAGGGGGTAAATTTTAAAAATTTCAAAAAAAATTTTTTGGCTCAAAAGGCTTTTAAACCAACACTATCTGATGTAAATTGACACGAGAAAGCCTCCTGTACCATCAGTTTCCCCCTAAATATAGCCGTTTGCGAGATATAGCCGTTTTTTGAAAATCTCTTCAAACGCCTTAAAAGTTGTTTTTTCTGATAGAACTCGATCTCCTGAATCCAACGGTGCCACTCCCAACTCGATATCTCTAACCGTTTCGGAGATATCGCGATTTAAAGTTTTGGCACTTGCACAAAATTCGTGAAGTTCGTGAACCCCCGAAAATATTTTCGCTCATATCTTGTAAACTATAGTGAAATGAAACGATTTAGTGGTATCAGCGTATTCGTATAAAAATTCTCTTTAATATTAGTATGTCAAACGTCTTTTAATGCGTCATTTGAGGAAGCTATCACCCAAAGACCGAAAATTTTGGGTAACTTTTTGGCATTTTTTGGAATTTTTTTACAAACGAACCGTTCAAGATAGGACGTTTTTGAGGGCACCAATCGAAAGAGGACGACAAAATCTGCTTATGTTCGAGGTTACGTCGCAATACGTCTAACAGTTAAGGAGTAAGAGAGGAATAACGAAAAATTAAAAAAATTTGAACCCCAAGGGGGTAAATTTTAAAAATTTCCAAAAAAATTTTTTGGCTCAAAAGGCTTTTAAACCAACACTATCTGATGTAAATTGACACGAGAAAGCCGCCTGTACCATCAGTTTCCCCCTAAATATAGCCGTTTGCGAGATATAGCCGTTTTTTGAAAATCTCTTCAAACGCCTTAAAAGTTGTTTTTTCTGATAGAACTCGATCTCCTGAATCCAACGGTGCCACTCCCAACTCGATATCTCTAACCGTTTCGGAGATATCGCGATTTAAAGTTTTGGCACTTGCACAAAATTCGTGAAGTTCGTGAACCCCCGAAAATATTTTCGCTCATATCTTGTAAACTATAGTGAAATGAAACGATTTAGTGGTATCAGCGTATTCGTATAAAAATTCTCTTTAATATTAGTATGTCAAATGTCCTTTTAATGCGTCATTTGAGGAAGCTATCACCCAAAGACCGAAAATTTTGGGTAACTTTTTGGCATTTTTTGGAATTTTTTTACAAACGAACCGTTCAAGATAGGACGTTTTTGAGGGCACCAATCGAAAGAGGACGACAAAATCTGCTTATGTTCGAGGTTACGTCGCAATACGTCTAACAGTTAAGGAGTAAGAGAGGAATAACGAAAAATTAAAAAAATTTGAACCCCAAGGGGGTAAATTTTAAAAATTTCCAAAAAAATTTTTTGGCTCAAAAGGCTTTTAAACCAACACTATCTGATGTAAATTGACACGAGAAAGCCGCCTGTACCATCAGTTTCCCCCTAAATATAGCCGTTTGCGAGATATAGCCGTTTTTTGAAAATCTCTTCAAACGCCTTAAAAGTTGTTTTTTCTGATAGAACTCGATCTCCTGAATCCAACGGTGCCACTCCCAACTCGATATCTCTAACCGTTTCGGAGATATCGCGATTTAAAGTTTTGGCACTTGCACAAAATTCGTGAAGTTCGTGAACCCCCGAAAATATTTTCGCTCATATCTTGTAAACTATAGTGAAATGAAACGATTTAGTGGTATCAGCGTATTCGTATAAAAATTCTCTTTAATATTAGTATGTCAAACGTCTTTTAATGCGTCATTTGAGGAAGCTATCACCCAAAGACCGAAAATTTTGGGTAACTTTTTGGCATTTTTTGGAATTTTTTTACAAACGAACCGTTCAAGATAGGACGTTTTTGAGGGCACCAATCGAAAGAGGACGACAAAATCTGCTTATGTTCGAGGTTACGTCGCAATACGTCTAACAGTTAAGGAGTAAGAGAGGAATAACGAAAAATTAAAAAAATTTGAACCCCAAGGGGGTAAATTTTAAAAATTTCAAAAAAAATTTTTTGGCTCAAAAGGCTTTTAAACCAACACTATCTGATGTAAATTGACACGAGAAAGCCGCCTGTACCATCAGTTTCCCCCTAAATATAGCCGTTTGCGAGATATAGCCGTTTTTTGAAAATCTCTTCAAACGCCTTAAAAGTTGTTTTTTCTGATAGAACTCGATCTCCTGAATCCAACGGTGCCACTCCCAACTCGATATCTCTAACCGTTTCGGAGATATCGCGATTTAAAGTTTTGGCACTTGCACAAAATTCGTGAAGTTCGTGAACCCCCGAAAATATTTTCGCTCATATCTTGTAAACTATAGTGAAATGAAACGATTTAGTGGTATCAGCGTATTCGTATAAAAATTCTCTTTAATATTAGTATGTCAAACGTCTTTTAATGCGTCATTTGAGGAAGCTATCACCCAAAGACCGAAAATTTTGGGTAACTTTTTGGCATTTTTTGGAATTTTTTTACAAACGAACCGTTCAAGATAGGACGTTTTTGAGGGCACCACTCGAAAGAGGACGACAAAATCTGCTTATGTTCGAGGTTACGTCGCAATACGTCTAACAGTTAAGGAGTAAGAGAGGAATAACGAAAAATTAAAAAAATTTGAACCCCAAGGGGGTAAATTTTAAAAATTTCAAAAAAAATTTTTTGGCTCAAAAGGCTTTTAAACCAACACTATCTGATGTAAATTGACACGAGAAAGCCTCCTGTACCATCAGTTTCCCCCTAAATATAGCCGTTTGCGAGATATAGCCGTTTTTTGAAAATCTCTTCAAACGCCTTAAAAGTTGTTTTTTCTGATAGAACTCGATCTCCTGAATCCAACGGTGCCACTCCCAACTCGATATCTCTAACCGTTTCGGAGATATCGCGATTTAAAGTTTTGGCACTTGCACAAAATTCGTGAAGTTCGTGAACCCCCGAAAATATTTTCGCTCATATCTTGTAAACTATAGCGAAATGAAATGATTTAGTGGTATCAGCGTATTAGTATAAAAATTCTCTTTAATATTAGTATGTCAAACGTCTTTTAATGCGTCATTTGAGGAAGCTATCACCCAAAGACCGAAAATTTTGGGTAACTTTTTGGCATTTTTTGGAATTTTTTTACAAACGAACCGTTCAAGATAGGACGTTTTTGAGGGCACCAATCGAAAGAGGACGACAAAATCTGCTTATGTTCGAGGTTACGTCGCAATACGTCTAACAGTTAAGGAGTAAGAGAGGAATAACGAAAAATTAAAAAAATTTGAACCCCAAGGGGGTAAATTTTAAAAATTTCCAAAAAAATTTTTTGGCTCAAAAGGCTTTTAAACCAACACTATCTGATGTAAATTGACACGAGAAAGCCGCCTGTACCATCAGTTTCCCCCTAAATATAGCCGTTTGCGAGATATAGCCGTTTTTTGAAAATCTCTTCAAACGCCTTAAAAGTTGTTTTTTCTGATAGAACTCGATCTCCTGAATCCAACGGTGCCACTCCCAACTCGATATCTCTAACCGTTTCGGAGATATCGCGATTTAAAGTTTTGGCACTTGCACAAAATTCGTGAAGTTCGTGAACCCCCGAAAATATTTTCGCTCATATCTTGTAAACTATAGTGAAATGAAACGATTTAGTGGTATCAGCGTATTCGTATAAAAATTCTCTTTAATATTAGTATGTCAAATGTCCTTTTAATGCGTCATTTGAGGAAGCTATCACCCAAAGACCGAAAATTTTGGGTAACTTTTTGGCATTTTTTGGAATTTTTTTACAAACGAACCGTTCAAGATAGGACGTTTTTGAGGGCACCAATCGAAAGAGGACGACAAAATCTGCTTATGTTCGAGGTTACGTCGCAATACGTCTAACAGTTAAGGAGTAAGAGAGGAATAACGAAAAATTAAAAAAATTTGAACCCCAAGGGGGTAAATTTTAAAAATTTCCAAAAAAATTTTTTGGCTCAAAAGGCTTTTAAACCAACACTATCTGATGTAAATTGACACGAGAAAGCCGCCTGTACCATCAGTTTCCCCCTAAATATAGCCGTTTGCGAGATATAGCCGTTTTTTGAAAATCTCTTCAAACGCCTTAAAAGTTGTTTTTTCTGATAGAACTCGATCTCCTGAATCCAACGGTGCCACTCCCAACTCGATATCTCTAACCGTTTCGGAGATATCGCGATTTAAAGTTTTGGCACTTGCACAAAATTCGTGAAGTTCGTGAACCCCCGAAAATATTTTCGCTCATATCTTGTAAACTATAGTGAAATGAAACGATTTAGTGGTATCAGCGTATTCGTATAAAAATTCTCTTTAATATTAGTATGTCAAACGTCTTTTAATGCGTCATTTGAGGAAGCTATCACCCAAAGACCGAAAATTTTGGGTAACTTTTTGGCATTTTTTGGAATTTTTTTACAAACGAACCGTTCAAGATAGGACGTTTTTGAGGGCACCAATCGAAAGAGGACGACAAAATCTGCTTATGTTCGAGGTTACGTCGCAATACGTCTAACAGTTAAGGAGTAAGAGAGGAATAACGAAAAATTAAAAAAATTTGAACCCCAAGGGGGTAAATTTTAAAAATTTCAAAAAAAAATTTTTGGCTCAAAAGGCTTTTAAACCAACACTATCTGATGTAAATTGACACGAGAAAGCCGCCTGTACCATCAGTTTCCCCCTAAATATAGCCGTTTGCGAGATATAGCCGTTTTTTGAAAATCTCTTCAAACGCCTTAAAAGTTGTTTTTTCTGATAGAACTCGATCTCCTGAATCCAACGGTGCCACTCCCAACTCGATATCTCTAACCGTTTCGGAGATATCGCGATTTAAAGTTTTGGCACTTGCACAAAATTCGTGAAGTTCGTGAACCCCCGAAAATATTTTCGCTCATATCTTGTAAACTATAGTGAAATGAAACGATTTAGTGGTATCAGCGTATTCGTATAAAAATTCTCTTTAATATTAGTATGTCAAACGTCTTTTAATGCGTCATTTGAGGAAGCTATCACCCAAAGACCGAAAATTTTGGGTAACTTTTTGGCATTTTTTGGAATTTTTTTACAAACGAACCGTTCAAGATAGGACGTTTTTGAGGGCACCAATCGAAAGAGGACGACAAAATCTGCTTATGTTCGAGGTTACGTCGCAATACGTCTAACAGTTAAGGAGTAAGAGAGGAATAACGAAAAATTAAAAAAATTTGAACCCCAAGGGGGTAAATTTTAAAAATTTCAAAAAAAAATTTTTGGCTCAAAAGGCTTTTAAACCAACACTATCTGATGTAAATTGACACGAGAAAGCCGCCTGTACCATCAGTTTCCCCCTAAATATAGCCGTTTGCGAGATATAGCCGTTTTTTGAAAATCTCTTCAAACGCCTTAAAAGTTGTTTTTTCTGATAGAACTCGATCTCCTGAATCCAACGGTGCCACTCCCAACTCGATATCTCTAACCGTTTCGGAGATATCGCGATTTAAAGTTTTGGCACTTGCACAAAATTCGTGAAGTTCGTGAACCCCCGAAAATATTTTCGCTCATATCTTGTAAACTATAGTGAAATGAAACGATTTAGTGGTATCAGCGTATTCGTATAAAAATTCTCTTTAATATTAGTATGTCAAACGTCTTTTAATGCGTCATTTGAGGAAGCTATCACCCAAAGACCGAAAATTTTGAGTAACTTTTTGGCATTTTTTGGAATTTTTTTACAAACGAACCGTTCAAGATAGGACGTTTTTGAGGGCACCAATCGAAAGAGGACGACAAAATCTGCTTATGTTCGAGGTTACGTCGCAATACGTCTAACAGTTAAGGAGTAAGAGAGGAATAACGAAAAATTAAAAAAATTTGAACCCCAAGGGGGTAAATTTTAAAAATTTCCAAAAAAATTTTTTGGCTCAAAAGGCTTTTAAACCAACACTATCTGATGTAAATTGACACGAGAAAGCCGCCTGTACCATCAGTTTCCCCCTAAATATAGCCGTTTGCGAGATATAGCCGTTTTTTGAAAATCTCTTCAAACGCCTTAAAAGTTGTTTTTTCTGATAGAACTCGATCTCCTGAATCCAACGGTGCCACTCCCAACTCGATATCTCTAACCGTTTCGGAGATATCGCGATTTAAAGTTTTGGCACTTGCACAAAATTCGTGAAGTTCGTGAACCCCCGAAAATATTTTCGCTCATATCTTGTAAACTATAGTGAAATGAAACGATTTAGTGGTATCAGCGTATTCGTATAAAAATTCTCTTTAATATTAGTATGTCAAACGTCTTTTAATGCGTCATTTGAGGAAGCTATCACCCAAAGACCGAAAATTTTGGGTAACTTTTTGGCATTTTTTGGAATTTTTTTACAAACGAACAGTTCAAGATAGGACGTTTTTGAGGGCACCAATCGAAAGAGGACGACAAAATCTGCTTATGTTCGAGGTTACGTCGCAATACGTCTAACAGTTAAGGAGTAAGAGAGGAATAACGAAAAATTAAAAAAATTTGAACCCCAAGGGGGTAAATTTTAAAAATTTCCAAAAAAAATTTTTGGCTCAAAAGGCTTTTAAACCAACACTATCTGATGTAAATTGACACGAGAAAGCCGCCTGTACCATCAGTTTCCCCCTAAATATAGCCGTTTGCGAGATATAGCCGTTTTTTGAAAATCTCTTCAAACGCCTTAAAAGTTGTTTTTTCTGATAGAACTCGATCTCCTGAATCCAACGGTGCCACTCCCAACTCGATATCTCTAACCGTTTCGGAGATATCGCGATTTAAAGTTTTGGCACTTGCACAAAATTCGTGAAGTTCGTGAACCCCCGAAAATATTTTCGCTCATATCTTGTAAACTATAGTGAAATGAAACGATTTAGTGGTATCAGCGTATTCGTATAAAAATTCTCTTTAATATTAGTATGTCAAACGTCTTTTAATGCGTCATTTGAGGAAGCTATCACCCAAAGACCGAAAATTTTGGGTAACTTTTTGGCATTTTTTGGAATTTTTTTACAAACGAACCGTTCAAGATAGGACGTTTTTGAGGGCACCAATCGAAAGAGGACGACAAAATCTGCTTATGTTCGAGGTTACGTCGCAATACGTCTAACAGTTAAGGAGTAAGAGAGGAATAACGAAAAATTAAAAAAATTTGAACCCCAAGGGGGTAAATTTTAAAAATTTCAAAAAAAAATTTTTGGCTCAAAAGGCTTTTAAACCAACACTATCTGATGTAAATTGACACGAGAAAGCCGCCTGTACCATCAGTTTCCCCCTAAATATAGCCGTTTGCGAGATATAGCCGTTTTTTGAAAATCTCTTCAAACGCCTTAAAAGTTGTTTTTTCTGATAGAACTCGATCTCCTGAATCCAACGGTGCCACTCCCAACTCGATATCTCTAACCGTTTCGGAGATATCGCGATTTAAAGTTTTGGCACTTGCACAAAATTCGTGAAGTTCGTGAACCCCCGAAAATATTTTCGCTCATATCTTGTAAACTATAGTGAAATGAAACGATTTAGTGGTATCAGCGTATTCGTATAAAAATTCTCTTTAATATTAGTATGTCAAACGTCTTTTAATGCGTCATTTGAGGAAGCTATCACCCAAAGACCGAAAATTTTGAGTAACTTTTTGGCATTTTTTGGAATTTTTTTACAAACGAACCGTTCAAGATAGGACGTTTTTGAGGGCACCAATCGAAAGAGGACGACAAAATCTGCTTATGTTCGAGGTTACGTCGCAATACGTCTAACAGTTAAGGAGTAAGAGAGGAATAACGAAAAATTAAAAAAATTTGAACCCCAAGGGGGTAAATTTTAAAAATTTCCAAAAAAATTTTTTGGCTCAAAAGGCTTTTAAACCAACACTATCTGATGTAAATTGACACGAGAAAGCCGCCTGTACCATCAGTTTCCCCCTAAATATAGCCGTTTGCGAGATATAGCCGTTTTTTGAAAATCTCTTCAAACGCCTTAAAAGTTGTTTTTTCTGATAGAACTCGATCTCCTGAATCCAACGGTGCCACTCCCAACTCGATATCTCTAACCGTTTCGGAGATATCGCGATTTAAAGTTTTGGCACTTGCACAAAATTCGTGAAGTTCGTGAACCCCCGAAAATATTTTCGCTCATATCTTGTAAACTATAGTGAAATGAAACGATTTAGTGGTATCAGCGTATTCGTATAAAAATTCTCTTTAATATTAGTATGTCAAACGTCTTTTAATGCGTCATTTGAGGAAGCTATCACCCAAAGACCGAAAATTTTGGGTAACTTTTTGGCATTTTTTGGAATTTTTTTACAAACGAACAGTTCAAGATAGGACGTTTTTGAGGGCACCAATCGAAAGAGGACGACAAAATCTGCTTATGTTCGAGGTTACGTCGCAATACGTCTAACAGTTAAGGAGTAAGAGAGGAATAACGAAAAATTAAAAAAATTTGAACCCCAAGGGGGTAAATTTTAAAAATTTCCAAAAAAATTTTTTGGCTCAAAAGGCTTTTAAACCAACACTATCTGATGTAAATTGACACGAGAAAGCCGCCTGTACCATCAGTTTCCCCCTAAATATAGCCGTTTGCGAGATATAGCCGTTTTTTGAAAATCTCTTCAAACGCCTTAAAAGTTGTTTTTTCTGATAGAACTCGATCTCCTGAATCCAACGGTGCCACTCCCAACTCGATATCTCTAACCGTTTCGGAGATATCGCGATTTAAAGTTTTGGCACTTGCACAAAATTCGTGAAGTTCGTGAACCCCCGAAAATATTTTCGCTCATATCTTGTAAACTATAGTGAAATGAAACGATTTAGTGGTATCAGCGTATTCGTATAAAAATTCTCTTTAATATTAGTATGTCAAACGTCTTTTAATGCGTCATTTGAGGAAGCTATCACCCAAAGACCGAAAATTTTGGGTAACTTTTTGGCATTTTTTGGAATTTTTTTACAAACGAACCGTTCAAGATAGGACGTTTTTGAGGGCACCACTCGAAAGAGGACGACAAAATCTGCTTATGTTCGAGGTTACGTCGCAATACGTCTAACAGTTAAGGAGTAAGAGAGGAATAACGAAAAATTAAAAAAATTTGAACCCCAAGGGGGTAAATTTTAAAAATTTCAAAAAAAATTTTTTGGCTCAAAAGGCTTTTAAACCAACACTATCTGATGTAAATTGACACGAGAAAGCCTCCTGTACCATCAGTTTCCCCCTAAATATAGCCGTTTGCGAGATATAGCCGTTTTTTGAAAATCTCTTCAAACGCCTTAAAAGTTGTTTTTTCTGATAGAACTCGATCTCCTGAATCCAACGGTGCCACTCCCAACTCGATATCTCTAACCGTTTCGGAGATATCGCGATTTAAAGTTTTGGCACTTGCACAAAATTCGTGAAGTTCGTGAACCCCCGAAAATATTTTCGCTCATATCTTGTAAACTATAGCGAAATGAAATGATTTAGTGGTATCAGCGTATTAGTATAAAAATTCTCTTTAATATTAGTATGTCAAACGTCTTTTAATGCGTCATTTGAGGAAGCTATCACCCAAAGACCGAAAATTTTGGGTAACTTTTTGGCATTTTTTGGAATTTTTTTACAAACGAACCGTTCAAGATAGGACGTTTTTGAGGGCACCAATCGAAAGAGGACGACAAAATCTGCTTATGTTCGAGGTTACGTCGCAATACGTCTAACAGTTAAGGAGTAAGAGAGGAATAACGAAAAATTAAAAAAATTTGAACCCCAAGGGGGTAAATTTTAAAAATTTCCAAAAAAATTTTTTGGCTCAAAAGGCTTTTAAACCAACACTATCTGATGTAAATTGACACGAGAAAGCCGCCTGTACCATCAGTTTCCCCCTAAATATAGCCGTTTGCGAGATATAGCCGTTTTTTGAAAATCTCTTCAAACGCCTTAAAAGTTGTTTTTTCTGATAGAACTCGATCTCCTGAATCCAACGGTGCCACTCCCAACTCGATATCTCTAACCGTTTCGGAGATATCGCGATTTAAAGTTTTGGCACTTGCACAAAATTCGTGAAGTTCGTGAACCCCCGAAAATATTTTCGCTCATATCTTGTAAACTATAGTGAAATGAAACGATTTAGTGGTATCAGCGTATTCGTATAAAAATTCTCTTTAATATTAGTATGTCAAATGTCCTTTTAATGCGTCATTTGAGGAAGCTATCACCCAAAGACCGAAAATTTTGGGTAACTTTTTGGCATTTTTTGGAATTTTTTTACAAACGAACCGTTCAAGATAGGACGTTTTTGAGGGCACCAATCGAAAGAGGACGACAAAATCTGCTTATGTTCGAGGTTACGTCGCAATACGTCTAACAGTTAAGGAGTAAGAGAGGAATAACGAAAAATTAAAAAAATTTGAACCCCAAGGGGGTAAATTTTAAAAATTTCCAAAAAAATTTTTTGGCTCAAAAGGCTTTTAAACCAACACTATCTGATGTAAATTGACACGAGAAAGCCGCCTGTACCATCAGTTTCCCCCTAAATATAGCCGTTTGCGAGATATAGCCGTTTTTTGAAAATCTCTTCAAACGCCTTAAAAGTTGTTTTTTCTGATAGAACTCGATCTCCTGAATCCAACGGTGCCACTCCCAACTCGATATCTCTAACCGTTTCGGAGATATCGCGATTTAAAGTTTTGGCACTTGCACAAAATTCGTGAAGTTCGTGAACCCCCGAAAATATTTTCGCTCATATCTTGTAAACTATAGTGAAATGAAACGATTTAGTGGTATCAGCGTATTCGTATAAAAATTCTCTTTAATATTAGTATGTCAAACGTCTTTTAATGCGTCATTTGAGGAAGCTATCACCCAAAGACCGAAAATTTTGGGTAACTTTTTGGCATTTTTTGGAATTTTTTTACAAACGAACCGTTCAAGATAGGACGTTTTTGAGGGCACCAATCGAAAGAGGACGACAAAATCTGCTTATGTTCGAGGTTACGTCGCAATACGTCTAACAGTTAAGGAGTAAGAGAGGAATAACGAAAAATTAAAAAAATTTGAACCCCAAGGGGGTAAATTTTAAAAATTTCAAAAAAAAATTTTTGGCTCAAAAGGCTTTTAAACCAACACTATCTGATGTAAATTGACACGAGAAAGCCGCCTGTACCATCAGTTTCCCCCTAAATATAGCCGTTTGCGAGATATAGCCGTTTTTTGAAAATCTCTTCAAACGCCTTAAAAGTTGTTTTTTCTGATAGAACTCGATCTCCTGAATCCAACGGTGCCACTCCCAACTCGATATCTCTAACCGTTTCGGAGATATCGCGATTTAAAGTTTTGGCACTTGCACAAAATTCGTGAAGTTCGTGAACCCCCGAAAATATTTTCGCTCATATCTTGTAAACTATAGTGAAATGAAACGATTTAGTGGTATCAGCGTATTCGTATAAAAATTCTCTTTAATATTAGTATGTCAAACGTCTTTTAATGCGTCATTTGAGGAAGCTATCACCCAAAGACCGAAAATTTTGGGTAACTTTTTGGCATTTTTTGGAATTTTTTTACAAACGAACCGTTCAAGATAGGACGTTTTTGAGGGCACCAATCGAAAGAGGACGACAAAATCTGCTTATGTTCGAGGTTACGTCGCAATACGTCTAACAGTTAAGGAGTAAGAGAGGAATAACGAAAAATTAAAAAAATTTGAACCCCAAGGGGGTAAATTTTAAAAATTTCAAAAAAAAATTTTTGGCTCAAAAGGCTTTTAAACCAACACTATCTGATGTAAATTGACACGAGAAAGCCGCCTGTACCATCAGTTTCCCCCTAAATATAGCCGTTTGCGAGATATAGCCGTTTTTTGAAAATCTCTTCAAACGCCTTAAAAGTTGTTTTTTCTGATAGAACTCGATCTCCTGAATCCAACGGTGCCACTCCCAACTCGATATCTCTAACCGTTTCGGAGATATCGCGATTTAAAGTTTTGGCACTTGCACAAAATTCGTGAAGTTCGTGAACCCCCGAAAATATTTTCGCTCATATCTTGTAAACTATAGTGAAATGAAACGATTTAGTGGTATCAGCGTATTCGTATAAAAATTCTCTTTAATATTAGTATGTCAAACGTCTTTTAATGCGTCATTTGAGGAAGCTATCACCCAAAGACCGAAAATTTTGGGTAACTTTTTGGCATTTTTTGGAATTTTTTTACAAACGAACCGTTCAAGATAGGACGTTTTTGAGGGCACCAATCGAAAGAGGACGACAAAATCTGCTTATGTTCGAGGTTACGTCGCAATACGTCTAACAGTTAAGGAGTAAGAGAGGAATAACGAAAAATTAAAAAAATTTGAACCCCAAGGGGGTAAATTTTAAAAATTTCAAAAAAAAATTTTTGGCTCAAAAGGCTTTTAAACCAACACTATCTGATGTAAATTGACACGAGAAAGCCGCCTGTACCATCAGTTTCCCCCTAAATATAGCCGTTTGCGAGATATAGCCGTTTTTTGAAAATCTCTTCAAACGCCTTAAAAGTTGTTTTTTCTGATAGAACTCGATCTCCTGAATCCAACGGTGCCACTCCCAACTCGATATCTCTAACCGTTTCGGAGATATCGCGATTTAAAGTTTTGGCACTTGCACAAAATTCGTGAAGTTCGTGAACCCCCGAAAATATTTTCGCTCATATCTTGTAAACTATAGTGAAATGAAACGATTTAGTGGTATCAGCGTATTCGTATAAAAATTCTCTTTAATATTAGTATGTCAAACGTCTTTTAATGCGTCATTTGAGGAAGCTATCACCCAAAGACCGAAAATTTTGGGTAACTTTTTGGCATTTTTTGGAATTTTTTTACAAACGAACCGTTCAAGATAGGACGTTTTTGAGGGCACCAATCGAAAGAGGACGACAAAATCTGCTTATGTTCGAGGTTACGTCGCAATACGTCTAACAGTTAAGGAGTAAGAGAGGAATAACGAAAAATTAAAAAAATTTGAACCCCAAGGGGGTAAATTTTAAAAATTTCAAAAAAAAATTTTTGGCTCAAAAGGCTTTTAAACCAACACTATCTGATGTAAATTGACACGAGAAAGCCGCCTGTACCATCAGTTTCCCCCTAAATATAGCCGTTTGCGAGATATAGCCGTTTTTTGAAAATCTCTTCAAACGCCTTAAAAGTTGTTTTTTCTGATAGAACTCGATCTCCTGAATCCAACGGTGCCACTCCCAACTCGATATCTCTAACCGTTTCGGAGATATCGCGATTTAAAGTTTTGGCACTTGCACAAAATTCGTGAAGTTCGTGAACCCCCGAAAATATTTTCGCTCATATCTTGTAAACTATAGTGAAATGAAACGATTTAGTGGTATCAGCGTATTCGTATAAAAATTCTCTTTAATATTAGTATGTCAAACGTCTTTTAATGCGTCATTTGAGGAAGCTATCACCCAAAGACCGAAAATTTTGGGTAACTTTTTGGCATTTTTTGGAATTTTTTTACAAACGAACCGTTCAAGATAGGACGTTTTTGAGGGCACCAATCGAAAGAGGACGACAAAATCTGCTTATGTTCGAGGTTACGTCGCAATACGTCTAACAGTTAAGGAGTAAGAGAGGAATAACGAAAAATTAAAAAAATTTGAACCCCAAGGGGGTAAATTTTAAAAATTTCCAAAAAAATTTTTTGGCTCAAAAGGCTTTTAAACCAACACTATCTGATGTAAATTGACACGAGAAAGCCGCCTGTACCATCAGTTTCCCCCTAAATATAGCCGTTTGCGAGATATAGCCGTTTTTTGAAAATCTCTTCAAACGCCTTAAAAGTTGTTTTTTCTGATAGAACTCGATCTCCTGAATCCAACGGTGCCACTCCCAACTCGATATCTCTAACCGTTTCGGAGATATCGCGATTTAAAGTTTTGGCACTTGCACAAAATTCGTGAAGTTCGTGAACCCCCGAAAATATTTTCGCTCATATCTTGTAAACTATAGTGAAATGAAACGATTTAGTGGTATCAGCGTATTCGTATAAAAATTCTCTTTAATATTAGTATGTCAAACGTCTTTTAATGCGTCATTTGAGGAAGCTATCACCCAAAGACCGAAAATTTTGGGTAACTTTTTGGCATTTTTTGGAATTTTTTTACAAACGAACAGTTCAAGATAGGACGTTTTTGAGGGCACCAATCGAAAGAGGACGACAAAATCTGCTTATGTTCGAGGTTACGTCGCAATACGTCTAACAGTTAAGGAGTAAGAGAGGAATAACGAAAAATTAAAAAAATTTGAACCCCAAGGGGGTAAATTTTAAAAATTTCAAAAAAAATTTTTTGGCTCAAAAGGCTTTTAAACCAACACTATCTGATGTAAATTGACACGAGAAAGCCGCCTGTACCATCAGTTTCCCCCTAAATATAGCCGTTTGCGAGATATAGCCGTTTTTTGAAAATCTCTTCAAACGCCTTAAAAGTTGTTTTTTCTGATAGAACTCGATCTCCTGAATCCAACGGTGCCACTCCCAACTCGATATCTCTAACCGTTTCGGAGATATCGCGATTTAAAGTTTTGGCACTTGCACAAAATTCGTGAAGTTCGTGAACCCCCGAAAATATTTTCGCTCATATCTTGTAAACTATAGTGAAATGAAACGATTTAGTGGTATCAGCGTATTCGTATAAAAATTCTCTTTAATATTAGTATGTCAAACGTCTTTTAATGCGTCATTTGAGGAAGCTATCACCCAAAGACCGAAAATTTTGAGTAACTTTTTGGCATTTTTTGGAATTTTTTTACAAACGAACCGTTCAAGATAGGACGTTTTTGAGGGCACCAATCGAAAGAGGACGACAAAATCTGCTTATGTTCGAGGTTACGTCGCAATACGTCTAACAGTTAAGGAGTAAGAGAGGAATAACGAAAAATTAAAAAAATTTGAACCCCAAGGGGGTAAATTTTAAAAATTTCCAAAAAAATTTTTTGGCTCAAAAGGCTTTTAAACCAACACTATCTGATGTAAATTGACACGAGAAAGCCGCCTGTACCATCAGTTTCCCCCTAAATATAGCCGTTTGCGAGATATAGCCGTTTTTTGAAAATCTCTTCAAACGCCTTAAAAGTTGTTTTTTCTGATAGAACTCGATCTCCTGAATCCAACGGTGCCACTCCCAACTCGATATCTCTAACCGTTTCGGAGATATCGCGATTTAAAGTTTTGGCACTTGCACAAAATTCGTGAAGTTCGTGAACCCCCGAAAATATTTTCGCTCATATCTTGTAAACTATAGTGAAATGAAACGATTTAGTGGTATCAGCGTATTCGTATAAAAATTCTCTTTAATATTAGTATGTCAAACGTCTTTTAATGCGTCATTTGAGGAAGCTATCACCCAAAGACCGAAAATTTTGGGTAACTTTTTGGCATTTTTTGGAATTTTTTTACAAACGAACCGTTCAAGATAGGACGTTTTTGAGGGCACCAATCGAAAGAGGACGACAAAATCTGCTTATGTTCGAGGTTACGTCGCAATACGTCTAACAGTTAAGGAGTAAGAGAGGAATAACGAAAAATTAAAAAAATTTGAACCCCAAGGGGGTAAATTTTAAAAATTTCCAAAAAAATTTTTTGGCTCAAAAGGCTTTTAAACCAACACTATCTGATGTAAATTGACACGAGAAAGCCGCCTGTACCATCAGTTTCCCCCTAAATATAGCCGTTTGCGAGATATAGCCGTTTTTTGAAAATCTCTTCAAACGCCTTAAAAGTTGTTTTTTCTGATAGAACTCGATCTCCTGAATCCAACGGTGCCACTCCCAACTCGATATCTCTAACCGTTTCGGAGATATCGCGATTTAAAGTTTTGGCACTTGCACAAAATTCGTGAAGTTCGTGAACCCCCGAAAATATTTTCGCTCATATCTTGTAAACTATAGTGAAATGAAACGATTTAGTGGTATCAGCGTATTCGTATAAAAATTCTCTTTAATATTAGTATGTCAAACGTCTTTTAATGCGTCATTTGAGGAAGCTATCACCCAAAGACCGAAAATTTTGGGTAACTTTTTGGCATTTTTTGGAATTTTTTTACAAACGAACCGTTCAAGATAGGACGTTTTTGAGGGCACCAATCGAAAGAGGACGACAAAATCTGCTTATGTTCGAGGTTACGTCGCAATACGTCTAACAGTTAAGGAGTAAGAGAGGAATAACGAAAAATTAAAAAAATTTGAACCCCAAGGGGGTAAATTTTAAAAATTTCCAAAAAAATTTTTTGGCTCAAAAGGCTTTTAAACCAACACTATCTGATGTAAATTGACACGAGAAAGCCGCCTGTACCATCAGTTTCCCCCTAAATATAGCCGTTTGCGAGATATAGCCGTTTTTTGAAAATCTCTTCAAACGCCTTAAAAGTTGTTTTTTCTGATAGAACTCGATCTCCTGAATCCAACGGTGCCACTCCCAACTCGATATCTCTAACCGTTTCGGAGATATCGCGATTTAAAGTTTTGGCACTTGCACAAAATTCGTGAAGTTCGTGAACCCCCGAAAATATTTTCGCTCATATCTTGTAAACTATAGTGAAATGAAACGATTTAGTGGTATCAGCGTATTCGTATAAAAATTCTCTTTAATATTAGTATGTCAAACGTCTTTTAATGCGTCATTTGAGGAAGCTATCACCCAAAGACCGAAAATTTTGGGTAACTTTTTGGCATTTTTTGGAATTTTTTTACAAACGAACCGTTCAAGATAGGACGTTTTTGAGGGCACCAATCGAAAGAGGACGACAAAATCTGCTTATGTTCGAGGTTACGTCGCAATACGTCTAACAGTTAAGGAGTAAGAGAGGAATAACGAAAAATGAAAAAAATTTGAACCCCAAGGGGGTAAATTTTAAAAATTTCAAAAAAAATTTTTTGGCTCAAAAGGCTTTTAAACCAACACTATCTGATGTAAATTGACACGAGAAAGCCGCCTGTACCATCAGTTTCCCCCTAAATATAGCCGTTTGCGAGATATAGCCGTTTTTTGAAAATCTCTTCAAACGCCTTAAAAGTTGTTTTTTCTGATAGAACTCGATCTCCTGAATCCAACGGTGCCACTCCCAACTCGATATCTCTAACCGTTTCGGAGATATCGCGATTTAAAGTTTTGGCACTTGCACAAAATTCGTGAAGTTCGTGAACCCCCGAAAATATTTTCGCTCATATCTTGTAAACTATAGTGAAATGAAACGATTTAGTGGTATCAGCGTATTCGTATAAAAATTCTCTTTAATATTAGTATGTCAAACGTCTTTTAATGCGTCATTTGAGGAAGCTATCACCCAAAGACCGAAAATTTTGGGTAACTTTTTGGCATTTTTTGGAATTTTTTTACAAACGAACCGTTCAAGATAGGACGTTTTTGAGGGCACCAAACGAAAGAGGACGACAAAATCTGCTTATGTTCGAGGTTACGTCGCAATACGTCTAACAGTTAAGGAGTAAGAGAGGAATAACGAAAAATTAAAAAAATTTGAACCCCAAGGGGGTAAATTTTAAAAATTTCCAAAAAAATTTTTTGGCTCAAAAGGCTTTTAAACCAACACTATCTGATGTAAATTGACACGAGAAAGCCGCCTGTACCATCAGTTTCCCCCTAAATATAGCCGTTTGCGAGATATAGCCGTTTTTTGAAAATCTCTTCAAACGCCTTAAAAGTTGTTTTTTCTGATAGAACTCGATCTCCTGAATCCAACGGTGCCACTCCCAACTCGATATCTCTAACCGTTTCGGAGATATCGCGATTTAAAGTTTTGGCACTTGCACAAAATTCGTGAAGTTCGTGAACCCCCGAAAATATTTTCGCTCATATCTTGTAAACTATAGTGAAATGAAACGATTTAGTGGTATCAGCGTATTCGTATAAAAATTCTCTTTAATATTAGTATGTCAAACGTCTTTTAATGCGTCATTTGAGGAAGCTATCACCCAAAGACCGAAAATTTTGGGTAACTTTTTGGCATTTTTTGGAATTTTTTTACAAACGAACCGTTCAAGATAGGACGTTTTTGAGGGCACCAATCGAAAGAGGACGACAAAATCTGCTTATGTTCGAGGTTACGTCGCAATACGTCTAACAGTTAAGGAGTAAGAGAGGAATAACGAAAAATTAAAAAAATTTGAACCCCAAGGGGGTAAATTTTAAAAATTTCAAAAAAAAATTTTTGGCTCAAAAGGCTTTTAAACCAACACTATCTGATGTAAATTGACACGAGAAAGCCGCCTGTACCATCAGTTTCCCCCTAAATATAGCCGTTTGCGAGATATAGCCGTTTTTTGAAAATCTCTTCAAACGCCTTAAAAGTTGTTTTTTTCTGATAGAACTCGATCTCCTGAATCCAACGGTGCCACTCCCAACTCGATATCTCTAACCGTTTCGGAGATATCGCGATTTAAAGTTTTGGCACTTGCACAAAATTCGTGAAGTTCGTGAACCCCCGAAAATATTTTCGCTCATATCTTGTAAACTATAGTGAAATGAAACGATTTAGTGGTATCAGCGTATTCGTATAAAAATTCTCTTTAATATTAGTATGTCAAACGTCTTTTAATGCGTCATTTGAGGAAGCTATCACCCAAAGACCGAAAATTTTGGGTAACTTTTTGGCATTTTTTGGAATTTTTTTACAAACGAACCGTTCAAGATAGGACGTTTTTGAGGGCACCAATCGAAAGAGGACGACAAAATCTGCTTATGTTCGAGGTTACGTCGCAATACGTCTAACAGTTAAGGAGTAAGAGAGGAATAACGAAAAATTAAAAAAATTTGAACCCCAAGGGGGTAAATTTTAAAAATTTCAAAAAAAATTTTTTGGCTCAAAAGGCTTTTAAACCAACACTATCTGATGTAAATTGACACGAGAAAGCCGCCTGTACCATCAGTTTCCCCCTAAATATAGCCGTTTGCGAGATATAGCCGTTTTTTGAAAATCTCTTCAAACGCCTTAAAAGTTGTTTTTTCTGATAGAACTCGATCTCCTGAATCCAACGGTGCCACTCCCAACTCGATATCTCTAACCGTTTCGGAGATATCGCGATTTAAAGTTTTGGCACTTGCACAAAATTCGTGAAGTTCGTGAACCCCCGAAAATATTTTCGCTCATATCTTGTAAACTATAGTGAAATGAAACGATTTAGTGGTATCAGCGTATTCGTATAAAAATTCTCTTTAATATTAGTATGTCAAACGTCTTTTAATGCGTCATTTGAGGAAGCTATCACCCAAAGACCGAAAATTTTGGGTAACTTTTTGGCATTTTTTGGAATTTTTTTACAAACGAACCGTTCAAGATAGGACGTTTTTGAGGGCACCAATCGAAAGAGGACGACAAAATCTGCTTATGTTCGAGGTTACGTCGCAATACGTCTAACAGTTAAGGAGTAAGAGAGGAATAACGAAAAATTAAAAAAATTTGAACCCCAAGGGGGTAAATTTTAAAAATTTCAAAAAAAATTTTTTGGCTCAAAAGGCTTTTAAACCAACACTATCTGATGTAAATTGACACGAGAAAGCCGCCTGTACCATCAGTTTCCCCCTAAATATAGCCGTTTGCGAGATATAGCCGTTTTTTGAAAATCTCTTCAAACGCCTTAAAAGTTGTTTTTTTCTGATAGAACTCGATCTCCTGAATCCAACGGTGCCACTCCCAACTCGATATCTCTAACCGTTTCGGAGATATCGCGATTTAAAGTTTTGGCACTTGCACAAAATTCGTGAAGTTCGTGAACCCCCGAAAATATTTTCGCTCATATCTTGTAAACTATAGTGAAATGAAACGATTTAGTGGTATCAGCGTATTCGTATAAAAATTCTCTTTAATATTAGTATGTCAAACGTCTTTTAATGCGTCATTTGAGGAAGCTATCACCCAAAGACCGAAAATTTTGGGTAACTTTTTGGCATTTTTTGGAATTTTTTTACAAACGAACCGTTCAAGATAGGACGTTTTTGAGGGCACCAATCGAAAGAGGACGACAAAATCTGCTTATGTTCGAGGTTACGTCGCAATACGTCTAACAGTTAAGGAGTAAGAGAGGAATAACGAAAAATTAAAAAAATTTGAACCCCAAGGGGGTAAATTTTAAAAATTTCAAAAAAAATTTTTTGGCTCAAAAGGCTTTTAAACCAACACTATCTGATGTAAATTGACACGAGAAAGCCGCCTGTACCATCAGTTTCCCCCTAAATATAGCCGTTTGCGAGATATAGCCGTTTTTTGAAAATCTCTTCAAACGCCTTAAAAGTTGTTTTTTCTGATAGAACTCGATCTCCTGAATCCAACGGTGCCACTCCCAACTCGATATCTCTAACCGTTTCGGAGATATCGCGATTTAAAGTTTTGGCACTTGCACAAAATTCGTGAAGTTCGTGAACCCCCGAAAATATTTTCGCTCATATCTTGTAAACTATAGCGAAATGAAATGATTTAGTGGTATCAGCGTATTAGTATAAAAATTCTCTTTAATATTAGTATGTCAAACGTCTTTTAATGCGTCATTTGAGGAAGCTATCACCCAAAGACCGAAAATTTTGGGTAACTTTTTGTCATTTTTTGGAATTTTTTTACAAACGAACCGTTCAAGATAGGACGTTTTTGAGGGCACCAATCGAAAGAGGACGACAAAATCTGCTTATGTTCGAGGTTACGTCGCAATACGTCTAACAGTTAAGGAGTAAGAGAGGAATAACGAAAAATTAAAAAAATTTGAACCCCAAGGGGGTAAATTTTAAAAATTTCAAAAAAAATTTTTTGGCTCAAAAGGCTTTTAAACCAACACTATCTGATGTAAATTGACACGAGAAAGCCGCCTGTACCATCAGTTTCCCCCTAAATATAGCCGTTTGCGAGATATAGCCGTTTTTTGAAAATCTCTTCAAACGCCTTAAAAGTTGTTTTTTCTGATAGAACTCGATCTCCTGAATCCAACGGTGCCACTCCCAACTCGATATCTCTAACCGTTTCGGAGATATCGCGATTTAAAGTTTTGGCACTTGCACAAAATTCGTGAAGTTCGTGAACCCCCGAAAATATTTTCGCTCATATCTTGTAAACTATAGTGAAATGAAACGATTTAGTGGTATCAGCGTATTCGTATAAAAATTCTCTTTAATATTAGTATGTCAAACGTCTTTTAATGCGTCATTTGAGGAAGCTATCACCCAAAGACCGAAAATTTTGGGTAACTTTTTGGCATTTTTTGGAATTTTTTTACAAACGAACCGTTCAAGATAGGACGTTTTTGAGGGCACCAATCGAAAGAGGACGACAAAATCTGCTTATGTTCGAGGTTACGTCGCAATACGTCTAACAGTTAAGGAGTAAGAGAGGAATAACGAAAAATTAAAAAAATTTGAACCCCAAGGGGGTAAATTTTAAAAATTTCAAAAAAAAATTTTTGGCTCAAAAGGCTTTTAAACCAACACTATCTGATGTAAATTGACACGAGAAAGCCGCCTGTACCATCAGTTTCCCCCTAAATATAGCCGTTTGCGAGATATAGCCGTTTTTTGAAAATCTCTTCAAACGCCTTAAAAGTTGTTTTTTTCTGATAGAACTCGATCTCCTGAATCCAACGGTGCCACTCCCAACTCGATATCTCTAACCGTTTCGGAGATATCGCGATTTAAAGTTTTGGCACTTGCACAAAATTCGTGAAGTTCGTGAACCCCCGAAAATATTTTCGCTCATATCTTGTAAACTATAGTGAAATGAAACGATTTAGTGGTATCAGCGTATTCGTATAAAAATTCTCTTTAATATTAGTATGTCAAACGTCTTTTAATGCGTCATTTGAGGAAGCTATCACCCAAAGACCGAAAATTTTGGGTAACTTTTTGGCATTTTTTGGAATTTTTTTACAAACGAACCGTTCAAGATAGGACGTTTTTGAGGGCACCAATCGAAAGAGGACGACAAAATCTGCTTATGTTCGAGGTTACGTCGCAATACGTCTAACAGTTAAGGAGTAAGAGAGGAATAACGAAAAATTAAAAAAATTTGAACCCCAAGGGGGTAAATTTTAAAAATTTCAAAAAAAATTTTTTGGCTCAAAAGGCTTTTAAACCAACACTATCTGATGTAAATTGACACGAGAAAGCCGCCTGTACCATCAGTTTCCCCCTAAATATAGCCGTTTGCGAGATATAGCCGTTTTTTGAAAATCTCTTCAAACGCCTTAAAAGTTGTTTTTTCTGATAGAACTCGATCTCCTGAATCCAACGGTGCCACTCCCAACTCGATATCTCTAACCGTTTCGGAGATATCGCGATTTAAAGTTTTGGCACTTGCACAAAATTCGTGAAGTTCGTGAACCCCCGAAAATATTTTCGCTCATATCTTGTAAACTATAGTGAAATGAAACGATTTAGTGGTATCAGCGTATTCGTATAAAAATTCTCTTTAATATTAGTATGTCAAACGTCTTTTAATGCGTCATTTGAGGAAGCTATCACCCAAAGACCGAAAATTTTGGGTAACTTTTTGGCATTTTTTGGAATTTTTTTACAAACGAACCGTTCAAGATAGGACGTTTTTGAGGGCACCAATCGAAAGAGGACGACAAAATCTGCTTATGTTCGAGGTTACGTCGCAATACGTCTAACAGTTAAGGAGTAAGAGAGGAATAACGAAAAATTAAAAAAATTTGAACCCCAAGGGGGTAAATTTTAAAAATTTCAAAAAAAATTTTTTGGCTCAAAAGGCTTTTAAACCAACACTATCTGATGTAAATTGACACGAGAAAGCCTCCTGTACCATCAGTTTCCCCCTAAATATAGCCGTTTGCGAGATATAGCCGTTTTTTGAAAATCTCTTCAAACGCCTTAAAAGTTGTTTTTTCTGATAGAACTCGATCTCCTGAATCCAACGGTGCCACTCCCAACTCGATATCTCTAACCGTTTCGGAGATATCGCGATTTAAAGTTTTGGCACTTGCACAAAATTCCTGAAGTTCGTGAACCCCCGAAAATATTTTCGCTCATATCTTGTAAACTATAGCGAAATGAAATGATTTAGTGGTATCAGCGTATTCGTATAAAAATTCTCTTTAATATTAGTATGTCAAACGTCTTTTAATGCGTCATTTGAGGAAGCTATCACCCAAAGACCGAAAATTTTGGGTAACTTTTTGGCATTTTTTGGAATTTTTTTACAAACGAACCGTTCAAGATAGGACGTTTTTGAGGGCACCAATCGAAAGAGGACGACAAAATCTGCTTATGTTCGAGGTTACGTCGCAATACGTCTAACAGTTAAGGAGTAAGAGAGGAATAACGAAAAATTAAAAAAATTTGAACCCCAAGGGGGTAAATTTTAAAAATTTCAAAAAAAATTTTTTGGCTCAAAAGGCTTTTAAACCAACACTATCTGATGTAAATTGACACGAGAAAGCCGCCTGTACCATCAGTTTCCCCCTAAATATAGCCGTTTGCGAGATATAGCCGTTTTTTGAAAATCTCTTCAAACGCCTTAAAAGTTGTTTTTTCTGATAGAACTCGATCTCCTGAATCCAACGGTGCCACTCCCAACTCGATATCTCTAACCGTTTCGGTGATATCGCGATTTAAAGTTTTGGCACTTGAACAAAATTCGTGAAGTTCGTGAACCCCCGAAAATATTTTCGCTCATATCTTGTAAACTATAGTGAAATGAAACGATTTAGTGGTATCAGCGTATTCGTATAAAAATTCTCTTTAATATTAGTATGTCAAACGTCTTTTAATGCGTCATTTGAGGAAGCTATCACCCAAAGACCGAAAATTTTGGGTAACTTTTTGGCATTTTTTGGAATTTTTTTACAAACGAACCGTTCAAGATAGGACGTTTTTGAGGGCACCAATCGAAAGAGGACGACAAAATCTGCTTATGTTCGAGGTTACGTCGCAATACGTCTAACAGTTAAGGAGTAAGAGAGGAATAACGAAAAATTAAAAAAATTTGAACCCCAAGGGGGTAAATTTTAAAAATTTCAAAAAAAATTTTTTGGCTCAAAAGGCTTTTAAACCAACACTATCTGATGTAAATTGACACGAGAAAGCCGCCTGTACCATCAGTTTCCCCCTAAATATAGCCGTTTGCGAGATATAGCCGTTTTTTGAAAATCTCTTCAAACGCCTTAAAAGTTGTTTTTTCTGATAGAACTCGATCTCCTGAATCCAACGGTGCCACTCCCAACTCGATATCTCTAACCGTTTCGGAGATATCGCGATTTAAAGTTTTGGCACTTGCACAAAATTCGTGAAGTTCGTGAACCCCCGAAAATATTTTCGCTCATATCTTGTAAACTATAGTGAAATGAAACGATTTAGTGGTATCAGCGTATTCGTATAAAAATTCTCTTTAATATTAGTATGTCAAACGTCTTTTAATGCGTCATTTGAGGAAGCTATCACCCAAAGACCGAAAATTTTGGGTAACTTTTTGGCATTTTTTGGAATTTTTTTACAAACGAACCGTTCAAGATAGGACGTTTTTGAGGGCACCACTCGAAAGAGGACGACAAAATCTGCTTATGTTCGAGGTTACGTCGCAATACGTCTAACAGTTAAGGAGTAAGAGAGGAATAACGAAAAATTAAAAAAATTTGAACCCCAAGGGGGTAAATTTTAAAAATTTCAAAAAAAATTTTTTGGCTCAAAAGGCTTTTAAACCAACACTATCTGATGTAAATTGACACGAGAAAGCCGCCTGTACCATCAGTTTCCCCCTAAATATAGCCGTTTGCGAGATATAGCCGTTTTTTGAAAATCTCTTCAAACGCCTTAAAAGTTGTTTTTTCTGATAGAACTCGATCTCCTGAATCCAACGGTGCCACTCCCAACTCGATATCTCTAACCGTTTCGGAGATATCGCGATTTAAAGTTTTGGCACTTGCACAAAATTCGTGAAGTTCGTGAACCCCCGAAAATATTTTCGCTCATATCTTGTAAACTATAGTGAAATGAAACGATTTAGTGGTATCAGCGTATTCGTATAAAAATTCTCTTTAATATTAGTATGTCAAACGTCTTTTAATGCGTCATTTGAGGAAGCTATCACCCAAAGACCGAAAATTTTGGGTAACTTTTTGGCATTTTTTGGAATTTTTTTACAAACGAACCGTTCAAGATAGGACGTTTTTGAGGGCACCAATCGAAAGAGGACGACAAAATCTGCTTATGTTCGAGGTTACGTCGCAATACGTCTAACAGTTAAGGAGTAAGAGAGGAATAACGAAAAATTAAAAAAATTTGAACCCCAAGGGGGTAAATTTTAAAAATTTCAAAAAAAATTTTTTGGCTCAAAAGGCTTTTAAACCAACACTATCTGATGTAAATTGACACGAGAAAGCCTCCTGTACCATCAGTTTCCCCCTAAATATAGCCGTTTGCGAGATATAGCCGTTTTTTGAAAATCTCTTCAAACGCCTTAAAAGTTGTTTTTTCTGATAGAACTCGATCTCCTGAATCCAACGGTGCCACTCCCAACTCGATATCTCTAACCGTTTCGGAGATATCGCGATTTAAAGTTTTGGCACTTGCACAAAATTCCTGAAGTTCGTGAACCCCCGAAAATATTTTCGCTCATATCTTGTAAACTATAGCGAAATGAAATGATTTAGTGGTATCAGCGTATTCGTATAAAAATTCTCTTTAATATTAGTATGTCAAACGTCTTTTAATGCGTCATTTGAGGAAGCTATCACCCAAAGACCGAAAATTTTGGGTAACTTTTTGGCATTTTTTGGAATTTTTTTACAAACGAACCGTTCAAGATAGGACGTTTTTGAGGGCACCAATCGAAAGAGGACGACAAAATCTGCTTATGTTCGAGGTTACGTCGCAATACGTCTAACAGTTAAGGAGTAAGAGAGGAATAACGAAAAATTAAAAAAATTTGAACCCCAAGGGGGTAAATTTTAAAAATTTCAAAAAAAATTTTTTGGCTCAAAAGGCTTTTAAACCAACACTATCTGATGTAAATTGACACGAGAAAGCCGCCTGTACCATCAGTTTCCCCCTAAATATAGCCGTTTGCGAGATATAGCCGTTTTTTGAAAATCTCTTCAAACGCCTTAAAAGTTGTTTTTTCTGATAGAACTCGATCTCCTGAATCCAACGGTGCCACTCCCAACTCGATATCTCTAACCGTTTCGGTGATATCGCGATTTAAAGTTTTGGCACTTGAACAAAATTCGTGAAGTTCGTGAACCCCCGAAAATATTTTCGCTCATATCTTGTAAACTATAGTGAAATGAAACGATTTAGTGGTATCAGCGTATTCGTATAAAAATTCTCTTTAATATTAGTATGTCAAACGTCTTTTAATGCGTCATTTGAGGAAGCTATCACCCAAAGACCGAAAATTTTGGGTAACTTTTTGGCATTTTTTGGAATTTTTTTACAAACGAACCGTTCAAGATAGGACGTTTTTGAGGGCACCAATCGAAAGAGGACGACAAAATCTGCTTATGTTCGAGGTTACGTCGCAATACGTCTAACAGTTAAGGAGTAAGAGAGGAATAACGAAAAATTAAAAAAATTTGAACCCCAAGGGGGTAAATTTTAAAAATTTCAAAAAAAATTTTTTGGCTCAAAAGGCTTTTAAACCAACACTATCTGATGTAAATTGACACGAGAAAGCCGCCTGTACCATCAGTTTCCCCCTAAATATAGCCGTTTGCGAGATATAGCCGTTTTTTGAAAATCTCTTCAAACGCCTTAAAAGTTGTTTTTTCTGATAGAACTCGATCTCCTGAATCCAACGGTGCCACTCCCAACTCGATATCTCTAACCGTTTCGGAGATATCGCGATTTAAAGTTTTGGCACTTGCACAAAATTCGTGAAGTTCGTGAACCCCCGAAAATATTTTCGCTCATATCTTGTAAACTATAGTGAAATGAAACGATTTAGTGGTATCAGCGTATTCGTATAAAAATTCTCTTTAATATTAGTATGTCAAACGTCTTTTAATGCGTCATTTGAGGAAGCTATCACCCAAAGACCGAAAATTTTGGGTAACTTTTTGGCATTTTTTGGAATTTTTTTACAAACGAACCGTTCAAGATAGGACGTTTTTGAGGGCACCACTCGAAAGAGGACGACAAAATCTGCTTATGTTCGAGGTTACGTCGCAATACGTCTAACAGTTAAGGAGTAAGAGAGGAATAACGAAAAATTAAAAAAATTTGAACCCCAAGGGGGTAAATTTTAAAAATTTCAAAAAAAATTTTTTGGCTCAAAAGGCTTTTAAACCAACACTATCTGATGTAAATTGACACGAGAAAGCCTCCTGTACCATCAGTTTCCCCCTAAATATAGCCGTTTGCGAGATATAGCCGTTTTTTGAAAATCTCTTCAAACGCCTTAAAAGTTGTTTTTTCTGATAGAACTCGATCTCCTGAATCCAACGGTGCCACTCCCAACTCGATATCTCTAACCGTTTCGGAGATATCGCGATTTAAAGTTTTGGCACTTGCACAAAATTCGTGAAGTTCGTGAACCCCCGAAAATATTTTCGCTCATATCTTGTAAACTATAGTGAAATGAAACGATTTAGTGGTATCAGCGTATTCGTATAAAAATTCTCTTTAATATTAGTATGTCAAACGTCTTTTAATGCGTCATTTGAGGAAGCTATCACCCAAAGACCGAAAATTTTGGGTAACTTTTTGGCATTTTTTGGAATTTTTTTACAAACGAACCGTTCAAGATAGGACGTTTTTGAGGGCACCAATCGAAAGAGGACGACAAAATCTGCTTATGTTCGAGGTTACGTCGCAATACGTCTAACAGTTAAGGAGTAAGAGAGGAATAACGAAAAATTAAAAAAATTTGAACCCCAAGGGGGTAAATTTTAAAAATTTCCAAAAAAATTTTTTGGCTCAAAAGGCTTTTAAACCAACACTATCTGATGTAAATTGACACGAGAAAGCCGCCTGTACCATCAGTTTCCCCCTAAATATAGCCGTTTGCGAGATATAGCCGTTTTTTGAAAATCTCTTCAAACGCCTTAAAAGTTGTTTTTTCTGATAGAACTCGATCTCCTGAATCCAACGGTGCCACTCCCAACTCGATATCTCTAACCGTTTCGGTGATATCGCGATTTAAAGTTTTGGCACTTGAACAAAATTCGTGAAGTTCGTGAACCCCCGAAAATATTTTCGCTCATATCTTGTAAACTATAGTGAAATGAAACGATTTAGTGGTATCAGCGTATTCGTATAAAAATTCTCTTTAATATTAGTATGTCAAACGTCTTTTAATGCGTCATTTGAGGAAGCTATCACCCAAAGACCGAAAATTTTGGGTAACTTTTTGGCATTTTTTGGAATTTTTTTACAAACGAACCGTTCAAGATAAGACGTTTTTGAGGGCACCAATCGAAAGAGGACGACAAAATCTGCTTATGTTCGAGGTTACGTCGCAATACGTCTAACAGTTTAGGAGTAAGAGAGGAATAACGAAAAATTAAAAAAATTTGAACCCCAAAGGGGTAAATTTTAAAAATTTAAAAAAAAAAAATTTGGCTCAAAATGCTTTTAAACCAACACTATCTGATGTAAATTGACACGAGAAAGCCGCCTGTACCATCAGTTTCCCCCTAAATATAGCCGTTTGCGAGATATAGCCGTTTTTTGAAAATCTCTTCAAACGCCTTAAAAGTCGTTTTTTCTGATAGAACTCGATCTCCTGAATCCAACGGTGCCACTCCCAACTCGATATCTCTAACCGTTTCGGAGATATCGCGATTTAAAGTTTTGGCACTTGCACAAAATTCCTGAAGTTCGTGAACCCCCGAAAATATTTTCGCTCATATCTTGTAAACTATAGTGAAATGAAACGATTTAGTGGTATCAGCGTATTCGTATAAAAATTCTCTTTAATATTAGTATGTCAAACGTCTTTTAATGCGTCATTTGAGGAAGCTATCACCCAAAGACCGAAAATTTTGGGTAACTTTTTGTCATTTTTTGGAATTTTTTTACAAACGAACCGTTCAAGATAGGACGTTTTTGAGGGCACCAATCGAAAGAGGACGACAAAATCTGCTTATGTTCGAGGTTACGTCGCAATACGTCTAACAGTTAAGGAGTAAGAGAGGAATAACGAAAAATTAAAAAAATTTGAACCCCAAGGGGGTAAATTTTAAAAATTTCAAAAAAAATTTTTTGGCTCAAAAGGCTTTTAAACCAACACTATCTGATGTAAATTGACACGAGAAAGCCGCCTGTACCATCAGTTTCCCCCTAAACATAGCCGTTTGCGAGATATAGCCGTTTTTTGAAAATCTCTTCAAACGCCTTAAAAGTTGTTTTTTCTGATAGAACTCGATCTCCTGAATCCAACGGTGCCACTCCCAACTCGATATCTCTAACCGTTTCGGAGATATCGCGATTTAAAGTTTTGGCACTTGAACAAAATTCGTGAAGTTCGTGAACCCCCGAAAATATTTTCGCTCATATCTTGTAAACTATAGCGAAATGAAATGATTTAGTGGTATCAGCGTATTCGTATAAAAATTCTCTTTAATATTAGTATGTCAAACGTCTTTTAATGCGTCATTTGAGGAAGCTATCACCCAAAGACCGAAAATTTTGGGTAACTTTTTGGCATTTTTTGGAATTTTTTTACAAACGAACCGTTCAAGATAGGACGTTTTTGAGGGCACCAATCGAAAGAGGACGACAAAATCTGCTTATGTTCGAGGTTACGTCGCAATACGTCTAACAGTTAAGGAGTAAGAGAGGAATAACGAAAAATTAAAAAAATTTGAACCCCAAAGGGGTAAATTTTAAAAATTTAAAAAAAAAATTTTGGCTCAAAAGGCTTTTAAACCAACACTATCTGATGTAAATTGACACGAGAAAGCCGCCTGTACCATCAATTTCCCCCTAAATATAGCCGTTTGCGAGATATAGCCGTTTCTTGAAAATCTCTTCAAACGCCTTAAAAGTCGTTTTTTCTGATAGAACTCGATCTCCTGAATCCAACGGTGCCACTCCCAACTCGATATCTCTAACCGTTTCGGAGATATCGCGATTTAAAGTTTTGGCACTTGCACAAAATTCGTGAAGTTCGTGAACCCCCGAAAATATTTTCGCTCATATCTTGTAAACTATAGTGAAATGAAACGATTTAGTGGTATCAGCGTATTCGTATAAAAATTCTCTTTAATATTAGTATGTCAAACGTCTTTTAATGCGTCATTTGAGGAAGCTATCACCCAAAGACCGAAAATTTTGGGTAACTTTTTGGCATTTTTTGGATTTTTTTTACAAACGAACCGTTCAAGATAGGACGTTTTTGAGGGCACCAATCGAAAGAGGACGACAAAATCTGCTTATATTCGAGGTTACGTCGCAATACGTCTAACAGTTTAGGAGTAAGAGAGGAATAACGAAAAATTAAAAAAATTTGAACCCCAAGGGGGTAAATTTTAAAAATTTCAAAAAAAAATTTTTGGCTCAAAAGGCTTTTAAACTAACACTATCTGATGTAAATTGACACGAGAAAGCCGCCTGTACCATCAATTTCCCCCTAAATATAGCCGTTTGCGAGATATAGCCGTTTTTTGAAAATCTCTTCAAACGCCTTAAAAGTCGTTTTTTCTGATAGAACTCGATCTCCTGAATCCAACGGTGCCACTCCCAACTCGATATCTCTAACCGTTTCGGAGATATCGCGATTTAAAGTTTTGGCACTTGCACAAAATTCGTGAAGTTCGTGAACCCCCGAAAATATTTTCGCTCATATCTTGTAAACTATAGTGAAATGAAACGATTTAGTGGTATCAGCGTATTCGTATAAAAATTCTCTTTAATATTAGTATGTCAAACGTCTTTTAATGCGTCATTTGAGGAAGCTATCACCCAAAGACCGAAAATTTTGGGTAACTTTTTGGCATTTTTTGGATTTTTTTTACAAACGAACCGTTCAAGATAGGACGTTTTTGAGGGCACCAATCGAAAGAGGACGACAAAATCTGCTTATATTCGAGGTTACGTCGCAATACGTCTAACAGTTTAGGAGTAAGAGAGGAATAACGAAAAATTAAAAAAATTTGAACCCCAAGGGGGTAAATTTTAAAAATTTCAAAAAAAAATTTTTGGCTCAAAAGGCTTTTAAACTAACACTATCTGATGTAAATTGACACGAGAAAGCCGCCTGTACCATCAATTTCCCCCTAAATATAGCCGTTTGCGAGATATAGCCGTTTTTTGAAAATCTCTTCAAACGCCTTAAAAGTCGTTTTTTCTGATAGAACTCGATCTCCTGAATCCAACGGTGCCACTCCCAACTCGATATCTCTAACCGTTTCGGAGATATCGCGATTTAAAGTTTTGGCACTTGCACAAAATTCGTGAAGTTCGTGAACCCCCGAAAATATTTTCGCTCATATCTTGTAAACTATAGTGAAATGAAACGATTTAGTGGTATCAGCGTATTCGTATAAAAATTCTCTTTAATATTAGTATGTCAAACGTCTTTTAATGCGTCATTTGAGGAAGCTATCACCCAAAGACCGAAAATTTTGGGTAACTTTTTGGCATTTTTTGGATTTTTTTTACAAACGAACCGTTCAAGATAGGACGTTTTTGAGGGCACCAATCGAAAGAGGACGACAAAATCTGCTTATATTCGAGGTTACGTCGCAATACGTCTAACAGTTTAGGAGTAAGAGAGGAATAACGAAAAATTAAAAAAATTTGAACCCCAAGGGGGTAAATTTTAAAAATTTCAAAAAAAAATTTTTGGCTCAAAAGGCTTTTAAACTAACACTATCTGATGTAAATTGACACGAGAAAGCCGCCTGTACCATCAATTTCCCCCTAAATATAGCCGTTTGCGAGATATAGCCGTTTTTTGAAAATCTCTTCAAACGCCTTAAAAGTCGTTTTTTCTGATAGAACTCGATCTCCTGAATCCAACGGTGCCACTCCCAACTCGATATCTCTAACCGTTTCGGAGATATCGCGATTTAAAGTTTTGGCACTTGAACAAAATTCGTGAAGTTCGTGAACCCCCGAAAATATTTTCGCTCATATCTTGTAAACTATAGTGAAATGAAACGATTTAGTGGTATCAGCGTATTCGTATAAAAATTCTCTTTAATATTAGTATGTCAAACGTCTTTTAATGCGTCATTTGAGGAAGCTATCACCCAAAGACCGAAAATTTTGGGTAACTTTTTGGCATTTTTTGGAATTTTTTTACAAACGAACCGTTCAAGATAAGACGTTTTTGAGGGCACCAATCGAAAGAGGACGACAAAATCTGCTTATATTCGAGGTTACGTCGCAATACGTCTAACAGTTTAGGAGTAAGAGAGGAATAACGAAAAATTAAAAAAATTTGAACCCCAAGGGGGTAAATTTTAAAAATTTCAAAAAAAAATTTTTGGCTCAAAAGGCTTTTAAACTAACACTATCTGATGTAAATTGACACGAGAAAGCCGCCTGTACCATCAATTTCCCCCTAAATATAGCCGTTTGCGAGATATAGCCGTTTTTTGAAAATCTCTTCAAACGCCTTAAAAGTCGTTTTTTCTGATAGAACTCGATCTCCTGAATCCAACGGTGCCACTCCCAACTCGATATCTCTAACCGTTTCGGAGATATCGCGATTTAAAGTTTTGGCACTTGCACAAAATTCGTGAAGTTCGTGAACCCCCGAAAATATTTTCGCTCATATCTTGTAAACTATAGTGAAATGAAACGATTTAGTGGTATCAGCGTATTCGTATAAAAATTCTCTTTAATATTAGTATGTCAAACGTCTTTTAATGCGTCATTTGAGGAAGCTATCACCCAAAGACCGAAAATTTTGGGTAACTTTTTGGCATTTTTTGGATTTTTTTTACAAACGAACCGTTCAAGATAGGACGTTTTTGAGGGCACCAATCGAAAGAGGACGACAAAATCTGCTTATATTCGAGGTTACGTCGCAATACGTCTAACAGTTTAGGAGTAAGAGAGGAATAACGAAAAATTAAAAAAATTTGAACCCCAAGGGGGTAAATTTTAAAAATTTCAAAAAAAAATTTTTGGCTCAAAAGGCTTTTAAACTAACACTATCTGATGTAAATTGACACGAGAAAGCCGCCTGTACCATCAATTTCCCCCTAAATATAGCCGTTTGCGAGATATAGCCGTTTTTTGAAAATCTCTTCAAACGCCTTAAAAGTCGTTTTTTCTGATAGAACTCGATCTCCTGAATCCAACGGTGCCACTCCCAACTCGATATCTCTAACCGTTTCGGAGATATCGCGATTTAAAGTTTTGGCACTTGAACAAAATTCGTGAAGTTCGTGAACCCCCGAAAATATTTTCGCTCATATCTTGTAAACTATAGTGAAATGAAACGATTTAGTGGTATCAGCGTATTCGTATAAAAATTCTCTTTAATATTAGTATGTCAAACGTCTTTTAATGCGTCATTTGAGGAAGCTATCACCCAAAGACCGAAAATTTTGGGTAACTTTTTGGCATTTTTTGGAATTTTTTTACAAACGAACCGTTCAAGATAAGACGTTTTTGAGGGCACCAATCGAAAGAGGACGACAAAATCTGCTTATATTCGAGGTTACGTCGCAATACGTCTAACAGTTTAGGAGTAAGAGAGGAATAACGAAAAATTAAAAAAATTTGAACCCCAAGGGGGTAAATTTTAAAAATTTCAAAAAAAAATTTTTGGCTCAAAAGGCTTTTAAACTAACACTATCTGATGTAAATTGACACGAGAAAGCCGCCTGTACCATCAATTTCCCCCTAAATATAGCCGTTTGCGAGATATAGCCGTTTTTTGAAAATCTCTTCAAACGCCTTAAAAGTCGTTTTTTCTGATAGAACTCGATCTCCTGAATCCAACGGTGCCACTCCCAACTCGATATCTCTAACCGTTTCGGAGATATCGCGATTTAAAGTTTTGGCACTTGCACAAAATTCGTGAAGTTCGTGAACCCCCGAAAATATTTTCGCTCATATCTTGTAAACTATAGTGAAATGAAACGATTTAGTGGTATCAGCGTATTCGTATAAAAATTCTCTTTAATATTAGTATGTCAAACGTCTTTTAATGCGTCATTTGAGGAAGCTATCACCCAAAGACCGAAAATTTTGGGTAACTTTTTGGCATTTTTTGGATTTTTTTTACAAACGAACCGTTCAAGATAGGACGTTTTTGAGGGCACCAATCGAAAGAGGACGACAAAATCTGCTTATATTCGAGGTTACGTCGCAATACGTCTAACAGTTTAGGAGTAAGAGAGGAATAACGAAAAATTAAAAAAATTTGAACCCCAAGGGGGTAAATTTTAAAAATTTCAAAAAAAAATTTTTGGCTCAAAAGGCTTTTAAACTAACACTATCTGATGTAAATTGACACGAGAAAGCCGCCTGTACCATCAATTTCCCCCTAAATATAGCCGTTTGCGAGATATAGCCGTTTTTTGAAAATCTCTTCAAACGCCTTAAAAGTCGTTTTTTCTGATAGAACTCGATCTCCTGAATCCAACGGTGCCACTCCCAACTCGATATCTCTAACCGTTTCGGAGATATCGCGATTTAAAGTTTTGGCACTTGAACAAAATTCGTGAAGTTCGTGAACCCCCGAAAATATTTTCGCTCATATCTTGTAAACTATAGTGAAATGAAACGATTTAGTGGTATCAGCGTATTCGTATAAAAATTCTCTTTAATATTAGTATGTCAAACGTCTTTTAATGCGTCATTTGAGGAAGCTATCACCCAAAGACCGAAAATTTTGGGTAACTTTTTGGCATTTTTTGGAATTTTTTTACAAACGAACCGTTCAAGATAAGACGTTTTTGAGGGCACCAATCGAAAGAGGACGACAAAATCTGCTTATATTCGAGGTTACGTCGCAATACGTCTAACAGTTTAGGAGTAAGAGAGGAATAACGAAAAATTAAAAAAATTTGAACCCCAAGGGGGTAAATTTTAAAAATTTCAAAAAAAATTTTTTGGCTCAAAAGGCTTTTAAACTAACACTATCTGATGTAAATTGACACGAGAAAGCCGCCTGTACCATCAATTTCCCCCTAAATATAGCCGTTTGCGAGATATAGCCGTTTTTTGAAAATCTCTTCAAACGCCTTAAAAGTCGTTTTTTCTGATAGAACTCGATCTCCTGAATCCAACGGTGCCACTCCCAACTCGATATCTCTAACCGTTTCGGAGATATCGCGATTTAAAGTTTTGGCACTTGAACAAAATTCGTGAAGTTCGTGAACCCCCGAAAATATTTTCGCTCATATCTTGTAAACTATAGTGAAATGAAACGATTTAGTGGTATCAGCGTATTCGTATAAAAATTCTCTTTAATATTAGTATGTCAAACGTCTTTTAATGCGTCATTTGAGGAAGCTATCACCCAAAGACCGAAAATTTTGGGTAACTTTTTGGCATTTTTTGGAATTTTTTTACAAACGAACCGTTCAAGATAAGACGTTTTTGAGGGCACCAATCGAAAGAGGACGACAAAATCTGCTTATATTCGAGGTTACGTCGCAATACGTCTAACAGTTTAGGAGTAAGAGAGGAATAACGAAAAATTAAAAAAATTTGAACCCCAAGGGGGTAAATTTTAAAAATTTCAAAAAAAAATTTTTGGCTCAAAAGGCTTTTAAACTAACACTATCTGATGTAAATTGACACGAGAAAGCCGCCTGTACCATCAATTTCCCCCTAAATATAGCCGTTTGCGAGATATAGCCGTTTTTTGAAAATCTCTTCAAACGCCTTAAAAGTCGTTTTTTCTGATAGAACTCGATCTCCTGAATCCAACGGTGCCACTCCCAACTCGATATCTCTAACCGTTTCGGAGATATCGCGATTTAAAGTTTTGGCACTTGCACAAAATTCGTGAAGTTCGTGAACCCCCGAAAATATTTTCGCTCATATCTTGTAAACTATAGTGAAATGAAACGATTTAGTGGTATCAGCGTATTCGTATAAAAATTCTCTTTAATATTAGTATGTCAAACGTCTTTTAATGCGTCATTTGAGGAAGCTATCACCCAAAGACCGAAAATTTTGGGTAACTTTTTGGCATTTTTTGGATTTTTTTTACAAACGAACCGTTCAAGATAGGACGTTTTTGAGGGCACCAATCGAAAGAGGACGACAAAATCTGCTTATATTCGAGGTTACGTCGCAATACGTCTAACAGTTTAGGAGTAAGAGAGGAATAACGAAAAATTAAAAAAATTTGAACCCCAAGGGGGTAAATTTTAAAAATTTCAAAAAAAAATTTTTGGCTCAAAAGGCTTTTAAACTAACACTATCTGATGTAAATTGACACGAGAAAGCCGCCTGTACCATCAATTTCCCCCTAAATATAGCCGTTTGCGAGATATAGCCGTTTTTTGAAAATCTCTTCAAACGCCTTAAAAGTCGTTTTTTCTGATAGAACTCGATCTCCTGAATCCAACGGTGCCACTCCCAACTCGATATCTCTAACCGTTTCGGAGATATCGCGATTTAAAGTTTTGGCACTTGAACAAAATTCGTGAAGTTCGTGAACCCCCGAAAATATTTTCGCTCATATCTTGTAAACTATAGTGAAATGAAACGATTTAGTGGTATCAGCGTATTCGTATAAAAATTCTCTTTAATATTAGTATGTCAAACGTCTTTTAATGCGTCATTTGAGGAAGCTATCACCCAAAGACCGAAAATTTTGGGTAACTTTTTGGCATTTTTTGGAATTTTTTTACAAACGAACCGTTCAAGATAAGACGTTTTTGAGGGCACCAATCGAAAGAGGACGACAAAATCTGCTTATATTCGAGGTTACGTCGCAATACGTCTAACAGTTTAGGAGTAAGAGAGGAATAACGAAAAATTAAAAAAATTTGAACCCCAAGGGGGTAAATTTTAAAAATTTCAAAAAAAAATTTTTGGCTCAAAAGGCTTTTAAACTAACACTATCTGATGTAAATTGACACGAGAAAGCCGCCTGTACCATCAATTTCCCCCTAAATATAGCCGTTTGCGAGATATAGCCGTTTTTTGAAAATCTCTTCAAACGCCTTAAAAGTCGTTTTTTCTGATAGAACTCGATCTCCTGAATCCAACGGTGCCACTCCCAACTCGATATCTCTAACCGTTTCGGAGATATCGCGATTTAAAGTTTTGGCACTTGCACAAAATTCGTGAAGTTCGTGAACCCCCGAAAATATTTTCGCTCATATCTTGTAAACTATAGTGAAATGAAACGATTTAGTGGTATCAGCGTATTCGTATAAAAATTCTCTTTAATATTAGTATGTCAAACGTCTTTTAATGCGTCATTTGAGGAAGCTATCACCCAAAGACCGAAAATTTTGGGTAACTTTTTGGCATTTTTTGGATTTTTTTTACAAACGAACCGTTCAAGATAGGACGTTTTTGAGGGCACCAATCGAAAGAGGACGACAAAATCTGCTTATATTCGAGGTTACGTCGCAATACGTCTAACAGTTTAGGAGTAAGAGAGGAATAACGAAAAATTAAAAAAATTTGAACCCCAAGGGGGTAAATTTTAAAAATTTCAAAAAAAAATTTTTGGCTCAAAAGGCTTTTAAACTAACACTATCTGATGTAAATTGACACGAGAAAGCCGCCTGTACCATCAATTTCCCCCTAAATATAGCCGTTTGCGAGATATAGCCGTTTTTTGAAAATCTCTTCAAACGCCTTAAAAGTCGTTTTTTCTGATAGAACTCGATCTCCTGAATCCAACGGTGCCACTCCCAACTCGATATCTCTAACCGTTTCGGAGATATCGCGATTTAAAGTTTTGGCACTTGAACAAAATTCGTGAAGTTCGTGAACCCCCGAAAATATTTTCGCTCATATCTTGTAAACTATAGTGAAATGAAACGATTTAGTGGTATCAGCGTATTCGTATAAAAATTCTCTTTAATATTAGTATGTCAAACGTCTTTTAATGCGTCATTTGAGGAAGCTATCACCCAAAGACCGAAAATTTTGGGTAACTTTTTGGCATTTTTTGGAATTTTTTTACAAACGAACCGTTCAAGATAAGACGTTTTTGAGGGCACCAATCGAAAGAGGACGACAAAATCTGCTTATATTCGAGGTTACGTCGCAATACGTCTAACAGTTTAGGAGTAAGAGAGGAATAACGAAAAATTAAAAAAATTTGAACCCCAAGGGGGTAAATTTTAAAAATTTCAAAAAAAAATTTTTGGCTCAAAAGGCTTTTAAACTAACACTATCTGATGTAAATTGACACGAGAAAGCCGCCTGTACCATCAATTTCCCCCTAAATATAGCCGTTTGCGAGATATAGCCGTTTTTTGAAAATCTCTTCAAACGCCTTAAAAGTCGTTTTTTCTGATAGAACTCGATCTCCTGAATCCAACGGTGCCACTCCCAACTCGATATCTCTAACCGTTTCGGAGATATCGCGATTTAAAGTTTTGGCACTTGAACAAAATTCGTGAAGTTCGTGAACCCCCGAAAATATTTTCGCTCATATCTTGTAAACTATAGTGAAATGAAACGATTTAGTGGTATCAGCGTATTCGTATAAAAATTCTCTTTAATATTAGTATGTCAAACGTCTTTTAATGCGTCATTTGAGGAAGCTATCACCCAAAGACCGAAAATTTTGGGTAACTTTTTGGCATTTTTTGGAATTTTTTTACAAACGAACCGTTCAAGATAAGACGTTTTTGAGGGCACCAATCGAAAGAGGACGACAAAATCTGCTTATATTCGAGGTTACGTCGCAATACGTCTAACAGTTTAGGAGTAAGAGAGGAATAACGAAAAATTAAAAAAATTTGAACCCCAAGGGGGTAAATTTTAAAAATTTCAAAAAAAAATTTTTGGCTCAAAAGGCTTTTAAACTAACACTATCTGATGTAAATTGACACGAGAAAGCCGCCTGTACCATCAATTTCCCCCTAAATATAGCCGTTTGCGAGATATAGCCGTTTTTTGAAAATCTCTTCAAACGCCTTAAAAGTCGTTTTTTCTGATAGAACTCGATCTCCTGAATCCAACGGTGCCACTCCCAACTCGATATCTCTAACCGTTTCGGAGATATCGCGATTTAAAGTTTTGGCACTTGCACAAAATTCGTGAAGTTCGTGAACCCCCGAAAATATTTTCGCTCATATCTTGTAAACTATAGTGAAATGAAACGATTTAGTGGTATCAGCGTATTCGTATAAAAATTCTCTTTAATATTAGTATGTCAAACGTCTTTTAATGCGTCATTTGAGGAAGCTATCACCCAAAGACCGAAAATTTTGGGTAACTTTTTGGCATTTTTTGGATTTTTTTTACAAACGAACCGTTCAAGATAGGACGTTTTTGAGGGCACCAATCGAAAGAGGACGACAAAATCTGCTTATATTCGAGGTTACGTCGCAATACGTCTAACAGTTTAGGAGTAAGAGATGAATAACGAAAAATTAAAAAAATTTGAACCCCAAGGGGGTAAATTTTAAAAATTTCAAAAAAAAATTTTTGGCTCAAAAGGCTTTTAAACTAACACTATCTGATGTAAATTGACACGAGAAAGCCGCCTGTACCATCAATTTCCCCCTAAATATAGCCGTTTGCGAGATATAGCCGTTTTTTGAAAATCTCTTCAAACGCCTTAAAAGTCGTTTTTTCTGATAGAACTCGATCTCCTGAATCCAACGGTGCCACTCCCAACTCGATATCTCTAACCGTTTCGGAGATATCGCGATTTAAAGTTTTGGCACTTGAACAAAATTCGTGAAGTTCGTGAACCCCCGAAAATATTTTCGCTCATATCTTGTAAACTATAGTGAAATGAAACGATTTAGTGGTATCAGCGTATTCGTATAAAAATTCTCTTTAATATTAGTATGTCAAACGTCTTTTAATGCGTCATTTGAGGAAGCTATCACCCAAAGACCGAAAATTTTGGGTAACTTTTTGGCATTTTTTGGAATTTTTTTACAAACGAACCGTTCAAGATAAGACGTTTTTGAGGGCACCAATCGAAAGAGGACGACAAAATCTGCTTATATTCGAGGTTACGTCGCAATACGTCTAACAGTTTAGGAGTAAGAGAGGAATAACGAAAAATTAAAAAAATTTGAACCCCAAGGGGGTAAATTTTAAAAATTTCAAAAAAAAATTTTTGGCTCAAAAGGCTTTTAAACTAACACTATCTGATGTAAATTGACACGAGAAAGCCGCCTGTACCATCAATTTCCCCCTAAATATAGCCGTTTGCGAGATATAGCCGTTTTTTGAAAATCTCTTCAAACGCCTTAAAAGTCGTTTTTTCTGATAGAACTCGATCTCCTGAATCCAACGGTGCCACTCCCAACTCGATATCTCTAACCGTTTCGGAGATATCGCGATTTAAAGTTTTGGCACTTGCACAAAATTCGTGAAGTTCGTGAACCCCCGAAAATATTTTCGCTCATATCTTGTAAACTATAGTGAAATGAAACGATTTAGTGGTATCAGCGTATTCGTATAAAAATTCTCTTTAATATTAGTATGTCAAACGTCTTTTAATGCGTCATTTGAGGAAGCTATCACCCAAAGACCGAAAATTTTGGGTAACTTTTTGGCATTTTTTGGATTTTTTTTACAAACGAACCGTTCAAGATAGGACGTTTTTGAGGGCACCAATCGAAAGAGGACGACAAAATCTGCTTATGTTCGAGGTTACGTCGCAATACGTCTAACAGTTTAGGAGTAAGAGAGGAATAACGAAAAATTAAAAAAATTTGAACCCCAAGGGGGTAAATTTTAAAAATTAAAAAAAAAAAATTTTGGCTCAAAAGGCTTTTAAACCAACACTATCTGATGTAAATTGACACGAGAAAGCCGCCTGTACCATCAGTTTCCCCCTAAATATAGCCGTTTGCGAGATATAGCCGTTTTTTGAAAATCTCTTCAAACGCCTTAAAAGTTGTTTTTTTCTGATAGAACTCGATCTCCTGAATCCAACGGTGCCACTCCCAACTCGATATCTCTAACCGTTTCGGAGATATCGCGATTTAAAGTTTTGGCACTTGAACAAAATTCGTGAAGTTCGTGAACCCCCGAAAATATTTTCGCTCATATCTTGTAAACTATAGTGAAATGAAACGATTTAGTGGTATCAGCGTATTCGTATAAAAATTCTCTTTAATATTAGTATGTCAAACGTATTTTAATGCGTCATTTGAGGAAGCTATCACCCAAAGACCGAAAATTTTGGGTAACTTTTTGGCATTTTTTGGAATTTTTTTACAAACGAACCGTTCAAGATAGGACGTTTTTGAGGGCACCAATCGAAAGAGGACGACAAAATCTGCTTATGTTCGAGGTTACGTCGCAATATCTTTTGTGTTAGTGAAACCTGGTGCAGTGAAAGTGAAATAACAAACATCAAGCTCAGCTCGTATAATCTCATCAGTTACTACTGCAGGGAAATCCACAAAGGAGGAGGTGTCGCCATTTTTGTGCGCGATGACATCAAGGGTAATACAATGTGTTCTATCGTTAAATCAATTGAAAAGGAGTTCGAATATACTATGTGCAATTTAGTTATAGGCGGATCTAAGGTAGTCATTGCTACCTTTTACAGGTCACCCTCGACCAGTATAAGTTCATTTACTAGATCCGTAGAGATGTTGTTAGATAAAACAGTTAGAAATAAGAATATTTATTTTCTATGTGGTGACTTCAACGTTAATTTTGACGATCATCTCACTGAAAAAAGTGCTAATGTCTTGCTAAATGTCTGTAGAGCATACGGCTTTCACAAATGTATTTCTGATTACACACGCGTACAAGGATTATCCAAAACCGTTGTTGACAATATTTTCTGCAATGACTATGTAAATGTAAACAACTCTAAAATCATTTATACTGATCTGTCAGATCATTTTGCTCAGTTTGTTTGTTTTAATATTAAAAGTATTCACACAGATCGGGATAAATACCGCTATAGATCTGACCGCAATTTTAAAAATTTGCACAACATCGAATCTTGTAAATCTTTACTTGCAGCCTGTAATTGGTCTTTCCTGGACAATAACATCGAATTCAATGATAAATTTAATACATTTGTTGAAAAATTTACAGAATGTGTTGACATGGCGTTCCCTTGGACTAAAAAAAAAATTACAGTACGACCTACTAAAAAGCCTTGGATTTCTTTCGAAATCATTAATGAAGGGTCTTTTCTACGAGACATATTCCAAATTTGTAATGAATCCACCAACCCTGCCTTGTATGAAAGGTATAAACATCTTAAAAAACTACATCAGACTAAAGTAGTGCAAGCAAAGAAATCATATTATGACATGAAGTTAATAAATTCAAAGAACATGTCAAAAACAGCCTGGCAAATTATTCACGATAACACGGGTAATAAAAGTAAACAACAACCAAGCACCTATACTGATGGCGAGGGCAGAGAATATTCTGACCCAAACGAAGTCGCAAATGCCTTCAATCAACATTTTATAAATTCAGTAGAAAGATTAACTTCAAATAATAATATAATTTTGAACGCTATCAGGACAAAAAGTGTAAGTAATTCCTTTTTTTATTACCTATCACCTTTTCCGAAGTGAGATCAATTATATTCCATATTTCAAAAAAAAATTCAAGTGGACATGACAATATTCCATACTCTCTGATAAAACACTTGGCTGACGTGATATCTGAACCTCTCGCTAAACTCATAAACATTTCATTCGAAATAGGGACATTTCCATCTACATTGAAAACAGCATTAATAGTTCCAATATTCAAATCAGGAAATATAAACGAATTAGGAAACTACAGACCAATTGCGCTCTTACCAGTATTTTCTAAAATCTTTGAACGAGCCTATTATTGTAGCTTATATGATTACCTGAGTGCAACTAATATCCTGACTCATAAACAATTTGGTTTTCGAAATGGGCTGGCAACAAAAGACGCCATTATATCTCTAGTAGAATTTATTTGTCAAAAACGAGATAAAGGTAAATTTGTAGCAAGTGTCTTCTTTGATCTAAGTAAAGCCTTCGACACGGTACACCATGATCTCTTATTAAACAAACTCAGCAACTACGGCATAAGAGGTGCTCCATTATCTTGGCTTGAGTCATTTTTGAAAAATAGGTCGCAAATGGTGGTACTAAAGAACGACTCTCTCAAATATATCTCTGCTCCCGTATGTGTTAACTCAGGTGTGCCGCAGGGTAGTGTCCTTGGCCCGCTATTATTTTTGATCTTTGTAAACGACATAGAACTAGAAAACTCACACACGACATTATTTGCCGACGACACCACTGGTTCTGTCTCTTCGCCTAATTTACACTCCTTAAGTTTAAGAGCAAACCACGTAGTAACACAAATGAAACATTTCTGCTCCGACAATGGATTAGCCTTGAACAACAAAAAAACCAAGTGTATGATTTTTTCAAATAAAACTTTAGACCAGTCCCCCCTGATAAAAGTTGATAATCATAGCATACCACCAAGTGTCTCAGTTAAATATCTGGGTATACATCTGGATAATAAATTGACATGGCATAATCATATAGAGTGCTTAGTAAAAAAACTCAATACCCTATGTTATGTCATCAGAAACCTACGTCAAATGGTCAATATCCAAGTACTAAGAATATACTACTTCGGAAATGTTAATTCCATACTCAACTATGGTATTATATGTTGGGGCAGTGGCGTTGGAATCGAGCAAATTTTGAATTCCCAAAAAAGAATATTGCGTACGATGATGTTCAAGCATAATCAATTCTCGTGTAGAGGACTCTTTCGGAATCTTGAAATATTAACTGTAACGTCTCTATATATTTTAGAATGCGCGTGCTATGTCAAACAACATTCTGACAAATTCTACAATAATAGGACCGCTAACAATAAGTATAACTTTAGGAATTATGCCAACTTACTACTACCACAACACCGTCTATATCAAACTAGTAAAGGGCCATATATCATGTCTATAAAAATATATAACAAATTACCGCTGCAACTAAAGAGTGTAACTAACATCAAGCTTTTCAGAAAACTAGTAAAGGATTTCTTAATAAGAAATTCCTTTTACACTCTAGAGGAATATTTCCATTTTTAATCTCTAAACTCTTTCAAAATTTTAAATTGTGCTATCTTGTATTGCCGACAGTATATGTTTGATGTATCCATATGTACTTTTTTTTTACTTGTTTTTAATTATGTTAAATTTTATGTGACGCTTTCCATAACTGTAAGGTTCAGTGAAATAAAGAAATATTATTATTATTATTATTATTATTATTAATACGTCTAACAGTTTAGGAGTAAGAGAGGAATAACGAAAAATTAAAAAAATTTGAACCCCAAGGGGTAAATTTTAAAAATTTCAAAAAAAAATTTTTGGCTCAAAAGGCTTTTAAACTAACACTATCTGATGTAAATTGACACGAGAAAGCCGCCTGTACCATCAGTTTCCCCCTAAATATAGCCGTTTGCGAGATATAGCCGTTTCTTGAAAATCTCTTCAAACGCCTTAAAAGTCGTTTTTTCTGATAGAACTCGATCTCCTGAATCCAACGGTGCCACTCCCAACTCGATATCTCTAACCGTTTCGGAGATATCGCGATTTAAAGTTTTGGCACTTGCACAAAATTCGTGAAGTTCGTGAACCCCCGAAAATATTTTCGCTCATATCTTGTAAACTATAGTGAAATGAAACGATTTAGTGGTATCAGCGTATTCGTATAAAAATTCTCTTTAATATTAGTATGTCAAACGTCTTTTAATGCGTCATTTGAGGAAGCTATCACCCAAAGACCGACAATTTTGGGTAACTTTTTGGCATTTTTTGGAATTTTTTTACAAACGAACCGTTCAAGATAGGACGTTTTTGAGGGCACCAATCGAAAGAGGACGACAAAATCTGCTTATGTTCGAGGTTACGTCGCAATACGTCTAACAGTTTAGGAGTAAGAGAGGAATAACGAAAAATTAAAAAAATTTGAACCCCAAGGGGTAAATTTTAAAAATTTCAAAAAAAAATTTTTGGCTCAAAAGGCTTTTAAACTAACACTATCTGATGTAAATTGACACGAGAAAGCCGCCTGTACCATCAATTTTACCCTAAATATAGCCGTTTGCGAGATATAGCCGTTTCTTGAAAATCTCTTCAAACGCCTTAAAAGTCGTTTTTTTCTGATAGAACTCGATCTCCTGAATCCAACGGTGCCACTCCCAACTCGATATCTCTAACCGTTTCGGAGATATCGCGATTTAAAGTTTTGGCACTTGAACAAAATTCGTGAAGTTCGTGAACCCCCGAAAATATTTTCGCTCATATCTTGTAAACTATAGCGAAATGAAATGATTTAGTGGTATCAGCGTATTCGTATAAAAATTCTCTTTAATATTAGTATGTCAAACGTATTTTAATGCGTCATTTGAGGAAGCTATCACCCAAAGACCGAAAATTTTGGGTAACTTTTTGGCATTTTTTGGAATTTTTTTACAAACGAACCGTTCAAGATAGGACGTTTTTGAGGGCACCAATCGAAAGAGGACGACAAAATCTGCTTATGTTCGAGGTTACGTCGCAATACGTCTAACAGTTTAGGAGTAAGAGAGGAATAACGAAAAATTAAAAAAATTTGAACCCCAAGGGGTAAATTTTAAAAATTTCAAAAAAAATTTTTTGGCTCAAAAGGCTTTTAAACTAACACTATCTGATGTAAATTGACACGAGAAAGCCGCCTGTACCATCAGTTTCCCCCTAAATATAACCGTTTGCGAGATATAGCCGTTTTTTGAAAATCTCTTCAAACGCCTTAAAGGTTGTTTTTTCTGATAGAACTCGATCTCCTGAATCCAACGGTGCCACTCCCAACTCGATATCTCTAACCGTTTCGGAGATATCGCGATTTAAAGTTTTGGCACTTGCACAAAATTCGTGAAGTTCGTGAACCCCCGAAAATATTTTCGCTCATATCTTGTAAACTATAGTGAAATGAAACGATTTAGTGGTATCAGCGTATTCGTATAAAAATTCTCTTTAATATTAGTATGTCAAACGTCTTTTAATGCGTCATTTGAGGAAGCTATCACCCAAAGACCGAAAATTTTGGGTAACTTTTTGGCATTTTTTGGATTTTTTTTACAAACGAACCGTTCAAGATAGGACGTTTTTGAGGGCACCAATCGAAAGAGGACGACAAAATCTGCTTATGTTCGAGGTTACGTCGCAATACGTCTAACAGTTTAGGAGTAAGAGAGGAATAACGAAAAATTAAAAAAATTTGAACCCCAAGGGGGTAAATTTTAAAAATTTCAAAAAAAAATTTTTGGCTCAAAAGGCTTTTAAACCAACACTATCTGATGTAAATTGACACGAGAAAGCCGCCTGTACCATCAGTTTCCCCCTAAATATAACCGTTTGCGAGATATAGCCGTTTTTTGAAAATCTCTTCAAACGCCTTAAAAGTTGTTTTTTCTGATAAAACTCGATCTCCTGAATCCAACGGTGCCACTCCCAACTCGATATCTCTAACCGTTTCGGAGATATCGCGATTTAAAGTTTTGGCACTTGCACAAAATTCGTGAAGTTCGTGAACCCCCGAAAATATTTTCGCTCATATCTTGTAAACTATAGGGAAATGAAACGATTTAGTGGTATCAGCGTATTCGTATAAAAATTCTCTTTAATATTAGTATGTCAAACGTATTTTAATGCGTCATTTGAGGAAGCTATCACCCAAAGACCGAAAATTTTGGGTAAATTTTTGGCATTTTTTGGAATTTTTTTACAAACGAACCGTTCAAGATAGGACGTTTTTGAGGGCACCAATCGAAAGAGGACGACAAAATCTGCTTATGTTCGAGGTTACGTCGCAATACGTCTAACAGTTTAGGAGTAAGAGAGGAATAACGAAAAATTAAAAAAATTTGAACCCCAAGGGGGTAAATTTTAAAAATTTCAAAAAAAAATTTTTGGCTCAAAAGGCTTTTAAACCAACACTATCTGATGTAAATTGACACGAGAAAGCCGCCTGTACCATCAGTTTCCCCCTAAATATAACCGTTTGCGAGATATAGCCGTTTTTTGAAAATCTCTTCAAACGCCTTAAAAGTTGTTTTTTCTGATAAAACTCGATCTCCTGAATCCAACGGTGCCACTCCCAACTCGATATCTCTAACCGTTTCGGAGATATCGCGATTTAAAGTTTTGGCACTTGCACAAAATTCGTGAAGTTCGTGAACCCCCGAAAATATTTTCGCTCATATCTTGTAAACTATAGGGAAATGAAACGATTTAGTGGTATCAGCGTATTCGTATAAAAATTCTCTTTAATATTAGTATGTCAAACGTATTTTAATGCGTCATTTGAGGAAGCTATCACCCAAAGACCGAAAATTTTGGGTAAATTTTTGGCATTTTTTGGAATTTTTTTACAAACGAACCGTTCAAGATAGGACGTTTTTGAGGGCACCAATCGAAAGAGGACGACAAAATCTGCTTATGTTCGAGGTTACGTCGCAATACGTCTAACAGTTTAGGAGTAAGAGAGGAATAACGAAAAATTAAAAAAATTTGAACCCCAAGGGGGTAAATTTTAAAAATTTCAAAAAAAAATTTTTTGCTCAAAAGGCTTTTAAACCAACACTATCTGATGTAAATTGACACGAGAAAGCCGCCTGTACCATCAGTTTCCCCCTAAATATAACCGTTTGCGAGATATAGCCGTTTTTTGAAAATCTCTTCAAACGCCTTAAAAGTTGTTTTTTCTGATAAAACTCGATCTCCTGAATCCAACGGTGCCACTCCCAACTCGATATCTCTAACCGTTTCGGAGATATCGCGATTTAAAGTTTTGGCACTTGCACAAAATTCGTGAAGTTCGTGAACCCCCGAAAATATTTTCGCTCATATCTTGTAAACTATAGGGAAATGAAACGATTTAGTGGTATCAGCGTATTCGTATAAAAATTCTCTTTAATATTAGTATGTCAAACGTATTTTAATGCGTCATTTGAGGAAGCTATCACCCAAAGACCGAAAATTTTGGGTAAATTTTTGGCATTTTTTGGAATTTTTTTACAAACGAACCGTTCAAGATAGGACGTTTTTGAGGGCACCAATCGAAAGAGGACGACAAAATCTGCTTATGTTCGAGGTTACGTCGCAATACGTCTAACAGTTTAGGAGTAAGAGAGGAATAACGAAAAATTAAAAAAATTTGAACCCCAAGGGGGTAAATTTTAAAAATTTCAAAAAAAAATTTTTTGCTCAAAAGGCTTTTAAACCAACACTATCTGATGTAAATTGACACGAGAAAGCCGCCTGTACCATCAGTTTCCCCCTAAATATAACCGTTTGCGAGATATAGCCGTTTTTTGAAAATCTCTTCAAACGCCTTAAAGGTTGTTTTTTCTGATAGAACTCGATCTCCTGAATCCAACGGTGCCACTCCCAACTCGATATCTCTAACCGTTTCGGAGATATCGCGATTTAAAGTTTTGGCACTTGAACAAAATTCGTGAAGTTCGTGAACCCCCGAAAATATTTTCGCTCATATCTTGTAAACTATAGCGAAATGAAATGATTTAGTGGTATCAGCGTATTCGTATAAAAATTCTCTTTAATATTAGTATGTCAAACGTATTTTAATGCGTCATTTGAGGAAGCTATCACCCAAAGACCGAAAATTTTGGGTAACTTTTTGGCATTTTTTGGATTTTTTTTACAAACGAACCGTTCAAGATAGGACGTTTTTGAGGGCACCAATCGAAAGAGGACGACAAAATCTGCTTATGTTCGAGGTTACGTCGCAATACGTCTAACAGTTTAGGAGTAAGAGAGGAATAACGAAAAATTAAAAAAATTTGAACCCCAAGGGGTAAATTTTAAAAATTTCAAAAAAAAATTTTTGGCTCAAAAGGCTTTTAAACTAACACTATCTGATGTAAATTGACACGAGAAAGCCGCCTGTACCATCAATTTTACCCTAAATATAGCCGTTTGCGAGATATAGCCGTTTCTTGAAAATCTCTTCAAACGCCTTAAAAGTCGTTTTTTTCTGATAGAACTCGATCTCCTGAATCCAACGGTGCCACTCCCAACTCGATATCTCTAACCGTTTCGGAGATATCGCGATTTAAAGTTTTGGCACTTGAACAAAATTCGTGAAGTTCGTGAACCCCCGAAAATATTTTCGCTCATATCTTGTAAACTATAGCGAAATGAAATGATTTAGTGGTATCAGCGTATTCGTATAAAAATTCTCTTTAATATTAGTATGTCAAACGTATTTTAATGCGTCATTTGAGGAAGCTATCACCCAAAGACCGAAAATTTTGGGTAACTTTTTGGCATTTTTTGGAATTTTTTTACAAACGAACCGTTCAAGATAGGACGTTTTTGAGGGCACCAATCGAAAGAGGACGACAAAATCTGCTTATGTTCGAGGTTACGTCGCAATACGTCTAACAGTTTAGGAGTAAGAGAGGAATAACGAAAAATTAAAAAAATTTGAACCCCAAGGGGTAAATTTTAAAAATTTCAAAAAAAATTTTTTGGCTCAAAAGGCTTTTAAACTAACACTATCTGATGTAAATTGACACGAGAAAGCCGCCTGTACCATCAGTTTCCCCCTAAATATAACCGTTTGCGAGATATAGCCGTTTTTTGAAAATCTCTTCAAACGCCTTAAAGGTTGTTTTTTCTGATAGAACTCGATCTCCTGAATCCAACGGTGCCACTCCCAACTCGATATCTCTAACCGTTTCGGAGATATCGCGATTTAAAGTTTTGGCACTTGCACAAAATTCGTGAAGTTCGTGAACCCCCGAAAATATTTTCGCTCATATCTTGTAAACTATAGTGAAATGAAACGATTTAGTGGTATCAGCGTATTCGTATAAAAATTCTCTTTAATATTAGTATGTCAAACGTCTTTTAATGCGTCATTTGAGGAAGCTATCACCCAAAGACCGAAAATTTTGGGTAACTTTTTGGCATTTTTTGGATTTTTTTTACAAACGAACCGTTCAAGATAGGACGTTTTTGAGGGCACCAATCGAAAGAGGACGACAAAATCTGCTTATGTTCGAGGTTACGTCGCAATACGTCTAACAGTTTAGGAGTAAGAGAGGAATAACGAAAAATTAAAAAAATTTGAACCCCAAGGGGGTAAATTTTAAAAATTTCAAAAAAAAATTTTTGGCTCAAAAGGCTTTTAAACCAACACTATCTGATGTAAATTGACACGAGAAAGCCGCCTGTACCATCAGTTTCCCCCTAAATATAACCGTTTGCGAGATATAGCCGTTTTTTGAAAATCTCTTCAAACGCCTTAAAAGTTGTTTTTTCTGATAAAACTCGATCTCCTGAATCCAACGGTGCCACTCCCAACTCGATATCTCTAACCGTTTCGGAGATATCGCGATTTAAAGTTTTGGCACTTGCACAAAATTCGTGAAGTTCGTGAACCCCCGAAAATATTTTCGCTCATATCTTGTAAACTATAGGGAAATGAAACGATTTAGTGGTATCAGCGTATTCGTATAAAAATTCTCTTTAATATTAGTATGTCAAACGTATTTTAATGCGTCATTTGAGGAAGCTATCACCCAAAGACCGAAAATTTTGGGTAAATTTTTGGCATTTTTTGGAATTTTTTTACAAACGAACCGTTCAAGATAGGACGTTTTTGAGGGCACCAATCGAAAGAGGACGACAAAATCTGCTTATGTTCGAGGTTACGTCGCAATACGTCTAACAGTTTAGGAGTAAGAGAGGAATAACGAAAAATTAAAAAAATTTGAACCCCAAGGGGGTAAATTTTAAAAATTTCAAAAAAAAATTTTTTGCTCAAAAGGCTTTTAAACCAACACTATCTGATGTAAATTGACACGAGAAAGCCGCCTGTACCATCAGTTTCCCCCTAAATATAACCGTTTGCGAGATATAGCCGTTTTTTGAAAATCTCTTCAAACGCCTTAAAAGTTGTTTTTTCTGATAAAACTCGATCTCCTGAATCCAACGGTGCCACTCCCAACTCGATATCTCTAACCGTTTCGGAGATATCGCGATTTAAAGTTTTGGCACTTGCACAAAATTCGTGAAGTTCGTGAACCCCCGAAAATATTTTCGCTCATATCTTGTAAACTATAGGGAAATGAAACGATTTAGTGGTATCAGCGTATTCGTATAAAAATTCTCTTTAATATTAGTATGTCAAACGTATTTTAATGCGTCATTTGAGGAAGCTATCACCCAAAGACCGAAAATTTTGGGTAAATTTTTGGCATTTTTTGGAATTTTTTTACAAACGAACCGTTCAAGATAGGACGTTTTTGAGGGCACCAATCGAAAGAGGACGACAAAATCTGCTTATGTTCGAGGTTACGTCGCAATACGTCTAACAGTTTAGGAGTAAGAGAGGAATAACGAAAAATTAAAAAAATTTGAACCCCAAGGGGTAAATTTTAAAAATTTCAAAAAAAAATTTTTGGCTCAAAAGGCTTTTAAACTAACACTATCTGATGTAAATTGACACGAGAAAGCCGCCTGTACCATCAATTTTACCCTAAATATAGCCGTTTGCGAGATATAGCCGTTTCTTGAAAATCTCTTCAAACGCCTTAAAAGTCGTTTTTTTCTGATAGAACTCGATCTCCTGAATCCAACGGTGCCACTCCCAACTCGATATCTCTAACCGTTTCGGAGATATCGCGATTTAAAGTTTTGGCACTTGAACAAAATTCGTGAAGTTCGTGAACCCCCGAAAATATTTTCGCTCATATCTTGTAAACTATAGCGAAATGAAATGATTTAGTGGTATCAGCGTATTCGTATAAAAATTCTCTTTAATATTAGTATGTCAAACGTATTTTAATGCGTCATTTGAGGAAGCTATCACCCAAAGACCGAAAATTTTGGGTAACTTTTTGGCATTTTTTGGAATTTTTTTACAAACGAACCGTTCAAGATAGGACGTTTTTGAGGGCACCAATCGAAAGAGGACGACAAAATCTGCTTATGTTCGAGGTTACGTCGCAATACGTCTAACAGTTTAGGAGTAAGAGAGGAATAACGAAAAATTAAAAAAATTTGAACCCCAAGGGGTAAATTTTAAAAATTTCAAAAAAAATTTTTTGGCTCAAAAGGCTTTTAAACTAACACTATCTGATGTAAATTGACACGAGAAAGCCGCCTGTACCATCAGTTTCCCCCTAAATATAACCGTTTGCGAGATATAGCCGTTTTTTGAAAATCTCTTCAAACGCCTTAAAGGTTGTTTTTTCTGATAGAACTCGATCTCCTGAATCCAACGGTGCCACTCCCAACTCGATATCTCTAACCGTTTCGGAGATATCGCGATTTAAAGTTTTGGCACTTGCACAAAATTCGTGAAGTTCGTGAACCCCCGAAAATATTTTCGCTCATATCTTGTAAACTATAGTGAAATGAAACGATTTAGTGGTATCAGCGTATTCGTATAAAAATTCTCTTTAATATTAGTATGTCAAACGTCTTTTAATGCGTCATTTGAGGAAGCTATCACCCAAAGACCGAAAATTTTGGGTAACTTTTTGGCATTTTTTGGATTTTTTTTACAAACGAACCGTTCAAGATAGGACGTTTTTGAGGGCACCAATCGAAAGAGGACGACAAAATCTGCTTATGTTCGAGGTTACGTCGCAATACGTCTAACAGTTTAGGAGTAAGAGAGGAATAACGAAAAATTAAAAAAATTTGAACCCCAAGGGGGTAAATTTTAAAAATTTCAAAAAAAAATTTTTGGCTCAAAAGGCTTTTAAACCAACACTATCTGATGTAAATTGACACGAGAAAGCCGCCTGTACCATCAGTTTCCCCCTAAATATAACCGTTTGCGAGATATAGCCGTTTTTTGAAAATCTCTTCAAACGCCTTAAAAGTTGTTTTTTCTGATAAAACTCGATCTCCTGAATCCAACGGTGCCACTCCCAACTCGATATCTCTAACCGTTTCGGAGATATCGCGATTTAAAGTTTTGGCACTTGCACAAAATTCGTGAAGTTCGTGAACCCCCGAAAATATTTTCGCTCATATCTTGTAAACTATAGGGAAATGAAACGATTTAGTGGTATCAGCGTATTCGTATAAAAATTCTCTTTAATATTAGTATGTCAAACGTATTTTAATGCGTCATTTGAGGAAGCTATCACCCAAAGACCGAAAATTTTGGGTAAATTTTTGGCATTTTTTGGAATTTTTTTACAAACGAACCGTTCAAGATAGGACGTTTTTGAGGGCACCAATCGAAAGAGGACGACAAAATCTGCTTATGTTCGAGGTTACGTCGCAATACGTCTAACAGTTTAGGAGTAAGAGAGGAATAACGAAAAATTAAAAAAATTTGAACCCCAAGGGGGTAAATTTTAAAAATTTCAAAAAAAAATTTTTTGCTCAAAAGGCTTTTAAACCAACACTATCTGATGTAAATTGACACGAGAAAGCCGCCTGTACCATCAGTTTCCCCCTAAATATAACCGTTTGCGAGATATAGCCGTTTTTTGAAAATCTCTTCAAACGCCTTAAAAGTTGTTTTTTCTGATAAAACTCGATCTCCTGAATCCAACGGTGCCACTCCCAACTCGATATCTCTAACCGTTTCGGAGATATCGCGATTTAAAGTTTTGGCACTTGCACAAAATTCGTGAAGTTCGTGAACCCCCGAAAATATTTTCGCTCATATCTTGTAAACTATAGGGAAATGAAACGATTTAGTGGTATCAGCGTATTCGTATAAAAATTCTCTTTAATATTAGTATGTCAAACGTATTTTAATGCGTCATTTGAGGAAGCTATCACCCAAAGACCGAAAATTTTGGGTAAATTTTTGGCATTTTTTGGAATTTTTTTACAAACGAACCGTTCAAGATAGGACGTTTTTGAGGGCACCAATCGAAAGAGGACGACAAAATCTGCTTATGTTCGAGGTTACGTCGCAATACGTCTAACAGTTTAGGAGTAAGAGAGGAATAACGAAAAATTAAAAAAATTTGAACCCCAAGGGGGTAAATTTTAAAAATTTCAAAAAAAAATTTTTTGCTCAAAAGGCTTTTAAACCAACACTATCTGATGTAAATTGACACGAGAAAGCCGCCTGTACCATCAGTTTCCCCCTAAATATAACCGTTTGCGAGATATAGCCGTTTTTTGAAAATCTCTTCAAACGCCTTAAAGGTTGTTTTTTCTGATAGAACTCGATCTCCTGAATCCAACGGTGCCACTCCCAACTCGATATCTCTAACCGTTTCGGAGATATCGCGATTTAAAGTTTTGGCACTTGCACAAAATTCGTGAAGTTCGTGAACCCCCGAAAATATTTTCGCTCATATCTTGTAAACTATAGTGAAATGAAACGATTTAGTGGTATCAGCGTATTCGTATAAAAATTCTCTTTAATATTAGTATGTCAAACGTCTTTTAATGCGTCATTTGAGGAAGCTATCACCCAAAGACCGAAAATTTTGGGTAAATTTTTGGCATTTTTTGGATTTTTTTTACAAACGAACCGTTCAAGATAGGACGTTTTTGAGGGCACCAATCGAAAGAGGACGACAAAATCTGCTTATGTTCGAGGTTACGTCGCAATACGTCTAACAGTTTAGGAGTAAGAGAGGAATAACGAAAAATTAAAAAAATTTGAACCCCAAGGGGGTAAATTTTAAAAATTTCAAAAAAAAATTTTTGGCTCAAAAGGCTTTTAAACCAACACTATCTGATGTAAATTGACACGAGAAAGCCGCCTGTACCATCAGTTTCCCCCTAAATATAACCGTTTGCGAGATATAGCCGTTTTTTGAAAATCTCTTCAAACGCCTTAAAAGTTGTTTTTTCTGATAAAACTCGATCTCCTGAATCCAACGGTGCCACTCCCAACTCGATATCTCTAACCGTTTCGGAGATATCGCGATTTAAAGTTTTGGCACTTGCACAAAATTCGTGAAGTTCGTGAACCCCCGAAAATATTTTCGCTCATATCTTGTAAACTATAGGGAAATGAAACGATTTAGTGGTATCAGCGTATTCGTATAAAAATTCTCTTTAATATTAGTATGTCAAACGTATTTTAATGCGTCATTTGAGGAAGCTATCACCCAAAGACCGAAAATTTTGGGTAAATTTTTGGCATTTTTTGGAATTTTTTTACAAACGAACCGTTCAAGATAGGACGTTTTTGAGGGCACCAATCGAAAGAGGACGACAAAATCTGCTTATGTTCGAGGTTACGTCGCAATACGTCTAACAGTTTAGGAGTAAGAGAGGAATAACGAAAAATTAAAAAAATTTGAACCCCAAGGGGGTAAATTTTAAAAATTTCAAAAAAAAATTTTTTGCTCAAAAGGCTTTTAAACCAACACTATCTGATGTAAATTGACACGAGAAAGCCGCCTGTACCATCAGTTTCCCCCTAAATATAACCGTTTGCGAGATATAGCCGTTTTTTGAAAATCTCTTCAAACGCCTTAAAAGTTGTTTTTTCTGATAAAACTCGATCTCCTGAATCCAACGGTGCCACTCCCAACTCGATATCTCTAACCGTTTCGGAGATATCGCGATTTAAAGTTTTGGCACTTGCACAAAATTCGTGAAGTTCGTGAACCCCCGAAAATATTTTCGCTCATATCTTGTAAACTATAGGGAAATGAAACGATTTAGTGGTATCAGCGTATTCGTATAAAAATTCTCTTTAATATTAGTATGTCAAACGTATTTTAATGCGTCATTTGAGGAAGCTATCACCCAAAGACCGAAAATTTTGGGTAAATTTTTGGCATTTTTTGGAATTTTTTTACAAACGAACCGTTCAAGATAGGACGTTTTTGAGGGCACCAATCGAAAGAGGACGACAAAATCTGCTTATGTTCGAGGTTACGTCGCAATACGTCTAACAGTTTAGGAGTAAGAGAGGAATAACGAAAAATTAAAAAAATTTGAACCCCAAGGGGGTAAATTTTAAAAATTTCAAAAAAAAATTTTTTGCTCAAAAGGCTTTTAAACCAACACTATCTGATGTAAATTGACACGAGAAAGCCGCCTGTACCATCAGTTTCCCCCTAAATATAACCGTTTGCGAGATATAGCCGTTTTTTGAAAATCTCTTCAAACGCCTTAAAAGTTGTTTTTTCTGATAAAACTCGATCTCCTGAATCCAACGGTGCCACTCCCAACTCGATATCTCTAACCGTTTCGGAGATATCGCGATTTAAAGTTTTGGCACTTGCACAAAATTCGTGAAGTTCGTGAACCCCCGAAAATATTTTCGCTCATATCTTGTAAACTATAGGGAAATGAAACGATTTAGTGGTATCAGCGTATTCGTATAAAAATTCTCTTTAATATTAGTATGTCAAACGTATTTTAATGCGTCATTTGAGGAAGCTATCACCCAAAGACCGAAAATTTTGGGTAAATTTTTGGCATTTTTTGGAATTTTTTTACAAACGAACCGTTCAAGATAGGACGTTTTTGAGGGCACCAATCGAAAGAGGACGACAAAATCTGCTTATGTTCGAGGTTACGTCGCAATACGTCTAACAGTTTAGGAGTAAGAGAGGAATAACGAAAAATTAAAAAAATTTGAACCCCAAGGGGGTAAATTTTAAAAATTTCAAAAAAAAATTTTTGGCTCAAAAGGCTTTTAAACCAACACTATCTGATGTAAATTGACACGAGAAAGCCGCCTGTACCATCAGTTTCCCCCTAAATATAACCGTTTGCGAGATATAGCCGTTTTTTGAAAATCTCTTCAAACGCCTTAAAAGTTGTTTTTTCTGATAAAACTCGATCTCCTGAATCCAACGGTGCCACTCCCAACTCGATATCTCTAACCGTTTCGGAGATATCGCGATTTAAAGTTTTGGCACTTGCACAAAATTCGTGAAGTTCGTGAACCCCCGAAAATATTTTCGCTCATATCTTGTAAACTATAGGGAAATGAAACGATTTAGTGGTATCAGCGTATTCGTATAAAAATTCTCTTTAATATTAGTATGTCAAACGTATTTTAATGCGTCATTTGAGGAAGCTATCACCCAAAGACCGAAAATTTTGGGTAAATTTTTGGCATTTTTTGGAATTTTTTTACAAACGAACCGTTCAAGATAGGACGTTTTTGAGGGCACCAATCGAAAGAGGACGACAAAATCTGCTTATGTTCGAGGTTACGTCGCAATACGTCTAACAGTTTAGGAGTAAGAGAGGAATAACGAAAAATTAAAAAAATTTGAACCCCAAGGGGGTAAATTTTAAAAATTTCAAAAAAAAATTTTTGGCTCAAAAGGCTTTTAAACCAACACTATCTGATGTAAATTGACACGAGAAAGCCGCCTGTACCATCAGTTTCCCCCTAAATATAACCGTTTGCGAGATATAGCCGTTTTTTGAAAATCTCTTCAAACGCCTTAAAAGTTGTTTTTTCTGATAAAACTCGATCTCCTGAATCCAACGGTGCCACTCCCAACTCGATATCTCTAACCGTTTCGGAGATATCGCGATTTAAAGTTTTGGCACTTGCACAAAATTCGTGAAGTTCGTGAACCCCCGAAAATATTTTCGCTCATATCTTGTAAACTATAGGGAAATGAAACGATTTAGTGGTATCAGCGTATTCGTATAAAAATTCTCTTTAATATTAGTATGTCAAACGTATTTTAATGCGTCATTTGAGGAAGCTATCACCCAAAGACCGAAAATTTTGGGTAAATTTTTGGCATTTTTTGGAATTTTTTTACAAACGAACCGTTCAAGATAGGACGTTTTTGAGGGCACCAATCGAAAGAGGACGACAAAATCTGCTTATGTTCGAGGTTACGTCGCAATACGTCTAACAGTTTAGGAGTAAGAGAGGAATAACGAAAAATTAAAAAAATTTGAACCCCAAGGGGGTAAATTTTAAAAATTTCAAAAAAATTTTTTTGGCTCAAAAGGCTTTTAAACCAACACTATCTGATGTAAATTGACACGAGAAAGCCGCCTGTACCATCAGTTTCCCCCTAAATATAACCGTTTGCGAGATATAGCCGTTTTTTGAAAATCTCTTCAAACGCCTTAAAAGTTGTTTTTTCTGATAAAACTCGATCTCCTGAATCCAACGGTGCCACTCCCAACTCGATATCTCTAACCGTTTCGGAGATATCGCGATTTAAAGTTTTGGCACTTGCACAAAATTCGTGAAGTTCGTGAACCCCCGAAAATATTTTCGCTCATATCTTGTAAACTATAGGGAAATGAAACGATTTAGTGGTATCAGCGTATTCGTATAAAAATTCTCTTTAATATTAGTATGTCAAACGTATTTTAATGCGTCATTTGAGGAAGCTATCACCCAAAGACCGAAAATTTTGGGTAAATTTTTGGCATTTTTTGGAATTTTTTTACAAACGAACCGTTCAAGATAGGACGTTTTTGAGGGCACCAATCGAAAGAGGACGACAAAATCTGCTTATGTTCGAGGTTACGTCGCAATACGTCTAACAGTTTAGGAGTAAGAGAGGAATAACGAAAAATTAAAAAAATTTGAACCCCAAGGGGGTAAATTTTAAAAATTTCAAAAAAAATTTTTTGCTCAAAAGGCTTTTAAACCAACACTATCTGATGTAAATTGACACGAGAAAGCCGCCTGTACCATCAGTTTCCCCCTAAATATAACCGTTTGCGAGATATAGCCGTTTTTTGAAAATCTCTTCAAACGCCTTAAAAGTTGTTTTTTTCTGATAAAACTCGATCTCCTGAATCCAACGGTGCCACTCCCAACTCGATATCTCTAACCGTTTCGGAGATATCGCGATTTAAAGTTTTGGCACTTGCACAAAATTCGTGAAGTTCGTGAACCCCCGAAAATATTTTCGCTCATATCTTGTAAACTATAGGGAAATGAAACGATTTAGTGGTATCAGCGTATTCGTATAAAAATTCTCTTTAATATTAGTATGTCAAACGTATTTTAATGCGTCATTTGAGGAAGCTATCACCCAAAGACCGAAAATTTTGGGTAAATTTTTGGCATTTTTTGGAATTTTTTTACAAACGAACCGTTCAAGATAGGACGTTTTTGAGGGCACCAATCGAAAGAGGACGACAAAATCTGCTTATGTTCGAGGTTACGTCGCAATACGTCTAACAGTTTAGGAGTAAGAGAGGAATAACGAAAAATTAAAAAAATTTGAACCCCAAGGGGGTAAATTTTAAAAATTTCAAAAAAAATTTTTTGCTCAAAAGGCTTTTAAACCAACACTATCTGATGTAAATTGACACGAGAAAGCCGCCTGTACCATCAGTTTCCCCCTAAATATAACCGTTTGCGAGATATAGCCGTTTTTTGAAAATCTCTTCAAACGCCTTAAAAGTTGTTTTTTCTGATAAAACTCGATCTCCTGAATCCAACGGTGCCACTCCCAACTCGATATCTCTAACCGTTTCGGAGATATCGCGATTTAAAGTTTTGGCACTTGCACAAAATTCGTGAAGTTCGTGAACCCCCGAAAATATTTTCGCTCATATCTTGTAAACTATAGGGAAATGAAACGATTTAGTGGTATCAGCGTATTCGTATAAAAATTCTCTTTAATATTAGTATGTCAAACGTATTTTAATGCGTCATTTGAGGAAGCTATCACCCAAAGACCGAAAATTTTGGGTAAATTTTTGGCATTTTTTGGAATTTTTTTACAAACGAACCGTTCAAGATAGGACGTTTTTGAGGGCACCAATCGAAAGAGGACGACAAAATCTGCTTATGTTCGAGGTTACGTCGCAATACGTCTAACAGTTTAGGAGTAAGAGAGGAATAACGAAAAATTAAAAAAATTTGAACCCCAAGGGGGTAAATTTTAAAAATTTCAAAAAAAATTTTTTGCTCAAAAGGCTTTTAAACCAACACTATCTGATGTAAATTGACACGAGAAAGCCGCCTGTACCATCAGTTTCCCCCTAAATATAACCGTTTGCGAGATATAGCCGTTTTTTGAAAATCTCTTCAAACGCCTTAAAAGTTGTTTTTTTCTGATAAAACTCGATCTCCTGAATCCAACGGTGCCACTCCCAACTCGATATCTCTAACCGTTTCGGAGATATCGCGATTTAAAGTTTTGGCACTTGCACAAAATTCGTGAAGTTCGTGAACCCCCGAAAATATTTTCGCTCATATCTTGTAAACTATAGGGAAATGAAACGATTTAGTGGTATCAGCGTATTCGTATAAAAATTCTCTTTAATATTAGTATGTCAAACGTATTTTAATGCGTCATTTGAGGAAGCTATCACCCAAAGACCGAAAATTTTGGGTAAATTTTTGGCATTTTTTGGAATTTTTTTACAAACGAACCGTTCAAGATAGGACGTTTTTGAGGGCACCAATCGAAAGAGGACGACAAAATCTGCTTATGTTCGAGGTTACGTCGCAATACGTCTAACAGTTTAGGAGTAAGAGAGGAATAACGAAAAATTAAAAAAATTTGAACCCCAAGGGGGTAAATTTTAAAAATTTCAAAAAAAATTTTTTGCTCAAAAGGCTTTTAAACCAACACTATCTGATGTAAATTGACACGAGAAAGCCGCCTGTACCATCAGTTTCCCCCTAAATATAACCGTTTGCGAGATATAGCCGTTTTTTGAAAATCTCTTCAAACGCCTTAAAAGTTGTTTTTTCTGATAGAACTCGATCTCCTGAATCCAACGGTGCCACTCCCAACTCGATATCTCTAACCGTTTCGGAGATATCGCGATTTAAAGTTTTGGCACTTGCACAAAATTCGTGAAGTTCGTGAACCCCCGAAAATATTTTCGCTCATATCTTGTAAACTATAGGGAAATGAAACGATTTAGTGGTATCAGCGTATTCGTATAAAAATTCTCTTTAATATTAGTATGTCAAACGTATTTTAATGCGTCATTTGAGGAAGCTATCACCCAAAGACCGAAAATTTTGGGTAAATTTTTGGCATTTTTTGGAATTTTTTTACAAACGAACCGTTCAAGATAGGACGTTTTTGAGGGCACCAATCGAAAGAGGACGACAAAATCTGCTTATGTTCGAGGTTACGTCGCAATACGTCTAACAGTTTAGGAGTAAGAGAGGAATAACGAAAAATTAAAAAAATTTGAACCCCAAGGGGGTAAATTTTAAAAATTTCAAAAAAAATTTTTTGCTCAAAAGGCTTTTAAACCAACACTATCTGATGTAAATTGACACGAGAAAGCCGCCTGTACCATCAGTTTCCCCCTAAATATAACCGTTTGCGAGATATAGCCGTTTTTTGAAAATCTCTTCAAACGCCTTAAAAGTTGTTTTTTCTGATAAAACTCGATCTCCTGAATCCAACGGTGCCACTCCCAACTCGATATCTCTAACCGTTTCGGAGATATCGCGATTTAAAGTTTTGGCACTTGCACAAAATTCGTGAAGTTCGTGAACCCCCGAAAATATTTTCGCTCATATCTTGTAAACTATAGGGAAATGAAACGATTTAGTGGTATCAGCGTATTCGTATAAAAATTCTCTTTAATATTAGTATGTCAAACGTATTTTAATGCGTCATTTGAGGAAGCTATCACCCAAAGACCGAAAATTTTGGGTAACTTTTTGGCATTTTTTGGAATTTTTTTACAAACGAACCGTTCAAGATAGGACGTTTTTGAGGGCACCAATCGAAAGAGGACGACAAAATCTGCTTATGTTCGAGGTTACGTCGCAATACGTCTAACAGTTTAGGAGTAAGAGAGGAATAACGAAAAATTAAAAAAATTTGAACCCCAAGGGGGTAAATTTTAAAAATTTCAAAAAAAATTTTTTGCTCAAAAGGCTTTTAAACCAACACTATCTGATGTAAATTGACACGAGAAAGCCGCCTGTACCATCAGTTTCCCCCTAAATATAACCGTTTGCGAGATATAGCCGTTTTTTGAAAATCTCTTCAAACGCCTTAAAAGTTGTTTTTTCTGATAGAACTCGATCTCCTGAATCCAACGGTGCCACTCCCAACTCGATATCTCTCACCGTTTCGGAGATATCGCGATTTAAAATTTTGGCACTTGAACAAAATTCGTGAAGTTCGTGAACCCCCGAAAATATTTTCGCTCATATCTTGTAAACTATAGCGAAGTGAAATGATTTAGTGGTATCAGCGTATTCGTATAAAAATTCTCTTTAATATTAGTATGTCAAACGTCTTTTAATGCGTCATTTGAGGAAGCTATCACCCAAAGACCGAAAATTTTGGGTAACTTTTTGGCATTTTTTGGAATTTTTTTACAAACGAACCGTTCAAGATAGGACGTTTTTGAGGGCACCAATCGAAAGAGGACGACAAAATCTGCTTATGTTCGAGGTTACGTCGCAATACGTCTAACAGTTTAGGAGTAAGAGAGGAATAACGAAAAATTAAAAAAATTTGAACCCCAAGGGGGTAAATTTTAAAAATTTCAAAAAAAAAATTTTGGCTCAAAAGGCTTTTAAACTAACACTATCTGATGTAAATTGACACGAGAAAGCCGCCTATACCATCAATTTCCCCCTAAATATAGCCGTTTGCGAGATATAGCCGTTTCTTGAAAATCTCTTCAAACGCCTTAAAAGTCGTTTTTTCTGATAGAACTCGATCTCCTGAATCCAACGGTGCCACTCCCAACTCGATATCTCTAACCGTTTCGGAGATATCGCGATTTAAAATTTTGGCACTTGAACAAAATTCGTGAAGTTCGTGAACCCCCGAAAATATTTTCGCTCATATCTTGTAAACTATAGCGAAGTGAAACGATTTAGTGGTATCAGCGTATTCGTATAAAAATTCTCTTTAATATTAGTATGTCAAACGTCTTTTAATGCGTCATTTGAGGAAGCTATCACCCAAAGACCGAAAATTTTGGGTAACTTTTTGGCATTTTTTGGAATTTTTTTACAAACGAACCGTTCAAGATAGGACGTTTTTGAGGGCACCAATCGAAAGAGGACGACAAAATCTGCTTATGTTCGAGGTTACGTCGCAATACGTCTAACAGTTTAGGAGTAAGAGAGGAATAACGAAAAATTAAAAAAATTTGAACCCCAAGGGGGTAAATTTTAAAAATTTCAAAAAAAAATTTTTGGCTCAAAAGGCTTTTAAACTAACACTATCTGATGTAAATTGACACGAGAAAGCCGCCTATACCATCAATTTCCCCCTAAATATAGCCGTTTGCGAGATATAGCCGTTTTTTGAAAATCTCTTCAAACGCCTTAAAAGTCGTTTTTTCTGATAGAACTCGATCTCCTGAATCCAACGGTGCCACTCCCAACTCGATATCTCTAACCGTTTCGGAGATATCGCGATTTAAAATTTTGGCACTTGAACAAAATTCGTGAAGTTCGTGAACCCCCGAAAATATTTTCGCTCATATCTTGTAAACTATAGCGAAGTGAAATGATTTAGTGGTATCAGCGTATTCGTATAAAAATTCTCTTTAATATTAGTATGTCAAACGTCTTTTAATGCGTCATTTGAGGAAGCTATCACCCAAAGACCGAAAATTTTGGGTAACTTTTTGGCATTTTTTGGAATTTTTTTACAAACGAACCGTTCAAGATAGGACGTTTTTGAGGGCACCAATCGAAAGAGGACGACAAAATCTGCTTATGTTCGAGGTTACGTCGCAATACGTCTAACAGTTTAGGAGTAAGAGAGGAATAACGAAAAATTAAAAAAATTTGAACCCCAAGGGGGTAAATTTTAAAAATTTCAAAAAAAAAATTTTGGCTCAAAAGGCTTTTAAACTAACACTATCTGATGTAAATTGACACGAGAAAGCCGCCTATACCATCAATTTCCCCCTAAATATAGCCGTTTGCGAGATATAGCCGTTTCTTGAAAATCTCTTCAAACGCCTTAAAAGTCGTTTTTTCTGATAGAACTCGATCTCCTGAATCCAACGGTGCCACTCCCAACTCGATATCTCTAACCGTTTCGGAGATATCGCGATTTAAAATTTTGGCACTTGAACAAAATTCGTGAAGTTCGTGAACCCCCGAAAATATTTTCGCTCATATCTTGTAAACTATAGCGAAGTGAAACGATTTAGTGGTATCAGCGTATTCGTATAAAAATTCTCTTTAATATTAGTATGTCAAACGTCTTTTAATGCGTCATTTGAGGAAGCTATCACCCAAAGACCGAAAATTTTGGGTAACTTTTTGGCATTTTTTGGAATTTTTTTACAAACGAACCGTTCAAGATAGGACGTTTTTGAGGGCACCAATCGAAAGAGGACGACAAAATCTGCTTATGTTCGAGGTTACGTCGCAATACGTCTAACAGTTTAGGAGTAAGAGAGGAATAACGAAAAATTAAAAAAATTTGAACCCCAAGGGGGTAAATTTTAAAAATTTCAAAAAAAAATTTTTGGCTCAAAAGGCTTTTAAACTAACACTATCTGATGTAAATTGACACGAGAAAGCCGCCTATACCATCAATTTCCCCCTAAATATAGCCGTTTGCGAGATATAGCCGTTTTTTGAAAATCTCTTCAAACGCCTTAAAAGTTGTTTTTTTCTGATAAAACTCGATCTCCTGAATCCAACGGTGCCACTCCCAACTCGATATCTCTAACCGTTTCGGAGATATCGCGATTTAAAGTTTTGGCACTTGCACAAAATTCGTGAAGTTCGTGAACCCCCGAAAATATTTTCGCTCATATCTTGTAAACTATAGGGAAATGAAACGATTTAGTGGTATCAGCGTATTCGTATAAAAATTCTCTTTAATATTAGTATGTCAAACGTATTTTAATGCGTCATTTGAGGAAGCTATCACCCAAAGACCGAAAATTTTGGGTAAATTTTTGGCATTTTTTGGAATTTTTTTACAAACGAACCGTTCAAGATAGGACGTTTTTGAGGGCACCAATCGAAAGAGGACGACAAAATCTGCTTATGTTCGAGGTTACGTCGCAATACGTCTAACAGTTTAGGAGTAAGAGAGGAATAACGAAAAATTAAAAAAATTTGAACCCCAAGGGGGTAAATTTTAAAAATTTCAAAAAAAATTTTTTGCTCAAAAGGCTTTTAAACCAACACTATCTGATGTAAATTGACACGAGAAAGCCGCCTGTACCATCAGTTTCCCCCTAAATATAACCGTTTGCGAGATATAGCCGTTTTTTGAAAATCTCTTCAAACGCCTTAAAAGTTGTTTTTTCTGATAAAACTCGATCTCCTGAATCCAACGGTGCCACTCCCAACTCGATATCTCTAACCGTTTCGGAGATATCGCGATTTAAAGTTTTGGCACTTGCACAAAATTCGTGAAGTTCGTGAACCCCCGAAAATATTTTCGCTCATATCTTGTAAACTATAGGGAAATGAAACGATTTAGTGGTATCAGCGTATTCGTATAAAAATTCTCTTTAATATTAGTATGTCAAACGTATTTTAATGCGTCATTTGAGGAAGCTATCACCCAAAGACCGAAAATTTTGGGTAACTTTTTGGCATTTTTTGGAATTTTTTTACAAACGAACCGTTCAAGATAGGACGTTTTTGAGGGCACCAATCGAAAGAGGACGACAAAATCTGCTTATGTTCGAGGTTACGTCGCAATACGTCTAACAGTTTAGGAGTAAGAGAGGAATAACGAAAAATTAAAAAAATTTGAACCCCAAGGGGGTAAATTTTAAAAATTTCAAAAAAAAATTTTTGGCTCAAAAGGCTTTTAAACTAACACTATCTGATGTAAATTGACACGAGAAAGCCGCCTATACCATCAATTTCCCCCTAAATATAGCCGTTTGCGAGATATAGCCGTTTTTTGAAAATCTCTTCAAACGCCTTAAAAGTTGTTTTTTCTGATAGAACTCGATCTCCTGAATCCAACGGTGCCACTCCCAACTCGATATCTCTAACCGTTTCGGAGATATCGCGATTTAAAATTTTGGCACTTGAACAAAATTCGTGAAGTTCGTGAACCCCCGAAAATATTTTCGCTCATATCTTGTAAACTATAGCGAAGTGAAATGATTTAGTGGTATCAGCGTATTCGTATAAAAATTCTCTTTAATATTAGTATGTCAAACGTCTTTTAATGCGTCATTTGAGGAAGCTATCACCCAAAGACCGAAAATTTTGGGTAACTTTTTGGCATTTTTTGGAATTTTTTTACAAACGAACCGTTCAAGATAGGACGTTTTTGAGGGCACCAATCGAAAGAGGACGACAAAATCTGCTTATGTTCGAGGTTACGTCGCAATACGTCTAACAGTTTAGGAGTAAGAGAGGAATAACGAAAAATTAAAAAAATTTGAACCCCAAGGGGGTAAATTTTAAAAATTTCAAAAAAAATTTTTTGCTCAAAAGGCTTTTAAACCAACACTATCTGATGTAAATTGACACGAGAAAGCCGCCTGTACCATCAGTTTCCCCCTAAATATAACCGTTTGCGAGATATAGCCGTTTTTTGAAAATCTCTTCAAACGCCTTAAAAGTTGTTTTTTCTGATAAAACTCGATCTCCTGAATCCAACGGTGCCACTCCCAACTCGATATCTCTAACCGTTTCGGAGATATCGCGATTTAAAGTTTTGGCACTTGCACAAAATTCGTGAAGTTCGTGAACCCCCGAAAATATTTTCGCTCATATCTTGTAAACTATAGGGAAATGAAACGATTTAGTGGTATCAGCGTATTCGTATAAAAATTCTCTTTAATATTAGTATGTCAAACGTATTTTAATGCGTCATTTGAGGAAGCTATCACCCAAAGACCGAAAATTTTGGGTAACTTTTTGGCATTTTTTGGAATTTTTTTACAAACGAACCGTTCAAGATAGGACGTTTTTGAGGGCACCAATCGAAAGAGGACGACAAAATCTGCTTATGTTCGAGGTTACGTCGCAATACGTCTAACAGTTTAGGAGTAAGAGAGGAATAACGAAAAATTAAAAAAATTTGAACCCCAAGGGGGTAAATTTTAAAAATTTCAAAAAAAAATTTTTGGCTCAAAAGGCTTTTAAACTAACACTATCTGATGTAAATTGACACGAGAAAGCCGCCTATACCATCAATTTCCCCCTAAATATAGCCGTTTGCGAGATATAGCCGTTTTTTGAAAATCTCTTCAAACGCCTTAAAAGTCGTTTTTTCTGATAGAACTCGATCTCCTGAATCCAACGGTGCCACTCCCAACTCGATATCTCTAACCGTTTCGGAGATATCGCGATTTAAAATTTTGGCACTTGAACAAAATTCGTGAAGTTCGTGAACCCCCGAAAATATTTTCGCTCATATCTTGTAAACTATAGCGAAGTGAAATGATTTAGTGGTATCAGCGTATTCGTATAAAAATTCTCTTTAATATTAGTATGTCAAACGTCTTTTAATGCGTCATTTGAGGAAGCTATCACCCAAAGACCGAAAATTTTGGGTAACTTTTTGGCATTTTTTGGAATTTTTTTACAAACGAACCGTTCAAGATAGGACGTTTTTGAGGGCACCAATCGAAAGAGGACGACAAAATCTGCTTATGTTCGAGGTTACGTCGCAATACGTCTAACAGTTTAGGAGTAAGAGAGGAATAACGAAAAATTAAAAAAATTTGAACCCCAAGGGGGTAAATTTTAAAAATTTCAAAAAAAAATTTTTGGCTCAAAAGGCTTTTAAACTAACACTATCTGATGTAAATTGACACGAGAAAGCCGCCTATACCATCAATTTCCCCCTAAATATAGCCGTTTGCGAGATATAGCCGTTTTTTGAAAATCTCTTCAAACGCCTTAAAAGTCGTTTTTTCTGATAGAACTCGATCTCCTGAATCCAACGGTGCCACTCCCAACTCGATATCTCTAACCGTTTCGGAGATATCGCGATTTAAAATTTTGGCACTTGAACAAAATTCGTGAAGTTCGTGAACCCCCGAAAATATTTTCGCTCATATCTTGTAAACTATAGCGAAGTGAAATGATTTAGTGGTATCAGCGTATTCGTATAAAAATTCTCTTTAATATTAGTATGTCAAACGTCTTTTAATGCGTCATTTGAGGAAGCTATCACCCAAAGACCGAAAATTTTGGGTAACTTTTTGGCATTTTTTGGAATTTTTTTACAAACGAACCGTTCAAGATAGGACGTTTTTGAGGGCACCAATCGAAAGAGGACGACAAAATCTGCTTATGTTCGAGGTTACGTCGCAATACGTCTAACAGTTTAGGAGTAAGAGAGGAATAACGAAAAATTAAAAAAATTTGAACCCCAAGGGGGTAAATTTTAAAAATTTCAAAAAAAAATTTTTGGCTCAAAAGGCTTTTAAACTAACACTATCTGATGTAAATTGACACGAGAAAGCCGCCTATACCATCAATTTCCCCCTAAATATAGCCGTTTGCGAGATATAGCCGTTTTTTGAAAATCTCTTCAAACGCCTTAAAAGTCGTTTTTTCTGATAGAACTCGATCTCCTGAATCCAACGGTGCCACTCCCAACTCGATATCTCTAACCGTTTCGGAGATATCGCGATTTAAAATTTTGGCACTTGAACAAAATTCGTGAAGTTCGTGAACCCCCGAAAATATTTTCGCTCATATCTTGTAAACTATAGCGAAGTGAAATGATTTAGTGGTATCAGCGTATTCGTATAAAAATTCTCTTTAATATTAGTATGTCAAACGTCTTTTAATGCGTCATTTGAGGAAGCTATCACCCAAAGACCGAAAATTTTGGGTAACTTTTTGGCATTTTTTGGAATTTTTTTACAAACGAACCGTTCAAGATAGGACGTTTTTGAGGGCACCAATCGAAAGAGGACGACAAAATCTGCTTATGTTCGAGGTTACGTCGCAATACGTCTAACAGTTTAGGAGTAAGAGAGGAATAACGAAAAATTAAAAAAATTTGAACCCCAAGGGGGTAAATTTTAAAAATTTCAAAAAAAAATTTTTGGCTCAAAAGGCTTTTAAACTAACACTATCTGATGTAAATTGACACGAGAAAGCCGCCTATACCATCAATTTCCCCCTAAATATAGCCGTTTGCGAGATATAGCCGTTTCTTGAAAATCTCTTCAAACGCCTTAAAAGTCGTTTTTTCTGATAGAACTCGATCTCCTGAATCCAACGGTGCCACTCCCAACTCGATATCTCTAACCGTTTCGGAGATATCGCGATTTAAAATTTTGGCACTTGAACAAAATTCGTGAAGTTCGTGAACCCCCGAAAATATTTTCGCTCATATCTTGTAAACTATAGCGAAGTGAAACGATTTAGTGGTATCAGCGTATTCGTATAAAAATTCTCTTTAATATTAGTATGTCAAACGTCTTTTAATGCGTCATTTGAGGAAGCTATCACCCAAAGACCGAAAATTTTGGGTAACTTTTTGGCATTTTTTGGAATTTTTTTACAAACGAACCGTTCAAGATAGGACGTTTTTGAGGGCACCAATCGAAAGAGGACGACAAAATCTGCTTATGTTCGAGGTTACGTCGCAATACGTCTAACAGTTTAGGAGTAAGAGAGGAATAACGAAAAATTAAAAAAATATGAACCCCAAGGGGGTAAATTTTAAAATTTTAAAAAAAAAAATTTTGGCTCAAAAGGCTTTTAAACTAACACTATCTGATGTAAATTGACACGAGAAAGCCGCCTGTACCATCAGTTTCCCCCTAAATATAGCCGTTTGCAAGATATAGCCGTTTTTTGAAAATCTCTTCAAACGCCTTAAAAGTCGTTTTTTTCTGATAGAACTCGATCTCCTGAATCCAACGGTGCCACTCCCAACTCGATATCTCTAACCGTTTCGGAGATATCGCGATTTAAAATTTTGGCACTTGAACAAAATTCGTGAAGTTCGTGAACCCCCGAAAATATTTTCGCTCATATCTTGTAAACTATAGCGAAGTGAAACGATTTAGTGGTATCAGCGTATTCGTATAAAAATTCTCTTTAATATTAGTATGTCAAACGTCTTTTAATGCGTCATTTGAGGAAGCTATCACCCAAAGACCGAAAATTTTGGGTAACTTTTTGGCATTTTTTGGAATTTTTTTACAAACGAACCGTTCAAGATAGGACGTTTTTGAGGGCACCAATCGAAAGAGGACGACAAAATCTGCTTATGTTCGAGGTTACGTCGCAATACGTCTAACAGTTTAGGAGTAAGAGAGGAATAACGAAAAATTAAAAAAATTTGAACCCCAAGGGGGTGGGTAAATTTTAAAAATTTCAAAAAAAAATTTTTGGCTCAAAAGGCTTTTAAACTAACACTATCTGATGTAAATTGACACGAGAAAGCCGCCTATACCATCAATTTCCCCCTAAATATAGCCGTTTGCGAGATATAGCCGTTTCTTGAAAATCTCTTCAAACGCCTTAAAAGTCGTTTTTTCTGATAGAACTCGATCTCCTGAATCCAACGGTGCCACTCCCAACTCGATATCTCTAACCGTTTCGGAGATATCGCGATTTAAAATTTTGGCACTTGAACAAAATTCGTGAAGTTCGTGAACCCCCGAAAATATTTTCGCTCATATCTTGTAAACTATAGCGAAGTGAAACGATTTAGTGGTATCAGCGTATTCGTATAAAAATTCTCTTTAATATTAGTATGTCAAACGTCTTTTAATGCGTCATTTGAGGAAGCTATCACCCAAAGACCGAAAATTTTGGGTAACTTTTTGGCATTTTTTGGAATTTTTTTACAAACGAACCGTTCAAGATAGGACGTTTTTGAGGGCACCAATCGAAAGAGGACGACAAAATCTGCTTATGTTCGAGGTTACGTCGCAATACGTCTAACAGTTTAGGAGTAAGAGAGGAATAACGAAAAATTAAAAAAATATGAACCCCAAGGGGGTAAATTTTAAAAATTTAAAAAAAAAAATTTTGGCTCAAAAGGCTTTTAAACTAACACTATCTGATGTAAATTGACACGAGAAAGCCGCCTATACCATCAATTTCCCCCTAAATATAGCCGTTTGCGAGATATAGCCGTTTTTTGAAAATCTCTTCAAACGCCTTAAAAGTCGTTTTTTTCTGATAGAACTCGATCTCCTGAATCCAACGGTGCCACTCCCAACTCGATATCTCTAACCGTTTCGGAGATATCGCGATTTAAAATTTTGGCACTTGAACAAAATTCGTGAAGTTCGTGAACCCCCGAAAATATTTTCGCTCATATCTTGTAAACTATAGCGAAGTGAAACGATTTAGTGGTATCAGCGTATTCGTATAAAAATTCTCTTTAATATTAGTATGTCAAACGTCTTTTAATGCGTCATTTGAGGAAGCTATCACCCAAAGACCGAAAATTTTGGGTAACTTTTTGGCATTTTTTGGAATTTTTTTACAAACGAACCGTTCAAGATAGGACGTTTTTGAGGGCACCAATCGAAAGAGGACGACAAAATCTGCTTATGTTCGAGGTTACGTCGCAATACGTCTAACAGTTTAGGAGTAAGAGAGGAATAACGAAAAATTAAAAAAATTTGAACCCCAAGGGGGTAAATTTTAAAAATTTCAAAAAAAAATTTTTGGCTCAAAAGGCTTTTAAACTAACACTATCTGATGTAAATTGACACGAGAAAGCCGCCTGTACCATCAATTTCCCCCTAAATATAGCCGTTTGCGAGATATAGCCGTTTCTTGAAAATCTCTTCAAACGCCTTAAATGTCGTTTTTTCTGATAGAACTCGATCTCCTGAATCCAACGGTGCCACTCCCAACTCGATATCTCTAACCGTTTCGGAGATATCGCGATTTAAAATTTTGGCACTTGAACAAAATTCGTGAAGTTCGTGAACCCCCGAAAATATTTTCGCTCATATCTTGTAAACTATAGCGAAGTGAAACGATTTAGTGGTATCAGCGTATTCGTATAAAAATTCTCTTTAATATTAGTATGTCAAACGTCTTTTAATGCGTCATTTGAGGAAGCTATCACCCAAAGACCGAAAATTTTGGGTAACTTTTTGGCATTTTTTGGATTTTTTTTACAAACGAACCGTTCAAGATAGGACGTTTTTGAGGGCACCAATCGAAAGAGGACGACAAAATCTGCTTATATTCGAGGTTACGTCGCAATACGTCTAACAGTTTAGGAGTAAGAGAGGAATAACGAAAAATTAAAAAAATTTGAACCCCAAGGGGGTAAATTTTAAAAATTTCAAAAAAAATTTTTTGGCTCAAAAGGCTTTTAAACTAACACTATCTGATGTAAATTGACACGAGAAAGCCGCCTGTACCATCAATTTCCCCCTAAATATAGCCGTTTGCGAGATATAGCCGTTTTTTGAAAATCTCTTCAAACGCCTTAAAAGTCGTTTTTTCTGATAGAACTCGATCTCCTGAATCCAACGGTGCCACTCCCAACTCGATATCTCTAACCGTTTCGGTGATATCGCGATTTAAAGTTTTGGCACTTGAACAAAATTCGTGAAGTTCGTGAACCCCCGAAAATATTTTCGCTCATATCTTGTAAACTATAGGGAAATGAAACGATTTAGTGGTATCAGCGTATTCGTATAAAAATTCTCTTTAATATTAGTATGTCAAACGTATTTTAATGCGTCATTTGAGGAAGCTATCACCCAAAGACCGAAAATTTTGGGTAAATTTTTGGCATTTTTTGGAATTTTTTTACAAACGAACCGTTCAAGATAGGACGTTTTTGAGGGCACCAATCGAAAGAGGACGACAAAATCTGCTTATGTTCGAGGTTACGTCGCAATACGTCTAACAGTTTAGGAGTAAGAGAGGAATAACGAAAAATTAAAAAAATTTGAACCCCAAGGGGGTAAATTTTAAAAATTTCAAAAAAAAATTTTTTGGCTCAAAAGGCTTTTAAACTAACACTATCTGATGTAAATTGACACGAGAAAGCCGCCTATACCATCAATTTCCCCCTAAATATAGCCGTTTGCGAGATATAGCCGTTTCTTGAAAATCTCTTCAAACGCCTTAAAAGTCGTTTTTTTCTGATAGAACTCGATCTCCTGAATCCAACGGTGCCACTCCCAACTCGATATCTCTAACCGTTTCGGAGATATCGCGATTTAAAATTTTGGCACTTGAACAAAATTCGTGAAGTTCGTGAACCCCCGAAAATATTTTCGCTCATATCTTGTAAACTATAGCGAAGTGAAACGATTTAGTGGTATCAGCGTATTCGTATAAAAATTCTCTTTAATATTAGTATGTCAAACGTCTTTTAATGCGTCATTTGAGGAAGCTATCACCCAAAGACCGAAAATTTTGGGTAACTTTTTGGCATTTTTTGGAATTTTTTTACAAACGAACCGTTCAAGATAGGACGTTTTTGAGGGCACCAATCGAAAGAGGACGACAAAATCTGCTTATGTTCGAGGTTACGTCGCAATACGTCTAACAGTTTAGGAGTAAGAGAGGAATAACGAAAAATTAAAAAAATTTGAACCCCAAGGGGGTAAATTTTAAAAATTTCAAAAAAAAATTTTTGGCTCAAAAGGCTTTTAAACTAACACTATCTGATGTAAATTGACACGAGAAAGCCGCCTGTACCATCAATTTCCCCCTAAATATAGCCGTTTGCGAGATATAGCCGTTTCTTGAAAATCTCTTCAAACGCCTTAAATGTCGTTTTTTCTGATAGAACTCGATCTCCTGAATCCAACGGTGCCACTCCCAACTCGATATCTCTAACCGTTTCGGAGATATCGCGATTTAAAATTTTGGCACTTGAACAAAATTCGTGAAGTTCGTGAACCCCCGAAAATATTTTCGCTCATATCTTGTAAACTATAGCGAAGTGAAACGATTTAGTGGTATCAGCGTATTCGTATAAAAATTCTCTTTAATATTAGTATGTCAAACGTCTTTTAATGCGTCATTTGAGGAAGCTATCACCCAAAGACCGAAAATTTTGGGTAACTTTTTGGCATTTTTTGGAATTTTTTTACAAACGAACCGTTCAAGATAGGACGTTTTTGAGGGCACCAATCGAAAGAGGACGACAAAATCTGCTTATGTTCGAGGTTACGTCGCAATACGTCTAACAGTTTAGGAGTAAGAGAGGAATAACGAAAAATTAAAAAAATATGAACCCCAAGGGGGTAAATTTTAAAAATTTAAAAAAAAAAATTTTGGCTCAAAAGGCTTTTAAACTAACACTATCTGATGTAAATTGACACGAGAAAGCCGCCTGTACCATCAGTTTCCCCCTAAATATAGCCGTTTGCGAGATATAGCCGTTTTTTGAAAATCTCTTCAAACGCCTTAAAAGTCGTTTTTTTCTGATAGAACTCGATCTCCTGAATCCAACGGTGCCACTCCCAACTCGATATCTCTAACCGTTTCGGAGATATCGCGATTTAAAATTTTGGCACTTGAACAAAATTCGTGAAGTTCGTGAACCCCCGAAAATATTTTCGCTCATATCTTGTAAACTATAGCGAAGTGAAATGATTTAGTGGTATCAGCGTATTCGTATAAAAATTCTCTTTAATATTAGTATGTCAAACGTCTTTTAATGCGTCATTTGAGGAAGCTATCACCCAAAGACCGAAAATTTTGGGTAACTTTTTGGCATTTTTTGGAATTTTTTTACAAACGAACCGTTCAAGATAGGACGTTTTTGAGGGCACCAATCGAAAGAGGACGACAAAATCTGCTTATGTTCGAGGTTACGTCGCAATACGTCTAACAGTTTAGGAGTAAGAGAGGAATAACGAAAAATTAAAAAAATTTGAACCCCAAGGGGGTAAATTTTAAAAATTTCAAAAAAAAATTTTTGGCTCAAAAGGCTTTTAAACTAACACTATCTGATGTAAATTGACACGAGAAAGCCGCCTATACCATCAATTTCCCCCTAAATATAGCCGTTTGCGAGATATAGCCGTTTTTTGAAAATCTCTTCAAACGCCTTAAAAGTCGTTTTTTCTGATAGAACTCGATCTCCTGAATCCAACGGTGCCACTCCCAACTCGATATCTCTAACCGTTTCGGAGATATCGCGATTTAAAATTTTGGCACTTGAACAAAATTCGTGAAGTTCGTGAACCCCCGAAAATATTTTCGCTCATATCTTGTAAACTATAGCGAAGTGAAATGATTTAGTGGTATCAGCGTATTCGTATAAAAATTCTCTTTAATATTAGTATGTCAAACGTCTTTTAATGCGTCATTTGAGGAAGCTATCACCCAAAGACCGAAAATTTTGGGTAACTTTTTGGCATTTTTTGGAATTTTTTTACAAACGAACCGTTCAAGATAGGACGTTTTTGAGGGCACCAATCGAAAGAGGACGACAAAATCTGCTTATGTTCGAGGTTACGTCGCAATACGTCTAACAGTTTAGGAGTAAGAGAGGAATAACGAAAAATTAAAAAAATTTGAACCCCAAGGGGGTAAATTTTAAAAATTTCAAAAAAAAATTTTTGGCTCAAAAGGCTTTTAAACTAACACTATCTGATGTAAATTGACACGAGAAAGCCGCCTATACCATCAATTTCCCCCTAAATATTGCCGTTTGCGAGATATAGCCGTTTTTTGAAAATCTCTTCAAACGCCTTAAAAGTCGTTTTTTCTGATAGAACTCGATCTCCTGAATCCAACGGTGCCACTCCCAACTCGATATCTCTAACCGTTTCGGAGATATCGCGATTTAAAATTTTGGCACTTGAACAAAATTCGTGAAGTTCGTGAACCCCCGAAAATATTTTCGCTCATATCTTGTAAACTATAGCGAAGTGAAATGATTTAGTGGTATCAGCGTATTCGTATAAAAATTCTCTTTAATATTAGTATGTCAAACGTCTTTTAATGCGTCATTTGAGGAAGCTATCACCCAAAGACCGAAAATTTTGGGTAACTTTTTGGCATTTTTTGGAATTTTTTTACAAACGAACCGTTCAAGATAGGACGTTTTTGAGGGCACCAATCGAAAGAGGACGACAAAATCTGCTTATGTTCGAGGTTACGTCGCAATACGTCTAACAGTTTAGGAGTAAGAGAGGAATAACGAAAAATTAAAAAAATTTGAACCCCAAGGGGGTAAATTTTAAAAATTTCAAAAAAAAAATTTTGGCTCAAAAGGCTTTTAAACTAACACTATCTGATGTAAATTGACACGAGAAAGCCGCCTATACCATCAATTTCCCCCTAAATATAGCCGTTTGCGAGATATAGCCGTTTCTTGAAAATCTCTTCAAACGCCTTAAAAGTCGTTTTTTCTGATAGAACTCGATCTCCTGAATCCAACGGTGCCACTCCCAACTCGATATCTCTAACCGTTTCGGAGATATCGCGATTTAAAATTTTGGCACTTGAACAAAATTCGTGAAGTTCGTGAACCCCCGAAAATATTTTCGCTCATATCTTGTAAACTATAGCGAAGTGAAACGATTTAGTGGTATCAGCGTATTCGTATAAAAATTCTCTTTAATATTAGTATGTCAAACGTCTTTTAATGCGTCATTTGAGGAAGCTATCACCCAAAGACCGAAAATTTTGGGTAACTTTTTGGCATTTTTTGGAATTTTTTTACAAACGAACCGTTCAAGATAGGACGTTTTTGAGGGCACCAATCGAAAGAGGACGACAAAATCTGCTTATGTTCGAGGTTACGTCGCAATACGTCTAACAGTTTAGGAGTAAGAGAGGAATAACGAAAAATTAAAAAAATATGAACCCCAAGGGGGTAAATTTTAAAATTTTAAAAAAAAAAATTTTGGCTCAAAAGGCTTTTAAACTAACACTATCTGATGTAAATTGACACGAGAAAGCCGCCTGTACCATCAGTTTCCCCCTAAATATAGCCGTTTGCAAGATATAGCCGTTTTTTGAAAATCTCTTCAAACGCCTTAAAAGTCGTTTTTTTCTGATAGAACTCGATCTCCTGAATCCAACGGTGCCACTCCCAACTCGATATCTCTAACCGTTTCGGAGATATCGCGATTTAAAATTTTGGCACTTGAACAAAATTCGTGAAGTTCGTGAACCCCCGAAAATATTTTCGCTCATATCTTGTAAACTATAGCGAAGTGAAACGATTTAGTGGTATCAGCGTATTCGTATAAAAATTCTCTTTAATATTAGTATGTCAAACGTCTTTTAATGCGTCATTTGAGGAAGCTATCACCCAAAGACCGAAAATTTTGGGTAACTTTTTGGCATTTTTTGGAATTTTTTTACAAACGAACCGTTCAAGATAGGACGTTTTTGAGGGCACCAATCGAAAGAGGACGACAAAATCTGCTTATGTTCGAGGTTACGTCGCAATACGTCTAACAGTTTAGGAGTAAGAGAGGAATAACGAAAAATTAAAAAAATTTGAACCCCAAGGGGGTAAATTTTAAAAATTTCAAAAAAAAATTTTTGGCTCAAAAGGCTTTTAAACTAACACTATCTGATGTAAATTGACACGAGAAAGCCGCCTATACCATCAATTTCCCCCTAAATATTGCCGTTTGCGAGATATAGCCGTTTTTTGAAAATCTCTTCAAACGCCTTAAAAGTCGTTTTTTCTGATAGAACTCGATCTCCTGAATCCAACGGTGCCACTCCCAACTCGATATCTCTAACCGTTTCGGAGATATCGCGATTTAAAATTTTGGCACTTGAACAAAATTCGTGAAGTTCGTGAACCCCCGAAAATATTTTCGCTCATATCTTGTAAACTATAGCGAAGTGAAATGATTTAGTGGTATCAGCGTATTCGTATAAAAATTCTCTTTAATATTAGTATGTCAAACGTCTTTTAATGCGTCATTTGAGGAAGCTATCACCCAAAGACCGAAAATTTTGGGTAACTTTTTGGCATTTTTTGGAATTTTTTTACAAACGAACCGTTCAAGATAGGACGTTTTTGAGGGCACCAATCGAAAGAGGACGACAAAATCTGCTTATGTTCGAGGTTACGTCGCAATACGTCTAACAGTTTAGGAGTAAGAGAGGAATAACGAAAAATTAAAAAAATTTGAACCCCAAGGGGGTAAATTTTAAAAATTTCAAAAAAAAAATTTTGGCTCAAAAGGCTTTTAAACTAACACTATCTGATGTAAATTGACACGAGAAAGCCGCCTATACCATCAATTTCCCCCTAAATATAGCCGTTTGCGAGATATAGCCGTTTTTTGAAAATCTCTTCAAACGCCTTAAAAGTCGTTTTTTCTGATAGAACTCGATCTCCTGAATCCAACGGTGCCACTCCCAACTCGATATCTCTAACCGTTTCGGAGATATCGCGATTTAAAATTTTGGCACTTGAACAAAATTCGTGAAGTTCGTGAACCCCCGAAAATATTTTCGCTCATATCTTGTAAACTATAGCGAAGTGAAATGATTTAGTGGTATCAGCGTATTCGTATAAAAATTCTCTTTAATATTAGTATGTCAAACGTCTTTTAATGCGTCATTTGAGGAAGCTATCACCCAAAGACCGAAAATTTTGGGTAACTTTTTGGCATTTTTTGGAATTTTTTTACAAACGAACCGTTCAAGATAGGACGTTTTTGAGGGCACCAATCGAAAGAGGACGACAAAATCTGCTTATGTTCGAGGTTACGTCGCAATACGTCTAACAGTTTAGGAGTAAGAGAGGAATAACGAAAAATTAAAAAAATTTGAACCCCAAGGGGGTAAATTTTAAAAATTTCAAAAAAAAAATTTTGGCTCAAAAGGCTTTTAAACTAACACTATCTGATGTAAATTGACACGAGAAAGCCGCCTATACCATCAATTTCCCCCTAAATATAGCCGTTTGCGAGATATAGCCGTTTCTTGAAAATCTCTTCAAACGCCTTAAAAGTCGTTTTTTCTGATAGAACTCGATCTCCTGAATCCAACGGTGCCACTCCCAACTCGATATCTCTAACCGTTTCGGAGATATCGCGATTTAAAATTTTGGCACTTGAACAAAATTCGTGAAGTTCGTGAACCCCCGAAAATATTTTCGCTCATATCTTGTAAACTATAGCGAAGTGAAACGATTTAGTGGTATCAGCGTATTCGTATAAAAATTCTCTTTAATATTAGTATGTCAAACGTCTTTTAATGCGTCATTTGAGGAAGCTATCACCCAAAGACCGAAAATTTTGGGTAACTTTTTGGCATTTTTTGGAATTTTTTTACAAACGAACCGTTCAAGATAGGACGTTTTTGAGGGCACCAATCGAAAGAGGACGACAAAATCTGCTTATGTTCGAGGTTACGTCGCAATACGTCTAACAGTTTAGGAGTAAGAGAGGAATAACGAAAAATTAAAAAAATATGAACCCCAAGGGGGTAAATTTTAAAATTTAAAAAAAAAAAATTTTGGCTCAAAAGGCTTTTAAACTAACACTATCTGATGTAAATTGACACGAGAAAGCCGCCTGTACCATCAGTTTCCCCCTAAATATAGCCGTTTGCAAGATATAGCCGTTTTTTGAAAATCTCTTCAAACGCCTTAAAAGTCGTTTTTTTCTGATAGAACTCGATCTCCTGAATCCAACGGTGCCACTCCCAACTCGATATCTCTAACCGTTTCGGAGATATCGCGATTTAAAATTTTGGCACTTGAACAAAATTCGTGAAGTTCGTGAACCCCCGAAAATATTTTCGCTCATATCTTGTAAACTATAGCGAAGTGAAACGATTTAGTGGTATCAGCGTATTCGTATAAAAATTCTCTTTAATATTAGTATGTCAAACGTCTTTTAATGCGTCATTTGAGGAAGCTATCACCCAAAGACCGAAAATTTTGGGTAACTTTTTGGCATTTTTTGGAATTTTTTTACAAACGAACCGTTCAAGATAGGACGTTTTTGAGGGCACCAATCGAAAGAGGACGACAAAATCTGCTTATGTTCGAGGTTACGTCGCAATACGTCTAACAGTTTAGGAGTAAGAGAGGAATAACGAAAAATTAAAAAAATTTGAACCCCAAGGGGGTGGGTAAATTTTAAAAATTTCAAAAAAAAATTTTTGGCTCAAAAGGCTTTTAAACTAACACTATCTGATGTAAATTGACACGAGAAAGCCGCCTATACCATCAATTTCCCCCTAAATATAGCCGTTTGCGAGATATAGCCGTTTCTTGAAAATCTCTTCAAACGCCTTAAAAGTCGTTTTTTCTGATAGAACTCGATCTCCTGAATCCAACGGTGCCACTCCCAACTCGATATCTCTAACCGTTTCGGAGATATCGCGATTTAAAATTTTGGCACTTGAACAAAATTCGTGAAGTTCGTGAACCCCCGAAAATATTTTCGCTCATATCTTGTAAACTATAGCGAAGTGAAACGATTTAGTGGTATCAGCGTATTCGTATAAAAATTCTCTTTAATATTAGTATGTCAAACGTCTTTTAATGCGTCATTTGAGGAAGCTATCACCCAAAGACCGAAAATTTTGGGTAACTTTTTGGCATTTTTTGGAATTTTTTTACAAACGAACCGTTCAAGATAGGACGTTTTTGAGGGCACCAATCGAAAGAGGACGACAAAATCTGCTTATGTTCGAGGTTACGTCGCAATACGTCTAACAGTTTAGGAGTAAGAGAGGAATAACGAAAAATTAAAAAAATATGAACCCCAAGGGGGTAAATTTTAAAAATTTAAAAAAAAAAATTTTGGCTCAAAAGGCTTTTAAACTAACACTATCTGATGTAAATTGACACGAGAAAGCCGCCTATACCATCAATTTCCCCCTAAATATAGCCGTTTGCGAGATATAGCCGTTTTTTGAAAATCTCTTCAAACGCCTTAAAAGTCGTTTTTTTCTGATAGAACTCGATCTCCTGAATCCAACGGTGCCACTCCCAACTCGATATCTCTAACCGTTTCGGAGATATCGCGATTTAAAATTTTGGCACTTGAACAAAATTCGTGAAGTTCGTGAACCCCCGAAAATATTTTCGCTCATATCTTGTAAACTATAGCGAAGTGAAACGATTTAGTGGTATCAGCGTATTCGTATAAAAATTCTCTTTAATATTAGTATGTCAAACGTCTTTTAATGCGTCATTTGAGGAAGCTATCACCCAAAGACCGAAAATTTTGGGTAACTTTTTGGCATTTTTTGGAATTTTTTTACAAACGAACCGTTCAAGATAGGACGTTTTTGAGGGCACCAATCGAAAGAGGACGACAAAATCTGCTTATGTTCGAGGTTACGTCGCAATACGTCTAACAGTTTAGGAGTAAGAGAGGAATAACGAAAAATTAAAAAAATTTGAACCCCAAGGGGGTAAATTTTAAAAATTTCAAAAAAAAATTTTTGGCTCAAAAGGCTTTTAAACTAACACTATCTGATGTAAATTGACACGAGAAAGCCGCCTGTACCATCAGTTTCCCCCTAAATATAGCCGTTTGCGAGATATAGCCGTTTTTTGAAAATCTCTTCAAACGCCTTAAAAGTCGTTTTTTCTGATAGAACTCGATCTCCTGAATCCAACGGTGCCACTCCCAACTCGATATCTCTAACCGTTTCGGAGATATCGCGATTTAAAATTTTGGCACTTGAACAAAATTCGTGAAGTTCGTGAACCCCCGAAAATATTTTCGCTCATATCTTGTAAACTATAGCGAAGTGAAACGATTTAGTGGTATCAGCGTATTCGTATAAAAATTCTCTTTAATATTAGTATGTCAAACGTCTTTTAATGCGTCATTTGAGGAAGCTATCACCCAAAGACCGAAAATTTTGGGTAACTTTTTGGCATTTTTTGGAATTTTTTTACAAACGAACCGTTCAAGATAGGACGTTTTTGAGGGCACCAATCGAAAGAGGACGACAAAATCTGCTTATGTTCGAGGTTACGTCGCAATACGTCTAACAGTTTAGGAGTAAGAGAGGAATAACGAAAAATTAAAAAAATTTGAACCCCAAGGGGGTAAATTTTAAAAATTTCAAAAAAAAATTTTTGGCTCAAAAGGCTTTTAAACTAACACTATCTGATGTAAATTGACACGAGAAAGCCGCCTATACCATCAATTTCCCCCTAAATATAGCCGTTTGCGAGATATAGCCGTTTTTTGAAAATCTCTTCAAACGCCTTAAAAGTCGTTTTTTCTGATAGAACTCGATCTCCTGAATCCAACGGTGCCACTCCCAACTCGATATCTCTAACCGTTTCGGAGATATCGCGATTTAAAATTTTGGCACTTGAACAAAATTCGTGAAGTTCGTGAACCCCCGAAAATATTTTCGCTCATATCTTGTAAACTATAGCGAAGTGAAATGATTTAGTGGTATCAGCGTATTCGTATAAAAATTCTCTTTAATATTAGTATGTCAAACGTCTTTTAATGCGTCATTTGAGGAAGCTATCACCCAAAGACCGAAAATTTTGGGTAACTTTTTGGCATTTTTTGGAATTTTTTTACAAACGAACCGTTCAAGATAGGACGTTTTTGAGGGCACCAATCGAAAGAGGACGACAAAATCTGCTTATGTTCGAGGTTACGTCGCAATACGTCTAACAGTTTAGGAGTAAGAGAGGAATAACGAAAAATTAAAAAAATTTGAACCCCAAGGGGGTAAATTTTAAAAATTTCAAAAAAAAAATTTTGGCTCAAAAGGCTTTTAAACTAACACTATCTGATGTAAATTGACACGAGAAAGCCGCCTATACCATCAATTTCCCCCTAAATATAGCCGTTTGCGAGATATAGCCGTTTCTTGAAAATCTCTTCAAACGCCTTAAAAGTCGTTTTTTCTGATAGAACTCGATCTCCTGAATCCAACGGTGCCACTCCCAACTCGATATCTCTAACCGTTTCGGAGATATCGCGATTTAAAATTTTGGCACTTGAACAAAATTCGTGAAGTTCGTGAACCCCCGAAAATATTTTCGCTCATATCTTGTAAACTATAGCGAAGTGAAATGATTTAGTGGTATCAGCGTATTCGTATAAAAATTCTCTTTAATATTAGTATGTCAAACGTCTTTTAATGCGTCATTTGAGGAAGCTATCACCCAAAGACCGAAAATTTTGGGTAACTTTTTGGCATTTTTTGGAATTTTTTTACAAACGAACCGTTCAAGATAGGACGTTTTTGAGGGCACCAATCGAAAGAGGACGACAAAATCTGCTTATGTTCGAGGTTACGTCGCAATACGTCTAACAGTTTAGGAGTAAGAGAGGAATAACGAAAAATTAAAAAAATTTGAACCCCAAGGGGGTAAATTTTAAAAATTTCAAAAAAAAAATTTTGGCTCAAAAGGCTTTTAAACTAACACTATCTGATGTAAATTGACACGAGAAAGCCGCCTATACCATCAATTTCCCCCTAAATATAGCCGTTTGCGAGATATAGCCGTTTCTTGAAAATCTCTTCAAACGCCTTAAAAGTCGTTTTTTCTGATAGAACTCGATCTCCTGAATCCAACGGTGCCACTCCCAACTCGATATCTCTAACCGTTTCGGAGATATCGCGATTTAAAATTTTGGCACTTGAACAAAATTCGTGAAGTTCGTGAACCCCCGAAAATATTTTCGCTCATATCTTGTAAACTATAGCGAAGTGAAACGATTTAGTGGTATCAGCGTATTCGTATAAAAATTCTCTTTAATATTAGTATGTCAAACGTCTTTTAATGCGTCATTTGAGGAAGCTATCACCCAAAGACCGAAAATTTTGGGTAACTTTTTGGCATTTTTTGGAATTTTTTTACAAACGAACCGTTCAAGATAGGACGTTTTTGAGGGCACCAATCGAAAGAGGACGACAAAATCTGCTTATGTTCGAGGTTACGTCGCAATACGTCTAACAGTTTAGGAGTAAGAGAGGAATAACGAAAAATTAAAAAAATATGAACCCCAAGGGGGTAAATTTTAAAATTTAAAAAAAAAAAATTTTGGCTCAAAAGGCTTTTAAACTAACACTATCTGATGTAAATTGACACGAGAAAGCCGCCTGTACCATCAGTTTCCCCCTAAATATAGCCGTTTGCAAGATATAGCCGTTTTTTGAAAATCTCTTCAAACGCCTTAAAAGTCGTTTTTTTCTGATAGAACTCGATCTCCTGAATCCAACGGTGCCACTCCCAACTCGATATCTCTAACCGTTTCGGAGATATCGCGATTTAAAATTTTGGCACTTGAACAAAATTCGTGAAGTTCGTGAACCCCCGAAAATATTTTCGCTCATATCTTGTAAACTATAGCGAAGTGAAACGATTTAGTGGTATCAGCGTATTCGTATAAAAATTCTCTTTAATATTAGTATGTCAAACGTCTTTTAATGCGTCATTTGAGGAAGCTATCACCCAAAGACCGAAAATTTTGGGTAACTTTTTGGCATTTTTTGGAATTTTTTTACAAACGAACCGTTCAAGATAGGACGTTTTTGAGGGCACCAATCGAAAGAGGACGACAAAATCTGCTTATGTTCGAGGTTACGTCGCAATACGTCTAACAGTTTAGGAGTAAGAGAGGAATAACGAAAAATTAAAAAAATTTGAACCCCAAGGGGGTGGGTAAATTTTAAAAATTTCAAAAAAAAATTTTTGGCTCAAAAGGCTTTTAAACTAACACTATCTGATGTAAATTGACACGAGAAAGCCGCCTATACCATCAATTTCCCCCTAAATATAGCCGTTTGCGAGATATAGCCGTTTCTTGAAAATCTCTTCAAACGCCTTAAAAGTCGTTTTTTCTGATAGAACTCGATCTCCTGAATCCAACGGTGCCACTCCCAACTCGATATCTCTAACCGTTTCGGAGATATCGCGATTTAAAATTTTGGCACTTGAACAAAATTCGTGAAGTTCGTGAACCCCCGAAAATATTTTCGCTCATATCTTGTAAACTATAGCGAAGTGAAACGATTTAGTGGTATCAGCGTATTCGTATAAAAATTCTCTTTAATATTAGTATGTCAAACGTCTTTTAATGCGTCATTTGAGGAAGCTATCACCCAAAGACCGAAAATTTTGGGTAACTTTTTGGCATTTTTTGGAATTTTTTTACAAACGAACCGTTCAAGATAGGACGTTTTTGAGGGCACCAATCGAAAGAGGACGACAAAATCTGCTTATGTTCGAGGTTACGTCGCAATACGTCTAACAGTTTAGGAGTAAGAGAGGAATAACGAAAAATTAAAAAAATATGAACCCCAAGGGGGTAAATTTTAAAAATTTAAAAAAAAAAATTTTGGCTCAAAAGGCTTTTAAACTAACACTATCTGATGTAAATTGACACGAGAAAGCCGCCTATACCATCAATTTCCCCCTAAATATAGCCGTTTGCGAGATATAGCCGTTTTTTGAAAATCTCTTCAAACGCCTTAAAAGTCGTTTTTTTCTGATAGAACTCGATCTCCTGAATCCAACGGTGCCACTCCCAACTCGATATCTCTAACCGTTTCGGAGATATCGCGATTTAAAATTTTGGCACTTGAACAAAATTCGTGAAGTTCGTGAACCCCCGAAAATATTTTCGCTCATATCTTGTAAACTATAGCGAAGTGAAACGATTTAGTGGTATCAGCGTATTCGTATAAAAATTCTCTTTAATATTAGTATGTCAAACGTCTTTTAATGCGTCATTTGAGGAAGCTATCACCCAAAGACCGAAAATTTTGGGTAACTTTTTGGCATTTTTTGGAATTTTTTTACAAACGAACCGTTCAAGATAGGACGTTTTTGAGGGCACCAATCGAAAGAGGACGACAAAATCTGCTTATGTTCGAGGTTACGTCGCAATACGTCTAACAGTTTAGGAGTAAGAGAGGAATAACGAAAAATTAAAAAAATTTGAACCCCAAGGGGGTAAATTTTAAAAATTTCAAAAAAAAATTTTTGGCTCAAAAGGCTTTTAAACTAACACTATCTGATGTAAATTGACACGAGAAAGCCGCCTGTACCATCAGTTTCCCCCTAAATATAGCCGTTTGCGAGATATAGCCGTTTTTTGAAAATCTCTTCAAACGCCTTAAAAGTCGTTTTTTCTGATAGAACTCGATCTCCTGAATCCAACGGTGCCACTCCCAACTCGATATCTCTAACCGTTTCGGAGATATCGCGATTTAAAATTTTGGCACTTGAACAAAATTCGTGAAGTTCGTGAACCCCCGAAAATATTTTCGCTCATATCTTGTAAACTATAGCGAAGTGAAACGATTTAGTGGTATCAGCGTATTCGTATAAAAATTCTCTTTAATATTAGTATGTCAAACGTCTTTTAATGCGTCATTTGAGGAAGCTATCACCCAAAGACCGAAAATTTTGGGTAACTTTTTGGCATTTTTTGGAATTTTTTTACAAACGAACCGTTCAAGATAGGACGTTTTTGAGGGCACCAATCGAAAGAGGACGACAAAATCTGCTTATGTTCGAGGTTACGTCGCAATACGTCTAACAGTTTAGGAGTAAGAGAGGAATAACGAAAAATTAAAAAAATTTGAACCCCAAGGGGGTGGGTAAATTTTAAAAATTTCAAAAAAAAATTTTTGGCTCAAAAGGCTTTTAAACTAACACTATCTGATGTAAATTGACACGAGAAAGCCGCCTATACCATCAATTTCCCCCTAAATATAGCCGTTTGCGAGATATAGCCGTTTCTTGAAAATCTCTTCAAACGCCTTAAAAGTCGTTTTTTCTGATAGAACTCGATCTCCTGAATCCAACGGTGCCACTCCCAACTCGATATCTCTAACCGTTTCGGAGATATCGCGATTTAAAATTTTGGCACTTGAACAAAATTCGTGAAGTTCGTGAACCCCCGAAAATATTTTCGCTCATATCTTGTAAACTATAGCGAAGTGAAATGATTTAGTGGTATCAGCGTATTCGTATAAAAATTCTCTTTAATATTAGTATGTCAAACGTCTTTTAATGCGTCATTTGAGGAAGCTATCACCCAAAGACCGAAAATTTTGGGTAACTTTTTGGCATTTTTTGGAATTTTTTTACAAACGAACCGTTCAAGATAGGACGTTTTTGAGGGCACCAATCGAAAGAGGACGACAAAATCTGCTTATGTTCGAGGTTACGTCGCAATACGTCTAACAGTTTAGGAGTAAGAGAGGAATAACGAAAAATTAAAAAAATATGAACCCCAAGGGGGTAAATTTTAAAAATTTAAAAAAAAAAATTTTGGCTCAAAAGGCTTTTAAACTAACACTATCTGATGTAAATTGACACGAGAAAGCCGCCTATACCATCAATTTCCCCCTAAATATAGCCGTTTGCGAGATATAGCCGTTTTTTGAAAATCTCTTCAAACGCCTTAAAAGTCGTTTTTTTCTGATAGAACTCGATCTCCTGAATCCAACGGTGCCACTCCCAACTCGATATCTCTAACCGTTTCGGAGATATCGCGATTTAAAATTTTGGCACTTGAACAAAATTCGTGAAGTTCGTGAACCCCCGAAAATATTTTCGCTCATATCTTGTAAACTATAGCGAAGTGAAACGATTTAGTGGTATCAGCGTATTCGTATAAAAATTCTCTTTAATATTAGTATGTCAAACGTCTTTTAATGCGTCATTTGAGGAAGCTATCACCCAAAGACCGAAAATTTTGGGTAACTTTTTGGCATTTTTTGGAATTTTTTTACAAACGAACCGTTCAAGATAGGACGTTTTTGAGGGCACCAATCGAAAGAGGACGACAAAATCTGCTTATGTTCGAGGTTACGTCGCAATACGTCTAACAGTTTAGGAGTAAGAGAGGAATAACGAAAAATTAAAAAAATTTGAACCCCAAGGGGGTAAATTTTAAAAATTTCAAAAAAAAATTTTTGGCTCAAAAGGCTTTTAAACTAACACTATCTGATGTAAATTGACACGAGAAAGCCGCCTGTACCATCAATTTCCCCCTAAATATAGCCGTTTGCGAGATATAGCCGTTTCTTGAAAATCTCTTCAAACGCCTTAAATGTCGTTTTTTCTGATAGAACTCGATCTCCTGAATCCAACGGTGCCACTCCCAACTCGATATCTCTAACCGTTTCGGAGATATCGCGATTTAAAATTTTTTCACTTGAACAAAATTCGTGAAGTTCGTGAACCCCCGAAAATATTTTCGCTCATATCTTGTAAACTATAGCGAAGTGAAACGATTTAGTGGTATCAGCGTATTCGTATAAAAATTCTCTTTAATATTAGTATGTCAAACGTCTTTTAATGCGTCATTTGAGGAAGCTATCACCCAAAGACCGAAAATTTTGGGTAACTTTTTGGCATTTTTTGGATTTTTTTTACAAACGAACCGTTCAAGATAGGACGTTTTTGAGGGCACCAATCGAAAGAGGACGACAAAATCTGCTTATGTTCGAGGTTACGTCGCAATACGTCTAACAGTTTAGGAGTAAGAGAGGAATAACGAAAAATTAAAAAAATTTGAACCCCAAGGGGGTAAATTTTAAAAATTTCAAAAAAAATTTTTTGGCTCAAAAGGCTTTTAAACTAACACTATCTGATGTAAATTGACACGAGAAAGCCGCCTGTACCATCAATTTCCCCCTAAATATAGCCGTTTGCGAGATATAGCCGTTTTTTGAAAATCTCTTCAAACGCCTTAAAAGTCGTTTTTTCTGATAGAACTCGATCTCCTGAATCCAACGGTGCCACTCCCAACTCGATATCTCTAACCGTTTCGGTGATATCGCGATTTAAAGTTTTGGCACTTGAACAAAATTCGTGAAGTTCGTGAACCCCCGAAAATATTTTCGCTCATATCTTGTAAACTATAGGGAAATGAAACGATTTAGTGGTATCAGCGTATTCGTATAAAAATTCTCTTTAATATTAGTATGTCAAACGTATTTTAATGCGTCATTTGAGGAAGCTATCACCCAAAGACCGAAAATTTTGGGTAACTTTTTGGCATTTTTTGGAATTTTTTTACAAACGAACCGTTCAAGATAGGACGTTTTTGAGGGCACCAATCGAAAGAGGACGACAAAATCTGCTTATGTTCGAGGTTACGTCGCAATACGTCTAACAGTTTAGGAGTAAGAGAGGAATAACGAAAAATTAAAAAAATTTGAACCCCAAGGGGGTAAATTTTAAAAATTTCAAAAAAAAAATTTTGGCTCAAAAGGCTTTTAAACTAACACTATCTGATGTAAATTGACACGAGAAAGCCGCCTATACCATCAATTTCCCCCTAAATATAGCCGTTTGCGAGATATAGCCGTTTCTTGAAAATCTCTTCAAACGCCTTAAAAGTCGTTTTTTCTGATAGAACTCGATCTCCTGAATCCAACGGTGCCACTCCCAACTCGATATCTCTAACCGTTTCGGAGATATCGCGATTTAAAATTTTGGCACTTGAACAAAATTCGTGAAGTTCGTGAACCCCCGAAAATATTTTCGCTCATATCTTGTAAACTATAGCGAAGTGAAACGATTTAGTGGTATCAGCGTATTCGTATAAAAATTCTCTTTAATATTAGTATGTCAAACGTCTTTTAATGCGTCATTTGAGGAAGCTATCACCCAAAGACCGAAAATTTTGGGTAACTTTTTGGCATTTTTTGGAATTTTTTTACAAACGAACCGTTCAAGATAGGACGTTTTTGAGGGCACCAATCGAAAGAGGACGACAAAATCTGCTTATGTTCGAGGTTACGTCGCAATACGTCTAACAGTTTAGGAGTAAGAGAGGAATAACGAAAAATTAAAAAAATTTGAACCCCAAGGGGGTAAATTTTAAAAATTTCAAAAAAAAATTTTTGGCTCAAAAGGCTTTTAAACTAACACTATCTGATGTAAATTGACACGAGAAAGCCGCCTGTACCATCAATTTCCCCCTAAATATAGCCGTTTGCGAGATATAGCCGTTTCTTGAAAATCTCTTCAAACGCCTTAAATGTCGTTTTTTCTGATAGAACTCGATCTCCTGAATCCAACGGTGCCACTCCCAACTCGATATCTCTAACCGTTTCGGAGATATCGCGATTTAAAATTTTGGCACTTGAACAAAATTCGTGAAGTTCGTGAACCCCCGAAAATATTTTCGCTCATATCTTGTAAACTATAGCGAAGTGAAACGATTTAGTGGTATCAGCGTATTCGTATAAAAATTCTCTTTAATATTAGTATGTCAAACGTCTTTTAATGCGTCATTTGAGGAAGCTATCACCCAAAGACCGAAAATTTTGGGTAACTTTTTGGCATTTTTTGGAATTTTTTTACAAACGAACCGTTCAAGATAGGACGTTTTTGAGGGCACCAATCGAAAGAGGACGACAAAATCTGCTTATGTTCGAGGTTACGTCGCAATACGTCTAACAGTTTAGGAGTAAGAGAGGAATAACGAAAAATTAAAAAAATTTGAACCCCAAGGGGGTAAATTTAAAAAATTTCAAAAAAAAATTTTTGGCTCAAAAGGCTTTTAAACTAACACTATCTGATGTAAATTGACACGAGAAAGCCGCCTATACCATCAATTTCCCCCTAAATAAAGCCGTTTGCGAGATATAGCCGTTTCTTGAAAATCTCTTCAAACGCCTTAAAAGTCGTTTTTTCTGATAGAACTCGATCTCCTGAATCCAACGGTGCCACTCCCAACTCGATATCTCTAACCGTTTCGGAGATATCGCGATTTAAAATTTTGGCACTTGAACAAAATTCGTGAAGTTCGTGAACCCCCGAAAATATTTTCGCTCATATCTTGTAAACTATAGCGAAGTGAAACGATTTAGTGGTATCAGCGTATTCGTATAAAAATTCTCTTTAATATTAGTATGTCAAACGTCTTTTAATGCGTCATTTGAGGAAGCTATCACCCAAAGACCGAAAATTTTGGGTAACTTTTTGGCATTTTTTGGAATTTTTTTACAAACGAACCGTTCAAGATAGGACGTTTTTGAGGGCACCAATCGAAAGAGGACGACAAAATCTGCTTATGTTCGAGGTTACGTCGCAATACGTCTAACAGTTTAGGAGTAAGAGAGGAATAACGAAAAATTAAAAAAATTTGAACCCCAAGGGGGTAAATTTTAAAAATTTGAAAAAAAAATTTTTGGCTCAAAAGGCTTTTAAACTAACACTATCTGATGTAAATTGACACGAGAAAGCCGCCTGTACCATCAATTTCCCCCTAAATATAGCCGTTTGCGAGATATAGCCGTTTCTTGAAAATCTCTTCAAACGCCTTAAATGTCGTTTTTTCTGATAGAACTCGATCTCCTGAATCCAACGGTGCCACTCCCAACTCGATATCTCTAACCGTTTCGGAGATATCGCGATTTAAAATTTTGGCACTTGAACAAAATTCGTGAAGTTCGTGAACCCCCGAAAATATTTTCGCTCATATCTTGTAAACTATAGCGAAGTGAAACGATTTAGTGGTATCAGCGTATTCGTATAAAAATTCTCTTTAATATTAGTATGTCAAACGTCTTTTAATGCGTCATTTGAGGAAGCTATCACCCAAAGACCGAAAATTTTGGGTAACTTTTTGGCATTTTTTGGAATTTTTTTACAAACGAACCGTTCAAGATAGGACGTTTTTGAGGGCACCAATCGAAAGAGGACGACAAAATCTGCTTATGTTCGAGGTTACGTCGCAATACGTCTAACAGTTTAGGAGTAAGAGAGGAATAACGAAAAATTAAAAAAATATGAACCCCAAGGGGGTAAATTTTAAAAATTTAAAAAAAAAAATTTTGGCTCAAAAGGCTTTTAAACTAACACTATCTGATGTAAATTGACACGAGAAAGCCGCCTGTACCATCAGTTTCCCCCTAAATATAGCCGTTTGCGAGATATAGCCGTTTTTTGAAAATCTCTTCAAACGCCTTAAAAGTCGTTTTTTTCTGATAGAACTCGATCTCCTGAATCCAACGGTGCCACTCCCAACTCGATATCTCTAACCGTTTCGGAGATATCGCGATTTAAAATTTTGGCACTTGAACAAAATTCGTGAAGTTCGTGAACCCCCGAAAATATTTTCGCTCATATCTTGTAAACTATAGCGAAGTGAAACGATTTAGTGGTATCAGCGTATTCGTATAAAAATTCTCTTTAATATTAGTATGTCAAACGTCTTTTAATGCGTCATTTGAGGAAGCTATCACCCAAAGACCGAAAATTTTGGGTAACTTTTTGGCATTTTTTGGAATTTTTTTACAAACGAACCGTTCAAGATAGGACGTTTTTGAGGGCACCAATCGAAAGAGGACGACAAAATCTGCTTATGTTCGAGGTTACGTCGCAATACGTCTAACAGTTTAGGAGTAAGAGAGGAATAACGAAAAATTAAAAAAATTTGAACCCCAAGGGGGTAAATTTAAAAAATTTCAAAAAAAAATTTTTGGCTCAAAAGGCTTTTAAACTAACACTATCTGATGTAAATTGACACGAGAAAGCCGCCTATACCATCAATTTCCCCCTAAATAAAGCCGTTTGCGAGATATAGCCGTTTCTTGAAAATCTCTTCAAACGCCTTAAAAGTCGTTTTTTCTGATAGAACTCGATCTCCTGAATCCAACGGTGCCACTCCCAACTCGATATCTCTAACCGTTTCGGAGATATCGCGATTTAAAATTTTGGCACTTGAACAAAATTCGTGAAGTTCGTGAACCCCCGAAAATATTTTCGCTCATATCTTGTAAACTATAGCGAAGTGAAACGATTTAGTGGTATCAGCGTATTCGTATAAAAATTCTCTTTAATATTAGTATGTCAAACGTCTTTTAATGCGTCATTTGAGGAAGCTATCACCCAAAGACCGAAAATTTTGGGTAACTTTTTGGCATTTTTTGGAATTTTTTTACAAACGAACCGTTCAAGATAGGACGTTTTTGAGGGCACCAATCGAAAGAGGACGACAAAATCTGCTTATGTTCGAGGTTACGTCGCAATACGTCTAACAGTTTAGGAGTAAGAGAGGAATAACGAAAAATTAAAAAAATATGAACCCCAAGGGGGTAAATTTTAAAAATTAAAAAAAAAAAATTTTGGCTCAAAAGGCTTTTAAACTAACACTATCTGATGTAAATTGACACGAGAAAGCCGCCTATACCATCAATTTCCCCCTAAATAAAGCCGTTTGCGAGATATAGCCGTTTCTTGAAAATCTCTTCAAACGCCTTAAAAGTCGTTTTTTCTGATAGAACTCGATCTCCTGAATCCAACGGTGCCACTCCCAACTCGATATCTCTAACCGTTTCGGAGATATCGCGATTTAAAATTTTGGCACTTGAACAAAATTCGTGAAGTTCGTGAACCCCCGAAAATATTTTCGCTCATATCTTGTAAACTATAGCGAAGTGAAACGATTTAGTGGTATCAGCGTATTCGTATAAAAATTCTCTTTAATATTAGTATGTCAAACGTCTTTTAATGCGTCATTTGAGGAAGCTATCACCCAAAGACCGAAAATTTTGGGTAACTTTTTGGCATTTTTTGGAATTTTTTTACAAACGAACCGTTCAAGATAGGACGTTTTTGAGGGCACCAATCGAAAGAGGACGACAAAATCTGCTTATGTTCGAGGTTACGTCGCAATACGTCTAACAGTTTAGGAGTAAGAGAGGAATAACGAAAAATTAAAAAAATATGAACCCCAAGGGGGTAAATTTTAAAAATTAAAAAAAAAAAATTTTGGCTCAAAAGGCTTTTAAACTAACACTATCTGATGTAAATTGACACGAGAAAGCCGCCTGTACCATCAGTTTCCCCCTAAATATAGCCGTTTGCGAGATATAGCCGTTTTTTGAAAATCTCTTCAAACGCCTTAAAAGTCGTTTTTTTCTGATAGAACTCGATCTCCTGAATCCAACGGTGCCACTCCAAACTCGATATCTCTAACCGTTTCGGAGATATCGCGATTTAAAATTTTGGCACTTGAACAAAATTCGTGAAGTTCGTGAACCCCCGAAAATATTTTCGCTCATATCTTGTAAACTATAGCGAAGTGAAACGATTTAGTGGTATCAGCGTATTCGTATAAAAATTCTCTTTAATATTAGTATGTCAAACGTCTTTTAATGCGTCATTTGAGGAAGCTATCACCCAAAGACCGAAAATTTTGGGTAACTTTTTGGCATTTTTTGGAATTTTTTTACAAACGAACCGTTCAAGATAGGACGTTTTTGAGGGCACCAATCGAAAGAGGACGACAAAATCTGCTTATGTTCGAGGTTACGTCGCAATACGTCTAACAGTTTAGGAGTAAGAGAGGAATAACGAAAAATTAAAAAAATTTGAACCCCAAGGGGGTAAATTTTAAAAATTTCAAAAAAAAATTTTTGGCTCAAAAGGCTTTTAAACTAACACTATCTGATGTAAATTGACACGAGAAAGCCGCCTGTACCATCAGTTTCCCCCTAAATATAGCCGTTTGCGAGATATAGCCGTTTCTTGAAAATCTCTTCAAACGCCTTAAATGTCGTTTTTTTCTGATAGAACTCGATCTCCTGAATCCAACGGTGCCACTCCCAACTCGATATCTCTAACCGTTTCGGAGATATCGCGATTTAAAATTTTGGCACTTGAACAAAATTCGTGAAGTTCGTGAACCCCCGAAAATATTTTCGCTCATATCTTGTAAACTATAGCGAAGTGAAATGATTTAGTGGTATCAGCGTATTCGTATAAAAATTCTCTTTAATATTAGTATGTCAAACGTCTTTTAATGCGTCATTTGAGGAAGCTATCACCCAAAGACCGAAAATTTTGGGTAACTTTTTGGCATTTTTTGGATTTTTTTTACAAACGAACCGTTCAAGATAGGACGTTTTTGAGGGCACCAATCGAAAGAGGACGACAAAATCTGCTTATGTTCGAGGTTACGTCGCAATACGTCTAACAGTTTAGGAGTAAGAGAGGAATAACGAAAAATTAAAAAAATTTGAACCCCAAGGGGGTAAATTTTAAAAATTTCAAAAAAAATTTTTTGCTCAAAAGGCTTTTAAACCAACACTATCTGATGTAAATTGACACGAGAAAGCCGCCTGTACCATCAGTTTCCCCCTAAATATAACCGTTTGCGAGATATAGCCGTTTTTTGAAAATCTCTTCAAACGCCTTAAATGTCGTTTTTTTCTGATAGAACTCGATCTCCTGAATCCAACGGTGCCACTCCCAACTCGATATCTCTAACCGTTTCGGAGATATCGCGATTTAAAATTTTGGCACTTGAACAAAATTCGTGAAGTTCGTGAACCCCCGAAAATATTTTCGCTCATATCTTGTAAACTATAGCGAAGTGAAATGATTTAGTGGTATCAGCGTATTCGTATAAAAATTCTCTTTAATATTAGTATGTCAAACGTCTTTTAATGCGTCATTTGAGGAAGCTATCACCCAAAGACCGAAAATTTTGGGTAACTTTTTGGCATTTTTTGGATTTTTTTTACAAACGAACCGTTCAAGATAGGACGTTTTTGAGGGCACCAATCGAAAGAGGACGACAAAATCTGCTTATGTTCGAGGTTACGTCGCAATACGTCTAACAGTTTAGGAGTAAGAGAGGAATAACGAAAAATTAAAAAAATTTGAACCCCAAGGGGGTAAATTTTAAAAATTTCAAAAAAAATTTTTTGCTCAAAAGGCTTTTAAACCAACACTATCTGATGTAAATTGACACGAGAAAGCCGCCTGTACCATCAGTTTCCCCCTAAATATAACCGTTTGCGAGATATAGCCGTTTTTTGAAAATCTCTTCAAACGCCTTAAAAGTTGTTTTTTCTGATAAAACTCGATCTCCTGAATCCAACGGTGCCACTCCCAACTCGATATCTCTAACCGTTTCGGAGATATCGCGATTTAAAATTTTGGCACTTGAACAAAATTCGTGAAGTTCGTGAACCCCCGAAAATATTTTCGCTCATATCTTGTAAACTATAGCGAAGTGAAATGATTTAGTGGTATCAGCGTATTCGTATAAAAATTCTCTTTAATATTAGTATGTCAAACGTCTTTTAATGCGTCATTTGAGGAAGCTATCACCCAAAGACCGAAAATTTTGGGTAACTTTTTGGCATTTTTTGGATTTTTTTTACAAACGAACCGTTCAAGATAGGACGTTTTTGAGGGCACCAATCGAAAGAGGACGACAAAATCTGCTTATGTTCGAGGTTACGTCGCAATACGTCTAACAGTTTAGGAGTAAGAGAGGAATAACGAAAAATTAAAAAAATTTGAACCCCAAGGGGGTAAATTTTAAAAATTTCAAAAAAAATTTTTTGCTCAAAAGGCTTTTAAACCAACACTATCTGATGTAAATTGACACGAGAAAGCCGCCTGTACCATCAGTTTCCCCCTAAATATAACCGTTTGCGAGATATAGCCGTTTTTTGAAAATCTCTTCAAACGCCTTAAAAGTTGTTTTTTCTGATAAAACTCGATCTCCTGAATCCAACGGTGCCACTCCCAACTCGATATCTCTAACCGTTTCGGAGATATCGCGATTTAAAGTTTTGGCACTTGCACAAAATTCGTGAAGTTCGTGAACCCCCGAAAATATTTTCGCTCATATCTTGTAAACTATAGGGAAATGAAACGATTTAGTGGTATCAGCGTATTCGTATAAAAATTCTCTTTAATATTAGTATGTCAAACGTATTTTAATGCGTCATTTGAGGAAGCTATCACCCAAAGACCGAAAATTTTGGGTAAATTTTTGGCATTTTTTGGAATTTTTTTACAAACGAACCGTTCAAGATAGGACGTTTTTGAGGGCACCAATCGAAAGAGGACGACAAAATCTGCTTATGTTCGAGGTTACGTCGCAATACGTCTAACAGTTTAGGAGTAAGAGAGGAATAACGAAAAATTAAAAAAATATGAACCCCAAGGGGGTAAATTTTAAAAATTTAAAAAAAAAAATTTTGGCTCAAAAGGCTTTTAAACTAACACTATCTGATGTAAATTGACACGAGAAAGCCGCCTGTACCATCAGTTTCCCCCTAAATATAGCCGTTTGCGAGATATAGCCGTTTTTTGAAAATCTCTTCAAACGCCTTAAAAGTCGTTTTTTTCTGATAGAACTCGATCTCCTGAATCCAACGGTGCCACTCCCAACTCGATATCTCTAACCGTTTCGGAGATATCGCGATTTAAAATTTTGGCACTTGAACAAAATTCGTGAAGTTCGTGAACCCCCGAAAATATTTTCGCTCATATCTTGTAAACTATAGCGAAGTGAAACGATTTAGTGGTATCAGCGTATTCGTATAAAAATTCTCTTTAATATTAGTATGTCAAACGTCTTTTAATGCGTCATTTGAGGAAGCTATCACCCAAAGACCGAAAATTTTGGGTAACTTTTTGGCATTTTTTGGAATTTTTTTACAAACGAACCGTTCAAGATAGGACGTTTTTGAGGGCACCAATCGAAAGAGGACGACAAAATCTGCTTATGTTCGAGGTTACGTCGCAATACGTCTAACAGTTTAGGAGTAAGAGAGGAATAACGAAAAATTAAAAAAATTTGAACCCCAAGGGGGTAAATTTTAAAAATTTCAAAAAAAAATTTTTGGCTCAAAAGGCTTTTAAACTAACACTATCTGATGTAAATTGACACGAGAAAGCCGCCTGTACCATCAATTTCCCCCTAAATATAGCCGTTTGCGAGATATAGCCGTTTCTTGAAAATCTCTTCAAACGCCTTAAATGTCGTTTTTTCTGATAGAACTCGATCTCCTGAATCCAACGGTGCCACTCCCAACTCGATATCTCTAACCGTTTCGGAGATATCGCGATTTAAAGTTTTGGCACTTGCACAAAATTCGTGAAGTTCGTGAACCCCCGAAAATATTTTCGCTCATATCTTGTAAACTATAGGGAAATGAAACGATTTAGTGGTATCAGCGTATTCGTATAAAAATTCTCTTTAATATTAGTATGTCAAACGTATTTTAATGCGTCATTTGAGGAAGATATCACCCAAAGACCGAAAATTTTGGGTAAATTTTTGGCATTTTTTGGAATTTTTTTACAAACGAACCGTTCAAGATAGGACGTTTTTGAGGGCACCAATCGAAAGAGGACGACAAAATCTGCTTATGTTCGAGGTTACGTCGCAATACGTCTAACAGTTTAGGAGTAAGAGAGGAATAACGAAAAATTAAAAAAATATGAACCCCAAGGGGGTAAATTTTAAAAATTTAAAAAAAAAAATTTTGGCTCAAAAGGCTTTTAAACTAACACTATCTGATGTAAATTGACACGAGAAAGCCGCCTGTACCATCAATTTCCCCCTAAATATAGCCGTTTGCGAGATATAGCCGTTTCTTGAAAATCTCTTCAAACGCCTTAAATGTCGTTTTTTCTGATAGAACTCGATCTCCTGAATCCAACGGTGCCACTCCCAACTCGATATCTCTAACCGTTTCGGAGATATCGCGATTTAAAATTTTGGCACTTGAACAAAATTCGTGAAGTTCGTGAACCCCCGAAAATATTTTCGCTCATATCTTGTAAACTATAGCGAAGTGAAATGATTTAGTGGTATCAGCGTATTCGTATAAAAATTCTCTTTAATATTAGTATGTCAAACGTCTTTTAATGCGTCATTTGAGGAAGCTATCACCCAAAGACCGAAAATTTTGGGTAACTTTTTGGCATTTTTTGGATTTTTTTTACAAACGAACCGTTCAAGATAGGACGTTTTTGAGGGCACCAATCGAAAGAGGACGACAAAATCTGCTTATGTTCGAGGTTACGTCGCAATACGTCTAACAGTTTAGGAGTAAGAGAGGAATAACGAAAAATTAAAAAAATTTGAACCCCAAGGGGGTAAATTTTAAAAATTTCAAAAAAAATTTTTTGCTCAAAAGGCTTTTAATCCAACACTATCTGATGTAAATTGACACGAGAAAGCCGCCTGTACCATCAGTTTCCCCCTAAATATAACCGTTTGCGAGATATAGCCGTTTTTTGAAAATCTCTTCAAACGCCTTAAAAGTTGTTTTTTCTGATAAAACTCGATCTCCTGAATCCAACGGTGCCACTCCCAACTCGATATCTCTAACCGTTTCGGAGATATCGCGATTTAAAGTTTTGGCACTTGCACAAAATTCGTGAAGTTCGTGAACCCCCGAAAATATTTTCGCTCATATCTTGTAAACTATAGGGAAATGAAACGATTTAGTGGTATCAGCGTATTCGTATAAAAATTCTCTTTAATATTAGTATGTCAAACGTATTTTAATGCGTCATTTGAGGAAGCTATCACCCAAAGACCGAAAATTTTGGGTAAATTTTTGGCATTTTTTGGAATTTTTTTACAAACGAACCGTTCAAGATAGGACGTTTTTGAGGGCACCAATCGAAAGAGGACGACAAAATCTGCTTATGTTCGAGGTTACGTCGCAATACGTCTAACAGTTTAGGAGTAAGAGAGGAATAACGAAAAATTAAAAAAATTTGAACCCCAAGGGGGTAAATTTTAAAAATTTAAAAAAAAAAAATTTGGCTCAAAAGGCTTTTAAACTAACACTATCTGATGTAAATTGACACGAGAAAGCCGCCTGTACCATCAATTTCCCCCTAAATATAGCCGTTTGCGAGATATAGCCGTTTCTTGAAAATCTCTTCAAACGCCTTAAATGTCGTTTTTTCTGATAGAACTCGATCTCCTGAATCCAACGGTGCCACTCCCAACTCGATATCTCTAACCGTTTCGGAGATATCGCGATTTAAAATTTTGGCACTTGAACAAAATTCGTGAAGTTCGTGAACCCCCGAAAATATTTTCGCTCATATCTTGTAAACTATAGCGAAGTGAAATGATTTAGTGGTATCAGCGTATTCGTATAAAAATTCTCTTTAATATTAGTATGTCAAACGTCTTTTAATGCGTCATTTGAGGAAGCTATCACCCAAAGACCGAAAATTTTGGGTAACTTTTTGGCATTTTTTGGATTTTTTTTACAAACGAACCGTTCAAGATAGGACGTTTTTGAGGGCACCAATCGAAAGAGGACGACAAAATCTGCTTATGTTCGAGGTTACGTCGCAATACGTCTAACAGTTTAGGAGTAAGAGAGGAATAACGAAAAATTAAAAAAATTTGAACCCCAAGGGGGTAAATTTTAAAAATTTCAAAAAAAATTTTTTGCTCAAAAGGCTTTTAATCCAACACTATCTGATGTAAATTGACACGAGAAAGCCGCCTGTACCATCAGTTTCCCCCTAAATATAACCGTTTGCGAGATATAGCCGTTTTTTGAAAATCTCTTCAAACGCCTTAAAAGTTGTTTTTTCTGATAAAACTCGATCTCCTGAATCCAACGGTGCCACTCCCAACTCGATATCTCTAACCGTTTCGGAGATATCGCGATTTAAAGTTTTGGCACTTGCACAAAATTCGTGAAGTTCGTGAACCCCCGAAAATATTTTCGCTCATATCTTGTAAACTATAGGGAAATGAAACGATTTAGTGGTATCAGCGTATTCGTATAAAAATTCTCTTTAATATTAGTATGTCAAACGTATTTTAATGCGTCATTTGAGGAAGCTATCACCCAAAGACCGAAAATTTTGGGTAAATTTTTGGCATTTTTTGGAATTTTTTTACAAACGAACCGTTCAAGATAGGACGTTTTTGAGGGCACCAATCGAAAGAGGACGACAAAATCTGCTTATGTTCGAGGTTACGTCGCAATACGTCTAACAGTTTAGGAGTAAGAGAGGAATAACGAAAAATTAAAAAAATTTGAACCCCAAGGGGGTAAATTTTAAAAATTTCAAAAAAAATTTTTTGCTCAAAAGGCTTTTAAACCAACACTATCTGATGTAAATTGACACGAGAAAGCCGCCTGTACCATCAGTTTCCCCCTAAATATAACCGTTTGCGAGATATAGCCGTTTTTTGAAAATCTCTTCAAACGCCTTAAAAGTTGTTTTTTCTGATAAAACTCGATCTCCTGAATCCAACGGTGCCACTCCCAACTCGATATCTCTAACCGTTTCGGAGATATCGCGATTTAAAGTTTTGGCACTTGCACAAAATTCGTGAAGTTCGTGAACCCCCGAAAATATTTTCGCTCATATCTTGTAAACTATAGGGAAATGAAACGATTTAGTGGTATCAGCGTATTCGTATAAAAATTCTCTTTAATATTAGTATGTCAAACGTATTTTAATGCGTCATTTGAGGAAGCTATCACCCAAAGACCGAAAATTTTGGGTAACTTTTTGGCATTTTTTGGAATTTTTTTACAAACGAACCGTTCAAGATAGGACGTTTTTGAGGGCACCAATCGAAAGAGGACGACAAAATCTGCTTATGTTCGAGGTTACGTCGCAATACGTCTAACAGTTTAGGAGTAAGAGAGGAATAACGAAAAATTAAAAAAATTTGAACCCCAAGGGGGTAAATTTTAAAAATTTCAAAAAAAAATTTTTGGCTCAAAAGGCTTTTAAACTAACACTATCTGATGTAAATTGACACGAGAAAGCCGCCTATACCATCAATTTCCCCCTAAATATAGCCGTTTGCGAGATATAGCCGTTTTTTGAAAATCTCTTCAAACGCCTTAAAAGTCGTTTTTTCTGATAGAACTCGATCTCCTGAATCCAACGGTGCCACTCCCAACTCGATATCTCTAACCGTTTCGGAGATATCGCGATTTAAAATTTTGGCACTTGAACAAAATTCGTGAAGTTCGTGAACCCCCGAAAATATTTTCGCTCATATCTTGTAAACTATAGCGAAGTGAAATGATTTAGTGGTATCAGCGTATTCGTATAAAAATTCTCTTTAATATTAGTATGTCAAACGTCTTTTAATGCGTCATTTGAGGAAGCTATCACCCAAAGACCGAAAATTTTGGGTAACTTTTTGGCATTTTTTGGAATTTTTTTACAAACGAACCGTTCAAGATAGGACGTTTTTGAGGGCACCAATCGAAAGAGGACGACAAAATCTGCTTATGTTCGAGGTTACGTCGCAATACGTCTAACAGTTTAGGAGTAAGAGAGGAATAACGAAAAATTAAAAAAATTTGAACCCCAAGGGGGTAAATTTTAAAAATTTCAAAAAAAAATTTTTGGCTCAAAAGGCTTTTAAACTAACACTATCTGATGTAAATTGACACGAGAAAGCCGCCTATACCATCAATTTCCCCCTAAATATAGCCGTTTGCGAGATATAGCCGTTTCTTGAAAATCTCTTCAAACGCCTTAAAAGTCGTTTTTTCTGATAGAACTCGATCTCCTGAATCCAACGGTGCCACTCCCAACTCGATATCTCTAACCGTTTCGGAGATATCGCGATTTAAAATTTTGGCACTTGAACAAAATTCGTGAAGTTCGTGAACCCCCGAAAATATTTTCGCTCATATCTTGTAAACTATAGCGAAGTGAAACGATTTAGTGGTATCAGCGTATTCGTATAAAAATTCTCTTTAATATTAGTATGTCAAACGTCTTTTAATGCGTCATTTGAGGAAGCTATCACCCAAAGACCGAAAATTTTGGGTAACTTTTTGGCATTTTTTGGAATTTTTTTACAAACGAACCGTTCAAGATAGGACGTTTTTGAGGGCACCAATCGAAAGAGGACGACAAAATCTGCTTATGTTCGAGGTTACGTCGCAATACGTCTAACAGTTTAGGAGTAAGAGAGGAATAACGAAAAATTAAAAAAATTTGAACCCCAAGGGGGTAAATTTTAAAAATTTCAAAAAAAAATTTTTGGCTCAAAAGGCTTTTAAACTAACACTATCTGATGTAAATTGACACGAGAAAGCCGCCTATACCATCAATTTCCCCCTAAATAAAGCCGTTTGCGAGATATAGCCGTTTCTTGAAAATCTCTTCAAACGCCTTAAAAGTCGTTTTTTCTGATAGAACTCGATCTCCTGAATCCAACGGTGCCACTCCCAACTCGATATCTCTAACCGTTTCGGAGATATCGCGATTTAAAATTTTGGCACTTGAACAAAATTCGTGAAGTTCGTGAACCCCCGAAAATATTTTCGCTCATATCTTGTAAACTATAGCGAAGTGAAACGATTTAGTGGTATCAGCGTATTCGTATAAAAATTCTCTTTAATATTAGTATGTCAAACGTCTTTTAATGCGTCATTTGAGGAAGCTATCACCCAAAGACCGAAAATTTTGGGTAACTTTTTGGCATTTTTTGGAATTTTTTTACAAACGAACCGTTCAAGATAGGACGTTTTTGAGGGCACCAATCGAAAGAGGACGACAAAATCTGCTTATGTTCGAGGTTACGTCGCAATACGTCTAACAGTTTAGGAGTAAGAGAGGAATAACGAAAAATTAAAAAAATATGAACCCCAAGGGGGTAAATTTTAAAAATTAAAAAAAAAAAATTTTGGCTCAAAAGGCTTTTAAACTAACACTATCTGATGTAAATTGACACGAGAAAGCCGCCTGTACCATCAGTTTCCCCCTAAATATAGCCGTTTGCGAGATATAGCCGTTTTTTGAAAATCTCTTCAAACGCCTTAAAAGTCGTTTTTTTCTGATAGAACTCGATCTCCTGAATCCAACGGTGCCACTCCCAACTCGATATCTCTAACCGTTTCGGAGATATCGCGATTTAAAATTTTGGCACTTGAACAAAATTCGTGAAGTTCGTGAACCCCCGAAAATATTTTCGCTCATATCTTGTAAACTATAGCGAAGTGAAACGATTTAGTGGTATCAGCGTATTCGTATAAAAATTCTCTTTAATATTAGTATGTCAAACGTCTTTTAATGCGTCATTTGAGGAAGCTATCACCCAAAGACCGAAAATTTTGGGTAACTTTTTGGCATTTTTTGGAATTTTTTTACAAACGAACCGTTCAAGATAGGACGTTTTTGAGGGCACCAATCGAAAGAGGACGACAAAATCTGCTTATGTTCGAGGTTACGTCGCAATACGTCTAACAGTTTAGGAGTAAGAGAGGAATAACGAAAAATTAAAAAAATTTGAACCCCAAGGGGGTAAATTTTAAAAATTTCAAAAAAAAATTTTTGGCTCAAAAGGCTTTTAAACTAACACTATCTGATGTAAATTGACACGAGAAAGCCGCCTGTACCATCAATTTCCCCCTAAATATAGCCGTTTGCGAGATATAGCCGTTTCTTGAAAATCTCTTCAAACGCCTTAAAAGTCGTTTTTTCTGATAGAACTCGATCTCCTGAATCCAACGGTGCCACTCCCAACTCGATATCTCTAACCGTTTCGGAGATATCGCGATTTAAAATTTTGGCACTTGAACAAAATTCGTGAAGTTCGTGAACCCCCGAAAATATTTTCGCTCATATCTTGTAAACTATAGCGAAGTGAAATGATTTAGTGGTATCAGCGTATTCGTATAAAAATTCTCTTTAATATTAGTATGTCAAACGTCTTTTAATGCGTCATTTGAGGAAGCTATCACCCAAAGACCGAAAATTTTGGGTAACTTTTTGGCATTTTTTGGATTTTTTTTACAAACGAACCGTTCAAGATAGGACGTTTTTGAGGGCACCAATCGAAAGAGGACGACAAAATCTGCTTATATTCGAGGTTACGTCGCGATACGTCTAACAGTTTAGGAGTAAGAGAGGAATAACGAAAAATTAAAAAAATTTGAACCCCAAGGGGGTAAATTTTAAAAATTTCAAAAAAAATTTTTTGGCTCAAAAGGCTTTTAAACTAACACTATCTGATGTAAATTGACACGAGAAAGCCGCCTGTACCATCAATTTCCCCCTAAATATAGCCGTTTGCGAGATATAGCCGTTTTTTGAAAATCTCTTCAAACGCCTTAAAAGTCGTTTTTTCTGATAGAACTCGATCTCCTGAATCCAACGGTGCCACTCCCAACTCGATATCTCTAACCGTTTCGGAGATATCGCGATTTAAAATTTTGGCACTTGAACAAAATTCGTGAAGTTCGTGAACCCCCGAAAATATTTTCGCTCATATCTTGTAAACTATAGCGAAGTGAAATGATTTAGTGGTATCAGCGTATTCGTATAAAAATTCTCTTTAATATTAGTATGTCAAACGTCTTTTAATGCGTCATTTGAGGAAGCTATCACCCAAAGACCGAAAATTTTGGGTAACTTTTTGGCATTTTTTGGAATTTTTTTACAAACGAACCGTTCAAGATAGGACGTTTTTGAGGGCACCAATCGAAAGAGGACGACAAAATCTGCTTATGTTCGAGGTTACGTCGCAATACGTCTAACAGTTTAGGAGTAAGAGAGGAATAACGAAAAATTAAAAAAATTTGAACCCCAAGGGGGTAAATTTTAAAAATTTCAAAAAAAAATTTTTGGCTCAAAAGGCTTTTAAACTAACACTATCTGATGTAAATTGACACGAGAAAGCCGCCTATACCATCAATTTCCCCCTAAATATAGCCGTTTGCGAGATATAGCCGTTTCTTGAAAATCTCTTCAAACGCCTTAAAAGTCGTTTTTTCTGATAGAACTCGATCTCCTGAATCCAACGGTGCCACTCCCAACTCGATATCTCTAACCGTTTCGGAGATATCGCGATTTAAAATTTTGGCACTTGAACAAAATTCGTGAAGTTCGTGAACCCCCGAAAATATTTTCGCTCATATCTTGTAAACTATAGCGAAGTGAAACGATTTAGTGGTATCAGCGTATTCGTATAAAAATTCTCTTTAATATTAGTATGTCAAACGTCTTTTAATGCGTCATTTGAGGAAGCTATCACCCAAAGACCGAAAATTTTGGGTAACTTTTTGGCATTTTTTGGAATTTTTTTACAAACGAACCGTTCAAGATAGGACGTTTTTGAGGGCACCAATCGAAAGAGGACGACAAAATCTGCTTATGTTCGAGGTTACGTCGCAATACGTCTAACAGTTTAGGAGTAAGAGAGGAATAACGAAAAATTAAAAAAATATGAACCCCAAGGGGGTAAATTTTAAAAATTTAAAAAAAAAAATTTTGGCTCAAAAGGCTTTTAAACTAACACTATCTGATGTAAATTGACACGAGAAAGCCGCCTGTACCATCAGTTTCCCCCTAAATATAGCCGTTTGCGAGATATAGCCGTTTTTTGAAAATCTCTTCAAACGCCTTAAAAGTTGTTTTTTCTGATAAAACTCGATCTCCTGAATCCAACGGTGCCACTCCCAACTCGATATCTCTAACCGTTTCGGAGATATCGCGATTTAAAATTTTGGCACTTGAACAAAATTCGTGAAGTTCGTGAACCCCCGAAAATATTTTCGCTCATATCTTGTAAACTATAGCGAAGTGAAACGATTTAGTGGTATCAGCGTATTCGTATAAAAATTCTCTTTAATATTAGTATGTCAAACGTCTTTTAATGCGTCATTTGAGGAAGCTATCACCCAAAGACCGAAAATTTTGGGTAACTTTTTGGCATTTTTTGGAATTTTTTTACAAACGAACCGTTCAAGATAGGACGTTTTTGAGGGCACCAATCGAAAGAGGACGACAAAATCTGCTTATGTTCGAGGTTACGTCGCAATACGTCTAACAGTTTAGGAGTAAGAGAGGAATAACGAAAAATTAAAAAAATATGAACCCCAAGGGGGTAAATTTTAAAAATTTAAAAAAAAAAATTTTGGCTCAAAAGGCTTTTAAACTAACACTATCTGATGTAAATTGACACGAGAAAGCCGCCTGTACCATCAGTTTCCCCCTAAATATAGCCGTTTGCGAGATATAGCCGTTTCTTGAAAATCTCTTCAAACGCCTTAAAAGTCGTTTTTTCTGATAGAACTCGATCTCCTGAATCCAACGGTGCCACTCCCAACTCGATATCTCTAACCGTTTCGGAGATATCGCGATTTAAAATTTTGGCACTTGAACAAAATTCGTGAAGTTCGTGAACCCCCGAAAATATTTTCGCTCATATCTTGTAAACTATAGCGAAGTGAAATGATTTAGTGGTATCAGCGTATTCGTATAAAAATTCTCTTTAATATTAGTATGTCAAACGTCTTTTAATGCGTCATTTGAGGAAGCTATCACCCAAAGACCGAAAATTTTGGGTAACTTTTTGGCATTTTTTGGAATTTTTTTACAAACGAACCGTTCAAGATAGGACGTTTTTGAGGGCACCAATCGAAAGAGGACGACAAAATCTGCTTATGTTCGAGGTTACGTCGCAATACGTCTAACAGTTTAGGAGTAAGAGAGGAATAACGAAAAATTAAAAAAATATGAACCCCAAGGGGGTAAATTTTAAAAATTTCAAAAAAAAATTTTTGGCTCAAAAGGCTTTTAAACTAACACTATCTGATGTAAATTGACACGAGAAAGCCGCCTGTACCATCAATTTCCCCCTAAATATAGCCGTTTGCGAGATATAGCCGTTTTTTGAAAATCTCTTCAAACGCCTTAAAAGTCGCTTTTTTCTGATAGAACTCGATCTCCTGAATCCAACGGTGCCACTCCCAACTCGATATCTCTAACCGTTTCGGAGATATCGCGATTTAAAATTTTGGCACTTGAACAAAATTCGTGAAGTTCGTGAACCCCCGAAAATATTTTCGCTCATATCTTGTAAACTATAGCGAAGTGAAATGATTTAGTGGTATCAGCGTATTCGTATAAAAATTCTCTTTAATATTAGTATGTCAAACGTCTTTTAATGCGTCATTTGAGGAAGCTATCACCCAAAGACCGAAAATTTTGGGTAACTTTTTGGCATTTTTTGGAATTTTTTTACAAACGAACCGTTCAAGATAGGACGTTTTTGAGGGCACCAATCGAAAGAGGACGACAAAATCTGCTTATGTTCGAGGTTACGTCGCAATACGTCTAACAGTTTAGGAGTAAGAGAGGAATAACGAAAAATTAAAAAAATATGAACCCCAAGGGGGTAAATTTTAAAAATTTCAAAAAAAAATTTTTGGCTCAACTAACACTATCTGATGTAAATTGACACGAGAAAGCCGCCTGTACCATCAATTTCCCCCTAAATATAGCCGTTTGCGAGATATAGCCGTTTTTTGAAAATCTCTCCAAACGCCTTAAAAGTCGTTTTTTCTGATAGAACTCGATCTCCTGAATCCAACGGTGCCACTCCCAACTCGATATCTCTAACCGTTTCGGAGATATCGCGATTTAAAGTTTTGGCACTTGAACAAAATTCGTGAAGTTCGTGAACCCCCGAAAATATTTTCGCTCATATCTTGTAAACTATAGCGAAATGAAATGATTTAGTGGTATCAGCGTATTCGTATAAAAATTCTCTTTAATATTAGTATGTCAAACGTATTTTAATGCGTCATTTGAGGAAGCTATCACCCAAAGACCGAAAATTTTGGGTAAATTTTTGGCATTTTTTGGAATTTTTTTACAAACGAACCGTTCAAGATAGGACGTTTTTGAGGGCACCAATCGAAAGAGGACGACAAAATCTGCTTATGTTCGAGGTTACGTCGCAATACGTCTAACAGTTTAGGAGTAAGAGAGGAATAACGAAAAATTAAAAAAATTTGAACCCCAAGGGGGTAAATTTTAAAAATTTCAAAAAAAAATTTTTGGCTCAAAAGGCTTTTAAACTAACACTATCTGATGTAAATTGACACGAGAAAGCCGCCTGTACCATCAGTTTCCCCCTAAATATAGCCGTTTGCGAGATATAGCCGTTTTTTGAAAATCTCTTCAAACGCCTTAAAAGTCGTTTTTTTCTGATAGAACTCGATCTCCTGAATCCAACGGTGCCACTCCCAACTCGATATCTCTAACCGTTTCGGAGATATCGCGATTTAAAATTTTGGCACTTGAACAAAATTCGTGAAGTTCGTAAACCCCCGAAAATATTTTCGCTCATATCTTGTAAACTATAGCGAAGTGAAATGATTTAGTGGTATCAGCGTATTCGTATAAAAATTCTCTTTAATATTAGTATGTCAAACGTATTTTAATGCGTCATTTGAGGAAGCTATCACCCAAAGACCGAAAATTTTGGGTAACTTTTTGGCATTTTTTGGAATTTTTTTACAAACGAACCGTTCAAGATAGGACGTTTTTGAGGGCACCAATCGAAAGAGGACGACAAAATCTGCTTATGTTCGAGGTTACGTCGCAATACGTCTAACAGTTTAGGAGTAAGAGAGGAATAACGAAAAATTAAAAAAATTTGAACCCCAAAGGGGTAAATTTTAAAAATTTCAAAAAAAAATTTTTGGCTCAAAAGGCTTTTAAACTAACACTATCTGATGTAAATTGACACGAGAAAGCCGCCTGTACCATCAGTTTCCCCCTAAATATAGCCGTTTGCGAGATATAGCCGTTTTTTGAAAATCTCTTCAAACGCCTTAAAAGTCGTTTTTTTCTGATAGAACTCGATCTCCTGAATCCAACGGTGCCACTCCCAACTCGATATCTCTAACCGTTTCGGAGATATCGCGATTTAAAATTTTGGCACTTGAACAAAATTCGTGAAGTTCGTGAACCCCCGAAAATATTTTCGCTCATATCTTGTAAACTATAGCGAAGTGAAATGATTTAGTGGTATCAGCGTATTCGTATAAAAATTCTCTTTAATATTAGTATGTCAAACGTCTTTTAATGCGTCATTTGAGGAAGCTATCACCCAAAGACCGAAAATTTTGGGTAACTTTTTGGCATTTTTTGGAATTTTTTTACAAACGATCCGTTCAAGATAGGACGTTTTTGAGGGCACCAATCGAAAGAGGACGACAAAATCTGCTTATGTTCGAGGTTACGTCGCAATACGTCTAACAGTTTAGGAGTAAGAGAGGAATAACGAAAAATTAAAAAAATTTGAACCCCAAGGGGGTAAATTTTAAAAATTTCAAAAAAAAAATTTTGGCTCAAAAGGCTTTTAAACTAACACTATCTGATGTAAATTGACACGAGAAAGCCGCCTGTACCATCAGTTTCCCCCTAAATATAGCCGTTTGCGAGATATAGCCGTTTTTTGAAAATCTCTTCAAACGCCTTAAAAGTCGTGTTTTTCTGATAGAACTCGATCTCCTGAATCCAACGGTGCCACTCCCAACTCGATATCTCTAACCGTTTCGGAGATATCGCGATTTAAAATTTTGGCACTTGAACAAAATTCGTGAAGTTCGTGAACCCCCGAAAATATTTTCGCTCATATCTTGTAAACTATAGCGAAATGAAATGATTTAGTGGTATCAGCGTATTCGTATAAAAATTCTCTTTAATATTAGTATGTCAAACGTATTTTAATGCGTCATTTGAGGAAGCTATCACCCAAAGACCGAAAATTTTGGGTAAATTTTTGGCATTTTTTGGAATTTTTTTACAAACGAACCGTTCAAGATAGGACGTTTTTGAGGGCACCAATCGAAAGAGGACGACAAAATCTGCTTATGTTCGAGGTTACGTCGCAATACGTCTAACAGTTTAGGAGTAAGAGAGGAATAACGAAAAATTAAAAAAATTTGAACCCCAAGGGGGTAAATTTTAAAAATTTCAAAAAAATTTTTTGTCTCAAAAGGCTTTTAAACCAACACTATCTGATGTAAATTGACACGAGAAAGCCGCCTGTACCATCAGTTTCCCCCTAAATATAGCCGTTTGCGAGATATAGCCGTTTTTTGAAAATCTCTTCAAACGCCTTAAAAATCGTTTTTTCTGACAGAACTCGATCTTCTGAATCCAACGGTGCCACTCCCAACTCGATATCTCTAACCGTTTCGGAGATATCGCGATTTAAAGTTTTGGCACTTGCACAAAATTCGTGAAGTTCGTGAACCCCCGAAAATATTTTCGCTCATATCTTGTAAACTATAGCGAAATGAAATGATTTAGTGGTATCGGCGTATTCGTATAAAAATTCTCTTTAATATTAGTATGTCAAACGTCTTTTAATGAAATTTATTCCGCCTTAAAAATGTGTAGAAAAAATTATACAAAAATAATATAAAATGTGGTGGCCCACAAAAATGATCAGAACTATATCTTGGAACATTACAAAAAATTAATTAACCTGATTCAGCATAAATCTTATTGAGGGAGTGGCTTCACGTTCATGGGGCACGCGATTTTGTTGGAGTATTCTTTCTGGGGGTCGACAAACTGGTAACACTGGAGTGGGAGAGGAGCTGGCGCTTAAGATGGCTCGCACTGATGGTCCACTTGTTCGTGCGGCGGGTTTTGATTCGCCACATATTGTGGATGGGGGCTGCGGCTGTTTAGTTTTGTAAATTTTTTTTCTTTTGAAGGATGCATATTTATGCGAACACTTGATACTTCCGATGGTAATGTGTTCTTATATGTTCCGGATGGCTCTTTGTTGCATTGTTCATCGGTTTGACAGCCTGTATCTCTTTTGGGAAATTAATTTCGCAAACTTCAACCGTGAAATTTAAATAGGGATGTTCTCATTGTTCTGTTTATATTTACCTAGTAACCATTTTTGTTTACGATGTACTTATTTCGCAGTTCTTCCATTGTTTTTAATTGAAACAATAAAATTTTAGAATATAACCAACAATTTATATTTATTTTCAAGTTCAAGATCTATTTTACTTTGGAAGAGTTTTGGAAGTCATATTTTATTTAGGTATAGATTATAAAAAAGAAAATTATAATAATAACTTTAATAACTGATTGTTGAATTTATTTACCAAATACAAGTTGAGACACACAGCTCAAAAACTTCATCAAATATGTAGCCTTCTTTACAAAAGCATCCAGCAGTACAGACTTCGTCACACTTTGGTTCTCGATTTTGGCAAGTTGGAGGACAAGCAGAGCCACACTCGTTGTAGATTTGATAAGGTTTACAGTAGCCTAAATTAGAAGGATATCGTATGAAATATACTAACTTACAATAATATTATTTAAACAATTTTCAAATTAAAATAAAATCCATGAGACTGATTTTAGAATAACCCCCTTACTTTGACATGCAGATTCTGCCACGCAATCGCTCAAATATCCTCAAGATTTCTTAAATCCTGCGTTACAAAGACATCCCTCGTTACAAACAAAAAATTCGCATTCCCGCAGGTAGGGTATGGCACAAGACGGAGTACAAGGGTTGATGCAGTCAGTATAAGTTTCGTACTCTTGGCATGTGAGTGTGAAATTTTTATCCAAAGGAACAGCTATAATATAAAAGGTGGTGTGGTGTGTACATAAAAAAATAAAAATATATCACGAACCTGTAACTAAAGCTCCGGCACACACTATGAGACCAATAAAAGTTGCCTCGATCATGATTTTTAAGAAAAATTGACTTGATATTGCCGCTTGAGTCTATGTACGTATACTGATTTATTTTATTTTGATTATCATCCACTCCCTTAACCGATTTTTTATCTAATCTTGCATTGTTCATTTAAGATCAAGTCGTTTTGATCAAAGTTCTTAGTTCTTATCATAAGTATGCCAAAAGAGTTCTTTTGAAATCCAAAACAACACAGAAAACGTTGTGGTTGCGTGTATAACCTTCCAAGTTAAAACCGTTTGTGGTACGGTTGCAAAGATATAAACAATGTACTATTATGACAGTTTTTACTCATTTTTGTGTATGTAAAATAAAAAAATAAACCTGAATTATTTACGAATTTATCCAAATTTCGTTTCGCGATATCGAAATCGTTAATTTTTAAAAATTGTCAAAACCTAATTCCACTTATCCAGGGTACCATTATGACACTTTTTACTCATTTTTATGTATGTAAAATAAAAAATTAACGTTGTCAAAGTTCTATTGTCAAACCTGAATTATTTAAGAATTTATCCAAATTTCGACTCGCTATATCGAAATCGTTCATCTTTAAAAATTGTCAAATCGTAATCCCACTTATCCAGTGTACCATTATGACACTTTTCACTCATTTTTGTGTATGTAAAATAAAAAATTAACGTTGTCAAAGTTCTAAAATGTTTCACTTAATAAACGTTTTAAATGTTAATACAGGAATGAGAATGATTAATAGACTTCCAAGATGATATATTTTATTAGGATACAACAAAACAATCAATGTTTTATAAACGTTACAAGAAATGATGGATGTGCCCGAAGTATCACAGCTTAAAGCCAAATACCAAATCAAGACTACCCTACAAACCAAAAAAAGACTCGCTTATTGTCACAACAGGTTCAAGAGTCAACTGTTTTCAAACATTATTTTTGGCTGGTTTTCTGAAAAGTTTTATCGGTACGAAGTCACTACATTCAACATATAAATAGAATTTAAATAGATAAATATCAACGGTATCATTTTCAAACCAGCAAAATGGCTATTTATCACATTTATGGAAGTAAACACTTGAAAGTGTGTATTCACTATGTAAGGGTATTCGCCATCATCGGAATACCGTCACGGAATTCGGAGAAATTTATTTGAAGTAACAGAGCACATGGCCCATGGAAAAAACCCACATTCCAGCCCTTGTTCGTTTTTTCTACGGGCTAGTAACAATTACGAAAGATAGTACAACAAACAAGAGGACTGATTATTATTATTTGCGGAGGGTGTGCCACATGGCTAACGGGTCTTCTTAGGGCAGTTAACATTTGGTTCCAATGATTCAGTGATCTGCCGGAAGCCTGGGCCCCCAATATCACATGACCGATTGCGAAAGCTTTAGTTGATGGATTAGGCGAACTTTCGGAGACGGTCAAACGCAACTGGATTGTCTGAAAATAAATATGAAAATTACAATTCAGTTTAATATAGCTTTTCTAGAAACATTTCTCTTATTTGAAACGCGCGGCTTTCAAAATTCAAAGTGACCTCACGCGCGGACCATTGAGAAGGCTCCCCCGAAATGACGTCAAAAGAGGCGGTAAATGTACAGTGTTTGAAAATGCTAGCCGAAATTTCGATTTTTGATACGGTCTGTTGTCTCACACAACGACCCCATTGTGCAAACAAAAGCTCTCCGGGCTTTATCTGTTCGAACATAAAAAGATTAAAAATCCGACCACAACAAATATGATCGACTCTTGATATCCTCCCACTCGTCGAGACCGAATCATTTGCCAATAAAGTGTGAGCAGGTACGCTAAACATCATTAACTCTTAAAGAAAGGGCTTCTTTCAGCTTTCTTCGTCGAAGTCTTCTTCTTGTTAATTTTTTTGCTCTGTTGCATCAAGTAAACCTATAAGACAACTCGTTGACTGAAAGTTTCAAAATGACCTTCTCTTACTTTAACAAAAGAGTCACCTGGAGAGTCGCTTTGAAACTTTAAGTTTCTGGCTTTGACGACGACGACGGTGAGTCGCTCGGCCGTGGGTAAGTAGCTCAGCGAGAACATCACTTTACCGAACTCGGTGCCTTTCTGAAATAATTAATCGAATGAAGGGTGTTATTAGCAGACATTCAAAGACTTTATCGTGCAGTTGTGAAAGCAATTCAATTCTTGGCCATTTGTGCCTAAGTTATGTGTCATGCGACAGAAATCAAATGATTTTTTTTCCTCCCTTTGTCGCCATTCTATAGTTGACGCCCTTATTTCCCTGTTGTAATTTAAAACAATATCAGTAGCGGCGTATGAATTTAGAAAATCTCAAATGTATGTGTGAAAATACAATGAAGTTTGCGCTGCAAATTTGGGCATAGCGCGTAGATAATTTTCATGCTTACTTCAGACTTGTTTTATGATTTATGATTTAGTGGTATCAGCGTATTCGTCTAAAAATTTTCTTTAATATTAGTATGTGAAACGTGTTTTAATGCGTCATTTGAGGAAGCTATCACCCAAAGACCGAAAATTTTGGGCAATACGTCTAAAGGTTCAGGAGTAAGACAGGAATAACGAAAAATTACTTTTTACTTATTAAGGCACTGATCTACATCATTCTAATCTGCCAAACATTCCTCATCGGGTGGGTTGTTACACTCAACGTTGTCGGGCCAATCACAATTCAATGTATTGACATTAAACAGCAATCCTGCAGGACATGGTATACGGAAGGCGGTGCCATATGCACAAATGTAAAAGGCGGTACAATCCTGCTCAGGAAGGAACACAGGAACGTCTCCATCTTCTGCAGGACATTCTCCGACGGGCCCTATAACAATAATAACAGCAAACAAACAAGGCAACGAAATTGTTATTTACCTGATCTGGCAAAGGAGAGAACACTAACCAACAGGACAACTACCAGTGTGGCCTTCATTTTGGACAAATTACTTCTCCAAATGAGCTCACTAATTTATCACCCTCGGATTATATAGAGAAATCACGGGTTTCTGACGAGAAGCTAATCCCTTTTTGAGATTAGGAGGTATCTTGATTGATGAAGACAGTGAAGAAGGAAGCACGAGTTTCTTTGTGCATGTGGGTTTTATCAGCGCGATGTGGTTGATCATACTGCAGAATTTAGAGCTAAACCATGAGTGGTAACTCTTCTGGAAAAGGCTTTTGAGAAATTTACTTATTTCATCGCCCAAGCAATTTACAGTCAAAACCGGACGGTTCATTGTATAAAGTATGGATCTTCCACTCTCAAAGCAAAGATTATACGGATTATGTTGACAGCATAAGATTGACGACAATCGGTTGAGTTTGATTTTCTGTGGAAACGTATCATGAAAGAAAATACAATCAGTGGCTGGTGACAATGAAAACATCGGAAATAACGTTGTGATAAGAGTAATCATTTAAATTCCGTGACATATGTCACTGATCACCTGTTTTTGAAGTGAATACATTTGCACGTGAATGAAAATGATAAAAAAACGAACAATACCGCAAAAAAGCGAGGAATATATTGGTGTATAAAAATATAGAGAACGAAATTTGACGTCCTCGACAGCCCTACTAGCTTTTAGGGTTTCGTACCCCAAAGGTGCCAACGGGACCCTATTACTAAGGTTCGGCAGTCCATCTGTCCGTCTATCACAGGACTGTATCTTTTGAACCGTAATAGGTAGACACTTGAAATTTTCACAAAATAAAGTTAAAAATAAAAGGGGTCGACACACAAGAAGCGTGTTTTCTTCGGCGTTTTTTTACTAAAGTATTTTTAAAAAATATGAAGTATTAAATATTGTACGGAATCCTTCCTGTGCGAGTCCGACTCGCACTTGTGCGATTTTTTAATAAATAAACAATAGTTTGAAACAAATTAAAGCTGAGAAAGTAATCTAACAATTGAAATAACAATAAGATAAAGAAGCTAAACTTCAACTTTGGAACAGATTTATTCATAAATAATTCTCAAGACTTTTCACTGAACATTTTCACTGAATGATTCATATCACATTGGTTTACTCAAGTGGCAATCTAGATAAAAATTTCAAACGGGAATAACATTACATTAAAGCTCTGATAATAATTGTAGTCGTACTCACATTCTGTGACTAAATAATAAAAAACTTTTATGAAATGTTTTCGAGGAGATTGAAAACGTCGTCAGACTGGCTAAAATACGTCTACTCATACTTTTCATGTCACAATTACTAACAATATCTAAATAAACATTTTTCACAAACCTTAAATGAGCGACAATGATTTAACATTAATAGACCTAACTCTCACTTGTATCCTATTTTTCTACATGACGCCTGTGTAAAAATAGGTACCTCAGGAACAAACGCAATCTCTTTCGGTCAGTCCGCGGTAAGCAATTTCTTGCTTGGATTAACACAACTTTAGTTAGTACTCCTCAGATTCGCACTTGATATCTCGTTGTATTCTATCCATTTGGCTAATTCCGGAGTCAATTCCGGTCTCTCTTTTTTGTTACTTTCCACGTCATCCCCCGGATAATTAACTAAAAGTTCGTTCACGACAGTTTCTGCGTTGCAGTTGGTCAATCGGGTGCGACAAAGGACGATGGCGTTGACGAAATTATCTGCAGGATTTATAAAGCGGTGCTCCATGTATATGCTCTGCTCATCCCAGTAAATAATCTGCAACCAAATTAGAAAAAAAATAACGAGTTTTCAAGTGATTTTTACACATGTGGGTGTAGCTATGTGGGGATTTAAACCGACGACATATTTGTATTGATTTATTAGCTATTGTTCTTGGATAGTAAAAGTGAGGAATGGTCCGACGTTGATTGGACAGTAGTTTTGCTTCTGTCATAGATAATTTTCAAAGCTCTTTTGAAGCAGATGTGGGCCAAATTTTGGTTTACTGGTTTTATTGATCTGGTGGTGACGACCTTTCTTTTCAACGCTACCGAAATATCAAACAATAATTTGATCCTATATAATCAATTATGACTGTTGGTTTTATAAAAATTGTTTTCCAGCTTTTGCCACACAAATATTTTCGAGTGTTAAAAACACAAAATACATAACTTCGAATTGTAGCACTTCCAAGTGTTACAATATTCGTTGTTTTTTTTTTAATAAATTTAAATAAAATCTGAAGGGTAGATTGGGGCAATGAAGCTATTGTAACTTAAAAAACGCTATGCCGGTATTTACAATATATTTTTATTGTGTCGTCTAAACCTTCACACACAGTATTTTTGGTTGCATACATTCATTTGAAACACTGATTAGCGGTTTTGATTTAATTTCTTTCATTATAAATTACAGATATCTCCGTTTATCAATTTATTTATCAGATTTGTTTGTTTATCTTTGCAACACCAGATGGAATTTAATACTAAAAATTTTATCGAGATTATAGACACTGCAAACCTGTTAATTAACCAACAAACGGCCGTTTCACTATTTAAAGCTTAATTCTGATTTTTCTTTTGGTTAACTTTACAAATCATCAACATCAGATGAAATTTAGAGCTTTTAATAGGTACCAATGCGATTTTTTAATTTTTATAAATAAGCTACTTTTTTTATGGCATGTGTTAACATAAACGACAACAATAACAATCATAAATATGGGTAAAGTACAATGGTGATGGTTGTTCAAAGTGCTCTGTTGTCAAGAAGCATAATGAGTAATTTGTCTATTTTAAACGCTTCAAACATTAAACGTCCCTTCTGACTTTGCTCAATTACCTAGAATTTTATAAAAGTTTTCAACTCACTTTTGTCGTTACTAGATACCGATTGAACAATTTTATAAAGCGGCGATATCTTATCGTCGAGGCACCCAACACTAGACTTCCTCCGTTCCTTTTGATGCACTTGTAAAGGCCCGTTCTCTCATAGAAGTCGATTTTAGCAAAGTCCAGTTCCCGCAGGAACCTTGCGTTGTTCATGTGAGTCAGCATTGAGTCGATATCACTGGTCAAACATATTCCTGAAAAGCAGAAATGTTAAATGGAATCGAGTGTTTACTTGGTGACTGCTATATCGAGGAACTGCGTCTTTACGTAATTTTAAAATTCATTATTTTTCGCCTAATTGCATGACATCTTGAAATATTGCGACACGGACGATAAGTCACTTGTGAATAATAAAACAAACGCTGCTTCTTAGAATTTACAGTGCGTGTCAATGTTAAAACTAGTTTTATTTTTTATTTAGATACAGATTTGTACGCAAAGGTGCATGTTTGTTTCCTTTACGAGCCTACATGTGTTCTGTAACTCAAACAAAGCTACACTGCAAAAAAGAAACAAAACTTTTAATTTCATATTACAGCAATTTTTATTTGTAAAGAAAGCAACAGCTCTCATGAATGAAAAATCATACAGAACAGCGTATGCTCGAGTCAAATTCTTGAATTAACATTTTTTAACATATCCTATATCAAGCTTAGGTTAATATATCAACAATAGAGAGCTGAGAAAAAAATTAATCTAGACCTAGAGGATTAGATTGACATTTGTGTTTAAAAGTCAAATGAGTAGAAACAGTAAAACTGAGCAACAGAGCAGCTATACAGTTGAGGCTTAATCAACTGAGTACTTGAGGCACTGAGAAACTGGGAAACTGAAAAGTTGAGCCGTTGAGCAACTGAGCCGATGAGAATCTGTGAAGCAAAAAACTGAGCAACAGAGCAGACATAATTATTTGAGTAATTGAGGCACTGAGAAACTGTGGTACTGAAAATCTGAGCGGTTGAAACTCGATCAACTGGGTAATTAATTGAGACACTAGGAAACTGAGGAGCTGAGTAGCTAAAAAGCTGAGCAATTCAAATACTGTACAAATACGCAAAAGAGAAGCTTGGCATGATTGACGGAGTAACTGGGACACTGAGAATTCGCAGAAACTGAGCAACAGAACAAGTGGGCACCTAAGACATGGTCACACTGGTCAACTGAGAATCTGCCAGTCTGAGAAACTCAGAAACAGTAGAACTGACCAACAGAGCAGCTATACAATAATTGAGGCTTGATCAACTGAGTAATTGTGACATCGAGGAACTGAAAAGCTGAGAACAGACATGATTATTTGAATAATTGAGCCACTGAGAAATTGTGAAGCTGAAAATCTGAGGAACTCAGAAACAGTAAAATTGGCAACCAAGCAGCTGCGCTGCCGAGATCAACTGAGCAATTGAAACATTGGAAACTGAGGCACTGGGAAACTGAGGAATTCAGAAACAGTAAAATTCAGCAAGACTGCAGATAAAATACTGCGCAACCGAGACACTCATAAACTAGGAAACTGAGAAGCTGAGCAGCTGAGAATCTGAGGAATAAAGAATAAAAAGTTATGAGCTATTCAGTACAAGTACCGAAATCTAATACATTCTCTATTTTTCTGTTTTTTATTTTTATATCCCCCTATTATTACAAGGTATATAAGTTAAAAGAGAACAGGCAAAGGAAGGAAATAACCAAGAGAGTCACTAAAGGGGGAACAGGCAGCGGAAGCAAATAGTCAAGGAAATCTTTAACAGAAGAACAGGTAAAGGAAGGAAATAGTTAAAACACTCGCTAAAATAAGAACAGGACAGAAAAGGAAATTAAAAAAATAATCGCCAAAGTGATAATAGGGAGCGACGGAAATAGTTAAGAAAGTTACTAAAGGGAAAACAGGCAGCGAAAGGGAATAAGTGAGAGACTCTCTAAAATGATAAGAGGGATAGAAATTAGTTAAAAGACTCACCAAGGGAGTTTAGGCAATGGAAAGAAATAATTAAGAGACTCGTTGAAGAGAGAACAAGCAGCGAAAAGAGATAATCAAAAAATTCGCTAAAGGGAGAACACGCAGCGGCAGGCAATGATTAAAAGACCCGCTAAAGTGAGAAGAGAAGCGGAAGGAAATAGTTCAGAATCGCTAAAGGAAGAGCTAAAGGAAGAACAGGGCAGAAGAAGAAATTATTAAAAGACTCGCTACAATGAGAAGAGGCAGCGAAAGAAAATAATCAAGAGAGTCGCTAAAGTGTGAACAAGTCAGCGAAAGGGAATGATTTTAAAAAGTCGCTAAAGTTAGAAGAAGCAGCGGTACGAAATATGTAGTTAAGAGACACAGAGAGTTACTGAAGGGAAAACAGGCAGCGAAAGAAATTAGTTCAGAAAGTCACTAAAGGGACATTAGGCAATGGAAAGAAATAATAAATTGAGAGACTCATTAAAGAGAGAACAGGCAGTAAAGGAAAATAGTTAAGAAAGTTACTAAAGGGAAAACAGGCAGCGAAAGGGAATAAGTGAGAGACTCTCTAAAATGAGAAGAGGCAGGGATAGAAATTAGTTAAGAGACTCACAAAGGGAGTTTAGGCAATGGAAAGAAATAATTAAGAGACTCGTTGAAGAGAGAACAAGCAGCGAAAAGAGATAATCAAAAAATTCGCTAAAGGGAGAACACGCCGCGGCAGGAAATGGTTAAGAGACTCGCTAAAATCAGGAAAGAAGCCGAAGGAAATAGTTAAGAATCGCTAAAGGAAGAACAGGACAGAAGAGGAAATTATTAAAAGACTCGCTACAATGAGAAGAGGCAGCGAAAGAAATAAGTTCAGAGAGTCACTAAAGGTAGATTAGGCAGTGGAGAGAAATAATTAGGAGATTCATTAAAAAGAGGTCAGGCTGCGAAAGGAAATAATCAAGAGAGTCGCTAAAGTGTGAACAGGTCAGCAAAAGGAAATTATTAGAAGAGTCGCTAAAGTTATAAGACGCAGCGGAACAAAATATATAGTTAAGAGACTGAGAGTTACTAAAGGGAAAACAGGCAGCGAAAGAAATTAGTTCAGAAAGTCACTAAAGGGACATTAGGCAATGGAAAGAAATAATAAATTGAGAGACTCATTAAAGAGAGAACAGGCAGTAAAAGATAATAGTTAAGAAAGTTACTAAAGGGAAAACAGGCAGCGAAAGGGAATACGTGAGAAACTCTCTAAAATGAGAAGAGGCAGGGATAGAAATTAGTTAAGAGACTCACAAAGGGAGTCTAGGCAATGGAAAAAAATAATTTAGAGATTCATTAAAGAGAGGTCAGGCAGCGAAAGAAAATAATCAAGAGAGTCGCTAAAGTGTGAACAGGTCAGCAAAAGGAAATTATTAGAAGAGTCGCTAAAGTTATAAGACGCAGCGGAACAAAATATATAGTTAAGAGACTGAGAGTTAATAAAAGGAAAACAGGCAGCGAAAGAAATTAGTTCAGAAAGTCACTAAAGGGACATTAGGCAATGGAAAGAAATAATAAATTGAGAGACTCATTAAAGAGAGAACAGGCAGTAAAAGGAAATAGTTAAGAAAGTTACTAAAGGGAAAACAGGCAGCAAAAGGGAATACGTGACAGACTCTTTAAAATGAGAAGAGGCAGGGATAGAAATTAGTTAAGAGACTCACAAAGGGAGTTTAGGCCATGGAAAGAAATAATTAAGAGACTCGTTGAAGAGAGAACAAGCAGTGAAAAGAGATAATCAAAAAATTCGCTAAAGGGAGAACACGCAGCTACAGGAAATGATTAAGAGACTCGCTAAAGTGAGAAGAGAAGCGGAAAGAAATAGTTAAGAATCGCTAAAGGAAGAACAGGGCAGAAGAGGAAATTATTAAAAGACTCGCCACAATGAGAAGAGGCAGCGAAAGAAAATAGTTCAGAGAGTCACTAAAGGGAGATTAGGCAATGGAAAGAAATAATAAATTGAGAGACTCATTAAAGAGAGAACAAACGGCAAAAGGAAATAGCTAAGAAAGTTACTAAAGGGAAAACAGGCAGCGAAAGGGATTAAATGAAACTCTCTAAAATGAGAAAAGGCAGTAAAAGAAAATAGTTAAAAAAATAATGGTTAGAAAGAGATTCATTAAAGAGAGAACAGGCAGCGAAAGGACACAATCCAGAAATTCGCTAAAGGGCACCGACAGGAAATGATTAAGAGTTAGAAATGGCAGCGGAGGGAAATAGTTAAGGGAGTTCGAGGAACTGGAATATGAAATTCTATGGAAAGGAATACAAAGCGAAAATATAATGAAAATAGGAATAGTAATCTTTATAGGTAAAGTGGAAAATTAAATCAAAATGAAAAATAAGAACATTAATGATGAACTTACAAAGGAATATCAAAATACATAATAAGATGAACGATATAGGTTTTGGTTACAATAAATTATACAAGACCAAGACCTTACGTGCATGCATGCATCACGTTCTTGGTCTTGATCTTGTTTTGTCGTATGATACATAATATACCGAGTGTTATGGAAATTGATACAATATTTGTTTGAAGTCGCACATTTCCGTCTCTCATTTTTATTTTCATTTTACTCATACATTTCGATTCTGTTTTTTCACTATAAATAATTTATTAATTTTACCTTTACATAAACTAGAGTATTTCCGACCCCAACATTATAGAATTAACGTAATTGACTTACACTAAGGATTCCCAACTCACCTGTAATGACAGTCTCGCTTAACAAATGAGTCTTCTTCTTCGAGATCCTGGCGAGAATGACACACAACGAAGCACGCAGAAAATAATGAATCTCGAGGAACGAATAAACGAAGAAAAGGAAAATCAAAAACCCGAATATAACATAACACAGTACCATTATTTTTAGATCGGCGAGATTTTTAATTGGACTACATTACTGCACCGTGACACGCTTCTCGTAGCACTCGCTTTAAAAAACATTACTGTTATGAAATGGCTCGTTTGCTGACAAGTGCAAAATACTGACAGTCCTAACAATGAAATGAAGAAGAAATGGCAGTGAATTCGGGTTTGCACGGCTGTACACAGGCGCCCATTTCAAATGTCGATAATACCGCACGCAGGCGCATTGTCGGTGGTTTTTCTTGCGGGCTTTGATCAGACGGTTTAACAAACTGTTGCTTGGAGGAATCGATCGTCATTGGGAAATTTTTTGTTCATCTTAAACAATTTACGTTTGGCTATAACTTGGGAAATTGTGACTAGATCATAAAATTTAACGCCAGTAATTTTTACGATAAGTGTCTAAACGACACACAGATGACTTAGCACTGACTTAAGTCCAACTTCCACTTAAGTTACTTGGAAAAGAATTTGTTCCAGTTCATTGTTGTTGTTTATATTACGTTGATTTCAACTATTGTTGCAGCAGGGATAATCCAATTGTGTCTTTTCTTAAATGCACAGTCTTGGAAAATAGATTTAATTGTTTCTGTATTTTTCGTGTGTAATTTGTGCTCGTTTTGTTTAAACAACCAACGTACAAAAAATAAAATACAACAAGATTTATTGCAATTTGGTATTAGGAGAGCATGAGCTGGCAGAGATTTTAGTTTATAGCGAGTTAAACTTTCACCGCATTTTTTATGTCAACGGAAATCCTCGAGTTCTTGAAAGTTAGGCAAGCTCATATACAGTAAGTTAATTATAGTGGAAAATTGGTTAACAAAGGGGCGTTAATTATTTAATAAAACGCTGATGTTTACAACAATAATTATGTAAATTTGCTAGCATTATGCTACATAAATTATGTAATTTATTAACGATATTTGAGTATGGATAGTGCACATGGTGGGGGTACCAACTATGTTGCTTTGACCACTTTGACGTAAATAAAATATATGTAAATATGCAACTAACAATATTAAAGGACGAGAATTCCTTTAATAAATAATTCATAATACAAATTAGGATTCGTTGTTGCATTGAGCAAAACTATGTAGAGAAATGATTATTGATCTTCTCCTTTGTTTTTTTTTTCCGCTACGTTCCAATATAACAATATTATTCTTTTCTTTGTTTTCTTCCATTGCTTTTCCCGTAAATCGTATACCTTATTTCGTTTTGTCTGCTTTGTTTTTCTCGGTTATTTTCTTTTTTCGTCCCAGTCCGTCTTTCCTTCTTCCCAGTCTTCCCAATCGCTCTTACCTTTTTCTGTATCTAGATCGTTATTTATGAAGATTTTTGATCCCGCCTATGTCTCACTTCTTTGCTTCTCATGACGTTCTGCTTCTGTTTCCATGTCTCTATTTTCGATACTATCATGTCTTCTCCTCTTATAGCAGAGTCCTCAGTTATCTTCACTTCTGTTTTCAAATCCACAACCTACTTCTTTTAGTCTCAGCTATGTTATTCATCTTCGCCTCCATCTGTCTTCAGTTGCTTCATTTATGTCTTCAGATCTTCCATATCTTCCATGAGCTGTGTGTTGCCGTTCTTCACCTCTCTCTCATTTCGTGTCTAGTTTCACTTTCAGCCCCATTTCTTTTTGACTTCCTCTTTGCTCTCTTTTTTTTTAGTTTCCTCTATATCGTCTTCTTGAATTTCTCCTCTTTCTTCGACTTGTTTCATTCCTGTTCATAACACTGCCGAGTATTGTTGATTGCCGACATTCTTTGTTATTGTTGTTGTCGTTTTTCCTCCATATATAAGGTGTTCATTTAAAAAAGTCATCAAGTTAAACACATCATCAACCCCTTTGTTTTTCACACTTTTCTTCAAAGCTTCTTTTTCTTTTTTATTTTCATGGATATTAACTTAAAAATCAAACCCATTATTTTTTCTTATAGTTTTTATTAGGCCATCTGCCACTATCCTTAAAATCTAATTATCTTAACCTTCACTTTAGTCTTTTTTAGTCCCTAATTTACTAATACCAATGTTAGTCGTATTACGTGTTGCCTATCCTATCCGCTAGCTGTAATCGACACATCTGTTTCAGATTCAATTTAATTTCTAGATCACCAAAAATTGTGGTCTTCTTATTGTAGTCAATGAATGATAAAAAAAATTGGTTTATTACTTTTTTTTCCAAAAATTAGTGCAATGTCCATTGTAACTGCTATCACCAAGGTCGGTAAAATTTTCGATTCGCTGCAGAACCACCTCACATTGGTTTTCAAGAGTTTCATCGTACAGAAATAACAGCAAAAATTTCAGCATCGCGGGGATTCTCTAGATTATAGATCGAAATTACTGATAAAAATGTATCTTGATACCCAAACATTGAAATAGATTCAGTGATTTGAATCATTTTAGCATTTTACAGGCTACTAAAGGGTGTAAAACCATTGTATAGACCTTTATTACGATATGAAAATTGATTTGACTTTACTTCTGTAAGTTTGAGTATATATTTTTTTAAACCAGAAGAATGTTCTTAAATCCAGGTGGAGTAGATTTAAATTAAAATTTAAATATATCTAAGTCGAACTCCACAAACTTTAATAACTGTAAAATTACTAATGGAACATGTTTCGGCAGAACACTTCTGCCATCATAGATATATTTAAATTTTAATATATTTTTTTGGTTAAAAATTCAATCTGCATTGATTTTCTTTGCTGTTATAAAGTCTGTTTGTGACTAAAAAGCGGATGGTTCTGGCACCATTTGTGGGTGCGGTGGGCGGGTGGGCCGCCCTGTCCACTATACTCATCCACTGACTAAATGGATTAGAAGTAACAACCATTTACTGATTTTTTTCTTTTGTTTTTTTTTTCTTTAAAAACTAGAGCTTACTCTCGTGTTCAATTAAATTTCATAATTTTTAAGTCAGAAAATGGTTGTCATTCTAATACCATTAAGTCAATCAGTCAGTTGTGGACACGTTGTGGATACGGCGGCCCACCCACCCACCGCATTCACATGTGGTGCCATGAAGCATATGGTTTTTAGTCACAAAGACAACTGTGAAATACAGGAAACGAAATTTGGATACATTATGAAAATGGTTGTCATTCCGAACCAGTTTGTCAACCATTCGGTCAAAAATTTAAGTTTGGGTATATATTTTTTTGGTGGAAAATTCAATTCAACCTGCATTGCGGGGGGCGCCCTCTCCACTATACTCATCCACTGACTAAATGGATTAGAAGTAACAACCATTTACTGTTTTTTTTTTTCTTTAAAAACTAGAACTTACTCTCGTGTTCAATACAATTTCATAATTTTTAAGTCAAAAAATTGTTGTCATTCCAATACCATTAGTCAATGATTCAGTTGTCCATTCAGATGTAGTTCTTTTTCTAGAGCTCCATCTCCAAAGACTCTTATTCTGCGATATACGGATGTCGTGGAGAGCTTCAGCTTCTCACCTCCTATTGACCGTAGTTAGATAATATTTTCTTTTAACAGACAAGTGTACGTATTCTTTAAAATTTCATTAAAATTGGTCTTTAAAACTGATTTTACAGAATTTCCGAAAATTGGTTTAGAAATATATTGGTTAATTTAATTTGACTAATGAAATGTGAATTAATGAATTATATAATAAATAATGAATAATTAATGAATGAAATGTGCGTACAAATACTACATGTTTAGTAAATTTACGTTGCTTGACCAAAACGAATAAAAATCTCAGCAAAAAAACTGGTATTGTTGAATCCAGTTTCACTTTCAAGGACGATCGGAACTACACTTTGGGATGCGGTCGGCATAGGTTGCGGGTCAACAGGTTTTTATGTTTTAATCTTACTGCAAAACCAGTAGAGTACGAAAATATAGTAAACGTAGTAAAGCTGGAGAATTTTCAAAGATTAAAATTTTTTAAACTTGAGAATTAAAGAATCTTGAAATTCTTGAACCTTACAGTATCAGAATTCTGTAACTCTCGAAATTTTTTAGTGCTAAGGAATATTTTTTTAATTGCTATATTCAACGTTTTTTATTATTATTTTTTTTAATTTAAAATCTTGACAACTGGTTTACGACAGCTTGACCACTTGAGATACATTGCAGCACCGATGGAAAATGATCTTTATTAACGAAATTTTATCTCATTAAAAAACTAATATGCCAAAGAAACAACTAAATTTGGCTAAACTTCAATAACTTTTCAAAATCTAGAAAATAATCAAATGTAATATTTTGTTCATGTGAAAAGGTCAAGGCCATAGGCTAATCTATACCAGTGATTATATTTGTCACTGCATCTTAACATTAGATGAGGTGTACTGTAAATACTCATTTAAATCGAATTAGGTACATTATGGAATCTTTTCCTGTCACAGAATAACATTTTGAAAATAATACTATTACCATAAGTAAACTCATAAATTGTGACGTTTTTATGATAATATACGGCATTTAAATATAACAGAACTAGGTACTTAAGTCACCAGACACTAAATTCTTCACCAGTATCATTTTCATCCGTGTGAGTAAGTAGGTCATATTGCTTTAGGGTGTAGTATAGGTAACAATAATTATTTGTTATAGAGGGTATTTACTTCTGCAAAAGAACGGTAATTGGCTCCACAAACCTTTTCTACCTTGTGATTTTCATTAAAACTTTTAAATACATGCAAAAGTGCAACGCAAATTTCTCGATGTTCATGGTCGCTGCAGCCGTGTGATTTGGAGGAAATGGTTACGTGTATGATGTTGCAGTTCAGTTCCAATTAAGGTCAATAAGTTAACACAATAGCAACTCGTAAATCCACAAACCTCTTAACACTTGTTGATAAAACAATATTTAAATTTGACATTTAAAAACGGCGAATTAGTTTTCACCAATAATGGCATCAATTTTACGATAAGGCATGATACATCACCGTACAACTCAAGGTCCACTACATATATAATTGCCTCTAATGAAAGAAATTACAGTTAGTAGCCAGTCTTCGTCCGGTCATCATGGACGTCGGTGATATCAAAAACATCAAGAGTGTTATCAAGATCGCTGATGGTAAAACTATCCTCCAGTACAAAGTGACTCGTTTGACTGCCCCAGGCGAAAACTATGGAAGTCTAATGCTGCGTGTGGACCTGGAGGTTGCAAGTAGTGAGCGAAAAGAAGACGTCCATTTGGTGGCCAAAATGTTACCACAGTCCAAGTTCATCAGAGAAGTTTTCAACACCGACGTCACATTCCGCAATGAGATTGGATTTTATAAACATGTTTTTCCGGCGTTGCAGAAGTTTGAAAAAAGCCGCGGGGTCCAGAAGATCATCGATTTCGCCCCGACCTATTACGGAAGTCGGCTAAATCTGGAAGATAACGACGATGCGGTAGGTGATGATGCCATTTTGATCCTTGAAAATCTAAAAATCGAAAATTATGTCGTACTGGATCGAATCGGAGGGTTAAATTGGGAAGTGTCAAAGTTAGTCTTAGCAGATTTGGCAAAACTTCATGCCGTGGCCTTAGCTTTAAAACAGCAAAACTTGGAAGATTTCAACAAAGAAATTAAACCGTTTCTCCAGAGTTGGAAGTCAAGAGGTGAACACTACCAGAAATTGAAGAAGGACCTCATTCGTTTAGTGGAAAACACAGACGCACTGAGACCTTTCAAGGACCAAATCGTCAGCGAATTTGAGAATCAGATGATTCCCAAAACACCGAGGGAGCCTTTCGCCACGATCAGCCACAACGACTGCTGGACCAACAACGTCATGATCAAATTCGACGGTGACAAAATCGTCAAGACCAAACTGGTAGATTACCAACTATGCGACTACGGTTCCCCTGCCAAAGACGTGCTCTTCTTTATATTCACCAGCGTACAAACCGAAGTCGTTGCCACCAAGTACGACGATCTAATAAAGTTCTACTACAAAACGTTCGAATCGACACTGTCCGCTTTGAAATGCAACACTCCGCAATTTTCGTTTCAAGCATTTTTGGAAGAAATCGAATATGAAGCCAAAAATTCACAATTTGGGCACATCGCATTCATGCTCTTCCCCATTTTGGCAAAACAGGAAAACGCAAAAGACGTTGCGGAAATGACACCCGACAACATCGTCTCGGAGGACGACAGCGACGAACTCAAAGAAAAATTTGTGTTCTTTGTAAATGAATTTGTAAAGAGAAAATGGATTTACAACTGAAACTGTATTTATTTCATATTCGCCCTTGACTACACTGATAAGAGGCATCTGTAAAAATGCAATAACAAACAATGTTGCACTGTTATGTAATGTAAAATGTTATGTAAAACAAAAAATATCGGTCCAAAAACGCTGAAATCCAAAGTTATGAGTTTAGGAGCTCTGAGACACTCACAAAAAGTTTGCGTTGTTTTGTAGTTGACACAATACGTAACTGACCACTTTGTATACCCTTGATTGCGTTTGATGGAAGAAAACAAAATTGGTAGTTAGGAAAGTAGGTACGATAATGTTAAAAATAAAATGTTTTTGAAGTAATGGTTTGTAAAAAGGAACAATTTAAATTGCTTGTCTAATTGAAATTATTTTTAAATATGTACATGTAGTGAATTAGCGTTACAGTCGATAGTTTGAACCGGAAAGTTCTGGTGTAGATAATTGGCCATTTTCTGAAAAATATTGCTCTTTAACAAAATAAAATGGCCCAGAATTTACATTTTATCATTTTTTTTTTTGCGCAGGCACACGTTGAAATTGTGCGAAAGTCTGGAGTATGAAATTTTTATTAAAACACAAAAATGTAATATATCGATTAGGGTAGAAAGAAGTTCTTGTGAAAGTCCGCCAGAGTCTCTAATTTCTATGCCATTATTTAACAAAATATTTCTTAAGGGTTCTTTTGAGAAATTAAACTTCATTTGTTAAAACAAATCATATTACAATAAAGTTGTGTGTGAAAACAATTAATAATACTAGTGATCGCCCGTCACTCGAAATTCGAGTGGTATGTATTGGATTGGTGATCGAATCAATGTAAAATAGAAAAAAAATGTGTGCGATCGGGGCCCCCCGTCAGGAAGGAAGTTCTTTACTCCGAATGTAATTCGACATGGAGATTTTTTGACACTGTGCATATCGCCGGCTGATTGTAACAACTAGGTAACTCATAATTCGTTGTTTTGGAGAAATTGCCAAAACAGTTTATTGATATTGTGAAAACAGATTGAGAGGCCGTCAATTTAAATGCCTCTATAGTTGTTGACAACTCTTTATTTGAACTCATTCTTTTTGCATTAAATTCTGTATGCTCTCTAGTTTAACATACAGTAGATAACTCAAAATGCCTAAGTTTCGAGTTACCCACTTCTTACATTCAGCCGGCGATATGATTTCACTATTGTCTCTCTGTAATGTATGCAAATAGTAACTATATGTATCAAGTTATACCCAATAAGTTATTCCCAATAAATTCAAAAGCCCTTTTGGATTGTTTATTTTGCTGTAATTGAGTCTTCTTGACATTATTTTATTAGATCCATATCCAGAGAATCTACAGGCAGTGTCTTTTCAGTGTTTCAAAATATTGTCAAAATGGTGGAGGCGCTGTTCGCACTTCTATTCCTAAATAATTCAAAATTCATATACGACTATTTATTTTCCTCAATCCTGTATTTTTTGAAATTATTTCATGAAATTACCATAACCTATAGAGACACCCAAGTGTCTTTCCGTAATTTCAAAATATCGTCAAAAATGGCGGCGGTGCTGATTCAAGATTATTCCCAATAAATTCAAAAGCCCTTTTGGATTGTTTATTTTGCTGTATTTGAGTCTTCTTGACATTATTTTATGAGATCCATATACAGATAAACTACAGGGAGTGTCTTTTCAGTGTTTCAAAATATTGTCAAAAATGGTGGAGGCGCTGTTCGCACTAGTATTTCTAAATAATTCAAAATTCATTTACGACTATTTATTTTCCTCAATCGTGTATTTTTTGAAATTATTTTATTTACCAACCTATAGACACCCAAGAGTGTATTTCCGTAATTTCAAAATATCGTCAAAAATGGTGGCGGTGCTGATTCAACTTTATTCCCAATAAATTCAAAAGGCCTTTGGATTGTTTATTTTACTGTGTCTTCTTGACATTATTTTATAAGATCCATATCCAGAGAAACTACAGGGAGTGTCTTTTCAGTATTTCAAAATGTTGCAATGGCTGTTCGCAGTTACAAATTACTTCATGAAATTACCAACTTGTAGAGACACCCAAGAATGTTTTTCCGTGATTTCAAAATATCGTCAAAAATGGTGGCCGTGCTGATTCTTAATTATTTTGATGTACATAATTCACACATTAATTACTAAAATATTACGGTACAACATGACAACGAATTTTTAAATTAAATAGAACACATTTCAGTCACTCAGCAGATTTTATTAAAATAATTGCAATATTAGCTTTTGAGTGCATCTAGTTATTTCTCTGTTAACGAGTTCGTTCTTTATGGCACGGTCATGTATGTAAATAGTAAACACTCGAATGACATGTACATCAAACGTATGTGATCAAAGCTGCCTGATGCAATTACGATGGGCGAGGGACGTAGAGGAGTCAGAGAGGGTAATCGAAGATCTGTGTTTTGCTGCCGGAACCAAGAATACGAAATTTTACATCATTCTACATTTATAATTGTTTCTAGTATATTATTTACGACAAAAATATGAACGTGGTACTGTAGGAAGCATAATAAATAGGGCAATAATTTTACAAGAGCACATTTTTTTTTATTTAGGCTCATACGTAAATAGTGTTGAATAATAGTCCAGGCAATGGGTACAAAAAAGGGGGTTTTGATCGCAAAAGGTCGGACAGAAATGAAATTTGGTGGGATGGTAGACATAGGTCTCCTGATAGTACACCTGAGTTTGCGACCTCGGGGGCTTGCCGCTCGAGGGGTGGGGGGGTGAAAACTCTGCACCGTGACGCTTTTCGGAAAATAGCGCCGTTGTTGTAAGTGCTATTGAAAAAAAGTTCAAATAAAATATGTAGAGAACAAAATTGTGCATAATTTTGTTTCTATTCATTTTTTGTTTGCGACCAACAGTTTCCGTTTTACAGGGCGCCAAATTTGGGGGTTGATTTGCAAATTCCAACAAAATCAAATCTTCAGCGCGGATTACAACGAAGATCGACTTCAAATAATTCTGAAAGAGCAAAGCTTTCCGAGTTGCGAATTCCGAGTGGATGTTTACCGTCTCACCAAATTTCATTTCTGTCCAACCTTTTGAGAATAAAACACCCTTTTTTGTACCCATTGCCTGGACTATAGACTTTTTAGAAGAAACAATTTATAAAGTTTTGAAATTTTGGTTATGAACTCCCAGTAGGCACCCAAACAAAAATTCGAAGAGTTCTCACTCCCTCGGGGGGAGCTTCATCACCTTTTGTCCAAAAAGCCGCTTCCGAACGTGACGTCATGAAGCCTTTATGCCTTTTTCTCGTAAACAGTAACTCCCATGAGAAAATGTTTTAGGACCTATATTCTCCATTAAATTCTGCATAAAAATGCTCTTATGAAGTTTTTGCCTATCTCTCACCCACCGCTCATCAATGACATTGGAAAATGAGTTTTGTTTTCAGCGTAAAAGCAAAAATTAGTCCACCCCCGTTTTTTGACTAATACCAATTTATTGCAAATGTTTTATTCAATATGGACCTTATACAGAAAAAACTGCTTTACAATTCTGTATACATTTTTTGCTCCCATAGTGACTTTCGAGATAATCGCCGCAAAACACAGGGATTGCTTTCACGATGAAAACTAAACTCACTTTCTAACGTCATTGATGAGCGGTGGGTGGGAGCTAGGCAAAAATCTCAAAAAAGCAATTTTATGCAGAATTTAATGGAGAACATAAATCCTATAACATTTTCTCATCGGAGTTACCGTTTACGAGAAAAAGGCAGAAAGGCTTCATGACGTCACGTTCGGGAGCGGCTTTTTGGGCAGAAGTGGATGAAGCTCCCCCCGGGGGAGTGGAAACTCTTCGGATTTTTATTTGGGTGCCTGCTGGGAGTTCATAACCAAAATTTCTAAACTTTATAAATTATTTCTTCTAAAAAGTCCAATTTGCTTGGACTAGATTTTCATCGGCACATATCTCGAGAACGATTCAATCTAGTACCTTTTTAGGGAGTGATTTTTGTAGTAAATTTAATCAGCTTTAATTTTTGTTCTAATGATTATTTACGTAGGAGACATAGTTTTCGAGTTATAAGCGACAAACGTAAGAATTTTTCAACTTTGAACCTATTTTGGAGTAGGGAGAGGCACATTTAAAAAAAATCATATCTTTCGTAATATACAACCCAATCCATCAAATGGGACATCCACAAACTCGGAAAACATCGCTCTTTGAGAAAAATAAATATTGCAGGATTATTTGAAGTTGATCTTCGTTGTAATCCGCACTGAAAATTTGATTTGGTTGGAATTTGCAAATCAACCCCCAAATTTGGTGCCCCGTAGAACGGAAAGTGTTGGTCGCAAACGAAAAATCAATAGAACCAAAATTATGCACATTTTTGTTCTCTACATATTTTATTTGAACTTTTTTTCGATAGCACTTACAACAACGGCGCTATTTTCCGAAAACTGTCGCGGTGCAGATGTTGAGTTTCCCAGACCACTTTGAACACAATTCACCGAGCATCCAAACCTCAGTGGAGGGGCCAAGTTATATTTAGCTGTAGTTGTCCAGCTTCGTACTCAAAACGACTCACGCTCATTTAAATCGGTGACTGCTTTTGCAAATAATGAATTGCAAATATATAATAATAATTAATGAACCTTATATATATTATAATTATCTTATCAACGTCTTTCATTTAAAAAAACAATTATTATCAAAACCGGTGCAATACACACTGTTTTATTTGTTCCCAACGGATTCATATTCAACTATTGAATATATATAGATGGTCAAACTAGTATTTTTCTTCATCTATACGCTTTTGGAGGCGTAGTTGGAATATCCCAGCCTACTCATTTTAAGACAGCGTGTAAAAAAATTGACACTTTTCCTTTCTGCTTTTGAGCTACATCGGGATGTATCAGCGAGCTGAAAAATGACAACAGACAGCTCAGGGAAGATATGGAAGAACTGAATAGAGAAGTGAACCAACTGAAGAGGAAGAGAAAAAGAAAAGACGGACAGATGGAGACAAAGATGCAAGAAAAAGAAAGATGCGAAAGAAGAAATAACATAGTAATAATAGGGCTGAGAAAAAAAGAGACGGGACAAAGCTTGAGCAAAAATGTCGAGAAGTGAGACCTATACTATAGAAGGAAAAGATATGATAGTAACGAAATTAGAGACCCGGGAACAGAAGCAGAACGTCATGAGAAACAAAAAAAAAACTGAGAAATAGGACGGAATCAAAAATCTTCATAAACAACGATTTTACAATGGAAATGGAACTAAGCTATAGAAGACTGACGACACCGGGCGAATGTAGGAGAAGAAACAGATGTAAAGAACTGAAAAGACTAGCCACTAAGCATCAAATGAGGAAATGGAGAACTGGGAAGGGATCGAGAGAATAATACCGGGCGGACCTAAAGACATACAAAGACATCTATGAGAAGAAGAAGAAGAAGAAAAATAAATTATATCAATTAACACGCAAGAAGAATTTTGGAAAACAAAGATCGAAAGGTGAAAAAGAGGGCAGATGAGAAGACAACGATAGAAGAAAAGAGGGGAAGATACACCTGAGGGTGGCTTTCGATAGCGTAAATAAAGAAAGATTATGGGAGCATATGAGAGAAGCGAATTAATAAACACCTGATGAACAGAATAGAGGAACGCCAGAATGCCCACTCAGCTCCAGTCTGTTCGCTGCATACATAAGCGACCTGGAAGAAGAACTAACAACTAACGCAGGAAGGGGGGAGTGGTGGTAGGAAACACGAAACTGCACTCGTTTGAATTAAAATAATCGAAAAAAGCCATAATTTTAATGGATTTTCGATAATTAGGTACCAACTCATATAATTTGCCGATATCAGTTGGCAAAGTTGAAATTCATGTTAAGCACCCTCGAAAACATAAAGTAAAATAAGCCACTAGAAGCAATTACAAGAGAACTTTACACTTCGGCCCCTCTAAAATACCTCATTTACTTGCCGATTAATAATAACACAATAACGTATCGTTTTTAATTGATTTTTTTTTTTCGATTTTACGAACTATTATTATAGAATTGCACTTTGATGTTGAGAGGACAAAATTCGTAGTTTTTTATAATGTGTTATAATGTATCATGTTGTAGTAAATAAGTACCTATGGCACAGTTTTATTGTACAAGCGGTTAAAGCTATTGTTTTAACCGCGAGACCCATCAACAAAATTGGAACTTGAAGCCAGAAAGGATGTTCATCCACCTGCTGCTGTCGTTCTTGGCAGTGCTGCAGACGGGCGCTTTGATGAATTGGAGTGAATGGTGGCCGTCAAATTCGACAAAAAGAATGAGGGGACAAAGACTGTGATATGGTGATAAACTGGTTGCAGTAGGTGCTGATCTTCACGTTTTGCAGTCAGACGAGGACGTCCGTTGCCACCACGATGGTGCTGCAGCCCAGCGTAAGTCCAATTGGTCCATGCACGAAGTGTACAAGGATGGCTGTGGCCCAAACGACATGCAGTTTTAATGAAAGTTGTAGCTCTGCTGGTGGCCACGATTCGATGTAGTAATAAATCTATTAGTTGACATTAAACAGTTGGTCGTTAATTGAAGCAACTTGAACATCAATGTACGTCATAAATCAAGCGATATGTTGGTATGTATTTACAAATTAATTCTAACAATACAAAGATAAATTTAAATATTTACATTGTTATTTAATATAATCAGTTGCATTAAAGCATAATTAAATGTTTTTTGTCTATAAATCTAGATATGAGAACTCTATCAGATAAGAGAAGTGTGTAGCATGAGCGTAATGGCGCCGGGATCATGTTTATAAATTTTTAAATTAAGTTTTACAAATAACATTTTTTCATATTTTTAAATAATTTAGAGGACTACATATTTGAAAAGCATATTTCTTTCCAACTAGTAGATGACTATTTAATATTGAAAGAAATAAATAGATTGGCACCACTGAATAATTGGTACCATAGATTAATTGGTACTCCTTCCCGTTTACAGTGTTTACACTATATATTTTTAGGTTAGGGTAGAGTGATGATTGATCCAACTGCATTAAATTTTTAACCTTTAGTTTTACTTATTAGAATATAGAATCACATGTGCCATTGTACGATCAATAAAACACAGGTAACCAACTTTGCGAAAAAAAATCTTATTGGCATTTATAAGGGGAAACCAATAAGGGAATACATTTTTTCATTGTCGGTTAGAGTTGATTCCTTGCTTAGTGTTCCTCTAATGAATGGAATAAAACACTCACTGTAGCAGAAAAAGTCAATCAATTTTTGATCACATTTTGAGACATTCACATTCATGTCGAACCTAAAATAACTGACATAATTTTTGTGTTAGACAAAGCAATACATACTTTTGCCACTACTAATAATGAATCATTAACGGATGTTTGTGCACCTGAGTACCATTGGCATTGCCACACTAATTGCAATAAGTGTGATTGTAACCGGACATGGTGGTCTTCCACTTAGAACGTAACATGATGTTATATCACACGTATTGTAAATGCTTTTCATCCACTATTTATCTTTGGTCTTCACCAATAGGTTAAGGTCTTTCAAAGAAATTATCTTAGCCGCACTATGATTCATAATATTCTGTTATCAGATATATACTTACAATCAATACATGTTATCAGTAGATAAGCGATTATATTCTAAAAATTATTGAGTGCGTAACTCATCGATTGAGTACAAGTGTAATCCAAAACCGACCGAAAAATGGACATCCAAAAAATCCCCAACCTCGAGAACATCCTCATTTTAGAAGACAACCAAACCGTTGTAGACCACACCCTCTCACCGTTAACATCGCCTGGTGAAAACTACGGAAGTCTCATGTTACGTCTCCACGCAGTGCTTGACACACCCCAGGGCACAGAAGATTTTTACGCAGTGGCAAAAATGATACCTCCCAATGAGTTTCTCCAAAGCATTTTCAACACGAAGGTCACATTCAAAAACGAAATTGCGTTTTACAAGAAGATCGTGCCGGTGCTACAAGATTTCCAAAGACAACAAGGTACTGAGAACATTATTAACTATTTTCCAAAATATTGGGGCAGCCGCATCAATCAAACCGGCAGCTCAGAGGTCGATTCAGACGCAGTCCTAATCCTCGAAAATCTTACTCACAAGGGCTTTAACAACGTGGACCGAAAGCAGGGTTTCGATCTTCAGACATCAAAAGTAATCCTGGAAGATTTGGCCCATTTTCATGCGGTACCCATAGCATTGAAGTTAAAAAGCCCAGATGTTTTTGAAAATGAGGTGAAACCTCATTTGACGCCTTTCACCTTTCGGGGGTATCGGCAGCTTGCACCCGTATTCTTCAAACTAATTGACACTATCGATCAACTGAGGATGTACAAAACGAGGGCGCGAAAGCCATTTGAAAACCTAAATGTGGAAATAGAAACACGAGAACCGTTTGCCACTATCAGCCACAACGACTGTTGGGTCAATAACATCATGATCAAAACGGAGAGAGGGAAATGTGTGGACAATAAGCTAATCGACTTCCAGATCTTTGACTACGCCTCGCCCGCCCAAGATCTAATTTTTTTCTTATTCTCAAGTGTGCAGACTCAAGTTCTGGAAAGACATTACGACATTCTAGTGCAACATTACCACCAGACATTTATCGCCGTTTTGAAGCAGTTAAAGTGCGACACCAGTAGATTTTCATTCGGGGCGCTCAGTAAAGAAATGAACTATGAAGGTAAGAATTCGCAATTTACACATCTCATCTTAATGACTTTCCCGATGTTTGCGCAAAATACCAAGGAACTGACAGAGCTCAGTAAAGACAATATTTTCGAATTTGAAGACCCAATAAGTGAAGTCCACAAAGACAAAATTATTTTCATTGTACGAGAGTTTGCTAAAAGAAATTGGATTTAAATGAGGAAAAAATTGTTATTCATTTAAACATTAAACTTTTTCCTGTACCGTAATTAGTGTTTTTTTTTGTTCGTCCTTAAATAACCATCGAAGGTGATTGTAATGAAAGTTACCAGCTCATTTAGTGTTCTCGCGCCGATGAAAACAACACTCTTTCACAACTGCTTGTGATAACAGTTTTTATTCAAAGTCGGGTAAGTAGACTGCATTATTAAAGTACATCTCATTCAGTAACATCCTGTCTCGTTAATCAGTATAAAATGGATCTGCCGCAAATAGCTGGACTGAGCGACCTCCTCCATAATTATCTGGGTCACGAGAAAACAATTGCCAGCCTTGAAGCCTCCAGGTTAATTCCAGTTGGTGAAAATTATGGGAGTCAAATGCTGGCTTTAAAAATCCACATCAAGAATAGCGACCTTATGGACCAAGATGAATATTTAGAGGTCGTTGCAAAACTTCCCCCACCTGGAGAATTCATCCGAAGAATGTTCAACACCGAGGTGACGTTCCGCGGCGAAATCGACTTTTACCAGACGATCGTCCCAGAGTTAGAAACATTCCTTTGCGAGAGAGGAATTTATGGGTATTTAGACTGCTTCCCAGAGTTTTTGGGAGGTAGAATATCGCTGCAACCCGAGAACAACTCCGTCGATGATGATGCGGTTCTCTTGCTTGAAAATCTCAAAGTTAAGGGGTACGAAATGACAGATCGCACTCTCGGGTTTGATTATGAAACAGCGAAATTGGTTGTGAAAAGTATGGCTAAACTACATGCAACACCAATCGGTTTGAAGGTTCTCAAACCGCAGGCGTTTCAAGAAAAAATTCGACCTCTCTTCTACGAGTACAAAGTCTTTCAGTTCCACGCAGACTTGGAGGATTCGATCGTGGAGAAAATTCGAAAAATGATTGAAGACATCGATAGTTGCCGCAAGTATTCAGACAGACTATTAAGTGTTTTCCGTTCTTGTATGCGAACGACTAAGAACGATTCGAAACTAATTAGAGAACCTTTTGCTACCGTTATTCATACCGACGTTTGGGTCAACAACTTCATGCTGCTGTACCAAGACGACAAACCTGTCAGTTGTAAAATTATTGACTTTCAATTGGCCGAATACGGATCACCTGCACGTGATTTGTTGTTCTTTTTATTGACAAGTATATCAATTTCAGTTCTTGAGGTACATTTTGAAGACTTGGTACAGTTGTACCATCAAAGCTTAGTCCACGATTTGGTTCAGTTTGGATGTGATCCGAGACCCTTTGCTATTGAGAAATTTCAAGAAGAAATCGTACTGGCTGCCGTGGAGTTTGAAATTTACCACTCTGTTATGATGTTGGGGCCTATTTACGCCACCAAAGAAAACATCAAAGAATTGGGGGAATTTAAAGAAGAGGATATGTCGGCGGACGAGCCCGTGCCACCGAAGCAGATGGAAAAATTAGAATTTCTTATACATGAATTTGTGAAAAGAAAGTGGATTTAAAACTGCGTTGTTTTATTTTTAAATTCTATTACGTTATTGTACCTATTTTGTTCTAATCCTTTGTCATTGACACTCGTAAACAGACTCGTAAATTCTTTAAAGTAAAGCTCCTGTTTGTTATCCGAGATAAAACGTGTAGTTCTTAGCTGATTAGTCAGTACAACATGGCACTACCTGAGATAGCAAACCTAAGGGGCCTCTTGCGTTTGAGTGAAGAAAAAACTATTGGCGATGTTGAGGCAAAGAGATTGACAGCCACGGGTGAGAATTACGGCAGCCAAATGCTTGCTCTAAGAATCCATATAAAAAACAATAACCGGAACGAGTGGGTACAAGCTGTTGCCAAACTTCTTCCGCCTGGAGAGTTTTTCCGAAAAATGTTCAACACTGAAGTGACATTCCGAAACGAAATCGACTTTTACCAGACAATCTTACCTAAATTGGAAGCATTTCTTTGCGAGCGAGGTATTGATAGCTATTTAGAATGTTTTCCTGAATTTTTAGGGGGACGACTGACTTTGCAAGAGGGAAAAATTACAGTTGACGATGACGCGGTCCTTCTGCTTGAAAATCTTAATGTTAAGGGATACACGATGGCAGAACGCACTGTTGGATTTGATTACGAAGCCGCTAAATTGGCTGTAAGAAACATGGCAAAGTTGCATGCAGCCCCGCTTGGGATGAAGCTCCTCAATCCGCAAGCATTTCAAGAACAAATTCGACCTCTTTTCAACCCTTACAAAGTTTTCGACTTTCATAAAGATATGGAAGACTCAATTCTGGTGAACCTTCGGAAAATGATTGAAAACATGGACAGTTGCCGCCAGTACTCTGACAGAGTGATCAAGGTCATTCGGTCCAGTATGATAGAAAAGACTAAAAATGCTTCAAGATTTATCAGGGAACCGTTCGCCACCATCATCCACACCGACCTCTGGGTCAATAACTTTATGTTGCAGTACCAAAACGACAAACCGGTCAGTTGTAAAATTATTGACTTCCAACTGTTAGAATATGGATCACCAGTTCGTGATTTCTTGTTCTTCGTGTTCACCAGTGTGCAAATTCCACTGATTGAGAGACACTATGACGATTTATTAGTACTGTACCATCAAAGTTTGATCGAGGATTTAGTCAGCTTCGGATGTGACCCGACGCCGTTTAGTCTTGAGAAATTTCAAGAAGAAATCGTGTTAGCTGCGAGAGAGTTTGAGGTTTACCATTGTATACTTATGTTAGATCCTATTTACGCGACCAAAGAAAATATCAAAGAATTGGATGAATATAAAGAAGAGGATATGACAATGGAGCAAACCGTATCACCGAAACAGAAAGAGAGATTGGAGTTTCTTGTGCGTGAATTTGTGAAAAGAAAGTGGGTTTAAACGGCTTTTAATTGTATAGTTTAATTGTAGATATACGTAGTGTACTATAAATAGTCAGAATTAAAAAAATATTAATAATTAATTATTATTTCCCAGTACCACCAAAACAAAAGAAACTGACAGTCCGATTTTATAATTACTGCCGGTTGCTATGGAAACGGTCTTATCTAAAGACCGCTACGACCCTTGCGAGCGCCTTTATCAAGTAACGACATGCCAATGGGGATTTTCATTTCTCGAGTTGTTTTTCTATGACTACAACGACGTCCTGACGTTAGAACCAGACTATCTTTATTCTGTGGTCGTGACGAAGTGACGCAGCCCTATGAGTTGCGACGGTGTTAACGTCGGTTGCTATGGAGACGTCTGATCTAAAGCCAGGCAGTAAGGTCCAATTTCACGTTTCATTTCACATGAAATTGAGACTTACGTATTTAGTCTTTAATTTAAATTGCATGCACATTTACTTATCTTCTTTACATAAAGCCTTAAATAATGCGAACCTCACTCAGATAACAATATTCCAAGTACAGAGCGTATTAACACAGTTCTTGATAGTTTTACTGAAGGTAAGCCACAACCCGGCTTTACAAAATAAACATTTTGTGGGTGTTTCCAGATGGCGCTACCAGAAATCGCAAATTTTGAAAGTCTCCTCCCCGAAACGCTAACAAACAACAAAAAGTACATCAGATCGGAAATAGAACCCTTAACTGCAGCTGGAGAAAACTATGCCAGTGAAGCACTAGCCATTAACATTGTACTCCAACAGGAAAATGGGGAGGAAGAAAAAATCCACGCAGTTGCCAAACGTCTTGCTTCTAACTCATTTATGCAACTCTTCATGAGTGTCCCTTTCACGTTCCACAACGAACTCGGATTTTACCAAACTATTCTTCCAACCTTGAGACAGTTTCAACAACAACAAGGTTCACATAAAACACTAGATTCGTACCCAAAATTTTATGGTGGCAGGATCAATATAGACCCGTCAGTTAAAATCGTAGACGAAAATGCTATAATATTGATGGAAAATCTCAAAGTAAGTAGTTACATAATCTTAGACAAAAACGTCGGTTTCGACATCACCGTCACCAAGTTAATTCTGGAGAAAATGGCAGAGCTGCACGGTGCTGTAATCGGCTTAAAAGAGCACCAGAAAGAAACCTTCGAAGAAGTGCTACTTCCATACTTTGAGGAATTCAAGATCTTCCAGATGGGAGAAAATGAAGATTTTATGGCCTCGGAAATTATTGTTAACGCCGTCATGGGTGTTGTACAAGAGGACGAGCTGTGCGTTCTATATAGTAAAAAAGTTCAAGAAATGATTCAAACCTGCATCGAAAACCTGCGATTGCCAAAAAACGCCCCCAAGTTTCGCGAGAATCTCTTCGCCAGCCTCATCCACGACGACTTATGGGTCAACAACGTCATGGTCAAAACTCATTTGAACAAACTCGTTGATGTAAAACTCATAGACTGGCAATTGTACGAGTACGCATCTGTCACCAAAGACATCTTGTTCTTTCTTTGTTCCAGTACGGAAGACAAGATTTTTAAAGAACGTTTTGACGAGCTCATCACATTTTACTACAAATCACTAATTGACAATTTAGAAGAACTTAAATGTGACACTACTAAATTCACGTTTGAGGCTTTCCAGAGAGAATTGAAAGCTGTGGCGACTGAAAAGGCTTACTTTTACATAATGACGGCCATTCCTTCTATGTTTCCGCCTTCTGATCAGGTATGGGAGGTGCAGGAGTTGACTAAAGAGCATTTACTGGGTCAGATGCAAATGTCTGAGAAATGCAGAGACAGAGTTTGTTTGATTACAAGGAAATTTATACAAAATGGGTGGATCTAACGTGAGATTAAATTTGTACAGTACTTGAGGCAAAAATGTATTAAGATAACAGAGAATGTAAATACTGAATAAGATCAAAATAAGTTGTTGAAATATTTACTTAGGATTAGTGTTACTATCAGGTCTTCATAAATGACTCATACATCATGTTCCTTGTAGAAAACAAAATTTACATGTATTTAGATGGAGAATTTTAACGTTCAAAGCCCACTGGACGTATGAATCATTTATGAAGAGTATAATAATAAAAAATGTAAAAAATTAAATATGACCAAAATGAGTTTCCTTTTGTTTTATGCTAAAATCTTGCGAAAAAATTACCCAGAGCATCACAGGAATATATTGATAAGATTACAGTCAACCAACATAGGTTACTAATTAACAATCAACAAAGACAGAAAAACTAATAACAAACACTGTTAACAACAAGACGTTCTTTATGGTTTTTCAATATTCTAAAATGAGTATAACTCAAATTCACAGAAATTCTAAATGAATTTGATAAAAACTATTCCAAGGCTAAATCTGCCCAAATCAGTACGTCTGGCCATAAAATGCAGATAACGGCTACCTGATTAAAGTGCCAACAGTATATTGTGCAACTAGTACGGCAAGTTGTCGATTGTCCACGAAAGCGATGTTGAGCGCACGAACGAAGTGAGTGCGCTCATTCGCTTGAGGGGGCAATCGACAACGCCGCACGAGTTGGACATACTATTTTTTATTGCGAATGCGGAATAAATCCTAATATAAAATTGGACTCCAGGGGCAAATTCAGTTTTCAGGAGTTTGCTTATCTGAATTTGCGTGTGCAAAGAATAATTTGCGTGCGACAAGTAAACTTTGCGCACCCAAATTAATAAATGGGCAAACCGTTACTTTGCAACCGTAACCGAGGTTGCAAAGATACTGTTTGTCTACATGAGCAATAAAAACAATTATTTAGAATTATTGTAACATTAAGTAACAAATGAAGTTTCCCAAAATTTCAAAGTAGAATAGCTCGTGCCATAACTTTTAGACCAAAATAATAAACTATGGTACCAAATTATTGTCAGTTACCATTAGGTACAATTCAACACAAACTAAAAAAAGATAAGTTGACCACACCCTTTCTAATCTTCTATCATGCAGATAGAGTTCTCCCGATAAGTACCGAATTCTCTAGAAGGCACTCCCAGTGCATCTTGTAGTCACTGTTCACTGATGACATAATTCAGGTTTTCACTCGTGATATAAAGTGCTTACTTGTTGTTTTTGAATCAGGTTTTGGATTGCCCAAATATTCAGTTTTTGAGGTTCCTAGTTCATTGGGCATACATACGACATTGTTTATGTTGAGTTGTCAGAATGTATGTCGTCAGGCGCGGCAGTTTAACTGAATCACCCTGTATACAGTCCGGTTTTTTTAACCATTGTGGTGCAAATGGCTAAATTGAATTCCCTATATGAAAAGCATTACATTATTATGGAAACGAGAATAGTGTGAATCGTTTGCACCACAATGGTTTTTTAAAAAATCCGTGAAGAGTAGGTTTTACTCCATGGTAATAAAATACTAAAGCTTGTAAAAATTTCATCCTTTTAGATTTTAGTTACAAAAAATGTATTAGAAAAAAGTGAAAAAATGATAATGCGATTGCTGCAACCAACACTACACAGACGTATTAATACTCGCATATATATTAAATCCGTGTTTAATTTCTTATATTACAACTTCTGAATAAACTGTACTTAAATGCAATAAATGGTAAATGCAACTTTTGCATAATGCACAGCTATGATGTCAAGCATTTTAATTACTTGCTGTAATGGCATTCTCAGTGTTACATGGTGTTACACATTCCTCAATAGTCTGGAAGGGATACCAAAGAATTTTAGTACATCTTAATTTTAAATGTGATTTTGATTACTCTAAAATTAGCACTAATAAGCACATTTTTGGCCTTGGAACTACGCACGCGCGAGTCTCTAGCGACTGTTTCACCAAAGGCCCTCTTTGTTCTTTTGTTTGTGTTGAGGTGACATTTACCCTAACCTTATTTTTTTGTCCTGTCAGTTCTTCAAATATGTGAGTAATTTAAATTCCGGGAATATTCCACGTGATGGCATCATAACTATCTTTAAAAATCGTCCAAGTACGGAATTTGCATCCGTAATGACAGTCGTTAGGTGACAAAAATTTTACAATAAACAGTGAAAAATGACGGTTACATACACGGGGGAAGTGGCCACTTGCCGGGGCTTGGGATGCTTTTTGAAGTTGCTTCGAAGGTAGGTTCAATTACATTTTAATTTATTTTTAGTATAAAAATTTCTAACACGCTGTAAATAAAAGATACCCTCCATCCCTTTGTCCAAAAACGATTAAAACAAGGTGCAGGGGTTTACGAGGTGGTTGTACTATAATCTGATGTTACAAATAAATAAATCGTAGGTGGCGTGTATCTGGAATCACACGCTCCAATTGGCTGCATGGGAATGACGTCACATCTTTAATTGGTTTATGAATATGTGTGATTCAAAAAGTTGTAGGTGAAATTATGTCATAGTCAAGTTCGTAGAACTTGAATGAAATGCTGTAACAATTTGTTGTAGCCAATGAGGCGCTCACTCAAAGAGCTGACCTTTAGCATCTATCTTACATGATCTGATCAGAGATTTAAAAATAATTAACTTAAAGAAAAAGAATCCGACTTCAAAAAATACAAAAGTAACATAAGTTAACTAAAAAGTATTTTTTTTTTCAATTTCATACTTATTTGTTGTTCCGCTTAATGTAATTATTTATTGTTCCGTTTAATGATATTAAGAAACTATTGTTTATTATCTAATTTATTAATTGTTTTATAATTTTGTCCGTGCCAAGTAAAACATAAAATTATACTACGTTTTATAGTTAATTTCAGACTTGTTAATACATGATTATAATTGAATTAAACTTTTCAGAACTCATTAAATTTTGATACATTAAATACAAGCTATCTATTCGTAATACTAATATTGCATGGTTTAGGTTGGATTTACCGACAGATGATTTTGTTAGATTTGAAATAAATAAATTATTATGAATTGTTTTTATAATTTTTTTCGTAGTATCTATTTTGTTATTGTAGAAAGGTATATAATTTGTTTTTATGGCACCAACTTCCAAATTATAAAACAATTAATAATTATAATATAATAAACAATAATTTCTTAATTTTATTAAGCGGAACAACAAATAAGTATGAATTTGAAAAAAAAAAATACTTTTTAGTTAACTTATGTTACTTTTGTGTTTTTTGATTTTACATTTTTTTAAGTGATGGGTAGACCTAGTAAAGACGTTTCTCGAATGAGAAAACGACAGCTGGTTTAAAAGGAAGATGGAAGACGGAAACGCTAAAAAAATAGAACCAGAAATATTAAAACAATGAATGAAAGTCTGCAGGAGCGCGAAAATAGATTGTCGGGTATAAAAGCATAAGTGTTAAATAAATTAAGAAATTAATGTCAAATGATCGAGACCATCAATCCAAATTCAAGATTGGATATTTGATATTCAAGATTCGATATTCGAGGATTCGAGATTCGAAATTCAACATTCGAGATTATATTCACAAATTCCAGATTTTCCATTCCCGATTCTACAGGGTATTATGTCCAATATCAATGAAATTAAAATTAAAATACGACGCAAAAAGAATCATTGAAATCGGTTCATAAACAAAGAAATTATGTTTGAAGTCGGTTTCAGTTAACACAGAACAAAATCAATTATTCACCGTATTTATGATGTTATCGCCAGCTTATCACGTCCTTGACCACAGATTGGTACCTACTTTATTCTGGGGTTGTCATAAACTAACAATGCAGCCTTCGTCTGGTGTACCCTGTCGATCACATTTCCATGATTTTGAGTAGTTTCCTGCCATATCTCCGAAGTCTTACGTCCAATATGAATGAAATTAAAATGGGACCACCTTGGAGCTATACTGAACTCAACGCAAAAATAATCATTGAAATTCCCGAACATACATAAAAAAATATGTATATTATTTATAATCGAATAGAGAACCTCCTACTTTTTTGAAGTCGGTTAAAAATATGCAGAACACTTAACATGCACATATTAATGCATCAGTATTTTAAAATGCAAATTTCCAGAGAAAATGTTTTTTTTATTTACACATGTACATGATTTTTGATAAAACAGTAGTGGTGCGTTAATTTTGTGGAGAAGTGTGTATATTTTTGATATATTGGGAAAAAAAAGTGTGCCGGACCATGTGGAAATATTAAATAGTGGCCATAATATGTGGTAGCGGAACTTGACGTAGAAGCGGATAAGCTCTTCAAGACAGTAAATCCTAGTAGCTCACAAATCTGCAATTTTTATACGCCTGGGACTTTTAGTTTTATAAAATGAGCCGTTTCATTAATGCCTCTCTTATACACTTCATGTTTACTATAGTTATCATCTTTACTTTAAGAGGTGATGGTTACAATTTATTATTAAGCATGATTGAAAGACAACTGACTAAATCTTCCAGTAAACATACGTCTGAAAATCCTTTTATTGTCTCCTTTCATTCCCCCGCTAATCTAAATCCTCCCACCGCAATTGGCTAATCGTTTTATCGCTCAATAAACGCCAGATTTACTGTTGCGGGGTTTTATATCCTCTTGTTTACCTTACAGATGGAAAGGCAGTATTTACAAATTGGTCTGGCTCGATCTCATCATTTTCCTCATCGTATACTTCACTCTCAACTTTGTTTACCGTTTCGCTTTAAACCAGGCCTCCCAAGAGATCTTCGAAAGCGTCGCTAAATACTGCCAGGAATACAACAATCTCATACCTATATCCTTCGTCTTGGGTTTCTACGTGTCCATCGTAATGACAAGATGGTGGAATCAGTACACTGCGATACCTTTTCCTGACACTTTAGCGGTCTATGTGAGCGCAACGGTTCACGGACAGGATGAAAGAGGGAGAGTCATGAGGAGGACTGTCATGCGTTACGTCTGTCTTGCCGTAACGATGACATTCGCGATGATTTCGCCCAGGGTGAAAAAGAGATTTCCGACTTTGGATCATTTTATTGAGGCCGGCCTCATGCATCAAAGCGAGAAGGAAGTTATAGCGGATCTCAATAAGAAATTTCCGAATACTTCGAAGCATTGGTTACCGATAGTATGGGCTGCTAGTATTGTGTCTAGGGCTAGGAAGGAAGGGAGGATTCGAGATGACTTTGCGGTGAAGACACTCTTGGATGAGTTGAATAAATTCAGGGGGCAGTGTGGACTTCTTATGATGTATGACATGATCAGCATTCCCTTGGTCTACACCCAGGTAAGTGATTCAGACAAACAGTTTTTAAATTTTGCATCCTATTATTAGTTGCGTTGTAATAAAGCAGAATAAGACTTTACTGAACCTCGTTTAATAATAGAATTGGCAGAAAAGTCTGAATGAACTGAAGCAAGACAGTCTGAATGGCAGTCGCCTACACCGTTGTACACAAATAAATGTGATATCACCAATTTCGTGAAGCTCTCAACAGCGAAATTCTCTAGAATCAATTATATCTGAAGTGTTTTTTGTCGAACATGAAGTAGTTTTGGCTCGAAACTCCGGGTTTCAAATCACGTTGCGTTTACATCTTACAGGTGGTCACTCTTGCCGTTTATAGTTACTTCCTCGCTGCTGTAATGGGCCAACAATGGGTCCAGGACAACCCATTCAAGTTCGACATGTACTTCCCCTTCTTCACCACTCTTCAGTTCTTTTTCTACATGGGCTGGCTCAAAGTGGCCGAATCCCTCATCAATCCATTCGGAGACGACGATGACGATTTCGAGATCAACTGGATGGTTGATCGCAACTTAAACGTGGCCTATCTAATCGTGGACGAGATGCACCACGACCATCCACAGCTAGTCAAAGATCAATACTGGGACGAAGTCTTACCCCAGGAGCTACCGTACGGAGCAGCTAAAACCCGTGAGACCCATCCCGTTCCCTCGACTACCAATATCAATCCAAAAGTGGAATCCGACTTAATCGGACCTTCATCGGTTAAGGCGGATAGTGTGTTGAACGATATGCAAAGTGGGCCTATAACGTTCTCTGCGAGATCAGGTAGGAATAACTCGCAGAATTCTATAGCCGTGGGAAGTTCAGTGCCCGATTCGAAGCCCATATCAAGGACAGGGTCTGTTACGAGTATGTTGAAGAGGTTTTTGAGTAGGGAGGATAAATCCAAGTCGGAGGAGGCTCAGGAGTTGACACAGGTTAATGTGAAACCTCCTGTACCTTTGAACAAGTTGACGAAGGAGGTTATCGAAGAAGTTGATGAACAAACTACCATCACTTCGCAGAAGTCGGCAAAAGAAGCGAGGCCGTCCGTGTTGGGGTTGTTTGGGCCGCCACCCTCGTCTCAACCGATTAGTGTACCCAATTCTACTAGTCAAAGGTAAGTGTAAGAAATGTTTAAAAATACTTTAACTCACCGACAAAGTACCGCTACTTCTCCTCGTCTAATGATACCACGCAGTAACAATTATTTTCCGTTTGCGTGCAAAGGAATACATAATAGGCCATTATATCTATGTTCGATTAATTCCATAATGGCTCCTTCTCACGCAACAAATTGAGTGAGTTCAATCATCATTCGCTGAGAGGATGAAAACGCTCTAAAAGCGAGTATGCACAGAATGTTAATAAATTGACGAAACAAGCAATAATCCTTTTCCTGAGTTACCACTGTGAGTGAATAATTTTTATTCGATGGTTTAGATGGAATATTTTTACTTGCAGCGAATAGACCGTGTTAAATACGGTTAAAGAGTAGAATATTTTATTAACTAAAAAATAACTTGACGTTTTAATTACACTTGATACAATATTTAATGACAACTTGTAACCCAATGTGTGTGCGTGCAGTTAAATTGTTGATAATTAAAGTGACGTCAACGTAGTGGTGCTGTATCTACGTGACTGCAATTAAGGACTCAGTATAAAGTCTATGCCTAAAGGAATGTGATTTTATAAGATTATTGAAGTGAAAACTTCTATTCGGACGTTAGGCGATTTTTTTGGATAGGGACAATCTTTGAGTTCGCGTCACCGACGTGCGTGTTTCTCCGACCACGCCCGCGAGGGTTCGCCACCGGAAATAATGTTATTTTCTCAACCGTTATCTCCAAATCTAAGCCCTAAATCAAAAAAAAATTCTCTTGTAAAATTATCGCCTCATTTATTGTGCTTCGCACAGTGTCACGTTCATATTTTTCTCGTAAATAATAAACTAGAAACAATTATAAATGTAGAATGATTTAAAATTTCGGAATCTCGCGACCGCTGGGCAACGTTCAGGATCCTTGATCACCTCTGCTTCTTCTGCGTCCCTTGCACATCGTAACGGTTTTTAAAAATATGCTCCATTTTTGGCTGGATAATTTCGATACAGCTCTCAAAATAACACTTCTTTTTTCAGTAGGAATAAAAAAAAACTTATTTCCATTTTATCAAATTATTTATTTATCTTAGTTATATCTGAAATTTATGTTTGCAATTCTAGTTTGATTAACAAATACATCATAGATACTACTTAATGTACGAGGAGATATTTTTATATTATCTACCTAGCCATGAAGAAAACAAGGGACGATCGCAAATGTTTGCTGTCAAGTAGCTGTCACATATTAAAAGTCAAAGTTGTTTTTATGAAACCTGAAGCTAACAAACAATCAGTGAAATCAGTGGATGATAAACGAGTATGCGGAAGATGAGTCATCATATTTTACGGTTAAATTTTAGTCTAGCTATAGGGATGTTTTCACTATCCCCTTTGACAAGCCGCTTGACCACTTTGACACTTGTACCTGTCATAACTCTGTAGTTCTCCGACGTTTTTCGCGCATGTGTCCCTTGTGAAAACAACCCTATTTCGATGGGATAGGGAATCAATTTGAGTACTCTACATGAAGATTTAGCAATGAAAAAGGTGTCAGTGGATTCCAAAATTGCTAACCCCCGCACCAAAATTGTCGGCAACAAATTTGTTAGGAAAACTTGAGGGTTTTGGCAGAACACAAAGACCTTTTTTCCAGGAATAACATTTTCCAATATAACAGTTTATTAGTTTATTTTATTGCACTGAATGTGTACTTGCTGAATATAGTCTTAACTAATGCTCACTTTTGTGTGATTTTAGAATGCTTGAGAAGCTGTAACACAAAAATTTATGGATTTGAAAGAGGGGTTGAGAAATATTAACAGTGATAATATCTACAAAACTTGAGACACCCTATAGTAATTGAAACATCCGATAAAAATAGTTGAGAGACGAGAAACTTCAGATTTGACCACTTGAAAAACGTGATGGTCCAGAAAATGTTGAGAGCGTTGATAAAGGAAGAAACTGAGAACTCTGTGGATTAAAGGGTATTTTAAATACTCGTAATTTAACTATTGTTTTCTGCTATTGTGGTAATCGGAAAACTTGAGACACCAAAAGCACTTGAGAAATTTGAGGAAGCAGAGGAAACCGAAAAAATTATGCATGTCAGTAAAAAGGTTCAATTAAATTTGGGAAAAATTACGCACTTGAGAAACAGGGGAAACTAAATCACTTGAGAAACGTGTGAAACCCGAGAAAGTTAAAAGACCTGAAAAGTTGAACAAAATGTTAAATATAAAAGTGTGATGTACCAAAAAATCAACGAGCTCACAATCGCGTGAATTAGCGATTGCGGTAGTCGGAAACTTGAGACACCAAAAGCGCTTGAGAAATTTAAGGAAGCAGAGGAAGAGAGGAAGCCGAAAAAATATAATAAGTTTTGGGAGAAATGACGCACTTGAGAAACACGGGAAATTAAGACACTTTGAAAGAGGGGATGAGAAATTCTTATATTCACAGTAGTAAACAGTTGAGGCACGAGAAACTTCAGATTTGACCACTTGAAAAACGTGACAGTCCAGAAAATGTTGAGAGCGTTGATAAAGGAAGAAACTGAGAACTCTGTGGATTAAAGGGTATTTTAAATACTCGTAATTTAACTATTGTTCTCTGCTATTGTGGTAATCGGAAAACTTGAGACACCAAAAGCACTTGAGAAATTTGAGGAAGCAGAGGAAACCGAAAAAATTATGCATGTCAGTAAAAAGGTTCAATTAAATTTGGGAAAAATTACGCACTTGAGAAACACGGGAAACTAAATCACTTGAGAAACGTGTGAAACCCGAGAAAGTTAAAAGACCTGAAAAGTTGAACAAAATGTTAAATATAAAAGTGTGATATACCAAAAAAAATCAACGAGCTCACAATCGCGTGAATTAGCGATTGCGGTAGTCGGAAACTTGAGACACCAAAAGCGCTTGAGAAATTTAAGGAAGCAGAGGAAGAGAGGAAGCCGAAAAAATATAATAAGTTTTGGGAGAAATGACGCACTTGAGAAACACGGGAAATTAAGACACTTTGAAAGAGGGGATGAGAAATTCTTATATTCACAGTAGTAAACAGTTGAGGCACGAGAAACTTCAGATTTGACCACTTGAAAAACGTGACAGTCCAGAAAATGTTGAGAGCGTTGATAAAGGAAGAAACTGAGAACTCTGTGGATTAAAGGGTATTTTAAATACTCGTAATTTAACTATTGTTCTCTGCTATTGTGGTAATCGGAAAACTTGAGACACCAAAAGCACTTGAGAAATTTGAGGAAGCAGAGGAAACCGAAAAAATTATGCATGTCAGTAAAAAGGTTCAATTAAATTTGGGAAAAATTACGCACTTGAGAAACACGGGAAACTAAATCACTTGAGAAACGTGTGAAACCCGAGAAAGTTAAAAGACCTGAAAAGTTGAACAAAATGTTAAATATAAAAGTGTGATATACCAAAAAAAATCAACGAGCTCACAATCGCGTGAATTAGCGATTGCGGTAGTCGGAAACTTGAGACACCAAAAGCGCTTGAGAAATTTAAGGAAGCAGAGGAAGAGAGGAAGCCGAAAAATATAATAAGTTTTGGGAGAAATGACGCACTTGAGAAACATGGGAAATTAAGACACTTTGAAAGAGGGGATGAGAAATTCTTATATTCACAGTAGTAAATAGTTGAGACACGAGAAACTTCAGATTTGACCACTTGAAAAACGTGACAGTCCAGAAAATGTTGAGAGCGTTGATAAAGGAAGAAACTGAGAACTTTGTGGATTAAAGCGTATTTTAAATACTCGTGATATAATTATTGTTCTCTGCTATTGTGGTAATCGGAAAACTTGAGACATCAAAAGCACTTGAGAAATTCGAGGAAGCAGAGGAAACCGAAAATATTATGCATGTCAGTAAAAAGGTTCAATTAAATTTGGGAAAAATGACGAACTTGAGAAACACGGGAAACGAAATCACTTGAGAAGGTGAGAAATCCGAGAAAGTGAAAAGACCTGAAAATTTGAACAAAATGTTAAATATAAAAGTGTGATATAGCAACAAATCAACGAGCTCACAAACTCGTGAATTAACGATTGCAGTGGTCGGAAACTTGAGACACCAAGAGCGCTTGAGAAATTTGAGGAAGCAGAGGAAACCCAAAAAATTATAATAAGCTTTGGGAAAAATGACTTGAGATACACAGGAAATTAAGACACTTTGAAAGAGGGGATGTGAAATTCTTATATTAACAGTAGTAAATAATTGAGACACGAGAAACTTCAGATTTCACCACTTGAAAACGTGACAGTCCAGAAAATGTTGAGAGCGTTGATAAAGGAAGAATCTGAGAACTTTGTGGATTAAAGGGTATTTTAAATACTCGTAATTTCACTATTGTGGTGATCGGAAACTTTGAGACACCAAAAGCACTGGAGAAATTTGAGGAAGTTGTGGAAAGATTTGAGAAAAATGACGTACTTGAGAAACACGGGATAATTAAGAGGCTTGAGAAGCCGGAGAAAGTGAAAATAATAGGAGAAGTCTATAAGGAAACAATCAGAAAGTTGAAAACTACCATTCAGCAAAAAGGTCACAAAGCTCGCCAAGTCCGAAGAACGCAACCTTATAGAGATGGAACATCCACCTTACAGTCCGGACTTGGCACCGTGTGACCTGAAAGAAGCGGTGGAGGCGTTTTTTGAAGACCTTCCCTAAAGAATTTTTTTAACGTTGGAATAAGTGGATCTTTATCGAAAAATAAAATATTACTTTTGTTATCTCTTATCTCCTTCAAGGCTGGGAGGTAATATAAAAATCTCCCCTCGTATAGTGTTGCGTTTTTACTTTCGTCATTTATTCGGTAATAGGTAATAACATTTTCAAATAGATAGTTATCTATGCATCTATGAGGTAATTCACTATCGTATGTCACATTAGTACATAACTGAATGTTAATACATTTTTACAATAGCTTGGATTTTCCCAAGATAATGTTCAAATAAATCAGTTAATGCGGATTTGTGAAGATTCAAAATTAGTGTAATTTTGTTGCAGAAAAAGCGGAACTTTCATGTTACATAAATACTATTACTATTAAAAATAACCATTTGTGATTATCAAATATTGACTACTTCAGATAACAATTTATTTGATAAATAAAAATAATTAGTCCTTATCATTTATAAATACTTATGGGTAACGAATAAGCCGCCAAATTAGCTCACGGTCACTTGCTTCTTTTGCAGGAAGAATTGAGTTCAAAATATCTTTCTAGTTTTTTAAACAGGATTTAATTTTTCTTCCATAGATGTGATTTAAAATCCATAACGTAAACAGTTTAATCTGCAAAATATTTCCCAAGCATCCAATCAATCATTTCATCTAACCTGAATGTCATCTCATCATCGAAGTTAATTGAAAACCGCAAATCGAACTGATAATTCCGGAAATTAGTTACAGCAGGAGCGTGTACGACCCATACCCCATATCAGCTTCTGCTCCCGTGATGCAAGACGACTTCAAAGACACGTGTGACCGGGTCAGCATCGGAAGCTCTTCCTCGGAGAAGGACGAATTCGAGGAATTGAAAAAGAAGCGCGACGTAGAAAGAGTGGACCGAAAGTTACAGTTGTTAAGATCCGCGAGTACAATCAAAATGGGAGATGTTAGCGACTGTGAGCTTCTTTTGGATAGTAAATCTCAACCTACCACCCCGAACTGCTATTAGTGTGGCGTAACCAGTATTCAAATATTGTAATCTACCGTAGGCGCTACTAGGAAATTTTTTTGTAGGAATCTCGAATTGTTTTCATAAAAATGGAATAATGTAACTACTGCGGGGTCACTTTTATTTATACATTGTTTGTTAAAATAACGTTAATGTTAGGAATAAGTACCCAAAGGAACCTCATAATTTATTTTTATTAAATTTATTATTTTAATTATTGCATCAAATCATTCTCAGGGCTAGTGCGTATTTTACATTGAACGGTGCTATTACCCAAACGTAAGAATTTATTACATTATTCAGTTTTTGTGCAAACAACCCATTCAGCAAACATGAATTTGCTGATTTGAATAATTGAAATTGTGATACTCATAGCTAGATATATTTTGATAATTACCTACAAAGCACTAGCATGTACGCTTACGATTGTTTCTATTTAAGAAAAGACAACTTTCTTGAGGTCTAAACTCACCTTTTTACGCAATAAATCATTGACATGAGCGAGTTTTATTGCACTATTCCTAAAGCGTTATCAGAAAACTGCTCGCGGTGTCACACGATCCCATGTAAGAGAGATAAGAATCTTTTGCGGTAAGTATGTACTGTGATTTAAAATGACTGTGACTTACACGAGCGAGGTAGCAACTTGTCGCGGGATATCCGGATTTTTAAAGCTTCTAATAAGGTGAGTTATATTGGACTTTATTCTGTGTACTTACAATTACCTTTTAGATGGAAAGGCAGTATTTACAAACTCGTGTACGGAGAGCTGATAGTATTTTTAATTCTATACTATTCTTTAACGCTCATTTACAGATACTTACTAGATGAGACTGGAAAGGAGTGAGTAATGTGCTGAAGTGATGTCATTGTGTGTATAAACATTTAATTTTCAGATGGTTTAGAGATGTTGTCAAATATTGCCATTCCAGCACCACTTTCATTCCACTTTCTTTTATATTGGGGTTTTACGTGACGATAGTGATGACTCGGTGGTGGAACCAATATATGTCCATACCCTTTCCCGATGCCCTTGCGGTTTACGTGAGCGCCACAATTCACGGACACGTATGTAAATACTACTCTTTATTGGATATACAATTTATTCAGTCATAAGTGACACCCACCCATCTCGAATTTCAAAATATACGTACCAGCCCAAAAATGCAGACAAAATTAAACTCACTATCTATATTGATAAATTGCACGTGCAATCTGATGCTCAAATGAAGTGTTCAAACTTGGATTTTACATCAACAATTAATTTTGATTTACAGTACTTTGGAGGTGGGGAATTATCTACTTTTTCGAATTATGCAGACTGATCAACAATTAATGGTAATATATTCAGACAAAAATGTAGATTTATTTCTGTCTTTAAGTTGGCAGAGCAGCATTTACAAATGCAAGGTTATGTTTGTTTCGTGGAAATTTAAATGTAGCTGTCAATCATCCGTCATCGGCTGACAACCAAATCACAGGATTACCAATTTAGATGTAATTTTTAATCTTGATCACTCAATATATACAAGTTGTCTCATAACTTCTTTGAATTTTTGAATTAATTTGTTTTTATAAGGTTGCCAGAAAGCTATTTATTTTAGGTTTTTAAAGATTATTAATTTTCCAAAGATTTGTTCTGTCTATTTTTTAGAAGTTTTTGCTTTTTTTTGTAGAAACGAATAAAGGGGTGAGATCTAAGAATTGAAAGTTTGGTACAATTTGGTCCCCCTTGATAACAAAAATGACCTGTTCGAGCGTTTTCTTCCGAGTCTTTCCAAATTGGGATTGTTGGGGGTACAAATTTTAGTTGGGACACCCGGTATTATCAAGATGCACCGTTGGGCCGAATTGAATCTTAATAAAGGACTTTAACACTTAAGAATTATTCTAAAGAGGTTCTTGCTAACTTCCCTTCTTTTCTGCTCACGAGAGATTTTGTTAATTTTTTTTTTCCGACTAAGGTGAAATGTTTTTTATTTCCTTTTTATCCAAATAATGCTTAATTTTCTGTAAATCAAAAGAAATATATTCTTGTAAAATAACGTCTTTAAAAGATGGATGATTCAAGCAAATCACAATGTACGAAATCTGACATAATTATCAATCTGATGTTACGTAGCTGGTACAGTAAATGTAAGTGTTTGTAAAACTAAGCGACAGATAAGATTATTTTTTTATCATAATATACATATGAAATTTTTCTTTAGTCATTTTATAACATTGAATGCTGTCTTAAACTGGAAAATTCCGGGAAAGAAACTTTTTCAAATTTTCTTTTCGTGAAAACCTTATCTTGTTCATTAAGAATATTAAATAAAAACATAGCCAAATCGGTCCAGCCGTTCTCAACTGATTGCTCTGACAAACGAACAGCATTTCATGTATATACAGGTTGCCCAAAATGTATGGTATAATGGCCCTGCAGCCGTAACCGTACATTTTATCACAAAACTTTCAAGACAAAAGTTGTAAGACGAAATAATGCGCACATTGTGCATATGTCAGAAAAATATTTTGGTGGTCAATTTTGAGATATGACGTCATCGGTCGTTTTTTGAATTGTAACCTCATATTTTTTTCACTATTTTTATTCCTCTTTTGCCAAATTGAGAGTATAAAAAATTTGATACCTTAGATAAGAAAATTTTTGAGAAAAAAAATATTGAAATTTGGAAAACATAAATTTTATTAGAACAACAAAAACATAACAGATTGGGGGCTACTTGATTTGATTTGTTTTTTATGTTTTTGTTGGTAATAAAATTTATGTTTTCCAACTAAGGTATCAAATTTTTTATACTGTCATTTTGACAACTGAAAGAGGAATAAACAATTGACAACCAAAATATTTTTCTGACATGCACAACTACGCATTATTTCGTCGTTACCGCTGCAGAACCATTATTCCATACATTTTGGCACCCTGTATAAAATGAAATTCCAGCGTTTACATAAAAACTGGTCCAGTAAACAGACAAATATTCTATTTGTTTATGATTGTTTAGACACTCTAGTGTGAAAAGCAACTTCGAAGGTTTATTTTATTTATTTATTTTATCTAGCTAACACGATGACGTTGTTAAACAACCATAAGTGTTTAGCGAAACCATTACCTTAGTTTCATAATCTCAAAGGTGTTTGAAGGATAAAAGACGAATTTTTAACGCCACTATTTTACTAATTGCTCAAAAATTTAACATTTAGACATTAAAAGTACAAACTAATTTGTAATTAATAATAATTACACCTTCGCAGGACGAGCGAGGCAGAGTAATGCGCCGAACCATCATGCGGTACGTGTGCCTTTGCGTCACCATGCTCTTCACCAACATATCACCAAAAGTGAAGAAACGTTTCCCCACCCTCGACCATCTACTCAATGCCGGCTTACTCGAAGATAGCGAGAAAGAAATCATGCAATCTCTGGACAGAAAATTCCCGCTTTACTCGAAGCACTGGCTGCCTTTGGTCTGGGCATCAAGTATCATTACAAGGGCTCGAAAAGAAGGCAGGATAAGGGATGATTTTGCCGTGAAGACTATGTTAGATGAGATCAACTCGTTCAGGGGGTCGTGTGGAGTGTTGATCACTTATGATTGGATCAGTATTCCGTTAGTCTACACGCAAGTCGTTACTTTGGCGGTGTACAGCTATTTTCTTTCGACACTGATGGCATATCAGTACGTGGAGGACCATGGACACATTTTTGATTTGTATTTTCCGATTTTCACGCTGCTGCAGTTTTTCTTTTATATGGGGTGGTTGAAGGTCGCGGAGGTTTTGATAAATCCGTTCGGGGACGACGACGACGATTTTGAACTCAACTGGATGGTCGATCGGAATTTACAGGTACGATACTAGTGATTCACCTAAAATGTCGCACCTGACGGAATCTAATACATAAAAATCAATGTTTGTTTGTTCGTATTTGATGCGCTCCCAAACCGGTCAACCCTAATGTGTCACCCCTAAATCGGGCGGATTGGCAGTTTACATGAATTGAGGATTTATAGTTTTACAATAAAATCATACTTAGATTCACTCTTCTTCTAGATCTCATATTTGATCGTGGACGAGATGCACCACGACCACCCAGAACTAGTCAAAGATCAATATTGGGACGATGTCCTTCCCAGCGAGCTACCATACACAGCAGAAACACAGAGGGAAATGCACCCCCTACCGTCCACAGCGAATATCTTAACTAAATACAAAGACGACCTCATCGCATCTTCGCGTCACAAAATAGACGATCTGAGTAGCAACAAAGGATCCCAGTTTTCTGTTGCGAGTTCACCCCATAATTTAAAAAACAGAACCAACTCAATGACCAGCCTATTAAGAAAGTTTATGAGAAGCGACAGCAACGATCCAGAAACCGATATGATCAAACGAATTCCAAAAAGAAGACTCGAAGAAGTGATCGAGGAAGTGGATGAACAACTGACGATGATGTCTATGCGGGGTGATGCACCAAAACCGTCAGTTATGGACATATTTGGATACCAAGGAGGTAACCCTGCGGAGGAGGAAGAGGAGGATGATTCAGCTCCTAGGTGAGTTAGAATTGAAAAAATAAGACGCAATTCTTAGTTTGTGGTTTTAGTGAAAATGCTGAGGAAGAGGAACCCTTGTCATTTGAAGGTCTGAGGAGAAAAAGAGAAGAGGACCGATTGAGGTTGATTAAGAACAATCTGAAAAAGTATTTAGAAAATAGCGATGCTCCATCGTCACCCACGTAAATTTTTGTTTTCCGGGGCTGAAGTTGTTGTAAGTTGTAAATAAATTATTCTGTATGAACGTACCTTGATAGTGTTATTTATGATTGAATAAGTCTAACATAAATAATTAAATCTAATCTAATAAATCTAACAAGGAGTTTTCTTTTAAATACAGTTTGAGATCGTTTTCTAATACAGTCGACTCCCTCCAAGTCGAATTGTCAAAAAGTTCGGGTTTAAGAGAGTAATAATCATTGATTGAATTGATTCGTTCTTGATGAACTGTCAAAACTGACAGCTATATACATATACATATATGCAGTATAATACATAATCTCATATTTTTATTTGATTACTTTACTTTCTTATTAGAGAAAGTAATTTTACATTTACATCCAAATAATCGATAAAAACACACGACAAAAAACTTCGAAAAACACTGGGAATGAATTTAAACCATAAATAAACAAAAAATCTGAAAACTGACCTACTAAACGTTTTTACTTCAACATCCAACATTATTGAAAATTGTGGGGCCTAATAAATAACATGCGGATTTCCGTCTGCCCCTACCTTGAAAATAGTTACCTTCGCCGATGATTCTGTATTATTGAATCCTGCGGCTGTAAAAATTAGATTTTCTGTACGTGATAGGGATTTAATTGTTGCCCTTTCAAAATTCTCCAAATTCGATTTGCTAACCTTCGGGTACGGGCGGTTTTTTGCAAAACACAATGCACAACGTTAATGAAAATTAGGCACACGAGAAAAAGTAGGCATCTTTTAGGATAATAACTTTAAAAGCGAAAGTAAAATACAATAACATGTCCGGTCGAGTTCGCCCGCCGATACTGATTCTCAACAGCAGATAACTGATGCACCCGAGAGTGCAAAAAATTTAGAGACTTGATAAGGACGTTGGCCTTTACGGACAAAAATAATTGATGATTGTCTGTAGGTCAAGTTAAAATAAATATTCATAGGAGGTTCGTTCCAAAAATGCTAAAAAGTGATAGATAAAAATGTTGCTCTCGGCGAGTTCTACTAACGGTTAAAATTCAAGTAGTTATTTCTGGGACACCTGTATATAGCTGTAGAACTGTGTAACTGGATGTCTGTGGAACTGAAGAATGTGAAATTGTCATTATCTTAATGTAGAATGGCGAACCATTTAACTAAAGGAAGAAAGAAAATGTGTTACGTGTAACTGTGGAAATGGAGAATTGTGGAACTGTAGGAATGGGGAACTGTATAACTATGGAACTGTAAAATTGTGATTGTCTTAATGTAAAATAGCGAACCAATTTAACTAAACGAAGAAAGAACATGTGGGAAGTGGAAATAGATAACTGTGAAATTGGTGAACTGCGGAACTGGAGATCTGTTGAACTGTGAAACAGCGAAATTGTGGAACTGCAAAACTGTGGAAACGTAGGACTGTGGAATTATAGAACTATATAACTGTACAATTATAGGACTGTAGAACTGTGAAAGTGTGTAACTGTAAAACTGTGGAACTGTAGGACTGGGGAACTGTATAACTGTAGAACTTTAAAACTGCCTTAATGTAGAATGAGGAAAGAACTTAACAAAACAAAGAAACTGCAAAACTGTGAAACTGTGGAAGAGTTGAACTGTCGTACTGAAGAACTGAGGAACTGTGGAACTATAGAACTGCGAAAGTGTGGAATTGTAGGACTGCCGATCTGTATAACTGTAGAGCTGTGAAAGTGTGTAAATGTAAGACTGTGGAATTGTAGGACTGGGGAACTGTATAACTGCGGAACTATAAAACTGTCCTAATGTAGAATGAGGAAGATTTAAAAAAAAAACGAAGAAACTGATGCAAAACTGGAACTACAACAACTGTGAAATTGTGGAAGAGTGGAACTGTCGAACTAAAGAACTGAGGAACTGTGGAACTGTAGAACTGCGAAAGTATGGAATTGTAGGACTGCCGAACTGTATAATTGTAGAACTATGAAAGTGTGTAACTGTAAAACTGTGGAATTGTGGAAGAGTGGAACTGTCGAACTGAAGAACTGAGGAACTGTGGAAATGTAGAACTGCGAAAGTGTGGAATTGTAGGACTGCCGAACTAGAACTGTAGAACTGTAAAGCTGCCTTAATGTAGAATGAGGAAAGAACTTAACAAAACAAAGAAACTGCAAAACTGTGAAACTGTGGAAGAGTTGAACTGTCGTACTGAAGAACTGAGGAACTGTGGAACTATAGAACTGCGAAAGTGTGGAATTGTAGGACTGCCGATCTGTATAACTGTAGAGCTGTGAAAGTGTGTAAATGTAAGACTGTGGAATTGTAGGACTGGGGAACTGTATAACTGCGGAACTATAAAACTGTCCTAATGTAGAATGAGGAAGATTTAAAAAAAAAACGAAGAAACTGATGCAAAACTGGAACTACAACAACTGTGAAATTGTGGAAGAGTGGAACTGTCGAACTAAAGAACTGAGGAACTGTGGAACTGTAGAACTGCGAAAGTATGGAATTGTAGGACTGCCGAACTGTATAATTGTAGAACTATGAAAGTGTGTAACTGTAAAACTGTGGAATTGTGGAAGAGTGGAACTGTCGAACTGAAGAACTGAGGAACTGTGGAAATGTAGAACTGCGAAAGTGTGGAATTGTAGGACTGCCGAACTAGAACTGTAGAACTGTAAAGCTGCCTTAATGTAGAATGAGGAAAGAACTTAACAAAACAAAGAAACTGCAAAACTGTGAAACTGTGGAAGAGTTGAACTGTCGTACTGAAGAACTGAGGAACTGTGGAACTATAGAACTGCGAAAGTGTGGAATTGTAGGACTGCCGATCTGTATAACTGTAGAGCTGTGAAAGTGTGTAAATGTAAGACTGTGGAATTGTAGGACTGGGGAACTGTATAACTGCGGAACTATAAAACTGTCCTAATGTAGAATGAGGAAGATTTAAAAAAAAAACGAAGAAACTGATGCAAAACTGGAACTACAACAACTGTGAAATTGTGGAAGAGTGGAACTGTCGAACTAAAGAACTGAGGAACTGTGGAACTGTAGAACTGCGAAAGTATGGAATTGTAGGACTGCCGAACTGTATAATTGTAGAACTATGAAAGTGTGTAACTGTAAAACTGTGGAATTGTGGAAGAGTGGAACTGTCGAACTGAAGAACTGAGGAACTGTGGAAATGTAGAACTGCGAAAGTGTGGAATTGTAGGACTGCCGAACTAGAACTGTAGAACTGTAAAGCTGCCTTAATGTAGAATGAGGAAAGAACTTAACAAAACAAAGAAACTGCAAAACTGTGAAACTGTGGAAGAGTTGAACTGTCGTACTGAAGAACTGAGGAACTGTGGAACTATAGAACTGCGAAAGTGTGGAATTGTAGGACTGCCGATCTGTATAACTGTAGAGCTGTGAAAGTGTGTAAATGTAAGACTGTGGAATTGTAGGACTGGGGAACTATAAAACTGTCCTAATGTAGAATGAGGAAGATTTTTTAAAAAAACGAAGAAACTGATGCAAAACTGGAACTACAACAACTGTGAAATTGTGGAAGAGTGGAACTGTCGAACTAAAGAACTGAGGAACTGTGGAACTGTAGAACTGCGAAAGTATGGAATTGTAGGACTGCCGAACTGTATAATTGTAGAACTATGAAAGTGTGTAACTGTAAAACTGTGGAATTGTGGAAGAGTGGAACTGTCGAACTGAAGAACTGAGGAACTGTGGAAATGTAGAACTGCGAAAGTGTGGAATTGTAGGACTGCCGAACTAGAACTGTAAAACTGCCTTAATGTAGAATGAGGAAAGAACTTAACAAAACAAAGAAACTGCAAAACTGTGAAACTGTGGAAGAGTTGAACTGTCGTACTGAAGAACTGAGGAACTGTGGAACTATAGAACTGCGAAAGTGTGGAATTGTAGGACTGCCGATCTGTATAACTGTAGAGCTGTGAAAGTGTGTAACTGTAAGACTGTGGAATTGTAGGACTGGGGAACTGTAAAACTGTCCTAATGTAGAATGAGGAAGATTTTTTAAGAAAACGAAGAAACTGATGCAAAACTGGAACTACAACAACTGTGAAATTGTGGAAGAGTGGAACTGTGGAACTGTCGAACTAAAGAACTGAGGAACTGTGGAACTGTAGAACTGCGAAAGTATGGAATTGTAGGACTGCCGAACTGTATAGTTGTAGAACTATGAAAGTGTGTAACTGTAAAACAGTGGAATTGTAGGACTGGGGAACTGTATAACTGTAGAACTTTAAAACTGCCTTAATGTAGAATGAGGAAAGAACTTAACAAAACAAAGAAGGAATATGTGTGGAACTGTGGAACGTCTTAGTACCTTTAAAATAAAACAATTTGCGCGTAGTTCTTATACAAGCTGATTCAGCCAAAATTGTACGTACCTGACGACATAATTTATGTCAACCCAACCTACATGTATCTACGTATACCAAATGCGAAATGTGTGTTTAGTTACGGCATTTTCGTGAATCGGGGTGTATTATGGATACATTTTGGGACACCTGTATCCTGTACTAAAGATGTTACTCTTTATTAAAAAATATCAATGTTGACCACTGAAGTTGTTAGTTGGATAGTTGAATTTGCTTAAGAAACAATAAGAAAGTGTAAGTCATAATTCCGCTGTTTTATTTAAATTTTCCCTTATTAGGTGTATACGTACCATAGCAAGAGCTAAACCCCAGTTGCTAGTGTTTGTATTGAGCAAATAATACTGTCTGATTAATTTCTCTATACAGGGTGTTTAAAAAACGAACAGAGCTGTATATTTTTCTATTTTCTTTGATGACACACTTCATAAGTGGCAAAGATCTTTGGAGTACATTTTATAGCCACTAAAGAAGCCGAAAGTTAATTATAACCGTATCTTTAAAATCACTTAACAACTTGCATTAAATGTTATCAACAAATTATCAAATAACATCTTTATCCACGTATAGATACATTAACAATAAGTACATTATTTAATTTATTTTTGTCTCCTGTTTTTTTTTTTTTAATTCCAATGGTATAAATTTAGGTTGTCTACATCACATACTGTATACCAATTCCTCTCTTTTTTTGTCGAGACTTTTTAATGGTATCCTATATTTATTTATATAGTATCTAGTCTCTCTTTTTCTTGATTTTGTTCTTTTTTCACATTTTAATTCTGGTATTGTGTATTTATTAATATATAGATTTCTGGACTGTTGCGTCAATATTTTCTTGACTTTATAGTTACTTTTCCGTTCTCATTCTCGTAAAATATCAATTATCAGACATTTTTCTTTACCGAGTGACTAGTTATTGTGTTGTTTTGTTTAATCTTATCAAATCACATGTAAGATATGTGGAACAATAAATATGTAGTGACTGATGCTATTTTTAATTTATATTGTTAAAATACTATTTATAGTTACAATTTTATTCACGGAAATATAGAAGCGACGTTAAGAGAAGTAGAAATCAACTTCTTGAACCTTTACATTAGGTGTCCTATGAAATTTTATCGTGCCGTTATTCGAATGATGGACCCTCCTCGCGTCGTTGGTTGTTGGAACTCTTAAGATTAAATTATCAATCTATAAATATCGAGCAAAAGTGTAAAGTAATTTATAATATAGTAGTGTGCGTATCTAGTTTTTTTCACAAATCTGCACATTTCTAAAAATATAAGTAAGTTAAATGACGGTTACTTACACGAGCGAAGTAACGACAAGTCGTGGTTTGTCTTCTTTTATAAAGCTTCTTGCAAGGTAAAAACTAACATTACGTGATAACATTGTAGAGCTTCTTTTGCAGATGGCGAGGCAGCATCTACAAACTCGTTTGGGTGGAGTTGCTTTGTTTCCTTCTTCTGTTTTATACAATAAAAATCACTTACGAATTTGTCCCAGAAGAATCACAACGGTAAATACGATACAAATGGTAAAATAATTCGAAACAAATTTATTGTAGAATCTTCGGAATAGCAGTCAGGTATTGTGATAAATATTCAAATTTGGTCCCAATGAGCTTCATTTTGGGTTTCTACGTGAGCCTTATAATGACTCGGTGGTGGGATCAATACCTTTCTATCCCTTTTCCAGACAATCTGGCCATCATTGTTGGCGCATACATTAAAGGAGAAGTTAGTGTAAAGAAGAGTAAAAAAGTAATTATACCAATTTTTTAAGGATGAAAAGGCTAGAGTTATCAGACGTACGATAGTTCGATATGTCTGTGCGGCATTTACCATCACTTTGACGATGTTATCGCCGCGGGTGAAGAAGCGTTTTCCAACAATGGACCATTTCGTCGGTGCAGGTCTCCTCACTAAAGAAGAGGTGAAAATATTCAGCGATTTGGACAACGAATTTCCCAGTTTTTCGAAATATTGGTGCGATTAACTTTAGAAGTTTTACATTATCGCAACTCAAAAATAATTTACAGGCTGCCTTTAGGCTGGGCTGCAAACGTGGTAACTCGGGCGAGACACGAAGGACACATCCGAAGCGACATGGCTGTTGCAACAATCTTGGAACAAATAAATACCATGAAGTCTAAATGTGGTGGAATGCTTGACTACGACTGGATTAGCGTTCCTCTGGTCTACACCCAAGTAGTCACTCTAGTGGTCTATATCTACTTTATTGTTTCTGCCATTGGAGGACAATACTTACCAACTGAAGACGACGACAACTATTTCAATCAATACTTTCCTTTATTTTTGGTTATTGAATTTTTCTTTTACGTGGGGTGGTTGAAGGTGGCCGAGGTTTTGATAAACCCCTACGGCGAAGATGATGACGACTTTGAAGTAGTCTGGATGGTGGATCGTCATATTCAAGTGTGTTATTTGTTGGTGGATAGGATTCACCAAGAACATCCAAAACTAGTAAAAGATATGTACTGGTATGAGACTGTACCTACCTCCCTTCCTTTCACTCTGGCTTCAAAAGACTACATGTACGAGTATCCTTTTCCTTCCACTCTGAATGTATCAGTGAGGAAAGTTGATCAAGACATAATCATGCCTCCAGAAGACACTATTTCTCAAGTAAAGAAAATAAACAGGGTATTTATGAATTTCATATATATTTTTATAGTCCGATGGTTTAAAAAGTCGATCTTCATTGGCATATTTGTGGAGAACGCCTGGCAACTCAATCACTAAAAGGAATGGTTCACACATTATCTCATTGGAAAAGGTTATCCACTTTGGTGAGCAAGAGCGGATAAACGACGTAAGTTTTACTACATATAAAATATACGTTCTCATTTTACGTATCCAAAGGTGATTGATTCCATCAGTTCAAGTAAGTCTCAAAATGTAGAAATTGACTGTGTTGAATTTGAACTACTGCGACAAAAAAGGATAGAGCAGCGGAGGAAGAACATCAAGGAATTAATGAAGATGTCAACAGAAGATTAATGAAGAATCACTTTGACTTTCCCGTCTTAAAACGATAAAGATACTTCTCATTTATATACGTGTGGATGTTGATATTGTAGTTTCCTACAATTAAAGTATTAATTTTGTTAATATATTTTCACCTTATTTTCTTATCAGTTCTGTACTTGCTTGCGTTTGTCGGACTACTTGAATATTCATTACTTATTTATCGCTTATGTCAGTTTCTTTAGATTTTAATAAATAGAATAACACCAGTAGATAATTGAACGAAAAAAAGACAAACACTAAAGCTTTTTGGTGGTAAATTTCGGAACCAATTCTTTCGTTTAATTTGCTTACGTAAATAGTGTTGAATAAAGACTGATTACTATATTACATATTACAATTTTTAATATGTTTTGTTTAACTGTGATTTTGATTTAAAAATATTAAAATATTAATATTATTGTGCGCTCTAAGATGCCACTCATTAAATTAAATGTAGAAACGATGTCCGAAGACAGGTTGTGATAATAAAATCCCAACAAATTATTAATGGTCATAGCGAATGCTAACATGATTGGAAATTAGATTCGCCTTAAGGAAAATGGCATGTACCAGAATACGTCATATGAATTCTGGAGATTAAAATACGTTTCCCAGTTGATCGTCTGGTTCAAATTTCGCCATCAATTGTATTTTGATGCAATCGCATTCTTGTACCATTCACTAATGCGTTGCCCGTATTGATATTTCGTATTGGCAAAACAATTGAATTTTCCTTCAACATCAATTTATGTGGAGGCAATCCAGTGGGAGATAATGAATTTAAAAACTCAATCTGAAATTGATTTCGTCCGAATTCATTATCATTTTACCGGGCATTTGTAGAAGAATTTTTTTAATCTTCATTTTTGGAAGCCAAGATAACACCGTAAAATTTCTGAAGACATAAAGTGGAATTTCAATTGTGTGATAGTGATAGTTCAAGTGCCCGTAAAGTTATTTTTTTTTCGGTAATTTATTTTTATATTTTATTACTGTACCCCTTGGTCTCTTTCTTTGAAGTAAGACAACCTCCAGTCGCAGCATTCTCCTTTAACGTTTATAACACCCCGAGCGTCCCAAGTCTCTGAACCACTTACGCACACAAACTTTAGGGGAGGGGCCAAGTTATATTTAACTCTAGTAAGCCAGCTTGTTACTTAAAATGATTCTCGCTCACTGAACTCTGTGACTGAAATGGACAGGTATCCGTCAAAAAATTTTTGAAAATGAAAAGTAATCTACCGGTGTATCTTATCAATGTCTTTCATTTAAAAAAAACAATTATAAAAATCGGTGCAGTACACACTGTTTTATTTTTTTTTTTTTTATTAGATATACAGATTTGATGAGGGCACCAATCGAAAGAAAAACTCCATATTTTCTTATGTTCCGGACCACGTCGTTATAAGTCGAAGAGTTTGGGAGTAGGACAGGATTAAAGAAAAATAAAACAAAATTTGAAGCTCAAGGGGGTAAATTTTGAAAATTTAAAAAATAAACTTTTTGTCTCAAAACGCTTCTAAACCTACGCTATCTTATGTAAATTGATGCGAGCAATCGATCTGTAACCTCGATTTCCCCCTAAATCCAGCCGTTTTCGAGTTATGAGCGTTTTTTGAAAAAAATAAAAAACGGCCCAATTGTTCCAAAATGGCCATTTTCTGATAGAACTCGACCTCCTGAATCCAAAGGTGCAAATTTCAACCCGATAGCTCCAATGGTTTAGGAGATATCGCGTTTTAAAATTTTGGCACTTGCAAAGAATTCGTGAAGTTCGTTAACACCCAAAACCATTTTCGCTCATATCTCGTAAACTATAGGTCACTGACTTGATTTAGTGGCACTAGCGTGTTCGTCTAAAAATTCTCTTTAATTTGAGTGTTAATTGTGTGTGCAAAAGCGTGATTTGAGGATGCTCGACAGACCGAAAATTTGGCAAATTTTTTTGGATTTTTTGAATTCTAATTACAGACAAACCGTTCTAGATAGGACGTTTCTGATGGCACCAATCGAAAGAAAAACTCCATATTTACTTATGCTCCGGACCACGACGTCATAACTCGAAGGATTTGGGAGCAGGAGAGGATTAAAGAAAAATGAAAAATTTTTGAACCTCAAGGGGGTAAATTTTGAAAATTCAAAAAAATATTTTTTTGTCTCAAAACGCTTCGAAACCTACACTATCTTATGTACATTGATGCGAGCAATCCATCTGTAACCTCGGTTTCCTCCTAAATCCAGTCGTTTTCGAGTTATGAGCGTTTTTTGAAAAAAATTAAAAAATGGTCCAATTGTTCTAAAATGACCATTTTCTGATCGAACTCGACCTCCTGAATCCAACGGTGCAAATTTCAACCCGACAGCTCCAATGGTTTCGGAGATATCGCGTTTTAAAATTTTGGCACTTGCAAAAAATTCGTGAAATTCGTGAAAAACATTTTCGCTCATATCTCGTAAATTATATGTCACTGACTTGATTTAGTGGCACCAGCGTGTTCGTCTAAAAATTCTCTTTAATTTGAGTGTATATTGTGTGCGGAAAAGCGTGATTTGAGGGTGCTAGAAGCGACAGACCGAAAATTTTGGCTAATTTTTTTGGATTTTTTGAATTTTAATTACAGACAAACCGTTCTAGATAGGACGTTTCTGATGGCACCAATCGAAAGAAAAACTCCATATTTACTTATGTTCCGGACCACGACGTCATAAGTTGAAGGTTTTGGGAACAGGAGAGGATTAAAGAAAAATTAAAAATGTTTGAACCCCTTGAGGGTAAATTTTGAAAATTCAAAAAATTATTTTTTTGTCTCAAAACGCTTCGAAACCTACACTATCTTATGTAAATTGATGCGAGCAATCCATCTGTAACCTCGGTTTCCCCCTAAATCCAGCCGTTTTCGAGTTATGAGCGTTTTTTGAAAAAAAATAAAAAATGGTCCAATTGTTCCAAAATGACCATTTTCTGATATAACTCGACCTCCTGAATCCAACGGTGCAAATTTCAACCCGATGGCTCCAATGGTTTCGTAGATATCGCGTTTTAAAATTTTGGCACTTGCAAAAAATTCGTGAAGTTCGTTAACACCCAAAAACATTTTCGCTCGTATCTCGTAAACTATAGGTCACTGACTTGATTTAGTGGCACCAGCGTGTTCGTCTAAAAATTCTCTTTAATTTGAGTGTATATTGTGTGCGAAAAAGTGTGATTTGAGGGTGCTAGAAGCAACAGACCGAAAATTTTGGCAAACTCTTTCGGATTTGGCACCAATCAAAAGAAAAACTCCATATTTACTTATGTTCCGGACCACGTCGTCATAAGTCGAAGGATCTGGGAACAGGAGAGGGTTGAAGAAAAATTAAAAAAATTTGAACCTCAAGGGGGTAAATTTTGAAAATTCAAAAAATTATTTTTTTTTGTCTCAAAACGTTTCGAAACCTGCACTATCTTATGTAAATTGATGCGAGCAATCCATCTGTAATATTCAAAATCAGCTGGTAATGAAATATCTTTAGTATGCAGAGCGTGCGGAGCACTAGTCAAATGTGCGCTAGCACTTTTCTGGGACCCTTTAGTGAAGTGTGTGTTTTCCATTTCGTTAGTTAATATTTAAAAAGGAACAGACCGAAGGCCTATAAACAGATCAGAATCCTTAAAATTTTAACTGTATAGAGAATACTTAAAGTGTACGTTGTACTGAAACTTAGACCTACTGCTTGCTATTGTGCTGCATAATACATACATAATACGTACTAATTCAATCGGTAGTTAATTATTACAATGGATAAGAATTTTAATTTATCACTTCAAGCTACCAAACTTTTAGACGACTTATTCACATCATTCATGATAACATATCGATCTAGAGGTGAGATAAGTTCGCAGATAACGTTTTTGTTTGATTAAGACATAAACCATCAATCCCTAAAAATTTAGGTAGCCGTTATAAACATGACGGTTACATATACTAGTGAAGTAACGACTTGTCGTGGTTTTTCTGCTTTTATAAAACTCCTCGCAAGGTAACAACTCACACATTCTTACACTTTTACAACTTTTTTTCTAGATGGCGAGGCAGCATCTACAAACTCGTCTGGGCAGATCTTCTGTTTTTCTTACTCTTATTTTACGTGATCAGAATCGTTTACGAATTTACTCCCGAAGAGTCGAAAAGGTGAGTTAGATAGAATTTTATATATAAAAATAATGATGAAAATTATAGTAACTTCAATATAGTAATCAAATACTGCGACAAATATTCAAATGTGGTCCCCATGAGTTTTATTCTGGGTTTCTATGTAAATCTCATAATGACTAGATGGTGGAATCAGTACTGCTCTATACCCTTCCCGGACAACCTAGCCATCATTGTTGGTGCCAGTATCAAAGGGCAGGTCTCTTCAGTAAAATGTAAAAACTTAAATACATTTAGTTTTTCCAGGACGAGAAAGCGAAAATTTTCAGACGCACAATAGTCCGATACATTTGCGCGACTTTCACCATAACTTTGACGATGTTATCGCCGCGGGTGAAGAAGCGTTTTCCCACAATGGACCACTTTGTTGGCGCAGGTCTTCTCACTAAAGAAGAAGTAAAAATATTTAACGATCTAGACAGTGAGTTCCCGAGCTATTCAAAATACTGGTACTATCATCTCCCACGTCTTCCTGATTTGATACCGTTGGAATTGCAGGCTGCCTTTAGCGTGGGCTGCTAATGTTGTGACTCGGGCTCGTCACGAAGGTCAAATTAGAGACGATATTGCCGTTGAGACGATATTAGAAGAGGTAAACACATTTAGGAGCAAATGCGGTGGGATGCTCGACTACGACTGGATCAGCGTTCCTCTTGTCTACACTCAAGTGGTTACCATTGTCGTCTATCTATACTTCATTGTTTCTGCTATCGGGAAGCAGTATATAGCGTCTGAACACGGGGACGATTATTTGGATCAGTATTTTCCGTTCTTTTGGGTCATCGAATTCTTCTTTTACGTGGGGTGGTTGAAGGTGGCAGAGGTTTTGATTAATCCTTACGGCGATGACGACGATGATTTTGAAGTGGTCTGGATGGTGGATAGGCACCTCCAAGTATGTTATCTATTGGTGGACAGAATTCATCAGGAACATCCCAAATTAGTAAGGGACCTTCACTGGGATGAAACTGCACCAAACTGTCTTCCTTTTACTATAGCCTCAAAGGACTACATGCAGGAATATCCATTTCCTTCTACTCTTAATGTGGCCGTGCGAAAATCGGACCAAGACTTAATTGTGCCCGCAGAAGACACCATTACACAAGTAATTTAAACAAACCAAATTAGAAATTATAAACATGTTGTTGGATTTTTAGCCAGGTGGATTAAGAAAAAGGTCTTCAAATATGTACTTGTGGAGATTGCACGGAAAGTTGGCTAATAAAAGGAACAGTTCAAATGTTATTCCTTTAAATAAAATAAGTTTTGGAAGCCAAGAGCAAATAGATGTGAGTTTAGTAATAATTGTCAGTATAAAAGTATTTTGTTTCCATTTTCAGGATGTGGATGACAGAAATGACTTATTTGAGTTTCCTCTCCAGGCAGATAAAACTCAGACCCTTGAGAATGACTGCACTGCATTTGAACAACTTAGACAAAAACGGATGGAAGAGCGGCGAAAAAGAATGACAGAGTTTATGAAAATGACAAGTTAATAGAGAAGATATAATAACATAATATAAATTAACATATAAAACAGTAGAATAATTTTGTGATTAATGATTGCCTCCTGTTCCTGTACCAAAGCTGCCTACAAAGTTTGTAGAAATTCCGTTTCCTTCCCTGTTTTCTTAATGACTTCTAAAATTTTCTCCGCTGAGAGAGTGGTTTTCACCTTAACTTTTTGTCCTGGCAAATCAATGTTGACGTCCTCCACTCCATTATCTGGAAAGCCTTTTTATCAATCCGAGCTAACAATGGAAACGTGATTCACCTTTCAATTTATTCAAAACACGCTCGACCGCTCCCGAACAGCCCTCGCAAGTCATTGCGACTTTGTAAAGGTGAACCTGTGCCTGAATAAAAAAATGTACAATTTCTTCGGAATGAGGGAGCACTTACCGCTGACATGCTTTTCTTTATAGACACAAGCGATAAATGAAGTGAAATTCAAACAGATTGATAAGAATGGTGTTGACACGTTTTTGACATGACAAGACCATCGCAACTACGATTTTCGAGGTCACTTTAGGTAATATGTCTGGGAGCAAACAAATGAACTACCACGATTTTTTGAATTACCATCTGGGGAGTGTACAAATCCATGGTGATATAAACGGAAGAAGATGCTACGTTTAAATAAATACACACTTAATTAAGGTTCGCACGGATTCAAACAGATTAATTCTAGGGTGTTATTAGTTCTGATCTAGTGTCGGCAAAATGTCAAACGATCCCTTTACTTGTCATACATTTAAAAATTAAATGTGAGTATAAAATAAACTTTTATGGCTTAAATGTGGGAGAAAACGTAAAAATTGATGAATTAGATCGCAAATGTGCCGTAAGCTGCATTCTAACATTCCTAATTTGAAATTCCACACATGCGCACACCGCCGTGTGCGCAAAGAACGTCCAAAATGTTGTAAATAAATGTCAGCTGATATCTGTAATTCACCATTTTATTTACAAAATTTGTTATGACTAACCCAAGAACCAACAGATAAAATTCTCATACAATTACCATAATTCCGTGGTTGTGGCCGCCACAACATGGAGGCAGTGAAATCAAGGCCAAAATCTAAGGTTAGAATCATTAAACAATAACAAAAATAAATTCTTAATTCTAGAAAAAACGTGAGAAAGAGGAACCTAAGGGGGCCCACGCCGAATCTGGCGAAGTTTCCCAAATCAGAAGCATTGAAAAAGACGTCGACAGTTGTGAGGAAGCCGCAAAAGACGAAACTGCGTCTCAGATATCTGTAGCAGTTGAGGCTGTTGAGGACACAAAAGTTGAAATGGAGAAGACTGTGATTGAGCCCAAGCTTAATGAGTTTGACAGGTTGTTAAACATTAATAAAAATATCATCAGTGAACTGAGCAGTCAGCAACAATGTGATAACCTTGTAAGAATAGAGAAATTGGAGGTGGCAAAGCCAAAGTTGTCTATAAAGCCCTATACTGAGACGCAGTTGGCGGCCCTCTACACAAACAGTGAGTTGGAAATGCTTGATCAGTTTACAAGCCAGTATGTGGAGGCAGAACTGAAGGGACTGGCGGTCAAGCAACATCCTTTGTATGAGCTACTGGCAAATTATTTGCAAGTGAGGGCTAAAATTACAGGTAAGTGGTCAATATGGGGGGTACTGGTTGTGAAATTTAATATCTTTTGGTACAACAAGACAATTTTTATCTTATTCTATTTTTTTTATGGGTACAATACCCTCTATAGTGGATTCTTTTCTTGTATGTCATTCTCTGTATAGTTAATCAGCTTATTTACTTCTGACTATCTTGGCATCCAGTTCTTCAAATAGATACAGATAACAAGGACTATAATAACTTGCATGCAATTCTTTTGATTAGCTCACTGTTCTCTCTGAAGGTGAAATTTAGAATAAATACCAGAAATTATTGTGACACAATATGTTTAGAACTTCAGTAATAAAAATATATTTTTTTGGCTTTTTGATGTCTTATAAAAATATTTAAATTAGATTTTTATTTTTTAAAACAATTATTATATGCATTGCAATCCATTAATTTTTTAATCCAAGAAGGTTGTCCCATTTTTTGACGCCATTGTAGGTCATAAATGCAATAGTACAAAGATCATTTATGATTGTGCCTATAAATTTTGTTAATCAAATTTATTAACATTTTTTCTCAAGATGTTGGTTTAAAATAGTGTATTCGTAAATGATTCATCTAACTACATGTAAATAAAGCGCCGCTGTGTTTATTTAAATTTTCTTGTAATTTGTGATGTGGAACTTCTTTTCGTGCGGTGTAAGAATATATTTTATATTGTACCTCTTCTCTCCGTTGAGAGTGGTGAGTAAAAAACCAAAGTAGCTTCTCACTTATTGTAATAAAATTAAACGTCGAAAAACATTAATTGATTAAGAGTCGTGTGATCTACGGACTCCTGTCGACGTTCCGTTTTTTTGCAAATTGTAAATTATGCAATTGATATTTAATTTCGTTCTAAACAGGTTATGTGCCATCGTGGGATAAAAAACGGGTCCCACTGGCCGACAATTGAACAACTTTGCTATGACTTTTCTAACAAGAAAAGCATAACCCTGAGAGAATAGACGAGTTTACACGGCCAAATATTCTCATTCCACCGTGAGTCCACTGTGGCTTCACGCACGCGGCCAGACGGACAACTTCAAGTATGAGTCCACGTGGCACTTCACCTGTTAAACATTTTATTATGTAAGACCATATTCTAAATACAACGTTGCATTGAAAATGTCCTTTTAAAATACAGTTTAAAAAATACTAGTGATCGCCCGTCACTCGAAATTCGGGTGGTATGTATTGGATTGATAATAATCGAATCAATGTAAAAATAAAAAAATGTTAATGTATACTTACGTAACACTTACAAAAAGTGTAGAAGTTAAATAAAGTGTAATTGAATTGAATAAAGTAAAATTAAAAATTGCAATCGGCATTCCATGTTGGCCGGAAACCAAAATAAAAACATTTCTGAATAATCCAACATTACAAAGGAATCGAACAAAAAAGGAGAAAAATGTTTATTATACACAACCGTTTATCTCGCTCTTTAAATATGTCTACGGCTTTCTATCTCCATTCATCTCTTTCTCTCGAACTCCCTTTACCTGTTCTTATCACCATTTTTCTTCATGTTGTTCATCTATCTATCTATCGTTTTATATGTCTATTACTTTCTCTTTACAGGCTTCTATTTATCTCTCTACTCTATCTCCTTCTATCTCTCTTCATGTGTCTTTCTATTCATCTACCATCTCTCTTTGTATGCGTCTATAGCTTTCTGTTTCTATTCATCTACCTCTAACACTTTCAATCTCCTTCTATTCTTTTTTTATCTTCCTTCCTCTCTTTTATATCTGTCTATCTCTAGTCTCTATTCCCACGCCTGTATATCTTTTTATCTTTTTTCTATCTGTCTTCATGTGTGATTCTATTGATATATCTCCCTGTCTCTTTCTTTCAAAATCTTTATCATTCGTCTTGTTTATCTCGATCATCGCACATCTCTCTCTGCTTCTAAATCTTTCTCCCTCAAGTTCTATTCCATCTTCATGTTCATCTCCTTCTATCTCTCTTCATGTGTGTTTCTATTCATCTCCCTCGAACACTTTCAATCTAATTCTATTCAATTTTTTATCTTTCTTCCTCTCTTCAATATCTATCTGTATCTAGTCTCTATCCTTTTTCCATCCCTCTTTATGAGTATTTGTATAGATCAATCTATCTCTATCTTTTACTATCTAAATCTTTATCTTGCCTTGTCTGTCTCTATCCTCACACAGCTTTCTCCCTCCCTCTCCCCCTTTCTCTGTTTCTAAATCTTTCCCCCACAAGTTTTGTCTTTTGTTGTCTTTTCTTCTATCTGTCTGCCTCGTGCATCTCTCTCTACTTCCTCCCTCCCTCCCTCTCTCATTCACGCACTCCCTTTCTCACTCTCTCTTAAATCGTGGAAATTGTGCAAATTTGTTATCTAGAATTTCCAATTCCAGAATCTTGGAAATTCCGAAATTTGTAAATTTTAACCCGTTTTCTCTTGAGTTTTGAATTTTCCAAATTTTGACTTCCTGAATTTGGAAATTGCAAATTTTAAATCGTGGAAATTTTAAATATGTAAAATTGTAAATTTGAATTCCGGAATTAGGAAAATTGAATCGCGAATATTTTGAATTTCTGAATTCCGAAATTGAATCGTTGAAATGTAGAATTCCCTCATCTTGCAAATTTTAAATCAATTGGTCTCGTTGAGCCCTTCAACTTCTGAATTCGGAAATTGTAAATTATATATCTTGGAAATACCGAAGTTAGAAATTTTGAATTCCCAAATTTGTAAATTTTAATAACCTGTCTCTTGGGTTTTTGAATTCTCTAAATTTTGAATCGTCGAAGTTTTTACTTCCTGAATTTGGAAATTGCAAATTTCAAATCGCGGAGATTGTAAATTTGTAAAATTTGAATTCCGGAATTAGGGAAATTGAATCGCGAATATTTTGAATTTCTGAATTCCGAAATTGAATCGTTGAAATGTTGAATTCCTTCATCTTGCAAATTTTAAATCAATTTGTCTCGTTGAGCCCTTCAAATTCTGAATTCGGAAATTGTAAATTCTATATCTTGGAAATACCGAAATTATAAATTTTGAATTCCCAAATTTGTAAATTTTAAACCCGTCTCTTGGGTTTTTGAATTCTCCAAATTTTGAATCGTCGAAGTTTTTACGTCCTGAATTTGGAAATTGCAAATTTCAAATCGTGGAGATTGTAAATCTGTAAAATTTGAATTCCGGAATTAGAGAAATTGAATCGTGAATATTTTAAATTTCTGAATTCCGAAATTGAATCGTTGAAATGTTGAATTCCCTCATCTTGCAAATTTTAAATCAAATTGTCTCGTTGAGCCCAAATTCTGAATTCGGAAATTGTAAATTCTATATCTTGGAAATACCGAAATTAGAAATGTTGAATTCCCAAATTTGTAAATTTTAACCCGCCTCCTCTTAAGTTCTTGAATTTCCCAAATTTTGAATCGGCGAAATTTTGACTGAATTTGGAAATTGCAAATTTTAAATACATAGTGGCAAAACAAATGTCAATGTTTTCTGACACCCTAACGTTCTCCAAGGACCTTCAAAACAAACTAATAATACGTGTAACACGGTCAGTGCAAGTTGCTCACACATCTCCAAAAATAAAAAGTAAAATCAATGCTGTATGAACAGTTTTAATTCGTTACAGTCGTTTACAAATTCAGCTTCTCCTCCCGCATTTACAATAATAAATAATCAATCGAGGATCTTTTGCAATGGGTTTTTGCAGAGCATTGGTTTCGTCGCTCCAACTTTTTCTATGTGCGTGGGACAAATGAATATAACTTTCATTCATGGAGACAATTATTGTCCGATTTTGTTTACGGTGTTTTTTTTTCGCACAACATTTTTCGATTTATTTTGTTTTTCGCCACCTAAATCCAATTTTCGGCAATTCCTCCCGTAAAGTTTCGCGACATCCCGCATATCCGTAAAGTTGGAATTCTTTTTTCGGTATAATTATAACATGACCTGTGTTTCCCCCTACCGCGCATTCAAACCTTTTCAAGCTGTTATTAGAGTTCGTCAGCTTCTTACTCAAACGACTCACGCTCATTCAAGTCGGTGACTGTAATGGACGGGTGTTCGCCGAAAAGAAAATGCAAATAATCAATGAACCTGTGAAATTTTTGAAAATGAAAAGTAATCTACTGGTGTATCTTATCAATGTATTTCATTAAAAAAAAAAACATAACAGTTATGGTTTGATCTCGAAATTGATTTAGAAATGTCATTTTATACCGAAAAAAATTCTACATATTATGTTATTTGGTTTTTATTTCCTTTAGATCAGACAATAAATTTAAATAATACAATAATTATGTCTTTTTTAAACACTGGTGAAAACTGAATTTTGAAAGTGTTAAACGCATGTTACCTCTACCATTCTATATGAAATCTCTTTTCAGGTAACAATTTAGAACTGGAACAACTGCGTAAAGAATACAACGATTTTCAATCATCCCTCTGGACCACCGATACCGCAACGGTCAGCGGACGTGCCGACTGCCTCGATGGCACCACCGTCACTGCAACTCATTCTTACCAAAAAGCCACATTCCACAGATCCATTTTCCAGAGCATCGTGCGTATTCTAGGTCTCATCCGTAAACTGACCTACGAAAACCACACTTTGTACGCATACTCCGCGGAGGATCTACGATTACAGGTTTCTTCCTCATTCCCAGAATTAACAAAAAATTTAGGAGTTATTTTCAGATCGAACTTTATATCCAAACAGGGATTTACAACTGCCTTAATGTTGCCCGACTCGAAAAAGACGCCCCCGTGGTACTGTCGCTCCAAAATGAGCCCCTCCATATGAAACCCTATTTGTGTGAAGTCCGTCTCTGCATATCGATTCTTTTCGCGTTTCAGAGAAAGTTGATCAGGGATCCGCAGTTTATTAAAGAGAGTCGGGAGTGGCTGAGTCGTTTGGTGGCAGTATTGTTACGACAAGCGACTTATCAGGACCATCTGTTTATTTTGAATCACGTGTTGCGGTGTCCTGCAGGGGTCGGTTCGTGGGCCGCTTCTTTTATACAAACACCTCTGGATGAAACTTTATCGGAATCTCCGTTCTCTTCGTATCAAATCAATCATGTTTTATCTGTTTTGACGACGATTTTGAGTCCGGTCCAAGAGAGGGAGCGGTTTTTGGAAGACTTGTCGCAGATTAGGGGTAATTCTGAAGAAGCGTTGTGGATCGTTGTTGATTCAGACGGAGAAGAAGATGATGAATCGGGAAGTTCGCTTAGAGAAAACGATTTGGTGGCACTCCTGACGCAGTTGCCTCTAGAAAGTTTGTTCAGAAACGTTCTGTTAGTAGAGAGGAAGAATTTTCAGAATTGTTACGACTTTTCCAAAGTGAGCCAACACCACATTTTGCGCTTCCTAGCTTTCGGAACGGTACTGTTAAAAATTATCCATAAGGGGTTGCGGACATACGACCAATCGCGTTACAATCAGTTTTCCAAACGTCTGAGTCGCATGATCCGTCATGTGGTTCAGTATGCAACAGACCAATGGGAGCAATTTCGGAAAGTTCCAAATTTTGACGACCCCGCTATGATGGCGCGGTTGCAAGTAGAATATGATGCTTTTTTCTTACGCGCTATCTATTATTTGTACACCTCACAGAGATTAGGGGCCTGGCAATTTTTGGCTGTGATACCTTATAATTTGATAACCATTGAAACCACCTGGAAGATCTTCTACTTCTTGCACGATTCAGATGTGTGCGCACAAGAGATACTCAAGCCTGAGGACGATGTTGATTACAGTGAAAAGCTTTGGGTGGAAAGCTTTCGCGTCCAATTTGAAGACAAACTCGCTTCGCTGGCAGATGATGAGCTTTATTATCTTTTAAACACGTTTGCGAATATGGCTCTAGCCCGAGAAGCGGAAGACGAGGAGTTCGTTAGAGCTGCCACTAAAGACTTGCTGCAAGTTGGATTTTTTAGTAGACTGACTCAGGATATTTGTTCAAAGTCGGCGCGGACACTTCTGACGCACATAACATCGAAGTATCCACACTTACTCTCTATGGTGTTAAAAGAAGTGAAGGCTAATATGGAGGCTACAGGTGCCTTAGTTCTTTATTTGTATGAAGAGCTGCCGCTGACGATATGGATGGTGTCTGATCAAGACCTGGCAATTATAGCAGGGTTGTTATCCAGTAATATAGGATCAAATGAGAGTAAACTAGCCAGAATGATTTTGTCAAGGCTCAATTGGAACCAGTTGCCTCATGAAATGCACTGTGATGTAGCACTGCTAGTTCTGAAAGCTGCTGACCAGGAGCCGGGATATCAACAGTGGGCTTGGCAGACAATCCTGCGACTAAAGCTCCACATAAGTGACAAGGCGTTCACTGATATAAAACGCGTGTTGGATCCGGACAACTACGATGTCATAATGAAAGGGATACATCAACAACAACCCTTAGCTAGCTTCGTGGCCGTGCTTATGACAACTTGGGGCCACTTAATACCATTAGTGTGCGGCAACGGCCTCTCTCAACTCATTTTTCTTCAAAGCCACCAAAAACACGAAGCCGTTCTATTCGCTCTCCACTTGATAGTTCCTTTATTTATCAATTCCCAAGAGTACATCATCAACAACGAACGTTTTCAGGAGATAATTTCAAATCTAATCAACGCCGACCGCGGCTACATTTCCATGGCGAAAAGCCTAATAAGCGTCCAAAACACTGTTTTGCAACAATTTGGGAACATGATAGAAACCCAAATTTTCAACTTTGCGAACTACGATTTGGGGAGTCCCCGATGTTTAGTGCGCTTGTGGTTCAACACTTTGGTCTCGATTCCGAATTGGAACCGGGACACCGGGGTGATGTACCTCATAGATGTGATAGTGAGAGCTTCGTTCTTTCATCAAGATGCTTTAGAAGTGGTCCAAACGATTTTGAAAGAATTGTTTCAAAGTAATGCGGCACAGGAGCAAGGCGGTGCAATTAGTTCTATAGTGAAGTGGGTGTCCAACTCCACTACTAGTCCGAGTCTTATTCCTGGATCTCTTTCAAGCTATACGTGGTTGTCGTATTTAGTTATAGAGCTGGAGTTTGAAGATAGGGAAAAACGGACGGGGTTGTGGAGGGAGTTGCTCATACAGTTGAACAACCAGAAGGGCAAAGTGAACGTGGATGTTGCAATTAAGGTATGGTATAATTTAAAATAAATGATAATAATGTCTCGTTTTTATAGAAAGCCGCGTCAGTTCTGAAACTTCCCGCTTTTGCGTCCGGATATCTAGCGATCTATCGTTGGGCGCAGCAAGCAATGGATACACCTCTAGATCACCCCTTGTTGCCGCTTTTGTGGCAGAAATTTTTCAACCTGTATTTAGCCAGACTTCCTTTATGTACCAGCAGTGACAATAGCTGCGTCGGAGATAAGTTCTTTGATGGTTTGGTCAACTTTGCGTTCTTGAAACGCATCAAGAGGAAGTTGCAAGAAAGTCAGGACGCCTACCAGGAGCAATTTAACATTGAAGAAGACCCACCAAGGAAGCAATTTCTTGAAACTTGTGTGATGTGAGTCTCTTTATTTTCTTATCAATAGTTTTGTTTGTATAGTTTGTTCAAAGCCTTCAATGCGTGGTTGGAGGAACCACGGCTGCAAAAAGGAAACCTTCATTTATCTTCCCTTCCACCTCTGTATCTTCCAAATCTTCTGGCTTTTATTGTACAAGGTAGTACTGTACGTATTTTCGTCGCCTCTTATTGTTAGACAAGAAATGATCGTTGTGTGTTTTAGGTGGCGTGGTATGAATACGTCGATTACGACAGAATTAAAAAGGAGCAAGCAGAATGCGTGCGCATATGGGAAGCATCAAATTTTCGCCACAAGAGCAAGGTGAATCGACCTTTAGTTAATCCGGGTAAAAACATGGAAAGTCAGGACCCCACTGAGCGAATTTTGCGACGTCTTGTGGTCTACGAGACTCCCAAAGAACCGCCACCGATCAAGAACCATGCGCCAGTTGTGCCAGTTATAGATTTTAGTAGCAAACAAACTTTGTTCAGCTCTTTGGAGACGTGTTTTAAGACTTTGAAGCAGTTTGCACAGTAAGTATGTATAAATTTGTGTTTTGGAATATCGGACTTTTAGTTTCCAAAAAAAAAAGAAATGACATTAGTTTAATGTTTTTGCAGTAATCAAACGTTGAGGGTCTCGGAACACAAAGCTTTAGATTGCTCCTATCAAGAACTAGTGCCTCAACTGTACCGTTCCGTGTTGAACAAGGTGAGCAAGAAAGTCCCCTGTAAAGGTCGCAACGAAACCGTAAATTGTTCCGGGGCTGCCATAATCGTTCTAGAAATGCAAGAGGCTCGCGTCAACGAACGCATAGATCATCAAATACAGACCAACAGGAACGCCTTTGAGTCGTTGTTGGCAAAGTCCTTACAAGCACCAGCTAGTGCCCTTTGTACCGCTTCTGTGACAATCCAACAAGCTGTAAAGTAAGTTCGTATTAAAGGCGATGTAAACGCATGTAATTATGTAAATTTAAGGGTCTTACAAGTGCAAGTTCGATGCAATCCTGCCAGCGCCGAACTCGGTAGTGAATTATTTTATCATATTTTGTCTTTAATTAATGACGAAACGACTTCTTATTTCCCCACAAAGACTTTGTTTGCTTCATGTTTGGAGAAATTGGGACAGAGTCACATTTGCGGCGTGGAGTTCGAAATGGCGCGACTTTTGGAGAAGATTCTCAAGGAGCCGAATCTGGGCGGTTACCTTGCACCCCATTTTTTCCCTAGCAACATCGGTACAACCAATTTGTTGTACATGTATTCCACTATTACCCGGGAAATTGGGAGCAACTATGACGTTGCTTTTGCTTTGTTGTCAAAGGTAATTAATTTTTTTTGAATTGAAATCCTTCGGTGTTTTAGGCAACCCAAAATTCACGCATAAAAATTTATAGATTTTTGTCGTACAACTGAAACAACTTTATTTCCAGTTTGAAATCGACAAATGGTTGCGACTGAAAGAACCAAAGCTGAGCCAAAGATGCGAGTTCATTCAGTGCGTCATCAAAGCACTAACACTTCTCGGTTACGAGCCGGCTGTCGAGTGTCTGATGCTCCATGGTCTCTATCGGAAACATCTCCTCACAGTCTTCGAATTTCAGTTTCCCGAACATTACGGAGAAATACTGATTAATTTACTAAAAGCCAGTAGCGGAAATACCGATACACTGGCCAAGAGCGTCTGGCTGGACATAATTAATACGTTAGCAAAACCGGTCCCGATAAACTACAAAGGGCCTTTGAAAGACCAATTGAGGCAGTACGCACAACATCAAACGATGTTGCAACACCAAGAACTGTTAGAGACGGCCGAGTTGTTCTCCAGACATTTCACACAAGAACGTCTTCAATACGGCTTGTACGGACTCTATCCTAAATGTCGGAACTACATAGATGTTTTTGTCATTTTATTGGGGATGACTGGACACGGCCTCATAACTAGCACTCTTAACACCCACCAGGGCCTGTTAGGAGATAAGCTGTCTCAGAAGATCTGGCCCTATTTGATCAACATGTTTGCCCCTTGGATCATCCCATACTCTATGCAAAACTTGAAAGAAAACATGGCGTCATGGATTCAACAGCTTGCAGACGATCGTTCCATCCTCCTTCCATGGATCCCATCAGACAGTCCTTTGGCCCAAAAAATCATCGGCGTTTTCTACGAATGCGTTCAATTTCTCATTTTCACCCTCCCTGGTTGCGGCAACATCCTTTCCTTTATTTGGCAGTGGTACGTGACCGGTTTTGCACATAATGCAGTCAAAGACCACGTCCTGGGACCCATCCATCACACGTTCTTGGCATTCCCGTGGGAGAACTTCTGGCCGTCGGTTATAGATGTTGAAATTATGTTGAGAGTGATTGATCAATATTTGCCGGAATGTCACTCGTTTTTGGGACACGTCTTCATGTCGGTATCGTGGGCCGATTGGATGAACAATTTCAGGACGTCTCCACCACAGATTAAGACACGTGTTCATCAGTGGTTTCTTAATCTGTTGGTGAAATTGTCGAACGAACCCAATGTACGCAATAAATATTCGGAGAGGGCTAAGACTTTGTTGGTAGAAGCGGAAGGCTTTGACTGGAGTATTGTGGAGGCTGGGGTTTTCCAGCATGTGATGGACTGGTACGTTTTGAGCTGTGATCAACTTGTAATCTTTCGGAGCGACCCGCTGGATTTAGATTTTAGAGTTTTACAGTAAGTATTAATTAAGGGACTCCAAAAATAACTTACTAAATATGCAGTGATTTATATAAGCCCTTTTTTAGATTTCTTAAGGTTGTGGCTGGATACCATCAGCCAGCCTCAGATTGTCTAGAAAAAAGATTGATTTATGTAAAGAGTTACGTGAAGCTATTGTCGGTTTACGTAAATAGACACAAGTCAGTCGTGACGACCAAAGAAAATGATATAAAGACTGTGATAACCCAACAATTGACCCACCTGGACGTGGTCGTAAACGTCGAAGATGAAGTCAACGCGATTCTGCGAGAACTGTTACAAATCGTGAACATTCAAAGTATCTGCCATTGTGCTTTGAAATGTTTTGATTCTTGGATAGTTAACAAGACTGGAGACGGACTAGAAGTGAGAGGCTTGTTGAAAGTACTGGGAACAATCATTGGGGACCGTGAAGCGCTTGGGTTCCTTCTGGAGTCGACAATTACTGCCTACTTCCAAAACAACGGTAAATTTTGCCGATTGAAAGTATGTAGACTAATTGGGACGTTTGTTGCAGTTTCTGAAAATTTTAAGCCATCATGGACGGAATTAACCCAAATTTTAGTGATAACGACAACAAAACAAACGGAATTGGAACAAGTTCTTCTAAACAGAAGTTATATTCTTACTCTCAACGCCCTGTTTATGCAAAGAATAGACAAGTGTTCGGACACCGAGGGTCTTCTCAACCTTTCAACTAGTTGGCTGCAAAATTTGAAAATTATCGGCGAAACCGACGAATCTAAAATCCCTCTTATTTGGTGCAATATTCTTCGTTTGTCTCTTGTCCACTGTGAAAAAGATGAAGCAACAACCGGTATTATTTTACACAAATTCGCAAAAATTCTTCTACAAATTTCGGAGGAGAAGGGGAACTCGAAGTGGGGGAGGAGCTTACTTAGTGCCATGGGGATCAATAAACAGCAGCCGATTTCAATCAAGTATGTTTTTTGGGTTGCATAATTACCAATCACAGTTCTTACAGTTTCAGATTTTTATGCCGCGCTTTAGGTGGTTACGTTTTGGCGCAACTGCCCGACATGAAAGGCGAGCCTCAGGTGGTCCGCCATCACCCCTATGCCCCCGCGAGAGTAGGTCAAACGGGAGGTAACAGCGAATGCGCCAAAGTTCTCATGAACTTGGGATTTGGACAGTCTCAAGGGAAAATCAAAGAGTGTGAAGAACTGGTGTTGAAAAAGATTCAAGATGCTGAAAATTCCATGCATAACGCGTCCAAGTTTTTAGAGCTGTTGGTCAAGCAGTTTTATATCAAACCTTACTTGAAATCCTGTTATGAATAATGTTACAATTTTATATCAATGTTTAAACAATAAAATAATGCCTTTGATTTTTGAATTGAAACTTCTTTTTGCACGGGGTAAGCCTAATTCGTGTCAAGACACGAAAATGCGTAGCGTTCAATAATATAAGTGGGGAGGATATTTTATATTGTCCCTCTTCTCTCCGCTGGCAGTTACGTCATATCTCCACTACTGCTTTTTGTTTAAGGCACGGTGTAAGGCTAATTCGCGTCCGACACAAAAAGATCGGACCATGGCTTGAAAATTTTAGACCGGGAGGCAGCTAGTCGACGGTAATATTTTGGCACTGGGTAAGCTTAACCCGCGTCCGACACAATAATCCGTAAGTATTTAATGGGCGCTCAAATAATTTGAGGTTAATCACGTCCAAAAAACACAACAATTGAACGACGTTTCGGCTGTTTATTAAACTTTCCTTAAGCTATCTTGTCAAAACTTTTAATTTTTGACAAGAGAGCTTGAAGAAGGTTTAATAAAAAACCGAAACGTCGCTCAATTTTTGAGTGTTTTTTCTCTTTCGTCCATTCCCTGTAGAATTACAACAAATACCAAAATAATTTGTAGTTTTACCGGACGATTTTTGGATTAATTCATATCGGCTCTAAACGCATTTTGTGCTGATTTCGACGGGTATTTTCACAAAATGGACTGGGACTTTTGTTCCTTTTAAATTGAGGGTTCTAAATCAAGATGGTAGATTCAGACTGTAAATGACAAATGGCTTAATTTAATGGGTGCTGAGTGTATGGATGGTGTACCAATGGGATCCTGGTAAGTGATGTTATATAGTATCACAAATTTACTGAAATATTTGATATCTATCAACTCAACTATGTAGCTGATATTGTGACAGGACTAAATAGAGTTACAAGAACTGTACGCACTTGCAAACCTGGGTGAAGTGCAGAAGTAATTATATATTTCCTTGAAAGGTAGGACTATCTATTAAACTTATGACTTCTGAGGATTCATATAATATTCGGCGACTCCATACACAACAACCACAGGAACGACAACTAGATGACTACGACGTGTAATTCTGAACACAGGAAATCAAAAGCGCAGCTGTGGAAGAACAGGTCTACAACCAGGTAAAAATTGATTCGTGGGACCAGAATTTTGAACTACATTTTTAAACACTAGAGAAAAAATGTAGACGATGCTTTACTGTCATTCTGACTCATGTTTAACACTAAATTGTAACTAAATTATTAAATAAGCCATGTGAGAACCAAAGTATCCTTTAAACTTATATGGCATCTCCATCCCGTTCCGTCTTCCCCCACTGTTCTAATTAATTTTAAACCCCTGAACAAAAGTCCAACCGACAACTTACTCTTTTAAATTATCAGTGAAAGAAATCGGTTCGTCCATCCATATTATTATAAGCGTGGCGCTACCTGAATACCGTTCCTATTACCTTTCATAGAATAGAGCCATTTTCGCAAAATAAAAAGATACGTAAAGGCGCCAAAAGGTTCCGGGCCGTAGATTTTGACGTGACAACGAATCCGCGTCCTAGCTGAATACGTTTTCACGCTACACTAATTTATAACTTTATACAACGCAAATCTCCATCAATCACAAACATGCATGTACACTAGTCAAAACACGTACAGACATTTGTGGGCTCAACCGTTGTTAACGCGTTATTAGTCTCGTAGTTATTAGCGATTCAAGTCTGACGACATTATTTGTCACTGTACTGGACAAGCGAATAGACGTTTTCACGCCAAAAATGCAAAAATAACACTTGTTTTTAGAAGCTCAGCTAATGGTGTTGTGATTACACCTGCTAATGTTTACAAATGAATGCATCGAGGTTATTTTTCAACATTTTCGAAATAGTTCTCAAAGAAGATTGATCGCCTGCAAGGGAGCCGCCTGGTGCAACCCTAACCGATTTACATTTGTAGAACATAGTCGCAATTAAAAACGTTAAATATGAGCGGACCCGTCGGTTTTGTTTGCTCGTTCGAAACTCGTTTGGCAGAAAAAGAGCAAAAATATCAATTTGATATCAGCTTATTAGTACATGCCTGAAAACAACGGCCATTCATTTATTTCGCTTACTTTATTTTAATCGCCAGCAAATATATTTAAACTTAAAAGCTTACGAACCGGCCGCCAATAAATAATTAAAACAAAATCAAAACGGCGGCGGCGCATTCGTTCCCTCATTAGAACATCTCGGTAGGCCGTGATTTATACGGTATTTGTCGTTGGAGGGACTACTAAAAACGCAATTTTCGCACATTTTTAGACGCGCATTGACGTGACGTTAAAGCGTGCACTGTACAGTGGCGGTAATTAAAGGACATAAAGCTCTCATTGCGGCACTCACAATGAGCAATCAAGGACGGAATTTCGTAGAGAACGGCGGAAAATCGAACAAACCGAAACGGCGAAGGAGACGAAAAATGGGAAAAAAGAATGTCTGTTATGAATGGACCTTACAGAATTTTTAATAATACATTGTGTGACCAATTACGTTTTTTGTCTAGCAGGCTAGTGCTACACGAACGTATGTCTCTGATAACTACTATTAATCAATGTATTAGTTTTATTGAAAATTGAAGGGCTCTCTATTATCTAATATCTATAAAATTTAGAAAACAGAAATAATAATTTTGAATTTTAATCTTTTTTTCAGCAACTTTAACTGCTGTTTTGGAAACATTTGGCCGATTATTTTTTTTAGGTTGAATTTGTTCAAAAGCTCAACATCTCCGAGGCCTTATTTTTCTTCTCCTTCCCTAATTGCTCTCCTAATGTGGCTTCCCATCCGCCACCATAAAATCATTCTTGCGTGCTTTTTTCATAGTGAGAACTAGCTAAGTCTGGCCAAAACACATAATTATCATCTAAGTGAAAGTCTTCATTAAACTGACACGCAACTGAAAGACACGCGTTTAGGTATATACTTTTCTGCATTGATGGCTGAACTCGAAGAACAACCAGTTTGGAAATTCTTTCGTCCGAGATGGCCACCCATAGATTGAAATTCTTTTCTTCTAGATTTATACAAACTGGTTGATATCGTGAATCGCATAGATGTTTGATATGTTCAACTAAATTATTTGTAAAAAATCTATATATTATGTAATGATTTTACAGTTCATCAGTACCTACCCAATGAACCACGAAAACATTAAATTAGTACTTACCAAGTAAGAACTTATCTGAGAAGTATTTCGGACTGTATAGAAGAAACTCATCAGATTCTCGGGTTCCACATCAGTTCTCAATTTGTCAGATTTTCAACTTTTCATGCTTCGGCATTTAGGGTTTTTAGTTGCCTCACTTTCTTGATCTCTCAATTTTTCAGTGTATTGTCTTAATTTCTTAATGTTCTCAGTTGACTTTTTCTATTTCTCAAGTTCTTAAATTGGCAGTTGCTTCATTTCTCGACTTCTTAATATTAGAGGTTCTCAATTTTTTGTTTTTTTTATCACCTCTTTCATTTTCAAGATTGGCACATCTTCAGTTTCTCAATTTCCCACTCTCAGTTCTTTACGGTTTCAATTTCTCAGACTCTCAGGTGCTAGTTTCTGAAGATCTTATTTTCTCAGATTCTCAATTGACAGATAATTATCGAATTGTGTAATTTGACAGTTTGACTGGTAGCTATTTCATTTTTCTATTTCTCAAGTTTCAAGTTTCTTCCGTCATCACTTTTTCAGTTGTTCAAATTTCCCGTAACTCAGTTTTTTAGATTTCTTAGATCTCAATTTCCAAGCTTCCCAATTTCTAAAATTTTTATTTCCCAATTACTCTGGTACTTAATTTCCCAAGTTCTCTAGTCATCAGATAGCCATTGCAAATTGTTGACTTAAATTTTTAGTAATTTCTTAGCCCTTTGTCCCTTTTTGAAAACTTTTGGTTTTTTGTTACGCTTTTTGGTTTAATCACTGGCCTACGACCCGCACAGAGAGATGCTCAGCCACGGAAGGCGAGACCAGTAATCTTTGATGTTTGATTGTTTTTATTACAATTTGTGACACTAGAAAATTCTTCCTCAGGAAGTAATATTTCGGAAGTTGAATTTAACACTATAACAGAACGGCAATACAGCAATATCTCCCTGAAAACCTAGAAGAAAAACTCAACAGCACTCAGCAAAACTGAAATCAAGTTCTGGGAATAAGAAATTTTTAGGGATCGCTCCAAGAGTGGACGTTCGAAGGTTGCAATAATATATTTCTTTCTGTGGTAATCAAACCATTTAATTTTATATTTTACACTAGCGACGTTCTTTCCCGCAAATTTTTTCATTTTAAAATATATTGGGGAGTGGTCGGGTGGTGAAATTTTAGGGTTATATAAATGTTCTGATATGCGAAAAATCTTTAAAAAAAAATTAGAAGAAAAACCTAGAATCCGATTGCAGCGCCACCTACCGGGTCCAATTGTGAATCCAAACCATCCAAGGACCTACTCAAACACACAAAAAAAAAACATCAAAATCGGTACAGTCGTTTAGGAGGATTTCTGTGAAATACACACGTACAGAAGAATTATATTTTTAAAAAATATTGGGGGTAGTGGGGTTATGAACTTTCATATTAGAACAAGATTTTACCACCCTCTGTGCGTGTGTATCTCATTGAACTTCTCCTAAACGGCTAGACCGATTTTGATGAAATTTTTTTAGTGAGTTCCTGGAGCTATTCAAACACACAGACACAAAATTTTATCAAAATCCAAACCCATTTTCGAGTTTTTGCGAGAGACGACAATTGATTTTTATATATATTTATAAATATGAATTGTTGATAGATCATCACGAAAATGTGATATTTGACCTCCCCTGCGAATTGAATTTTTTGTTACGTTACTGTTACTGAGCCACTTGCTGGAACAGGAAGGTGTATGTCCAAAGATATAGAATTACAAATAAATATTCAGCTGTCCGAGTAAAATTGTTAACACACAAAAATAAAAATATAACGAATTTTATCCCATACTTTGCGCGCACGAAGGAGTGAGTTTATAATATGGAGAAGAAGAGCAGAAAGCTAAAATCTATATTATATAATATGAAATGTGTTTCCAAAACATTAAAGTAAATATGACACATGCAGCTGACATAATAGTTTAATTTTTAATAATTAATAAATTACGGTCGAATTTCGACCACTGGGCGAAAACTAGTTTTATATTATTTCGGGTATTTCGTTGTCGGTTTAATTCTTAGTCACTCTGTATATATAACCGATCATGGTGTCAGGAATTGGTACATTTACGTTACCTATGTTTGGATGAAAATATAAATCACTCAATTATAATTCTAAGCCTATTAAATTGCCCTCCGTAGCAATGACCCGTAAGCTTTGTTAATGCGAAATAATTATTCTTGAGGGGGCTTAAAAGCTACTTGAAATAAAAATAATTTATTCTTATTCTACTCTTTGTTTATGTAAATTTTTCATTACAAAGACAACAAATTAATGAATTAGCTTAAGTTATTACAAGAAAATTAAAGCAATAAAAAGAAAGCAAAATAGTCTCAAATTACAGATATCTTGTCTTTTGCATTTTTATTTGGCAATCCGAAAAACAGAACTAATGACAACATTACGTTATTGTTAGAAATATGTAGTAAAATAAATCAGTAATTAATGGATTGGAATACCAGCAGTGATCATTTTCAAAAATTGACTAAAATCCGGGAGTACATTATTACTGCCTTGTTGCTACTTTCAATTAGAATATTTTTTCTAATTTATAAATCTGGGATCACTCATTTAAAAGAGATGGCAAATGCTTCATTATTATTAAAAGTAAAATTGTCAATATTTTTTTAGCTAATTCTTGCCGTTTTACATTACTTTCGCTATACTGAAATTGATTATAATTATTATAGTTGAGTAGGCAGACGAATTATTGGTTAATTTTTAATTTCGGTGATAAAAGGATGATACTTTTCTTAAATTCTGGTTTTTGGTGCTCACAATTTCAAAGATTGACACCTCTATTGTATTATAGTCGCTTACGAAAGGGGTGTGGTAACCAGCGGGTGTTCAGACCTAAACACTATCTGAGCTTAGATTTAGGTCTAAGCCAGGTGCTTTCTTAAAACTCGTCCTAAAGAAAATTCATTGTTCTTATACTTATTCATAAAGTATTGCTTTTCGAAACTGGATAACATTTGCAATTGATTTTGCATACTTGTCCCTCAGGTTTTCCACCATAACATGGTACTAAGTATACAGTGTTGCATACATTATAAATCTATTTTTACTAGATACTACAGCATGTACGAGGAGCCCATTAAAATTCGGGCCACACTAAGGGCCCAGTCCGCTCTTAATCCGCCACTGCCTGCCCATCTGACAATACGATTAAAAGCTAGCAACGTCGTTAAAAACTGAATGTGCCGAGCTGGCATCTATATTGTGGCCAATTACCCGATCAAGGTGTTCTTCGGTCTTCGTCGAGAGGCCGGTGGGCTGCGGTGGGCTTCGTTAACGGACAGCTTCCACCGTATTGTGCTCGAGCTTTGTGCTCAAACGGATGGGAGAACCATTCAACACTGGAATCCGGACCATTGTTGGCAGGGGATGGGATATTCCGAGACGGGCGCTGCGCTGCGTTGGGCTCTTCAAATAAATTCAACGAAAAAAAAAAACAATAGCTGTTTGAAAAAACGAAAAGGTGATGATCTTCAGCTCTATAAAATCTCAATTTGGTACGATATGTTGGCGCAGTGAGTATTTTCTAAACGAACAAACAGTGACTGGAGAGTATGGTGTGGATAAAGTGAACACATTTTAAAAGTCTAACAAAGAAAGTGTTTTGAAAACATGTAGACATTAAATGAAAATTTAAAAGAAGAATAAAGATTACATGTCACTGTTTTAAAGCTTTGACAAGTTAATTTCTTTGTTTCAAGAATAATAGGATAGGTAGTAAAATGAGAAACTGAGAAACTTAATTAACCCTCTGATGCATGACGTTAAAACTTCACCACATTATTCCATGATTTTGACACAGACTTATAATAATGGATTAGAGTCAATCTTGATGGTAGTTTATTCAAGAATTCAGATAGAATATGACAAATTAAAATGTATTTAAAAAGGAAGCAGAATACATAATTAAACAACAAATACATTAGTATTTTACAATATTGTTTAGATTCTTTTGTCGGCTCTTGAAGGGCACAAACCACGTAATCTCACAAAATTAATTCGTTCAGATTTTAAAATTATCATCCTTGATATTTCCTTCTTCAACGAGCCACCAGGCGTCAATGATAATACTGAGTGGAGGAAAATACTTCAATTTTGATTTTCGATGAGTCCAAATTGTGTTATGATGGTCATATGGTCGTAGAAGGCTTACAAGACAAAGGGGTGAAAGACAAAATCCTGAATTGAAAATCCTGAAGTGATCATGTGGGATGGCATTGCACATGGAAGCCGAACATTTTTAATTGATCTTAGGGACACTCTAGGAGAGATATAGCTACGTTCGACTTCGTCGATTAAAGAAACATTCCAATAGGACAACGCGCAACCTCATACGGAATTGAAGACAATGACATTTATAGAAGAAAAGCATCTTAACATGTTACCAAAAATATCAAAAGGAAGAAAGAGGCGAACGAGAAGACAAATTAAAACCAACAAAAAGATCATAGATGACTAAGAGAACAAAAACAAATAGGATAAAAAACATAACAGATACAAAAGAGAGCAAAGAACACATGTCCCATTAGTTACTTTGCTCACCAAAAAATCTTAGGGGCAATTTTCGTGCCCAGCTTAAAATGATTTAATCGATTATCCTGCCTCTTTTTCCCGGAAGGCACACAGACGGATTTGACCATGAGCACCCCACGGTGTAAGGGAATAAATTTTGAACCACTAGTAAAGGTATACCTCCCCTTTGCCACTGGTCCAAATACGCCCCATATATTAAGGAACTATAATTTTCTGACTAGAAACTATTTATACCGATAAAAGCATTTTTCACTCAGTTAGTGTTTTTTTGAGCGGTAGTCTACTCGCTGTCTTCACTTCCCGTTTTATTAACATAACGTCTAATGTCCCACAAAAGATACTTTAGTGGACTTTTTTTGCAAACATTCCAATGATGCATTTTCTCGAGACATGCACACAAACCCCACACACTAATCTTACTCCGTTTTGAGTTCTTTGCAGTTGAGGGATAAAATCTCATATTTCATCTTTTGTGTTTGAAATGAAAACTACTGTTATTATTGAATAATTTTGAAGCGCGTCTATGATTACCTCTTATTATAATCATCCTCGTTCCTTCCTCGGTCGCGCGAGGGTAGGTAAACAGATAGAATTTCCCCTTATTTATTCTCCTTGGGCCGTCATTCATCATCGAAAACCGGCCGTGGCGTAATAATATTTTCGAGCCGAGCAAGTGGATGGTGGATGCGTGGGTCGTTGAGGTGAAGAATGAAAAGCTGAAGACACCTCAGAGCCGTCAAGCACCCTCGCATGTCTGCATACATTACCGTTCCACTCGTTTTGATTTCTAGCTATTTTTACATCTTATTAAACGATTCCACGTCGAAATGTGGCGGTTTGTTCCGTGACAAAAATACACATTGACGTTTCTTATTCGAATCATACATGTATCCAATTCCTATTAATATTCAGCCGAGATGTAAGATTATACGCGCATAACTTGTAATGGACCGTTTGGATCTCGTTACTAGATGGAAAAAACCGGATATTCCCTTTTTATAATCCACTAATTTATTCTGGCAATTAGTTGTACTCGGTTGCGTACTTTTTTCCTTTCAATTACTTAAATTAATTACCTACAGGGAAAATTAATCGATAGTAATTTGTAACTGTGATAATCGTTAATTGTTCCTGATTAAAATTTCATAATCCAACCGGAGCCCGTGTCAAGAAGGCATGTCCGCAGACCTGACACTTACCACGACTATTTGCAATTATTATCGGCGTTTGCTGCCGTCTAATGTGTTTTTATCAAAAGAAAAAATGAAAAGTGTTGTGACATTTACATAAAGGTCGAGTTGACTAGACACTTAAGAGAGACTGTCGGGTAGCTGTTGAAGCTTTGGTCTTATTAGGCCTCATCAAGACATATCTAAGATGGATGAAAACATATTATTGTAATGAAATAATAACGAAACAAAACAACAATTACACTCTTATTTTTCATTTCAAGCACACTGTGGTTCTTCGTGAGGTGTTCACCGTTGTTTTCATTTTCAACATATGTACTCAGAAGTTTGTTGTATTAGTAGTAAAAGTGGCGAGTCTGTAGGTTTGACGGCCGAGCGCGCAATGCCGGCAACCATAGACGACAATAATTTCACGCCGCTTCACGACATTTCAAGTCGCTTCAAGTCCCTTCAGATCGTTAAAAAATATTTCGAGTTTTTTCAAGTAGCTTCCCGTCCCTTCAAAATATTTGAAGTCTTCTCAGATGGCTTCAAGACTCTTTAAGACATTTCAAGACTTTTTAAGTCGCTTCAATTCCGTTCAAAACATTTCAAGTCACCTCAAGTCCCTTCAAAACATATCAAGTTTTTTTCAATTTGCTTCAAGTTTTTCAACTCGTTTCAAGACCTTTCAAATCCTTTCAAGTCGCTTCGAGGTATTTCAAGTTTTTTCAAGTGACTTTCAGTCCCTTAAAGATATTATTTGAACGCTTCAAGACTCTTCAAGACATTTCAGTCCCTTTAAAATATTTGAAGTCATTCTTCAAGACATTTCAAGTATTTTCAAGTCTTCTCAATTCCTTTCAAAACTTTTCAAATCTCCCCAAGTTTCCTCAAAACATTTCATGTCGTTACAATTCGCTCCAAATCTTTTCAAGTCGCTTCAAGTTCTTTTAACATATTTCACGTCGCTTCCAGACATTTCAAGTTCTTTTAAATCGCTTCAAGTTTCTTCAAGTCACTTCAAGACCTTTCAAATCATTTCAAGTCCCTTCAAAATATTTCAAGTCTTTTCAAAATATTTCAAGTCCTTTCCAGTCGTTTCAAGTTTCTTCAAGCCACTTCATCTCTCTTCAAGTTGTTAAAAGACATTTCGAATCTTTTCAAGTAGCTTACCGTCCCTTTAAAATATTTGAAGTCTTCCCAGATCGCTTCAAGACATTTCAAGTATTTTCAAGTCTTCTCAATTCCTTTCAAAACTTTTCAAATCTCCCCAAGTTTCCTCAAAACATTTCATGTTCTTTAAATTCGCTCCAAATCTTTTCAAGTCACTTCAAGTTCTTTTAACATATTTCACGTCGCTTTAAGACATTTCAAGTTCTTTTAAATCGCTTCAAGTTTCTTCAAGTCACTTCAAGACCTTTCAAATCATTTCAAGTCCCTTCAAAATATTTCAAGTCACCTCAAGTCTTTTCAAAATATTTCAAGTCCTTTCCAGTCGTTTCAAGTTTCTTGAAGCCACTGCATCTTTCTTCAAGTTGTTAAAAGACATTTCGAGTCTTTTCAAGTAGCTTACTGTCCCTTTAAAATATTTGAAGTCTTCCCAGATCGCTTCAAGACTCTTCAAGACATTTCAAGACTTTTCAAGTCGCTTCAATTGCGTTCAAAACATTTCAAGTCACCTCAAGTTTTTTTTCAATTTGTTTCAAGTTTTTCAAGTTGTTTCAAGACATTTCAAATCCTTTCAAGTCGCTTCAAGGTATTTCAAGTCTTTTCAAGTGACTTTCAGTCCCTTCAAGATATTATTTGAAGTGTTCCCAGATCGCTTCAAGACTCTTCAAGACATTTCAAGTCTTATCAAGTCGCTTCAATTTCATCCAAAACATTTCAAGTCTTTCCAGGTCGATTCAAGACTCTTCAAGTCATTTCAAGTCGCTTCCAGTCCCTTTAAAAATATTTGAAGTCTTCCCAGATCGCTTCAAGACTCTTCAAGACATTTCAAGACTTTTCAAGTCGCTTCAATTGTCTTTAAGACATTTCAAGTCACCCACCTCAAGTCCCTTCAAAACATCTCAAGTTTTTTTCAATTCGGTTCAAGTCTTTCAACTCGTTTCAAGACATTTCAAATACTTTCAAGCCGCTTCAAGGTATTTCAAGTCGCTTCCAATCCCTTCAAGATATATCAAATCTTCCCAGGTCGCTCCAAGACTCTTCAAGACATTTCAAGTCTTTTCAAGTCGCTTTAATTCCATTCAAAACATTTCAAGTCTTTCCAGGTCGATTCAAGACTCTTCAAGTCGCTTCCAGTCCCTTTAAAATATTTGAAGTCTTCCCAGATTCTTCAAGACATTTCAAGTCTTTTCAATTCCTTTCAAAACTTTTCAAATCTCCCCAAGTTTCCTCGAAACATTTCATGTCGTTTCAATTCGCTTCAAATCTTTTCAAGTCGCTTCAAGTCCTTTTAACATATTTCAAGTCGCTTCAAGACATTTCAAGTCCTTTTAAATCGCTTCAAGACCTTTCAAAACATTTCAAGTCCCTTCAAAATATTTCAAGTCCCTTCAAAATATTTCAAGTCTTTCATGTCGTTTCAAAATATTTTAAGTCCTTTCCAGTCGTTTCACGTTGCTTCAAGCCACTTCATCTTTTTTCAAGTCGTTAAAGGACATTTCGAGTCTTTTCAAGTAGTTTTCCGTGCCTTCAAAATATTTGAAGTCTTCCCAGATCGCTTCAAGACTGTTCAAGACATTTCAAGACTTTTCAAGTCGCTTCAAGTCCCTTCAAAAAATTTCATGTCGTTTCAGTTCGCTCCAAATCTTTTCAAGTCACTTCAAGATCTTTCAAAAAATTTCAAGTCCTTTCCAGTCATTTCAACTTTCTTCAAGTGGCTTCAAGACTGTTCAAGACTTTTCAAGTCCTTTCAAAACATCTCAAGTCTTTTAATTCCTACGCGCCAGTAAATAATTTCAAAGTTTTCAAAAATTAATCGAAATAGCGCTTATCAACTGTTATTAGCTGCTATTAACACTCCAGCCAATTTGCAAACTCGTCAAACACGGGTCTACTTATTTTTAAAGGAGTCCAAGTGACAAGTGAAGATCTAAAAAAAATAAATTCTGGAACCATAAAACCGTGAAATTGTTATAAAGAATAAGTTCTTAGAAGGACATCTATGTTGTCTATATCTATTTCTTGACAATATTAATTTTTAATACAGAATTAAAATAATACAAAATTAACGAAAAAAAAGTTAAACGTTAACAGAATAAGCCAGAAATAGCAAGAAAAAACAATAAATAATGTTACAAACCAAAATGTAATGCATTTTTATGCACAAATACAATTGGTAATTACGTTTATCGAGATCTAAAGAAAGTTTAATTTTACGAAACATTACAGAAAATTTTAATTTTTAAGCGACTTCAAAAAAAGGAGGAGGTTCTCTATTCGATTCTATATACAGAGTGTTTCCTAAGTAAACGGCAATACTTAATACACCAACTCGTAGAAGCTAAAGAAACGTTATTCTGCAGTTTTTTCGTAAAACACGAGAAGACAAATTTGTAATAATAATAGAACGCCACTGAGTGAACGTCACATTTGACAAATTTCTCGTCATGGTCTAACATCGATAACTTGATATTTTATTTAGTGCTAATTCATTTTCTATCTTTCTATGATGTTGGTCCATTTAAAAACACCTACATTTTTAAACCAGACGTTTTAGAAAATAAAAAAAAACTTCCCAAGACATCTTATAATCTCGGAGATTGCCGTTTATGTACTTATGAAACATCCTGTATATGTATATATTTTTTATGTATGTTCGGGCATAACTTCAACTTCTTTGTTTATGAACCAATTTAAATTATTCTTTTTGCGTTGGGTTCAGTACAGCTCAAAGATGGTCCCTATTTTAATTTAATTTCACATTGGACATAAAACTTCGAAGATATAGCAGGAGACTCCTCAAAGTCAAATGGAATTGTGATCGACAGGGTACACCAGAAGGAAGCGGCATTGTTAGTTTATGACAACCCCAGAATAAAGTAGGTACTAAACTGTGGTCAAGGACGTGATTAGCTGGCGATAACATCATAAATTCCGTAAATAATTGATTTATTACGTGTGAACTGAAACCGACTTCAAACATAATTTCTTTGTTTATGAACCGATTTCAATGATTCTTTTTGCCTTGTGTTCAGTATAGCTCCAAGATTTCAAAATTTAAAACAATTAATAATTAGATAATAAACAATAATTTCTTAATTTCATTAAACGGAACAATAAATAATAATTACATTAAGCGGAACAACAAATCCAGTATGAAATTAAAAAAAAAAATTTTAGTTAACTTATGTTACTATTGTGTTTTTTAAGACGTTTTTTTTCACGTAAGTTAAGTTTGTATATTTTTAAAGCATGTTACTCGTACAGGGGAAATCCTTTTTGCGTGGCATGTTTTTTTTTCGTCAATTTTGTATATAGCATGTAACAAGATTTTCAAAAATAGTTGATGCCCTGCTTTCAGAATGAATGCTAAAATGAGTAAAAGTAACACAACCATGGTACATAAAAAACTTTAAACATAATTTTTTGAATTTTTTCCTGACGCAGCACATCCACTATTTTTGAAAATCTTGTTATATTGCTTAACGACGCTGTCCGCGCTCATCACTGGAAGAGTACACACATGTACTTAACCATTGCTATATTTTTGTTGTCATATTGTAGTATGTAATGTTTTTACAAGGGTTAATCGCTCGCCAACACACTGCAAACTCTAACAACCCCCACCCTGTACATTTACTTAAATATATTATAGTACGTTTAGTTGTAATAAAAGTGACGACACTGACCTCGTCGAGTAATCACAAATCAAACACCCATTAAAGCTATATAAGCATAAAAAAATTATTGTAATTTTGTCGTCGAGCATCCCGTGGTTTGAATTATTAATTCTTTGCTTAAAATTTTATAAATTTTAAAAACTTAATTTTGTTAAATAATAATAATTTATTTTTAAATTAAAAATACACTTTTCCTCTATTTGTTTTTTTTTTTTTAGAAATTAAACATTGTTTTGTAAAACAAACGAGTGGAAAATTCTCATTAAGGAGCCAACTTTAGCTTTTTCTTGTGGAAAATTGCAATTTGCATAAATTAATGCGGATACACGGCACGTTATTTTGCCTTTTACAAGGAGACATAACACTCGACTTCAAGAATTTGAGTCGGCGTTATTTTCAACAACCAATCCACGCTGTTGACTTTCCGGCCACCGTCTTGTGGTAGGTAAGCACTTTTTCCTTGCCGATGGTCTTTTCCGGTTAATCTCTTAATAACAAAAGTGTATCGGCAAACGCTCGAGGTCTAGCGCAAAGATGTTAAAAAGCGTGCGAACGTACGTAATGGTTCTATAATGTTAAATTAATAACGACGTACGTATATTCGAGTTAATGATGAGGTAACGCGTCGCTCTATTCCGCCGGTTTCCTTCTGCCATCTTTACCCCATGCTGGGCGAAAGTCACCTTGACGCGCTACATTTTATTCCAGGTAGGTATGCTGCCGGGGATCCCATTTTTCGCATAGCGGCGTCTAATCCGAATTCCGGCGGAGGCCTCGAGTTCACGATATATTTTGTTTTTCGATTTCTGGGAATATAAGGAACGCGGACGCGCAAGCTAAATCTCCTTTATTCCAGTTTCTGACAACTCTGTCCGTTCGATTAATTTACATCTAATTCACATACAATGCGGCGACCTGTTACACAATGCTCGTTTGGATTACACGTAACGTGTGTGGGGAGTTGTTGGGGTGCTGGCTTTCCTTTCCAGCTATAACGATATAAATTAATGCATGCAATTAACTCGACTAAATCTATATTTTCGGATTTAGGACTTCCAAGACAGTAATCTGGTTAATTAAAAATATACACTCCACACAGTGCATGGTTTAGTGAATTAAATTGATTATATCTTGACAGCTGTCCAAATATCAAATATAGCTGTACAAGTTTTACCTAGAAAAACTACAGTTGTTACTACATATTTAGACATGTGCCGGTGGAACCTCTATTTTCTATGTTCTCAGTCTAAATTATTTTTAGTTGTTATAGTCTCCTCTTTGAGTTATTTTCCATCCCGGGAGCATAACGCACAAAATAAGAAAAGATCCATAACGTTCCTGCTATCGTCAGTTATGATGATCGAGAGTGCGTAGAAAAATTATGATTTTTGCATTTCGTCCAAATTTTTCTTTGTACTGTTTCGAATGTTATTTTCATGAAAACTCTTCCAGGACCATAACGAACAAAACGGAAAAAAATACGCATATCAATCGTTCGAATCGTAAGACCCTCGTAAAAAGAATCGTAAGAATCTCAAGAAAAAAGCACTTTCAGTTTTTCCCCAATTTAACAAATTTTCCGGGCAATATTCCAATTTTTCTTTCCCTAAGAACCTTATTTGGACTATTACAAATATTTATAAAAACAATTAGCCAAATCGGTCCAGCCGTTCTCAAGTGATGCGCTTACCAACGAACAGCATTTTATTTTTATTATATAACTTATATGTATAACACATAATAAATGGAGTCGATAGCAATTACAGATTTCACATAGATAACCCTTGACGACGTGGAATAATCACTTAGGTTTTTCCGCTGGGTCAACGAACTTTGTCATAGTAACAATTTTTTGATGATTGTTAATAAACGTCAAAAAAAGTTCCGGCAAAACTTCGCATTTTTTGGATCGCTTTGGTTATATAATCGCAACGAATACCACTCGAGGAAACGAAAATAATTCGATTACACTAACCTCGACAATCGACGTATCCTGCGAACCACCATTGCAGTGTCGTGGTGTTTTGGCGGAATACGTCTCATGTCTCGGAAATTTAATCGATTGGAGTTATTTCCATCCCGGGAGCATAACGAACAAAACAAAAAAAGAATCAACCAAATATGTCTTTCCTATCGTCAGTGTTATGATCGAAACTATACAAAAATTTCGATTTTTGCAGTTTGTTCAAATTTTAAATTTTCTTTGTACCTAATTATCTCGAATTTTATTTTCACGCATCCATCGTTCGAATTGTGGGTTCATAAAAAAATCCCAAAAATCCCTTTCAATATTTCCCCAATTTTCAGGCGAAATTTTCCAATTTTTTTTTCCGTAAAATCTTTATTTGAACTATTACGAATATTTAAAAAAAATAGCCAAATCGGTCAAAGAATGTAATTTAAATTTTGGGGTTATATAATATGTACTGATATGCGAAAAATTTTACAGAACAATTAAAAAAAAGTTGTCGGCGCTACCTACCGGGTCCAATTGTAAATTTAAACCGTCCAGGGACCCACTCAAACACACAAACATTTTATCAAAATCGGTCCACCTGTTTAGGAATTCAGTGAAATACAAACGTACAGAATTATATTTTAAAAAAATAAAATAAACAATTTCTAGAACCCGATTACCGAGCCACCAACCGAGGAACCCACGCAAACACACAAAAAACTTCATCAAAATCGGTCGAGCCATTCCCGAGTTTTTGCGAGACAGCAATTGGTTTTTATAAATAACATGGTGTAATAAAAAAAGGCAGAAAAAATGACATAAAATGACCAAACATCTGCTAAACTGAATCTAAAACATCTCAAGATAAATAAAGTTAAATAAATAAATGAAACTGAAGAAGAACAAAGACAACAGCATAAAACTGAACACTTTTATCCGTAACAAAATTTTTTCACTACTAGCTTCACATGACATCATTATACCGGGTGTTCAAGAAATAACTACATTAATTTTAACCACTAGTAGAACTCATCAGTGTCAACAATTTTTCTTAATAAAATTTTGCCCTAAACCCCGTAGTCATCGAGTTAAAATTTGTGGAAGTTTTGACGTTAATTTCGGTACACGCCACTGAACCCCTGAGCGCTGGTAACGACACACGACAAAAAACTTCGGAATGAATTTAAACCGCTCGGAGTAAATAAACAAAATATCTGAAAACTGACCTACTAAACGTGGTTACTTGAACATCCTGCTATTGAAAATTGTGGGGCCTAATAAATAACATGCGGATTCTCGTCTGCCCCTACGTATTATGAAAATAGCTTCTCCGATGATTATGTATTATTGAATCCTCCGGCTGTAAAAATTAGACTTTCTGTACGTGATAGGGATTTAATTGTTGCTCTTTCAAAATTCTCCAAATTCGATTTGCTAACCTTCGGGTACTGGCGGTTTTTTGCAAAATACAATGCACTATGTTAATGGAAATTAGGCACACAAGAAAAAGCAGACATTTTTTAAGATAATAACTTTAAAAGCGAAAATATACAATAACAATGATTCTCAACAGCAGGTAACTGATGCACCCGAGAGTGCCAAAAATTTAGAAACTTGATAAGGACGTTGGCTTTTCCGGACAAAAACAATTGATTGTCTGTAGGTAAAGTTAAAATAAATATCCATAGGCGGTTCGTGAATTTGAAGAGTTCCAAAAATGCTAAGAAAATTGAGATTTTGGAAAGTGGTAGATAAAAATATTGTTGCTCTCGGCGAGTTCTACTACTGGTTCAAATTAAATTAGTTATTTCGGGGACATCTGTATATCGTGGTTGATACTTCAGAAATTTTTTACCTTACCCAATAATGGATTTTTTTCTCTCCTACTAGAAGATAAAATAGATAAAAAAACAATTGACAATGTTGGCATGGTTATTGCCGTAGTTATATTAATGATAGATGATAGCTCAACAATGTAGATCTGAGGAGTTGGAATTTCTTGCGAAATGTTAAATTTTCCATCTGGACCACACTAGCAACATCGCAACAAAAAATAGAAATGACAGTGTATTGATATAATTTTATATGCTACTTGCTTTTCATGGATATCTTAGTTAAACTCGTTCCGACCTTTCGCATTATCAAGATTATCATTTGAAGAAAAGTTAAACAAATGTGCTGGTAGTGAAAAAAATATTATGTAAACCACGGTTGAGAAGGCTTTTCCTCGCATCGCATTATTTTTGCCCGCGATGCTTCTTAGCTTGGCTAAGAAGATGTCTTCTCAACCTTGGTCTATAATAGTCGCGTCAATAAATATATAAAACAGGCAATCTTCGGAAGTCCTCAAGAACAGCTCCGATTTTGATAATTTTTTTTTTGAATGTTTGTTTTTATATATTATTTAAAATCAGAAACTTTTTGAAGTGGGAAAATAATTATTTATATTGTTACTTATTCTACAAAAGTAAATTATAAAATTATTATGAATTGTGGATTATTTATTTTAAACATTTATAAAAAAATAATTAAAAATTGTTCATCAATAAAATTTGAGAATTTCTCTCGCTTTCCATGGGATTCCCTGATCAGATCCTGACTTTTTGACAATGGAACCACCTTAAGAGTATACCCTTTCAAATAAAAGAAGAATTTTGTAAATCGGTCCACAATTGACGAAGAAATCGGTGAACATAAATTATATATAAATATATAAATTTTCTGAGGTAACAACAATAAAAAAAACATACAACCGAATTGATAACTTCCTCCTTTTTTGAAGTCTGTTAAAAAAACGCAAAACAATTTTTTTTAGATAAATATACATATTGTTTAAATAATATTAATAGTTATATCCCCGCTTCAAAAGGTTTCTGATTATAAATAATATAAAAAAAAACAAATTTAAAAAAAAAACATCAAAATCGGAGCTGTTTCTGAGGACTTCCGAGAAAAAGACTTCATTGACGCGACTATAATTACTAAATATTAAAAATAAATGTGTCGAGAAAATTTAACCCACACTCACCGATGCAGTTCCAACGTTTCCATCATCTTCTTATACGAACTAACTGTAATAAAAACGAGATATAAAATAAAAAATACTAAATATTTATAAATAAGATGAATTACCCTTTTAATCCAGATCGGCTGTAACGTCATGGCTTCTGCGATGCCATCTTCTTCAAAGATACGACCCTTCTGCAATAACAAATGATTTAAATAAATCTATGCATTTAATCGGGTACTTTAAAGATACAAAACACTTTTTAATTTGTGTTTTCAGTTATTATTTAAGTGACTATAAAAGTGAAAGTAAAGTAAAGCTATGTTGTTATTCCATTTTCATCATTGTATAACATTGGATAGCCAACATTTTATTTTAATTTTCTTGCCGATTAATGGAAAAAAAGTTTATGAAAATCGAAAGAACTGTTTTGTATTGCTTCCAAAAACTGGACGATCGATTACCGTGCGATATCAACAGAGCACCCCGAGAAACCCAATGATATGGATGATGATGATGATGATGGTGTGAACCACTATTATGCAAAACAATGTATTTTTTATTGTACTAATTCCGATTATTAAGAGCGATAATAATAATTATTATCAGAGTGCGTGTAATTGTCTGAGCAAAAAAATAAAAATAAAAAGTGGCAAAAACTAGGTGTAGAAAAAATAGTTCCCTCCCTCCTCATTGCAAATGCCAAACAAGGAACTACTCGTATTTATATTTCCTATATAAACGATAATGCATTAATAACAATAATCTAATTTATAAACAATTAAAATATCGTACATGGAACAGAAATAAATTTCAACTAACCCTTTAATCCAGTACGCTGTAAGGGCGTTGAGCTGTCCTTAGCACATTACACCAGCACTCACTTTTAGTTTAAACATTTGCGCGCTATATTATTTATCACTGATTTATTTATAGATAAATTAGTTATTATCGCGGGGTTGAAGCGATTAGAAACAACCGTGCTTGCACTCATTGTAAGTCCGCTTTATTCGACACTCCTCACAATAATGAATTTTTAGTCGTTCTCGCATCTTATCAGTACAATCCGTAACGAACCGTTTTTATACATTAGACAAAAAATGGGTGCAAACGGTCAGACTTCATGATTCATCCCGTTTACATAACAATACTCATAAACCCATCAGAACAAAGGCGATAACAATAATTAAATGAAATATATAAAGCTGCATCGACTAAAATTATTTTCGGCTAAGTTTGGTGTTTCACTATTCTAGGGCCGTAGCCGACTTAATTTTTTAAATGGAACCCTATATATATTTTTTCATATTCTGATTTGTTGTACCTAATGCTACAACTTTTTTCTAAATTTGGAATTCAAGGTCCAGTTAATACATTTTTTGTGAAAATTTCGAAAAGTAAAATTTCTGTATCAGCATTGTTATTAAATATTGAAGATTGAAATTTGGCATGTCGATAAACAAAGAGTGGGTCTTTCGGGAGCTGCTAATACCGTTGAATCTTATTGTAGAGGGTGTTCACCAGAACCGATTAATTTATGCAATATTTGGGGATCCATAACTTTGTTATTTTAAATGGAACACCCCATATTTTTCTTAGGCTTTGGATAGTCCTATACGTGTACTTATTGAGATAATTAGACTTATTTGGAACCTGCCATTGCATTCACAAAAAGTATAGGGTTTGCAAACATTTTTATAGGTCAAACAATGAAGTTTTGATTTCCTTTAGTCTGTTAATAACGTTTAAATATATCTAAGTCGAACTCCACAAACTTTAATAACTGTAAAATTACTAATAGAACATGTTTCGGCAGAACACTTCTGCCATCATCAGCCCTTAAAGAATATAATTTTTTTTTATATTCTTTAAGGGCTGATGATGGCAGAACTGTTCTGCCGAAACATGTTCCATTAGTAATTTTACAGTTATTAAAGTTTGTGGAGTTCGACTTAGATATATTAAAATTTTAATTTAAATTTACTCCACCTGGATTTCAGAACATTCTTCTTCTGTTTTTTAATAACGTGTTTCGGTGATTGTGTTTCTAAGAATCTATTATTTGATAAAAAAGATCGTCGGAGCGAAAAAGGAAGTAGGTAAAAGGTACCTACAATAAGGCAGCTATACAAGTGGGGCATAGTGGAGCAAGCTTCGTTATACAAGTGTTCGAAATGTTTGGCAATATCATAAGCAGTAATTCTAAGATACTCCTCGACAAAATAGCTCGAGACAACATCAATAGTGACTCTGGTCAGGTACCGCCCCGAGGCAGTAATGTTAATCAACATCCTGTTGGCCAATTTTACTGTTAAACTATAAAGTTAACAATGAATGTCTTTGTTTTCGATAGAGTATTTCGTGACCCAACTGCAAAAATTCTTGAAATTGCCAATGGACTTGTTGTTATTGAAAAAGAACGGTTTGGAAAAAATGTTAAATTTCAACCGCCTGTAAATTACAAAAGCTGTCACTTCTCCATTTTATGTTTTATTACGGAGTTGCTGGAGTCCCGCCTTATCCGACCGTTCACTATATACCTCTTTTACAACTTTGTAGGCTGAGAACTACTGAATCACACTATATAAAATTTATGACACTTGAACTCACATTTTACTTGCCGCATTTTCCCACAAAGGGATGGATTACAATCTTAAGTGGCTTTAATAATTGTGACTTATGGGTGAATAAGTCTGACAAATAAGGTAATTAGAAAGATACTATGTAAAATATATTACTTTTTTCATAATTATTTTTCGTATGTATTGTACGTTTTTGTATCTTGATCACGTATTGAAGTCACTCAATTTGTTACATTCCAATAGTTTTCCCTAGATTTAAGTTAAATAACTTTGAGTTTTTAAAATTAAATTAAATTAATGATAGGACTATATACAGGGTGTTTCGCAAGAAATGCCTTATTTATATTGTACACATGTTTTGCATAATAGCAGGGAGCAGCGAGAGGGAAAAGGAATTATACCGAGATTAGACAATGAGTAGTGTTGCTATTCTTTAATATCCCTGTTTTCAATGTTTTCACAATTTAAATTCAAGTACAAAGTAAAGATATAAAGTTAAAATTTCAACACGACTGAAATATTTCATAAAACGTGTCTTGAACGATTTTTATGGATGTATAGGTATCCCTAATAGAGAACAAACAGAGAATACATATATCCCTAAAAGAGTTATATAATAGCTATTTACGTTACTAGACCAGTTGCAACATTTTTATGGCGCGCCAATACTTTATAGGTCGAACTGTCTTCAGTTTTTCGGTTTATGAGGTTTCTTCGTAATCTTTAGTTTCTTCAGTCCTTTCAGTTTCTTCAATCATTTCGGTTTTTTATCCTTTCACTAACATTGTTGTTCTAACTTTTTTAATGTCATTGGTCCTTCCATTTCTCTTGCTTTATACATTCCTTTTTTCCTGTAGTTACTTGAATGTTTTGTGTTTCCTCTGTTCCTGCAGTTTTTACTTTCTTTGGTTACTTTGGCTCCTTCAGTTTCTTCTCCATCTTATGCCTACAATCTCTTTACGAATAGTTTTCCTTCTCGCTATCGTTTTTTTTAGTTGCGTCAGTTGCTTAAGTTACTAGGTACAATTTCTACAGGTGATTCAGTTGCTCGAATTCATTGAGATTTCAATTTCTTCAGTTTCTTTATTATCTTCAATCTCTATATAATAATTTCGGTCTCTTTACTCTCTTTAGTTACCTACTTCAATTTCTTCGGTCTCTTCGGTTCTAACATTGATCTCGTTACTGTTTTGTACTTAATTTTTTTCTCTTTAGTTTCTTCAATCTTTAGTTCGTGTTTACTTGTTTGCTTCCTTTCCTTATTTCTTTACTTGTTTTGTTTTTACTGTTTACTGTTTTTAAAAATTTTACAGTTTAATCCCTTTGCTAATTTTTGTTTTTAATATTTTTAGTGCCATTACTCCTTGCATTTCTATTCTTCCATTCTCTATTCTTCTAGTCTTTAGTTTATCCCTCCCCACATATTGTCCCTCTTCTCCACTCAACCTTCTTCATCCATTCGATCTCTCTTCCGTCCTCATTCAAAATGTTTTCTCTACTCTTATCTCTCTCTTTCTCAATTCTACGCCTTCTTTTAACAAATGGTCTATCGTCTCCTTTTTTTTCTCCACACATCCTGCATACTCTATTCCTATCCTCACTCCAATATTTATTCTCTCTATCCTAATTTCCACATCTAAATCTTGCTATTATCACTCTCTCTTTTTTCTACTATCTCTTATAGGTACTTTGGCATTTCTTCCGTTATTATTTTTTCATACTTCCCATTGTAACTAAACTCCCTAATTCTCGATCTTCTTTCCTGCACTTGCACATCTCTATCTCTCTGCACTAATGCATCTGTCATTACTCTGTCTCTCTCTCATTCTTTCTATCTCCGCGCCTGCATACCCATTTCTTTCGAAATATGCCTCCCTCTCTTTCAATACCCCCTTTCCTGCTTTCTTTTAAACAGTCTTGCAAAATTCTGCACTCTCCTCTCTCTATCATTCTCTCCTCAAATCTTATTGTTCTCTATTCTTATTCCATCCTTCTTTGTTTCCTCCATCCCTAGATACCCTGGTGTCTCTCTCTTTACTCCTAGCACCCATTTCAAAGATTTTCCTAGCACCCCTTCCAACCCTTCTTGCTATCTAAATGCCCATATTTCCGCTCCATACATCACCACGCTTTTCCTTCTTGCTTCCTGCTTCCCTTCCCTGCATTCTTTATCCCACCACTCGTTCTTCCCCAACCCCATCTTCTCTCTTTTTTTTCCTGTTGCGTTTCTTACATTATCGCTCAGTTCCCTTACCTTTTCGCTTATCTCTGCTTCTTCATATTTTGTCTCCCTAAGTCTTGCTCTATAATTTTCTTTTCCTTCTTCCGTCCAAATATTATTCACAATTTTTCTTCTAACCTCATTCACACTTCCTCTATCTTTCTCTCTTCCTTTTGTCTTCACTTCCAAAGGCATATGGTTCAACTCCATTCTTTCTCCCACTTTGAATTTCTCTATTTCATCCTATGCTGTCTTCCCTTTTGGTCTAATATACGTGTACTCCTCTTACTCATCTCTTGTGGCGTTTCCATTAAGTATGTTCCACCTTATTTTTTTTTCTACTAAGCTAATCAGTACCCTCCCTTGTGTTTTCTGTTCCATCTGTTGTTGTTGCTTGTTCCTCTTTTATCCGTCTTCCTTTTCCCCCAATTCTTGCATTAAAATTCCCACCAAACACCAAAGTTCCTTCTTCTTGCTCTTTTACTCGCTCTTCTATTATTCTCTTCGTTTCCTTCATACTTCTGCTGTACATTGTTACTATTCTCCATTTTCTCTGTTTAATTTTTACCTTTTTTCCATAATCCCTTTTTCTTCTTTTGCTTTAGTTACATTTTCTTCTTCCGGTCCCTTCTTCACCCACATTATTATCCCACCTTTAGCTCTCCCTTTCTGCATATTGACACTTCCACTTAAACTCTTTCGGCATTCTCTTTTCCAATTTTTCCCACCCCTTTTCTTCCACCCACGTTTCTACTATTCCCACTACGTCGAATTCTCCCAAATACTCCCAAAACTCATTCTCGTTGTTTTTTATTTCCGCTACGTTTCAAAATACTATTCTTATTTGCTCCTTTTCTCCCTTATTCCTCTCCGTATTCGTTTTCTGCCCTGTCGTCTTTTTCTTGTGCTCTTATTCAAAAATTTGTTGTATCTAACTCCCCCTTTTCTTTGTCCCACCTAAGCTCTTTTCGCTCTATCCATATCTTTTTATAACCCACTTTTACCAGCTGTCCTTTTTGTCGCTCTTCTTTGGCTATCGCTCTTAATTCATTCTGTATATCTTTTTGTTTCTTTCTGAGACCATCTTCTATTTTTTCCTAGTTTAGTTTCTTAGTTTCCAGCTCCCAAATTCCGCCATAGTCATTTTTCCTCCATTTATTTTATACGTCTCTCTCTCCAGTTTCTTCAAGTTCTCGCATTCCTCTTCGTCCAGTGCCGTTAACAATATTCTTTTTTCTCACTTTTTTTCCTGCTCTTCCATTTTCTCCTCCAATTTTTTCATTTTTTCTTTTAGTTCTATTTTTTCTCATCCGCATTTTTGTTCCTTTTCACGCATCATAATTTATTTTCAATTGTTCCAGTTCCTGGCTCATCTTCCGATTCTCTTCCTTTATCTCCCCTACATCCTCCATCATTTTTTCACCATCTCTTTCCTCACCCATTGCCGTTTTAACCGGTGATCTTTCCAATTTTTTGCTTTCTCTAAAGGGCTTAATCCTTTCTTTCGATGTTCGTCCTTCTCTTTTTCTTTTATAGTCTTCGTATCTCTCGCTCTTACTAACACTTTTTTTCATTCTACCTCGTTTTCACCCGCTTATCTTATCAATCGCCACAAAACACGTCCGCTCGTGTGTGTTCTATAATAATTATTAGATATAAAAACACCAGTTCTAATTCTTGAGGATCTGTGAGTGTTTTTTTTAATGTCAATAAAACATCTATTGTTTAGTCTTTGTTGAGGCTAACTGTGTGCTATGGTAGTATCATCGCGTAAATTATGGTATCAAAATAAGAGATGACGGCATGACGGCATATCATTTATATAGATTATGAACAAAATCGGACCTAATATCGAGCCTTGGGGTACACACATATTATTGTAGTTATTATAATGTCAGATGTTCCAAAATTTAATTTTTCAATTGTGTGTTTTTTTCTGTTATTGTTCAATTTTGGCCCTAATGGCACTAAGATTTAAAGTAACAAATCTCACATTTTCAGGAAGCTAACCTTATGCGAAACACCCTGTATAATCTAGTATTTTCTGCATTCACTTTTTCTAAGAAACCACAAACCTTGCATCGCACACTTAATTAGAATCAACTCAAATCCAAATGAATAAATTATAGGGATTGTTCATACAGTTGAAAGACCTTTTAAATAAGACATCACATAAGTTATTTGACCTTAAATGTGTCTTTCTAAAAATATAAATTGCTCTGTCAGAAAATCACAATTAATTTCATTTTTTTTAGAGGTCGAGTTAAAAAATGTTTTTAAGATATAAAGGCAAAAAAACTAGATATTTAAACCGCAGTGTCAGAGACAAGAATAGACAAGACCCATTTTCCTTTCTTACGACACGATATGATTATGAACACGTTAATCCTAACATCTGTGATCTCGAGCAGCTCTTCAAAGGTTAAAATATGTAAAAGCAGCTCCTGACATTTCGACCAGTCTTCTTTCTTCAATTGTAACAGAGCAGTAAAGTGAACATTTCAGGCAGTCCCTTTTTAATTAACACCCAGTGCATTCATCATCCTACCTAAATATTGATATTGAGTACGTGTTTGTGTGATATGTAATAACTTATCGAAGAGAATAAGACATTATTTATATTGATCGCCGAGTTGTAATTGCAACTGCAAGCTTCTGCTCCCGACTGTGCTTGCCGTCGACTCGGCTAGATAACCCAATTCCGTCAAATACCTGGTGGTACGGCGTAGGCACGTTTTCGTTGGAATAATTCAACGATTCTCGTTAAACGGCATTCAAATTTTATAGGGCCGTATATTCGTGGAGTTAGTAATGAACGTCCGAGTGAGACAAAGGTTAGCGTAATTTATGCGGTGCTTACAATCATTGTTTGCAATTCGCGCTTATAATAAACGATCTAGTTAAGAGTTCGCAACGCAAAGGAACGAATTGTTTATGATTTCAATTACACCCGGAATTAATTACAGTGAGCGCCGAGTAGAACACTCGGCCAAATTGAAATTGAAAAGTTTAATCAAATATCGGGTCGAGAACAACCGCAGCTTAATCTTGCTTGTTACAATGTCTCGAGCTTTAAAAGTTTCGGTCGCCGCATCGTTTCCGGGGTGTAATTTGGTAGCAATTTGCGCCGTGCATGCACCGGCGAATGTCAATCCAAGAAGCGAAAGCTATTATTTATCGAAAATGATCGGAACAAGGCAACATCCATTTATTTCGTTCCGAGATTGTGCGTTAGATACTCATCCGAAAACAAAACCGGAAAAAAATCCCGCAGACAATAGATTTACGAGCCAAACTCGGTCCAACTGACATACTCATAAATATTGTTTATGTTTAGGTCGGATATCTGAAGTACAGGTGAGTTGGCAACACCGACAGGTTACCCACCATTGGCCGTGGTCCACAACTCCTCCCAACGCAACCTAAGCTCAGTCGAGCTTCGCGCGCGGTCTTGCTTGTATCGGAGCGTTTCTTGAGTGCTATTTCGGAAGCCGAGCACATGTGAATCGAGGCACCGCGACGCCAGTGATACCGAAAACAGCTAGAGTTAGTGTTCCGACGCATCGTTCAAGTCACCGAAAACGAATCGGCAGCGAAGGAAGTGTCGTCACTGGTGGAAAGTGCAGTGCAGTGCCGGCCGCCCCGACGCCGGTCTCCGTGAGTACGTCGCCGTCGTCGGTGTATGTGTCCATATTTTCGGGCGTCTTCTCCTGTTTGTTTTTGTCGAATTGTCCGAGAGCGAATCCCCGTTGATCTCGTCTGAGCCGGCCATATTGCATACCAGTCCGAGCGAGAGGCCGCCATCCAGCTCTTGTGCGGCGAACAAGGACCGGCGACTTCTCTTGAGGCCGGTGAACGAGTTCGTGGACGGGGCGAGGGGCTGAGGAATGTTAGAGCACCGCAGCATCTAACACAGACACACGTGTCGGCAGCGGTCTCAAACGAAGCCGAAATGTTGCACTGAGTCGCGGTGATTTCGATCGGACGGCGCGACGAACTGCAGGACGCAAGATCGGCGATGCTGCGATAGTGACATTTCACGCGAATAGAGGAAGATGTGGCACAGCTGGCTCTTGCTGGTCGGGTGCGTGTTGGTGGGCGCCCAGCGGCCCCCGGGGCCAGGGCCCGGACTCGATTACTCGGCCCAAATGCAGTCTAGAGCCGTGGACACCAGAGTCACTCTTGAGATCAAGGAGGGCGAGCCGAAAGACACGGTGGTTGGGAGGATTCCCACGAAGCCGGGCTTCACGTACCGCTTCAACGAACCTCCGAGGGAATTTACTATGGACCCGAAGTCCGGAGAGATACGAACCAACGCCGTTTTGGATAGGGAAAGTCTGAACAACGACAGGTACGACCTAGTGGTGCTATCGAGCCAACCTACTTACCCCATCGAAGTGCGAATCGTCGTTCTCGACATCAACGACAACCCTCCCGAGTTTCCCGAACCGTCGATCGCAATATCGTTTTCCGAAAGCGCGGCCGCCGGGACGCGTCTCCTCCTAGACGCCGCGACGGATAAAGACGTCGGCGTCAACGGAGTTTCTGACGACTACCGAATAATCGCGGGCAACAAAGACGACAAGTTTAAATTGGTACTCACGCCAAACCCCACAGGTGAAACCTCCTATCTGCACCTAGAAACCACCGGCAAACTAGACAGGGAAACCCAAGGAGTATACCGCTTGAATATTTCAGCACGTGACGGGGGAGACCCTCCGCAATTCGGGTACCTCCAGGTGAACGTGACCATCCTCGACGTCAATGACAACCCGCCGATATTCGATCACAGCGATTACATTGTGTCATTGAACGAAAGCGTTCCTCCTGGCACTCGGGTGTTGCAGGTGATGGCAACCGACAACGATCTGGGCGATAATGCCAAGATAACGTACTACTTGGCAGATACGGAAAGGCAATTTACTGTTGACCCAGAAACTGGAGTGATTTCAACCACAGAAACGCTCGAATGCCCTCAACACAACTGTCCGCAGACCAGCAAATCTTGCTCCAAGAGTTGTGTGTTTACAGTTTTCGCACGAGATCATGGTTCACCGCGTCAAGACGGCCGCACCTATGTCACCGTCAATCTGGTGGACGCCAACGACCACGATCCCGTCATCAAATTTCAATACTTTCCCTTTAACGCCCCTTTCGCCACTGTAGACGAAAACGCGAGTAACGGCTCGGTGGTGGCCGCGGTCTCCGTAGTGGACATGGACGAGGGTCTCAACGGCGACACCACCGTACGTATTGTTTCTGGAAACGAATTAAACCACTTTCGACTGGATTACACTCCAAGTTTCGATATCGTGCGTGTTAACGGGGTTTTGGACCGAGAGGAGATAAGTAAATACAATCTCACCGTGGTAGCGACGGATAAAGGCACGCCTCCGCGTACTGCCACAGCTTTTCTGATAATCCACGTGAATGACGTCAACGACCACGAGCCGGTGTTTGAAAAGAGCGAGTACTCTGCCATTCTCAGCGAATTGGCGCCTCCTGGAACTTACGTGGCCGGGATAACTGCCACCGACGAAGACACCGGGGTCAACGCGCAAATTCATTACGCCTTTGTTTCCGGAAACGACAATCAGTGGTTCACCATCAACTCCGACTCCGGTTTGATAACTACGCAGGCTGCTTTAGATCGGGAAGTGCAAGGAACTGTCGAATTGAACATTTCAGCCAGGGACGGAGGGCCGAACCCTAAATGGGCCTACACTCAGCTAAAAGTGACAATTTTGGATGAAAACGACGAGGCCCCGGAATTTTCTCAAAGTAAGTTCAATGTGAGTTTGTTAGAAAGTGCGCCTCCGGGGACTTTGGTCGCGATGTTGACTGCAGCCGATCACGATCAAGGCACGAACGGCAGTGTGGCTTATTCTTTACATCCCATGACGCAACAACGGTACGACAATGCGTTTGCACTGGACTCTCTAACCGGACAGTTGACAACCAGGAAGAAATTAGACCGAGAAGAAATCAGTTTTTATGAAATTCACGTAGTGGCCAAAGATCAGGGCTTGCCCCCGCAGTCGTCGACTGCCACCGTTTACTTGAACGTCCTGGATATAAACGACAACAGTCCCGAATTTTACCCTTTGAAGTACTTCGTTGCAGTCCCCGAGAACACAAAGTCCGGAAGTTCACTGTTAAAAGTCACGGCGACAGACAAGGACGAAGGCGAAAACGCTATGATCACGTTCAAACTAGAGACCGGTGGCGACGGTTTGTTTACTATAGACGAGTGGACCGGTGTAATTTCTCTCCGTGGAAGCATGAAATCATCTCCGAAGCACGTGCACCGACTGAAAATTTCCGCGAAGGACCACGGCGACAAACGGGCCTCTGACGACGCGACCGTGGAGTTGATCAAAGAACAAGACTTGGAGGAACTCGCTTTCGATAACTACGGTTACGAGTTCAAACTCATTGAAGACGACAGTGAATGGAAACGCCGTGACGTGGGTCAAGTCCACGTGCGTAACCCTGACGCCATCTATTCCATAGTTTTCGGCGACCCCAAACACAACTTTCACATCGACGAGCACACCGGAAAAATCACCACGGCCAAGAAGATCGACCGCGAGCAGACCCTGATGTACACACTAACGGTGAGTGCGCGCGTGGGCTTAGCGTACGGTAAAACCCTCGTCAACATCATCGTCTTGGATTTGAATGACAATAAACCCGTCTTCTTGCGCGATAAGGACGAAGTGAAACTCGCTGAAAACGCTGCTGTCGGACAAGAAGTGTATCTCGCGCGTGCTAGAGATCTCGATGCTGGCATAAACAGCCGTGTGACGTATAACCTGAATTACAATCCGGACGATCAATTCAGGATTTCCGAAGCCACCGGAGTGATTTATTTGAATAGGCCGATAAGGGCAGAGCCCGGAGTTGTGTTGCATGTGGAAGTGACAGCCACGGACGGCGGTGAACCGCCTTTATCTTCCAAACATTCGGTCGCAATTGTGATTGAAGACGTTAACGATCACACACCCGTTTTCGATCACACTTCCTACGAGACGTCTCTTTTGGAGTCGACCCCGGTCAATGAGAGGTTCTTCGCGTTGGCAGCCAGCGACGCCGATCTTGGGGCCAACGGGCGCATTTCCTACGCCATCACCGAGGGAAACAATGAAGGAAAGTTCGGAGTGTTCCCCGACGGATTTTTGTACGTCAGACAGCGCTTAGACCGAGAAGAAAAGGACTATTATTCGTTGTCGGTAACAGCAAGTGACGCGGGGGACCCGGCTCGGTCTTCAGTTGTCCCTGTAGTGATTCACGTTATTGACGAAAACGACAACAGCCCCGAATTCACCAACACCACCTTCACCTTCAACATCAGAGAAAACGAACCTCCGGATTCTTTCGTGGGAAAATTAACAGCGACCGATCGCGACATCGGACGTAACGCAGAACTCACATTCTCGTTGTCCAACTCGCAAAGCGACTTCGCCATCGACCCGAAGAACGGTTTCATAAAGACCCTCCATGTTTTCGATCGTGAAGAGCTGGTCCAGAACACCGGACAGAATTATCTCACTCTGGAAGCGACCGTGACGGACAACGGCAATCCTCGATTGCGCGATAAAGTCAAAGTTAACGTTTACGTGACGGACGTGAACGACAATCCCCCGAAATTCCTGCGGACGCCGTACAAAGTGCAGGTGTCCGAAGGGGCCACACCCGGAGCACAAGTTGTTAGAATGTACACCTCAGATGCAGATGAGGGATTGAACGGGGATGTTTTCTATTCGATCGTGAAAGGTAACGAAGATGGGAGATTTACTGTGGAAGAAGCGACTGGACAAATTATGTTAGCAAGGTCCTTGGATAGAGAAACCACGTCCCGGTACAGTTTGACGGTGGTGGCACGTGATGCGGGGTTGTCAAAACAGTTAAGTTCAACTACAACTGTGGTGGTCGATGTGATGGATGAGAACGATAACGCGCCTGAATTTACACAAACCGACTCGAAAATCAGTGTGGTGGAAACAACACCCGTGAACACCGAGTTAATACAGTTTAGAGCAACAGATGCGGATTTAGGGGTGAACAGTGAGATCGTGTTCTCTATAAGTGCGGGCAACAGGAAGGACACCTTTCACGTCGACCCTACTACTGGGATGTTGTATTTGCACAAGCCGTTGGACTACGAGGAGCTGAGCGCCTATCAGTTGAACATAACAGCTTCAGATAATGGAAATCCGAGATTATCGACGACAATTCTGTTCTCTATTGCTGTCGAAGATGCGAACGATAATCCACCTTCGTTTCCTAGCACGGCGATAGTTCGCCAGATTCGCGAAGGCATTTCTGTACACACCCCCATCGTCACGGTTACGGCTGATGACCCCGACTACGGCATTAATGGTAAAGTGACTTACGCCATTTCTCAGCAAGAGCCGGAAGACAACAACAGACACTTTGGAATTAATCCGGTTACAGGGGTCATCCACACTCTTCTCCCGATTGACAGAGAAACCATCGATACCTTCCGGTTAACAGTTGTGGCGACTGATCAGGCCGAACCCCCCTCAACCAGACTTTCTGCAAACAAACTCGTGACGGTTATAGTTGAGGACGTCAACGATAATGCCCCAGTGTTCGTCTCGATGAACTCTGCGATCCTCCCTCAACCGCACAAGTTCCCGAAGGAAGGAGCCCTGATAATGAACGTGTTTGCCCGAGATTTGGATTCCGCCACCAACGGACTGGTGACTTACGAGTTGGCCAGCGGAAATTCGGAGCTCTTCCGGCTGGACCAAAGCACCGGAGCCCTCCGGTTGCGCAGACCCCTTCCGAACCCGGAACCCACTTACCGCCTCTCCGTGAAAGCCACCGACGAAGCCGTCCAAAGCGAGAGAAAAAGCAGCGAGGCTTATTTAACAATAATCGCGAGCAATTTCCTGGATAAAGGCCCCGTGTTCGAGAGCGACCTCTTCACTGGAAGCGTTTACGAGAACGAACCTCCAGGTACTAGCATTCTAACGGTTTCCGCGAACTTCGACTCCGTTGAAGTGGAATATTACGTGACGAACGTGACTGGTGACGGTGCTCAAGTTGACAGATTGTTCGACATCGACACCAAACTGGGAGTCGTTTCGACGGCCACTCAACTCGACAGGGAACGAGGAGTCGACGTGTACGAGGTCGAAGTTTACGCAATCGTCGCTGTGGGATCGCCGAAAACCACCAGGACCAAGGTGAGTGGCTCGTTACGGCGATTTATTTTTATGTGTTTACGGAGGGACTTGAACTATAAAATATTCAAGCGCGATTAATTTGTAACTATCTGTTTCGTATGCACTAATCCTCTCATTAAACGGCGACGAGCTCCGACACAATCGTAATGACATAATCGGAATTATGTATCGAGATCCGCGACTTTGTGCTTTAGAAAAGAGCTCTTCCACTGAAAACCGGATCGAAGTATGGATGGATTTGTCGGGGGATATAATGCAAACGAGATAAACTGTAATTGTCGCAATTGGAAGAGCGGAATACGCTTTTGTTTTAAAGTCAACAGCCACGACTTTTTTCACATTTTGATCTAATAGATCTTTTAGTAATAGTTGGTAATTAAAGTTTCTGTCTCCGAAAGCTCTTCTAAAACATTTTTTTTTTTACTTTGAACAATTAATTACAACTCTAGTAAAGTGTAGTGAAAAATTAGACCAAAGATTTAAAATGTTATCAACACCTTAAGCAGATGTATATTATAAAGGTTATTATACTTTGTGTTACTTACACCAACAAAGCACAGCTGTCTGTTAACATTCTCTTATTTGGAATCAATGTAGTAATATATTATCGTACTAGGATAACAACAAAAAAGAAAATTCTACAATTGGCAATAAGTTATTTAGGTTGTATAAATTGACATTTAATTCTTTGAAACTAAAAGTGGCTTTTTATGGACATTCCATTTCAGTTTTCGTATTAGTTTTGAAACGTTAAAATTTTCACTTACAATACGATAAGTAGTCAAAGTTATTATGTCGACAATTATTTCTAAGATGTCACGAATGTGATTACAATTGCTTAAAGTGCTTGCACGAGTCAACTTTGACTACGAATCGTATTCGGAGGACTATTCAGTGAATCAAACCACTTTTTTTAAATCATTTAAAAAAAAACTGAAGCCATTGTCTGATTTTGGCATTTGTTACCATAATGATGGACAATTTGAGGTCTGTTTACGTTTAAAAAATATCTGCAAAGAAACTCGTAAGATCTTATAAATATAGAAGAGTGAAACGAAATTTATTCAGATTTTCTCTTAAAAACAAGTCAAGTGAGTTTAAACTAAATCGAATCTTGTAAAAAATTAGAACACCCGTGTTCCTTATCTTAATGGTCGATTACAGAGTCATTAATGAATCCGTGAATGTGAGATTTAAATATTTTAATAATGTAATTAATTTTAATAATGCGTCAAAATTTTGTAGAAGATATCGCTACCACGTATTTAAATGGCTCGTTGCGGTATTGTTATACAATTTTTAAATGTGATCGGCGGATGGATGTTAATCTAATATTCATAAATTTGTCGTGAGAAAAACTTGAATACATGCTGAAGCTTCTGCTAAATATGGTAAATAGAATAATAATTACGTTAATTATAATAATTTTAACCAGTGTGAGAGTGCATAATAATTTATTTGTAATTACGCCTATTTGACCCGAGACCTGAGTGGAAATCCAAACTTCAATAATAAAACATCAAAAGTAAGCAACAAAGGTGTGTTAACTACCTCCGTTTATTTTATCACTTTCGAAGTAATAACCGGAACGTTAATTTCTGCATCTTTACGGCTCGCATTCTAAGCCCATAAAACGTGTATTTAGGGTAGGAATTTAAAAGTTTGCGCGAATCGTTTCAGTTTGTTTTTGTTTTTAATTAAGGATAAAATCCGTCACTGGATATACATTCTTGCGCTGGAATGCGCGGCAAAGTGACAGTGCAGTTAAAATTAAATTAATTGCTCGTTATGAGAAGATCAATAAATAGAAATTTTGCAACCAGAAGTCGTCCAATGGCAGCAAAGCGTTAAAGGAAGTGTCCCACACGTTGTCGCTCAATTAACACTAATTAGTGTCTTGTCGATACTCGACTACGAGATAACAAAGTACATAATGTCGTGTTTGTTTTGACAAATTTGCAGGCCCGAAATGTCGACCTGATGGTGCTTTTTTGGTCAAATGAGACGATGATTTGTATAAACAATTTTTTATGTGTAAACTTGGGGAACGGAAACTTCCCCAATTGGAATAAATTGTCTCAAAAATGTAGCACCACTGAAAGTAGATAACCAAATCCATAACAAGATATTATTACGTTATCGATGAAAATTCACTTTCCAGGTTGAGGAAATTACAAAATATTTGTTGCTCTAATACTTCCATATTATTAAGGTAAATTAGAATATCTCTAAATGATCATTTCGAAACCCGGAAATCAATTTATTCCTCGGATGGTTTATGTTGAAATGTGAACAGAATAATCGATGGAATTTATTAAAGAATAATTAAGTGATGGATAAACTGCTAAACTAAATACTGCTACCAGACGGACCTGCAATAAAAATAAACTTTCTTCAGATGTTCTGCATAAGTTATCTGGCGCCTGGTCCGCGTTACACAACATCGTTTTGACCAAATTCTTGTCCAACTTCCTCTCCGATCTAATCAATTATGGGTAGGAGTACCAGCTTTCTCGCCTTATTAACCCAGTTATCGCAACTCCTGCGTATTCCTGTCTTGTTTTCGGAATTACACAGTCGATTTGCCAACAACGGGATGCACGGTTCATATTTATAGCTAAATGCAAGAAACGAGTTTATGAATTTATCATTATTTATATACACTTCCTTGGCGGCTTCCAATTAACTTTTTTCATTCGCATCGTCTCGACGATCTCCCGAATAAAATAACATCGGCCGTTGCCTCTCGTCCAATCATTCCGATGCACAATAGACGTCTTATTATCAAATTATTTACACTCCGCTCTTCTAGAGACCATCATCTTCGTTGTTAATCAACGATGAGAATTTTTTCGAGTGTCTTCGTACCATGGACACGCGATCGCGACGATTAATTGGGTGATTCGTAGTGCAGAAACTGGTTGTTGTCAATTTTGACGAGTGAATTTAACATGCGCATTAATAAGTCTCCTAGTTAAAAGTTAATTAAGATAACCAGCAGATGGAGGCTTCCGTGATGGAAACCTCGAATAGCAATTGCGGCAATAACACCTTATAAGTAACGATATTTTTTACGATAAATGTCGGTCATTTGTTCTTCTCCTCATCCGAGTAGAGCAGTTAGTCGTCTGCTAATAGTTTTGACGACGAACGTTTTTATCGAGAGCTGCGTTTGTATTAGGTATCAACTGAAAACTTAATGTACGGCACTGAAATCGTATACGGAGATTAAGATCTGGATAAGTACTAAGTTGTCGTTAAGAACAGCAGTGAGAAATTATAAACAAAAAGATATAACGCAAAGTTGTATGTGGTAACTTATATTTTGTCTTTCTCTCGTTCTTATTTATTTGAACCGGCGTAACGTGTTCGTGTAATGCAACTATTTTGAAATAAAGATATTTATTTACATAGTTGTTTATTAATATGTTTACGAGTTTACAACTGAAATTATTTCTACCTTTGGAAATTAGGCTTAAGTGTTTGAGTTATTGCACAGTACCTACTTCATTTATAATTGATTGGTCTTGCTATTCCTAATGGAAACTACGCATAGTGACAAATGCATCTCTGTTGAACGCTACAGAATACATTATGGAAAAAGTGGTACCGGCGGTGACCATTAGGTAATTGCTTTGTGTTGTGACTTTGAGGTTTGATATATTCATTACGATAGAAAGTGACAGCCACTTAATAATAATTGTCTTATAAATAAAATCTAGATCCGAATCTACAATTACTAATATAGATAACTCAAAAGCTAGCCCACAGATGACGAAGGTCCATGCTGCGGTAGTTCCGTTGATCTCGCCCACATGCTTCAATCGTTTCGTCGTGTTACTCGGTAAACTCGGCTTGGATTTATTATATGCAAATTCGCGTGGCCGTTCTGGCAATGGCAGCGATAAATTTCCATCAGTGTCGGTCGAGGTTCGCAGGGGGTCGTCCTCGGACGCGAGTCCCATTAGTTGTGGATTTTATTCGAGATGGTCACAATTACCCTACCCGCCGAGACAGCGATGAGCAAATTAAGCGCCTGAAAAATTGCCACAATGGCAAAAATTAATTACGATTCCTAGATCCGGCGAGCGACCGAACCAACGGCCGAAGAACAACCGTTTCCGCGCACACGAAGAGCCTCCACCAGGAATGCGGACTAATGCGCTTTCGCTGTCCTGCTATCTCTTGATACAGATATCGACGAGGAATCTAGTTACCGCAGAGTTATAGGCTGGTGCAAATCGAAGAGCGGGTTATGACGTCACCGAGACATTTCAAAAATTGCAAAAATGGCAGACATAACCTCAACCGTCACGCGAGATGTGACAGGCGCATGACAAGAATTAACAACAACCAGAGCCATTTATGGTGGAATGTCGTAATAAAAAGCAGTAATAGTGTCGGAGGACTGATAAAAAAGCTGCAAACAACGAAATTTCTTATCGGGGAAGATTTTCATTTTTCAAAGTTAAAGAAGGGCATGTTCTCTGTTCTACATCACCCATGCTTCAAGCTTTTATTTAGTTTTGGTGAACAGGAGCGTTATCCAACTTCCCACTCGTATCAGAAGTTGAGAACTTCAATTGTTTAAGCGCATTTCCCTACAGCCGACCAGTACTTCTAATAACATAGGATGTTTTGCAAATTACTTAATATTTATACTCTAATAAAGAAAAATAAAATCTAGGTGACGATTTGTAACCGGAAAAGTTTTAAATTCAAAACCTAATAAGTTGTGACGAAACCAATAATGATTTCAATTCTTATAAATGCCAAAAATATAGAATTTCTTTGAATACATGGGGGTATTCAAGAGAACCTTTGGAAACCTCAAATTCGGGCTCATCACATTGTCAGTTTCTCAAGTTGATCAAGTTTAAGTTCAGCAGGTTAGTCGATTTTCCTCAATATCTCAAGTTCTTTAATTCCCCAGGTTCCTCATTATGTTATCTCAAATTGTCAGGTTTCTCAAGTTATAGACAATTACATAGAAAATAGAAAAGAAGGGAAAAAATAACCCATAATAGAAGAAGATATTTTTCAAGAAAATTCGACAAAAGAAAGAATTAAGAACTAATAATGGGACTAAAGAATAATAAAATCCCAAGTCCAAACAAGATCACCTCAGAACTGCTAATAAGGGTACAATTGCAAAATCAAATAAAAAAAATTAAATGCTAAATCAAATTCTTTTTACATTGAAAGAATACATTTGGAAAAGGGGACAAGATGCAATGTGAAAATTACAGAGGAAGAAGTTGACGATTTAATATATCTGGGTGTTCAAGTAAGAAAAAAGGAGAAAGAAAAGCAAGAGATAAAAGTCACAATCGCTGAAGGACTTAAAAAGTATAGAAGTTTAATGATATAATACCGGAAGTCAAAATTAAAAATATTGCTAGGAATGTTGAGAGGAAAAAGTATATAAAGACTGAAAGAACCAAGGGACGGCTACCCAAGATGGAGAACTGGAGAGTTACAGTTATATTAGTATACTGCTGCATAAGAACCGGAAAATGTATAAGAACGACTTGAATGTCAATATCAATAGAAATATCAAGAGATTTGTATGACAAAAAGAATGAGCTGAAGCTCAGAGGTTTTCAGATTCTCCCTCAGCATTAATATCGTTTTTTTTACATGTCTTAATAAGATACATACTGAAGGTCTTTATCTCTTCAATTTTTGACGACACCTATTTTGAAGCGACATTCGATTAAAGTTTTTGACTCCAACATTTCCTTTTTACCTTCACTTCAAGTTTTCAGGTCATCATCCTCTCAGATTATCAGGTTTCAGTTGTAAGTTCTTGGGTTTTTAAAATTTTAAATTTTTGTGGTTTTCAGTTTCTCAGGTCCTCAGATTGTTTCAAGTTTTTTTATTTCTCGAATTTTCAGATGCTTCATTTTTGATTGATTATTAAATATAAAATATTTATCGTCGTCAGGTTTACTAAGTTCCAGGTCATCAAATCAACAAATTTTCAGGTTTTTGCATATATCAGTATAGTATTGGTTGTTATAGATTTCAGCTTTGTCTTTCAGAATTTTAGATTCTCAATCTTTCACTTTTTCAGACTTTCAGGTTTCTCACCTTGGAAGTTTTAGGTTCTCAGACTTTCAATTTGTAAAATTTTTAGGTTATGGAATTCTGAAATTGCAGATTTTTATGTATTTGCGAGTTCAGGCTGTCATGCAAAATTTCAGGTGTTTAGGGGTTTTAAAGTTTTCAGTTGCTCAAATTTTAAGGTTCTCAAACTAATTTTTTTTTCGTGTTCGATGCCGCAGGTTCTGTATATTTTATTTTAGATCTTCACTTCTTTTAAGCCTTTCAAGTTCTGAAGCCCTCAGATTCTTAAGTTTTAGATTTCCGGGTTTTAATTTCTCATGTGTAAGTCTCTCGAATTTTCTGGTTCTTCTTTTCGGGTTCTACATTACAACTTTTTTGTTCTGCATTCTTTTCAAGTATGTACTTAGTTTTCAGGGATTTAAAAGTATTTAATTTGTGAGCAACATTAATGGGATAGTATACAAGTATTTTTTTAGTGCTGCATATTGATGTAGGAGATATATTGTATAATATAGTGAAATCAGATCATATGTAATGGTCGCAATAATCTGAAAATAAGATTTTGAAATTTAAACTTAGCTCCGCCCCCGCGTGAAAATAAAAGTTTGTGACGTAGTTAGTTTTTTCAATCTGGCAACGCCGCATGATGCATGAATGATGAACCCACGATATTGGCCGAGGGAACAAAACGTCAATGTCAATTGTTGAGGTTAGGATGCTAAAGTGCGAACACGAAGACGGGACAGTTACGATTATCAGTAAATTAGAAACAGAAAGAAAGACGAGTGATGTGTCGTAAAAATTGTTATTATTAAATTCATCAGAAAGTGCCCCAAATAAAACATTCTTAACCGTCCCAAAAGAATACGAGACGAGAAAGAAATGGGTAATGTTTAGCTATGGGAAATCGGTTTTCCCAAAGTCTGTGATGTACTGCTGCGATGGCTATCATTGCTATATGAGTCTCTAGTAGTTCGCATTTTAATACGAAGAAAAAGCAGAAAATGACGGTTTAAATAATGTAAACACAGGCATGCGTTAAACCGCCAATTTAGCAGCGTTGCCAGATGGTCAGCTGCTCGATTATCATTGGTCCCCATTATAGTGCTAAGTTTGAATTTCAGCGAGTTTTTCTGTGATTATTTTTGTAGAAACTATATTAGAAAATTTCTTGCTGTCACACAATATCATTACCATTTATCCTATAGAATAATGTGGAGCAGGTTATTCACTGATTTTCATACATAGTATACTACCCCATTTGTTGTTACGAGAACTGAAATTAAAGAAGTCAAGACAGTATTAAGAATAATTAAGGACATTTGCTTTAACATTTCTTTTTTATTTTATTAGATACTAGCTGGCCCGCCACGGCTTCGCTCACGCAGTATTCATTTTCACATAGGAATTACTTTTTCCCGTTCCCGTTCCTGTAGGTATATAAAAACACGCGCGTATTCGGATATTTAAGATTTTGAACAAACGGACATTTACATTTTTATTTATATTTAACTTTTTATCGCGTCGATCACGCGACTGCGTCCCGCGGTTACCTGTCTCGTAGACGTACGCGTCTTGCCCCTCGCTACCCGCTGACACCAAAAATATAACGCTGACCTTGATGACATCTTTATACGAATGTTTAAGGAACGCATACGGGACAAAATATAATCATTATTTTAAGCGACAAATAGGCAATTCTTAACTACATAAAAATTCCCTGACAATAAGATAAGAATTTATCATTACGTAATTAAATTACCCTCGACAAATTAGGATTAATTTTAAATATATCTTTTAGTCATTTCTTATCAATTTGACTAATTAACCTTAACATATAGATTTATGTCATCGCGGAATTTTTATATGCCTTTTTGAGTTCTATGACTTTTTCATATATCTCTTACCGTTAAGGCAGCGTTCGTAAGAAGCGCTTTCGCTCAACCGTTTTTTCATCGACTTACGTTCCAAAATTCTCCACGAAAAGCCCTTTTATTTTAACGGGATAATAATATAGTACATTACGATTACCTCTGAAAAGAATTATAGCTGTTATCATTCAGGTTAGTGTTTTTTTGTAATAATCTGAACTAACATGTACAATCGGGTGTGTAACACCACACTACAAGTAATCCCCGCCGATTCAGGCCCCAGTTACGTGATAACATCTTGGGACCAGCGTTGCATCCATAGATTATAAGGTCTCTGGATGGTACTATACAGGTGTTCCGCAAGGCTGTGCACTCGCCCCTTTCGGCCGCTGCAGATGTCGCCGGCGTCGCCTCGAGTCGTCCGAATTAATCCTCGTCTTAATTGGTCGGGTGGAATGCAAAAAAGCAGAGTCGAAGATCGGTCCGTATTATTATTCAGAAACGGAAGATTGTCACTCCGATATATATGCAAGAACGATTAACGAAGTGAGCGGCGCCTTTGAGCGATGCGAGTGCCGTCTGCCGTCCAACAACGGCAATTTCAAGTGTGCCGTGTGGCTTTATAATAAGCAATAACTTAGGCAGATTTTTGTATGTGTCGTGTTGTTTTGGCGTAGCGTAAGTTATGGGACAGATTTATACGCGCGGTTTTCATTCCCGGATGACAAATGGCTTTTTGTACAGTACGGTCGGGAATGGGTCGACGCTGCGCCTACTGTGCGACACACTAGATGGGACCGACTTTATTGCCGAGTCCGAGAGAAAAATGGGACGGATTGAGATAGCGCAGGTGATGAGAAATTGACTGGAAACATGCTTAGTAGTAGCTGGTTATTGATTGGGATGGGAATTGGATAGCGGACGGGAGATAACTAAGTGGAAAGGTAATGGGCGAATGTTAATGAGAGGAGACTCGACCAGCGGCTTGAAAACTTCATAAACAACAAAAATGGAAAGTCGAGTTTACATCGGAAACGACAGAATATCATCACATGTTTGAAGCGACCGCCATTCCAGCAAATCAAGCGGAATTATTTCTGTTCGGGTAATCCGACCAGAAGTTGCTCTAGAATAAGGTCATTATAAAGTCTCGAACGACCTGAAGACATGAATTGCCAAGTGACATGTGGACAAATATTTTTTCATTCCGAAGGGAAAGTAAAGAGCGCATCAAATTCGAAATTAATGTGTGTTGGACCGCGACATCTCTTAACAAACCATTATTCATTCATTGAAGTTTTATTGCATCAATAATGCGGTAACCGCAAATAAGCGGCGATTATTATGTGCGGTTTTTTCAGATTTATGATACTGAAATAAATATAAGCTTGTTTTTTTTGAGCTCGTCTGCCTCATTTAACTGTAAAATATTTTATTATTTTTGATTTCGTCTCCTCTTTTGATCTTGGAATTAATTGATGTAATGCGACTCTAGATTGGCACCTATACTATTAGTATTCTGAAATGAATGTAAGCACTTTGTTCTAAATTATTATCTTGACACATGGAGCCAAAAAAATATTCAAATGACTTCATAACGAGTGCTCAAATAAAACCATTTCCTTCTTAGCGACACCTTCTTATAGTAACCAGAATCACAACATTGAGCCTCCTCGTCGATGAAATAATGAAAAACCGAGGACATTCATTTAGATTCTAAGATAGAGACATCACTATTCTGCTTTCAACTGTGTAGATACATCTGCCCTTCTGTGGGTTTTTTGTATTTTCGTTTTAGTGCTGCAAATGGTGATAGATCGGCCATTTAAGAGCGCTTTTTGATTGGTTTGTGTTCACAGCACAATCGTTTAGCATCGGTTTTATGCATTTCTCGATGTTGGGAGCTCCACAGCAACATTCCTGCCGGTTTTATTTTAGCATTTACGTGGCATTGGAACATAAATATTTACGCCAATCATAATGTAGGCCGATTAAAATTTATAATGAGTTATGTGCGAGCAGGGCCGACGTCTCGGATCCTGGGCTCTTCGAATGAAGTCATACCAATGAAAATCATAAATCTCCGTTTGGTCGTTAATCTCTTGATTAATCTTGCCGAAGGATTTTAATATTTATAAATACATACCGGCAGTGTCGGCCGTGTTAGCCACGAATTTACATAAAAATATTTGTAAGAAGCTTCGACCATCGAGTTCTTCTAATGCTCGCTTACGCAACACTCGGGCGATTTATCACATGCAGCAGAGCAGCAGACAATCTCCGATTTAAATAAAAAACCAATGATTCACGGACAAAACAAATATTTACCAGAGCGCAATTAATCTCAGTTTACGTAGGTATCTATGTACCGGCTGAGCAAACCGACATGATTGATTTTACGTCCAGGAACACTCCCAACGTGCGCAGTGACAGAGACCTCGCCAAAATGAAAACACAAAAAACTTAGTAAAGATGACAGATTAATAAAGTCCCTGCAAATTGCTTCGACTTTGTTGAAAGTAAATTAATAATTGGACTGTCTGCAACAGACGGAAATGTAACAATGTAAGTGGTTGTAAAACTGAGATTTAACTGCTTTTGACACGACAGTCGAAGAAATTTCGTAATCAAGCCTCTCCCGAGGTCCTCGTGTCATTGGTCCCGTCATGGACCTGGAAACACCTGAGCATAAACGCTTTTCCGGGCCAAAAATTACTAACGGAATGTCGAATAAAAAGAGCAAGAGGTGGAAGACATGGCCGCTACGGTAAGGGTCCGAAGTGAGCGCCTACTGCCTCAACATGCGAACATGACAGCTTACCAGAGTAGTCCAGCGGACCAAACAACCAGTTCAAGTCCAAGGACATCGACGAGGCCCAAGAAGCATTTGGGAAGAAGTTCTTCGCGGACCTTATTATAATGTGCCTTAATATAGTTACAAACTTGGTGCGAAGGTTTCAACATTTGAGATTTTTTCCCATCTACCAGTCATTTCGAGAATGTCAATTCGGAATGATTGCGTTGCGGTATATTGTGTATGGATGATAATACTTTTCTCGCGAATATTACAAGAAGTGTTTTCTGCTGGCGGTACAATAAAACTGCGGTAGTGTATTAGGTGGTTCTAATTAAAAACACTACGACCTTACAGTGGTGCGTTTTGTTTTAACGTGTAAATCAGCATTTATTGTCCTTAAACTTTGCATACGGTATCCTTAGATGTTAGTGAATGCACCCACTGAAATTCTTAGTTGCTCCATGCGCCTTTCCACCAGACACTTATGGTCAACAGTCACCTCCATTTGAGCAATGTAAAAAATGCGCTTAGTATGTAAATAGAATTATGTAAGTCGTATCTTGGCGTTAACATACAATCATTGTACAAACTCTCAATGTCGAGGAAATTGGGTGCGTCCGGACGATTGTAACCACAACAGTTTTCATGGCTAAGATTTTTGCCATCAGTTCCCAACTGTGAGAGTTTCCCTTTCGTCTGTCGTGTGTACGACTCCGGCCCTGGACAGTCACGCCGTGCACTATTTATTGATCATTGTTTAGCGTAACGGCCCCACAAACAACCTCATACAAATGGGCCAAGTACTCCTCTGTGAATTACGTTCACAATGCCCTCGTGATTGCGCGAAATTCATGCCGTCATGATTTTCGCTAATGAGCTCAGAAATTTGGGCCCATTGTTCTGCCCACAGAGTCGGACTTAGGGTCACCGGATAAACCATTTATCACGCGGGACTGTCGTTCTGGGTTAGGCCGTAATATGATATATGGCTGCTGCGACTGGATGTAGGCACGGTCTAAGGAGTGTTTGGCATTTGAAAAATAAGACGTTCGAGGAGGACGCCTCCGAAGAGGTGCTTCCGGATGAATCAGATGGTAGTTGGTGTGGATTTCTGTTCCGTCCGAATATTGTTATTGAGATAGAAAGTGAATGGTCAGAATAACTACAGATCTATATAAAATTGATTCATAGCACCCAATTGAAAGTGAACCGGTTGTTCAGTGAACTTACAAATAAAGAAATTGTCGGTGTTATTAGCTAATTATCTATGCACTAACTCTTTGGAAGACATTTTGACTTCAGCTGCCTCCGCAGAAAAGCTAAATCATGGTTCATTGTAAAAGTGCATAAAGATGTTGCTACAATTCCGTGTAAGTGATGGTTTCATATTGTGCAACATTAAAATAAACTTGTTGGTTTATTTATGTAAACTCAACTCAATGGACTCATCAACCGGCGTTGATTGTAAAAATTAGGTTCACTGGCAAGTCGTAAAACATGCTTTTACTTGGTTTTACGCAATTTTATGGCTACTTTGTGTAGTAATTGTTTATAAAACTCAATTACCACAACATTATCCCAGCAATAATTACGATTTTGCCGTTGTCTACCATTTTCTTCGGACGAAGTTATATGCTCATTCTGGCAACTATTGGAGACTACGTAATGACACTTGCGTCAAAATTGGCAGTTAGTTCTCTCCAGCTATTGAGCTCTAAAATTGCGTTAGGTTTTTGAAGCCACAATCTTAGATAGTGCAGCGGCCCAAAAAAAACGTCGATTAACTCCATTTTAGCATCCCGCGGAACGTTAAAATTTACTTTCAATACTCCATCAGAAAGCAGCGTGGGATTTTTCGGAATTAATTTATTCCTGACGTACCGAAAAAACGCTTCATTATAATATCAACTCCACACAATAACAAAGCACTACTAGGAAACGCAATAAAAACACTCTTTTTTCTCGTATGCTCGTTGGCATTCGGCTTTAACAATCTGGGAATGACGTGCTTTCCGGAAACTTCCCTCGAATGAAGTCGCCAGCCACAGAACCGGATTAGGCACGCATTTTATCAAGATCCCGTCTCTTCACCGTCTTGTTAGATAATATCAGCGCCGTCCAAGACCCTCCTTGGATCTGATTAGAAACAGATACTGCCATTTCTTTGACTTAGTGATCCGTAACTCCGTCTTGTTAAAAATTCGTCTCGACAACTCGTTCGTTTCGCAGTGCTCTGTATTGTAATTTATTTTTGTTCGGTCACTATTTGTCTTAGGAGGACGGGGTTGCCCCATTCCGGGTTCGGGCCGTCTACACCTTTACCTGGATTCTTATCAAGTAGGAGCAAAAACAATTGGACTTTGTCCCAAATGCACCCCAAATGTAAGAGGACCTTTCACAGTAAGTTAGGATATAAGCAAGCTGCACTTACAATTAGTTGCGGATGTTGCGTTTTCAGTGGCGAGCATTACACATTTGATGTGGAAATATCTACGAGAATGTGGAGGGAACAAATGGGGGCCATGACCTAGGAGAACTGAACTATCCATTACAAGTACGGCTTGAACCTCCAGGGGCTGACGCTTTTGCACCTTCACTCGGGACGCAAATTTCCGGGCAAAAATATTTTACCATAACGAAATGGAAAGACAGATTTACGTGGGACGGACGGTTTTGGTCAACACAAACAGTATTTAGGAATGGTCCTCCGCGTCTTCCACCAAAAAACGACCCTCCTCCGATCTGATTAGAACTGCCATTTCTTTGAATTAGTGATCCGTAGCTTTTGTTGCCTTGTTAAGAATTCGTCTCGACAACTCTTTCGTTTCGCGCAGCTCGGGACTGCTCCGGCCGCCCGGAACCGAAAACCATCTCATAATTTATTTTAAACTCGACCACTATTTGTCTTAATATGACGTTGCGTATTTGTATTGCGGCGGCTACACTCGAATAGATTCCGGGAGTGGGCGGGCGGATAATGCCCGGAATGTGTTCTTTAATTACCGCCGATGATGGATAGTGCTCAAACGTGGACCGGTTGCGTTACAAAACGGAGTAACATAGTGCATTTGTGAATACATATATTCTTTCGCATTTCAAAACGCTGCACGCTGCTGGTCCTTCCGAAAAGAGCCGTTCAACCCCGTTATTACCTCACCTAACATTAATGGCGAAGTTCACGGTGTAGCACGGCGGTTAGATCGCCTCAAATATCAGAACTCTGTTCGCTAGACGATGATCTTGGACATGCGATCCGTTAAATATTATAATGCGCTTGGCTCGAGGGTGTTCCCGAGGTACCCGCATGACAACGTCCGATAGATAGCCGCTTAATAATAGTTTCGTGAAAACGGGGGAGACAGCGATCGGAAATTTCAAGGTAACCACCTCGACGGTGACGATTCCTGCCCGAAATTTCGTCTGGTGCTTTGTTACAATTTGAATTCAGAATTGATGTGGGATAAGTCGGATGTGGGTTAACACACCCTAGTCCTCTACCAAAAATCCGCCTAATTCTACCTGTCAGGACAAATCACCTCATGCACTCGACAATAGCGGCCACCATTAGTACCAACTTTATTGTATCGAATGGAATCGATCCGCCTTTGGATTGGAATTTATCATCCGTTGACATCACAGCCGTTTCTAATGCATTCTATCACAAATTTTGACGCGAGACCGTCCATTCCCAATTGAATATTCATCTCGGACAAGCAGTGCATATCTCGGAGCATTAGTCTTCAGTTTAAGAACCATTAAAACCATGTCGAATTAAAAGAACGCTCCTCGATAACCTTCGACTAAAGATAAACGTTTTTTTCTCTCGCTCGCATTGTTTTTTTTTCATTCTTGTTTTCGAAAACCTCCGCGAATTTTCCGGCGCCCACATTAAAATCACGCGACGAATTTACATAACAATATGTGGTTAACTAATTGAATTTTGTACCTAATGCGTATTAATGACACAAAGAACGATTACGAAATTACGTTAATGAGTGTGGGCCCAACCAAGCCTGTGCGGAGAGAAATCGGTATCAACCTAAAAGCCAGACAGAACCCAGGGCAAACTGTCAAAAGCCAGCATTCATAAATCATTCTTTTAACGAACAAATCGTAATTACGGAAATCGTGGTTTTCACAATTGGGCGTCTGTTTTGCAACACCGCGCTTTGGTGAGAACGCCAAAAATTCCAATTACATATTTGCAAAATTTTAATAGCTACTGTTGTTTATTCTATAACTGTTTACTTAATCGTATTCAGATAAATCTATCCGTTATCTGTCATTCCTATGATCAGTTATTGATTGCCTATTGTTCATGCATTTTTCATATGGCAAGTATATACAGACAGAATTTAAGATTACGGAATTGGCTTTCATACCATGTTTCATCTACACACTTTGAATTCACCTGAAATAAATAAATAATTTTTATGTGAAAACATTGTTACGAAAGAAATTTACGTGTGTTCCAGCCAAATCTTGAATTATGCAATCCTACTAATTAATTCAAGCGACACGGGAACAAGAAATTATACCGTGTGGTTACAAAAATTGATTACAGAGTTGTATATGTACATCAAAGCTTATTGCGAATGGTTGAAATGACTCGATTAGCACATTTTGTTCAAAACACTGATCTTTAGGAAGTAGGATATAGTTTTTTGGTTGTGAAAAATTCTCACTGATGGTAACTAAGATCCAAGATCTTCTGCTAATAATGCTTTCCGACTTTTTGTAAAGCCTCTCTCGACATTCCGCATTTTATCTACAGAAACTTCCGTTTCATTCCAGTTTATTTTGAAGTTTTTTGCTCGGATTTCCACGTTTATCTCCTCTCGGAAAGTGCAAGACGAATAAATCACCTGCCAAGAGCTATCGCGCAGCCGCACTTCCCATAATAATTAAACCGATAACCTAATCAATTAAACCTAATTTAAATTCAAGATACCGCCTCTCCGGCCGTGTTCTGCGAAACTAGATTCTCTACTAACTTATATTTTATTTGCCATTAGTTTGCGTGCGCCTAGGCTGCGTCTGTATTTGGATATCTTAATGCTTTTGGCGGCGTCGCGATCTGGTAATTAAGAAGTTGTCGAGCGAACGAACCAAAGCACTACAATAGTCGCATCTCGGTTATATTTTAATAAGTCGTCAATTGGCGATTTGCGTGGGCAGAACGAACCTGCTGCGTTGAGCAAGGGTGCCAAAGACAGATTTTAAGACAATTCTTCGGGTTCGAGTTATTTACACTGTTTTTCCGCCTCGCAGTTCTTTACTCTGTGGAAGAACCAGCAGCGCAGCGCCGCAGACGACGCACCATGCAGAACTACTCCTGCAAAACTCCTGCTGGGACCGAACCGGCCGCAAATTACAATGCTTTGCAAGGCGAAGGCATCGCGGGAAATTTGCGATTGGAGATCTGTCGACGATAAAGGTCCTTTCAAAGCGGGTGCTTTGTGCCATAGACTCACTCGTTAGATTCGCTGACGTATTGGATGTGGATAAAGCAAATTCCAAGCGACTCACGGCCGCAGGCCGCTCGGCTCGGCGAGAAGAAAAAAATACATAACACGCTCCATAAGTTTCTTAATCATTTTTATTGTGCGATTGGATCGAAATTAGTCAAGATGTTTAGATAGCAAAAGTAACTTTTGGTTTTTACCACCAGTTTCGAGAGATTGATCCTAATTACGTGACTCACAGAACCTTTAATTGACCCTACCGTGTCACTGTGTACGCAAGTCCACAATCGTCCAGGTAATGTGTAGTCTTGTCCACGCATGTGGCCGCAGCGATCACGAATTCATATTAAATTATTAAATAAAGACTATCAAATAATGTGCATGCATAATTAATTACATTATTTTACCGTTATGAAAATTTGAACAATACATTAATATTTATGCGGTTATTTTTGTCAAATGTTTATTAGAATTAAATTACATAGCTTAAATCACGTTTTTATCTCCTTAAATAAAACATTTTTAATAAACATGAATTATAGCATTAAACTAACTTAATTGTTGTTTCAATTAAGAATAAAATATACGAATGATTTATAATCGAGCCCAAGAAGCCAATTTTTTAGTATCGAATCGATCGTGGAGTTGATTTTTTAGCTTCTGTGACAGTTTTTAATTAATTTACAGTTACTCTCTGCATCATTCTTCCAAAATCAAAATCACTTATGAATTTTTTAGATCGGATTCAGTGTTACTTGCAATAATCACATTTCAACAACTTCCAACAAACACTTCCTCGGCCGGAGAAAAGCTTTTATGACATTTTTTGAATCATTTATAGTTTAGACAATGAAACTAGACCTTTCAAAATCGTTCTCTGAAGATGAGAATATCTTTTAAATTTTTTTTACAAAATCGATCATTAATTTCAGTGAATACTTTTCGCGAAATTTTAACAACCACTTTCTCGTACGTTGAAGAGCTTCTATGACACTTTTTGAATAATTTACAGTTACTAGAATCAATAGAGAGATCTCTGCATCATTCTTCCAAAATTAAAATCACTTATGAATTTTTTAGATCGGATTCAGTGTTACTTGGAATGATCACATATCAACAACTTCCAATAAATACTTCCTCGGCCGGAGAAATGCTTTTATGACACTTTCTGAATTACTTGTAGTTTAGATAATGGAACTGGACCTCTCAAAATTGTTCTTTGAAGATGAGAATGTCATATATATATATATATATATATATTTTTTTTTTTGTACAGAATCGATCATGATTTCAGTGCATACTTTTCGAAAAATTTTAACAACCACTTTCTCGTACGTTGAAGAGCTTCTCTGACACTTTTTGAATAATTTACAGTTAACTAGAATCCATGGAAAGCTCTCTGCATCATTATTGCAAAATTAAAATCACTTATGAATTTTTTAGATCGGATTCAGTGTTACTTGGAATGTTCACATTTCAACAACTTCCAATAAATACTTCCTCGGCCGGAGAAAAGCTTTTATGACATTTTTTGAATCATTTATAGTTTAGACAATAAAACTAGACCTTTCAAAATCGTTCTCTGAAGATGAGAATGTCTTTTGAATTTTTTTTACAAAATCGATCATTAATTTCAGTGAATACTTTTCGCGAAATTTTAACAACCACTTTCTCGTACGTTGAAGAGCTTCTATGACACTTTTTGAATAATTTACAGTTACTAGAATCAATAGAGAGATCTCTGCATCATTCTTCCAAAATTAAAATCACTTATGAATTTTTTAGATCGGATTCAGTGTTACTTGGAATGATCACATATCAACAACTTCCAATAAATACTTCCTCGGCCGGAGAAATGCTTTTATGACACTTTCTGAATTACTTGTAGTTTAGATAATGGAACTGGACCTCTCAAAATTGTTCTTTGAAGATGAGAATGTCATATTTTTTTTTTTTTTTTTTTTTTGTACAGAATCGATCATGATTTCAGTGCATACTTTTTGAAAAATTTTAACAACTACTTTCTCGTACGTTGAAGAGCTTCTCTGACACTTTTTGAATAATTTACAGTTAACTAGAATCCATGGAAAGCTCTCTGCATCATTATTGCAAAATTAAAATCACTTATGAATTTTTTAGATCGGATTCAGTGTTACTTGGAATGTTCACATTTCAACAACTTCCAATAAATACTTCCTCGGCCGGAGAAAAGCTTTTATGACATTTTTTGAATCATTTATAGTTTAGACAATAAAACTAGACCTTTCAAAATCGTTCTCTGAAGATGAGAATGTCTTTTGAATTTTTTTTACAAAATCGATCATTAATTTCAGTGAATACTTTTCGCGAAATTTTAACAACCACTTTCTCGTACGTTGAAGAGCTTCTATGACACTTTTTGAATAATTTACAGTTACTAGAATCAATAGAGAGATCTCTGCATCATTCTTCCAAAATTAAAATCACTTATGAATTTTTTAGATCGGATTCAGTGTTACTTGGAATGATCACATATCAACAACTTCCAATAAATACTTCCTCGGCCGGAGAAATGCTTTTATGACACTTTCTGAATTACTTGTAGTTTAGATAATGGAACTGGACCTCTCAAAATTGTTCTTTGAAGATGAGAATGTCATATATTTTTTTTTTTTTTTTTTTTTGTACAGAATCGATCATGATTTCAGTGCATACTTTTTGAAAAATTTTAACAACTACTTTCTCGTACGTTGAAGAGCTTCTCTGACACTTTTTGAATAATTTACAGTTAACTAGAATCCATGGAAAGCTCTCTGCATCATTATTGCAAAATTAAAATCACTTATGAATTTTTTAGATCGGATTCAGTGTTACTTGGAATGATCACATTTCAACAACTTCCAATAAATACTTCCTCGGCCGGAGAAAAGCTTTTATGACATTTTTTGAATCATTTATAGTTTAGACAATAAAACTAGACCTTTCAAAATCGTTCTCTGAAGATGAGAATGTCTTTTGAATTTTTTTTACAAAATCGATCATTAATTTCAGTGAATACTTTTCGCGAAATTTTAACAACCACTTTCTCGTACGTTGAAGAGCTTCTATGACACTTTTTGAATAATTTACAGTTACTAGAATCAATAAAGAGCTCTTTGCATCATTATTGCAAAATTAAAATCACTTATGAATTTTTTATATCGGATCGAAATATTCTAGACTTCTTAATTGGACCAAAAATGTTTGCAGAAAGCATTGGTCAAATTATGGATTTCGTTTTGATAGAATCTTCAGGCCGCGGACTACATTTACACAAATTGTGATAAACATACAGACAATGGACAGCGAGACAAATTACTTGAAATAAAAGAAAACAGTGAATTGAATTAAGGTAAACCATAAAATATCAAAAACCCAAAAAAACAAAATTAAAAAAATGGAGGGTGATAATTAAAAACTGAAGAACTCAGCTGAAGAAGTCTAAGCATAAGAGGGGAAATTTTACCTAGTTACTGGACAAGTAAAGTGGTCTACTAGAATTTAAAGAAAACACTGATTCACCAATATGAGTAGAAAGAAAGCTGTATTACTCACAAATAGAGAAAGGAGAAACAAGTTCATATAAGGCCAAAGCAGAAATTCGCCAACAAGTCATAAAATAAACATATTGCCAATATGTATAAAACTCTTAAGTGCTCACTTTATTCCCGATCGGGGGCCCATTGTGGTCGCCGGCAAATTCGGCAGATTCTCTCGACCCCTTTATGGCAATTAAGATAATCACGCTTGAATGCGAGCAGTCAGCGTCGTTCGTAATTTATGGGCCGATATTGTCAAAGCCGGCCCTGGGGCGGCCGTCGTTCGGTGGCTTAGTCGCGCCCTGCCCTGCGCCCATTGTGCGCGACTTTCGGTGATTTGTTGTGTAATTATATATTATTTAAAACGGTATTTTATTTTATTGCTACTTCGGCCGATTTAATTGCTGTTTATGGGATTCCGGGCCGCCGAAACAATAACCGAATCACACATTTATCATTCGTATGACAAGGATTTTGCTAGGAGGAGGATTATTTATTGGCAGGTCCGGCGTAATTAATTAATTAGGCGGGCGCAGCCTTCTATTCAAGTAGGAAAGAAGTGTTCAGTGTTCCAACTACCTCCACCGTCCTCTAGACACACAAATATGTATGTTTTCCGGACACTAATAGGTGGAATCATCGCCTTCGGAAACGTTCATCTCGAGCCAGACGCATAAAACTACAGTTATAATGCGCGAGCTTCAACTTATTGGAAACATCCTTTATTATGAATTCTAAGCCCAATCTCAGACCGATAATGTGTGATTACTGATTATAATCGGCAGAGGCTTTCTTCCAGACGAGACGGTCATCGTTTCGCGCAACAGGGATTTTTTTTCGTTGGGAAACGATAGGTTTCGGTCTAGCTCCGGCTCATAGAGGCAATTATTTTTGACAGCGCATTGTTTAACAACCAATAATTATTTGGAGATATCGTGATGATCCGAAATTGATGCTTTTCCAACCAAAGGCCAGACAATGGGAAGATTTTTGCCAACGACGGTCATTTTTCTGGAGCGTTAGCTGGTTAGAGCTAGATCGAATAGAAAGTGCGTTTAGTGATAACAGCGATTTACGTAATGGAGAACTGTATTAGCATTGTCAAGCGAAAGGTTATAGTTTAAACACATTTTATAGAGATTAATTAATTCTGTGTAGAACGTGAACACGGCACGAATTATATTAGCGGAAAAGAAAAACGTGTTCTCTCAGGAATTCCAGCGGATATTTGCAAATCAGGATCAAAAAGTTGGATGGTTATCCTGTGATATATATTTACACATTATATAATTAATTGTATATTTATTGACAATTATACGTTGAAATGTTTAGAAACACTTGGTCTAGTAAAAATTGCCATTATGCTAATGTGTCATTAACACTGACATAGTTTATCGTTAACGTATGCAGAAATTTACTTTTATTGCAAATCATTGTATAAATAATTGATATTTTATCTGAAAACGATTTTCTTACATATTTCCGCCAAAAAAAAAATAGTTTATTGTGACTTTAAACCTTTCCAAATAAAATAAATAATATTGAGATAAAGGTTATCTTACATGAGCACAGATTAGAATGGCGCCTAAAATATCTAATTATACGTGTTTTGCGCTCGGAGATATTATGATATCAGCACATTTCACATTAATAGATTTTATGGCAAAATTCAGTAATAATAAAATTGTACTGTTCGATAATCACTAGACTAGGGCGTGTTCTAGGAAATGATCAAAGCATAGAGATTTTAGATTCTCTAGCATTTAGGAAATGTCTAAAAGTACCGTAACAAATCTTTGAATCATAAAGCGACAAATTTAAATAGATATATTCAAGTCAAATTATAAATGTTCGAAATTTAAGAACCATTTTACTGAAAGAGTTCCAAAAATTTTTCTTGCAGATATCTCCTGGAAATTCAGTTTAATAAAGGCTCCAAAGCTGGCACAATATTTTTTTTGTAAGTTCTTGAATCTAAAGATGCTTAAATGGTGTCGAAAACTCATCAAACATATAGATTTTTTTTGCCATAACTGTAAGGAAATTATTAAAATTAGTGTTAGTGTCTGTTAGACAAAAATTACAAGTTTTGTGAAGCCTAAACAGCATATTTTCATCTTCCTATTCGAAATGAAGGTAAGATGTGGACGTCAGTAGCTACGATATTATAATATAATAGTAAATGTAACATTTAAGTTATTAAAATGTAATAGTCCAATAACAATGTCTCAAACCTCCCCATACACAAAATTTGTGTCGACTAGTGTTATACGCCAATACGAAAAGTCAACGTTAAGCAATGCTGGTAGAAATAATGCCCATAGGCCCCCATATTGCCCTACTAGGGCGTCGGAGCCATAGTGTTGGAACGGTTTAATAGATAGTAAAAAAAATTATTGCATTTAACCGATAACGTTAACAACCGGCCAAATCCATGTAAAACAATTGTGGCACGTTTTCACAAAATCCGGCAAGTGCCAAAACAAAACAAAAATTTTGAACGGTTCTTACGTAATAATTAAAGCTGAATCGAGTGGCAATATTGCAGAAATTGATAATTTTGGAGAGTTTTGTACAACTGCGCCACAATTGCTATTTACGTGGAGGTCAAGATGCTTATTTTATCGAAATGCAAAGACTTTAATGTAGCAGTACCACATAAAATCTTAGCTTTCAAATACTGCATGCAATCATCCAAATGTCCAACACATGAGTGTTGAACGCGAAATTTTCCATTTGTGTCGTTCTCTAACGCGTTGCGTTGTTGCAGGTACGTGCCCACCCTCCCGGGTGCTGTTTTTCCGGGTGGTCCGACCCGGAGCGCGTTGTCAAAGCCGTCCGCGACGAATGTACTCGATCGTGTGGCATGGTAGGTAGGTAGGTCTTGGACGGACCAAGAGCCGAAGCGAGCAAGGCGTGGTAACTGTTTAACCAGGGTTGAGGTTGAGGACGAGAGAGGCGACAAAGCCCACGAAATAACAGGTGCCGGATCTCACGATAATTATCCGGTTCTGAGGTTCGCGAAAGGACGAGACTCGCCCGAGCTGGACGGACGGAGATGGCAGATAATAATTGTTTGAGGCCCGAATTAAAGTGCCGCTTCCACTTTAATAAGGGGCGGGCAGACAGTAGCGAAACCGAGAAAGAGGGCCTTATCCCGGGGATTTATCGGCACAACGAGGACCAACGTACCTGTAATAACTGACATGATATTTGATTAGTTGGATCGACATTCCGGCGTAAAGCGAGCGGGCCGTACCAATAATTTTATAATTTTATAGAGTGTTTGGCAATTTGCGCCCAACGGCCACCGGAATCCGTTCGGCCGGCCGACGATTTTGCGCGGGTACTTGGAGTGGCGGTGGTGCTTCTTGTCTAGAAGTTCAGACAGCTTGTCCAGCACTCGAATTCTCGGAGATGGCCGAATGGGACACCGCAAACCAAATCGATATTGTGCTTGGTTTTTGACTAATGAGTTTTCAAGCTTCCTGATGGCAGAACACCCCTTATGGGGGTGGATCACTCCCAGTCTATTTCTTCTTCTTTTACTTCTTGAAATCATTTCCTTTCGGGATATAACAATTTAGAGAAAAAACTTCTCTTTGAAAAATATAGATGTAGGAAACTTTTAAGTTTGCGGATTGACGTTGCCAAGATAAAGATGAATCAACTTGATTTGGAATTTGAAGGTCCGTCGGATGAAAATGAAAGCAGAAGACGATTATGGAAATCACTGAATCTACTTAAATCCAGTTTAACTTAAGTCACCAAACCCACCCAAACTCAAGCAGTAGTACGCCATATTCAAACACGACCCATTAAGCTACTCTTACACGAAACGGCCTTTTATTGTCTCTTTTGATAATTGCCCGCCGCGATGTTCCACACAGGAAAATCCCCCAGAATAAATCAGCGCTTTTCCCACGACCGACACAGCCGCGCCGTGTTCATTCTCTGTGAACAAAATGATCAGATAAAAAAACTATTTAACAAAGTTATTCACAGATTAAGTTGCATATTAACATGTTAACATTTTGCATGGTCTGTTTGAGCCCTAAATTATTGTTATGATCGAATTAATTTGCCATCGAGCTTCCGAATTATCTCGGAACGCCCCACGCTCCAATAATAATAATAACTAATGCCTAATACTAATTTATTGCATGTAAGGCGATGTGGACACGGCGTTAGTAGCACCGAACGCAGGTTAACGGCTTCTTCTTTGAAGAAACTCGAAGCTCATTTGACATAGAAAACTGATTTTACTGCGGATTTAAATTAAATGCACGGTTTTAATAGTGGGGAGTATGTGCAGTGGGTAATTTAATGGGAATTATACTACCAGGGTTTGCCGTTGTACTTGTGTCCAACAAGCTATTGTTTTTAATCACTTGCCATTAAACAGCCAACGCACAGATCTGTGATTTGAAATTAAAGGAAAAGTGTAAAGACAAAGCTCTCGTGCGTTTTTGCTTAAGGAGCTTCCAACACTATCGCTATATTAATTAAAGTTCCAAGACTTTCATTTGCATGACAGTATAGAAAGACGGGTATTAAAAAATAGTCCCAATGCATAAAAAACCATAACCGTTCACCAGGACACGGTGAATCTCATATTTCTCAACGAAAAAGCCACAATCGTGGGACCATCTCCATTAAAACTTGTTCTTTTTGTTTCACACCTCTTTACGACATGTTTTCGTCGAAATATGCAGCGAGTGGGATACGGAAGTGCGGCACAATAGCCCGTTGTTGTTGTTCTAAATTCCCGACTCCTGCATATAGAACTTTCTTCGGTGATGTAAGCTAGGAAGTGGTCGTGCTAATAAATTGATTGATCGGAGCGATTAATGTGATCCGACAAAAGAAACAAGGGAATCGACTGAAAATTAGTGGAACGTGAATTTGCCAACTTTATTCATCTCTTAGACAAATGGAAGCAATTAATCCCAAGATCTGTGATTTCATTTGAAAGTCAATTTTAATTTTTATGCAAACGTGAAGACTTTGAGTTTTGAAAAGAAGTTGTTGGGACGTAATAAAGCGAAGGAAGGAATCTGGAAAACCGTTCAAGGCCGGTGGAGGCACTTTACGAGTTTTATCACCTCTATTAATTGCCCAATTTATTGTCTGTGTCAACAGTTCGGATATTTGATTTTATGTTGATTTAGGCTTGAACAATCGACTAGTATCTACTGACGCACGGACATTTTCGGTATTGTGATCACACATAACGCAATTGTTGCTTTTTTCGTGCCTTCATAAAATCAATTAACAGTATTTTTCTGCAGAAACACTGTTATTATGGTACTTAACTCGGTAATTTATCACCACATACTTTTAATAGATTTACGACCAGTAACAGGGTTATAACAATTTTTCCGATGGGATACCTACATCATCGCCCCGAATGAAGCAGTGTCTTAATTGGTAACGTAAATTCTAACGCACTCGCCGGTCCGCAGTGAAGGTGACGATTGAATGCAGTTTCCGCTAGATAGCCCGAGGTCGCAAATATTCATTGATCGTTTGAAAGCCGGTAATTGTTTTAGTCGGCATAAAAATAGGCGTCTAGCGGCGCTTTTCCCTCCTACCGGAATAGTTTTTTGCGCCAGAAGCATTTGCATGATGTCCTCCGCAAGGTCGTCCAGATTGTCGTCAAATGTCACATTCCGCCAACGAAGCTCGGCTTTACCATTGCGGTCCACATTCTGGAAGCCGGCACTTTCCCCGAGCAGCCGTACCGATATAGGAATAACGCGCTGTCCCAGATCCGGGCGAAAGTGAGAGTTGTCATTTGCATATTTTATGTATTGTCGCAACTGTGGGTGGTTCTGGTAGAAAATGGAACGACCGACTTCGATGCTCTCCAAGAGGTTGTTGCACGCGCGCGAGAATTCCGTAAACGTCGGTAAATAAACTGCGGAGAAAAAGTTATGGATGTGTTTACGTTGTATGTCTTAATGCATCGAAATAGCAGTGTTAGACAACTCTGTATGAAATTGCAGAAAATTAAAGTGATGCGATATTCATGATATTCGAGTTTGAGTTAAATCAGATTGCTGAAGTTGTCGGTAACTAGAGTGATACGTTTTGCTGGGGGCATTTATCGAGATATTTCTTTTAGTAGGTAGACAGCGTGGAAGAATTCAAAAAACCTCAGAAGCAGAAAGATAAAGGAGAAAAAAAAGGTATCGAAAAAATTGAAATGTTCTAATTTAAAATTTAGGGTTCGATATTTTTGGTCTCTTCTTTATTTTCTTGCAGTTTCTTTCTGTTTTTATTTTCGAGTGTCGTTTAATTTTCCAATCCATTCAATCAGTCCTTTTCCAGTGCTTTTCCACTCGTTGGGCACTCTTTAAAGGTTTTTAAACCCTTTTCGCCTCCTTTCAGTACCTACTTAAATAATCTTCAGAATTATTTAGAGTTTTTGTTTCGTCTCAGAATAATTTCTAGGAATGGAATTTTGAATTTTATAATTTGGAATTTTGGAACCTCAAAATCTCAGTTTTTACTTAAGAGTACCTTATGGATACTCTACATAAATTACGTCACACGAATTTAATGATTTTTGGACCACCGTCCTTGTCAAATGTAGCCACACTTTCTAGGAGGATGTTGTCAAAACCAATATGAAAAAAACACTTTCTAAGAGATTGTTGTCAATACGAAAAGAAGAACTACAATTTATGAGGGACTTTTGTCAAAAGAAACTGAATAAGGACGCTCTCTAGGATGATGCTGTCAAACCGAACAGGAGAAAAGACACTTTTTAAAAGGGTGTTGTACACAACAAACAGAAAGAATACAGTTTCCAAAGGGATATTTTCTAAACGCAAAATAAAAAGGATGTTATCGAAACCCAGAGGAAGAAACACTTTCTAAGGGAATACTGTAAAAACGAAAACGAAATAAGACACTTTCTAAGAGGATCTGGGATTTGGATTTGAGGGCATCTCAAAACGAACAGAAAAAAAGACACTTTGTAAAGGAATGTTGTCAAAATTAAAAGGAAATAAAAACGTTTTATAAGGGAATGTTGTCAAAACGAAAAGGGGGAAAGACCCTTTCTAAGGGAATGTTGTCAAAACGAAAAGGAGGAAAGACAATTTCTAAGGGAATATTGTCAAAACGAAACTAAAGGAAGACACTTTCTGAGATGATGTGGTCAAACCGAAAATAAGAAAAAACATTTTTAAGGGCTTGTAGTATAAAGACAAATAGGATGGAAGACACTTTCTAAGGGAATGTTCTCCAAACGCAAAGTAAAAAGACAATTTCTAAAATTAGGTTGTCGAAGCTGCTAAGAAGAAAGGCACTTTCTAAGGTAATGTTGTCAAAACGAAAATGAAAAAGACACTTGCTAACAGAATGTCGTCAAATCGAACAGGAGAAAACATATTTTGTAAGGATGTTGTCAAAACCAAAAGAAAATAAAGACACTTTCTAAAAGAATGTTGTCAAACCGAAAATGAAGGAAGGCACTTTCTAAGAGGATGTCAAAACTAAAATGAAATAAAAACAATTTCTAAGTGATTGTTGGCAAAACGAGAAAGAGAAAACACACTTTTTAAGGGATGTAATAAAAACAAAAAGAAAGAAAGACACCTTCTAAAAGGGTGCTGTCAAAACAAACAGGAACAAACACTCTTTCCAAGGGGATGTTTTCTAAACACAAAATAAAACGACACTTTCTACGAGAATTTTTTAAATCAATAGGAGAAAAGACACTTTCCAAGGAATTGTTGTCAAAACGAAAATAAGAAAGGCAATTTCTAAGGGAATGTTGTCAAAACGAAAATAAGAAAAAAACATTTTTACGGGGTTGTAGTATAAAAACAAAAAGGATTGAAGACACTTTCTAAAGTTGCATTGTCAAAACGAATAGGAAGAAAGACACTTTCTAAGGGGATGTTTTCCAAACGCAAAGTAAAAAATTCACTTTCTAAAATTATGTTGTCGAAACTGCTAGGAAGAAAGACACTTTCTAAGGTAATGTTGTCAAAACGAAAATAAGAAAGGACAGTTGCTAAGAGAATGTCGTCAAATCGAACAGGAAAAAAACATACTTTGTATGAGATGTTGTCAAAACTAAAAGGAAATAAAGACACTTTCTAAGAGGATGTTGTCAAATCTAAGTGATTCTTGGGAAAACGAAAAAGAGAAAACACTTTATAAGGGATGTAATAAAAACAAAAAGAAAGAAAGACACCTTCTAAAAGGGTGTTGTCAAAACAAACAGGAACAAACACTCTTTCCAAGGGGATGTTTTCTAAACACAAAACACTTTCTAGGAGGATGTCATCAAAACCAACAGGAGGAAAGACACTTTCTAAGGGATTGTTGTCAAATCGAAATTAAGAGAGAAAGTGTGGTGTCCTAAAAACCTGTGGTCCTAAGAACTTGAAAATCTGAGAATTGAGAATTAGATATTAGATTTTGAACCTGAAAACCTATAGAAAAAAGGACTTGTAGTTCTGGGAATATGAAAATCTGAAAACCTGAGAATACGAGACACTGAAAAATAATATAAGAATTTCAATTTCAGTCTATTTTTAAAAATTACCCAAATATTAAGGAATTGAAGGCAACTGTGATCCTATAGTACGAATTTCAAGAGTGGTGGATGCGCCCGATCTAAAAACATTAAAATTTCCAAATATATATGACTAAATTACTATTACTATTGAGCGCAAATAACGTTGCACAGAAGCTTGAAGGAAGAAATTTATGTCTTAGGTATATTTCATAATATTCGTGTCAATTAAATTGCGTCTGCAATAAGTCAATTTCCCAACAAGCAGCTTTCGATTCTAAAATTAATTACAATTCAGACAAATTCTAATAAAGATAAAGAGGATTGGTGACGTTGGATTTCTTCCTACCCGTCCTTGGTAAAAGTACCAAAATACATTTGCATCCTTAACTTTTTCCCAGCAGTCGTTGAGCCCCATCCTAGCAGCTTCGTCAATTAATCCTCCGGACGATATAAAAATTGATGGCATAGTTCCTAGCGCTCGGTATGCTGTAATTATAAATCGTTTTGGCACCACTGGGAAAAAAGAAATTAAAAGTGTGCCCGCGGCTCGATAAAGAACGGGGCGTCGCGAATCCAATTATTTTTCGACAGCTTCCTCGGTCGAGCCGAAACAAAGCCAAATCATCGTATTTTTACGCGGATTTTTTTTCGATCCTCCCGATGGATGAGGTGAGGTAATGACCTTTCGGGAGAGAGTGGGCCGCGTTTTGCCTCCTTCCTCGCTAAGGCACACAAATTGTTTATCTGCCCACGCGATCACGCAACTCAGTCAAGGCGATTTCAGGACTGAAAAATACTCTGCTGCCGTTGAGCCCGTCGACCAGTTTTCAGCAATGCTGTTTCACACGTCTTTTGTTACGAGACCGATGCGGCCCACGCTCCAATCCACTCCTGGTTGATTGCCACAACTAATTACCGAAACGAGAGTAAGTCAAGGCGGGTTTCGACTTCGGATTCGGATCCGTCACAAAAGAGGGGCGAACAATACGGGTTGACCCACAAAGGCGATAGATTGGAATTAAGAGAGATTAATTGCATCCGAAACAATTTCGGGATCCGTCGAAAGCATGTGCCACAAGATGGAACCGCAGTGGAAACAACATCAAAACAAAACTGGACAAAAAATATTTAATATCAAAAGAGTGAAGCATGTTAACACAAGCGCAATTTCAATTATCGGAATGGAAAGGATCTAATGTCATTACCACAGTGAAAAACAGTGGCAAATCATTCAGTTCATCATCGTGACCATTCTCTCTTTCCATTTCATCCTCCAGCTTATGGTGAAGGTATTCTGTAACTTCCAACCGATCTGGTGGTATCACTGGACTGGGCAGTAGTTTTGAATTCCTTCTGAACAACATGTAAAAGTGGTGAAAATACATGTTCGGACCGAAACCGTTTTGATTATGGCGCATCGACAGGATCCAGTAGTCAGAAATCTTGTTAACTCGATACTGGGAAGATTCACGTCAAAATTGGCTGTCAGCCGTTGACATATATTTGACAGCTACATTTAAATTTCGATCAAACAAACATAACCTTACATCCACAATTGACACCAACTGAGATATTATTTGTTGATAAATCTGTACAGTTGCGGTCACAGAATTTCGTCAGTACTTGTCTCTCATCTGACATTTGTTGTAAAATAGTCTTTAATTATTCCCAACCTCATTGTGGTTCGGGGTATGCCTAATTTTGTCGCAATGTTTGTTGACATTTTGACCTCAACGTGACAGACGAAAATTTAGAGACGTCATAATGACAATAAAGCATATAGAATACATCTGTTATTTTTTGAAATGACATAAAAGTGACTCACGAAACTCTGTGACCGCGACTGTACAAACACTCAAAACTGATCAAACAATATTTTTATCTTTATTACATCCTGATTTTGTTGTATTTTGAATCGATATAATTTTGAATTCGTGAATTGTCAAATTTTAATTTCAAAATTCCTTTTTCTGAATTTGTTTTGAAATCCTGAATTTTCAATTTCGTCGATACATCCAGTAGTATTTAAATTTGTTTTTCGTTGGCAACATGATGTATGACACGCGATATTGTCTGATCGATCCAACAAGAAACAAATTCGCACCCTTTAATAATAATGGTAACATCAATCTTAATAACCGAGTAGCGATTATGTTGTGTCTTGAAATACTACCATTGTATCGCTTAACGCTCTGTAGATTTGAAGTGTTTTTTGTGGTTTTAATTTCATTAGAGGTTTATGGACTGTAAGAGTCTAGTGTTTTATGGGCACATAACACAATGAACGGCATTATTATAATTAAATGTATTAAATGTTACTTTCGTAATCTGAGGCTTTAACAAAGTTATTCGATATTATTAAGTCTATTTTGATCTGAACTATTATTGCCAAGTTACGATAACTGTACAGTTAATTGTCCCCATATGCAACAGAATTTCTCTGGTGTGATGAAAAAAAGTGTTCCAGCTTTTTTATGTAAGGAATATTATATGCTAAACGTGATTCTATGCTTTGATAATAATACCTTTAAGTAAGAAATTTTGATGAGTTCAATGCACGGTCACGATACAATAAAAAGAGAGTGCCAATTGAGCTCAAATTACAAAGTACATATTTATAAAATGATTAACTACTAAAATCTGTTGGCAACAATAAAAACTGCATTGCCTTTTCTATCAAGATGTCAACCTTACCTATTTTTAGATCTAAACATTCCCATAAAATGTTTAAAATATTTATACCCATCTATTTTTTTGCATTCCATCGTCAATAGCAGATTTCTAATAATAGACTCGGCTGCATGCTTATTTAAATAGATTGTTGTGAAGCGCTTCGTTTACTTCTTCCACAGACATCTCCATTTGTTCCCTATTGAAATCCACGATCGATTCCGGGAATTTTGTCGGAAAGATGAGGAGTGCAACAAATTATAATTTCTAGAATCCCGACATCAAGACCACATAAACCGTGCAGTTAGCACGTTTCGTCCACCGATGGCCGATAAAGCCGCGAAACGGAGTAATTGCAATTACCACAATGAGTTAGTTGTAACTAGTTTATTTCTTCATTCCTCGGTGGACTATCCGCACGGTTCGGGGTGCGTTTAGGCGCAGCGGTGCTTCTCGGAATAATTGATGGTCGAGCCTAGACGAACTTGTTGTTCTAAACAAGGACTATTTATTTTTAAGCGTATCGATAGTTACCGGCCGAGTTACGGCGCGCCCGCTGGGCCGCCCCCCGCGGGCTCTGACGGTGCACGTTAATCACGCCCGAAACGCGGGCTGTTTAACAGAGGTCAGCGGATGTTTGCCTTCGATTCGGATTAACCAGGAGAATCGGGCATTCTTCAACGTCTCGCGGTGGCGCCGCGACGCAACGCGTCTCGCGGCCTTCGAACGTTACGTAACCGAATATAGGCGCCGCAGCGACGCCCACGTCGCGCTTAACCTTGTCGAAGAATTTCTGATCGCTTGTTTATTGGCCGTTCTATTAAGATAATACAAGAAATAGATCTGTAAAACTAGTCATTAGGAGATAGGCGCCCGATTCCGGATTCGCATTGTTTATATCGTCCGCCCACCTGGTCCTGCCACTCGGACCTCGTTTTCAGCTATTCAAAATTACAAGGCGCGGAAGTTTTTCCGGCATTTTTATTATTCCGTTTGACTGGCGGCAGGTTAGTCGCTTCATTAACCGTCGATGTCTTTATTTAATCTAGGATGTCACGCCGGAGGAGCTGAAATTTTGCAACGCATTGTCTAACGACGTGCTTGTTTTACTGTTACAAACGTTGAGGCACCGGAAACTCCGGGCTGGAATCCTTGGCTTCTTGCTCCCAGGAGTTATTATGCAAACGTTAAATTCTAAGGCTTTCAGCCTTGTACAAGTTTTTATAAAAGGAAATTGTTATTACAAACTTGTGGAAAATAAATAAATTGTAATCAATACTTGAATACTCTGTGTCGAAACACTTTTAGAATGGCTCTATTGTAAACAACTAAAGAAGATTTTTGAAGTTTCAGGCGCTCCAGTTGTCACCAATTATTGAAAAAATTGTAGTTGAAAAATCAGTCAATAGTTTTTCAAATATTACAGAGTTGTATCGAATTTGTCTCTATCCCGCATTGAAATGATTCCGGATTAATTCCGTCTATTCCGGTATCTATTTTAAGCAACATTTTTACATCTATTGCTTGAAAATAACTTTCTGAACCGAACTTTCTTTCGGATAAGTTTTATTGTCACTTTCAATATCAATGTCAATGTAACTATCACTTTCATCACTCTCACTACCACTTCCTGTCTTGATAACGACACCTTCCGCTATTGTTTCTAAATGGTATGCTTTCCCATGCTTCGTCTCCCTGTATTTATCTATGGTTCACTAGGTTACGCTATTGTTCGGGAGATACTTAATTTACACAACAAGATATTTTTCAGTGGTTATTTAAGCCTATTGTTGTTTTATTTCCCACATAGTACCATATAAGTCTGTAACGTTAAAACGACAATGATACGGTGGAGACGCAGTGTATATTTTATGGCCGTAAAACTCGACAATCACATCAGCTTCATATTTATTATCAGTTTTAATGATTTTTGCTATCCGAAGATGTGGGCGGTTTATTTTGTTGTCGAAAATGATACTTTTTAAATGTATACGCGCTCCCTGCTTGAAGCGGCACGAGACAGATGTTTTTCCCAACGATATAAATTGCAAATGTAACATTATAATTGTTAGAGAAACTAATTCGTGCTTCTTGTTCTTGTTGTATAAATTATAGGAGGAAGTGTCCGATCCCGTTTTGCATCTCGTTTAGTTCGCGTATTGGTGTCGCGCCTCTAAAACACCTGCAATTCAGAAATTTCCATTTCGAAATGCGACAGATGTTGCAGCATCCGACGTCGTCTCTGCCCGTATCTCCAAAAATAAAAAAACCCGGAGAAATGGGCAATATTTGCCACGGTTTTATGCTCGGTCGTTCCGGTGTAAATCGGTCCACAATTCGGCGAGCCATCGGGCGTCCGAATAACCCGTTCCCGACGGGGGGCACACTGTTTTAACTTAAATTTATATGACAAATAAATTCAACTCATTTACATTTGAATTTTAATCCATAAAATTTAAACGAGAAGAGTCACACGGTGTATTATTCAACAACGAGTTCTGCGACGGGATCCGGTCCGACTCCGGGTCGATTTCGTTAGACAATAACGATCCGGAAACTTTCCCCGCAACGTCTAATTAAGAAGTGTTCCCGTCGCTGCAGATCCTTTATTGCGCACACCTTCGAATAATTACACCTTATAAAAAGTCATAAATAGCCCTAACTCGGCCATAAAATGGGCTTTTTTACAATCTGTCATATTTATAAAGCGCACTCGGCACTCAAAAAACATCATTGAGCCCACGCCATCCACCGGCTCACGGCAGGTTCAACGATCGAGAAAAACCTATAACGTTTATTTGTTTTCTCACTACGACGGTTAAATGATTTTTATAACAAATCCAACAGCACATTGATAGATTGATATATATTGCCTTGTCAATTATATTTATACGTAACCGGCGACCATTAATCACGCTAACGCCGGGATTCCTCCGGATTCGACAATTTCACACAGCAAATAACTACGTACATACATCATTCGCAAACGCCCCGTATGATTAGGATTTTAGAAAAAAACGCCGCCTGTATGTAAAAGGAAAGACGATTTATACCTAACACTTCGCACTTGAGAAACAATCGATCATGAGCTGCTAATTAAAAATGGCCAAAGCTCGTGAATGGGCTCGGAAATCATCAACTACAAATGGTCGAAATTCAATTAAATGTAATAGGTATAATTCACATATATATACATCAAAATTGGTATAGAAAGTAATGGGAGACTTAAATGCTGGAGTAGGCAACGAAAATAACGGATTACAATATTATTTATATTATAATTTATTTATAGCTGCTATATAATGTTTTTATCCATCTTTACGTGGCCCACTTAGTTCGAATGATATAATAGATATAACTTTATAAATATATCAAGATCGGTGTCGAAACTGATAGGAGACTCAAATGCTGGAGTAGGCAACGAAAATGATCGAGCAACAACGGATAAGCAAAAAGGTATACCTATTGATTGAGATTTTTAAGAAAACACAAATTAGGAGGGGGTAGAGGTCGGTAAAGTGGCTAAGAGGAACAACTTCGCACAACAATCTCTCTTTATTATTAGTTTAATTTTAATTTTTAATTCATGATTGTAAATTTCATTTTCGTTGTGTCAATTTTTTAGTTGTTTAATGAAGGAACAGTAGAGACGGTAATGAGCATGTATTTTTTACCATATTTATCTTGACAAAAATCAACCAGAAGAGTTGTGTTTCAGATGAAAACAATATCTTTATTTATGAATTATGTTTTAATGTTAGAGATACTGAGGAGTTTTTCCATCTGAACAATACCTTGTTGGTAACAAGCTATATCGATAATGACAAAAGACTCAAAAGTATTTGAACACATGAAAAAAAAAATTTGGAAATTAGTAAAATGCGATCGACAGGAAAAAAAATTGTAAAAGTTCTGATTTTGCAAAAATAATTTGAGAAATCGTCATTGATTTACTTAACTTTAAATTGTTCTACAAGTGTCATAGAAAGCTCTACTTTTGTTCTTCTGACTGTAAAGGGTTCGAAATTTGTCATAAAAGCTCTTCAGGCAATGAGAAACTATATTGTTGAAAATTCGCAAAATGTGATCAACATTAAAAAATTCGCAGGACATTCGGATTTTACAAAAAGGATTTACAAAACTCTTTTCTGATTTTTTGACACTAAAGCATTCAAAAAAGCGTTATAAAAGTACTTGAACACGTGAAGAGATGTTTGTTGGAATTTATTGAAATGCGAACGACAGCAAGAAAAATTGCGAAACGTTCTGATTTTGCAAGAATAATTTGAGAAATTGTCATTTATTTACTTAACTTTAAATTTTTCTTATAAGTGTCGTAGAAAGCTCTACTTTTGTTTTCCTGACAGTAAAGAGCTCAAAAGTTGTCATAAAAGCTCTTCAAAAACTGAGAAAGTATTATTGAAAATTAGCAAAGTGTGATCGACATTAAATAATTCACAGGACATTCGGATTTTACAAGAAGGATTTAGAGAACTCTTTTCTGATTTTTTGACACTAAAGCATTCAAAAAAGCGTGATAAAAGTACTTGAACACGTGAAGAGATGTTTGTTGGAAATTATTATATGCAAGAAAAATTGTGAAACGTTATGATTTTGCAAGAATAATTTGAGAAATTGTCATTTATTTACTTAACTTTAAATGGTTCTTGTAAGTGTCGTAGAAAGCTCTACTCTTGTTTTCCTGATAGTAAAGAGCTCAAAAGTTGTCATAAAAGCTCTTCAAAAACTGAGAAAGTATTATTGAAAATTAGCAAAGTGTGATCGACATTAAAAAACTCACAGGACATTCGGATTTTACAAGAAGGATTTAAAAAGCTCTTTTCTGAATCTTTTGGCTCTAAAGCATTCATAAAAGCGTTATAAAAGTACTTGAACACACGAAGAGATGTTTGTTGGAAATTAGTAAAATAAGATCGACAACAAAAAAAAATGTGAAACGTTCTGATTTTGTAAGAATAATTTGATAAATTGTCATTTATTTACTTAACTTTACATTGTTCTTATAAGTGTCGTAGAAAGCTCTACTTTTGTTTTCCTGACAGTAAAGAGCTCAAAAGTTGTCATAAAAGCTCTTCAAAAGCTGAGAAAGTATTATTGAAAATTAGGAAAGTGTGATCGACATTAAAAAATTCACAGGACATTCGGATTTTACAAGAAGGATTTAGAAAACTCTTTTCTGATTTTTTGACACTAAAGCATTCAAAAAAGCGTTATAAAAGTATTTGAACACGTGAAGAGATTGTTGGAATTTATTGAAATGCGAACGACAGCAAGAAAAATTGCGAAACGTTCTGATTTTGCAAGAATAATTTGAGAAATTGTCATTTATTTACTTAACTTTAAATTTTTCTTATAAGTGTCGTAGAAAGCTCTACTTTTGTTTTCCTGACAGTAAAGAGCTCAAAAGTTGTCATAAAAGCTCTTCAAAAACTGAGAAAGTATTATTGAAAATTAGCAAAGTGTGATCGACATTAAATAATTCACAGGACATTCGGATTTTACAAGAAGGATTTAGAGAACTCTTTTCTGATTTTTTGACACTAAAGCATTCAAAAAAGCGTGATAAAAGTACTTGAACACGTGAAGAGATGTTTGTTGGAAATTATTAAAATGCGAACGACAGCAAGAAAAATTGTGAAACGTTATGATTTTGCAAGAATAATTTGAGAAATTGTCATTTATTTACTTAACTTTAAATGGTTCTTGTAAGTGTCGTAGAAAGCTCTACTCTTGTTTTCCTGATAGTAAAGAGCTCAAAAGTGGTCATAAAAGCTCTTCAAAAACTGAGAAAGTATTATTGAAAATTAGCAAAGTGTGATCGACATTAAAAAACTCACAGGACATTCGGATTTTACAAGAAGGATTTAAAAAGCTCTTTTCTGAATCTTTTGGCTCTAAAGCATTCATAAAAGCGTTATAAAAGTACTTGAACACACGAAGAGATGTTTGTTGGAAATTAGTAAAATAAGATCGACAACAAAAAAAAATGTGAAACGTTCTGATTTTGTAAGAATAATTTGAGAAATTGTCATTTATTTACTTAACTTTACATTGTTCTTATAAGTGTCGTAGAAAGCTCTACTTTTGTTTTCCTGACAGTAAAGAGCTCAAAAGTTGTCATAAAAGCTCTTCAAAAGCTGAGAAAGTATTATTGAAAATTAGGAAAGTGTGATCGACATTAAAAAATTCACAGGACATTCGGATTTTACAAGAAGGATTTAGAAAACTCTTTTCTGATTTTTTGACACTAAAGCATTCAAAAAAGCGTTATAAAAGTATTTGAACACGTGAAGAGATTGTTGGAATTTATTGAAATGCGAACGACAGCAAGAAAAATTGCGAAACGTTCTGATTTTGCAAGAATAATTTGAGAAATTGTCATTTATTTACTTAACTTTAAATTTTTCTTATAAGTGTCGTAGAAAGCTCTACTTTTGTTTTCCTGACAGTAAAGAGCTCAAAAGTTGTCATAAAAGCTCTTCAAAAACTGAGAAAGTATTATTGAAAATTAGCAAAGTGTGATCGACATTGAAAAATTCACAGGACATTCTGATTTTACAAGAAGGATTTAGAAAACTCTTTTCTGATTTTTTGACACTAAAGCATTCAATAAAGCGTTATAAAAGTATTTGAACACGTGAAGAGATGTTTGTTGGAAATTATTAAAATGCGAACGACAGCAAGAAAAATTGTGAAACGTTCTGATTTTGCAAGAATAATTTGAGAAATTGTCATTTATTTACTTAACTTTAAATTGTTCTTATAAGTGTCGGAGAAAGCTCTACTTTTGTTTTCCTGACAGTAAAGAGCTCAAAAGTTGTCATAAAAGCTCTACAAAAACTACAAGAATGATTTAAAAAGCTCTTTTCTGGTTCTTTAGACTGTAAAGCATTCAAAAAAGCGTCATAAAAGTACTTGAACACGTGAAGAGATGTTTGTTGGAAATTAGTAAAATGCGATCGACAACAAAAAAAAAGTGAAATGTTCTGATTCTGCAAGAATAATTTGAGAAATTGTCATTTATTTACTTAACTTTACATTGTTCTTATAAGTGTCGTAGAAAGCTCTACTTTTGTTTTCCTGACAGTAAAAAGCTCAAAAGTTGTCATAAAAGCTCTTCAAAAACTGAGAAAGTATTATTGAAAATTAGCAAAGTGTGATCGACATTAAAAAATTCACAGGACATTCTGATTTTACAAGAAGGATTTAGAAAACTCTTTTCTGATTTTTTGACACTAAATCATTCAAAAAAGCGTTATAAAAATACTTGAACACGTGAAGAGATGTTTGTTGGAAATTAGGAAAATACGATCGACAACAAAAGAAAATGTGAAACGTTCTGATTTTGTAAGAATAATTTGAGAAATTGTCATTTATTTACTTAACTTTAAATTGTTCTTATAAGTGTCGTAGAAAGCTCTACTTTTGTTTTCCTGACAGTAAAGAGCTCAAAAGTTGTCATAAAAGCTCTTCAAAAACTGAGAAAGTATTATTGAAAATTAGCAAAGTGTGATCGACATTGAAAAATTCACAGGACATTCTGATTTTACAAGAAGGATTTAGAAAACTCTTTTCTGATTTTTTGACACTAAAGCATTCAATAAAGCGTTATAAAAGTATTTGAACACGTGAAGAGATGTTTGTTGGAAATTATTAAAATGCGAACGACAGCAAGAAAAATTGTGAAACGTTCTGATTTTGCAAGAATAATTTGAGAAATTGTCATTTATTTACTTAACTTTAAATTTTTCTTATAAGTGTCGTAGAAAGCTCTACTTTTGTTTTCCTGACAGTAAAGAGCTCAAAAGTTGTCATAAAAGCTCTTCAAAAACTGAGAAAGTATTATTGAAAATTAGCAAAGTGTGATCGACATTGAAAAATTCACAGGACATTCTGATTTTACAAGAAGGATTTAGAAAACTCTTTTCTGATTTTTTGACACTAAAGCATTCAATAAAGCGTTATAAAATTATTTGAACACGTGAAGAGATGTTTGTTGGAAATTATTAAAATGCGAACGACAGCAAGAAAAATTGTGAAACGTTCTGATTTTGCAAGAATAATTTGAGAAATTGTCATTTATTTACTTAACTTTAAATTGTTCTTATAAGTGTCGGAGAAAGCTCTACTTTTGTTTTCCTGACAGTAAAGAGCTCAAAAGTTGTCATAAAAGCTCTACAAAAACTACAAGAATGATTTAAAAAGCTCTTTTCTGGTTCTTTAGACTGTAAAGCATTCAAAAAAGCGTCATAAAAGTACTTGAACACGTGAAGAGATGTTTGTTGGAAATTAGTAAAATGCGATCGACAACAAAAAAAAAAGTGAAATGTTCTGATTCTGCAAGAATAATTTGAGAAATTGTCATTTATTTACTTAACTTTACATTGTTCTTATAAGTGTCGTAGAAAGCTCTACTTTTGTTTTCCTGACAGTAAAGAGCTCAAAAGTTGTCATAAAAGCTCTTCAGAAACTGAGAATGTATTATTGAAAATTAGCAAAGTGTGATCGACATTAAAAAATTCACAGGACATTTGGATTTTACAAGAATGATTTAAAAAGCTCTTTTCTGATTCTTTAGACTGTAAAGCATTCAAAAAAGCGTCATAAAAGTACTTGAACACGTGAAGAGATGTTTGTTGGAAATTAGTAAAATGCGATCGACAACAAAAAAAAAGTGAAACGTTCTGATTTTGCAAGAATAATTTGAGAAATTGTCATTTATTTACTTAACTTTACATTGTTCTTATAAGTGTCGTAGAAAGCTCTAGTTTTGTTATCCCGACAGTAAAGTGCTCAAAAGTTGTCATAAAAGCTCTACAAAAACTGAGAAAGTATTATTGAAAATGAGCAAAGTGTGATCGACATTAAAAAATTCACAGGTCATTCGGATTTAACAAGAAGGATTTAGAAAACTCTTTGCTGATTTTTTGACACTAAAGTATTCAAAAAAGCGTTATAAAAGTACTTGAACACGTGAAGAGATGTTTGTTGGAAATTATTAAAATGCGAACGACAGCAAGAAAAATTGTGAAACGTTCTGATTTTGCAAGAATAATTTGAGAAATTGTCATTTATTTACTTTACTTTACATTGTTCTTATAAGTGTCGTAGAAAGCTCTACTTTTGTTTTCTTGACAGTAAAGAGCTCAAACGTTGATTGACATTAAAAAATTCACAGGACATTCGGATTTTACAAGAAGGACTTAAAAAGCTCTTTTCTGAATCTTTTATCTCTAAAACATTCATAAAAGCGTTATAAAAGTACCTGAACACCTGAAGGGATGTTTGTTGGAAATTAGTAAACTGCGATCGACAGGATAAAAACTGTCATAGATTTACTTAAAATTTAAATATATCTAAGTCGAACTCCACAAACTTTAATAAGTGTAAAATTACAAATGGAACATGTTTCGGCAGAACACTACTGCCATCATCAGCCCTTAAAGAATATAAAAATTATTATAAATTTTAATATAAATTTACCCCACTTGGATTTATCGACATTCTTCTGGTTTATAGATTTACTTGACTATAAATTGTTCTAAAAGTGTCATGGAAGGCTCCGCTTTGTTCTCCTGACTATAAAGAGCTCAAAAGTTGTCATGAAAGCTTCAGTGTGATCGGCATTAATTTTTAGTTTTCTTAACGGAAAGTCTATTTTGATGCCCCTATATGTGCCACAAGTATTTTGTATTTGAGATTTCTTAAAACATATTTACTTATGATTTATGTATGTATTAATGTTTGAGATACTGAGGAGTTTTTTAATCCGAACAATAGCTTTGTAACAGGCAATATCGATAACGGCAAGTCTTTTTAGAATCTTGTTTGACTTATAATGATGTTTACTTAGCAAAACACGACACTTCTTGTATTTCAAAAATTGTAATAAGAAATTTAATAGAGGAAACACAACATGGGCGGTCTATGTCTCAGCCACAGCTCCGATCCTGCATAATACATCTTATTCTTACACAAAGGTAATGCCCACTAAAAGTATACCTACATGTTATTACATTACGTTTGTCGCTGGATTAATCATAATATCTATTTTTTGTGCAGAGTAATTTTTACCGTTCAGCTTTACATATCCGTGACGTACAGCAATCTGCATAAACATGAGTTGATTTTAATTGTGTGTGTAATCCAAACAACACGTTTCGTAAAGTGGCATCAAATCGTTCGTTTCGACCCAATATACAGTAAATGAAATGGGAGCCTCTTTTTGTGGGGGACGTCCTGTGAGAATTCGAATTTTCGCACAAGTTTGTGGCCCTCTAAATACGCCACTGGACGAGACCGAGAAAAAAGCAAACTCTCGCTCTACAAGTCTACAAGAGGTAATTTCTCAGCGTTCGGACGCGCCAAGCTGTGCAACACAGCAAACAAAGAAATTATGTTGTCGGTTTACGTGCGGATAATAAAAACGACGCGCGAAATATGACGTCTCAATAAAAAACGAGAAAGACATCGGCGAAGACGACAAGTCGCTTGATAGCGATCGAAACATCGATATTTCTGCAGATCGTAAAGTTGGGGGGATGCGTGAGGACGGCGTTACTGTTGCGTTACGTTAACGAGCTACCGGCGCACTTCGTAGAATTGTCACCATCTTAAATAAATGTCCTTTAAAATCAGCATTCTTGATGATATTTAAATTTCGGATTATTTTCCTAAAGGTTAAAAATTAATATTTATTTAAAAAAAACAAGGATTATATATTATAAGAGCATTTAGAAATGCTAATTTTGTTCAGATGTGTTGGTGAGTTGGACTATTTCTCTCAGAAGATAAATCTGGTATCCAAGTGTGTGAATAAAATTAACCTTAAGAATATTCGTCCTTACTCATTTATACGCAACTGGCACAAATGCAAGCATGTGGTTACCACCGATCCCGTTAACGGATAGGTACCTAATTGGCGCATTTTACGCTGTCTGAATGCCGTAAATCAATTGTGTCGGAGCAAGGAGCGAACCCGGAACCACCTCTTCGGTACTCTACAAATTCTTGCTTTTACTACTAAATTGCTGTTTTATTGCTTGTTAATTTTCCAGAGCGGACGCGTTACATGTAAACCCATTGAAAAGTTTCTTAAATTATACGTTGCATTTGCACTTCTGTTTGATCTCGTTAGCGATAATTAAACGCTCTTAATGCAAATAACGACAAAGAAAAAGATTTTTATGTCAGATTAACACGCACCGGTGGGAAATAGACAAGCGGAAAGCTTGAAAAATGTGCCTTCTTAAAATATTCTTGCATAAAATGTGGTCCTAAAAACCGTTTATGGCAAAAATAATAAAAATCGACGGGAATAATTTTTTGCTTTTACGACTCTTTTAACTGTTGTAGAATGGCTTGATTAACAGATAATTTAATTTTATGTTTATGTTGATTAAATAATTGTGGACCCTAATGAATAGATACTTTCAAACCCCTGACATCGATTCCGATGTGACATTTTCTCAGGGAAATAATAATTGTAATAACCTGACCTCTAAATCCCATAACTTTAGAGTGCTCTAACGTAGCAAACAGGATTTCCCATTTTCTGCTCACACTCTTTAGTTTCTTATAGATGCTCTCAATTAGTTTCTTTTACAATTTCTCCCCGTAACTTCCTCCTAATGCGGTTTATTTTTACCTGGAAAAACCAGTAAGCAATTCGATACATTTCGCCGGATCTCGGCAATTACCCAAAGCAATTTCTAATTGAGTCTTTTTGCGAAATTTTGTCTCTCATTTCGCGTATTTTTGCCGTCGGTCGGTACACAAAAGGCGCGTCTACATGTTTCGAATTCCTGACGTAGTTGTGGCACAAAACTAATCTCCGTTTGCGAAATCCGTTGCAACGAACCCACACACCACAGACGGCAAGCACAATGGGTGGGTTTCGTAACAGCTAACTAATGCAGGGCGCAATCCGGAAGAAAAAAGCGCCGGGCGTCAAGGTGTGAACGCAACTTTATTAAATCATAATTACGAACCGGTGAAATCGAAGCTGCCGCCGCAGATAACGTTTTCTTATTACCGAGTCCATTAAAGTGGAATTGTTATCAAACTCGGGGACTCTTTAAGAGTTTTTAATCTTTACGAGGTCCGTTCCGAGAAATTGTTTGGCGAGTAACGTTAGTTTTACGTTTCTTGGACTACCGGCTCCATTCGAAACGACTCAGATCACTGTCATGTCGATTAAAGCAACCGTTAATTCTGTACGAATTTTTTATGGAATATCACTTGTAATTTCTATTTTTGAGCTCCTAGAACGTTAAAATTAATGCAGTAAGTTCCAAAATTAACGACGAGTCGACTCAGATCGCTGTAAAGTCGATTAGAGTAACCCTTAATTGTGTACGAATTTTTACCTCCGTTTTTTAAATAAAAGTTCGGCCGAGCTTTAGCTTTAGCGACACCGCATTCCTGTGGCCCAGAAAAAATTGCGTTCGATAGCGTCTCTCCTCCATAAATCATATCGATGCATATTTTGATACTCAACCGAATCTTATTGGCCGGATCGATTTTTTCGGTAACAATTTAAAAAATGCAGCTCCGCCCAACCGTTTTATATACCTAGTGCACGCGAAACGTCGGCTTGTCTGTGTCCTTCTTCTTCGCGAACGTCCAGCGTACTCGCCTCCTTCCCACCTCCGGGCAAAGTTAGAGTAATTGCAGCTGTGTGCGGAAGATAGCTTGTCAGATAAACTCATTTGGTGGCGGTCTGAAGTGCCTTCAGTCTCCTGCATCGATAATGCCGACGATTTTTGCATGAATTAGCCCCGGATCGACGGCACTTTTTTTCGCCCGCTATCATTTGCATGCCGCAATTTTGGAACATCGATACCGAAAATCTCCAGCGCTCCGGGCTCCGGTTGACAATGACGGAGATAAATTCCGGAATTAATGGAATTTTCGATCGATGAAGACTGGTATTTCGTTCGATTACTTTTTATAGGTGTAATTTTCAACCCTTTACCCGGGGGTGAGCAACACCTCGGACGGTACTTCCGAATTCCAATTCTGACCAAAAGTGTGCCTAAGTGAAGGGGATGAAATGTGAATAACGAATTGCTTTGCCTTTAGATACAATAACAAGTTCCAAATTCAAGTACTTATGTAACATTCATAGAATTTTCCATTCTTCGGTGATTGTGGTTACCCAAAAAGCTCTCAAACCTTTCCTTATCTTTTCCGCTACATATTCTACTTTCTGGTTATGCAAACAGTCGGATGTTTATTGCATTTAGATATCCTTGAGCAGATTTGGTTATTATTCATATATATCTGAATAACGATGATTACAGCATAAGAACACCTCAGTTTTATATTTCTGGTAATAGTTTCATCTAATTTTCAGCCTCTGTGATTCTCGGGTTCCTTAGATTATCAGGTTTTTCCCATTGTCAGGTTCTACAGATTATCAGGTTTTTTACATTTTCAGGTTCCTCTATTTGTTAGGTTCATCATGTTTTTAAAATTGTGAGTTTCCTCTGACTTTCAGGTTTTTTAAATTATCAGGTTCTTTACGTTGTCAGGTTCATCAAGTTACTCGAATTGTGAGGTTTCTCTGATATTCCGGTTTTTGAGATTCTCAGGTTTCTCAGATTATCAGCTTTTTTCAGGATTCTGCAGATTACAGATTATCAGGTTCTTTACATTGTCAGGTTCCTCTATTTGTTAGGTTCATAAAGTTTTTAAAATTGTGAGTTTTCTCTGACTTTCAGATTTTTGTGATTCTCAGGTTTTTAAATGATCAGGTTCTTTACGTTGTCGGGTTCCTCTATTTGTCAGGTTCATCAAGTTTCTCAAATTGTGAGGTTCTTCTAATATTCAGGTTTTTGAGATTCTCAGGCTTCTCAGATTATCAGGTTGTTTACGTTGTCAGATTCCTCTATTCGACAGATTTATCAAGAGTCTCAAATTCTCAGGTTCCTTTGATTTTTAGGGTTTTGAGATTTTCAGGTTTCTCAGATTATCAGATGCTTTACGTTGTCAATATCCTCTCTCCATTAGTCAAATTCATCAAGTTTCTCAAATTGGGAGGTTCCTCTGATTTTCAAGGTTTTGAAATTCTCGGGTTCCACAGATTGTCAGGTTCTACAGATTATCTGGTTCTTTGTATTTGTCAGGTTCCTCAATTTGTTAGGTTCATCAAGTTTCTCAAATTGTGAGTTTCCCCTGGCTTTCAGGTTTTTGAGATTATCTGGTTCTTTACGTTGTCAGGTTCCTCTATTTGACAGGTTTATCAATTTATTCGAATTTTTAGGTTCCTCTGATATTCAGGTTTTTGAGATTCTCAGGCTTCTCAGATTATCGGGTTCCTTACATTGTCAGAGTCCTCTATTCGTCAGATTTATTAAGAGTCTCAAATTGTCATGTTCCTCTGACTTTCAGGTTTTTGAGATTCTCAGGCTTCTCAGATTATCGGGTTCCTTACATTGTCAGAGTCCTCTATTCGTCAGATTTATCAAGAGTCTCAAATTGTCAAGTTCCTTTGATTTTCAGGGTTCTAAGATTCTCAGGTTTCTCAGATTATCTTTTTTTTTCCATTGTCAGGTTCTGCGGATTATCAGGTTCTTTATATTGTTAGGCTCCTCTATTTGTTGGGTTCATAAAGTTTTTCAAATTGTGAGTTTTCTTCGACTTTCAGGTTTTTGATATTCTCAGGTTCTCTACGTTTTCAGGTTTCTTTGTTCATCAAGTTCATCAAGTTTCTTTTTTCAAATTATCAGGTTCTTCACATTCTTAGGTTCTTTATGTTGTCAGGTTCCTCTATTCGTCAGGTTCATCAAGTTTTTCAAATTGTGAGTTTTTTCTGACATTCAGGTTTTTGTGACACTCAGGTTTTTCAGATTATAGGTTCTTTACCATGTTAGGTTTCTCTATTTGTCAGGTTCATCAAGTTACTCGAATTGTGAGGTTCCTCTGATATGTTCAGGTTTTTGAGATTCTCTGTCTTTTCAGATTATCAGGTTCTTTACGTTTTCAGATTCTTCTATTCGTAAGATTTATCAAAAATCTCAAATTGTCAGTTTCCTTTGATTTTCAACGTTTTGAGATTCTCAATTTTCTCAGATGATCAGCTTTTGACATTGTCAGGTTTTTCAGATTATCAAGTTCTTGACGTTGTCAGATTCCTCTATTCGTCAGATTTATTAAGAGTCTCAAATTGTCATGTTCCTCTGACTTTCAGGTTTTTGCGATACTCAGGTTTTTCGGATTATCGGGTTCTTTACGTATCAGGTTCATCAAGTTTCTCAAATTGGCAGCTTCATCTAGTTCTTCAAATTATCAGTTTCTTTACATTTTCAGGTTCTTCACATTCTTAGGTTCTTTACGTTGTCAGGTTCATAAAGTTTCCTTTTTGTGAGTTTCCTTTGATTTTCAGGTTTTTGTGATACTCAAGTTTTTCCATTATCAGGTTCTTGACGTTGTCAGGTTCCTCTATTCGTCAGGTTCATCAAGTTTCTCAAATTGTCAGATTCCTCTAATTTTCAGGTTTTTGAGATTCTCGGGTTCTTCAGATTATCAAGTTTTTCCCATTATCAGGTTTTTCAGATTATCAGGTTCATTACATTGTTCTATTTGTCAGGTTCATCAAGTTTTTCAAATTGCTATAGGAAAATACTTCTTAGTCTAAGAAAATTTTTGGTCAGTTTGTAAAAACTTAAGGCAACAGTTGAAAACTTTCTCCTTTATTAACAAATACATTTCTATAAAAGAAATACACAATGTTCTTCAATTTCTTATTTTTGTTGATCTAACAAAAGCTTTAACGTTCAGGACATCACGCCCGGTTGTGATTTATAATAAATTAACCTATAAAATGCCAAGTAAATCTCTTTTCTCATTATGTCTGTTCCATGTGTAATCAGGATACAATAAAAAAAGTATTTTTAGCTATTTCGGACCTAAACAGACTGTAACATTTTACTCGTTTCTATAGAATCAGGCACCCAAATGGTTCCACTAATGTGTAATTTGGACTCATATCTCCAAATTTCTTTGAAGAGCTTATTTAACTTAAATAGTATCTAACAATGAAGCTTTATGTACTGAGACGGTCACGTGATTCGTCAAAACGGTCTCCAAGCTGTTTATGAAATTTCTAGCTTCGCGGGTACACTAAGTAAACTTGTTAATGTTTACCGAGTTTTAAGGACTAGCGCTGAGGGTAATAAACACGTTGTAACAAGGACGTCGAGACCGCTGGCCGTTGAGTTATGTTTCTTTATCACATAAACAGTGAGGCCAGCCTTGTCAACGAAACAATCAAATTTTTATAGTTTCCCTTTAATTTGGAAAATGTATTCAGTATGTGTTATGAAAATTAGCTCCTCCTCGTTCCCCGCAGCACGAGTAAGGAATGAAAATTTATGGTGATATAAACAATGGTGGCTTGTAGCCATTGGCGATCAAGACGTCATAGAGGTACTAAAATTTTATGTTTCGAGCACTTTCTATTAAGATAAAAGATAGATATTATTTGTCTGTTCGGTGAGGCGGTCGTTGTAAAAACTCAATCTGTTTTCTAAGATCGAGCGTAAAAAACGGCTCATGCTGTCAAGTTTATGATAAATGAGTAGAAACGCGACCGGTAGCGCGGTCATTATGGCGTTAGTGTGGCCACTGCTCAACAATGCCCTCCGATATACATCGAATTGCGGTATTTATAATATAACAAAATTAGTGCAATTTTCATATTAGGCGTGACGTCACGCCGCGTGTCATTTATCATCATCAGGGGAAGAATTCCCGTCTCGTACAGAGGCGGAGTCGAGCGATTTGGACCTCTGCGAATAAGTAATTAATACAATATTTAGTTTGGTGTGGCTGTGACAGCCATTGTATGCCATCCCATCGTTGCTGAAGTAATTTCAAAGTAAAATTTTTCATTATTAGCCTCCAGAATACTTCAGGAAAACCCCTAAATCCGCCACTGCCTCCGCCTAAACGAAGAATCGAGTTTCGAGCCCGGACCGCTGACATCATCATCATCATGCGATTTGTCGCGGGCATGTCGCATCACCTACCGGCGCAGATATCATCGGAATCAGTCAAAACCGCACGAATACCACACGTATTGCTAATTTATTGTGGGAAGCGCAATTTCAGGTGGAGCCGGGAATTAATAAATCGCCGCCTCGCTCATCTCATGCCCTGCTCACGTTGGACCCAAACGAGAAAAAGCGGCCTCATTTAGCCAATTATTAATGATAATAAAATTCGGTCCTCGAATCATCAATTAATTTATAGCTCTTAGTATTGTGTGCTAACGACTAGGCAAAAACGACAAATTAATTATTATTTATGTTTAATGCGAGGCCGGAATCTGGAATCCGCCGAATCTCAATTGAAACTACTAGGCAATGACCCCCGGAGACCTCACCGGAGCCGCAAGCCCGCACTCGGATCGCGAAAGCTCAAAACGCACAGACGAGCATTTACACTTGTCTTTTCCGACATTTGTGCCTTCGATCGCTCGTGGAACCAAACCTTTTTTTGTTATCAGTGGTTTGAATGTGATCAATGCGAACAAAATACGCGTAACTTTTTGAGTTCATTCGATTTTTTTTTATTACTTTACTTTTAGATGCCTGTCGTAAACATGTTTTATGACATTCCCATACACACCTGTCTTCGTATTTTTTTATTCCTTTCCATGTTCATTAACAGCAAATATTTTATGCACATTTTATGAACTAAGAGGAAACTAATCTCCGTTCTAAACATCTGTATGTGAATCTTTCATTTCACATAAATATCTTTGTTTGAATGTCTTCATAAAAATAACACTTTATTTTTTTTGCAGGTAAGGAGCGCCAGTCCAGTGTTGCCACTTAGAAACAACAAGTTTGGTAAACTATATATACTTAAATCAATTCTGCATCCAAACCACTAAATTACAAAGTTGTTCCTCTGCAGGAATAGTGTCTACTAAACAGATTATCCTGAGCGCGCCTCACGACATTTTACTGTTTCGCTGGACGTCACTATACATTAATCCTGTTCCTGCGTGTTGCCATATTAATTAAAGTGAATTTGCTTCTAGCTTTCTTGTTTCAAATCTCGAAATAGCATCATTCCGTGCGCTTTGGGCTTTTTTTCCATCCTTTTCGCATTCGTTGTGTTTACTTAGGTGTGACAGCATCTTTATGCCCCTCACCAGCGGCGTCTGCCTCACATAAAGACGGTTTCACGTGAAGCCCATTAAAAACCTGTGTTTCTTTTAACGAACAAGCAATAACTGCGTAAAATAAATACGTTTGTAATTTATGGTGGTCATCACGCTGTTTCAAAGTTATAGTTGCACTCGTTGGAATGGTGGTTTCGCCTCTAATAAATATATAAGCATGTATATTACACGTATAAGTGATAACTTAACATCTTATTAAATCCCTTGCACGCAAAGGCAAGGTTAAGTAGCCGAGTTCACGCCATTTTGATATTTCGTAGGGGCTGGACATGCGCGGCTGGAATTCTCCGTTTTGAGGCTCAGTCGAGGACATAAACATCGGAAGATTAGGGAGGAATGAAATCGAATAAAGATCCGACCTGATAAAGTTAATGCTTCTAAGCGCGGAATTATAACGCATTTCTGACGTATTTTATGCGGATTTTTGCCGTTAGGACGCTTCGCGCTCACTACGGGGTACAATTAAGAGCCGCTAGTGATTCTAATAAGCAGAGCTGCTGCTCTTACGCGTTAAGTCCCTGATTAATTCCTCGTTTCCGTATAAATTACTCGACTTTAATTACTTGGTAAGAGCGAGCAGATGTCCTGAAGAATCTTAGCTTTCCGAAGCTGAAGCTCCGTTAGAGTGTGAACGCGTAGATGTGTAGTTCAGTCATGACGAGAGCGGCTCAGGTGTAACTGATATTTAAGATCCTTTGAAAAACTTGTGCATCTGAAGATTTTGGTTTACTAACTAAGCCTTTTTTGCCAAGTGGGTCAAAATATTTCGGAAATATTGAGATGAAAGAGGATGAATTTTTCGACTAAATAACGAAAATATAAAAATATAAAATATAAACTTGATATAAGACTGAATAGTAATGTGAAAAAACCAGTCGTATAATTTTATATGTAGATATTCATTAATCTGTAAACAACACTAATTGTTATTGCTTAGTAAATAATTCCAACTAAGAAGTCAAGAAACGCATAAAATGAGAAAATTATTGTAATGAAATTTTTGACTCTACTTATTGTAAATTTCTGCAAAATTCCAATTCTGTGTTTAAAAACGTAAACTGAACAACTGTTGTCCTTAATCTACAATTTTAAAGGTAAAAGGAAATAAACTTCTACCCACAGCGGCTTTGCAGGTATTTTCAAATACAATCAACCGATCGCTAACAACCTATTACTTGTATGATTGTATAGTAATTTTATTACCATACCTATACGATAACTACGATATGAACATATTTTTTACCCAATTATCCTAATGATTAGTTGTTTGGAATTGTTATAAATAATTAAAGATAATTATTTTGTGTAATTCTAGTTTGTAGAACTGTTTATTGATACCTATCGCTAAAAACATATTAATGTAATCGGTGCTTTCTTTAACACTACTGATCATTACATACGAAAGAGACAAAGAAAGAGTTAAACAGAGCAACTAATAAAATTTATACCATTTTGTTGGTGTTTCTGTATAACTTATCCTTGATTCTTTTATCATTACTCAACAACAACGCAACAATATTCGATCCTCATTCAAGTAGGTTGGGAGTTGTCCTTTCAGATATTCTTGAGGGAACGTTGTAAAAGTTTTGACAGAGTATTGAGGAAATATGTACAAAACTGCAGATAAGTCTTGAGGAAATCTTTTTGACAACGTAAATAAAATCCTAAAAGAGTCAAAAAAAAGTCTTGATGCACGTGCCAAAATTTTGTCTTGCATAAATTATTATTATAACAAAATTACCTCCCTTTTTCGGAATTACGCTTTAAATTAATAGTTTTTAAGGGCTAAAAGGAACTGAACTTGTAATACTGTAAATTTTGAAAATATCCACAAAGAACTTTGTAATTTAACACGACAATTTTGAAAAAACTTAAAAGATTGTTTTGTGATAGTCGCGGTCGTTATTTTTACTGTCTAGTAGTAAGTCACGGCTGGGTAAAAATCCTGAAGTACTTCCGGCATGAAGAACAGGATAACTTTTCAAACCATGTTCATCCAAATAAATAAAGTTAATCAATTCACTAGAATTTAGATATTGTAAATACCGTCTAAGAAATTCAATTTTGACTGCAATCACGTATTTTCCTCCACATAGAATTTTGCGATAATTTATTTATATCCCATAAAAAGAATTTTGTATAGCGTTCAAGCTCCTCAGGTGCGTAATTTAGTAATCCCTCTAAAGTATAATATTCATTGTTTGAATTCCAGTGGTAAATTTTGACTTGCAGATCTTTTTTGAAATTGTAATTCAAAAAGAATTTTTTTTTAATTCCTTTTTTTGTCGCGACCAAAGGTTCGAAACTTTCAATCAACAACGAAAACCTTTGAAATATTTCTTACTGCCCCTACTAATGTTACTACCTGTGAATAATTTGCGTATGCTTTTAATATCGCAAAATACAGAAGAAGTTTCCGCCATTGTCATATATCTCTTGCAACTTTAGATTTGCAATTGTATTTAGTGACACAGGATTTTTTTGTTTTGTGAGTTCCGTATAATGAAAATTAATTTATTTAAGTGATAAAGATTAAAAATTTGAGTTGGCAACAATACAACTTACATTTTGTGATTTAGTTGTCAGCCGATGACAAATAGTTGACAGCTACATTTATATTTTCATCAGCAACCATAACCCTAAATTTACATCCCTCCAACTTAAAGGCAAAAATAAATCTACACTTTTTAAACAAATTAAAATATTACAGTCCGGGACGGAAAATCTTTCTGTAATTTTGAAAATGTTGATGTCACTTTGACGTTTGAAATTTGTAAGATCTGTCAACTATCTGTCAACGTGTTCGATTGCAAGCGTCAAGAATGACAAATGAATGCTGTACAATTACAATTCGGCTCGCGCGTGAGCCCACCTTAACGGCGGCCATCCCGGAGTCGGTCTCTCCGGAGCGGAATTTGTCGCGAGTCCGGTGATTTATAGTATGGGTTAATAACGACTCGCATAACTCAAATCTGCTAGAGTTACAAGTCTGTACCATCGACTGCGTCCCATAAATACTCACAAAATAATCGACGTTTCCTTCGCGGAGGAAGTGGTCGTAATTCACATGGTAATTGCCCCATTTGTAGTCTTTCGGTGTTTTTATTTTTTGGCGAAAAGCGACAGTGCGATTGTGAATCGGAGGCCACGCCGCGACCGGCGGCAATCACAGACTCTTCACCGGTGTTGTAGGCGGCGAACGGGTCCGGTGTTCATTACGGCACTACAAGCAGAATAATGAAGATTAATATTCACTTTTGCTCCTTATAATGTATCGATTGTTGGTCGGCGAAGCGATACCGGCCCCAGACGGCCTCATAGAAAAATTTACCTGAGTCTGTCATACAGAGTGTTTGATTAATTAAAGCGAGCGAAGCCAAAACGATGAAATGGAAGGTGCGTAGATCTGTCGTCCGGAGAGACTAATAGATTCCGCTCAATCGGACGATAATAATGAAACTGGTCCGGAGTGAGCAAGCTTTGCCGATTTGTCATCCTCGGGCGCCGGCTGTGTACGCGGGATTATCAAAAGATGACGACGATGCGGGCGCCGAAGACAAAAGCACCAACGTGGAGAAAAATTACAGAGACCTACGCAGGCGATAACGCATCTAAGTGCGACCCACATCGGATTTATGTTCCCAGGGGTCATAAAAACGGTGACAATTTGAAAATCTAACGTAACTATATGGCTGTGCTATAAATATTCCTTCATTTTATTATATTCCTAAACGGCTTTTAGCTCGATCTTTCGGTTTGTGGTATGATAGAATGGTAGCTAAATATTTCCACATCTACAACGTCATTTAGTGCTAGATAAACACCGCAAGACACATAAATTCGCCTACACCTTAGTCGTTGTCACCAACATTAAAATATCGTGCTTATATTAGGTAAATGAATGTCTTTCAAATCATGACAATGGTGACGTAGATTTTTTACGCTGCAGCATTAAATACCACTAAATTGATGTGAGCACTTAATATTGCTAATTCCTGCAAGTGTTCACCCCTTTCACTGCTAAGCCGCATATATTTCGCCAGTGACGCAAATGGGTTCCAGGTGTTGCTAGAAGAACAATTAACAAACAAATGTTAGTAAAACCGGTCGATTACATTCCAGTCGACAAGCTGATAGATGTAACTGAACCCGAGCATTACATACTCGCGTAATTAGAGGGAATAAACTCGTTGCATATGATTTAGTGTTTCTAAAGCGGCGCATTTTTCCCGGCAATTCTCATTTCTGTTTGTTTTGCTTCCTCCACCTTCTTCGTACTTAGCATATTCAATCACTCCAGCGGGTGTTATTTACTACTACGCTGCATGCAACTAGGCGCAATTTGTCTCGCTGTTTGATATATGGTCCACATTCCGTATTACATTCGCTATTATTGCTTATTAAACGGCCATCCATTTCTTCGGTCACGGTTCGCAGAAAATCGCGAAAACCTAACCCAGCCAAAATTGGTCCAACGGTGTTCGTAGACCAGTAAAGGATAAATCGTGCTAATATTAATATCAGGAAGAAAATGACCAAAAATAACATATTTGTTTATGAACCGATTTCAGTTATTCTTTTTGCGTTGGGTTCAGTACAGCCCCAAGGTGGTCCCATTTTAATTTCATTGATATTGGACTTAAGACTTCGAAGATACAGCAGGAAACTCCTCAAAATCAAATGGAAATGTGCTGACCAAGCTATTGTTAGTTTTATGACAAGGCCAGATAGGTACCTAACTATGGTCAAGGACGTGCTGAACTGGCGATAACATCATAAATACGGTAAATTGATTTAATGTGTTTGAATAATTATTGTACAATTTTTATTTATATTTATTTATAAACGTGAATTTACTTTTTAGTTCACTTATGTTACGTTTGTGTTTCTTGAAGTCGGTTTCTTTTTTTTAAGTTAATTATAGTCTTACTGTATAGAGGTGCTAAATAATAATGGGTTCTTAATAAATTCTGATAGTCTATAATGGAGAAAGTAATGCGGAAATGAAGAACTTCCTGTACGGATTTATACCACATGTTTCCAGGTTATCAGGTTAAACTTTAGTTCTTAGATTTTTAAGTTTTGTCAGGTCTTCAGCATTATATTTTTCAGATTTTCTTCCGAAGTATTCAGGTTCCCAGATGAAGCTCAAATTTTCACGTTTCACGAAATCAAGAAACCTAAGAACCTGAGGAAATCCAATAAAATTTGACAAACGACGTGTTTGAGGAACCTAAAGTATTGAGGCTCCTACAATATTCAGAAACTTTAAAATCAAGTACAGCCTGATGAATTTGAACATAAAGAATTTGAGAACTCTTGGAAACCAAAAATTTGAGAAACCTAATTCTTTGAAGAATTTGACGAATTTTAAATTGGAAATCGGGAGACCTAAGAATTTGATAAAACCCAAAAATGTGAGAATTATGACGTATTTGATGAACCCGAAAATTTGAAAAACCCGAAAAGCTGAGTTTGAATTTGAACATCAAGAACTTAAGAATTTGCGGGACCGATAAATTGAGGAATCTGAGAACTCTTGAAAACCAAAAATTTGAGAAATCTAAAGCTTTGAAACCAATTTGACTGATTTTAAATCGACAATCAAAAACCTAAGAGCATGAAGAAACTCAAATTTCGAGAAACATGTCGTGAAAATTTGAGGAACCATAGCTGTTGAGGAATTCATAAAATTAGGAACTTAAAAATTGGGTGTAGCCTAAAGAATTTGAAGAAAAAGAACTTTAAAACTTGCAAACCAAGTTCTCAGGTTTTCAGATTTTGAGATTTTACTCTTTTTGATATTCTTGTTTTCAGGTTCTCAAGTTTTCAAGTTCTCGGATATTCGGGTTCTAGGATGATTAAATAAAATACCAGGCTTTCAGATTTTTAGGATTTTTGCTTTTCAAATTCGATCCTCAGGTTTACAGCTTCGTATGACGGGAGGCGGAAATATTATCGAAAATACAAATTATCGACAGTACAAAATATCGAAAAACAAATTATCGAAAGGACAAAATGTTGCAGGTAAAAATTTAAAAAAATTGTTTTTCCGTGGATGATTGAAATTGGTGCCTCCCGCTTCGCGCTCGACCCCTTAAAGAAGCATACTCCAAAAAGTTTCCTTGTACGTGAAACTTGAAATGTGAACAAGACAGATTGAGCGAAAATTGGTTTTTGCGTGGATCATTGAAATTGTGTATTTCGATTTTTTATAGCTTCGATTATTTGTTTTTCGATATTTTGTACTTTCGATATTTTGTGTTTCCGATATTTTGTACTTTCGACAAATTGTGTTCGATAATATTTCCGTCTGCCTCGTATGACTTCAGTCATCAAGTTAGATTTTCAAATTTTATTTTCTCACGTTTTCAGGTTCTTCAGATTTTCATATTTAAACTTTTGCAGGTTCCGAGATTTTCAGCACTCAAGTTCTCAGATTGTCAACGTTTCAGGCCGAAACATTATAATAAGAAAATAACACTTACAATTCTCGTTTTCAACAAACAACTTAATTTTTGGAAAAATTTTATATAATTATTATACTCTATATAATTATATATATTATTATAGACTCACGAAGTATAGTAGATATTTAAACCTCAAATTATATGGCCCCTAAACGTAGTTAAAAAACGTTTAATGTAGTTGAAAAATTATTGGCAACCAGCGTTGCACCCAAAACATTTTAATAGTGGCTGGATTTATTTTGGTCAAAAAACTTACTACTTACGGTACAAAGTATTGTAAACATTTCGGTCTTTACTGATGAACCCTTTCCGACTGACAAAAACCACTTTTGCTTTCAATTGAAAAACATAAAGACTCACCTAGGCCAACGTACCATTTTTAAAAATTGTTCGAAATGACGAAAGCCCTGATCATTTCGCAAATGCATACCCCACTATCTTTCACACGCAGAGAGTTCCCACGGGTCTCAGATAATATAGACATAATCACATCGACATAATCATGTCGGTCAAAATATTTACTTCAATTCAAAAGTCTTTCAGTCATGCTAGCGGTTCTCAGTCGGTTTAAACTTTAAAACTTTTTTAGTTAGATTCTTTTATATTTTTCTAGGTCACCTCATAATAGAGACTGCCACAGGTTTAAATAACTACTATACTTCGTAAATCACCCTGTATAACTTTTTTTTTTTTCTAAAGGAGCGCCATACTTTAAATACATCGTTGAATTCCAGAAAAATACTTTTTTTAAATACATCAAAGAATTAACTTTGATTATTATATTTATACTTAAAATAATTAAAGTTGAGTATTGTTTGACCTTGAAGATCAAAAAAGGATTTTTGTAACACAGCTTGTAGCCATTAAAAAAACTGTCATCTGGTGTTTGTTGTCTTAAAATTAAAAAATAATGGAGAATGATACAGCTCTGTCTGTTTTTTTTTTTAAATTCGGTATACATCCCCTTACGGGAACAAGTCAAGCAAACTGCACACCCAAACTTTTGAAAATCTGGAAATCCGTGAATGAATCGAAATAAGTGGCCGTGACATGTTAGAAAAAAATAAAATTATTTCAATTACACTAACAAAAATTGATGAGCGAAGAAAAAAATGTAATAGAATAAAATTAAGGATGAAGACGTAAAGAGTCACAATATAAGAGGGACAAGAAAGGAAGTATGTATAAAGGAAACTAGAGATACTGAAAAAAAGTGAATGATGAGAGGCCGAAGAACAAAGTATAAGACAGAAAAAGTTGTGGATGAATCATGACTTTAAACGACTTGAAAGGACTTGAAAAGACTTGATGCGACTATAGAAGACTTGATATGTTTTGAATTGAGTTAAAGCGAACTGAAAATATTTGAAATGACTTGAAGCGATTTGAAGAGACTTGAAGCGATTAGAAGAGACTTGAAGAGACTTGAAATGTCTTGACACGAAGTCAAGAGACTTGAGGAAACTTGAAACGACTTAAAAGGACTTAAAATGTTTTAAAGAGACTTGAATCTTAAAAACAATTGAAATACCTTCATCTTACTTAATATTTTTTCATTTATTATTAGACTTATTTATGAGATACGGGGAAAAAATGTAGTCCGATGCTTTTTTGTTCGTATGACGTATTTTTATATTTTCAAAGTGTAATTGCTTAATTTTCATTTAGAAATTGTTTAGGCTAATTTCATCAAAACGTCACACGAACAAATAACTATCAGACTATATTTTGAATAATTATTAAAAAACTTGCAAGACTTAAAGCGACTTGAAGAGACTTAAATGAAATGCCTTGAAGCGACTTGAAGTTACTTCAGGCGACCTGAAGCGACTTGAAGGGACTTGAACTGACTTGGACCGACTTGAAAGGACTTGAAATGTTTTCGAACGACTTAAAGGGACTTGACTGAAAGGATTTAAAATGTCTTGCAGACTTGAAAAGTCTTGAAGTGACTCGAATTTGTATTATCATAGATTATTATAAAAATTCATGTAGGGAAGCCAGAAAACCGACGACCTGTAAGGTGGAAAACCTGAAAATCTGAGGAACTGGAAGATTGAAAGCTGAAAAAGACTCAAGAAAAACTCCAAAATAGAGAATTGATATACATTAAAACTTGATAATGTTACGATTTCAGAATTAGAGAACCTGAAACTCCAAAACACAAGCTGAAAACCTGTTAAATTGAAACTCTGAGATTCTGAAAACCTGAAGACTTAAATTAAAACCTGAAAATATTAGAATTTTATCAGTTGAAGACAATTCTGTAAAGGCAGTTTGGAATCGGAGATTTCAACGCTCCTAACAACACCAACCCAGTTCGAAAAACCACGGATTTAATTCCGGTACAAGCAGGTCCGGACCGAGAGCTAATAAGAGAATAAACCAACACGACATCGACAAACAACAGTCGTGTTTAACGAGGACTGCCATTGTTGACGATCATCGGATTTGTTTGCTTTATAATTAGCACTGGTTTTGGAAATTCTTACCTGATGTTTTGGGCCAGATGTGCGAGAGCCCGCGCGGATGCGGTTTCTCTGCCGGTATGGAAACGCGCGGTTACCAATTAGTCGGAAATTTCGCAACAATGGAGCTCCGTTTTTTTCTTTTACCCTCGCGATTCACTTCTGCTGCAGCTGTTGAGAGAAAGTTGCGTGGGTGTTCTCGCTCACGGGGTAGCGTGAAGCAGAGATAAAGAGATCGAAGAAAGTCGGAGGCGAACGCGCGACACGAGTAATGAAATTTACTTGCTTCTGGTTTACTTACAGGAATATTTTCAAATTATTTCAGTCGTGCTGACTCTGGTCAACCAAATTCTTGTTTAATAAGGCCCCCGATACTTCCAGGTGAATGTTTGACAAAACCGTTAATGTCCCGGAGGCGGAATTTTCTGGCGTGCCAAATTCCACTTCCCATAAAATTTTTGTTCACCTATCGTACTGAATCATCAACGAAATGGCCCCGGGACCTGCCATAATAATAGTAATATCGACTATAATAATAATCGTTGGATCGTATTATTGTTTTACATTACTAATAACATCGGCTCCGATAACCGTGCGATTTTGTGTTTTAGACATCACAGTTTAAATAGCCGAGCTTATTCTAATGAGCGCGGAATGGATGTTATGATGAAATCAGATAAACAGAAAACTTATCGGGCGGCTACAAATCTTCAAGACCTTCGTCGTAAAAGCTACATTTAAACATAGATTTGACTATCGGTACAAGATCTAAGATCTAAATATAAATTATGTATCGAATGGACATATTTAGAATGCCGCTGATAAAAAAATCAGGTTTCGAAGTCAAATGAAATCAAACAGCTTTTGTTTATGAGGTGATGATTAACTACTAATTGTCAAATCATCCATTTTAACGGAAACATCAGTTTATCGAGTTATCATCCTACTGAATATTCTATTAGCACCGAATTTTTGTCGGTACCACCACCTGGATGTGAAATATATATCGGACCCACTAAAACTCGAACGTCTTCAGTACCAAGTAGCCCGTTTTCGGTTGGCGTAGTCCCACGAAAAGAAAAAAAGTGGCGTACGATATTTGCATAAAAATGCAATAAAGAGATTGTTAACTTAATAAAATCCACCATAGAGCCGTAAAGTAAATGATTGCCTCCAAATATTCCGAAGGACACTTCCCCAAGTACCATTTATAACAATCCGGTCGTAATAAATTAATTACGCAACAATACAGATATTAAGAATTCATGGATCGTTTTATATCCCTTGTTCGGATTGTGGAAGAATATCTAATGCGCTTTCGCTCCGTGCGCTTATAACCGAACATGTATTTTAATTGTGGTTGTTTCGTAGCCCGCAACCATCGTCGTCCAGTGCAGTTTTGCCAACTTCAGCGCCGTTTTGACAACACTCGATTATCAGAGCGACTAGCTTTAAACGCATGCAGATGAATAATGTATTTCATATTTCTGAAAGTTTCGAAAGCTCGCGGCTGAATTGCCGTGGATGTAATGCACTTAATATGATAAATAGAAGAATAATTGATTGTTGACGAGACGACGTTGCCAACTCTTGCCATATTTCACGGGAGCGTTCGACGATCGTATCGACGAAAAAACGCGCCGGTCCCCGCCGTAATTTCGATCCGAAAATTTTAGCCAACAAGGTAATTATTTAAGGTGGTACGGTCTATCATTATACAATTTGCATAAATTAAATGATTTCAGGAACAGATAGATGTATTTTTTCTGAATAAATTTCGGACACGGCGTACAAATACGAATTTATCGAAGGATAATTACAATGTAAACACGGAGAAAAAAGTCATTAATGTCGGGGACCCGGAGACGTCCGGGTGGTGCAAGCGCGGGTGGCCGAGAAAACGCCAAAAAATGGAAACGAAAATTTACGAGTTTGAGGAGCGAAAGTTGCGGCGAGTCTGTGGTGCATGAATCAGAAGTAGAAACCGAACGGTGACATGCTTACATTTATTTCTACACCCGCATGCCGTTAAGAGATATCGAGGGCGCGCCTCCGAGTGCCCCACGGGGTCGGCGATACGGCTTCACAGAAACACAATGGGGGAAAAAAAGGAAATGGTACTCGCAAGTTTTGGGTATTTTTTTTAGTTTGTCATTTTTCTTTAGAGGAAAGTACAAATACGAGGTGCAACCAAAACGTTAACTTGTACAGAAAGATTATATCTCGGAAGTAGGCAAAAAAATAATAATTAAAGTTTAGAATTGGAAAAAACGCTTAAAATAGAAGTCACAGGATGTTGAGAACGTCCCAGAAAGGAAGATAAAATACGGGCAAAATATCCGACGAAACAGGGCATGATGTAAAAACGAATTGCGATAGTTGAGAAAAGAAAAGGAAAAGAAAAATATGTATATACAGGGTGTTATAGAAATTCTATCAGAAAATATAACCAAAAGTAGAACTCGTCAAAATAAAAATAAATTTATCTATCATTTTTTTCGCAAACGCTCCTTTACGGAGTTAAAATTAAGAATAGTTTGACCCCTAATACCAATACCCGCCTATGGACCCACGTTCATTGATTGTGAGGAATGGACAAAAACTTTACCCGATAAACGCAGCGAAATAGAAACTGTTTAAATGGAAACATGTACTAACCTACCATAATATTGAAGTAGGTTCGTATGTATGTAATAATAAACTCTCTAACTTACATCAGGGATAATCGTGTACATGCGATAAACAATAAGAGTTGACACACCGACATTTCGAAACACATCTTCGAATACTTAAAAATTTCAGGTTTAATTTCTAAAACGCGATTACATCTGGGACGTCCGAAATCTGGAGTTGAAGAAGAAAATTTGCCATAATCAACGTTGCACTGTGTTCTCTCTCTGTGTGTTGCACAAAAGAACCTCACGTTGGAATTTCGGGATTTTAAAAACGTTCCATGCACAGACAAGCGGCGGGCTTCGTTTGCATTACCTAACACTAACATTACCACGTACAAGTGCACCATAGAAAAAAACATTTTCGTGGAAATTGCAATGAATAAATTCTTGGTATTTGCTTAAAAATCGAGCACAGGCCATAACATAGCCGCCGGCGCGACACTCAACAGATTTACTATCAACGACAAATTTTTTGTACCAAAAAAACTGTTCACCTCGCTCGACAAAAACTTTCTGATGCGTTAAGTTCATGTAGTCATAGGCGGAGGGTGAAATAAGGGGTCAGAAAAAGGTCCAAAAAAATTACAAATTTCAGCAAAGTGGTAAATAGAAAAAATGTTTATTTTGACGAGTTCTACTTGTGGTTAAATTTTCTGCTAGGACTTCCATAACACCCTGCATAGAGCGTAATCAGATAAAAACAACATAGTAATATCGGGTATAAACAGAGCAGGAAAATAATTAAGAACACGAATAAACTAAAAAAATCTACAGGAAGCAGCAAAAACTAACAAAAAGAAGACCTAGGCGAAGAACAAGGACATGAATATGTATACAGAATAATAAAATGTAGAGAGAACACAAACATAAAATTAAATCGGAATAAGGAAAAGGAAAATGAGATCAAAAAAATTCGTTAATAATAATCTAATGGTATCTAAACTTCAAAGACCTCTAAAGTGAGAATGTAGAATGTGGGGGGAATCAACGGGGAAGAGGACGAACTAGTACTAGGATTTTTTTTATTTGAGAAGCTTTCTAAAATCTAGTTCAACACGAACTAACAATCTACTTTATTCTAACTAGATGACATATACTAGGTGGATCCCAGTGGATTGCCTAGTTGTTTTTATTGTGGAACTACCTCAAAGGGCTCGGTACGTTTATCTAGTTGGTGTGGAGTAGGTATAGCATTGGTCCCAGAACACTGCTCTGTGGTACCTACTCTATGGGATTCTGCCTCAGTGAGATCTTTGCCAGGCTTAGGCACCGTGATAATCTCTGACTGAAGCGTTGATCAAAGTAGTGAGCTTAGCGAGAGCTTTTCTCTCGTTGTCAATTCAAAACCCGGTGGCTTCTTAAGATCTAATGTTGGATCAAATTTCTTCGGCTAAATCTTTAGTTGTGGTATATTGTTAGTGTCAAGTGCTGGAAGAGTTTCCTGTGTTTGGCAAAAATCTACCTGCCTTACTGCTATTGCTTCCGTTAGATCTTCTGATTGGTGGTACCTGAGTAGTGCGTGTTGTCGTCAGGAGTAAGATCACGCTGATGTTGTTGGAAAGGTGGGTGATATCCACCAGTCCAGTGTCTGTCCATACGAAGACTTTAGGCGTATGGAGTAAGATCGACGAGAAATTTTATTGTTGATTTATTCAATTAAGCTTCGTTTTATCATGGGGAGATCGTGTTGGTGCCAGGTGCGTCTTAATCTACCTTGATTTGATTTCTTTTGGGTAATTAAGCTCTCTGAGTTCACCTTTGGTTTGCAAGAGTCATACGAATATTCAATAACTTTCATAGTACTAGGAATTACTGAAACCAAAAAAAAAAAAACAGAAAAATGAATATAAAAGATGGATATATAATGGGGTGGGAAGGCGCTAACTCAGAATCACCTACAAAGGCAGAAGTAGCAGAGAGAGAAGGAAGAAGGTATAATGGACAAAATATATAAATCAAAGAATCCTGACATTAAAAGCAATCATTGGTGCAGATAAATGGTCCTTCGAAGTAGTGTACTTCTCAAATGATGCATGTAAACGTCACAATATGAAAGCAACTCACGGACTCAAAAGTAAGGAGAATATAAAAAATTATAAAGACATAGAAACAAAATGGAACAACTTCATTCAATGAAAATTGCAGATACTGGTGGAAAAATATAGATTGGGAAAAGGAGAACGAAAGGAACAGAACAACACAAAGTAAAGTTAAGAAGAATAATGAGACATGGAATACTTATCTTATGATGACTATAAAAACCGTAGTATTAAAAGAAAAATAGTTAAAGATTTAGTAATGCATGATAAACTAAAAGTATGAGAATGATTTAGACAAAAAATGGCAGCGGTTCATACTGAGAAAACCATTTTCTGGAATGCTAAAACAAATTAGAAACAAAAAGCCAACCATGCTGAAGAATATAAAAAACAAGAACTAATAAACCATAATGACAATAGAAATGACAATAGAACAGAAGAACTAGAAAAACAAATACAGAATATTAAACTGGGAAAACCACCAGTGAAATAACTGGGAAAACTGTCAGATTTGTATTTCGTGGACAATTTTCGGCATTTTCGGAGAAAAGTGACTTGAAGCAATCTGAAAGCACTTGAAATGTCTTGAAGCGAGTTGATGAAACTGGAAACTTAAAGAGAAGACTTGGAATGTCTTGAAGCGACTTGAAACTACATGAAAAGTTTTGAAAGGACTTGAGCAATTTGAAAAGACTTGAAATGACTTGAAAATGTTTCGAGGGGACTGAAGACAATTTGAAGAGAGATAAAGCGATATGAAGAAACTTTAAACGAGTTGAAAGGACTTTGAAGTGACTTGAAATGTCTTGGAGAGTCTCGAAAAGATCTGGGAAGACTTCAAATATCTTGAACGGACTGGAAGCGACTTGAAAAAACTTAAAATGTCCTGAAGCAATTTGAGGAAACTTGAAACGACTTGAAGGAACTTGGAATATTTTGCAGCTACTTGAAAGACTTGAGGCGACTTGAAATGTTTTAAGAAATACTTGAAGCGTCTTGGAGCGATATGGAAACACTTCAAATAATAATTTGAAGCGACTTGAAAGGATCTGAAATGTCTTGAAACGACTTGAAAGACTTGAAGAATCTTAAAGCGACCTAGGAAGACTTTAAATATTTTGAAGGGACTGGAAGCGACTTCAAAAGACTTGAAATGTCTGGAAAATACTTGAAGAGTCTTGGGGCGAGCTGGAAACACTTCAAATAATATCTTGAAGAACTTGAAATGTTTTGTACGACTTGAAACACTTGAAGCGAATTGAAAAGACTTGAAATATTTTGAAGCGACTTGAAGCGACGTAAAATCTCGATCCAAATCTCACCAAGGGGGAGGGGATTCGAAAAATCGCCAAAAGCGGCTTACGTAATAAAATAAAAGCTATTTGTCCTCTTTACATCTTTCTGATCTCTAGATTTGAATCCTTCCTGTAATTTCCTATTTTTAGGTACCTACATCTTTTTTGTCGTACTCTTATTCAGTTCCTATTTTTCATATTCCTTTCTTAATTCTCTAAACATACAATTTGTGGACTTGATCATCTGCGAAGAACAAATTGCACTAGTAAAAGAAGGATCAGATATACCGAAATGTTGATTAGAATGCTTAATAATGTTTACAATAAGGAGCGAGACGATTGGAAGTTTGTGGAACGAGTCGAAATCGAATTCTGGCCATAATCGCTTGTGTAATACTGTACTTTTTCTACTCCCGTAAAGAGAAAACTTTAAATTTATCTATTTGAACTTGTAACAATGATTAATAAAATTATGAAACATGGTGAACATGAATCTATTGTTACATCATTTTGACGCCTTTTGTACCGATTGGGCAATTTTCTGAGCTGTCAATCTTGATGTCAGGATGTTGAAATTCATCTTTTCCAAACAGAAGAAAATTTATACTTTTCTGTCATACTTGTGAAATAAGCTAACCGAAACGAATTCGTAAAAGATTTATACGCTGCTCCATACCCTTATATGGATATGAAAATTGCTCAAATTCTAGTATTTTATAGTGGTAGTTGTATATTCACTATCGCAAATTATGGCTACTAAATGCGAGTGGAAAATAATATTTATATTATGAAATAGAATTTTTTCCAAAATTTGAGTAGGTACCTAATTGTTGCCAAGAAGCTTATAACAATACAATGGATGAACGAAACGATTTGCTATGCATGAGATTCAGTCATTAACAATAATATTGAATATGATTCACATCCATGCTTAGAGTAGGTTTTACTTTACGACTAACCTTAGTAATATCCTCTTCGCCTATTCTTAATTTATTTAAAACAGCTATATTAAAATCACAAAACCACTGGATTGCAACCTGACGAATCACACCTCAGGTATTTAAGTTCTTTCCTGCACCCACCTTAACATTTTCTCGAGTGGCTAAAAATTCAGTTTGATGTTTTAAATTCACAACTTCGCCCCTATGTGACAGAATTCGAAATTAGATAGAAGTGGATATTTCTTTGGACAATTGTGTGAACAGGGCAGGTTTTGCTCTTATTGTAATAAAAAGGAGGCGTCACTGTACATTACGCTGAATAATAGGTCTTTAGCAATTAATTTTATGTTCGACCGTCTGGCAATAATGGTATTCAAATCGTCGTCCAGTGGAGCGGTCAGTGCAGAGCTAGACGCGCGATTCGGGAGATTTACAGCCAAGTTCATTGTCTTAAATCTTGCCGGGAGTGACATGTACTCATGTTTATTGTGCGTCCAGCAGTAAAACCGAAATTAAACATGTGAGGCACCGTTTTTATGCGGTACACTTGGCGCTTTTCAATTAAAATTTTTGAATTTATTCCGCGCGGCGTTGCCACGATGCGCCGCGACCACCGCGATCACGACTATTTGCATATTTTCGAAATGGAATTATGAAAAACAAAAGACGACGAAGTGAGACTAATAAAATACAAACAACAACTTTAAACGTCATTCTGAAATTTTATCGTCAATCTAAAAGAATTATACCGTCGTAAATCAGACACATTACTTACCCATAACTTATTTTAAAAGATTTTAATTACGTGGATACTCGATACTTGCCCAATTACCCGGACCATCTCTTCGGATCGAGCCGGATCAAAAACCTTACGACCATAGGGAACCCGCAATCAACGCGGACAATCGAAAGAATCGGGTGATTTAAACGCGCGTGTTGCGAACGAACCGAAGCAATATTCAACAAACAAAATCCTCCGGCTTTTCCTGGGACGCCGTAAAGCTCAAACTCGTCTGACCACGCTCAAATTAAATGAACTGAAACCGGATTTTTGACTAAATTCATGCTACGTTAGGCATAGGCAGTAAGGAGAATGGATTGGTATCAGGTTCCTTACCTACATATGTAACGTTTAGGCCGGTCCACAGAAGTAAACACGCAAGATCGCCGGGGATTCTTTACCTTTATACACCCGCGGAGTAACTCTTATCATTACCATCTACTCGGACCGACTAATCAGCAATTTAGCTTCACCCTAATTAATATTAATTCCGAGGCATGCTAAGCAGTGTTCTTCAACGTTCACGTTGACTGGCGGGTTCGTGATGAGGTAAATTTGTTTTCGGCACGTTAGTTAATCATTTGTGTCAAAAATTACTAAATTAATGTGTGAATAACGCACTAATAACTTTCCACTTCTTGTATTTTGCAGTCTGTACTATCTATAACGTGAACTAATTTCCAAAAATGTTGTTATTTATATACAGTATGGTGGTGTAACCACCATGTTATCTTGTTGTTTCTATTAATTGGTCATTTTAATTCCTTTTGAGAATGTAGACATATGATGGTCACTAATTACTATAATTTGTTGTCTAATTTATTGCATTTTTAATGATCTGCAGAAAATGTTGTATTCTTTATCATAGGAATTCTCTTTGTAGAGCAACGGAATTTGCCCAAGTTTTACTTTTGCCGTCAATTGCTCGTTTCCATCGCCTAATTACAATCATTACATCCGGCGTTCGTTGATGACTTCGTCGAGTACCTATACGCAGGGCAAATATCCGTCGATTTGCAATGCTAATAGTAAACGGGGCCCCGTCTAAAGTTGATATTATAAATAATTAGGAGGGCGTTCCTACACCGTTTAACAACAAACAGCCGCAAAAAAAACGACACTCTATTTTTTGTTAATCCGATAGTCAACAGGTATGTTTTATTTATGAGGGGTGTCAGAATTCGTGTGCACCATCCCTTCGCGACGGGGTGTCAAGTTTTGTGTGGAGCTATTTCTACCTCTCTGTTCTATAAATAGACCGCCGAAATACCTGTCCATTATGTCCTTTCCGAAATTGGACGGAGAATGACACGCGATTTCGACAATTGACGACAAGTAATTGCTTCATTTTGCCAAAATGCAGGGACGTACTCGGGCGTTGAATGAAACCGCCAAAAAAAGAAGTTCCTTGTTTCTGGCCCATTTTTAAATTTGTTGCTGGGACTAATGAACGGTTCGGTGCCGAAGCCGCGCCTGACCTACCCGATCTAATTCCTGGCCATCAAGTTGGAAATAAAACGACCGTAAAAGACCCTTTATTACCGCCTTTTTTCTACCTGTCGTTTCTCTTCTCATTCCGCAACGAATACCGCAGCATCATCTTCCAAAAAATAATAGATTTCCCGGGTTGCTGACCGCTCGCGTCGTAAATTCTACTTCTGCAATTACGGCCTGTGACATACACCACCTGTTTTCGAAATTTCCAGTGACTTGGCACAAACGATCGTTGTTTGCTGACTGTCTGCATTAGTTGTGTTTTTCGTCTGAGATTGTAGCGTCAAATCGCAAATTATACTACTTAAGGTTTTTATTCAACACAATTTTCTTCAATTACCTGCCGACGAGAAATACTGGTTGGGATGATTGAGCAATTTTTCTCATTTTTCCGTATAGCTCGCAGGAAAAAATTCTTGAATAGAAACGTCGCCAACTAGTGATGTGGGAAAACTAAGAATCCACCCGCATAAATCGTACCAACATTCCAAACCAAAGTGGGATGCGTCAACCTGTATACCGTTTAACATCAATTTACATTATGAGGTCTTATAATCCGGATAATAAAAGTTTGGCAGGTAAACAGTTTCACACGGCTTGTGAAGTATGGGTCGTAAAAACGGATTAAAGCTAAATATCAATAAGGACAGCGCAGATCCGGTCTCAGTTCAACCGGTTGAGCAATTCTTAACGTGGTGTCAGAACAGCATGTTAATTGTTAATAGTGGCGGTCAGAGTCGTCTATTCATGTTAAATTTTTATTACTATTCGACAAATCGAAACTGAAAGCTCTACGTATTCCCCTCTAAACCAGCAACCAGTTTATCGACTAATTAGAATACAATTAATTACCGTTTTGACTTATTCGCAAGACATCCGAACGCGGAAAGCCGCAATAAACTAAATGAAACTATTGCAACAATGAGCGGAAAGCGCGCAATTAAATCCTTAATTAATACACCGATGTTTAAGTTCACAATGTTATATATTTATGGCGTCTCTTCGAGTGGTCGGGATTAATAGATTAATAATAACGTGTGTGACACTTTACGACGACCTCGCCATCTAATAAAGCGATTAAACGACCGCAATAAACGGCTCGTGTGGCGTTTACGGAGAACATGTAAAGCATGTTATTTATATAAAAAAAAAGAAAACAGAACGAAAAAGCACAAAACTCCGAGTTTTGTCCTACTAACCGATGTCACACACATGCTTGTGTTTTTATTGGAACAAGGTGTTCAACGGGAGATTTATGCGGGCTATCGCTGATCCAAATCGCTGATTTGCCATTGAAGTGTTTAAGCTTTGCAGGTATGCTTATAAGGAGCGGAGCTTTTAATGCGACAGCAGCTGAAACGGTATTTGGTGGAAAGTTTACAACGTTTTAAGATTTTTTAAAGTCGTAGACATTCTTTATTGAGGTTTTCAGAATTTTACAACCGCGTTCTTTAACTGAGCGTGGGCGTGTAGTATTTAAATTGGGATTATAAACAAAATATGTTGCGGTCTAACACAATGCAGGTGTGAATGACTGCCGGTGATATTTTTTTTATTTATTATCCGCGGCAGTCTTACAAATTTATACAATTAACAAGTTTTTTTTTATTCGTTTTGTGAAATACATAATGGAGAAAGTGGTATAGAGGTGTCCCAGAAATAAGTATATTAATTTTAACAGAATACAAATGTTCAAAATGATCCTCCATTTTGCACAATTGAAGGCGTCGATGATATGACTCCCCAAAGCTGCTGGATTATTTCAAATAGTTGCTGCAGTATTTTCCACCCGTTCCTGTAAAGTCTCTCTTGTATGAATTGGAGCTGAATATACCAAATCTTTTATGGAACCCCACAAAAACATATCAGAAGGATTCAGGTCTGGTGATTGGGAGGCCAGCGAATGGTTCCATTTCGTCGTATCTACCGTGCAGAAAAATTCGTATTCAACCAATTTCGTACAATATTATTATAGCGTAGTGACAAAGAGCACCGTCCGTCATTCAGGAACCACATGATTGTCTTCCAGTAACCGGAGTATTCGTTGTTTATAAAATTGGGAATTTTAAACACGAAACTACACAAGAACAGATCACAAACTTTGTCCACTAGAAAAATTAAAAAATCACAGTTAACTATAACCTGCTGTAAAGTCCGATATTAAACTAATTAATAACAGGTAGGTACGCTTATCATTTTTACCCGGGACACAGCGACAAAAAAGTTCACAAAAAGTATAAGATAATAAAGTGTGAATATTTCCTTCCTCCCACAAAAACAACAGAATTCACGGTCATTACCACTGTGTCAGAAACCCATAAGCGTATATCGTTATTTTGTGGAGTTCGACTTAAATATATTTAAATTTTAATTTAAATTTACTCCACTTTGATTCATCGACATTTTTCTGGTTTATTTGATATGTGGTTTCTGTTGGTATTTATTTCCTATTTAGTCTTTGTTTTTGTTTGTTTTACATTCTTGTCTCTTATTAGTCTTGTGCTTTTTGTGTCTCCTTTTTTTGTTTCTTTTCTTGGATATCTGTTGTCTTATTTTATCAACTCTCTTTGTCTTTTGTCATATCTGTCTCTTTGGTCTGTTTGTGTCTTTTCTCTCTTTTGGCTCTATTGTTTGTTTTACCTCTCTTTTATCTTTCGTTTATTCTCTACCTGTTGTCAAATTTGTCTCTCGAATGTTTGATCTTTTTAATCTTTGTATTTTATTTTAACCGCTTTTGTTTTCTTGGTCTTTTTGGTTTACTTAGTTTAGCGTTTTGTATTGTCTGTTTTGTCTTCTTGACCTATTGGATATGTGGTATCTGTTTTGAGGAAACCTGAAAAGCCTAAGAACATGATGAGGAACTTGAGAACTGGACCAACTTTAGAATTTGATGAATCTAATATCTTAAAAAACCTGAGATAATTATCGATCTTAAAATCTATACTAAGATTCTACTTAACAGATCTAACTTGACAACTAGAGGAACTAGGACAACTGAGAACTTTTGGAACCTGAGTTTTTGAGGAACTTGAGAACTTCAGATTTTCGAAAACCTAAGAACAACCTAACTACTGTTAATGCAAATCGCTTTATATGTAGAAACTATATTCCATTTAATTTCCTTTCTTATGCATTGCAACATCAAATTATCCTCCCCCTCCTTCGGTATTTTTCCTTGTCCCGTGCTATTCTACATACATAATTCTAAAAACCATTTTCCAGTCTATGCTAATACATTTTTTTTTCTAATTTGGTATCTGTTGTCTAATTCTTCTCTAGTTTTTTCTTCTAACTGATCCACCTGCTCCGCTGGTTTTTAGAATTTTGTAAATGGGTTCATCTTCCTTTTCAAGCTTTTTCGCAATAGTATATTGAAACACTAGTTTTGTAAAACGAGTTCAGGTTTGCAGGTTTGTAGCACGACTGCCAAATTCTAGATTTTGGGTGCGTTAATGGCTTATTAACGCACTCAAAATGGATGCGTTAATGACTTTGTTACAACAGCAAACTAGAAAAAAAAACTTTACACACTTGTAGTAATGAGGTAGTATACTAAAAAATAAAGTTTTTGGAAAATACAATAATCATAAACTTCATTGAAAAGTGTATGGTTTAGCGCTATTATGGTGAAATTATACTTACTGAAAATACAAAAAAAATTGAATTGAAATTTGTTTATTTTTTTATGAGAGAACTGTACTAGTTTAAAATACGTCATTAGTGGCCGGCATATGAATTAAGTGAGGACCTACGCCTTTCCATTTCTCACTCTCACTCATTGTATAAGTAATTCTTTCCTTTTCGCTCCTACTCCCTCTATGCTCGGTAACTAATGACGTAGTTATTCGCCCGCGAAATAGTTTTTCATTTATTTCATGAAAACGGTTATGATTTAAGCAAAACGAAAAAATAGGAGTCCTCTATTTTAAGCAGTTTCATTTATAAAAAAAGTTTCAAAATTTTGTATACTACCCCATTTTGTTGTTCCGGCCTTTAATTGGTTTGTTTAATTTTTAATTCCCGGTATTTGTATTACTATCGTGTTCTTGGTTTAATCGTCCTTCTGATGTAGCTTTTCCTATCCCCGTCAGAGAGATTTTCTTTTTCCTGCCACTGACAACGAACTTTCTCAATAATTTTTGCATGTGCTACATTGCGAAATGCCCTTTCGTTTTCTTCGCCCATTTATTTAAATACTTTCTCTCATTCGGCGTACTCGACATAGTGTGACATCATCTTCTGGAGTATTCCGTACATATCTAGAACATGACGTCATCCATGATGTTCTGAAAATTGAAGTCTGAAGATTCTGGAGCCGTCTAGAAGGATGACAGTTGCCGCGCGATGTATAAATAAATAGAGCCCGTTTAGGTGATGATTGGTAGTGATTGTTGCTCGGAAAGTAGAATAAAGACCGAAGGCGAGTGCAAATTGCACAGTAATGACCTTGAGTAAAATCCTGCTGGCACTCAATTGCGGATTGGTGACCATAGTGGAACAGACCAATTGACTGACAGCTTAGTAAAATTTGAGGTTATCGTAAACATTGTGACGTTTATGTTTCTCATGAAAATAAAAGACTATAACAAATATTGTAGAATAATGGAGAATTACAGCAAATGTTCAAAGTGTTCTCCCGCATCTTCAATTCAGCTGTTATTAACTCCATTCATCATTCTGTTTTTTTGAAAAGTCACTTTGACATTCGAAGTTTAAACGAAATTGTCAAAAGTTTGTACTGCCAACCTAATTTAAATTTCAGAGCCTACTCTAATTTATAATTTAAATGATCGCACGGTACCTGTGTGTGCACAGATGTTCCTTCTTCACATTGCTACTGAGAACATTTTAATGATCTCACCTTGTAGAAACATTTTGATTTGTGTTTTTACTGTCAATTTTTAACTATTTTCTCACTGTTGCATTATATTATGTTAATATAATAATATTTTGAAAATAGGGTCCCATATATCACAGGGGTTTTTAGATTAGGACTCCTTTTGACTTTTGAATTTTAAATGGCACATTATATTTTTGATACCAGAACTTTTTAATCTACAAGCTTATACAGGACGTGTAACAAGTCGATGAATAATTGAAACGTGGACTGCACTGTCAAAGCAGTGTCAACTCATTGGGAGTAAATAGCGATGATATATCTCGAGAAAAGAACCAATTGCAATGGACACTACAATAAGACGGTAAAATATTCCGTTGTGATTCAGACCGATGCAGTTTTACACGTACTAGACAAGCAGATTTATAATTTTGACAGTTGACACGATCATTACTCGATATTTTAGGAAATAGCATCCGTTAGCAAATGCCTTCAAATTTATTTAATTTGTATTTCAAGCTGATGCATGCACAGCTTGCTAAGTTCTTGTATTTCATTCCAATTCTAGCGACTGCAAAAGCTCTTAATACAAAGTTATAGCGCAACTTATTTCCTAATGATCTCGTTGTAAAAATAATTGTTAAACATCTTAATGACAGGTGTGATCTACAACCACAGACACCTCGGAAAGAAATAAATTCCATGCTGGTTGTTCGTATCATTCAATTTGAACGATCGTTCCAGAAAATCTATCGATAACTTGTTGACGGCAGAGGTGTATTATCATAGTCGTCACAAATTGGAAGATTATCCAATTAATACAAGTTGTACGAAGATTTAGAACTCTGCGTGGGACACCCTGTAATTTAAGTTATCTAACTGTAAACCCTGAAATAATCAAGATTTATGTGGAATTTCTCTTCGAGACGGGCTTTCATGAAGACTTCTAGTCTTTTACGAACCGTTGATAAAAGTCGAGATTATTTTTCTCTTGGCGTTTCATAAAGTGTCCGCGTGCGCAATTAAAGAGGGCCCACGGATCAAGGTCAGTCTCAAGCGTTGAACCCGCCAAAAAGATTTCGGTATGTTTCATCGTCTACGCCACCCATGATCAGTTTCATCTATGGACCCTCCGGTGATTTAATTGCCCTCATCGACCGGTTCCTCCACAATTCGATTTAAATCCTCTTCCAGAAGTCTCCTACGGTTTGCAGAAATAGGGGTCGGTCTCTGATTTCGGGCGTACGGCCGGGATCCGGTAGCGTAGGAGGCCGGCGTTGTGTTTACAAACCGTGACAAGAACGCCTAGAGGCGGTCCTTTGCTTAAATTATCATAACTTGAGGTGCTGATACCGGCAGATTTACGGCTTTCGGCGAGGAAAAGAAACACCTGAAATATTTTTTCAGTCGCCGGACACTGAGGACGTTAATTAGAGGTCGAAACCATGGAAGGTCCGAGAGTTATCTGCCCAACACTACAAGCAGTAGTCACCACGTAGATGTTACCGCCGCCTTTATCTTGTTTGGGATGATCGACAATCGTTATAGTAGCTTTGTTTTAATTGATTGAGATGGAAGGAAGAGATAGGCGGGGATCACTTGTTTGAATCAACTTTTCATGAGGAAGATAAATATTACTTTTCCTGGGAAATTATTTCAGAAATACTGGTAATTTAAAATAATGGGGTCGTCCCCCTCAATTGAATTTGACCAATTCAACTATAGCATCTCATAGACTATGTAACATGAAGCCCTAAAACGTGTTCTGTTGTTTCATAAAGTCGTTTTGTAAGATAACAGAGCGTATCAAGAATCGCAATTTCGGCTAGCAGTTTCAAACGCTGTACATTTACCGCCTCTTGTGACGTCATTTCGGGGGAGCATTCTCATTGGTTCATGCGCTTCTCATTAGTCGGCACGTCTAGTAACTTGATTTTTGTCTGGTGAATTTTGTCCCGTGTTGACGTCACAAAAAGGCGCGCGTTTCAAATAAGACAAATGTTTCGGATTTTTTTTACCTAGTAAACGCGTGATTTCCTATAAACAAAAAAATAGGGGTATAATATTTTTTCCTCTAATTTCTAGAAAAGCTGTTTTTGAAAATTGTGGGACGACCCCATTACATTAACTAATAAACAAGGATCAACCAGCATTTAAAGGACTTCCTGCTTTAGTGTTCAAAATCTCAAAGAATACCTTTTTTCTCATGACACTTCCAGATTGCTAATAAAGGCAGTTTTAGTGGAAACTTAATTAAAACCCATCTGCGCCTTAAAATTTACTTGCTATATATCACCGCACCAAGTCCATAACGTCGACACGAAAATTTCTTTGAGAGGACTGTTATTGGTCGTCCGGTCCGGCGAGCTTTTTCAGAGCTTGGGTTCGTCGCTTTCTCCGCATAAATGAGACGTTGCGCGTTTCCTATGTAAATAGCGCATGGTATCGCGCTTATAAATTCCTGCGGAGCGACTATTATGACCGTTATTACATTGTAATTATTCAAGTCCGCTTTTAATGCACATCTTTCGGAGTTGTCGTTCTTCGGTGGCGTGACGCAGTCGTGAAAATCCGGTAATTGACCGATCCGGTCTTAATTTATGCGCTTTCTAGACGTTTCAATTCCACAATAGCGCTTGTTCGTTACATGCTTTACCTGACGATGTGTTTTATTCCACGAATCGAACTTTTGTCGATGATGTTATACATTTTCGCTCTGTTTTTATTGTTCTATTGTTGGCGATGTTTCTATCGTCTGGGGCAGTGGCGGCACGATCGGTGGAGGTGAGAGCACTAATCGCCGTTACAACTCGTTTTAAAATACTGACACTTTTACGATTTTTTAAGCCTTCGAAGTTTTGTGACATATATCATTTCTACTTAACTTAAGCCGCTTTTCCAAATGACGTAAGTTAAATCGCTTTATCCGGCACGGTTGTGCTCGCCAAAAATTGAATCGGAACACAAATTTTATCGTGTGGCTGGAATTTGAGGCTACCATGTTCCAAATTCAACTCGAGGTGTTCTTGCAGAGCTATACTGTAAGCACGCGAGGTATAATGCACACTTTGCATCATATTTGTGTATCATTTTTTCATATTAAAGTTTTCGATACATCATCAAATTTTTTTATGTAAAGATTAATACATTTAATGCAATTGTTTAAAATCTAATATACCTGGCTTTGTGTGTTTTTTGTTGTAAGGGTACATAACCCGAATTCACAATTACATAATTATAAATTTTCTTTTTTTGCGAGTGGTACCTAAGTATGCAAGAATCAAAAAGATTTATTCAAAGAACCAACAGAACTCCACCACCACTCGTATTTACCCCACGAGCCGCCCCTGCACCACCCGTGTGAAAGAGAGAACGAATAATGGACGAAGATGAGGAAAAAAAACACAACCAATCACAAATAAACCATGGGCGAGCAGGTTCCCAAATTTCAAAGGAATCTGTGTCGAATTCGGCCAAGACGTCGGCCACAATGCCCATCGCCAAGGCCAACGGCGTAATGAAAAGATTCGCTGTCAGTCAGAGTGAAGAGGGAAAGACTTTAATCTCGGTCTATCAGCGTATCTCACCTTGAAAAGAGGCCGCAGCCCTCGCTCTTCTAACATTTCGGCCTATTGTTGCTGGCATCGAACGGAACGACAGGTGTTGCGGATTATCAGATTACCGCGCCCATAAAAACTTTTTTATTATGCCCGTAAAAATCACAAAATTTTATTTTCGGGGGGCCGCACAAATCAACAAGTAAACGATTTTTGAGCGGCGGCCGCGGGTCAGCGAGGTCCCTCTCGGGTCTCGGCGATCGCGTTACGAGGTCTATGATTTAATAGGGTCTCCTAGATCGCCTACGAAGCAATTTTTCACATTAATATAATTATAAGGAAAAGCTATAGCAAATTGGATTTACAGGAAACTAACCTTATGTGGGACGACAAGTATGTACACAACATTTAAAAACAATGCCTCTGGGCTCTAATTTTTTATTTTTTTTTTTAAATCGCTAAATATACAAAAGTTTGGCCCACTTTCCACGATCCTTGGATATACTGTATATCTATCATTTTACGTAACTATTACGTATTCGTTATCTCTATTTCATTGTTTGTTTAAAGCTCTCGTAATTGCTTCTCTCTGTTATATTACGTTCTTCCTCAGTTGTTAGCACGGCCGATTGTTTTGCTTCATATTTCCTTTGTATTTGATATATTGGTTGTGGTATTAACGTAATTTATAAACCAAACAACAATGCGGAAAACACTTCGTTTACACACTGCAGAACGTAAACTAGCAGGTTTAGAAGCGATCGTAAAAAGCAAAATTATAGTTGTCGCTATAAACATCTTTGTACTGTGGCAGCCGTGGAACATTCATTTTTGCGTTCTAAAATATGTGTATTATAATTATTTAGTCACATTATTTGCAATTGTCATAATATAATTGTTAAATTTAACTCCTGAAGTACAAAATATCCCAAGTCAACATATGAAGAAAACAGGTGGTATGGAAGAAGGAATCTCACCAGAAGAAGCCGATAAATATCATAGGGCGAATTTTACAAAGATCAATCTTCGTAATGTATCAGATAGCACAAAAAGACTAGGAAAAGAGGCTCACATATACTTTATCGATCTTGAGGAAGCTTTCAAGAAGATAAACAGAAATACCAAGATGAAACTATATGAACCAAGAGTGGAGAAAAAAGGAAATGCAATCCGAGTAAATTCTGGAAAGATAGCTGTTGAAAAAGTTCTGGAACAAAAAAAAAACTCAACCTATCGGTTGTTATTAAATTTCTGTCTTCTGGATGGACCATCCATTACATTGAAATTTTGCCAATTGGCATCTCATATGTGGCGCATCCACCATTACTCCAATGTTCTTCACCTTACTTTCTAATTATGATAACAACTCAAGTAATCGTAAAACTACACCGTTCATTCAATTTTTTTTTCCAACCTTGAAGCTGCCAAGGCGGATTTTAATGAAAGCAATAGAAAGTGGGATAACATTTTTTCAAATTTTACGACTCATTTATTTACCACAAGTGCGAATATAAAATTAGACCTCTTTTGAATCCCATAAAGAAGTAACACTTTTCTTATATATATTTGCATTTAAAAGAGAAGTGTGACACTTTTACGGCTTTCGTGATTTTACACTATGAAATAAGATATCTACCTACTTGCGATTTCGCCTATAAAACACGACGAACATTATTCAGTCCTTCAATTTCGGTAGACTTGGTGGAAAGAATATATCTTTCTATAGCTACGCCTCGTTTTTCTTCAGCACTCCTAATAACAATTGGAATTTATGCATTTGCCGCCCATTCCTCGTTTGAAAAGTCTCCTCCGTTCCGCGCGGAGATAATACCTTTGTTGCATTATTATATAAGCTGTCCGCTTTATCTGTCGTCTTTATAGGCTCGTAAAAACTTATTGCATCCACAAATCTGGAAATTTTCGAAGTGACGAATCCCCACGTCCTGATAAAATCGACGGAGGCGATTTTATCACTTGCTTTACTCATCGCATTCGCTTTCCATTTGATTTTGATTTGTTGACCGTCCGTACGACCGACAACATAAATTCCGCGTCTATTTTATTTGCGTGTTTGAACATATTCTTTGATTTACGATTGACAATAAAACGAGAGATGGATTTTTGCTCGGCGATGCGTGGAGTTAGTTGCCCTTTATTGTATGAGCTTCTATTCTTCTAATGCTCAGTGCTCGACTGCATTTCTGTAAATTACAAGGTGCCGGTAATTGCGCCACTCGATTTAGTCGGAAATCTGCTCGCAATAACAGTGATTTTGTACATATGGACATATCTAAACATAGAAATGAACTGGAAGTCACCCTTTATTCGAAGTCAGTTTGCCCAAACATTTGTATTTATTGCCAGTCACGTGTTGTGATTTGTTTCAAGAATTCAGCAAACATTTGAAGAGCTTTAGAATCGCAAGTAGCTATTCTTCGGAAGACTCCGCTCCCAGCATGTTAAACACACACTTATTTTTGACGATTTTAGGATGATTGGCCAAACATCAACTCTCAGTTCGATAACGTTGCCCCCTTGCAATGGCCGCATATTATCTTCCATATTTATTGGCCGAGAGCGGGCGAGCAATTTCGCCGAATTTATTGTTGATTCGATTCTGGCTCTCGCTCGCCCTAACGAGATTCATAAAAGTCCTCGAATTTCGGTCGAGTTCTTCTTTTGTGGCCGGAGAATTCCGGGAGTCGTCGTCTCCGTTCGATTTTCCCGTGTCGAATCCGGGTGTCCGAATCCGGTGCCGCTCCGGTCCAGCGACTCTCTGAATGGCATTTTCGAATTTGGAATTCGTCTGTGGTCGCGCTCTCAATGCGAACCTAATCAGAGTCTTTACCAAATCTTATTACACGAATTAATATGGAGAGTCGTAAAAAATATCACAAAGAAAAAGGTCAATTAACTCGAATGACTGTCGACTAACAATTAAAACTCGTTCTTTATTTTGACTGCACGTCTCCGGCTGCATTAACATGTCTAATTTATCGGAATTTTCGACGACGTTCGGCAAAATTAAAACGGAACGAGACGTAGGCGAACCACGAAGATGACTTGCAATCGCCGGACGGACTCCGTGTAGCGATTCGTATCGTTCGTTCCTTTCAGATCGTTAACGACTCGAGATATGTATTTTGATATTTCATAAAGAACGAGGCCTTAGACACGAGAAATTCCATCGTTGTCGGACCGTTAGTTAGGACTCGAACTGCGGAAGAGCCCAACCGACCACTCCGGTACGTTCTGCTCGCCTGCTGAAGATTTAGTTTCACCTCCACAACAAGTGCTTCCTGAAACACCCCCCAGAAGAACGATACCAAAAGCTTATAACAGAACATTTGTGTCCATGTGTGTTTGTCGTAAATGTATTCACCAAAAGTACCAGTTTTACTTGTGGGTTTTTTGTTAACGTGTTGCGTAAATATTGTAATTTATTATTTTATTAATCACTGCCTGTTATGTTAATCGAGCGTTGACCTCCAGAAGAACTTCAATAGCAAGTCTGTTATCATAATTATTTACCTGTAAAGAACTAGTTAGTTTAACGTCAAATATTCTCTTAGAGAATCGCTGTATCGATCATAGACTTGCTGCTCGAACTAGTACTTGTAATTCTTGATACAGAATAATCAAATAATAGTAACAATAACAATCGACTAATAATGAGCGCGGACAGCGCCGTTAGACAACTAGAAATTATTTTAAAATGGTAAATTTTATTACACATTTTTTTCCCAATGAGGAATTTTTTTGGTGTTTGATATAGTTTTTGATAAGAGATTGGAAGTATTGGAAAACAACAAAGCTAACCTTAGACCTGTCCACTAAAACATAGAAGTATGTAAATGTACTAGTCCAATCATCCGACACTAGACAGTCTATAGTGTTAAAATTTTACAAAAATCAAGCACAGACTCAAAGGTTTTATATGCTATAAAACCGTGCTACCTATAAAAGTAATTGATGGCAATTGTATTGTTGAAGGTTTAGCAGACCACTAGTTAGCTAATAAATCATTTTTGTGTCTAATACAAACGTCTGGAGCTCAGGAGGTCCTGCTCTTACTTTATTGTCGAAGGTATTCAAGAATTAACAACTCTCATATTTGAGAATAAATACTTAAGTGCCTTTAATTATGTACCATGCTATGGAAGCTGTGATAAAGGGTGTTGTATTATAAATAAAATTATTTTTGAATACATATTCCCTATATGGAATGCTGGTTCTTCTTCAAGGTCTCATAAAACAGACGCACCATAAACAAAATGATGGAATTTTTTTAATATAAACATATCTGTTTCTCTGACGATGGTTTCAGTACCAATTTTAGTCCTTTTACTAAGAGTAAACTAAATAAACTCGATTGAAGTCTCGGGATTTAATTTGGTTTATCCCCTGGAACATAAATAACTATTATAAAATATTTTACTGCTTCTTTCCGTTTGGCTAGTTTTATACGTGCAGTCTCTTCACCAGCTACACCAAGTTCGATCTGTTTTGAAGGCAAAACATTTTTTTCATCAAAGATCTAGTGCCAATTTAGATTACATTAAAAACCTAGTTGTGTTGCAGGTTTTCAGGTTCTCATTTTTTAAGGTCTTCACATTTTTAGGTACGCCGGTTTTCACGTTTTCAGGATTTCAGGTTTTTAGGTTCTCAAGATTTCAGGTTCTCATATTTTCATGTTCTCAGGTTTTGAAGTTCTTTGGAAACATAATTAATAATAATTGCCAGTTTTCAGGTTTTTAGGTTCTCAAGTTTTCAGGTTCTCAGGTTCTCAAATTTTTAGGCTCTCAGGTTTTCAGGTTCTTAAGTTTTCCGGTTCACAGGTTTTCAAGTTCTCATATTTTCAGGCTCGCAGGTTGTCAGGTTTTCAAGATTTCAGGTTGTCAGGCTCTCAGGTTTTCAGGATTTCAGGTTCTTAGGTTTTTAGGTTTTTAAGATTTCACAGGTTGTGATATTCTCATGTTCCCAGGTTTTCAAGTTCTCATCTTTTCAGGTTCTAATTTTTTAAGGTGTTCACGTTTTCTGGTTCTCAAGATTTCAGGCTGTCAGGTTTTCAGACTCCCGGGTTTTCAGGATATCATATTCTGAAATTTTTAAGTTCTCAAGATTTCAGGTTGTCATATTTTTATGTTCTCAGGTTTTCCAGTTCTCATGTTTTAAGGTTTTTGCGTTTTCGGGTTCACAGGTTTTCAAGTTCTCAAGATTTCAGGTTCGCAGGTTTTCAGGTTTTCAAGTTTTGAAATTCTCATGTTTTCAGGTTTCCACATTTTCAGGTTCGCCTGTTTTCTAGGTTTGGCAATTTTTATATGTGAATTTTTTTCACCAGCTCCACCAAGTTCGATTTGTTTTGAAGGCAAAATATTTTTTTCTCCAAAGATCTAGTTCCAAATTAGGTTACATTAGAAACCTCGTTGTGTTGAAGGTTCTCATTTTTTAATGTCTTAACATTTTTAGGTACGCCGGTTTTCATGTAGTCAGGTTTTCAGGATTTCAGGTATTTAGGTTTTTAGGTTGTCAAGATTTCAGGTTGTCATATTTTCAGGTTCTCAGGTTTTCAAGTTCTTTGAAAACATAATTAATAATAATTGCATAGGTTTTCAGGTTTTTAGTTTCTCAAGTTTACAGGTTCTCAGGTTCTCAAATTTTTAGGTTTTTAGGTTTTTAGGTTCTTAAGTTCCGGTTCTCAGATTTTCAAGTTCTCATCTTTTCAGGTTCGTAGGATTTCAGGTTCTCATTTTTTAAGGTTTTCATGTTCTCAGGTTCTCAAGATTTCAGGTTGTCAGGTTTTCAGACTCCCGGGTTTTCAGGATATCATATTCTGAAATTTTTAAGTTCTCAAGATTTCAGTTTGTCATATTTTTATGTTCTCAGGTTTTCCAGTTCTCATGTTTTAAGGTTTTTGCGTTTTCGGGTTCACAGGTTTTCAAGTTCTCAAGATTTCAGTTTCGCAAGTTTTCAGGTTTTCATGTTTTGAAATTCTCATGTTTTCAGGTTTCCACATTTTCAGGTTCACCTGTTTTCTACGTTTGGGAATTTTTATATGTGCAGTCTCTTCACCACCTCCACCAAGTTCGATCGGTTTTGAAGGCAAAATATTTTTTTCACCAAAGATCTAGTTTCAAATTAGGTTACATTAGAAACCTCGTTGTGTTGCAGGTTTTCAGGTTCTCATTTTTTAAGGTCTTCACATTTTTAGGTACGCCGGTATTTACGTTGTCAGCTTTTCAGGATTTCAGGTTTTCAGGTTGTCATATTTTCATGTTCTCAGGTTTTCAAGTTCTTTGGAAACATAATTAATAATAATTGCCAGGTTTTCAGGTTTTTAGGTTCTCAAGTTTTCAGGTTCTCAGGTTCTGAAATTTTTAGGCTCTCAGGTTTTCATGTTCTTAAGTGTTCCGGTTCTCAGATTGTCAGGTTCGCAGGTTCTCAGGTTTCCAGGTTGTCAGATTTTCAGGCCCCGGGTTTTTAGGATTTCAGGTTCTTAGGTTTTTATAAGTTCTCAAGATTTCACAGGTTATGATATTTTCATGTTCTCAGGTTTTCAAATTCTTATGTTTTAAGGGTTTAGCGTTTTCAGGTTCACAGGTTTTCAAGTTCTCAAGATTTCAGGTTCGCGGTTTTCCATTTAACATCCATGTGTTTATTCTGGATGTTATGACTTTGTCAGGACGTTTGTCTATAAGTCAAAACATTATAAATCTCTACTGGCGACTTTCCAATTGCTCCAGTTTCTTTTTCAAGATCTAAAGTTTCTGTTTTATTGTTATCGCGACATGCTTTCTACTACAACTAGATTACTGCCTCTAGACACGCCACTACAGCAAAATTCGGAGGAAATACATACATCAAGATTGAGTTGGCAACAATACAACATTGGAAAACATTCGATTGTCAGTAATTATTATTAAATGTTTACTGTATCATCATACATATAATTTCTTACAAAACTATCGCTAAGGGGGGTAGCAGTTCGTATCAAGTCGAACCATCCCGAGCAATACATCGATGCTGGCTTCGGTGGTAACCCTCTTCTTGAGGCTCGCGAATAAATTAAAAGCTCCGTTTCGGACCCGGGCCAGAAAAACCGAATTCCTATCCTGGTTACCATGGAAACGACACGGTAAAAAGCCCATTGTTGACGAAACGAATTCAAAATGGCTGACAGAGACGTCTCAGCTGCGAACTGAGATGTGGAGTAATTTGTTTTTTTTTTCGGCGTTGACAGAAATACGCTTTAAGTCTCGGATCTGTTGATTAATGTCCCGAGACGAATTGCTCGGCGTTTACCGATGGAGGATGTGTGTTCGCCGATGCTCTCTTCTGTCCAAACAACGCAACGCCCGCGCAACAAACATCAATCCGTTCTCGAGAAGTTGCGCCGTCCCAGGCCTCCGCTTTCTCGCAATAAACAATCGGCTTTGGTGCCGCCCGAGCACCTCGCGACAGGCAAATCGAACCTTTTACGACAAACACGGCAATGATAAGAGGTAGAGATTGCTTTTGGGAGCTCAAAGCGCGACTTCCGGTGCATTGTGAGGGAGTGATGCGAGAGAGGAATACCAACGGTGTCACAACATTCGGTTCTTTGAGAATCAATCACTTTCCGAGAGTTCGGACAATGGTTCCTTTGTTAATATGTTGGGACTGCTCGAAAGCCCTCAGGTTGAAGTTTTGTAAAGTGGGCAGGTAAAGAATGATTGATTTTAATACTCTCCTAAATTCACTTCTCCAACAATGAAAAAATGAGTGCTAGTTTTTACAAATTCATTTTGTCCAATCAAGTAATCACCTCATTAAAATATAGAATCTCTCATTCATAACCCATATCATTATATTGCAAATACAGCGACCGCCCCTGATTACATCCCGAATCTAAAAGAACAAGATGAAAGACCTGCGTTATTTGAGATTCACTGATAACACTTTTTTATGCATTATTCCAAGCCCGGTTTATTTTAATAAAGGTCGTCAGTGATTAAGCATCAAGATATATATGTCAAAGAAGTTATCCTCCATTGACAAGTAACAGTAAATTTTGATTAAGAACTGTTAAACTTAGTCCCCAGTGACGACAATGGACTACTATTGAACGGATGTTTACCAATCAGTGGTAAAATTACCTTTCAGAGTTAAATAGGCAGAAGAATAAGAAAGGGGCAAATTGCTGATTAATTTGCCCCTTTCTTGTTTGTCTTAATTTTTAATCTTTATTAATAACGCTTAAATATAATTGCGCCGCAGTGTAATTAGTTATCCGTTAATTGATCTGAAATATCGTCACTATCTCCGCGACTAATGCGATTTGAGGCAGAATACTCGATGAACCGTTTTCGCCGGTTCGTCCGATCGATGAGTGAAAGTGGTCGTTTTTAATAATTCGAGTCGGTGGAGCGCATTCGATAAAAGACACGATGTTAACATTATGCGCCTGACAACCAGAAATGAGAAATAAAAGTCGTTAATTCTACAAGAGAATCGCGAACGAATGGCCTGCATGTAATCACAAAGAATCTTTAGCTCCGGCCTGTTGAGATAATCTACTGGAGTAATTTTAAGTAGCATTTCGTGTATCAAGTGCTTATCAAATATTTATTGGAATCTGTTTATCGAATACATTATTTTAATCTGCGATTTTGAAGGTTTTATGAATGTACAAGAAAGGCTACTTTAGATTTACTGCCGCCCGTTTTTTTATTAAATCCAATTTCCACTTGCATCCGTCGAATTATCGACCCTCGAGTTCGCCTTTATTGCCAATTATTCTAAGTAACCGCGGCCGTTTAGATACGACAGGAACCGCTTTTTCGGACACCGACATTTTTTTATTTAATTGCGATTTAAATTAGCGCCGGATAAGATCTCTAATTAATTTCTCTAACGTACCTATTTTTTATTTCGCGCAACCCGTTCTTCATATTCTCGATCTTCTCCGGAACTTACAATTGAAACTGCGGAGTCATCACGAAAAACATCTTCCGAGGACGGAGTATTTTCCCCGACTTTCGGTTTCTATGCCCCGCTCCGTCGCTGCCTCTACCTGCGTCTATTGTGGAGATTCCGATGATCGGTCACGAACCGAACGAAAATCTCAGATCAGGTGGTGTTCACGATTTTCGAACGTATTCTTGCGAAATTTGGGGGTTTGGGGGTAAACCGAGCAAAAAACGTATCTATGTGTGGAAAGTTCTTTTTCTTACTTGTTTTGTGCTGCGAATAATGTGGAAGATTGCGTCATTGTGCAAGAAGAATGATAAAGCTTATTTTTGCACGTCGGTAACAATGCGATATTGTTTTAGAACAAGAAAGATGTTGAATGAGTCTATACAATGATGATTCTGTTATTCACTAGCATTATCTATATTAAGGAAAATTGTGTCTTTCAGTTAGTCTTGCTTTTCTATTTTGTAATTTAATAATGCGTCGCAAACTCCTGTAAACTTGTAAAGGAAGACATAAAATGTTTTGCGAACTGATATACGGAAAATATAAAAGTCAGATATCATGCTAATGCACGCATATTTTAGTCAAATTCACACGAAGGAACATGTTCCAAACTTTACACTTAAATTTGCGGCAAGAATTCGTCTGACGCCATGGAAATTTTAATTACGCTTTGCATTCAAATACGCCGACAAAAATAAAATCCTTCCCGTCGGTTTTTATATTTCTTTGCTCTAAAAAATAGCGTGCCGCTGAGCACAACACGTGATAATTTCAATAATAAAAGGCTAAAAAGGCATAAATTACTGCACTTAAAATAACATGATAAGAATCGTCGTATAATTCCCGGCAACATTAATCTGAATAATCGGTTATGTACATTCGTAACACCACAATGTCGTCTATACGTAGGTGTTAACCCTCCGCGCTCTTAATCACTACAATTTGCATCATCGACCAGCATTCTCCAAAGAAAGCGAGTGCTCGCAGAGTAAGACATAAACTGAGGAGTGCTGTTATGAGCGAAAACATCATCAGATGAAGAAAACCGTATAACCACGCTGTGTTTGTCCGTAATTGACAATTATCACGGTGACATTCCCAACGACTAGCAGCCACCATTCGACGCAATTAAAAGAACGGCCGATGATGATGGTGGAAGCTGTTCGAGGGATTTTCCGTTGAGAGCAGTAAATAGATTTTTTATCGATTTTGGGTTGAATGTGCCTCTCGAAGCTACACTTTTTATAATCGATCATTTTATTACAGATAATAAAACAGAATCTCGTGATAAATTAAAACGCTGTAAATTTAGAATCCACGATTTTTTATCAATTTCAAGAGTCGTAAATGACGGCTTTTTATGTAAGTGGGCTTCTATGGTGTTTTTGTTTCAACAAAACAGCACTGCTTCTCATGATCTTTCCAAAAAAACGTACAAAATCCGAGGCAGCATCGTCAGAACGTGCCAGCTGTTGTAAAACAACGTATCACCCAAAAAAACGCCTCTTGTTCGGCTCAATTTCGGCCGAAATTATGTAAAATAACCCGATCAAATCTGCAATCGATAGATCACGTTGCATCCTGTTTTTGATAGAAAGATTATAGGAAAACGTTACCGGAGGCTGCTTCTTACGACGCGCATATATCACTTCGGTTCGATAAACGGTAATGGCGACTCCCGAGGGCCGTGCAAATTGGGCTATGACCCGCGGCGTCGCGACGCTGTGGGTGGGGATAATCGTGCATTGTTCGGCAATTAGAACCATTATTTGAATAAGTCGGCGGTGTAGAAATGAGATTTATCGAGGACCGATCTGCATTTGAATAGAATGGTCCAGTCGAAGCCTACGATTAAATTAATAAATAAAAGTTCATTGCCTTGAGACAATCGTGAAATATTAGACGCACGGGGGATTTCGGTGGGACGAGAATCGTTAGGCGATCGCGATTATCGATGTTCGAAACAAATTTGGGGACATTCCGGGGACCAGCAACTATTGGAGAAGGAATATAACGATCTAAAATGGGAGACTGTACTAGCTTTTTGTGAAAATGGCATTTGTGTATTTAGTCAACTCCGTACTTTTCACAACTAATTTAATAAAGTTTCATCAACTAAGTATGGTGGGAAAAAAGCTTATTTTACCTCACACATCAGTAAAAACAAGTACCTGTTAGACCATTTGTCTGTGATAACTGTATTCTTTAGGTATGCATAATAATGCTGTATACGCACATCCATCACGAATAATTTGCTTGATTAAAATTCTCATAGAAGTCTTCTAGTTAAACGGGACAGTCTTAACGACCTTTGTGGTACATCCAAGCGGATTTTGGATAGACAAGAGTGTCACACATTCTTACCTATTTTCAAAACCTGTTTCTAACGCAAATCTGCGACCTTCGCCTTCTCCACATTTCCAATCAAGCCTCTGCAGCAGCCCCATCCATCATCCCGCATTACACGAATTAATAATAATTATTGCAATAACCTCTCGCCCGGAGCCCCTCCGCCCTTTGTCCGGAAAAATCCGGAGAATCATTGTGCCATTATCTTATGATTTAAACACACCATAAAGCCCAATTGATGGAGTGAATAATGAGTTATTTATTTGCATGGTGGTACAGTCATATCGTACGGCCGCATTGTTACCAACATAACAAGTCGTACCCTTGACCTGTATAACCCGTCTGGGCACCTGAGCAACGGTAAGCCAGGCAAAGTGGATGACAATGTGGTCGATCTGTATGAGGCCGAGAAAGACGAAAGCTCGGCTTTCCGTACGACAGGGAAAACGTTTCAATTAACTGTACAGTTATTTCAATTTGCATACGCGTTAACTGATAAATCAGTTTCATCGGAAATATTCGGATTATTTCTAAATACGGGCAAAACTGGTGATTTGCATACATCTTTGCTGTCGCTAATTAAAAATCTGCTGTTGGCAGTGCCAAATCGCATCAAAACAAATAACTGAGTTGTTATTGTTGTTACCACTTGGAATCTAGAGCGACTTTCGAATTTTATCGATGGCCTTATTCCCTATCAAAAATCGTTTTGAAAACACAAAAATCGCAACCAATACATCAGTAGGCGATCGGTGTCACCGATTTCTTAAATCCTTATCTGGATCCTGTATTATTTCGCCGGGCACTTTTGTTAACTTTTTTAAAATCCGAAGGCTAGCAAGTTGGAAACAATGAATCTTTTTACAGTATGTCGACTATAGATCCTTATGGAGATGATAATCTGAAATTACACGATAAGACTGAAGACACAAACGTGCCAAGGCTAAACTCTATTAACTGATTGTATCGAAATTGTTAAAGGTTTAAATTGTATTTAAGCGAATGAAAAGCCTGAAACCACGTCGAAAGCGATACCGAAGCCCCAAAGACGCGAAAGACTGATGCAAGCAGACTAGTTGAACAACGCCAGGCTTTTCATCTACCGACAATTAAAATGCACGCTCTAATGAAGATTCTTTTCCGTCACATTTTAGAAGACCACACGAAATCGGAGATGCAGGCACTTTGCTATATTTTCTAACAATGAACAAGCCGGCGAATCCACGAGCAAAAGAGAAATGTCAACATGCACTTACTTTTACAGATGTGCTAAAAAGTGAGTCTATTGTGTGAACCGAGTGAGTGGAAATTCGAACCGTGAGTAATAAATGTGACAAAACGGTCGTTTTATTTTTGATATCCGAGCTTTCACCTGTCGCCGTTCTTATGCTAATTCCCAATAAAAATAAAAGGCTGAAATTAAGAAAACCGCACCGAAAAAGGAAGAGAATTTTTATTCCGCATGTTCTAACATCTAGATATTACCAAACTGGTCGCATTAAGCCAAGAACCAACAGTCACTCACGACTGTCATAATTAATATCAACAGCGATTGTTACGATACATTTTCAATTGACGATATACATCCCATTATACAAATTACCTCTCGCCGGTGCTAGTCGACAGCAATAAAAACGATTTTATTAATAAATAGCACTCGCGGTCTTAAATTTTTACTCTTCATGTTAATCCGATGTTACTTAATGATGGGCGATTTATTGTCCCTATCAAATTTCGTCGAGACTAAAGGATCGAATCGTGGGCTCTGAAGGCTCGCCGAATCTTAATAAGACAAGATTTAGTCATTAGCGGCCATAAAAAATGGGTAAAGGAATAAGTAGGTTTTGTTATCGGGGACGTTTGACGCGTTTGATTAATTGTTGGCCTGGAAGAAATTCGCTAGTTGTGGTGAAAGTGCCGCCTCTGCTTCAATACAGGAATGGTGCAGGTGGTTGGATAAGTCTCTGAAATATCGGACACTTATTAAAAACACCCTGCACATGAGTCGTAGGTAGAAAACTTCTGAATAAATTAATAGACTGATTCGATAAATTCAATGCACTACAACAGAGAAGAAAAACGCAAATAAAAAACTAATTGGAAACATCGGAATTATATGCAAATGTCCTAACAACTATGCAGAAACATTCCAGAACACAGCGGGAGTTATACAAGGAGGTAAACTGATTCCGTATCTATTCACGATAGTGATGGATGATGTTTGGGGGCACTGTCAACTTTAAGTTTCCGCGAATGACATTGAATAGTGCTGAAGAGGCGATTCAAAAATAATAATCTGATGTATTTAAAAAACTGGTGGTAATAACGCTTTATACGAAATTACCCCACCAACGTGTGCCCTTCGCCGGTCCGGCCCTGCGCGCATTCCCCGTTGGATGTTTATGAGTCTCGTCCATTCGGTCGAGGAGTTTTTCAGTACGATTTTGAAATATTTGCAGTGCTGGTTGACGTCGTTTAGCGGCTGAAATGAGCTGGGTCGGAATGTACGCCGATGAATGTTGTCGGTATCTTTTGCCGTTCTGTTTTTGGATTAATTCGCGGAGAATACTAATGAGGGACCCGAGTATTAACCAAATGTATACTTGTTTTCGTCACTTGCTTGCTTGTCCGCTCGCTTCTCGGAAAGTACATTTTTTCAGTCACATTCGTGACGAGACGCAGACACTATGGAATGATGGACGGCTTCTGTGGGATCCAATTTGGACGAGCAATTAAGCCTCATGTAGATCTGGATGTTGACCGCCGGTTATCCCGTGGAGGAACAAATCCGAAAAAACGCGTTTTGTAGACTGATTTTACATGATGTTGATGGAATCAAGAGTCCCATGCAAATATTCCACGATCGAACGAGTGTGAAATATCTTTTCAGCATGTGTTCTGCATAATATTTGACTTTGCCACATAAATATGTAACTTTGATCATATATCATCATCAATAAACAAAGTCAATAATTAGATCTATTATTCGCACTAGCAAACTCTAAGTGAAAGACCGTTTGATTTATTACCACAATTACTCGTCTGACATGCTGAATTTAACCTCCTTTGTTGGCATAGACGTTTTTTTATGATTTTCAAGAAAATCGAGCAAGTCAACATCACTGTCATGATATAATTTTACTTACCGGTATAATCAAGAAATGGCATTAATAACATAAATATAATAATCATAAGTCGATCGGCCCGCGTCATCTCTCCACCGCTGGTCGAGCGCAATTTCAGGGGCGTGCGTTCAGACGGACTAATATATGCGCTCCGAAGAACTATCGATGTCATGAATAAAACATCGCTCCGAAAGCCTTGATTGTGTAATTCTTGAGGAGCGAAGGATGATTTAAATGATGGGTAACATAATTTTTGTGTTGGATTACATGTTTACGACCGGCCGACGAAAAATAACCAACATAATTACCGGTAAAACTAACCGACGCATGATTCATAGAATATGTTAATCACGCCCTAGAAGGTGGGAGACTCGGATTCTCTCAAACAGTATCGTAATTACTCCAAATAACATTAGTTTCCGGAAGACTAAAACTCCGCACTGCCAATTTAAAAGCCAATATACCAACCTCGCAGACTGTTTATAAATCAGCACAAGGCAATTATCTAGTTCCGACCGATAGATTGCAATCAAATTAGAATTAATCGCCAAGAAAATCCATTACTTATGCAAGCACTTGTGACCAAAAACTACAAATCTTTCTGTTTTTTCCAGGTCCAGATTACCATCTTGGACAAGAACGACAGCCCGCCTTCGTTCAAAGACACTCCCTTGCACTTTTCCATTTCTGAAGACTTGAGTCCTGGACAGCCGGTGGCCACAGTGAAGGCCGACGATCCGGACACCATCGGCGAACTGGAATACAGCTTGATCAAAGGGGACGACGGCCACTTCGTTCTGGACAAGACGTCTGGACTCCTGACGCTGGTCGACTCTCTGGATCGGGAAACCAAAGACGTGTACAAATTGACTGTGAGGGCCGACGACGGCAATCAACACACGGACACCATTTTAACAGTGCAGGTTAGTGTCCCATCGTTGTGGAAAAATCAATTTGGTCGGTATTATGGACAATGGAAATGCCGTTAAGGCGATTATACGCGGTTGTTGCACTGTTTGAGTCTCGTTAAAGAGCTTTTTAATTGCTCGTAAATAAATCTATACGCCGGACTAAGTGATTAATTAGTTCTTTTATGTACGATTATTGGGCGTTCGACCCAATTTTACCGGGTGATTAAGTTTTAGATGAGTGAGATTTTACGAGACACGAACGGCTGGAATGAACTTGTCTTCGAGGACTTTCTAATGGATTTAAGGGATATGATTTGTAATCTAAGAAAGCCGTTTTTGCCGGTGCAATTCATTCTTAAATGACACAGTAATTAAAAGCCGTTGACAGAGGAAATATGATCGACGACGCAGAATGAACGAGCGGAGTTTTCTAGTTTAAATGAGCAAGTTAATGGATTTCAGTGACGTCTCCAACAGCAGTATACAGGGGTGAAGAAAAATGGACAAACTTTTTCACTAAACGCAGATCCAAGCAGAAATCCGCTTTCCTCTCGCTTTTCCTGCCATATGTTCGTCTCGATTGTTGTCGTTTTTCCGTCCATCGCCATTAATCGCGTCTGTATAGAATAATCGAGCAGTGCCATCGACAATTACAGTTCGTTGCTCCCTCGCAGTTAGTATGAAATCTGTCGGATCTGCATCTGCATCGGTGGCAACTATGATAAACTGCACTGCAGCCACGGTAACTGCATAATGGTGGAGAACGCCTCCTTCTTGTGTCCAAAACGAGTTCCGCATTTCAGCTTCGCCGGCTCTCTCGAGGCACGGCCTAGTCACACTAGGTATCAAGTTTCGTGGAGGGTTTTTCAGAGCTTGGAGAAAAATTTCACTTGCTTAGCAATCGTTCTCTCTTGGTCCAATAATAACATCGGCATTTCTGTTCTTTCTATAGGTTGTTTTGTATCCCAAATCTTCCCATGAATTCTACCTACGGAATTTGAGAGAATTTCTCAATAGCTTCTGCTACTAAACGCTTACTAGTAAATTGGTTGTAATAACTGAAACAGTGTTTCCAAATAAAATTGTTTAATTATATTCTTCACTTACACGTTTTGATAAAACTCTCATGCAATTGTTGGCAAATAGCACCTCTGTCTGGTTAATTTACCTTTAATTGTATGATTGTAGGTACACTTGTCTGAGAGCCCGAGGCAATGCTGAAAAAGCCGTTAGTTTACATTAAGACATAAAACTTGTAACCATTGTTCATTCTTTTAGAATTATTTCTGTGTGCAGCAAATAATATCCGAACTTCTTTCAGATCACAGACACCAACGACAACCCTCCGGCCTTTTTGGAGAGCGCCTATTCCTTCGACATCCCGGAAAACGCACCGAGGGGTTCCCGGGTGGGGCAAGTCAAGGCCACAGATCCCGATTTGGGAATCAACGCGCATCTCACCTACACGGTCATCAGCGATTGGGCCAATGACGTCTTTTCCCTCAACCCCCAGACGGGGGTGTTCACGCTCACGTCACGACTGGATTACGAAGAGGTAGGAATTTTTGATCGGTTTATAAATTTGCAATGGTTTGAAACGACTCCTCGTACCAATTATCTTCCACCTTGCAAGATTTGAGATTCTATATTTTTTTTAGCATAAACAAGTTTGTTTGTCTGATGACTTGCTTAGTTAAGTAGATTAGATTCAGTGCAACCTGAAGCAGATAAAGTGTAACCGGATTCTTCCGGAAAAATACGGCTTTTTAATTCCTGAACTGACAGTCACAGCATTTAGATTTATACTCAGAGGCAAAATAGCACACATATATAACGGATGTTCATCTGATTATATAACACAAAATAAATTGAGCCAGTAGCAATTACAGATTTTTCATAGTTACGATGTATATAAATGAGTACACCCTTGACGACGGAGTACATTCATTTCGGTGTTTCGGCTGCCTGCAAGAATGAACTTTGCCATCGCAACGATTTTTTTATGATTGTTAATAAATGTCGCATTTTTCCTTATATAGGTAATCGTAATGAATACCACTCGAGCATTGAAAATAATCTGATTAAACTATCCTCGTCATTCGACGTATTCCGCGAAATACGTCTCATGACTCGGAAGTTGAATCGATATTTTCGGTGCTCTTGTGATATTATTACGGAATATATATTCATAATTTTGCCAGGTGCACAGAAGAATATTTAATAATAATTTGGCCTCCAAATATACTTTCAGTTAAACACTATTTATTATTTTATGGTGTTCTGTATATTTATATATTTACCATCTTTGTTCTGTAAAGCTTTATATCCACTGCCGAAGAGATTTTTTTTGAGATGCCGGTTAAACATAAGGTAATTATCCATAAAGCATTCAAAAAATGTACTCAAAGCCCACTACCGAGTAAGGCCAATAAAGAACTAACGAACCTTAGATAAACCAAGAGAATTATGAAATAATTATATGTACTCACCACATATAATTATTTGATAATTTAGTGGGTGTTTATTGTGTTCGCGAACAACAATTACTTGAATAGTAATGTAGGTATAAATGGCGGACCATGCGATTGCAGCTCAACCGGTCCGTTGTTAACGTTCTTTACTCAGTAATTGCAAATTTGAGACCAGGAGCCCCTCGCAAGTTTTATTACAGGTTAGATATCATAAGATGAGTGACAATGAATTCCGTAAATCATCTGTAAAGCAGACAACTCCGTTGCTGTATTTTATTATTATTAAGTACATTATTTTATTTATTACTTTCCTTCCGACCCGCCGACCCATTGTAAATAACCGCTTTGCACAAATACTATTTACACGCGATAAATTACCATTACATTGTACAAAAGACCGTATTGTAAAGTTAGTAGACTTAAAAGTTATATTTCAGTATTAGGTCATTAACCACTATAAATTTGCAGTTAAAGTAAAATTTTATTAGTTTTAATAATTTATGGCTGTGGTCACCTCGGTCTTACTTCCGTTGAACCACCGCATAGATGTAACTACCAATTTCCGTCAGAATAAGCTATTTATTGTTACTGCAGTAAGTATACCCTTCACGCTTTTAATGAAAATCCTGATAGATACCAGTATTTTTCACGCTAATGGTGGCTGATCTGGCTTATACGGACTGTCCTGTAAAAATCACTGTGAAGATCTTCTGTGTCTTTGATTTGGCATAATAATCGAATAGTTATAACAACTTGACAGATCTCTATTATTTTTTTAGCAAACACCTCTTGCGGGATATTGTAGAGGTCTAGATGCTCTCTAGATCCGCTTTTTGGGTGGATCACCCCAAGCCCAAATTTCTTCCTGTCCTGAGTTTTTTCTCGCCAGTTCTTCACACCTATCCGTAGATCTTCTTTTACTTCTTGCCGCCATTTTGATCCGGGTCGTCCTCGCTTCTTTCTCGTTCCAGGCTCTCCAAATGTGTCCTAGACACCTAATTCTGCTTTACCTTATTTCCGCTTTTAAATCTTCTTCTACTTCTTTTTAAAATTCTACCGTGGAATTACAGGTTTGTTTCTTCCTTTTAGTTTAGGAGTCGACTTGCTTATCTCTCTTTTTTATTCCAGTCTCTTAATTCCACCAGTATCGATCTCGTTCTATTTTCAGCTTTGTTTCCAATTTATTAATATTATTTTGGTTAAATCATCATCATTGTTAAACTTCACTGAAATTGTTTCCGTTACTTCTTTTATTCTCTTTTTCGTCAATAAAGTGCCTTCATTATCGATTTTATTAATTCCGAAAATGACAATTTTCTTTTTCCTGATTTCCTTTTCCAGTTCTGTAATACTTCCTCCCTACAGTTTCAACTCCTTTTTTAACTGAATGTTTCTTGTTTTGATTTCTTGGTGTTCTTTCTCGCCGGCCTTCGACCTCATCTTTTTTAGGTTAGAGTATAAAATTTTTGACGTTTAGTTTGACGTATTTGAATTTCAAAGCAGATGTACCAACGTAAGATTAATAAAACATAACCAACTTTACGAAATTGTCACGTGGTAGGTATACCAAAAAATTCTCAAATTTTTACAGGACAAAAACCGTTCAGACGTAGTATGAGAAAGTAAGCGTACGCATCAGAAAAGTTATTATTGTCGAAACACTCCAGACCGGGACTACAATCTAACACAACAAAAGAACCTCATTGCAACTGTTTTCTACTCCGGTTTTATCTGTCAAAAAAGACATACAACTTGATAAGTAAATTACCCAACATAATTGCGTTTCTACTATTATTCAATTTTACAATTGCTTGCTGGAAGTTCATTTAAAACTGATTACGAGATAACATTGCAACATATTTTTTGACATCCACTGCGGATGCAACCACCAAGAGAATGCATGCTTACAAAAACCTACGCATTTTCAGATTGATCGAAAAATAATGAAGTGTTCTTCGCGTCACATTGCGCGAATGCTTTGTAAGCAAAATACCCGCCGTCCTTCCTTCTCCGCGGCTCGAAGAAATTAAAACTTTATTATCCTTCCATTTCCACAACGACCGTAATTTATTCAGGTTTACGGCAATAATTCGCCCGATTTGACATCACCAAGGTCTTCGAGCTCGAAAACTATAACACGGCATTTAATCATAGGTGGTCTCCTTTCGCAAAAAGGAGCAACAATCATAAGTCAGGGATTTTTACCGCGACGTTTACCGGCGTTTCTCTTAAAAATAACAACGTTGACAATAGTTGGACTTTTTGCTCTCGAACGCAACATCTGAGGACCTGAAATACGGCGGTGTTATGCTGTAACATACACGATTGTAAATAAGAGGCAGTGGCGGAGATCGAGGGCTCGGAGGAGCTCACTTAAACTTTGCCGATTTATGGTTCTACACTCGACTTGCCACAACCAGATGGCGTTTATTCCCACGCCAAATTGCTTCATTATTTTCATTAGGATTGTCATCAAACGCCGGTTACTGTTAAAACTTGAGGCGCTATTCCATAAAAAAATTGAAGAATCATTAATTAAGCTGAAATCGATACGCGTTGCTTCTGTTTCTCATGTAACAGTGTCGATAAAATTAATGCAACATCTTCGGACGGCCACTTTTGGTGGGAAAACCGCGAGTCGTCCTTTGTTACGCCACTGCCAAGACCGCGGGGTTTTTATGAAAATGAACAAAGTTATGAGTCGGTCTCATCTCCTCGCAATGAGAGAGTTGGGTCTGCGTGCGGTGGTGGCGAAAAAACCACTAATTAATCGTGAAAAACGCTAATCGGCTCGGAGAGGTGGAGTGAGACCGGAATACAAATTAAAACCGCTGCCACACACACAGAAAGCAGAAACGAGGAAATTCGCGCGGAAAAAAGCCGCTTTGGCGAATAAAATGTGAAAGATTTAAGACGGTTGTTAGTCATTTTTATGACATTTAGTTTCCACGCAATTAAAAAATAACGAGATTTATTTATAATTCCCTTCAAGGCAACCTGTGTTACTGTAGGAGGTGAGGCAGGCGGTCGGCTAAAGAACTTCGTTCGCAACTATTTTGCAACAATATAAATCACAAAGTTATTAAATAGTTAGTTAAATATAGGCGTTTATAGTCCCTGGAATCAACCCCGCCGGCTAGGGTCGTAAAAGATTTGATAAAGGTCGTCTGTGTGCTGCCGATGATGGATTTGCAGACCGATGGCGTGTTTATTGCACACTACATCAGTGTAATTTTTGATAGATTTCATTTATAATGTCCGCGAACTGTCGTAAAATATCGAAGCATACAGAAATATATTCCACCGGACTCGCTTGTGATTTTAATGGTGGGTCTTGGAATAAATCGTCGAAAATGGTACCCATCCAGTCGTTTTTTGTCGCTATTAAAAGTGACGGGTTTATGTAATGTTCCGCTTATAAATATTGTTAAATAATAATGGTCGCGGTCGCGATAAGCAGTTAATTATAGTTGTCGATAAATCATTTTATGACTCGTTGGGAAAGTGCAAAATGAGGACTTTTTTCGCCGCCAAAAAAAATAAGTTTTCACAAAAACCCAATCCTTCAAGTGCCCATCAAACCATAGAAGAGCAATCACATTTCGATGGCAATATAACAAGCACTTTCTAAAATGATATAAACAAATCATGAACTTGACTGCCGCGACACTCTTCAAGACTTTAGGGATTTCCACGATTTTATAGAATTCTTAAAGAATTTTCAGGAATTAGTCAAGAGGTCCAAAATTTTAGTTACGCCAGTTTTTCAAAAATAATTTGAGAATTTTCTACATACAAGCTTAGAATTTTCCTGACATGAAACGTGATGGGAAGGAAGTTCTTGATTGTGGATTTTTTAGTATCATGTTCTAATTTTGAAATTCCCAACCTTCATATTTCATTTAGACCCTTTCAACATCCCATCCCACAGTATTTTTCAATTCACTACGCATCACTCGGCTCCTCCATAATGAACCCGTCCATTTAGAATTCAAAATTGGGCAACATACCTCGAACTCAGCACTGCAAACGATATCTCACGAAATCTCGAGGAACACTTGTCTAAGAACCACAAAATTAATCCTTTTTCGAACAAAATACCACAATTTCAAATATGTCAATTTTGACATTTTTCTACCGAAGTCACAGCTGGAGTGGTAATCCATTTTTACAGCTTTTACCTACATTAATTTAAAAATATCGGGTCTCCTAACTAAAATTTGTACCCCCCAACAATTTCAATTTCTAAAGACCAGAAGAAAAACAGGTCAGTTTTGTTATCAAGGGGACCACATTGTACCAAACTTTGAAGTCTTAGATTTCACCCCTTTAGCCAGGGAGCCATCCAGTAAAAAAAATTAAATGGCATGGGGGATCGTATGATACATCATTTTAAAGCTTATTCAATTCTCTATCCAGACCTACTTTTATCGATTCGTTTCTACAAAAAAGAGCATAAATTTGTTATTTTCCAAATCTACGTAAAATTTAATTCAAAATAACGTCATAATTTTAAATATTCTTTAAGGGCTGATAATGGCAGCAGTGTTCAGCCGAAACATGTTCCAACTGTAATTTTGCGCTTATTAAAGTTTGTGGAGTTCGACTTAAATATATTTAAATTTTAATTTAAATTTACTCCATTTGGATTCATCGACACTCTTCTGGTCTACATAAAATACTCTTGATTTGGAAACAAATAAATTCATGCTTTTTTTTGTAGAAACGAATCGAAAAGTAGGTTTGGATAGAGAATTGAATTGAAGCTTTAAAATGATGTACTACACAACCCCCCATGCCATTTAAATTATTTAAGGGGGTGGCTCCCCTGGGTAAAGAGGTGAGATCTAAAACTTGAAAGTTTAGTACAATTTGGTCCCCCTTGATAACAAAATTGACCTGTTCGAGCGCCTTTCGAAATTGGAATTATTGGGGGGTACAAATTTTATTTGGGACACCCTGTATAATGCACTACGTTATTTATCTTATTTATAACCTCGCCCATGTTTCATTTAAATCGCTAAACATTTTTGTCTTATAATAACCTCAAGCTTAACGCTAACAGATCGAGGAACGCAAAAATTGTCATAAAACTTCGATAACATAATAATGTAATATCTCATATCTCGCAAACTAGTGCAGCGACAAAATTATAAATATTCTGAATTCTCGACATTGTTTCTAATAAATAAGATACGATCCCAACTTTACTATAAGATCAAAATTATAAAAAAAAATCCCTGTTACTACTCAACACCCCCTGGCTTTTCTATAATGGACCCGTCCATTTAGAATTCAAAATTAATGAAAATTGGGCCACATACCTTAAATTCATCACTGCAAACGATGTGGCACCTTTATGGAACCCCGAGGGACACTTTAAGCTCAAAAATTGTCCAAGAACCACAAAATTTATTCATTGTTCGTCAACACAAATCATCACAATTTCAAACGTCAAATTTTCCGCAGAAGTCACAGCTTACTATGATGTCCGCTGGCGTGGTAAAACTGCCGAATAAATTGGTAAATTGGTTGAGACATCTTCAAAATATCTGTTTAATAGATTCCAGTGCAATTTTTACACTAATTTAAATAAAATAACTTAATGTGCACACGTTAAGTTATGATAATCAAAATCGACAGAAAAATTGTCACAGAACGTCCATAATAATATAAATGAAGCATCGATTTAAAATGACAATCTAAATTTATTTGTGGCACCGCCAACTACGATATTTTAATCTGTAAAAATTGACGTACCTGTAAGTATGTACGTATAATGTATAATGTAAACATAAAGTATGTATTATGTACGTGTAATGTACAGTGTTCGAAAATAGTTTTCCAATATTCCTTGGATGATTTTACACAAAGAAAAACTCTGAAGAAAAGTGTTTATCGAGTTTTCAAAGCCGCGATATCAAAAGCTAAAAGAAATTATTTGGAAAATTTAAAAATTAACGATTCGAAATTCGTAAATTCAACGGCGCAAAATTTACAACTCGAAAATTGCAAGAAATTAAAATATGTACATATTTCAACAATTCAAACCTTTTTTTAAGATTGTTGTTACCCATCAATGTATGTTTTAAGGACTGGTCAGGATGGTCAGGGGCTTTTCCAAGTTTCTTGGATTGCTCTCAAGATTTCAAGCGATTCTGAGATTTACAAATTTGTTCTTTTTTTATTATGTTAAATTTTTCACCTTTTTGGGCCAAATCCCGGACTTGAAATTTTTACCGGACATACCTGGACACTGTTTCTCTTAATTTCAATAGCCATTTTGCTCTTAAATTTAAAAATATCTCTACAATTTCATTGTAGTCATATCAAGACAAAATTTACAAAGATAATTTATTTTATTTGTTTTTGAATTTTAGAGCAAAATAATCTCAAGCTATATCGAGTAAAAATTCTAGTCTGGGGCTTGCTAGTTAACATGGGGTGAAAAATTTAACATGGAAAGTTAAAATAAAGTGTATATTCGGACACCAGAATCTAAAATCTAAAACATTGATACTGCAACTTATCTATTGTGATTTTTTTTAATTACGTGTTCTCAACGTTCAAATTTAGATAGTTCAATATTTTTGGCATTTGCATGTTTCTTCAGAAACCCTTAGGGCTTTTCAAGCTTCGTGGGTGTTCTTCATATATCTTCAAGACTCTTCAAGAACCTTTCAGACCTATCAATAATAATAATTTTTAAAATTCGTGAGACTACCACATAATTTTCAAAGATCCTGATTATTTAGGACTTTTTGGTACTCTTTGGGGTCTTTAAGGAGAAATTAACAAGCGTTATCATCTTTCAGGGCTCTGGAGGATTTTTTGTAGGATTTGGAGGATTTGTACCATTCCTCAGAATTGCTCAGAGCTTCTCACAATTCTTCAAGACTCCTTAGTGCCTCAAGCAGACTGTCAAGAGGTTTCAGTGCTTTTAAGGATTCTTCATCGTCACTTTTCGGGATTTTTCTGGATTATTAAGGATCCTTCAAGAATTTACAGTTTCGTTGGTAGCTCTTCAGACTCCGGACCATTCTTAGCTTTTCAGGATTCTCAAAGTAGATTATTCTACTTTCAGGATTTTTCAGTATCTTCAGTAAAAAACACAAGAGTAATTGGAACCCATTTTAAAATTGAATTTGAAACAATTTATTGTCCCGTGACCTTAGTGTTATGTACTTTGAAATAAATTACTGCCATAATAAATGATGTTGTGGATTATTCTGGTATTTCACGGAGACCTTGGCGTCATCACAGAAAGGAAAAGCTCAAAATACCAAGAAGCCCACACCGACAGATCGAGATAAAAAACCAATCTGAAAAACGTACAAGGAATTATTACACAAACAGAAAGTCTAACGGGACCCGAGAATTAGCTTTGACATTAATTAATGATTCATTTGGTTTGTTTTAAAATTATTTTATTTAATGATAATGAAACCGTCCTGGCCCCGGGGCAAGAGCAGTTTCAGCGTTCTGCTTTCAAGCTCTCGACCGTGTCAACTAACTAGTCGGTTATCGCGCCGTTTTCCTGTAACCGGAGGAAGATCTTTTCGGTGAAAACGGTGTCTTTGTCGAAAACTCGAATGCCTCGCATTCCGCTTCCCAATTATTCAAATACGTTTCCGTGACGGAATCCACCTCAACGTCTATTATGTTAAAACATCTGTAATTGTGGCAACAATGGCACTTTCAGTCCGAGAGCTATACAGAAATAGTCATGTGCGATTATGCACGGTTCTTGTATTGGTATCGCAATAACTCATTAAAATAGGACTGGACTGGGAATTGTTTTGCGCACGTATTTTCATTAACCGATAATTGTGGGCGACATACGGCAATTGCCTATGTATGTGACGTTCAGATTTACGGCTTCTAAGAAGAGGTTTTTTACCTTTGCCTGCAACGGATTTTGCAGGGCTAGACACAACATTTGGCATGCGTTTTCAGTCTTCGTTTGTTCGCACGTAGTTCGATAAATCAGGAAAGTACCCGACATGATTTTCAAACGTTCTATGCTCTTGATGTTAACAGGTTACATTTCAAAATTGTTCGGATATTTAAAATGGGCATCAAATCTTACTCAAGCTGATGTTGCGAAATTTAGTTTTACAGGTTCTTAACTATAAAAAATATGTTGAAGATCATAGCTAACAGACAAAGAACACTTTGATCAAAAGCAAACAAGTTAGAAATTTAAAAACTGTTATCTGAACTAAAATCCAGCCTTATCTCGATTAGATTTTATCGCACGATAAAGTTGTCCTCCGGGCCCAGTCCGGCTCTCTCTCCATAAATCTCCAACTCGTAGCGCCACGAGCTGAAAGGAAAAGGAAATGATCCTTTTTATTTTCGCCGGATTCAAGGATAACGGCCGGCACTTGAAATTAACAATCGTATTGTAGGCTAGTGGAAAGATCACGGCACACGCAAAGAACTACCTTATAAACGCCGTAGGTCCTCCGGTTACCGGAGCGTACGAGTGCGGAGTTTTATTTTCCGCGCGCGGTGGAAACTTGAAGAATATTTTTGAGGTTAGCCACCTCTGCGGACACTTTTTGTAGCACCTGGATAAATAAATGCAGAAATCTAAGATAATCCAACGTAACGTGATTTTATTTACAAATCTTTTTCCATCACCTGCACTTCACACGCGAGCACAATGAATACCAATCATCCGAGTACAAGTCTGAGAATTTCAAGAGTCCGCAATTATTGTGCGATTCTAAATGCAACAATAGAGGAGTTTTGAATATGTTAAAGTGTTTTGCATAATTGGCGGGATTTATAAGGAACTCGGATGGATGATGGGCGATGTGACACTGAATCTTTAATTCCAACCGCGTATGAGAGGAAGGTAACAAAAATAAACTCTTTGAATCAGAAATTGCACGATAGCCAGTATTAATTGTAAAATTTATATTTAATCTAGAAACCCATTAAAAGGCCACTAGAAAGCCGAGTCTTGCAAGAATTTCGTAATGGAGGCCACTATCAAATTTTATCGCGCCCCAAACTAATTAAAAACCTAAACATAATATCTCCCACATATTATAAACAAACTATAAAAATTAAGTTCTATTTCTATTTGCATAAAGGTCAAAATTAATTTATAATCTCGTTCGCGCGTATGTTAAATAAACGTTTAATTACCCAAGATTTGTGGGGCCATAAATGACACTTCGGGTCTGCTACCTATGCAAATTTATTAAAACTTAACCACCCTGCTTATGAACCGCGCATTTTGATGAAAGGACGGACATACCAGTGTAGTAAAAAATAAGTGGGATGTTAGAGAATCGTTTCGCGTAAATTTCAATTTCATTTCGTGGAAGGGAGCAGTAAATTTAAAAAAATAGTAAATAATGGACCAGAATTATTTTTTTGAATTCTGCACAAAAAATGTCATTCCGCCAACTAAAAGACACTTAATTGAATCTATCACCAACTGAAATATTAAATCACTAGTTCCATTCTCCCAACTACAACATTTTGAACCAACCAACTCTGACACGGCATTTCTTCGAATTCGGCATTAAAATCCTGCCTGCGATATCCTCCCGTAGGGGTGCAATTATAATCAACACTTGCAGCAAACATGACGTACATGAGGAATTAATGTGTTAACAGCGCTCTTCGCAGCAAAATAGACGAAACGTGCGCGCTTTCCGAGCGTATATTGATGGTGTTCAAACAGGACACCGCGTGGGCCCGCACCACTTCTTGCTGCAAGTAATTGTAAGAGAATAATTATCGAAGCTAATTTAGCTTTTACGCGGTAAAATGAAGTATGGGCACGAAGGTGTGTGATATATTTTGATAAGATGTCGCGACTTTTAATTACCGTGTATACACGTTTCGTCACGTCGAACTCGGCGGTCGTTTCGGCAACAAAAACTAGAATCTGCAACTTCTCCGCTAACTGTGCTGTAGTCTCCTTCGGTCGGCCTGGTTTTTGTCGACGACATGCGTCGTCTACGCAAACGACAATTTTGTCGTGGTGTCATGAGAGTACACGAGATTGGATTGAAAAGGCGAAATCATAAATTGCTAAAGACACTCTCGCGTATGTGTTCTATTATATTAATAGAATATATATTGATTCGTTGACGAGTTTTTCACTGTTTTTGTCACTTATGGATGCGAGGTCGAGATGTGTTGTGAGGCGTCCAGTTTATTACTTCCACACTATCCCTTTTCAAAAGAATTTATCGACGGTTTTTGTCGGAACGAGTTGCACCGGATCAGTGGCGGCGGCCGCGTGGAGTTACCGCTCATAAATAACCGCGGGGAAAATAATAACTACCTTCTATTGGAAACGAGCAAGTTGTCGATCGTAGATTGGGCAGAAACGTCAACACCATGCCCGAGAAAAGTAACAGAATTTACATACTTGAACATTCTTTACTTAATTAAGCGTTAATTTGTAATTACACTGTATTAAAAACTTAAGTAACCGTGACCTTTAATACACGGAGCTTCAACGATTCTCTCCATTTTCTCATATTATGATCAACGCTTCCGAAGACTTTCCGCTTCTCTTATTGCTTAACAATTTCTTCTCGTTATTGTTATTGCAATTGGCCCTTGCTCCTCTATTTTTCATAAATTATCATTCGCATTCGGTAATCTTCAAATTTATTTTTCTTGAACATCAAGATCCTTCCTAGATTCCACAATGTATCCATCAGAATTTATTCTCCTTGTTTGTATTACATACTCGAGGTGATGAAGCAATTAGTCTCTACAAGAGCGATTCGAACATTTTAATCGGGGGCTGCATGCTACAATCTCAATACATCTTGGGGCAGATTTCAGTCGCCGCCACTGGCAAAGCGTCCAGACACCGTGCGTGCGATTTTCATACAATATCGCATTCGTTGCACTCGCACCACAATCTTAATTTGTCACAGACTGTCGCCCGACACCAAACACAACCTCCCTCATAAATAAACATTATATTGTCTCTAATAACCGGCTTCCCAGACTAGATGCACAAGAGCTATAAATTTGTAAATTTTCCGTCCAGACCATTAATTAATTCAGCTGTGCTTGCCATCACTAATTTAATAAAACAGAAAGGGTGTGAAATATGCTCAGTTAGTTTCGTTCGAAGAAATTTCAGCTCTCCCCTAATTAACGTTCAAATTAAATTGGTGACTCGTAAAACTCTTATCGAGATCAGCTTCCGACGTTGCTCCATTCATGACGACCCAATAAAATCACTGAATGCTACGGGATCATTTTTATTTACTTAGAAAACGATGTGGCTGCACCAACTCGGTGTAGGGTCCCGAAATTTCTTTACGATCTCACAAAAAAATACTGGCCAACCAGTTTAATTGACAATAACAATTTTTATTGACAGTTAACGCGGGTATCAGTATGTTTAAAAAAACGAATACCAGTTGTTGGTCCTGTTTAGATAAAACACTTCTGTATTATATAAAATTTCTTTTTCGCAGGTGCAACACTACATCCTCGTGGTGCAGGCCCAAGACGGCGGCCATCCGGCCCTCTCCAGCACCATCACGGTCTACTGCAACGTGCTGGACCTCAACGACAACGCTCCCCTCTTCGACCCCATGTCGTACACCAACGAGATCTTCGAGAACGTCTCCGTGGCCACCCCCGTGGTGACCGTCAGCGCCACAGATCTGGACTCGGGTGAGATTTTTCTCCTTGGTTCAATGCGGAATAATAACGTGACGAAGGGAGTGTCGTGTGGTCGGCTCGCAGATTACAGGGCCGTATCAGGCGCTTAAACCAACACTATGTCTAATAACACGACATTACAGACAATGGTCGCGACCCCGAGGTCGCACAGACGTAAAAGGCGGGCAAAAATCGCGAACGAACCGATTCGATTAAGATATGTAAATTCAGGATGGGACTAGCTCAACATCCGTGCATTTCACTATTTTAATGTTTTCCTTGAATCTTCTACCCAGTAAAGACCCAAAATCACTCGACATCGTTTCTTGAAACAGGTTTCGCGTCTCGGCTACTGACCATTTCATTTGCTCATTGCTAGTCCCGAGCACTTTCTCCGGGATGTCTAGATGTTGTGATCGATTTGTTGCGACTAATTGCTCTATTTGTTCTTCGAGAGCACGAATAAATGTTGCCAGATTAAGACCATTACGGCACATCCCGATTACATTTGCTTTATTCGTGCCGGCGAGATAAGGTAATGAGCCGTTCGGGACACCCGGAATATTCATTAAAGAGCACAGAGCGCGGATGTCGACGAGCATTGAATAACGTCCCGAAAGCCCGCTTCATTAAGGCTTTTTGCTTGCAGGAGACAACGGCAGGATCGTGTACAGCATCACGGCCGGTGATGAGAAAGGTGACTTCGAGGTGATGTCCAACGGGACTATCGTCACCAAGAGGAGTCTAGATAGAGAAACGCAGGCACTGTACAATCTTGTGGTTACAGCCACGGATCAAGCCATGCCACCTAACCAACGGCTGTCTTCTACAGTGCAGGTAACCTTTCATAATTGAGACTGTCTATATTTTTGTTTGGAAACACCTGTTTGTTATTATTGTTACAACCCGAAGTATCTTTTTCTGCCAGGCAACAAACAAATAAACTACCTAAAGAAAACAAGCCAACAAAGGCAAAATCGTAGTCGTCCTCTTGTAACACGTCCAGATCGGGATGGTATGCCATCTGCTATCACTCCAAGTTGTGCAACAAGCTCGCGATCATCGTGGTTTCCTGCTGGAAAAATAGAAATGTCCGAGTTGCGAGCTCGTACAAGGGTGTTAACACGTCGAGGACGCTGTTGACACAGTAAACACTCCATCATGGGTAAATCAACCAACTTAATGACCTGGCACCTCTGCTGTTTACCAAAGACTTAATTGTGAGCAGCAGACGGGTTTTCAGATGCACGTACTTTTGGTAACAGTCGGTGTTTGACGATGGCACGTTCGTCGAAATTTCGAGTTGTTGAAACTGTCGTGACGAAATTCCAGGCCTTCGGATGAATAATTTTTTGAGAGCTGCATGTTTGTTCTTTACTACACTAAACTTGCGGTCAAATAAAAAACGTGTTGCCACGTTGGAACGATCTAAGATCTCTTGTTTTTAATGTGTTTAGAGGTAAAGTAAATTTTGCATGTCGACCGCACGATGAGCACCAAAAACATTCCAATTTTACGACACCCGGTGTGCATCGCAGCTTTTACGTAAGTTATGAAATTTGGCGTTTATGATGCATAAAAATTCCACATTTTGTCTCGTAAATTAATACCGGTAAAATTGTTCGTATTGTTGGAGTTTTACGGCCCGTCAAGAGGAGCTTTTTCGGTCCGCGATATTTCACGGTCCGTCGAAAATGATAGTGCATTTGGTAATTAAACCCTTATCTGGGCATTCTTCCTTTTTATAATGCAATCTCTCTAATTGAGCCGTAAAAATAGGAACGTTTTTGGCCAAGTTCAAGGATTCGACGAGAGGAATTCAAGAATTTCTTGCATTAGGTGTGTGCATTAGACGCCGTCCATTGACATTTAATTTACAACGGAGTAATTTCTTCTAACGACTTTGCATGTTGATTTTTTGCTTATTCGGCCGTAAAACTGTTAATATTCAACACCACCACACAGTGTAATTTACAAAAGTCGTCGTAAAATCGTTCACCTAGAAAAGTGCATACGGAGCCCATTGGCTACACTGCATTTTTGCCTCTTAAGCACGCGCAGATAAAAACGCAGAATGGAACGGTTATTTTCACGCTGAAATAAGGACATTGTCTAAATAACAATGAATCAGGAAGTTTGAGCTAATTGGCATTTACGCAATTATGCGTGGTGTGACAAGAATATTGACCACGAATGTCACAAATTAAAACGTAACAATCGTGGTCACTATGTCAGATTTAGTTCCCCAATTTTAAGTTACCCAGTTTTTGAATTACTTAAATTTTCGGTTTTAACCTTTTCAGTTTCCAATTAGAAAATACTTAAATTCCCAGTTTCTAGTTTTTTAGTTCCTAAATCTTCACTTATTATTTTATTACACCTTTGTTCCTTAGTTCGTAATTCCTCACTTCCGAGCTTCTCAGTTTCTAGTTTTTCAATTCCTAGTTTATCAGTTCCTAGCTCCTGCGTTCCTACTTTCTCAGTTCCTAAATCGTCGGTTCAAGCTGTCCATTTCCTAGTTTCTTAATTGCAAGGCATCTAAATTCTCAGTTCTCCAGTTCCTAGCTCTTCACATATTATTCCTAGTACTTTGCCAGTTCCTAGTTCTTCAGTTTCTAGTTTTTCGGTTCCAAGTGCTTCACCTAGTTCCTAGTTTTTCAATTTGTTTCTCAGTTCATAGATACTCAATTACAAGATGCCTAAATTTCCAGTTCCCAGTTCTTCAATTTTTAGTTTGTCACTTCCGAATTGATCAATTCCTAGTTTTGCAGTTCCCGGTTACCCTAGTTCTTAGTTTTCAAGTTTCTCAGTTCCTAGTGTGTCAGTTTCTGGTTCCTTCCTTTTTTGGGACCTTCAGTTCCTGATTTATCAATTACTAACGAGTGAGCAACAAAATTCGTGATCGCAGTTGGCTGAACGTATATTTGTTCTTTTACTTTACTATTTACATTAATTGTCAAACTTTTAACCTATTTTCTCTGACTGTCAAAAATTTGAATTTCAGCTCGAAATTCTTCCCAGATATCCGGAATAGAATGTTTCCAAATCCTGTTTACTTTTGTTGCATTGTGAAAATAAGATTGTACGGGTCCCACTCAATTGAACTTTTTCAAAAAAACAGATTTTTATTACAAATCAGATTTGACAACTCGATGACGTACACAATCGTATCGATCAAGAATCGACCCAAAATTTTGGATTCAGAGGCTCCTACGATCACGAATTTTGTTGCTCACTCGTTAGTACTTCTGTATCTAGTTTTGCACTTTTCTGTTTTTCATTACTTTCTCAGTTCCTAATATCTAGCTCCTCGTTTATTAAATTTTAACCTAAATTCCCAGTTCCTGGTTTTACAATTCCTAGTTTATTAGTTTCGAGCCCGTCATTCTTCAACTCGTAGTTCCTCAGTTATTAAATTAGCGGTTTTCTAGTTCCTCAATTACAGGACATCTAAATTATCAGTTCCTAGTTTTTCAATTCCAAATTCCACAGTGTCCAGTTCTTCACACATTATTTGGTTAAATCCTTGTGCAATAACTCCTAGTTCCTAGTTCTCAGTTGTTGCTCAGTTTAGTTCCTCAGTATCGTCGGTTCATGATTTGTCAGTTCCTAGCTTCTCCCAGTTTTCGTTCTTCAGTTCCAAATTAATCACTTGTTCACTAGTTTTTAGATTACGAGATACCTAAATTCCCAATTCCTACTCTCAGTTTCTCAATTATTAGTTCCTAAATTAAAAAGTACCCAAATCCTCAATTTCTAGTTTGTCAGTTTATAATTTATCAGGTCCTAGCTCTTCAGCTCCTAGTTCCTAATTTCTTAGTTTGTCTCACTCTCTGTCTTCACTTTCAGTTCCTCGCTCTAAAATCGATAAATTCGAAGGTCTCGTGTAATTAGATATCAGCTCCAATAATGATGTGCATAATCATTCAAAATGTTTGATAATAAAGTAATAATATATTTAACACCAAAGTTATTTTGCTCATCTTTGTCTAAATTTCAAAAATTTTCAATTTAAAAAAAAAGTGAATTGAAGATCTCTAGTTATCAATCTGCACTTTTATTCTAAAAAATGTTGGCCCATCTCTTTATAACGACGACACATGTGACATAGCTCAGTATCTTTAATACCGTTTACATTAACGTTTTATTATAGTAGTTATAATCAATTATTTATGGTACACGTAATAACTATTTTATCTCTAGGCTTTATTAAAGCATTAAGATTATGGTTATTATTATTATTAAAATTCATATCTGCACTAATATACATATTAAATTAACTACGTATTGTGAATTCAAATGTTTTTATTCGCTTACACAATTGTATTTCATTGTTTTTATTGGCACTTTATATTGTTTTCAGAATAAATTAGTGCGGAACAAATTATTTACATTTGAAGTGCACACTTGTGTGGTAATATCTTGGAAAGGAGTCAATTTATTGGTTATAACAAGTTTTATTAGAAAGGTCGTAAATTTTTTATAAGAAAGATACTTGATAAATAAAAGGTGTTAAAAATCATTTAGAGCTATCAAATGTGAATTTAGAGTGTAATATTGGCCCCTGTTTTAGGTTACGATCATCCTGAAGGACGTTAACGACATGTCCCCTGAGTTCATCACCCCGAACGAGACCTCCGTGGCGGAGAACATCCCCATAAACACGGTGGTGATGGCAGTCAAAGCAATCGACAAAGACGAGGGGCGCAACGGCTACATCGAATACTTCCTCGACAACGACCCCGTTACTTCTAGCACCTTTTCTCTGGGCCCCGTGGACGGTCTTCTTCGGGTTTCCGGGCACATCGACCGGGAAACCCGGAGCAACTACACCCTCGCTGTGACCGCTAGGGACCGCGGGGACCCCCCTCGAAGCACGCAGACGCAGATTTTGGTCCGCGTCCTCGACGAGAACGACAACAGCCCCGTCTTCGACCCCAAGCAGTACAGCGCCTCCATTGCCGAAAACGCCTCCATCGGAGCCAGTGTCCTCCAGGTGTCAGCCACCGACATCGACGACGGCCTCAACGGCCGCGTGCGGTATTCCATAAGTTCTGGTGATACGAATCGCGACTTCAGCATTGCTGAAGACACGGGTGTTGTGCGCGTGGCGAAAAATCTAAATTATGAAAGGAAGTCGCGCTATGTGCTCACCGTACGTGCGGAAGACTGCGCTGAGGATGTTAACGGAGACGTGGTGAGATCCGACACGGCGGAAATTGTCATCTCTGTGTCGGACATCAACGATAATCCGCCCACGTTCTTGGATTCGCCGTATTTGGCCTATGTCATGGAGAATACCATCCCGCCCAACGGTGGGTACGTTATTACTGTGCAGGCGTACGATGCCGACACGCCGCCTCTGAACTCGCTGGTGCGGTACTTCATCAAGGAAGGGAAGCCGGACACTTTCCGGATAAATGCCTCCACGGGGGAGATCTCCCTGTTGAGGGCTCTGGACCGCGAGGTGCAGGCGGAATACACCCTGTCGTTGGGTGCCATGGATACAGGTGAGTCCAAAAGACAAAAATGGTCATTGTAACACCTGTAGTTGACCTCAAAGCCTCTGATCGTAAAATATATCGCCAATAATAGAAATGAGAATTTGAGAAATGCAGTAGCTCGGCAACACCATTCTTTTTCCATTTTATTCCACCGGGCAATTTATTATTATAAGTACGCATATATTCCGCGAGAATGGTAACTAATAATCAGGCTGTATGTTGTCGGCATTTGTCTCATGAAAAGTCATTTTCTTGTCAACACTGCTGCGCTTGGTTTAATGGAAATATCCATCAAACGAGCTGGAACGATTGAAATTTTTCCGATTTATGGGCATATTTCGTTCGAGAAAATTTAAATAATCTCACTGGCATGCAATTTTTTGCTAGCGTAAACTATCCACATGAATATGCAGTCACGGACAAAAAATCTTGAACATAAAGTGTAAAGCACTTTATTGTCAGAAATAAAATTTTCAAAATGACAGAAAAGAAATTTAATATTATTTTCGGCACGCTGTAGATGTCTAATAATTTTTTCTTTTCAAAAAGATTTGTCAGGGTTGGATTATTCTAATTTTCTAAATATGTAATACTATTGCACGAGAACGGAAAGCAACTAAGTTAATTAATCCGCATATTATTCAGGTATTCAGGATATGAAGCCACTCTTCTTCTCTTTGATGTGAATCCACTATTCTCCGATCTTCT